>JAUAMA010000002.1:71068118-72318118 GCA_030819835.1 Acmispon strigosus | reverse complement strand
TCAAATGGTGTTGGAATCTATAAGGATAGGTTCTCAAGAAGGTTACACTTACCTTCCTCTAACCGGACCAATGCCCCCTTCTCCAAAGATGGTTGTTCTTAACCTCGTAAACAACAATCACTGGGTTCGCGTCAAGCTTCAGGAGGACTCTCCTTTGCCGCAAACTTACCCTCAGTGGCCATATCAGTATGCTGAAACAGTTGTTGGATGGACAACCCCATTCATTCAAAGGATGGGTAAATACAAGAAGTTGATTGAAGATCAACACACTTCTTTTGTGCGGTCACATTTCTCTGCACCTAAATCAGCCCCAACTCACTCACCTGCTTGTGAAGAGGAACCAAGTCCTATTCATTCCTCCACAGTGTATGAGATGGTTACTCCCCCACCTATAGTGATATTCAAACAGCTATACTCACCGTCACCTATCCGGGTTTCTGAAGACCTTGTCATTCCTGAGGAAAAACCACAAGAACTACAACTCTCAACAACGTTTGTGGCTCCAATTTCATTGACAAGGAGATGTTCTTCCAGTCTGCCAAGTCTGTTGAAATTCAAAAAGAGGATTAAGCCAAAGAACTCTCAGGTCCTATAGGTTATATCCATAGAAGCTTTCAGATATCCTTTCAATTTTGCTGCACAACTATAGGCACCTCGCTCCTGCCTCTTCATGAAATTCAAGCTTTTGGACCGCCACAAAGAGGATCTTTATCACTCTGACAGGGCTGTTTGGAAATCCCAAGGATATGTTGGTTATGTCTCAGTTTTCATTATTCAGCAACCTGGAGCTCTTGTTGTCTTTCTTGGCTCTTGGACGCTCATTCTGCTGCCTTCTTGAGAATCACTAGTCCCTCTTCCTGCACTTCCATTTATGCTATCAAAGGAGGACTTTGATATGCTTAAGGCTCCTAAGCTTACTTTCGCTGAAGCGATTCCATTCATCAGCAGTGCCCTTATCACTGTCAAATCTTTTGATATGGAATTCAGATTGAATGGCACACATCCTGATGTTGAGTATAGAGTTGAGTCCCCACCAACTCCTATCTCTGTGAAAGCTCCCATCGATGCATCAGTTATCGCAGAGCTTGAGGAGAAATTTGAGACATTCAAAGCAGAAATCTGGGACGAGATCAAGACTATGGATGCCAACGCTGAGAAGCGGATTGAAGAGCTTGATGCCAAGTTCGATGCAAAGTTTTGCTCGCTGCACGTGATGATGTCCAAGATTTTGGAAATATTGGGCTGAAGCAAACATTCAACCTCTCTATCCCAATCTCTTTTACTTACTGCCTGAATTTTTCTTGCTAACATTTTTGTTATATAGTTTGCTTAATTTCGTCTGCCTGCATCTTTTAGAGTAAGGGAAAGATAAAAGCAATCACGAGAAGATGAGAATATAGAAAAAGAGAGATTAGAAAAACCAGTCTTCAGGGGGAGAGACTAGAGAAAAAGGCCCTTAAACTAAGGGGGAGAGATTAAAGAAAATAGAAAAATAGAGATAGCTTAAGTTGAGGGGGAGCAAAGAGAAAAATAACCGTAGCATAAATTAGAAAAATTTTACTTTAAGGGGGAGCCAAGAATCATGTTAGACTAAAATAGATTATACATGAAAAAGGGGAGAGTTTGACCGTCTGCCTCTTTAGACTGTCTGCCATGATATTGAGCTATGTGTTGCAAATGAGTATTATAGTAATATGCTTTATAAAATCATGGCTCTGGTACTATGTCTTCACGTTATTGAAATTGCTCTCATACATGGTTTTATAAAAAGCTTGTATGAAATCATATCAGGATAGAACTGATGTCTTATATGCTCTAATCCTATATAATGCTCATGTTTTTCAAACCTAGAAAAATTGTATACCCAAACACTCTGATACCTTAGGTTTGTTTCAAACAATAAAGCTCTGATGCATTTTCATAGTAATAGATTAAACCTTTTCTCAATGAAAATTGTCATCATCAAAAAGGGGGAGATTGTTAAGTTCAAACAAGTCCACGTTTTATAATGTTTTGAATAATAACAATTTTACCTCAAGTTTAATCATGATAGATAAAAGATCCTAAACTCTATATGTTTTAACTTTCTGGAGATATCTGTTCTGGGAAAATAATACAATAGTCAAGAGCTGGATGTTTCTTCTTGTTTATTAAAAATTGTCAACCCCTTTTACAGTGGCCTCCCCTAGCTATTTATAGGGAGTAAAACTCTATGGGCCGTCAGAATCAGCCCAATACATTATAAAGTCTAAGCCCTATGCCTATTACAGGTTTTCCCCGACCGTCTAGGTAAACCCTAATCCGGTCGTGGGCGCACGACGCGCTTTCCGCGCCGCTCAACAAGGAAAACCCCCAACTGAAACCTAACCGCCCCTATTATGCAGTCTTTGGCGGTCGCCCTGTCCACAAGCCCACAAGACACGATCTTGAGTTGCGAAAGAGAAGTGTCTTCACACTGCCTTCAAAGGATGCCTTTGACATTTTTCGAACCATGAGCACCAGCCCACAAGCCCACCAGACGCGAGCTCGAAAACTGAGAGTGAAGTGTCTTTGACTCGCCCGGGGTGTCGTATATTTGCCACATGCCTTGTACTGATATCGATCTATAGTGGGGCTCGCCGCATGAGCTCAACCAACATTTCCCTGGAGCGGTCATCCTTATAAAGCATGCCTCGTTAAAACCTTCCCAAGTAAAACCCAGTGGGACAAAAACCTGGTGAAGGAAAAAGAGTACATCTTTATAAGGAAATGAGTCGCCTCGGGTTTGAACGCGGTGAGTGATGTAAGCGCTTGTTTAGATGAAAGACTCCTTCGCTGTGAAGCGTTGTGAACTTCGAGAGGGAGCTCGCCTTACGCAATGTCTCCTCGAATTACTCCCTCTTTTGATTCCTGTTTCTGTGTCAGCTACAAAAGTAACACACCATCATCTTTAAATAATCTAAATTAACTTAAATTACTTACCTTGATTTACACCTCGCCCGATATTTCAAGGGATTCCAATCGCCTTACTCACGCGTCACCGTTTCCTCCTTTGCTGTATGCTCACGACCCTTGGCAATCCCAAGATTTCTCGCCTAGGGTTCTACCCCACGCGCGCCGTCTCTGCCTTAATATCCATCATTACTCTTGGAAACGTAACTTCAATGATGGGACTTAACTATGCCTCGAAATTCACATCCCCTCTTGATTTCCTTTTCGCGGACTCCAACCGTTACACCCTTTCGTCTTCCTCACCTCCTCTATAAAACCTTACCGAACCAGCGCTTTCTCCTTTCTTGGCATTTCGTCAAACCGTACGCGAACTCTGAATCTAACTCCTCTTTCAGCCCCTGCTCCTTGTTTCCTCCGTGCCGGAGTTGCGCCAACGTGCAACCTTGCTCGCAAAACTCTATTCTTCTCAGCCATTAGTACGTTTTCTGTTTCCTTTGATCTTTTTCTTGATTTAATTATTACTGTCACGTTTTGAACCCTATAATGGATCCCGAAACGGTCAGCCCTTCCTCTTCCAATAGCGATGACCACCCACATCCAGAACAAACACCCCTTCGTGCTACCTCCGGTGACCATTCCGGCGCCGGAACCTCCACTGCGCCTACCAACAAGGCGCCTCTATCGCCAAAAACCAAACTCCTTATTTATGAGGATTCGCTGCCCAGGCCCGTCCAAACAGGTCTCGTTTCGATGAAGGTCACCTCCGTAGCGCCTTGTTTTACTGACGCCCAACACCTTAAAAAGTTCATTACTCGCCTTGGCGGTATCTGTAGTGATAATTATGACCCGAATCTGATTACCCAACCTTGTGCCATAACCGATCGCGTCTGTGACGCCCGGGCGACCGCCCATTCACCACATTTCTTCTTTGCTTATTTTTATACGTTTGAAGATTTCGGTATCCGTCTTCCCTTCTCACCCTTCATCTGCACTGTGCTTGACGCTCTTCAAGTCGCCCCATCTCAATTAACTCCAAATTCTTGGGGATTTATCCGAGGGTTTGAAATTCTTTGTAAAGCCTTAGGAATCACCCCTAAGTATGAGTACTTTTTCTATTTTTACAAATGCGTCCCACCTAATAAAAAAGGGTTAGCCGTAGCGCCCACCAGCTCTTGGGTTGTTTTGACCGCCAAGCCCTCGAAAGCCCGATTCAAGGCTTGGAAGAGTAACACACATGATCAGTGGAAGTCGCGATTCTTTAAGGTCGTCGACAGCCCTGATATTCCCCATCTTCTCCGCCGTGATGACATTGGGGTTATGCGATTCCCACCATACTGGACCGAGTCGCCGAAGTACACCCTCAGTGTAGAAGACGGGCATCTTACCTGGGAGGATTGGGCGATTATAAAGTATTTGGGGGGCATCTCCCAGATCGACCTCGGCGAGCTGCTTGTTGCAGAGGGTAAAGGCACCGCCGAGGACCACTTAAGTGAGTTTATCTCCACATACAAAAATTTTAGTCCAACATACTTCACCTTTAACAATTTCTTCTCCTTATCGTTTTTTTGCAGTGACAAGACAACAAATCTCCCGAGCTGATCTCGCCAGCTTGGCAAAGGAAGCGAAGAAGAAGGCGGCTGAAGAATCCACCATACCTGCGGCGATCCCTACTACTCATGCTGCCACGGGGTCGCGCCAGGTCCCTTCGCGAAGTGTCCCAAATTCAGCCACGCCAAACTCTGAGGCGGTAGTAAGGAAGGCTGTTCCTGACCAGACCGGGCCGCCTTCGAAGCGCAGGAAACTTAAACGCGCCCCCAAGGGCAAAGAGGTGGCCACCGAAGAACAGGCCGCCGCAGAGGGCGATGGAGCTGTCGCCACGGAAGATCAGCCTGAGGGCGTGGCGGAGGAGGCCGCCAAATATGAAGACTTTGCCTTCTTTGAGGATACGCTGCGCTTCGACAAGTATGTGGCGCACCCTGCTAGCACCGTACCGCGCAATGTGGGCGATAAGATCATGCGCGGCCATCTTGCTTCTATTAGTTGGAGTTACGCAGCGATCAGAAAGTATGAAGAAGCACAAGAGGCGCTCGCCCAACGCACCCAGCAAGTCCAATCTCTAAGCTCAAAGGTTGCCAAATTATCGGCGACCATTGAGCAGCAGCGAAAAGACTTGGAGGATGCCAATATCTGCCCCAACCTCGCCCGGGAGATGGTTTCGGAACTGGAAATTCTAAAGGCAGAAAAGGCTGAGTGGCAGAAAAATATGGCTGATGCGAAGGCTCGCCACCAAGAGGCTTTGGCCGCCGAAAAGACCACGCGAGACGCGGAGTTCTTGGCAATGAAGCAAGACTTAGAAGCCATGTTTCAGAACAAGAACAAAGCTCTAGAAGAGTCGGTTGCCAAGGCCAAAGCGAGCGCAGAACAAATGAAGGTAGATGCTGGCAAGACGGTCGCCGAGGCAGAGGAGAAGATAAGGGTCGCCGACGAGAAAGCCGCCTCAATCGCTGCAGACTTAGCCACCCTGGAAAAAGACTTTGAAGCTGAAAGTTTGAAGCAATACGTCATTGGCTTCAGCGTTGCTAAGGCTCAGGTGCGGTTCCTTTTTCCAAAAGCTGATCTCTCAGCAATGGGAAAGTGGAAGAATGTCACCGATACTGGAATTGAGGGCGAGGATTCTGAAGATGAAGCCTCGGATGGGCCCGACAAAGGCGAGCATGACGAGCAGTCTTGAGCAACCTTGATGGGCGTGCCCCTTTTCCTTCTTGGTGTAGTTGGTCACTTGCCTTGCTGTTTGTTGTTTTCTATGTTTTGTTTACCTTCTATGTTCATCCTTGTACTTTCCTGCATACTGCAATGAACTGCAATGAAATGTTATCTCTTTTGTTATCTCTTTCGTCTAGCCCACTCTACTTTACTTTTTTCGCATGGCACGTCATATTTGGTGAAAACACTTGGTAAAATAATGCTCTTAAATTGCCAACACATGTTGTTTACACAACCTAACTGCTCGTAAAACTCAACATCTGTTCAACATACGTTTAAAATCGACCGTTGAGGATATGCGTAAACTGTAAAACATTAGACCATCTTAAAAGAAATAAGGTTGAAGAGCGCCTCTAGGCCACTATTTTGAATGAAGATTGAGGGCGCGTCTAGGCCACTAAGCGAAAATATTTTGAAATACATAATTTTTGAAGGCGCCACAGGGGCATTATGCTGAAAGAAATAACTTTTGGGTCGTCACTGGACCATTTTGAAATAATTTGAAAGTTGCTTCGGATCATTGTTTCGAAGAAACCAAGTTTGATGGCGTCTCTGGGCCATTATCTTGAAAGAAATAAAGTTGAAAGGCGCCTCTTGGCCACTGTTTTGAAAGAAATAAAGTTTGAAATCGCCACAGGGGTATTGTTTTGAAAGAAATAATTTTGAGGGCGCTTCTGTAAGCCATTGTTTTCAAAGAAATAACGTTTGAGGGCGCTTCTAGGCCATGGTAAAAGTGATGCTGTAGGCCGCCATTGGACCTTTGTTGCGCGCATGGTTTCCGCTCGCGTAACAAGTCGTACTCGCATGGCTCTTCTAACGAGGCTTGGGGGTGCTCGGTCTTACGCAGCTAGGGCGGCCAGAGGCTAGAAATTTTATGAGTCACGTGATGACCCGCACCCCTTGTGTTTGTACTAGTTGTCTGTTATGAGGCTTTGGCCCGCTCAAGGCGGGGCTTTCGCTCGACCTTATTTCGGTGAGACTTTGGCTTGATTTAATTCGATCAAGGCTTTTGCTCGCTTGGCGAGGCTTCTGCTCAGTGAGACTTTTGCTCAGATCCCAGTGGCCACTGGGGTTGCCCGAGGCTTGGCTCAATAGACGTGCTCGATCTTCTTCGATCAAGACTGGGCTTTCTTCGCCGTATCGCACAAGGGCCGCGCCCCACCGTTCCAAGAGAGCCACCGTTCACGCACCGCGTCGTCTCGCCTGGAAAACGGGACAGTGCGCCAGGCTAGAGAGTGCAATTTCCCCCTTGGCATCTTGGAAGCGGCGAAAAGATATATTTTGTCACTACTGGACCACTTAATCGGTAAATGTAATTTAGACCCTCTATGGGCCTTGGGATTTAGACCGCCACTGGGCCTTGGAATTGAGACCACTACTGGGCCTTGAGATTTAGACCATTTTATGGCCTTGGGATTTAGACCGCCACTGGGCCTCGGATTTCTAACGTGCTTATTCGGGCGCTCCCATATTAGCGCCAATTTGCATTATATTGACATATGGGGCGGCCGAATTTTGTTACAAGGGTCGCCTCATCAGACTTTGCCCTTGGTAGTCCGTATGACTATTAGGGAAGTCCTCCGCGCCCTCGTTTTGTACCTGCAAGAAATTTGGATGTTTGGGCTGGGCCTTCTTTTGGCCCAAGATTGTATCCTTTCATAAACTGAAAATGCTACCTTTATTGAATGGAATGAGATGACGGAAATAAAATAACTGTGAGCGAAGAGCTTGGCCGCCAACTAAATACATAATTAACTGTAATAATGCCTAAGATGAGTGGCATTCCAAGACCTTGGGATTCTTTTGCCGAACAAATCTGCCAAATGGTACGCCCCATTGCCCAGAGATTCTGTGATCTTAAAAGGACCTTCCCAATTAGGTGTTAGCTTGTTGACATCCGAGGTACCTGTTCGCCTGCGCAAGACCAAATCGCCAACGCGCATTACTCGCGGAACAACCCGTGAATCATATCTCCTGGATATGCGTTGTTTCATGGCTTCTCCCTTGAGGCGAGCCTCTTCCCTTACTTCTGGAGCCAGGTCCAGACTAACCAGTAAGTTATTTTGATTATGTTCTGGGTCGGTAGCTACCGCTCGCCATGCCTTGTTTTTTATCTCGACCGGCAGCATAGCGTCTGTACCATAGGTTAATTTGAAGGGCGTTTCTCCAGTAGTCGACTGAGGCGTGGTGTTGTATGACCAGAGAACTATAGGCAATTCCTCCAACCAACGCCCCTTTGCTTCATCAAGACGTTTCTTCAATCCTGCTAGAACAACTTTATTGGCGGCCTCTGCCTGGCCATTGGTCTGGGGGTGCTCGACCGAAGTGAAGCGGTTCTGAATTCCCCACTCCTCGCAGAAATCTTTGGTCGCTTGACTAGAGAATTGAGTCCCATTATCAGAGATGATTGCCTGAGGTACGCCAAACCTGCAAATGAGCCTTTGAAAATAAAACTTTTTCACCTTCTCAGAGGTGATGGCTGCTAGTGGCTCTGCTTCTATCCATTTAGTGAAATAATCCACAGCCACCAAGATGTATTTAAATTGCGACCTTGCGGGCGGGAATGGCCCGACTAAATCAACTCCCCAGAGGGCAAATGGCCATGGGGAAGATATAGTCGCCATTAATTCCGGGGGTGCCCTATGTAAATCTGCAAACATTTGACACTTGTCACACTTTTTCACGTATAATTGGCAATCCTTCCTCAGAGTTGGCCAGTAGAACCCAGCCCTCAAAATTTTTGCTCCCAGCGATCTACCCCCAATGTGGCTAGCGCACGTTCCTACATGTACTTCTTTCATCAAATCTTGAGCCTGTTCCTCGGTAACACATTTCAACAGGGGCGCTGAGAAGCCCCTCCTATACAATTCGCCTTGTATCATCGTGAAATAGCTAGCGGCCCGCCTTTTCTCGGGCCCGACCGCCGACGCGCCTTCCGCAGACTCAGTTAACGCCTCTATAATCGGAGACATCCAACTATGCGCTTTAACCACCACACATACCTGCTCTACCCTGTCTATGCTAGGAGAATGCATTACTTCATGGATAACAGATCTATAATTTCCAGGTCGCCTGGTACTGGCGAGCTTGGCGAGCAAGTCAGCCCGTTGATTTTGTTCTCGAGGAACATAGCTAATTTCCACCGTTTGAATCTCCTTCATCAACTCCTGTGCCCGCCTCAGATACCTTTCCAATAACGGGTCCTTAACCTGATAGATACCATTTATTTGATTAGTCACCAAGAGAGAGTCACTTCGGATTTCCAGGGTTTCTATTTCCAACTCCTTTGCCAAACTTAATCCTGCCAGTAGCGCCTCGTATTCAGCTTGATTATTGCTAGCTTTAAATTCAAACCTGAGAGACTGTTCAATCTGTATCTCCTTTGGGCCCGTCAATATTATGCCTGCCCCACTACCACGCGAGTTTGACGAGCCATCAATATGCAAGACCCACATCTTCGAACCTGGTTCCTCACCCGCCATTGTTAACTCGGCTACAAATTCCGCCAGCCTCTGCGGCGATACCTTGACCCTCGCCTCATATATTAAACCGTATTCTGACAGCTCCACACACCATTCGACCAGACGCCCAGAAATGTCAGGCTTCTGCAGCACCTGCCTCAATGGTAAGTCAGTTCTGACCTTTACTTGAAAACCTTGAAAATAAGGTCGCAAACGGCGAGCTGTAACTAGAACCGCCAAGGCCGCCTTCTCGATCCTCTGATATCTCTTCTCAGCTCCCTGCAATGTATGACTTACAAAATAAATTATGCGTACCTCACCTGCCACCTCTTGTGTGATGACTGATCCCAACGCGCGATCAGTGATGGCAAAGTAAAGCAACAACGGCTCGCCAACGATTGGCTTTTGTAACACTGGTGGTTTAGACAAGAACAGCTTCAATAGCTGAAACGCCTCTTCACACTCTGCCGTCCACTCAAATTTTGTGCTCTTCTTTAAACATTTAAAAAATGGGGCCGCCTTCTCCCCCGCGTGCGGTAGAAAACGAGCCAGAGAAGCAATCTTTCCAGCTAGACACTGGACCTCCTTCACCGAAGATGGGCTAGCCATTTCCAGAATCGCCCTACATTTGTCTGGGTTAATCTCTATGCCCCTTACCGTTACCATGAAACCCAAGAATTTGCCTCCCATGATCCCAAAAGAACATTTATCTGGATTAAGACGCATGTTGTAATGCCGCACTCGCCCGAATGCCTCACCCAGGTCAGTCAAGTGATCATCCGCCTTAACTGATGTCACGATCATATCGTCTACGTAAACCTGCATATTTCTTCCTATCTGCTCCTCAAACACTTTATCCATCAGCCGTTGATAAGTCGCCCCAGCGTTCTTGAGTCTGAAAGGCATGGTTCCATAACAATAATTGATCTTGGGAGTCATGAACGCTGTCTTTTCTTCATCCTGTGGATGCATACGTATTTGATTATAACCTGAGAAGGCGTCCATGAGGCTGAGCACTTCATTCCCAGAAGCCCCATCAACAAGTTTGTCAATATTAGGCAAAGGATACGCATCCTTAGGGCACGCCTTATTCAAATCCGTGTAATCAGTACACATACGCCATTTTCCATTTGCTTTTTTGACTAACACCACGTTCGCCAACCATGTAGGGTATTTAACCTCCCTAATGAAGTTTGCTTCTTTAAGCTTTGCAGTTTCCACCTCGACCACCTTCGTTCATTCTTCACCCATCTTCCTTCGTGTTTGGGCGACTGGCTTGACCTCGTCCTTGATCGCCAACCTGTGACAAATCACGTTTGAGCTAATGCCTGGAACATCCTTAAGAGTCCAAGCGAACAGATCCAGGTTCTCTTCCAGTAGGCGAGTCAAGCGATTTTCTTGAATAGGTGTCAGTTGTGTTCCTACCTTCAACATTCGTTGCCCTATCTGCACTGTTTTGGTTTCCTCGATGGGATGAGGGCGAGACTCTGGTGTTTCCATTCTGGGGTCTAGCGTGCCTTCATTGCTGATCTCATAACACCGATGTCCAACCCTGGCGTTCTGTTTCCCATACTCTACAACGCTTTCCCGGTAACATTCTCGCGCTCTTATTTGGTCAACCGCCAAGGTTCCGACGCGCCCATTGGGCTATGGATACTTCACCTTGAGATGCTTTGTTGAAATCACCGCACAGATTTGATTTAGAGTGTCACGCCCGATTAAAACATTATAAGAGGACTTATACGCTAGGACGATGTATTTAACTAAGACCGTTTTAGCAAATCCATCCAATCCGAAGACTGTTTTTAACTCCACACATCCTCGAGGCACCACCCGCTCGCCAGTGAATCCAATTAATGATCCCGTATAAGGTGTTAGCGCGCTTTCCTTAAGACCCATCTTCTCGAATGCATCGCCATATATTATATCCGCCGAACTCCCTTGATCCAAAAGTACTCGTCTCACATCATAATTGTTGACCCGCAACTGCACTACGACGGGATCACCTCTGTGTGGGAGCACCCCCTTGAAATCCTCACTGGTGAAAATTATGTTGGGGTGTTGGAACCCAAATGTTTCTTCTTGAACGGTATGCACTGCGGCGTGTGCCAAGCGCACATATCTCTTGCGACTCGCATTAGATTCATCGTTGAAGCCTCCAGAAATGCAATTGACAGTTCCCGCCGGGTCTCCCATCGTGGCTTCTCCATCTGCATCGCCATAATTCCCACGCCTAGAAACCTGTTCAGATCGTCCCACACCTGGAGTGGGCACCGTCTTGACATACTGGCCCAGATGACCCGCCTTTATCAACCGTTCAACCTCCCGCTGTAGGGTAACGCAGTCGTCCGTGTCGTGACCAGGACGCCATGATAATCACACCATCTTCGGGTGTCTACATTGGGCGGGGGACGCTTGGGAGGATAGGGGCGAGCAATCAAATTAGTTTCTCTATTGTCTGTCAATATCTGTGAGAGACCAACCGCCAATGGTACCTTCGCCCGGTGGGCTACCGGGGAGTACCGGGGTACTGAAGCCACTGGTCGCAGCGCCTGGCGTTGAGGCGCTGGCCGTGACCCAGCTTCTGGGCGAGCTACATAGTTCCGGCGTTGCTGATTAACGAAGGCAGCAGTTTGGTACGGGTTACTTCAGTTGGCCCTTGGAGCATCCCGTTGAACAAACGCATCCCCCTGCTTTCCTTTCCCTTCTTGCCTCCTCAGTGGCGCATCCAACATATCCCGCTTTCTCTTCTGTTCATCATCCTATTCCTCTAATATAAAGTCATGGACACGAGCTCGGAGGTCCGCCATGTCACGTGGCGGGCGTCTGCTAAGCTTATTGTTCAGCGCACCCGCCCGCAAGCCTTGCTTAAAGGCATTCACACACGTCTCCTGGGGGGGATCCTCGATCCGTACCAATGTGGCGTTGAACCTCGCCATATATTGCTTTAGCGTTTCTGACGCGCCCTGACGAATGTTGAATAGTGCGCCCGTCGTCACCCTCTGACTCCTGCTCGCCGCAAAATGTGACAGGAACTTACATGAAAACTCGGTGAAGCTATTTATGGAATGTGTTGGTAATTTAGAAAACCAAGCCAACGCCGTCCCCTTCAGTGTTGATGGGAACAATCTGCATCGAACCGCGTCAGGCGCCTGACTAATCACCATTTTGGTCATAAACGCCTGTAAGTGTTCCTTAGGGTCCGATTCGCCAGAGTACGTGTCTAACACCAAGTGCTTTACCACGTCCGGGATAGGGACCGCCTGGATGGCGGGTGAAAAGGGTTGGAAATCGACCACAGTCTCAGCTTCTCTAAGGCTCTCCACACCAGGATCCTTTTGTTGACGAAAATACTCCAACTGGGCCTGTAGATGCTGATTCTGCTGTTGTACAAAATCCAGGGCGCCACACACCCGATTCCATTCAGCTATAGAAACGGCGAAGGGAATCTGGCTGGACGCCCCGTCACCCTGCGCGTCCGCCTGCGGCGAACCTGGATTTGGGATAGGAGTCGGCGGAGGCGTGGGAGACGGTTTAGGCTGACGGCCCGCCGTTCGTCCTCCACGCCCGCGGCCTCCCCTACGACGGCCAGTGCCTGACATAGCTAGTTGTTGAGTGCGTAGGGTTTGGTTTACCTTCCCCACAGACGGCGCCAAAAATGTTCTGGGAAAATAATACAATAGTCAAAAGCTGGATGTTTCTTCTTGTTTATTAAAAATTGTCAACCCCTTTTACAGTGGCCTCCCCTAGCTATTTATAGGGAGTAAAACTCTATGGGCCGTCAGAATCAGCCCAATACATTATAAAGTCTAAGCCATATGCCTATTACAGGTTTGCCCCTACCGTCTAGGTAAACCCTAATCCGGTCGTGGGCGCACGACGCGCTTTCCGCGCCGCTCAACAAGGAAAACCCCCAACTGAAACCTAACCGCCCCTATTATGCAGTCTTTGGCGGTCGCCCTGTCCACAAGCCCACAAGACACGATCTTGAGTTGCGAAAGAGAAGTGTCTTCACACTGCCTTCAAAGGATGCGTTTGACATTTTTCGAACCATGAGCACCAGCCCAATATCTATTCAAAGGAATGAACGTATGCAATCACTCAATAAATATAAAGCAGCATGTTCAAATGCATCGTCTGAGGAAAAGAAAGAGGAACGTTAGCCTACGCTAAAAAAGAACGTCTAACTACGTCTATGGAGGAACGTCTGCCTCAAAGATCAAACAGTGAAGACTCTCAACATATGAACAATCAACGAATCACTGTTTTCATTAGGATCATGAAAGAACATATTTAATAGAAAAATATTCCTCGTATCTGCCTACTCTCTGAACGCTCCGCACAACAAGATACGCCTTTTCAGAGTCAACGACCGTAGATAAAAGGACATAAATGGCCCTTCTTGTGTTGGCTCTTATTCTATCATAGAGGTCGCCGGAATATGGAAAAATTCGACACTACCGTAGATAAAAGGACAGAAATGGAATTAGTCTTTTCATCCAATGACACCATTAGAGCGCACTTTATACTTCAATCACACCATTTTGCATCCTCTCTCAAATGGTGTGTCTGTAGAAACTAAAATGAAATAACACGTAAATTTGGAAGGGAATTCGATTAGATTAAAATTGAAATGAACATTAGGCATTTTATAGCCTTTTACACGTACTGAAGCAAAACAGAAAAACCACTTTTCATGGCAAGTTACAAGGAAATTCAAAAACAACTAATCCTAGGAAATAGGGAACCCATAAGACTAGGGATTTATTGAAAACGTGAATAAAATAAATAACTAATTTTGACTATCATTCCCTCCCTTAAGCTAATGCATCTGCATTGAGCTTAAACTTCAGCTGCATCAATTACTCCAAGCATTCCACGGAGCTTCACAAATTGCTCCAATTTGAGAGGCTTTGTCATTATGTCAGCAATCTGTTCTTCAGAGCTACAAAAACTCAGCTTCACAGCTCCATCATTTACCAAGTCTCGGAGAAAATGAAATCTTACTCCAATGTGCTTGCTTCGTCCATGAAAAACAAAATTTTTGGACAGCTGAATTGTAGAGTTGTTGTCACAATTAATTTCTGTGCTTCCTCTTTCTTCAGCTCCAAGTTGCTCCAATATTCTCCTAAGCCAAATACATTGACAAGCACAAAGTGCAGCAGCAATGTATTCAGCTTCTGTAGTTGATAGGCTCACTACTGGTTGCTTTTTCGAAGCCCATGAAATTGCTCCGGACCCCATAATGAAAGAAAAACCTGATGTGCTCTTCCGGTCATCCAAATCTCCAGCATAGTTGCTATCTGTATAAGATACAAGACCTGCTTTTCTTTTGCCTCTTTTGTAGAGTATGCCAAAATCAGTGGTTCCTTTTATATACCTTAAAATTCTTTTTGCTGCAAGCCAATGAGATGACTTTGGATTTGCCATGAACCTACTAATCAAGCTTACTCCATACATTAGATCTGGTCGAGTGGTTGTGAGGTACATGAGGCTTCCAACTGCTTGTTTAAACATTGTGGTATCTATTCCATCTCTTGCCTCATCTTTTGACAATCTTGTTCCGGGAATGATAGGATTCTTCACGGAGTTGCTGCTCCCCATGCCGAATCTTTCTAGGATTTCTCGAGCATATCTTCTTTGGCAGATAAATATTCCAGCTTCATTCTGTATAACTTCAATGATCTAAGTATCTTACTGACCACCATGCTTTGCTCCATGTTTTCACCATTTGATTTCATCTTGTTCACCACACTGAGGGTTCTTCCTAGAAAGCTGTCCACCTTCTCTCCTTCTTTCATAGCAAGCAACTCAAATTCTCTTCTCAGAGCTTGAAGTTGTGCCCTCTTTACCTTTATGGAACCTTGGTACTTTTGCCGCATCGACACCCAGATTGCCTTCGATGTCCCTTTGTCAAGAATTGTTTCCAGAATTTCTCTATCAATAGCCTGGAATAAATAATTCTTAACCTTCAAATCCTTGAGCTTGGTTTCCTCCACGCTTTTCCTCTTTGCTTCACTCGTTGCCGTGGTTCCAAACGGCGCCGGTATTCCTTCGTCTACAAGACTCCACATCTCTTTGCTTCTCAGAAAGTTTTCCATCATCATTGACCAATGATCATAATGACCGTCAAATTTTGGAATAGCTGGTTGCACGAACTTTTCTGACATTTTGTTTGTAGACTCTCACACACTCACACACTTTTCACTCAAAATCAGGCCCCTTGAAAATCTCATGATGCTGATGGCTGAAAGCAAAAATGATCCATGCTCCTTTGAAGAAGCACACCGATGCATAAAGTGGCAAGAGGCAATGAAAGTTGAGATGGAGGCTATAGAGAAGAACAACACGTGGGAGCTAACAGATCTACCGAAAGGAGTCAAGCCAATTGGAGTTAAGTGGGTTTTCAAAACCAAACTCAACGAAAGTGGAGAAGTAGAAAAGCACAAAGCAAGACTGGTGGCAAAAGGATATGCACAACGATATGGAATCGATTACATGGAAGTCTTTGCACCAGTGGCCAGACTTGATACGGTACGTCTAATTCTTGCACTTGCAGCTCAATATGAATGGGAAATATTTCAACTTGATGTAAAGAGTGCATTCCTTCATGGAAAAGTTGAAGAAGAGGTTTTCGTTGAACAGCCAGAAGGGTTTATCAAAAAGGGAAAAGAAGACAAGGTTTACAGATTGAAGAAGGCATTGTATGGCCTTAAACAGGCGCCAAGGGCTTGGTACAGCAAAATAGAAGCTTATTTTATACGTGAAGGGTTTGAAAAATGTTCCAGCGAACACACCTTATTTACCAAGAAAGAAGGAGGTAACATACTTATTGTTAGTCTTTATGTAGATGATCTCATCTTTACTGGAGGCAATAAGAGTATGTGTGACAAATTCAAAAGCTCAATGATGAGAGAATTTGATATGTCTGACTTGGGAATGATGAGATACTTTTTGGGAATTGAAGTTATACAGAATGAAGCTGGAATATTTATCTGCCAAAGAAGATATGCTCGAGAAATCCTAGAAAGATTCGGCATGGGGAGCAGCAACTCCGTGAAGAATCCTATCATTCCCGGAACAAGATTGTCAAAAGATGAGGCAGGAGATGGAATAGATACCACAATGTTTAAACAAGCAGTTGGAAGCCTCATGTACCTCACAACCACTCGACCAGATCTAATGTATGGAGTAAGCTTGATTAGTAGGTTCATGGCAAATCCAAAGTCATCTCATTGGCTTGCAGCAAAAAGAATTTTAAGGTATATAAAAGGAACCACTGATTTTGGCATACTCTACAAAAGAGGCAAAAGAAATACAGGTCCCTGGATCGAACCAGGCTCTGATACCAAATGTAGAAACTAAAATGAAATAACACGTAAATTTGGAAGGGAATTCGATTAGATTAAAATTGAAATGAACATTAGGCATTTTATAGCCTTTTACACGTACTGAAGCAAAACAGAAAAACCACTTTTCATGGCAAGTTACAAGGAAATTCAAAAACAACTAATCCTAGGAAATAGGGAACCCATAAAACTAGGGATTTATTGAAAACGTGAATAAAATAAATAACTAATTTTGACTATCAGTGTCCAGTAACAGATTGAATAGTAAAGATCTCAAGGCACCCACACAAATACCCAAAAAAAATTTGCGCATCTATTATCCAGTCATACCAATACCAGATGACTTGTTCAACAGCTTGTGTTCAACACATTAAAAGTGAGGTTTCTTAAACACACATTTGGAAAACATGGATGATACTGAAAAGTGAAAACATATCCATCGCGCGGTTGGGTGGTGTTGAACAATAATGGTTGAAGAAGAAGAGAGGTGGTGTGAAATCAAAGTAAGATGAAGATATGTGGTGGTTTTGAACCACGTATTTGAGCAAATGATTTTCAATTGGGTTCTGGTTTTTTAATTTCTTATTTATAAGTTCTATTTTTGGGTTTGGATGATTTTTTTGGGTGATGAAGATTGCAGTTGAAGATGAAGATGAAGAGAGGTGGTGGCAAATGGGCGTACAATTAGAAGCTTGTAAAATTTTGGGTCAAAGTAAAAGAATACAGAGGTTATGGGATGAAACTAGAAGTGAATTTTGACAACCTACTTAGAAGGTTGCAAGGTACCTCTCTAGTGTTTTTTTTTTTGGTATAACATAAAAAAGGGTCTTTCAACTTTACAAGACCTAAAGGGTAGTTCATTTTAAAGGAAACCATTAATGTCACCCCTATTATTACTTATGTTATTTCTAGTGTACCATACTTTAAGGTGTGATATGTAAAAAATAAAAAACGCTTATTGCACATTAAAGTGAGGTCTAAAAAAATGGATATAAAGTGTGGTATGCATTTTTTTCTATACCACATTTTAAAACGTGATACACAGAAGATGTCATAAGTAACAAAAGAGGTGATATTAATAACAATGTCTTACTTTTTTTGGTAATGTTATACACATATAATTCCTTATCGTGTTATAACTAGTTGAAACTCATGTCATGCACGTGATATTAATTCCTAAAAGTAAAATTATATACGTTTGTTAACCTAAATTTTAATTAATGACTCCTAAATTACCAAAACTTAATTTGTATATCTAATCAAATACCTTTTTAATTTTGTAAAAAAAAAACCTTTTTATTTGATTTTCATAGTGAAGGTTTATTGCCCTAAATATCTTTTTAACAAATACGAGGGTACAATACCACACACTATATATATATATAGATAGGGGATGTATTATATGAGAAAGATGTTTTTATATGAGAAAATGAGAATAAATCACAATCGTTAGATTTAATCATGAATGGTCAAGATTAAAACAACTTAGTAGTCACATGACTACTTAAAAATGTTATGTGAATTTTAAAAAAGTCACATGACTTAATATTTTAATCTTAACCATTCATGATTAGATCTAACGATCATGATTAATTCTTACTTTCTCGTATAAAAACACTTTTCTCATATGATACATCCTCTCTCTCTATATATATATATATAGATAAAAGGAAAATAACCATTGGCACGGACTACGCCTACTGGAAACAAAAAATGAAGCTCTTCCTGGAAGCATCCAACAAACATCAAATGTACAAAGATCAACTTGCTTGTCTCTCAATATGAAGCATTCAAAATGAAGGAAGACGAAAGCAATGATGGTATGTTTGCAAGATTTCAAAATATTATCAATGGTTTGAGGAGTCTAGGAAGAACTTATGAAAATGAAGATCAAGCCAACAAGATTCTAAGATATCTGCCAAAGAAGTGGAGACCCGAAGTCACAACTATTGAAGAAGCAAAGGATCTCATTACCATAAAATTGGAAGATCTCCTTTGACTTCTCAAAGTTCATGAGATGGTTCTAAATAAGGATGAAGAAGAAAAGAAAAGCAAAACAATGGCTTTCAAAGCTAAAGATAAAAGCATCAAGACTCTCGTCCAAGAAACTAAGGATTCAGAAGACAATCAAGATGAAGATGATGAAATGGATTTTATCTCAAGGAAAATCAACAAGATGCTGCTCAAGAAAAGGAATTATAGAAATGATTCTAGAGGAGACTACAGGAGGAACTACAGTTCCAAGAAACCTTCCTCCAGCTTCAAGAAGGAAGAAGCATACAATTCTGAAAAAAAAAATCTGGTAGTTTTCTATGAGTGCAAAAGGCCCGGACATATCAAATCAGCATGTCATATCTTATCAAAACAACCCTTCACCATAGGTTTCAAGAAGAGAAGTGCATTCGCAAGAGCATGGGAGGACTCTTAAGATGATTCCAATGATGAAGATGAGGAAGATGACTATAAGCCTTATGTGCATTCATGGCTTCTCACGATGGCTTAGACGATAATGAGGAAACTCAGGTACCAACTGAAACACTTGAAGATGCTTATGATGAACTCCTTATGAATTCACATGCATTAGCATTAAAATATAAATATTTAAAAAGGAAATTTTCCCTACTTCAAGAAAAGTTTGAGTCATGTAATAACAAAAATGCTTTACTTATTAAAGAAAATGGAGAACTCAAAAGTAATGATTCTTCAACATAGGTAATATTTCTTAAGGAGAAATTTAATAGTTCAATAGAAGATCTTGCCACTTTTACCTGTGGGCATGAAAATTTGAGAATGATGTTGGGAAATAACAGGGAAATCTATGATAAAACTGACATTGATTTTGAAGAAGACAATGAATCATCTTTTGAACGAACATCATCAGACATTTCGTTTATATCCACAAATGTCTCCTCATCTAATAAAAAAACCTTTTTTTGTAAAGGTTAAGCTTGATCAAATGTCTAGGAAACCCCCTTATAGAAAGAGACCACCACTCAATAGTTCCTCTAACCATAGAGGACCCAAGGCTATCTGGTTACCTAAGACAATGATTTTTCCTGTTGTAGGTGTGCATAAGAGGACAAAGCAAATGAGAACAATGGTACCTGTACAGTGGTTGCTCACAACAGATGACGGGAGAATGGTCTATGTCCCTACACCTCCGAGCTAGAACAGATGGTGCAACTGTCACTTTTGGTGGAGATAAAAAAGGTATTATCATAGGTGAAGGGAAAGTAGGTAAAGAACCATTTCCAATGATCAATAAAGTTATTTTAGTCAAAGTTCTGGAGCACAATCTGCTTAACATTAGTTAAATATGCGATAGTGGACTGACTTTCTCTTTCAACCTTAACAAGTGCATTGTTTTGGATGAACTATGTAACACCACAATTTTGAATCAAATAAAACCTTTATTAAAAGAGAGACATGAAGGAAATAATTCAAAATCTTAAGGGAAATAAAGACACTATATCATCCCATCTTAGTCAACACAAAGGAAGAAACTTCAAGGATGGTGATGACCCTAGTACTGAAAGCAAACAGAGGTTTGAGAGTTACGACAAAACACCAAAGGACCAACTAAATATCTAAAATACTCGAGGATCCCTACATCCATCCGATCAAGGTCCGCACTTCCGGTCATCTCCACCGTCACGCCTGAATGAAAGGTCCATCACTAACAAGTTTTTCCAATGGCGTAACACTCCATCACAACGTCGACTACACTTAACTGGCGTTAAGTGCCCATGCAAATACAGTCAAACAAGCAAGGGTCAACTCCAAATAATAACTCTCAAATAATAATAACAAGTGAAGCATATATCAATATAGTGAGTCAAGATATCAGAAAGTTAACAATAAGATATCAGCAATATAAGTCAACAACAAAATCTCAAGGGGACACCTAGGGACAGTCTAGGTTTGCAATGCATAGTACGTCCTCGTGTACAAAAACAATAATCCGGATATAAAAATGTCAAACCACCACATGGCTGATGGGACAAACACGACTCTACGATTGGGGCTGAACTGGTTCTTGTTTTGACTAAGTCTTACAAAATAGGTAAGTTATGCTTCTAAGGTTTCTTTAAGTATGAAGGCTCAAAGACAAGATAAAATATTGAGTATAATATTTTTCATAAGTTAAAAGTGATAGAAAAACTCAATTAGGACCTAAAAGTTTCATTATCTAGAAAATGGACTTGAGTGTAATCGATTACACCCTTTAAGGTAATCGATTACACAGAGGCAAGTAATCGATTACATCTTGCTTGTAATCGATTACATGTATGTAATCGACATGTAATCGATTACATGTTTGAATTTGAAATTCAAACAGCAACGGGCAAATAGCATAATCGATTACCTAAGTATTGTAATCGATTACCTGGTTGACAGTTGTGTTGTTTCATGAACCAATGTGTCCCAAAACGTTTGGGAAGCTTTGTGATGGTTCATGGACGATCCCTAGTGCCTATAAATAGTCCATTTAGGCTCAGAAACGTAACAACATTCACATACAACTTTCATATTCATTAGAGCCAAAATTCTAAGTCTTTGATTCTTCATTTTCGATAAGAACACTTATGCTGCTCAACTGTTGAAGAACTCAGAATAGAAAATGTTAGTCTAGATAGAAACCTGAGAGGGGGGGGGGGGGTAAATCAGGTTTACCCGATTTTCGCCTTGATACCTTCTTACTTTCAAGATGAATATAAATACAAACAATTGCAGCGAAAATAAGCGTTGCTTGAAAGTAAAGATGAAGGGTAGAAGAATGCACACACATAATTTTATCATGGTTCACCTTCTATCCACCGAGGCTACGTCCATTCCCTCAAGAAAACCCCTTGTGGATTTTTCCACTATTGATAAAAATCTCTTTCAAGTCCTTACACCAAGTACCTTAAGAATTTCTATCAACCACCTGTGAAAGTACACCACTTTCAACAGCCCCTGAAAGCACACCACTTTCAGTCCCTGAAAGCAAACCACTTTCAGTCCTTGAAGGCTAAACCACCTTCAATCCTTGAAGGCTAAACCACCTTCAATCCACACCCTGAAAGTACACCACTTTCAGTAACAACAACCCTTCACCGAGACCCACGGTGAATACTCAATCTACCAGAAAGAGATGAAGAAGAGTTTTACACAATGGTTGTATCAATCCTTTAACATACAAGCGCATTGATAATGAGAATTATGCTTTAAGACTCTTAAGCATAAGAAGATTCCGAGTTCCTCAAGATATGAACAACTAGAGTGTTCTCTTAACAATGAAGATCATGAACTCAGAATTTAGGCTCTTTGAAAGTTTAAGTATCAAAAGACTTAATGAATGAACAATTTTGGCAAAGCTTTGGCCTAATGATGTATTCTCATGTGTTATTTTGTTTCTGGACTCAAATGGTCTTTATATAGGCAAGAGGAACGACTTTGAACCAATGCAACCTTTCCCAAAAGGTTTGAGACACATTGGTTCATGAAAAGATGCAACTTTTCGGGTATGCAATCGATTACATTACTTAGGTAATCGATTACACTAAAAGCCGTTACTGTTTGAATTTCAAATTCAAACATGTAATCGAATACAAGCAAGAAGTAATCGATTACTTGCCTAGGTGTAATCGATTACCAGAAAGGTGAAATCGATTACACTCAAGTCCAATATCCAGAAACTTGAACTTTTAAGATCGGCTTGAGATATACTACTTCTTTTAACTTATGAAAACATTAAACTTCATTAGCTTAGATGTTTTAAGGAGCCTTTATGCTTGAGAAGCCTTTAGAAGCATAACTCACCTAAACTAAGACTTTTAGGTAGATGTTGAGACGTATAGCACTGTTTCCTCTAAGTCTTCATTTCTTCTTTTTGCCGATGAGTTTGTCGTCATCAAAACCTCAGCCAGGGTCAGGAGCAAGACCTTCTTCACAGAAAAGAACCTTCATATTATAAGTGCCTAAAGCATAACTTCTATATTCAATCCATTCTTATGTTAGAGGATTGATTTAGCTGTAAAGAAATCTTCTTCATTCTCATTCTGGTTGAGTGAAAGTTCCCGTAGGGTTCGGTGAAGGTTGGCACTTGGAAAGCGGTTTGCTTTCTGGTTGTTGATAGGAATTCATAAAGTTCTTGGTGTAAGCTGTAACATCCCTCGTTCCCAGCTGCTTATATGACAAGCACTTCTTGTATATGCTAAGATGATTGGCGAAAGACCGAGCAAGTCATTAGCCAAAGAACTCAATACAAATGAAATATTCTGTATCCGATCGCTTAAATTTATCTTAAGTGATCTAATATCATTCCTAGTTATCTTATTGACCTTAGAATAATATTTACGACGATATTTGATCATCGTAATAATTCTCGTGTCTATTTAACTAGCAAAATCCCACACTGCCGGAAGGAGCCTGTACCGAATTTATTCTCATTTTCCTTCTAGCAATCAGCCTGGTACATCCTTACTCTCTTCTCTCATCACAGATACTACATTGAATATAAATATATGTTGTTTCCCATGACACATGTCCTTGTCTTTATGCTAAAATACAACCCATGAACTATTCATTCATCAATAAAAGTACCCTCATGTCTTGTTGCTTGTAACTTGAGTTGAACTATAAATACTCTTTCCTTTCCTTTCCATATGTAGCAACCCCATCATCTTCACTCACATATTTTCTTTGTGTCTAAGAGAAAGGAAATATTCAGATTTCACATGTCATAACATGACAAAAACATCACTCACATGTCATAATGCATAGTACATGCACACTAATGATTCATTAACTTACCCACCTCTATACTATTAACCCTCTCACCATTTCCATCTGTATTTGCTGCTACTTTCTTCCATCAGACCAGCATCATCATCTTCATCCATTAATCTCTTTAGCTATTCTTCCACTAAACAACAAAGTTTCCATTCTTGTTTTGTCTAGCATGAAAAAGACATGCACACTATTATTTCATCATATAATTGTACTGCTACCATTTTCCACTCTCATACGTATGCGGCAGCACCACCATTAACATTTATTCCAGCTGCCATAAACAAACAACACTCTCATTCAAGCTTTGCCTACCATGCAAAGAACACACGCTATTACACTTGTGAGTCCTTTGTGAACAAGAACCTCTGCTGTTCCCACACTTTTCTGGTCACAAGAATGATAAATAGCAGGACTCCAGTGTTCCGTTTCACTCCCCAAAACACAGCCTATCTCTCATTCTCGTTTTCTCTCTCTATTCGGCATTCTTTCATTCTTCATCTTGCACCTCTTGTTTCTTTCATTTCTGGCCGGTAACATGAACTCTAAGAGCCAAGGTAGAAGCACCACCACGAGAAAAAGAGAAGAAGCCACGAACTTCCCCTCTCTGCCCTGTTTTTCCGTTTAGCTTCATAACCATGGGTGTCTTCGAGACCACCCTAAACCTCCACAAAAACATCGTTTCTGCTCACCAATGTGAATTAGAACAATCCAGGAGTCCAATGGACCAAGTTTCATCGAGTTCTGGGCGTGCTCCGATGACAACCCTCGACTTGCAACTCGATTTTGTGAACATATGGTTGCGAATTTGGAGAAAATAACACTACCATCGTGTTCCTGGCCACGAAAGGATGGAGGCCCAGTACCCATTTTGTGCTCCAGTGATAGCGCCGCCGTGACCGCAGCCGCTCCGGTCATCTTCTCCGGCGATCCTTCACCGGAAAATTCGTGCTTTCCTCCCCAGTACGTTTCTGACTCTTCTGAACTCATTTTTGACCTCTATTCATGCTTTTGGACATGAAAAATATCATTCCTCTAAGTTTAACTCGTGCCCTAGCTTCTTTGAAGAGAGAACTCTTCATGCATGGCATTCTCCATGGATTCCCAAGCTTCTCACTCACTGCCCTGCTGCTATTGCTCTCAGGAAACTCTTGAAAGGCCTGCATGCAGCAATCAATAGCTTCAATGGAGTGAAAGAACTTGGAGAAGGAGAATACATGCTATGCTTTTAATTTTGTTGTTAAGGTAGTTGTTGTTGTGCTTAACATTGTTGTTCTAAATCAGCCTAAATTAATGGTAAGAAAAATAATTAAGGGCTGAACATTATTAAAGTACCATGCTTAAGTAATTGGAAAAGTTTAGGAAAAAGGGTAAATAATAGAAGTTATTTTAAGAAGGCTTGATATTAGAATATAATGGAAAATAATTGTAACTAGAGTAATGGAAGTAAGTGCGTTAAATGAACTAGAATATGATAATTAGTTTTGTTATGCAAGATGAGTTAGATCAAGTAAAATCTAGAGTAGATATTCAAAATGATTTTACATTCTTAGATCCATGCATAATCCTTGAGTCAAGGATTGATGAATTAACACGAGTGGTAAACAAAGGAACATATGATATGGATAAGTTGTTATATAATTAAAGACATGCCTTTCATAAAAGTGATTTAGGTTTATCTAATCATAGTCATCCTAGTGATGTTAAGAAAATCTCTTTTAGACCAAGAAGTTCATATAACCTTGGTCACTCAAGAAGAATACATGATGGTGTTCAACTTAGAAAGGCATGTATCAAATCTTTCTATCATCTTAAGGAAAAAGTGTCTAACATGAAATATAAGTGTTCCAATTATTCTCCTAATTATCAAAGAAACGACGGAGTTCCCAATGAAAGATTCATATGGGATGTGAAAGGAACTAATCCAAAAGGACCCAAAGTCTATTGGGTACCTCGAAAATACCATTAAGCCTTTTGTGCAAATGTGCTTGAAGACCCTGTGATCAGAAATGTCATATGCAAAGGATGGTCTTTCAAGACACAATATTAGAATATAGTATTAGTAATAGAAATTCTAAAACCTTACAAAAGGGTATTAAATAGAATAGTAATGCATTCTTAGGCATCTGTGTAACACCCCGATTTTCAGGGCGTTACTGTAGCGAATGAACAGTAAATAAATATGCGGAAGCTTTTTCAAAACTTGGAAAAGAGAGTATATTTTTTTTTGAAATCATTTTCCTTTTTAAAACATGCCATGCTGAAGTGCATTAGTATTATAAATACATGATTCGTAAATAGCCAAACATATGGCATAAAGGGACCGACTAGCAGTTTAAAGATAATTTACAAAACACCTAACTTGTTTTCAAAACCCTGCTGTCAGTTGTAAAAAGCAACCTAAAACTCCTACCCTGACACGTAAACATACATACTATTATTACATAATAATAACAACAGCGGCACGAGTCTTCCAGCACTGCATGTCCGTCTCCTGGTCATGGTTTCTCCTGTAGTGGCATCCATCCGCATCTTCCGGCTAAGGGACGTCCGGCTGGCGACGGATCACCAGTAAATACAAACAACACACAGATGCAAGGGTCAACTCAAAATAAAACATTGAATACAAATAAGCCTACGACTAGCAAAGGTTATCCAAGCAATCAACAGATAGAAAATAACATGTACGCATACAATTATTGACGTAAGTAGTTGAAAAACTCTAGGACTCTATATGCACGTACATCTTCCTCATGTACAGAAAAAACTTTTATCCGGATATGCACCAACTCCCGAAGGCAGGTGGGACACTCTCCCGAACTCTGAACGAACTAGAAAGTACGACGGTAAGTCGAGAGTTGCCACTTACACGAGACGCTCTGTAATAACGCCCCGATGGTGCGTCATCTAGCCCGTGACTCTTTATTAGCCCCGAACCATGACGACTTTCACGACTCCATGCTTGACACGACATGACCCAAAACACAAGTAGGACTCATACGTATTTAAACGAGGCCTAGCATAGCTTCATAATTAACACTAATCATGTAGAGCAGTTGCACATATCTTGAGCAGATATAAATCATGTCGAAGGAAGAAACATGCTTTCAATTATCATCAAAGAAATAGACATCCAATAAGTCAAGCCACATATCACAACAATCCAACAATGCCACGCATCAGACAAAACTAATCCAGCATATCAGATGCCTTCAGAGACTGCATTCATATATCAATTAAATACAGTTTAAAGTCGGGTCGTTCTCAGAACGCCGTCAACTACAATTCTAAGATTATAGTGCAGCATGGTATATACATATACTTATGCTATTAGAAAGAGATACGAAGTGCCCTTACCTTAAAGGTAGTCGATCCCGGCGGTCACGTAAACTCCGTGCGTCTAGATCGGTACGGGGTCTCGTTATCCTTCAACAAACAAAACCTAGCTTAGAACTTTGAACTCAAACCTAGGGTCAAGGGGCTGGTCTAAACAGGGTCTAAGCACTTAGACAAAGACTCTACAACTTAGGAAATTCTCAAAGGTCGACAACACTTAAAAAGGATTTTTCGACGATTACCAAAAGAACTTAGAAAAACTAAGTTACAAAACCAAAACTTGTCAAATCTTTTAACCATTCAAAGAGAATCAAGGCTAGATGCTTACAACCCATTTTGGAAGCCTTAAACAAAGTTTTGAATCCAAAAACACACACAAAACCTCAAGTCCTCAATTCTGCCCAAATTCTTTAAATTCACAAAAACTTCCTATTTTTACCAAACAAGCCATTAAACTACTCAAGACAATTTCACAAACCAAAACATAACATATATTTCAAGTTTTCTAAAGAAATTTTCAAGTCTTGAGTTCAAAAATCTTCTAAGTGTTAAAAACACAAAATTCCATTCCAAAAGCAAATTTTCCAAATCCTAAGTTTTCTTGACTTAGCAAAACCCTAATTAAGCTATGAGTTCCAAAGTCCAATTAACCCAAAAGCTCAATTTTAAACTTTACATTCCAAATTTCCAAAGTGCTCTAGAAATCAATTTTCTAGGGTTTCAAATGCACAATTTTACCTAGGCCCTTATGCACTAACTAGGGCAAAACCTTTCCTACAAACTCAAAACCATTTTCAAGCATTAAAACACACTCTAAGCTAGTTACAAAATCAATTTATCCCCTGCCCAAAACAGTGATGCAATTCGGCCAAACACATAAATTCAAGAACAATTTTTTCTTCAAAATCTAATTTGTACACATCAAAGGTAATAGGAAAACTAAGACACATAATTACTTAAAGCTTGAAAATCACTTTCTCCTAGTAATAAATTTTTTCAAAAACAAAACTTCCAAGAAAAATAATTAGAGATTTTCAAAGATCAATGTCATGGGAATGACTTTTCCAAAGCAACTCTAACAAAAACCCAACTTGAAATTTTTCGAAGAACCAAAAACTCAACCAATCAAAAATCCAATCGGTTCAAAATGAAGCTAAAGGTAGTGGGAACAACATTTGTGAAGGAACTTTCAAATCCTAGTACTTGCATAAAATTGAAACTCAACAAAACGAAAAACCGAATCGGTAGCAATATAGATCGAGGTGAGGGGAACACTTTACCTCAAAGGAGTAAGTGAAAAAGAGGTGAGGAAGGGGCTGCCATGGAGGAAGAAGGTTCGGCCATGGTGATGAGGAGAGGAAGAAGATGATGAATAGTGAGAAAACTCTCACTTTCTCTCTCTAAAACTCACTTAAACATGAATTAATGAGGTTTTAAGAAGAAAAGACACATTTAACCCTTAAGAAGGGTGTTGGGCCGTGGCTATAGGCCTCCAAAAGGGGGTGAAAGTCTAATTTTTCATTTACCCAAAGGACCAAAGTTGGAATGGTAAAAGGTTAAAGTAAAAAAAACTTTTACTGTTCGAGGACCAAACCGTAAGGTTTTCAAAGTTCAGGGACTAAACTCTAAATTTAGAAAGTTCTAATAAATATCTAGGTTTGTTTATTATTAAACTCTTAATCATGACGCGTCAGTGCGTCAGTGCGTCAGTGCGTCACTGCGTCAGTGCGTCAATGCGTCGTGCGTCAGTGCGTCAATGCGTCGTGCGTCAGTGCGTCAATGCGTCATGCGTCAGTGCGTCAAGTCACCGGTCATCGTCGGGTTCTGGTCATCAGTGAGTACCTCAGTGTCACTGAGAATATCAGCCCCGGGGTCATTTATTGGTTTCGGGGTACCGGGCCCGCACAATTCGGGGCCGGGTCGATCTTTCTCGAAGTCTACGCCATGCTGCCTGAAAACACTATTCACCGGGTCATTATTCACAAAATTCTTCTGCACTAAATTGGTCTCGAAACGCCAAACGAAATCGTTTGGAGCTTTTTAGATTCTCGATCCGGGGTCCCGAAGTCATCCGTTTCACCTGTTGAAGTTTCGGCTAAAAAGTCCCGTTAGAGCGAAAAATGCTTCCCGGGCTCCGGGAGGAAACCATATCAATATTACAGTCGTTCTTCACGAAATTTTCCACTGATCGTCGTGGTGATAGTGAGAACGTCTAATTCTCGTCCGAACTTAAAGTCAAGTCTAGCTTGGTTTCCTACCAAATGTTGCAAAAGGTGTTTCACCGGTACTTCGCTCGACGATAACGCTTGTCAATGCCGCCGAGCGGATCCAAACAGTACCTTGGAACAATTATATAATTATTTAGTCACTGGGTAAAATTCAGGGTGTTACAATCCTACCCCCCTTAAATTAGTTTCGTCCTCGAAACTATAGGTCGGCGAAGTGCTTGAGTATTCCCTTCCGTGGTTCGTGAAATACTACTTGGCTAGGGAAACTCTTTCCTTGGGACTTCTTACCGTCCTTGTCCTTGGTCATCATAGATGAAACTATGAGTGATAGGTCATCCTTGAGTTGCGATTGCTCTGACTCAACAACTATGCATAAGCCTTCCTGACTTAATTGCCTTCCCGACTCCCGTCGTCACGGTCTTTCGAGGTAGGCATGTTCCTCGTTTCATGCTCCAACCCTCTTACTGGTGTAGTCCTTACGCCTGCTCTGAGAAATTCTGATATTTCTTTACTCGACTCAAACCCTTCCATGGTTTGCCGAGCAAGTCTACTCCAATTATCAGCTTCCACCGTCTCGGTGTAGCTCGAAACATCTCGCGTCCACACTTCGCTTCGCAGGGTTCCATCCCTGGTTGCACGATAGTCGTCGATGAAGATAAACTCCATCAAAGGTAGCTGTTCCCTCCAGCTTTTTTTTTAATGGTCCAAGACAAAAGCCTTGCAAATCCTCTAGTGATCCCAATATCTGTTTAGTTCAGCTTGTCGTCGAAGGGTGACAGAAGAATCTTGGTTTCGTCTTCAAATATCATTGGGCAGAGCTGAGCAATTAAGCACGTAGGTAAGCATTCAAGTCTCCACGTAAGGCGCATTCCACACAGAATTAAGCAGTGTGGTCGATGGCTCTACGGTTCCCATGCGCACGTACAACTCCCAGTTGTACGAAAATTCCATTAAAAGGATAGCACCAAACCTCGTAGGTTTGTGGGACACTCGACCGATCTCCGTGCGAAAATGTGCCGCGGACAGTCGGGAGTTGTCACTTACACGGGTACGTTTCGCACAACGTTCCCGAAAGATTGCATCTCCGGTCTAGGGTGCTGCTCAACCCTAACTGTAACGACTTCAAATTTCTCGATTTCGACGAGAAGGCTTCAACTCTAATCTCCTTGGATTCATTCCCTCAAGGGAGACTGGAATACCGTTCCATACCCGAGGTGATGCTGGGCACGTCCCGTGAAATTAAGCATCCTTCGAAAACATACTTCTGGCGTTTGTTGTACGTTGAAGATTTTCTTTGTGGGTAGAGATGAGCTGACTTGTTCAATCCTCGAATACCCATATCCATCGATGTACCGTCCCACTTCCACTCGGGGACGTTAAGGGGCTGAAACATTTCTGCCAGCTCCTCATGTTCCACCCATATCCATAGATTACAGGGATTATATTGGCCCTGTTTCTTTTCCATAAAGGAGGGTAATCGATTACCCATGTAGTGTAATCGATTACCTCCTCGAATTTGAATCATTATTCAAATTTCCTCACATGTAATCGATTACATAGAAGGCGTAATCGATTACATGCCCGATAGCATATATATTTTTCTGGGTTCTTCTGCTCTTAATCGATTACAGACATCTCCTTTCCCCTTCTCTCTCTCGTGCGACACCTGCAAGTCTATTTTCCCCATATCTTCCGCAATTCTTGTTCGTTTTCAAGAATTCTTTGTGGGTTTTGCTCCTAATCTTCGTCTCTATCTACTCATCCTACCAATTGTTGTTGAATTGGTCTGGATTAAAAAGCCCCAATTTGGTCCTGTCAAACCCTAGAACTCGAAAATTTTCAAATTCAGCTTCCATGGCCTCTTCCTCACGAAAACCTCATCGTTCTAAGAACCCATCCATGGATGCTTTGGACCTTTCTTGATCGGCCAGTCCTCACACCAAAGTATTGTGCTCTGGATTCCTTCATGGCAGCAGGGATGACATTTCCCACTCTGTTTGATCATCAGGGACTTGACTTGTTCATTGAAATTAAAGGTAAATTCTATCCAGAACTTGTCAGAGTCTTTTACTGTAATCTGATTAAGCGTGGTGTCAAAATCTGCACATCTTTCAAGGGTATTGATATCTCTATGACCCTTGATGAGTTGGGAGAATGTCTTTCTATTCCCAGCACTGGAGCAAAATTAGGTTCTGAATTGCCTTGCCCATGGGAAGATTATGATAAGAGATCATTTTATTTATCTCTATGTCGCTTCACTGAAGAGCAAATTCAGTCTAAGAAGCAGCGGGTTGATGCAAACCGATCTAGAGATACCCTTGCTGTTGGGTTTCTCACTGTGGAAAATAGATTGCTTCACTATCTTCTCAGTTATGTGATTTTACCTCAAAGTTCTAATCATGCTCAGATAAGCGATCTAGAGTTACAAATTCTATATGGCATGATTAATCAAAAATCTATTAATTGGGCTTATTTGGTAATGATACACATGATGCGGCACAAGGAAAGAACTAGCCCTCTTCCATTTGCTTTTGCAATTTCTATCATTCTGAAGAAGAAAGGTGTTTCTACTCATGGCGAGTACTCTATTAAAATGGATGGTAAAGCTCAACGCATTGATCTGAACATCTTGAACAAGATGGGATTCATTCAGGATGTTGATGGATCCTTCAGGAACAAATCTGACCTACCATCTGAGGATCCTCCTGCTCCTACTCCTGGAGCCTTCTTTCCTCCGTCTGAGAGTGCTCCATCGTCATCTGCTGGTATCGATGCTTCTACACATCTTATTCTTTCACATATTGATAGCATGAAGCATTTCATCAACCAGCGCTTTGATCGCATGGAAGGCCGGGTCGAGTCCATGTACACTACTTTGCGTGTAGATATGGACAGTCTAAGCCTTCGTGTAGATCAGATGACTCGATCTCCTCTCCATTTCTTTGATGAGTCTGAAGACCTCTAGACTTTATTTCTATTTTTATTCAGACTATTTATTTTGGGATTGTAATAGTTTAGACATATCTATTAGATGGTTTGGTTTCTGCTTGCACGTTTAATTATGTATTCTGAACTTATCTGGATATGCTTTAATTACGTGTGATGCATAAGTTTCTAAATTCTGTCTTGCTTCGCCCACTCCCTACGATTCAAATGTCTATACTACTTGTTAGCATGTGTGGAATATGCTTGGACTCATCTTCCTTTTGATGAAGTCAAAAGGGGGAGAAAGGGTCCTATGCTTTGTAAAGTTTATTTACAAGGAAAGCTACAAGTGGAACAAAAAGGGGGAGAATAGTTCTGATGTATATCATGCCTCTCCTTATTTCGATTATCCTGGAATATTTTTTGTATGGCTTCTTCTTCTTTTTGATGATGTCAAAAGGGGGAGAAAAGTCTTGTGTATGCTTGATCATTTTTCAGGATACTGTGCTTAAATTGCAACACAAAGGGGGAGATACTATTGCAAAACCAAGGGGGAGATACAAGACAAGAGAGAAAGTCTATTGATCTATCAATGTTCAAGCATGATGTTTGTCATCATCAAAAAGGGGGAGATTGTGAAGAAGGTCTTGTCCTTGGACTCGACTGAGATTTTGATGAAGACAAACACATCACAAAAAGAAGAAAGACTTCAGAAAAGAAAAGGAAGACTTCAAGAAGACTTCAAGAAAGAAAGGAACAAAAAGAAGAAACACTTCAAGAAAACTTCAGAAAAGGAAGGAAGACTTCAAGAAAAGAAAGACTTCAAGAACCAGGCCCAGAACGTCAATATCAATCATCAAGGTTCTAGTTTTAAGTATGTCTTGTCAACTTAGTGTGCTATGCTTTATTAAGGTTCATATTGCATTTGAAGGCTCATGAAAGATCAACTAATTGAGTACGATATGTTCTCACAAGTTAAACTTGGTAGGAACACTCAATTAGGGGTTAAGATGGTTAAAACTGAGTTTCGGACTCTCTGTAATCGATTACAGGATGTGTGTAATCGATTACAGGAAGGCAGTAATCGATTACCAGGCTTCTGTAATCGATTACCAGGTCGACAGATGTGTCTTTTCATGAACCATTGTGTCTCAAAACGGTTAGGAAAGGTTGTGTTGGTTCATGGACGACCTCTAGTGCCTATATGAAGTCCTTAGACACTCAGAAACATCAATGACTTGGTCCATAACTTTCATATTCATTAAAGTCATCATTCTGAGTTTCTGTTCTCTCATTTTCATAAGAACACTCATGCTGTTCAACATTTGAGAAACTCAGAATAAGAAGAGCCTTCATTGTAATTGCCTGGAGCATACAAACTAAGATCAATCCATCTTGTCTAAAGGATTGAATCAGCCATTGTAAAGGCATCTTCTTCTTCTTCTTTGAATCGATTTGATTCATTCACCTTGGTGTTCGGTGATTGTAAAAAGGTCCATCATGGTGTTTGATGGTTGTAAAAAGGTTATTTGAATCGGGTTTGATTCAAAGTCCGCCGTAGGTTCGGTGATAGTGGAAAAGGTTCTTTGAATCGGGTTTGATTCAAAGTCCGCCGTAAATTTCGGCATCATCAGTTGGTGGTTTGCCATCTGAGGTTTGACAATATTTCTTAGGGTTCTTGGTGTAAGTACTTGTAAGAAATCTTGATCATTGTAAATCTTCACTGTGGGATTCAGTTGAGTGGTTCTTCGGAAAGTGGTAATCTTTCTAAGGGGTTCTAACTTTACTGTGGTGTTCAGTAAAGGGTTTGACTCAGATAGTGTGATCTGTTCTGAGGGTTGTAATCAGTTCACTGTGTGATTCAGTGAGCGGTGATTTTCAGAAAGTGGTTTGCTTTCTGGTATAGTGGAAAATCTCTGTGTGATCAGAGGACTGGACGTAGCCTTCTGGGATTGAAGGGGAACCAGGATAAAATCCCTGTGTGTTCTTCTTATCCTTCATCTTTTACTTTCAAGCAATTACAATATTCCGTTGCAATAACGCTCTTACGTTACAACTCTAATTGTACTAAAAGTCGTTTGGTACTATTACGCGAAAATCGGGGCAACTCTAATTCACCCCCCCTCTCAGGTTGCTATCTATACTAACAAAAACTATGAGGGATTGCAGTTTATTTATAGTTGAAAACCCAAGCCCGACCTACTTGCTCTCCAAGTAGCCTAATTATCTTTTTAATTAAAATTAACTAATTAAAAAGAGAATTCATAAAAAAAAACCAAGATACCATGGAATATTCCCTTTCTAGAATTTTCCTCATATTTATTTAATTAAAACACTTTAATTAAATAAAAACCACCTTTATTGGATCAAAATTCAAAATAGCCCACAACCCACTAAATGAGTAGGTCATGGTCTATATGCATATCACTATTATTTTCACCTTAATTAATTACACTAATCCTGGAGAAGAAACTAATTTACTAACAATTAACAACAAAAATTTCCCAATAAAAAAAACTAATTAATTAATTAACTAAAAAATATTTTCCTTCTTGGAAAATATAAAGGGTGCCAAGCACCACACTTCCAAAAATAGGAATTTAATTCCTTTTTTATCAAACAAACCAATAATAATAATAATAATAATAATAATAATAATAATAATAATAATAATAATAATAATAATAATAATAATAATAATCACATAACCAACCACTGAAATATTTGACATAATAATATAATAATAGTAATCCTGAAAAATACTAAAATACCCCTAGACTATTTCAAAGATTTTACATTACTACCCCCCTTAAAAATAGTTTCGTCCTCGAAACTACGAAGCAACAGGTGGCTCGAAACTTTCCTTTTCATCTTCTCCTGTAGTTCTCAAGTGTATCTCCAAAACAGCTTCCATATTGACTGGTTGTAGGTAGTCAACGTCCTAGACCTTAATGTCCCGCTCATAGTCTGACACCACTTAAGATTTCGTATGACACTATCCAATATTAAGTTGATCAGGCTTAATATTCGAAAGTTAGTAATTTGAAGAGTAGATGGGTAAGAAGAGAGGGTACGCTCCTACTATGTTAACCATAGTCTAAAACATTTGCCCCTGAAAACACAAGTAAGCATCACAAGCTTCCTAAAAACAACAACACAACAAAACTTAAGTCAAACAGGTGTGATGCTCGTGGTGGTGCACACTGGTCGGCGTCCCGCCCAGGTGATTCTGATGTAACCTCAACAACCCAGAACGGGAAAAAAAAATCCTTTTGGACTTTGAGCTCACTGGTTCCTTCCACCAATTCACCCGTTCGATAGCTCCATCCGCCACCTAGCTTGCTCGATGGTTCCATGCACCATATGATTTGTCCAACTTATGGTTCCACCCACCATGTTATTCAATCGTTGGTTCCATCCACCAATCCAATTCTCGTGATTGCTCCAATCACCATCTTGGTCTGACTGATGGTTCCATCCACCATCCCTGTTTAAGTGATGGTTCCATCCACCATCACGGCATCTATCGATGGTTCCATCCTCCATCGTATCGGCCTAATGGTTCCTTCCACCACCGTATCAACCCGCAACAATAACAATACAGCACAATGAAACAACCCGGGAGGACACTGACTCAATCCAATGCCTCCCCTAAAACTCATCAATGAGCCTTTAAAACACCAAACATTGTAAACACAAGCATCAATCATTCAAACAATGGGTAAAGGATGAAAGTTGTAAGGAAGTTCCCATTTAGAAATATTGTCAAAAGGTTACAACTCTGTTTTTGACACTGAAAGGCAAGGGTAGCAACTGCTACGACAAAAGGGTAGAGTGGATACAATCCATATTATTCGAATGGAATGCAATATCTAGGTTAAATAAATGACTTGACGGAAACAAGGTTGACAATGACACTATGCTATCCTTGGGCTGGCTCCTTAGTGTTAGTAGCTTCATCTACATTCATGGTGTAAACCCTTCCTCGGGTAATTGAATGGGTTCTACCCACGACATTCATCGCAACTTGTATCTTTGGTACTTGGCAGTCCTTGGCAATATATCCCGGCTTCTGGCGGTTGAAACACACTCTTGTGCTTCCTTCACAGGTGTCGACATAGTGGGCTTCTTTTCCGCACTTGAAACAAGTCACAACTTTTCTATGAGCTTGGTTCTCTCGGCCACCAAAGGCTGCTGCAATGGGTCGATACTAGCCTTGAGTTTGACCATTTCCATGCTGACGATCGTAGGGTTTCTCCCGGGGATGTTTCCCCTTGTCATTCTTCCCGTGGTTTGACCTAATCGGTCTTCCACTCTCTTGACAGTTATTCTTCCATTTTTCCTGAATGTCCATCGTCTCGATGCTCTTGGCCTCTTCAACTAACCTAAAAAACTGTTGGATCCTCAGTAGCTTCATTGTCCTCTTCAACTCATGGTTCAGCCCATCGACAAAGCATGTATAGATGTAGTCTGTTTCCATGTTAGTGTTCACATTGAAGAACCGGAAGTACTTAGACAGCGATTCCAACTTTGTTGCATAGTCAGCCACAGACAGGTTGTTCTAACAGGGTTTCAAAAATTGAGGTTCCTTCTCAGCTCTTGCACATTGTGGAAAGTATTTATCCAAGAATGCCCTACGAAAAGTAGCCCAAGTCACCACCTACTGAATTTCTTCCATTACATCTCGAGCTCCCTGCCACCAGTATTTAGTCTAGCCTAAAAGAAGAAACTTTGCGTAGTCTACTTTTGACTCCACAAGGATTTGTAGGACCTTGAAAATCTTCTCCACTTCCTAGAGAAAAAGGTCAGCTTTCTCAGGGTTAACGCCTCCCATGAACTTCGGAGGATCATGACGCCTGAAGTCGTTCAGCCTATGTGTCCGAGAAGAAGCTATGTCCCTCTGTTGCAATTGGGCTTGACGCTCAGCCTCAGCGTTCTTCCTCTACGCGTTCAAGGCAGCTTCCGCAGCGGTACGTTGTGCATTGGTCTCCGCTTGAGCAGTAGCAGTTGGATCTTGGTTCGTCACCAAGTTGGTCAATTGGGTCATCGCTTGAGCCATGCGATTCGTGTTGTCTTGCATGACTCTTTCTGGGTTGGTTCGTGGAGGCATCCTCTTCCAATAGGGAATAGTTAGTCCCTCACAGATATATGTTTGAAGGATTTTGACCCCTCTCATGGAGTTCGCAAGCAAAAAAACAAACAAACAAGAAAACAGGCAACCTAGCATAGAAGACCTACCCCCCCCTCTCAGGTTGCTATCTAGGCTAACAGAAAGCAATGAAAGGTTTGAGAGTTATAGACACAACCCCAAAGGACCAACTAAAGATCTAAAACACTCGAGGAGCCCTACATCCATCCGATCAATGTCTGCACTGCCATTCATCTCCAGCGTCGCGCCTGAACGAAAGGTCCATCACAAACAAGGTTTCCCAACAGCGCAGCACTCCATCCCAACGTCGACTACCCTTAACTGGAGTTAAGCGCCCATGCATCATACAGTCAAACAAGTAAGGGTCAAGTCCAAATAATGACTCTCAAATAATAACAAGTGAAGCATATATCAATATAGTGAATCAAGATATCAGCAAGTTAACAATAAGATATCAGCAATATATGTCAACAACAAAATCTCAAAGGAACCTAGGGTTAGTTTAGGTAGGCATGCACAATACACTCTTCGTACTAAAAACAATGATCCAGATATTTAGCGCCAATCACTCAGGATAGAAAAGATGACCACGACTCCTCCGACGATATGCAGGACAACAAGGCCGTTTGCCAGGTCAACCACTTGACCAGGAACCAACGGATGACAACGACCGAGCGAACCAAAAATCAAAAAGGTGATCCTCGATCGAACCAAAAGGTGCAGATGCCATGATGTTAGTCAACCATCTCAAAACTGAACCATCCTCCGACATTTCAAAACATATCCAACGACAAGGAAATAAAGTAATCACAATAATAATAACATGGTATGACATCATCATTATGAAACAATTAATAGCATTAAGCACATAAACAATTAAGTCCAAATAATATCATATGATAACACTTAGGTAAATAAACAAGTAATCACATAATCAAATATTCAACATACCATATGAACATAATAGCATCAATAAATCAAGCATATGATATCAACGAGCACAATAAATAATCAGATAGCATTCTTCACAAGCATACACGTCTAAGGACCAAGTTAACCTTACCTTGGCCTATTATAGATTTCGAACTTAGATCCACAAGAAAAATCCTCCGAAGAGGATACAGGCCTTCAAACAATAATATATAACATACAACGTATTAATTTTACGTACTCTTTATGCATGCATGCGCATGCAAAAATATTTTTATTCTAACTTTATTCTACTTCCCCCAAATAGAAAAATTAATTAACCCAAGGTATATATAAATATATATACAAGAAAATATATATTTTTATACCCATTAATTATTTCTCAATTAAAAGTCGAGACTTATATATTATATATGTGTATTTCAAAATACACCTATAATATACCATTTAATTTTATTTCAATCATTTCAAGATCAATATTCCAACAACCCAAGTATATTAAGTGAATGTTTATTCCATATATATATTCGAAATCTCCTATATATATAGGTGTTATTTATTTTTTCTAACTATTATTAATATCACATAATATCCCACTAATTATGTTTGCCAATTAATAAAAAAACATATTCTCCCCTTTTTCCCATATATACAGACACACACACATATATATATGGTATACATATATAGGGAGCGTATCAAGTGAGAGCGATGTTTATTATGAGAGATGAGAGCGTTCAATCTTAGCTATTAGATCTATCATGAAGGGTCAAGATTAAAACAAAATGGCATGTGACTTTTTTAAAAAGTCATGTGACCACTAAACTACTTTTAATCTCAACCACTCATGAACGGTTGTACGGCCATGATTTAACGCTCTCATCTCTCATAATAAACATCGCTCTCACTAGATACGCCCCCTACATATATATATTCCCTTTTTTCTTCTATCCAATATTAAACAACCTATTCAATTTGTTCAAAACTAAAACTAACAATTATCTCACTATATCATCAAAATTAAATTCAAAATTTTAATTCCCTATCTTCATGCGAATTTCAAACTACATAGATATATACCTATCTCGAATTTCAAATTTTCCATTATCTCTATTTAATCAAACCATATATAATTTTAATTATGGTAATAATTCTAATTTTAAATTTCTAAAAACCTTATCTCTAGCAAATCTCATTAATTAAGTTCGTATCTAATCTTAATAACAACCTTCAAATAATATCCTAACTCATTAATTTAATGTAACAAACACATCCTATAACTTAATTGTTGATATCTAGAATTTAAACTTAAGAGATAAAATACTTCCCAAACCCTAGCCTAGCATAGTATAGCCACGACACACATGCAATACATGGGGGAGGATTTTCAATTTTTTTCTAAGATCAAACCGTCTTAAATTCTAATTATCAATTGAAGATTTATGAAGAACATGAACAAAAAAAATATGAATGTTCTTAATTATTCATATTAATCCTTCCAATTAACTCAAAGCCCTTAGTCCTTAGTGATATTACTAATAAAAACCTCTTAAACAAACTTCTAAAAGAAAGGATGGATTCACCAACCTTGAATGAAGAACACAAAGAAGAACAATGAAGAAAACGAAGAACACTTTGAAGAACTCTTGAAGATCTTCTTGGAAAAAAACTCCAACTTGCTTCTTGCTTCACGAACTTGGATCTCCACACCCAAAGATGATGAAGAACTCGAAGAAGGAAGGAAGAAGGCTAAGAACGATGATCGAAAAACTAGAGAGAATCTCCCAATGAGAGAGAAGACTCAAAATTATCTAGGAGAAAGGGAGAGATGTTTTCTGCTCTTCTGGCGAAGAAAAACTATGAGAGATTGCAGTCTATTTATAGCTCAAAACCCAGGCCAGGTGTAACACCCCAATTTTGGGTTGAGGGTCACATAGTAATTACGCGGAAATTATATTTTGAAACCTCTTAAAACACTCAAACTCCAAAAAAAAAATCAACGTCGCTCAATATTAATAATTAATAATTATCCCATAATAGAATTATAATCATCTCAACACAATAAGGTTCCAAAATAAATAAAGTGGCACCGACATGTGCAAAATAAACCAAACATAGTAGAAATAGAAAATTACAACTTCTTTATTTCTCTTGAATCTTCCTCTCCACTTGTTCTACCTTCAAGTCACCGTTCCTGGACCTTATTGTCCTGATCATCTATGGCACTAAGCGCCCAAACAAAATCAAACAAACCAAGCAAAAGGGTTAACTCGAAAATCAAGAAAAATACATACAACAATTGTGATAAAAACAAAAATAACACAATTGACCAAATAGAATCATCACAATGCAAAAATAATATCAGCATAAATTATTTTCTCATTTTACAACATCAATCAAGCTTATGCATGATCCTCAATTTCTAAATGCACAGCTATGGCCAAAACATCGTTCCAAGAGGAACCGGACAATCACGTGACTAACCGCCACCCCGTTGTCCTCAGGCACAGTCCTGTGATTACCCATCACACCATTGACCTGTTTGGTCACGTGGTTACACCACCACCTCACCGTTCTCAATAGTCTCGTGGTTAACCACCACCCTACTGCTCCGACAGTCACGTGCTTAACCACCACCCCACTGCCATCAAACCTACAACAATGCATATGCCATGACCACATAATAATCATCCTCATATTCATCATTTCATGAACATATACAACATACTAAATTCATTAACCATGATTCCAGCAACAAGTTCTTTAAGCATCAATGCAACCGAATACACCAAACAACATACAACAATCACAACAATAAGGATAATCGTAATAAAACGAGTTACCCTTACCTACGAGATGGTTGCATGAAAGTTATTCCAAACCTTGTAAGACAAAATAAACATATATACATCCATCAACAATCATGGAAAAAGGTTTGAAACCAATCCCTAGAATTTTAGAGCAATACAGCCAAAACAACAATTCGCTGGCAGGGGCCTAGCGCCCAAGTGTTGGGTTCCAACGCTCAAGCGTTGGGTCCCTGTCTGGCAACACGTACTGGGAAAAATTCCAATGCCCAGGCGTTGGGAGTCTAGCGCTCATGCGTTGGCTCCCTGCCAGAAACCCTAAAAACCAAGTTTTTCACCCGAAACTCCATTTTTAACCAATTCCTTTCAAAAATAAAATTCTTCCATGTTCAAAACCTATATTATAACCCAAAAAATAATTTTTCTACCCAAAAACTCAAAGTTTTCTAATTTCTTAAAAATCATTTGTACAAGAAGACAACTAGGTTTTGAACCGAAAGAATAGGGAGAATACCAACCTTGTTTGAGAGAGTTGATCAAGATTGAGTGTAGCACGATCCTAGCCTCTTCCTGAATGTAATGGATTCAAGCTTTATGAAAATTAAAGGTTGGAAAAACAATCAATTAACTCTATAAAGAAGACAAGAGTTGAAAACCAAGAAACTTAGAATTTGGAAGATTTAATCTCTACCGATTAGGCTATCACCTGAACACTTGAGAAAAGATTGAGAAACAAGAGTGAGGACCATAATAGAAGAAGAGATTTTCCTTTTCTTTCTAAGAATACCTTCGTTCTTAACATGGTATCTAGAGCTAGTCTTGATTTGTGATTTTCCTTTTTTTTTCACTCCCTTTGCTTTTCCTTATGGAAGAAGCTCAAACTTCATCTTCGCTTTCCTTTTCTCATATTGTTTCCATCAAGCTTGATGAAACCAATTTTCGATCATGGGTAAAACATGTTGAAGGTGTTGTGCGCCAACATAGTTTACAAAAGTTTCTTGTAGATCCCATAGTCCCACCCCGTTTTCTGAATGATGCTGATAGAGAAAAATCAGTAGAGAACCCCTTATACACTGCCTCGATCAAACAGGATTCAACCCTATTTACCTGGTTACTCTCCTCCCTCTCGCATGGCATTCTGCCTGTAGTTGTCAACTGTAACCAGTCGTCAGAGATCTGGAAAGAAGTCCATGACTTCTTCAATGTACATTCTTTGGCTCAGTCTACTGCTCTCCGTTCTGAGCTTCACACCATGGTCAAAGGGGCCAAATCCATATCTGACTACTTATGGCGCATCAAAACCATTGTTAATGCTCTTATTTCCATTGGTGATCCGATTTCACACCGTGAGCATATTTTAGCTATATTCAATGGACTACCAGCACCTGCTATCAACGTGTCCCGTCTGCTACCTATTTAGGACTGGTTAACTCATCACCCTATGGTGGTCAGTCTAACCAAGTTCCACAGCAGACCAACACCTTTGGTGGATTTGCGTCACCAACCTCTTCATTTCAACAGCCAGGCCTTGGCCCCTGCCCTTTTATCAGCTTCACACCACTAGGCCCTCACAACTGCCCTTTCTCAATGCTGGTCTAAAGTCTGATCCTCGTGGCTATCCTTCTCTTAAGTAAAGCAACTAATCCTAGCCTTAAATATGGATTTAATACAGTCATTACATATATTAGAATAATTAAATACTTACATAGTCATTTAAAATATCCGGGGTCTTACCCAAATACCGAGAAAGTCTTATTCTCGCTCGAATGTCGGTCGAGTTAAGATCAAGGCTCCACGAAAAACTATCGTCTTAGGACATTGCACCGATTCTCCGAGTAGTCTTTGGCATCGGCTTTTCTTGAAAGCTGTAAGACCCTCAATTTTCATGTATTTATTTTTTGGTCCTTCGAGTTTGAATTTGAGGATGGAATAATATCTTTGAATATTTGGTGATTATATTTAGTTGTTGATTGATTATTTCAGAATATCTAGTGTAGATTTTATTTTCTGTTTTTCTGTTTTCCTTGTTTTGTTCGAAGATAAGGGAAATAAAGAAGAGATAATATCTTTGAATTTTGGAATAATGGCTATTAAGTGATCTCTATTTAGAATATCCTTTAATTGGGGAAGATTTGTTTCTATTTTAAACGTTATCATTAGAGTTGTTAAGAGAAAGATTTGATGGAAAATTCTGATCAGAATTAAGGAGAAAAATCTGCAACAAACCCCTCTTTTTCCTCCTAGGGTTCAAACCACTATATGTGGTGGTTTCTCATTTGTTGTTTTTCATCTCAAGTGCTAAACCCTAGCTCTCAAGTGATGAAACCTTCCTATTCTTGTTGCTACTGTCGAGTTTCTTCTCTTCCTTTTGGAGAATCAAAAGTTCGTTCCTTCCTATTCTTGCTACTGCTACTCGAGTTTTCTTCCTTCCTTGGAAGATCTAAGGCGTTCCTTTTTCTCTTTTCCTTCCAAGAGTTAAGGTGAGCAATTCTTGTTCTGAATTTCGTCAAGAGTTTAAGGTTGTTTGGACCATTATTCTGAATTCCTTCTAATCCTTTTTCCTTCCTTTCTCCTTTCACTCCAAGGGTTCCATCATCGAAGGGTTCCAACCATTTTCTGTAATCACTAAACGGTCATTTGCTCGAGTTTGGGACATGCAAGCGTTATTTCCCTTCCTCTTGATCAGTCTAGCTCAAGGTTGGTCCCTCTCACTTTTCGTTTGTGTTGGATGTTTTATAGAAACACTGAGTTGTTATTCCATGTTAAACGTTTTTCCTATAACCTTTGCTATCTTCTTATTCAAGCAACCTTGTGCATTGGAATCTCTTTTGTTTTTGAGAAAAACCTTCGTTTTCAATTGAATACTTCATTTGTTTTTGTCTATGGAAAACCTTGATTTCGAAAAGTTGAGTTTTAAAAAGCTTATTCTGTGAAAAATTCATGTTCTGGGCTCCTTTGTAGGAGCCAGCGTGCATGCGCTGGGAGCCCTTGACCCAGTAGGTCGAGGTAGGGAGCCAGCGCGTGGGCGCTGGCTGCCCAGGCGCACATGCGCTGGGAAAGGTAGAGAAACAGTGCATATAGCTATCGAGGACCAACAAGCATGATTGTGTGGTAATCTAATTGAGATAATTGAACATTGTTTACTACTGTTTTATTTTGAGGAATTAATCTTGCTGTTGTTGTAATCTAATGTTCCTGTTTTAAAAATTAATAATGTTTCTGGTTCTGTTTAATAGTATTGTATTATGTTTTTTGTTTATTGTTGCTGTTCTGAAAAACAATACTGTTGTTGTTTCTATTTCTGTGATATTGATGATGTTCGATATTTTTGGCTTGTTGCTGCTGCTGTTTTACAATTGTTGCTTCAATTTTTAATTATCACATTCGTTGATAATTATGTTTGTTGTTTTAAAAATAGTTAACCCTTTCTGTTTGATGTTTGGGCGCTTAACGCCATAGATAATCAGCGCGAGGATTTACATGAAGGTGAAATTTGATGCAAGCTTAAGGAGACATCAGAAACGACTAGAAAATTTTGAAGATCCTCAAGAAATATTTTATTTCCGTTGTTTCGTTATGAAGAAATTTTGAAGATCCTGAAGAAATTTTTCGTTATGAAACGATGTTGGTGCAAATTTATTATTAGTTTTTATGAAACGTTGTTTATATAATTATGGGATTATTATTATTATCTAAATATTGAGTGACGTTTCCTATTTTTAAAATCTGAGTTGTTCTAAGAGAGGTTTTATGAAATATTTTCCGCTTAATTACTATGTGACCCCTAACCGAAAATTGGGGTATAAGACCCTATATTTTCAGTATTTATAGTTTTGGTCCCTGAGTTTGGATTATTTATATTTCGATCCCCGAACTATTTTATAGTTCAGTTTTTTATCCTTGTTAGACTCTTGTTTGAATAATGATTGGTGGTATTTTCCTTGGAGTTTTGATATCAATAAAGTTTTCATCGATTTGTTTGATACTTGGGTAAAAGAGTATATGTGCTTGATTCGTAACAAGAATGACTTTGGCTTAGCGGTTAAGATTTCGGTGTTTCAGCTACAGGGTATGGTTCGAACCTTGATGAGGAAGGTTTTATTTTTATGATCAAATTTTCGTGTGGCTCATGAATTTTGAATTCAAAATTCGAAATTTGGATGAGGAGGGTTAATGGAGCATTCAAATCAGGTTTAAGTGAGAATTATAGGTATTAAGAGGGGGGATAATGGTAGTTAATGGCTTTATCTAGGCTTTAAGGAGAGTAAATGAGTGTTATGGCTAATGAAGGAGGTGGGGCAGCCTCTCTCCATTCCCTTCATGCTGAAATCAAACATATGTGACCCTCAACCCAAAATTGGGGTGTTACATTTGTGGTATCAGAGTGATGGTTGAGAAAACCAACGCTGTTGGGTGATTATTCTGACGTTGATCAATGGGGTGTTGATCAAAAGAAGAATTATATGTTTGAATTGTTTGTCATTAAAGTGTTATGATTATTGTTTAAGATTGTCTTAAACAGACGATCTAATTAATGGTGTTTGACTAACATAGTTGCCGTATCTGTTTTATGATTAAACTGTTAGTTGTCTTATGAGCAGGATTAAGAGACTAACTGGTCAAAACTCAGAAATGGTGGATCAAAATTCTATGAACCAAATGTTTGCTGCCATTACCAACCTAACGACCTTGATGACTCAATAAGTGACTGTTGCTGCTGCTCGGGCTGAGGCTGAAGCTAACCGAGCCAATGCTGTTGCTGAAGCACAAGCTATACATGCTGAGAGGGAGAAGGCTTCTGCTCTGACTCGAGGACTTAATGATTTCAAGCGTCAAGACCCGCCGAAGTTTTCCAGAGGCTACGATCCGGAGGAAGCTGATCTTTGGCTGCAGGAACTGGAGAAGATTTTTACTTTTCTCCAGACCCCTGCTACTGCTAGAGTGAACCTTGCTTCGTACCTGCTGTCGGGCGAATCATAACACTGGTGGAACGAAGCAAAGGCTATGATGGAAGTTGCTCACCGTGCTATGACCTGGGAGGCTTTTAAGGAAACTTTCCTGGTAAAGTATTTTCTGCGGAGTGCTAGGGCCGCAAGAGAAAAGGAGTTCACTGATCTGAATCAGGGAAATATGTCGGTAGCTGAGTTCGCGACGAAAATGGAGTCACTTGCTAGGCACTTCAGGTTTTTCCAAGGACAGGTGGATGAAGAGTTCATGTGCGAACGCTTCATTAGTGGACTGAACTATGAGATTCAGCGTGCTGTGAAACCGTTGGGGATTGCGCGATACCAGGAGCTATTAGAAAAAGCTAAGGGCATCGAAGCTACCGATAACCGTCGAGGCAAGCAACCAAGGAACGGTGGACCAATCAGGTCTCATTCAGCTAGGAAGGACAAAGGGCAAGGGGCCGTATCATCGACCTCAAGACAAGGAACGCACTTCGAGTCAGATCAAGAAGCTGAAGAAAACTGAAACATTCGAGGAGTGCCGAAGCCGCTGGAGGAAGTGGTGTGTTTCAAATGCAACAAGAAAGGACACTATGCCAACGAGTGCGCAGAAAAGCCTTTTCTCTATTGGAACTGCAACCAGCCAGGGCATACTGCGAGGAATTGCCGAGCCCCAAAAGCTGAAGGAGCTGTGAATGCAGTGCAAGGGAAGTGCCCTACCAGCAGGGGCAGAGTTTACACAATTATTGGAGAGGAAGCTGGAAGCATGAACGAGGTCGATAAGGAATAAGCCGAAGGAGAATTAGCTTCAAGTATTTTCTAACGTTTAGTTTCGGGGTCGAAACTCATTTTAGGGAGGTGGTATTGTAAGGCCCTCTATTTTTAGTATTTATATTTTTGGTCCCTGAGTTTGGATTATTTATATTTCAGTCCCCGATCTATTTATAGTTCAGTTTTTGATCCTTGTGAGACTCTTATTTGAATAATGATTGGAGGTATTTTTCTTCGAATTTTGATATGAATAGAGTTTTCATGGATTTGTTTGATACTTGGGTAAAAGAGTATATGTGCTTGATTCGTAACAAGAATGACTTTGGCTTAGCGGTTAAGATTTTGGTGTTTCGGCTACATGGTATGGGTTCGAACCTTGATGAGGAAGGTTTTATTTTTATGATCAAATTTTCGTGTAGCTCATGAATTTTGAATTCAAAATTCCAAATTTGGATGAGGAGGGTTAATGGAGCATTAAAATCAGGTTTAAGTGAGAATTATAGGTATTAAGTGGGAGGATAATAGTAGTTAATGGCTTTGTCTAGGCTTTAAGGAGAGTAAATGAGTGTTATGGCTAATAAAGGAGGTGGGGCGGCCTCTCTCCCTTCCCTTGATGCTGAAATCAAACATATGTGACTCTCAACCCAAAATTGGGGTGTTACATGGAGCGTTCCTAATTTACACCTTCGGTTAACTAAAAAATTATATAATTTAATTTAGGGTCTTACAGTTTCGTCTTGAAAGAGTTGAAAACCGGCAAACTGTCGAAGGGTAGAAAACCCTAATTTTGATCTGAGCGAAGTTAGTTAGAGCGGGATAAGACCTTCTCGATATATGAATATTGATGTATGATTGGTTTGGAGCGTTTTGACTCTAACTTTGATATACTTTTATTCCGAAGCCTAGGGAAGTTCCCAGCATGCCGAAGAGGTTTTTGTAGAAACCTCAATGTAACGAGAAAGGCATATCGAGACATTTTTATGATTTCTAGACAAGATATAAATTCTTAGAATGTCGAGAGGATTCTGGAAACGTAATAATAATATTTTCGCCCCTCGGAGCTGGAGCTGGAGCTAGGACCGGACCTCGACAAAATCTTCGAGATATTTTCACGGAACGACATTCGAGACAAGAAAATTACTGATGCAAGTCATCAAAATCTGAATATGACTTGATGTCATATAAATTTGTATTGATTAGAGTTATTACCACAAATGGTTAAAGGAATCTTTCCATTTTTTGTATTGTCATAATTAGACTGATTAATCCTTTTAACCATTGGTTTAGATAAATCAACAAGACATTTCCCCCCTAAAGCCTTAATGGCCGGCCAAACCTCTTCCTCCCCATATTTTCACTTTTTTTCCATTCATTAAGATAAACCTAAGGGAATTAGGAGGGAAAAGTAAAGAACTTGAAGAAAAAATTCTTTTCTTCTCCAAACAACACCAATCGGCAACCACCACCTCCACCACTTCTATTCTTCCTTTTCCTTAGCACTCTTCATCAAAGAGGAAGTTAATCTCCTAAGCTTTAGCTCCATGGTCTTAGTTCTTAGGAATAGCTAGAACAACAACCTCATCAACTTTGTTTTTCAATTAGTTGATTTCTTGAAAAAGTTATTTTGAACTTATAATGTTATGTTTACCATAGATATTGCTTAAATAACCTTGTGGATTTTTTTTAAAAAAAAAAAATTGGCCTTTATCTTTGTTTGGACAAACCTACACAATGATTTTGGGGGTGAGATTTTGGATATTTTACTAAGTATTATAAAGAGAAAATGTTTATTTGGGTAAGATAATATTAATAGTGGAAGAAAGAAATTTTTTGGGTAAATGAATGGCTGGGCTGAGAGCAAGGGTAAACTTTGGGGCTTTGAAAAATTGATCCTAGAACTTGTTTGGGTGATAAAATGTTAAGGATTAAATTTGGGAATTTCAACTTAAATTTTGGAAGATTTAAGGTTTAAGTTTTGAATAAAAATAAATGGCCTTGAATTTTTTCGTGAGAAAATAATTAAAGTTATCTGGAAGAAAAGAAAAGATTTTGAGTTGTTTGACTAAAATGATTAGTTTGGGTCGTTTAATGGTTTGCTTAAAGTATAAGGATTAGAAAATTATTATTAAAGGTTTGAGGATTTGAGAATAAATTATTTAGATTTTGAGGACTAAGAAATGATTTATTAAAAATTTGGGGGCCTGAAAATAATTCTTATGAGTTTTGGGTTTTGAAAGTGATTTGTTAAAGTTTGGGGACCGCTTTATGATTTTATTAAGTTAAGGCCAAACTTGGAAACCTAAAGGAATTTAACGACTTGCCTTTAATTTTTTTAAAGAAACAGAGTGGAACCTTTTTTTTAAACAATAAAGGTTTGAAGGTTTTTGTTTGTACAGACATAGAGTTGGTCTAGCACTTAAGACTTAAGTAAAGAGTATTAGCTAGTCGACTTGAATAGTGACTTAGTAAGTGTTTGCGTGTAAGGCACAAAGATCAAGAACACAGACACGTTGGAACAAAAATGATATTGGACAATACATTTTCAGATGATGTGTTACTATCATTTTCATATACTAGACCACTTTAATCATAAATTTCTCTATTGTTTCCACTTAGCTTAACCAAGTCATCATGCCCATTTGTAAATGATTAAAGATCTTGAATTAAAACTTTGACTCTCTTTTTAAGGGCAATAACTTCTTCAAAAGAGTTATGTTCTTTTAAAACTTTATTTTCTTCAACTAATAAGGTATTTTCATGCTTGGACATTTCTAGTCCTTTTTGCATTTGTGAAAGCTTTTTCTTTAAACAGCATACTTAGACGATAGAGCATGACAATATTCAAGCAATTCATTATAATTTTCTTCGAGAGTTTTAGATGTCAACTGGTCCTCCTTGTCGTCTGATTCATCGACGGAAGCCATGAATGCATAGAATGCTTCATCATTGTCTTCATCTTCATCATCGTCTGATGATACATCAGACTCATCATTCAGTCCTATGAGCGCCTTCTTCTTTCTGTTGTTTTTGAAAGAGTTCTTCGTTTGTGGGCACTCTACTTTGATGTGTCCAGGCTTTCTGCACTCAAAGCAGACGATAGAGCTTTTGTCAAAGCTTTGTCCTCCTTCTCGTCTGGAGCTAGTTTGGGGCTCTCTTTGTCTAGACTCCTTCCTGTGATCTTTGGATTCATTTCTGCCTCTTTGATGTTTTATCCACATCTTTTTGAACCTCCTGTTGAAGAGTGCTTCTTCATAGTCAGTGTCGTCTGATGATGTTTCTGCTTCTTGAGATGATGCTTCTACGTTTAGAGCTTTGGAGCTTTTGGCTTTAAACGCTATGGATTTGCTCTTCTTGCTCTCACCATACTCTGCCAACTCGATCTCATGAACCTTCAGAGATCCCAAAAGATCTTCCATTTTTAAGGTGGTAAGATCCTTGGCCTCTTGAATAGTTGTGACCTTCGGTCTCCATTTGGCTGAAAGACATCTTAGTATCTTCGTTACCTGGTCAAGATTGTTGTAACTTCTTCCCAAATTTCTCAGTCCGTTGATGGTGATTTGGAACCGTGAGGACATGTCATTGATGGACTCATCTTCTTCCATTTTGAACGCATCATACTAAGCAACCAACATGCTTATCCGTGTGTATTTGACGTTGGATGTTCCTTCATGTGCCATTGCCAATGTGTCCCAAATCTCCTTTGCTGTTTCGAGACTATCTACTTTGTCATTCTCCTTTTTTCTTAGAGCACATTTGAGGAACAACTTGGCTTTGGAGTTCAATTGATTTTCAACTCGTTGTTCATCAGTTCATTGAGCCCTCGTAATAGGTTCACCTACATTATTTTTAGGCACATAATTACCAAGCTCAACAATATCCCAAATTTTATAGTTAGTAGATTCAATAAAAAATTGCATATGCTTTTTCCAATAAGGATAGGTTGAGCCATCAAAGAATGGTGGCCTGTTTGTTGTTGCGCTTGCTAGGAATGCGTTGGCCTCCATGGATATTTACTCTGCACCTGTGAAGGTGTTAGTTTGTCAGAGCCGAAGCTCCGATACCAATTGATAAAATAAGAACAAACACAAGAAGGGGGGGTTGAATTGTGTTCGTATAAAAACTTGCTTTTCTAAAAAAAAAAATATTTTCAACACTGTTTCGTAAACGATAGGTTGCGTTTAGCAGACGATAGGATAAACAAGTTTGATGCAGCGAAAATAAAACGCGTGTAATGGTAAACGATAAAGGAATAAAGCAATAAACAGTAAACAGCACACACAGATTTATCCTGGTTCACCCCCCTGAACGATGGTGCTATGTCCAGTCCTTGGCTTAACAAAGATTTTAACTATTCACCAGAACAGTACAAGTATTATCCAGGACTTCTCCTATCAACAATTATTCTCAGGGACTTCTCCCAACAAGTATTCTCAGGGACTTCTCCCAACAAGTATTATACAGGACTTCTCCTTTTCACAATAGATCCTTCTACAAAAGTTCTCTTCTCACAACAGTAATGGTAGAAGCAAACTTAGGCTCGGCAAACTCTCAGTATTTGTATATGGTTTGACTCTAAACAGTATACTAGTGGTTTGGCTTAAACAGAGATGAATAAACAATGGTTTCTCTATTTCGTGAAAGCTTGATAGATATGACTCTACTTTTAACTCCGTTTTTGTGCTCTTTTTTCTCTTGATGTTTCAAAAATTATTGTTCGTTGTTCTCTGACTTGTTATGTTGTATTTCAAATCTTCAATTCTCCTCTTTTATACCTTCAATTCAAATCCGATTCACTGAGAATGATTTGCTATTGACTTGATCTTCACATTGAATTCCTGACCGTTCAGCAACGGCTATAAACCTTAAGTAGATTTGACTTTGTTGATTCCATTGAGCGTGATTTTCTCCTTCCAATTTATGATACTTATGTCGTTGATTCAAGCAGAGACATTCATCGAGTAATATGTTGCTTGATTCACTCCTTTGTAATAAATTCGTTCATCAATAAATTCCTTTCCTTTTTGAGACACGACTTAATCTTTTCTGGTGCTTTGGTTGTATCATTTACTGGCTGACTTATGCAGACAGTAAAGTATAGACGATACTTGATTTGTCTCTTGTTCTTCATTAAATGATACTTCTTTGCTAGACGATACTTCTTTGCGAGACGATACTATTCGTTGTTGATCAAACAATACATTCCATATGCTTCTCAACTTTGACACTGTAGTCTTGAACGATACTTCATTCTTGCTTGTACAATACTTTATTCTCATCTTGAACGATACTTCATTCTCTGTCATCGATAATTCTTATCTTTTTAACTTCGAAAGATACTTCACTTTCTTTTCTTCGAACAATCCTTCTTTTCTTTCTATGTCGGTATAATATTGAACTTAAGCTTGCAGACGATCCTTCCTTTGAATTATGTACAGTAATGATATTTCTGATAGTAATAAAACCACACAAGAAAGGGGGGTTTGAATTGTGTGTGTGACTTTTGAAAACTTTTTCACAATATAGTTATAATTAGTTCGAAAACGTTGAATGATATGTGCTGCAGAAATAAACTTAGAGCTTGAAGAATAAAGCACACACAATATTTATCCTGGTTCACCCCCCAAACCGATAGGGCTATGTCCAGTCCTTGGCTATACCAAGATTTTCCACTATTTCAACAGAATAGTACAAGTGTTCTCAGGGACTTCTCCCAGTATTCTGAGGACTACTCCTTTACAAGTATTCTAGGACTTCTCCTTTATCTTTCGAGTGTTAGACAGGACTCCTCCCAGTTCTTTTTCAAGAAGATTTGTTTTCTACAGGATTCTCTTCACAAAGAGTGGGTAGAAACTATGAAGTTCTAAAATCAGAGAGGGTATTCAAATAAGTTCTCTGAAGGGTTTATGTGAGAAAGGATAAGAGTTTTCACTCTATAAGGATTTCACACTAGTTGGCGACTAAACTCAGAAAATGAGAAAGCTAAGGTTACTGAGTGTTCTTGACTAAAGCTTGTTCAAATTGTAAACTGACTTGAAGGATTTGAATGCTTTGATAATGTGTAAGTCTCCTAGTTGAAGATGATGCAGAGATCACTATTTATATCTTCAGTAGGATGGTAGCTGGAGGCGTTATTGAAGATCTTCAAAAAAAAAGTTCCGTTGAATTCTTGCTTGATTGTGAGTAACGGATACTTCTGCATCTGCTTGTTGTAGTCTGCCAGGTGAAGAATGTTTCTCCATCAATAGAGAGTGATAACGTCTGGCGATACTTTTGTTCTGTTTCTCAGAGGCTGCAATTAATGCAAATGCATTACAACTAATCTGGTAATTAATGCTCTGACCAGAAGATTTGAATTTGGCCGTTGGGGAGATACGATGATCAGAGGATATCGCCGTAAATTCAGCAAAAGCAGCTTGAATTAAGGAATGTCAGAGAATTTGAACCTTCAAGGAATAAGGCGCTTAATTCTGTCTCTTTCGCCATTAATGCTCTGCTCCACCAAGAGGTGCATGACAACTCATCTTCGGTTTGAGCAAACGTTCTTCTTTAAGCTAATTCTTTTTGAACGAGTCTTCAATCATTTCTCTTCAGTCAACCCATGTGTTTGATAGCGGTTAAGCCGGACGGTCTTTTCAGGCGGACGAATTTTACTCTGAAGGCAGACTCATTTCTCATAGGCGGACGGTCTCTTCATTTGCTTTTTGATAATGTTCTGTCGAGATCTTTGCAGCATGTCTTCAGTTCATAAATGTTCCTGAATATGAAATCTTTTAAGGAAGTTAGTAACACTTAGCGAAATTGTTATTTATCAAAATAGATTAGTTCATTTAAATATTTTATTCTAACAGTCTCCCCCTTTTTGATAATGACAATTTCTAAAACAAATGAGAGAGCAAAACTTGTATATTTCTGATTTCCTCCCCCTATATTTAATATTTATTAGCTCCCCCTAAATATGTGCTATCCTCTACTTTGTCAGTTGTTATATAATTTCTCCCCCTTTGACATTATCAAAAACAAAGACAAAATATTCATTGAGATAATAAGAGATAAAAACAAAATATAACAATAAGTATAGATTAAGAGGGTGGCTGAGATAGCCCTAGAAGTAGAGCAATAGAGCATTGCAGTTCTTTGAAACGAACATCCATCTTATTAGAAAGATCAGTGTGCATGGATTCAAGACGAGCATTCACATCTTGATGCAGAACAGCCCGTTCATGAGATGAGCGAGTGTTGAAGGTTTTAATTTGCTGAGAAAGGAGGAAAACCATGGTGCGAACATCATCAGAGTCAGGACTGGAGCTTTGAGTGACCAACGGTGATGCTTTACGAGATGGCAGAATGGGAGTAAGATATGCCACAGTAGGAATGGATGGAGATGGATGAAGATACTGCCAAGCAGAACCCAAAGTCTTCAAAACGGGTGGCAGCATAGGAAGTAGTACTAGTGTCCATGTCCTGAACTTTAGAACCAGTGAATCAACTCTACCAGCCAGATGAAGAGGAATGGAAGCAATGTGAGCATCCCTGCGAACAGTGAGTTCCCAATCGAAGTGGAAAAATTGTTGACATGAGGGCATGGATGGAGTAATCTGAGAGGCAGGACATCCATGGGGAAGCCATAATCCAGCCTTAAAGCAGAAAGGGAAGCCAAAAACTTGAAGACATATTTCTAAGAGCAGATGAGCATTGGGCGCAATAGGTGACCGCTTGCGTTTGCCTAAAATAGAGCTGGAACTCGGAGGGTAACAGGGCATGGAGTAGATCTGATGAAGAGACATGCCTGTATTACAAGAGAGGACACCCGGAGGTGCAAGCTTGAGATCCAGATCCATAGCTTTATGGAGGAGAGCCGGTGGGGACGGATAAGATGCATTAAAAGATGTATTAATGTGAGCATCTACCCTTTGTGATATTGAATGAGCGGGTTGACTTTGACCAAGGTGCAGACGAAGATCAACTTCAATATCATGCAAGTTGAGGCGAGTGAATTCAAGGTCCAAGCAAGAGAGGTCAGTGCTAGGAGTGGGGTCAGGCTCAGAGTCGTCATCAAGATGGATGGGCTTGTCAATGCTAGGAACGTCAAATAAGGAATCTAGAAATTGCTCAGCTTCAAGTTGTAGTAGATTTTTGAAGTGTAGAATTTTGGATTGAAGAGGCACTTCCCATCCTCGAGCATCAGGAGAGCAATAGTGCTTCCATTGAGGTGAAATAGTGGGCAGTGGAGAGTTCTCGGAAAGCTTGACGCGAACCCAGTGTCGATTGGCAATGTTGCCCAAAACAGCAATTGTAGGAGTATCATCAACAGGACCTAGGATTGGAAGATATGTGCAACACTGGTTAGGAGCTAAGGTAACTAGAACAATGCGAAACACAGTGGCAGCTAGTAACCCCATATCAGGAACTGTAAACCACTTGGACTCAGGCGCAGGTTCATTTTCATTGAACGTGAGTGCCAGACATAAGGTGTCAATATCTTTGTCAGAGCAAAAGGTTTTGGAATGCAGCACTCTATGAGATAGAAGTTCCTGAATAAGAAGCTTGCGCACTTCTGGCCAATAATCCTGAGGATGACCCAGCCATTGGGCAAGACATCGAAATCCACAATTGCCATCATCTTGGACGTCAAAGACATCCGAAATATATTTGTGAAATATTTGAGGCAAGAACTTCAAATATTGAGCATGAGAGTCTGAAATGAGTTCAGCGGTGGAGTGCACAGTCTCAGGAGGTGGTTTGGATGAGGTTGAAGCATGCAAGATTGTGGGTGTAGGCAAGCATTCGGGAGACTCAATCTGGTGAGCATGATCCGAACATTGTGGAGATAAAGTGTCCAGACGACGACGTTTGAGGCAGGTATCAGACGGAGTTGGTGAAGGAGGTCTCCGTTGTTGGTTCCTCTTAGTCCAGTCACTTAAGAGTTCTGGAGGTACTGCAGATATGTCAACGGACAAATTCATACGGCGAACATCTCCAAATTTGATGGGAGTAGCAGAGACATAGTCAGATGAGATGTATTGCACAACTTCAATAGAGAGATTGATTAGTTTCTTGTGACGCATAAGGGCTGTTATAAGAGACCCATAAGGAAGGTTGGTGTTAGACTGTTCCAGAGTATGGAACATGTATTGAAACAGAAGATCAAGCCAATTGACTTTCCTGCGATGCTGCAGTTGGAATAAAGCCCACTGAGAGAACTTATTTACTAAGTCTCGAGACCCTTCTTTAGGTAACACAACCTTGCTAAGAACAGCGTGAGGAAAAATACATTCCTCAACTAGGTTTTTCACTCGTCGAGAGGTAGAGCTTTTTGGAACCTGCTTCCAGATAGTAAATGGAGTGCTTTCAGAGTTTTCCCAAGAGGAGGAGTAGCAGACCCCGTCGAGAGGAAGATTGAGTAGTTGAGACACATCGCTGGTGTATACATCGATTACTTGCCCCAAGCACCTTGTTCGGATGTGGTTAGGGTTTATCCTGACGGCACAATCATAAAATTCTTTTACGAGAGGCGAGATTACTGAAGTTGTGGAGATCTCGAACAAATTTCCCCATGCTTGTGAGAGCAGGAGATCAAGTCCGGCCACTTTCGCATGTTCGTATAGCTTCAGATCTAGATATCTAGGGGTGACAAGCTTTCTGTCCCCCAGATGTTCAATCTTCACAGGGCCAATTTCAGAAACTTGTTGTTTACGATTGTGAGCAGTAAGATCATGCTATTTCTGGATGATCTGAATCTCTTCTGTGTTGAGGACTGCTTGAGTCTTTACATTTCTTTGTTTGTTAGGAGCCATGATTTCTGTAGAAGAGGAAAGTAGAAAGACAAAGACAAGTGCACGGAGTATAAAGTATTTTAGACTACAAATGAGTGCATTGGAATGGTTATTAGAGGTATATTTTCAAAACTGTCAATTTTCGTGTTGGAGAGTGTAAATATTGTCTCGACATTATCAATCTCATGATGAATGATGCAGTTAATTGATGCGCATTAAATGATGAGAGATAAGGAGTGCCAAGATTTGTGTATGCGCGCTAAGCAAGTAATACATATAAAAAGACACAACTATTTCAGCATTCAATGCATATCTTGTAGTGGATATTGATTTAAGTGTGAACCAACCAGACGAACTTAACGCAGGCATATCTATAATGCAAGAAACATCCCTATTCTTTCTCTAAGGCATGCAAACTTAATTTCAATGAGTGGTTTAGTAAATATATCTGCCAGTTGGTCATCAGTGTGTATGTATGAGATGTCAATATTTCCTTTGGCTACAAGATCACGAATAAAATGATGTTTAATTTCAATATGTTTGGTTCGTGAATGCAACACAGGGTTCTTTGTAATATTAATGGCACTTGTGTTATCACATAATAATGGAATGTTATGCTCAAAAATATTATAATCCTCTAATTGATGCTTCACCCAAAGAAGTTGGGTGCAGCAAGAACCTGCAGCCACATATTCAGCTTCAGCCGTTGAGAGAGAGATTGTGCTTTGCCGCTTGCTTTCCCATGATATTAGGCAATGCCCTAGAAAGTGCCATCCTCCACTTGTGCTTTTTCTTTCGATTCTGTCTCCGGCGTAGTCAGCATCACAGAATCCTCTTAGCCTAAAATCGCCACCTTTCTCATAGACTAGACCAAGATTAGTTGTTCCAATGAGATAACGAAATATGCGCTTTACTGCACTAAGATGAGATTCTTGGGGACTTACCTGGAATCTTTCACAAACACAGACGCTGTACATAATGTCTGGTCTGTTTGAGGTAAGATACAATAGTGAACCTATCATTCCTCTGTATTTAGTTGAATCAACCGGGGTTGAATCGTCACCTTTATCCAGTATTGTTCCAGGATGCATGGGGGTTCCCATGGCTTTTGCTTTCTCCATGCAATATTTCTTTAGTAGATCATTAATGTATTTGTTCTGATGAATATAGGTTCTGGTTCCTTCCTGTATGATCTGTAATCCTAGGAAGAACTTTAATTCTCCCATCATACTCATCTCGAATTCACTCTGCATCAGTTTTGAGAATTCTTGGCAGAGAGCTTCATTAGTGGCACCAAATATTATATCATCGACGTACAGCTGTACCAGAATGAAGTCCTTGGCCCTCTTTCTTCTAAATAGAGTGTTGTCGATGCTTCCTCGTGAGAATCCATTGTTCATCAGAAATGAACTTAAGGGTTCGTACCATGCACGTGGCGCTTGCTTTAGTCCATATAATGCTTTCCTTAGCTTGAAGACGTGGTCTGGTAGATCCTGATCTTCAAAACCTGGAGGCTACTTTACGTAAACTTCTTCCTCAATGTATCCAGTTATGAACGCACTTTTCACATCCATTTGAAATAGTTTTATAGAGTGCTGACATGCGAATGCCAGAAGAATACGAATGGCTTCAATTCTTGCTACTGGAGCAAATGTTTCTGTATAATCGATTCCTTCTTGTTGATTATACCCTTGGGCCACCAGACGAGCTTTGTTTCGGGTTACTTTTCCATTTTCATCCATTTTATTTCTGAAGACCCATCGAGTGCCTATAATAGATTTGTCTTCTGGTTTAGGCACTAAATCCCAGACTTTGCTTCTCTCAAAATGATTCAGTTCTTCTTGCATGGCTAGGATCCATCCTTCATCCTGTAGTGCTTCACCTATGTTCTTCGGTTCTATCTCAGAAAGAAACGCACAGTTAGCATAATCATTAAAGGTGGATCGGGTTCTTACCTTTTCATGGACATTTCCAATAATTTGTGTAGGAGGGTGATCTGGTTTGAATCTCCAGTCTCGAGGTAGTGAGATACCACTGGAGGTCATGACTTGACTTGTGGAGATGTCGTCAGACGTAGTTTCGCAAACATCGTCTGGTTGAGTTGAAGTGGGAATGATTGAATTCGTCTCTTTATCAGACGATGATGGCTGAGCTGGATTTGATGAGGGAGCTTCACATATTTCCAGTTCATCATCTTCTGGAGTTATCTGATTTACACTTACGTGTTTATCTTCAAACTTAACATTGATAGACTCTTCGACTGCCATCGTTCTGGAGTTGTATACTCGGAATGCTTTAGACTTGGGTGAATATCCCAAGAATATTCCTTTGTCTGATTTTGCATCAAACTTTCCAAGGCCATCCTTTGTGTTGAGTAGAAAGCATGTACTTCCAAATGGATGAAAGTATGAGATGTTTGGCTTTCTTCCTTTCCACAATTCATAGGCTGTTTTCTTCAAGATGGGACGCATAAATATTCTATTTTGAATGTAACATGCTGTATGAATAGCTTCAGCCTAGAAGTACTTGGGTAGAGATGTCTCGTTGAGCATAGTCCTGGCCATTTCTTGAAGTGACCTGTTTTTCCTTTCAGCTACTCCGTTTTGCTGAGGAGTTCTTGGAGCAGACACTTGATGAAATATTCCATTCTCTTCGTAGTAGTGGTTGAACTCTTCATTTATAAATTCTCCTCCTCTGTCGCTACGGATGTTGGTGATGCAATATCCCTTTTCATTTTGAACTCTTTCGCAATGATTAAGAAAGATTTGAAGGTTTCATCTTTTGTTCCGAGGAATTGTACCCATGTAAATCTGTTGTAGTCATCAACGATGACAAGACAAAATCTTTTTCCAGAACAACTAGCCATTCTAGTGGGTCCAAACAAGTCCATGTGTAACATCTCCAGAGGTCTCTTCGTACTAACAACGTTCTTTGCATGAAAAGAACTTTTTAATTGCTTTCCTTGGAGACATGCTGAGAATGTATCATTAGATTTGAAAGACAGATTTGGAAGACCACTTACTAAATCATGTTTGATTATCTTAGCAATGGTCTTTAGGGATGCATGCCCTAGCTTCCTGTGCCATATCCATTTATCATCCTCTGCTGATACTAGACATGTTACCTTTTGACTTGCAAGGTTTTCCAGGGAGGTCTTATATAGATCTCCTTGTCTCTGAGCTTCAAAGATAATCTTGTCATCCTCGTTTGTGACACTACACTTCAATTTGGTGAAGGAAACAGTGAGCCCACTATCACACAATTGACTTATGCTAAGTAGGTTATGTTTCAATCCTTCAACTAGCAGAACCTTCCGAATTACTGGAAGGGGATTCTTACCAACATTACCTTCTCCGACAATGAAACCTTTTTGATTGCCTCCGAAGGTCACTGTCCCTCCTGTCTTCTTCTCATGGATCTTTGGGAATAAAGACCTTTTTCCCGTCATGTGCCGTGAGCACCCACTGTGCAGGTACCATTGTTCTTTTTGGTTTCGAACTGTTAAGCACATCTGCAAGTGGAATAATCATGGATTTAGGTACCCAAACTTTCTTGGGTCCTTTTTTGTTAGTTATCACTTTGGGTGGACTGTTCCTCCCATGTACTATTTTTTAAGGAGTTTGTTTCTCCTTACCCTTGACTATGAAAGTTTTGGGTTGTGCTTTAATAGGTAAAGATGAAACATTTTTCTTTTCAGGTTGATATCTGTATGGGACAGCTGAAGAATTATTTTTAATGGCAGTTATATCCCAATCGTCTTCCTCATAGCCTAAACCTCTTCGATCATAAGCTGATCTGTTACTTCCCGTTAACTTAATTAGGTTATCATAACCTTGAGTGAACATGGATAAGTCTTTGATTAGGCTACTAACTCTCTGTTTTAAGAATGTAATTTCTTTGTTTGCATCTTGTTCTAAATGCATTTGATTTTTCTTTGTTAGCATAACAGATACTTCTTAAGATGCATGCAATTCTTTTAAAGTTTTATCATGCTTCTTTTTTAGTGAACTATATTTAATAGCTAGTGCATGCGCATAGTCTAACAATTCATTATAGTCATCAGAAGAGATTTCGGGACTTACCTCATCTTTGTCATCTTCTTCGTCATTGGATTGGTCGACAGAGATCATCAGTGCCTCCGCTTCTCTATCTGCTTCAATGTCTGAAGTGTCTATGGATCCCATAAACGCACAGTATGAAGTTTCTTCATTGGCTCCCTTAGTTTCTTCTTCTTGGTCGGAGTCATCTTCTGACTCATTGTTTTGACTAGAAAAGGCCTTCTTCTTATAGAAATTCTTTTGGGAAGGCTTGTTTCCAGACGAGGGCAATCGGCTTTGACGTGTCCAGGTTTCTTACACTCGTAGCAGACGATTCCTCCTTTACTTGGGATCTTTTCTTCTTCTCTTGGTGAGGAAGATGGTCTTCTTTTGAACTGCTTCCCGTTCCCCATCATCTTTCTGAATCTTCTATTAAACAGGGCATGTTCATCATCAGATTGATCATATTACGCAGTTTCCTCATCTGAGGATTCATTAGCTTTCAAAGCCTTTGATTTGTTGGCTTTAAAAGCTACAGCTTTTGCAGCAGCTGCTTTCCTTTTTATGATTGCAGCATCATTGGCAAGATCCTGCTCGTGAATCTTCATTTCTCCCAGCAGGTCTTCTACTTGATAGGTATCAAGGTTCTTTCCAGCTCTTTGGGAAGTAACGAAGTTTCTCCAATTGGTGGGAAGACTTCTAAGAATCTTGACCACTTGCTCCTTGTCAGTGAAGGTTTTACCTAGGTTTCTCATTCCATTATGAATGGTTTGAATTCGTGCAAACATGGAGTCAATGGACTCATTGTCGTCCATCATGAAGTTTTCGTATTGAGACGTGAGCATGCTCATCTTGGTGGTTTGAACTGCATTGGTTCCTTCATGAGCGATAGCTAGTGTATCCCATACCTCTTTTGCAGTGCTCAGGCTATCAACTTTGTCATGCTCACTTTTGCTTAGAGCACATATAAGAAATAGCCTCGCCTTGGCATTTCTCTGATTGTCGGTCCTTTGTTCATCTGTCCATTTATCAGCTGGAATGGCCTTGCTCTCACTATCTTTGGGAACGTAGTTTCCTTTCGATATTACATCCCATAGCTTCCAATTGGTTGATTCGATGAATAGCTGCATGTGCTTTTTCCAGTAGGGGTAATTAGAGCCATCAAAGAATGGTGGCTTGTTGGTTGCAGTTCCGTCTGATGAGTGGATTTTATATGATGTTTTTAGGTAGTTTTTAGTCTTTTTATTTTATTATTTTTGAGTCACATATAGGTTTTTTTAGTCTTTTTATGTAGATTTTATATTTATTTTGCATTTTGCATGTAGATTAGATTTTATTTGTTTTTCTAACTTTATTTTATATTTTTAGGAATTTTTATAGCTATTTTATATTTTTAGAAAAAGCTGGTTTAGTTATCATTTTTGTCCAGGGACCAATGTGTAAAATTTCAGGAAGTCAAGGACCAAATTGTAAAAGTTCAAGAGTGGAGGACTAAAAGTGAAGATTCAAGAAGTTAAAGGGCCAAAGTTGAAGTGCTAACAAAGAGAGGACCAAAGTGAAAAAGAAGAATATGAAGAATCACTCTCTAAATTAGCACATGGGAAAAATCTTGAAAGAATTGATGTTAGTGGAGGAAAGGTTTCAGAATTAAACAAGGGCTGAGTAGTGGCTTTTTATGGCAATCAAAACCCACTACCATGAATGAAGAAGGAAGAAAAAGCTTGAAGATGAAGAAGCAGCGTCCCAACGCTCCAGCGTTGGGATCCCAGCGCTCAAGCGCTGGGGTTCTGACTGGGAAATGAGTCAGATGTTGACCCAGCGCCCAAGCGTTGGAAAGCCAGCGCTCAAGCGCTGGGCCTCGGACAGAAAGTGGATTTTTAATGCATCCTAACGCCCAAGCGTTGGTAATGCCAGCGCTCAAGCGCTGGAGGCTGGATTTTTACTATAAATAGGACCCTTTTCTTCACTTGTAAAGCACACCATCTTAGAATACAACAAGTATTCTCTCTTTCTCCCTCTTGAGCATTGTTCCTAGGACTTGTGGGAAGCCATATTTGAGCTCCTATCCAGGGTAATTCAATGACTCCTTTAGCCATGCTTGGCTAAATTCTTCTTTAAGTTTTTGGGTTGTTTTAGTTTATAATACATGTTCTAGTTCTTTCTTACATTTCTGAATTTTATTTCCATTCATATTTTATTACCTTATGCTTAATTTCTATCTTGTGGATCCCAAGAGGTTTTGCTTATTACTTATTACATAAGGCCATTTGGTGAGTAGTAAGGGAACTAGGTAATAAAAAAGGTTATAAGTATACTTCGCTAAGGAATTAGGAAGGACGTAACTTTATGTTGGCCTGAACATCTTCTTCATCTTCTTCTTTAGTTAACTAGGTGCCAAGGAATTGGGTTTAGTAATTAAAAAGAAAGATCTACAATGCTTAAGGAATTAACTTGTAGTTACACTAGGCTATAGCATCATGATATTGGTTTTATAATTCAGGAATTTAGTAAGAGATTGCTAGCATGTTTTTATAGACTATGTAAACCAACCCAAGAGCTTAATGTTCATCATCTCTTTCTTTTATTATTTTATGCTATTGTTTCATTCTAGTTCTCAAACCAACAACAAATATTCATCTTTTATTTTTCTGTTTTAGTACTAAATTCTATAATAATAAGAACACCTATCCCTTGGGTTCGATCTTTTTATTACGCGATAGTTAATCGTACACTTGCGATTTTCCTTATCACCGTCCATGGATCTTTTCACTCTACACCTATTAAGATGTTAGTAATTCTCAGAGCGGTTAAGCTCTGATACCAATTGATAGTAATAAAACCACACAAGAAAGGGGGGTTTGAATTGTGTGTGTGACTTTTGAAAACTTTTTCACAATATAGTTATAATTAGTTCGAAAACGTTGAATGATATGTGCAGCAGAAATAAACTTAGAGCTTGAAGAATAAAGCACACACAATATTTATCCTGGTTCACCCCCCAAACCGATAGGGCTACGTCCAGTCCTTGGCTATACCAAGATTTTCCACTATTTCAACAGAATAGTACAAGTGTTCTCAGGGACTTCTCCCAGTATTCTGAGGACTACTCCTTTACAAGTATTCTAGGACTTCTCCTTTATCTTTCGAGTGTTAGACAGGACTCCTCCTAGTTCTTTTTCAAGAAGATTTGTTTTCTACAGGATTCTCTTCACAAAGAGTGGGTAGAAACTATGAAGTTCTAAAATCAGAGAGGGTATTCAAATAAGTTCTCTGAAGGGTTTGTGTGAGAAAGGATAAGAGTTTTCACTCTATAAGGATTTCACACTAGTTGGCGACTAAACTCAGAAAATGAGAAAGCTAAGGTTACTGAGTGTTCTTGACTAAAGCTTGTTCAAATTGTAAACTGACTTGAAGGATTTGAATGCTTTGATAATGTGTAAGTCGCCAAGTTGAAGATGATGCAGAGACCACTATTTATATCTTCAGTAGGATGATAGTTGGAGGCGTTATTAAAGATCTTCAAAAAAAATGTTCCGTTGAATTCTTGCTTGATTGTGAGTAACGGATACTTCTGCATCTGCTTGTTGTAGTCTGCCAGGTGAAGAATGTTTCTCCATCAATAGAGAGTGATAACGTCTAGTGATACTTTTGTTCTGGTTCGTAGAGGCTGCAATTAATGCAAATGCATTACAGATAATCTGCAATTAATGCTCTGACCAGAAGATTTGAATTTGGCCGTTGGGGAGATACGATGATCAGAGGATATCGCCGTAAATTCAGCAAAAGCAGCTTGAATTAAGGAATGTCAGAGAATTTGAACCTTCAAGGAATTAGGTGTTAGTACAGATAGCAACCTGAGAGGGGGGGGGGGTGAATCAGAGTTGCCCCAATTTTCGCGTAATAGTACCAAACGACTTTCAGCGCAATTAGAATTGTAACGTAAGAACGTTGTTGCAGCGGAATGTTGTAATTGCTTGAAAGTAAAAGATGAAGGATGAAGGAAATGACACAGAGATTTTTATCCTGGTTCACCTTCAATCCACCGAAGGCTACGTCCAGTCCCTCAAAGAAACCCCTTGAGGATTTTTCCACTATTGATAAAAATCACTTACAAGTTCCTAACCCAAGGACCCCAAGAATTTCTACCAATATCCTGTGAAAGCAAACCACTTTCAACAGCCCCTGAAAGCAAACTGCGTTCAGTTCCTGAAGGCAAACCACCCTCAGACCTTGAAGGCTAAACCACCTTCAATCAACAACCCTTCACCGAATACCACGGTGAAGTTAGGATCCCTCAGAAAGATTACCACTTTCTGAAGAACCACTCCACTGAATTCCACAGTGAAGATTTCCCATGATCGAGTACTCTTAACGAATGCTTGCACCAAGGACCCTAAGATATCTTATCAATCTTCCTGAAGCAACCCACTTCTGATTGATCAAGTCTTCTTAGCAATACTTGTGCCAAGGACCCTAAGAGGACCCATCATGCCTCAGAAAGCAAACCACTTTCTGATGACACCGCATTACCACGGTGGACTTTGAATCAAACTTGATTCAAAGGGCCTTTTTACAACCACCGGAAACTACGGTGAAAGAATCAACATGATTCAAATAGAAGAAGAAGAAGATGCCTTTTCTATGCATGATTCAATCCTTTAGACAAGAAGGATTGATCTTAGTTTGTATGCTCCAGGCAATTACAATGAAGGCTCTTCCATTCTGAGTTTCTCAAATGTTGAACATCATGAGTGTTCTTATGAAAATGAGAGAACCGAAACTCAGAATGATGACTTTAATGAATATGAAAGTTATGGACCAAGTCATTAATGTTTCTGAGTGTCTAAGGGCTTTATATAGGCACTAGAGGTCGTCCATGAACCAACACAACCTATCCCAACCGGTTTGAGACACAATGGTTCATGAAAAAACACATCTGTCGACCTGGTAATCGATTACAGCATTCTAGTAATCGATTACGCTATAACCGTTATGTTCTAACGGCTATTTCCTAACAGGTAATCGATTACTGAAAACTGGTAATCGATTACGCTATGCCTGGTAATCGATTACTGAAAACTGGTAATCGATTATGCTATGCCTGACTGATAGGTAATAGATTACTGACTGCCAGGTAATCTATTACTGCAAGTCTGAAACTTAGTTTTAACCATCTTAAACCCTAATTGAATGTTCCTACCAAGTTTAACTTGTGAGAACATATCGTACTCAATTAGTTGATCTTTCATGAGCCTTCAAGTGCAATTAAACCTTAATAAAGCATAGCACACTAAGTTGACAAGACTTACTTAAAACTAGAACCTTGATGATTGATCTTGACGTTCTGAGCCTGGTTCTTGAAGTCTTTCTTCTCTTAAGTCTTCTTGAAGTCTTCCTTCCTTTTCTGAAGTCTTCTTGAAGTCTTTCTTCTTTTTGTTCCTTTCTTTCTTGAAGTCTTCTTGAAGTCTTCCTTTTCTTTTCTGAAGTCTTTCTTCTTTTTGTGATGTGTTTGTCTTCATCAAAACCTCAGCCGAGTCCAAGGACGAGACCTGATTTACATTAGCGCTTAATTCTGTCTCTTTCGCCATTAATGCTCTGCTCCACCAAGAGGTGCATGACAACTCATCTTCGGTTTGAGCAAACGTTCTTCTTTAAGCTAATTCTTTTTGCATGACTCTTCAATCATTTCTCTTCAGTCAACCCATGTGTTTGACAGGGGTTAAGCCGGACGGTCTTTGCAGGCGGACGAATTTTACTCTGAAGGCAGACTCATTTCTCATAGGCGGACAGTCTCTTCATTTGCTTTTTGATAATGTTCTGTCGAGATCTTTGCAGCATGTCTTCAGTTCATAAGCGTTCCTGAATATGAAATCTTTTAAGGAAGTTAGTAACACTTAGCGAAATTGTTATTTATCAAAATAGATTAGTTCATTTAAATATTTTATTCTAACAATTTCTTGAAAACCATAGTATACAGTTCAATAGTAAAATTGCTATCACTCAAAATAAATGTTCTAAACTTGTTTAAACCTAACAACCCTTGGAAAATAAACCATAAGATATACCCTCAAGAAGGGATCATAAATGATGTTTGAATAAAAGGATAAAGTTGTTCATAGGTGAGGGTGAAACTAGAGTACTTGGATGTCGTATACAAACGAATCTGTGACGTTGTTGTCTTTGTAAACTCGGACTCGTATAAACATGTTTCCGACTACGCCTTGCGTGATAATATTAATTATAATTGTTGGTGGTGAATTGCATAACATATCATGCATACAAGGTGCGCAGCCAACGGAGGTTGGTAACTGAGTTCTTAGGACGTCAAACAAAGACGTACGAAGTGGAATTTACCCAAGACGGCGGTGTCTCGCCTACCTTTTATGGAGTTGGCGTTATATCCGAATAATGGTGAAGCATGTGCACTATTATAAGAATAAACATAATAGTTTCCTAGTGATATTGTTGACAAATTCTCTTATTATTACATTCTTATACTGTCATGTATGCGCACTCATATATCCTGTGTTGTTTTATCTAGAAGTGACTCTTGCACGTTTTTTTCCTTGTTTCTGTTTGGGCGATCCGTCACTAGACGGACGACTGCTGGACTCGGCTCCCATCCTAGGGAAGGCGGCGTACCTTTGACAACTGAGATGGGAGATACAGAGAATGAGGAGGATACTACCCAGGGCGCTGACGTGTGCTGAGTACGAATTTGCATGCACATCAACTGTATATGATATTATTATAATAGGTTATTAGTGGGAAGGTAATTGGTATTTATTATGCACGAGGTCGATGCATGTTTTAAGGTGGTGTTCACCACATACCTGCTGCTGGGGGCTGCATAATAAAGGTAGTAGGGAGCAAGACAAATTACTAAAACCAATCAAGGGGCTGTGACTTGGAACTCATTTCACAATGCCTTTATGGAAAAGTATTATCCGGTAAAGTCCAGAGAAGAGAAGGAAGCTTAGTTCTTGAATTTATACCAACAGAATATGTCGGTGGATGAGTATGCTGCCAAATTGGACTCGCTAGCCAAGCATCTCTCATTCTTTTCTCAAGAGAGGGATGAAGGATACATGTGTGCAAGGTTTACGAAGGGGCTCCGATACGAGATACAGAAGTCAGTCAGGCCCTTGGGGATTTTCCAGTGCCAGCAACTCATGGAAAAGTGCAGGGAGATTGAGATCATGAAGCGTGAGAAGCCTAAAAAGGTGGGAAGCAGAGGGCCATCCGGACCAGGAACTCATAATCAAGAAGGCCTCAATCGAGGGAAGGATCAATAGAAAAAGCCATATCACCGTCCACAAGGGAAGGATCCAGCCCCCGGAAAATGCAAACTGATGGTTGCAGTCCTCGGAGATCAAGGGGCACCAGCCCAAAGAAAGAACATTACTTGGTACAAATGTGGAAAGGTCAGACAGTAATCCAATCAATGCTCTAAGGATACTGCGGTGTGTTTCAGTTCCTAGAAGCCCATACACCTTGTAAGGGAATGCACGGCACCAAAGATGGAACCAGTTGTGAATGTTATGAGGGGAGCCTGCCCGGCTACCCTGGGGAAAGTGTATACAATGGGTGGAGGAACGGCTGCAGGTGTAGGGGAGTAGATATAAGGATGATCTAGCATCGTCAGTTACCTTTTACATCTATTGTTTTTTTAACCTAAGTGCAATGCGCTCGTCCAAACTCTATGGATTGTATTTCGTGTTGTCACCTTACCTTTTGTTTTGACAAATGCTACTTCATCATAAGTTGTGACTATAATGTAGTTTTCGTAGGCCATCCTGCCATATTTCAATATAGGAACTTCTTGCCATTTCTTATGTTGCCTCTTGAATATTGTTTGTGCGTGAATCTTGGATGGTGGTGCTCTCAGCGTGGCTGCGACGGTGCTCGCTGTGCTTTAGTATGAGTAGGGAGAGTCTTCAAGTCCAGTGCGTTGGGGGGAGGACCTATAGAATACACTACGACATTCAAGTCTGTAAGGGAGCTCCGAGAGCATCAAAGAGCCTAGCTCAAACATGTAAGAATGCTTAGCAAACTTGTAATGTGAGGAGTAAGTAAAAAGCGTATAAGTAGGAGTAGAAGTAAAAGTCTCGAGTGAGACGATAGAACCAAGTATTATAGGTGTTGGGGAAGCTCATAAGTGAAGCTTTCAAGTGGGAGTGGCTGTAGGCCGAGTGGCCTGTGAAGCGCCGCCCTTCGGCATGTGTCTGGGTCGGTCGTATAAGGTACCACTAAGCTGGGAGTGCTCGTCCCTTAGCCAGGTCGTTCAGGCTGCCTCTTAAGTGTATGCTTAAGAGCATCCCTAGTGGGTCAACTGCTACGTCATTGGGTCGTATGGCTGCAGAGCTGACCGGAACAGGAGCCCCCCAGCTTGGCGTGGCATATGTTGACATGTCAAGTTGTATGAAGCTTTTGGTCGAGGTCCCTCTGCTGTGACATGGATCCCCCCTGAATTTGAGTGATGGACCCTCCACAGTCGTGCCAGTTTCATTCTTTTGTTCTGGCCTAGTTCTATTCTGGGGTCTTGGAAGTATTATCCGGCTTTGCTTTGATCTAAGCTGGAGTTGTCATCCAGGCTGGATGTGGCTTTGCCGAGCTGGCTAGACTATGATACGAGCAAGATTGAGATGGCCGGTCGGTGCCGCGATGCATTAGTAACATCATGTTGCTTCTAATCGGATGTGCTAGTTAGTGAAACATTTGTCGTTTCACCTTACTTCAAGAGAAATAACTCTTTTTTATAAATATCTCCCCCCCTATTTTAATTGGAACTCCTTCAAACTTTTTTTGTTGCTCTAATCCTTTCATACCAAGTCATCTCCCAAGGACTTCCCTAGATCTCTCCTTCCAGCCTTAGAGAAGTTAATTCATTATGTTTCTGATGGCCAATATCATGGAGTTTTTTTTCAGCCAAAGAGGAGATTGATGGGATAATCTTTGGGGACTACGACGAGAAAATTTCCATCCTATGAACTAGATTCTGAAAGGAGATACCGAGAGTTAAACAAAGGTGTCTCCTTTAGACAGATCCACAGCTGCTAAAAAACTTTTGAAGCAAAAAGACCTCTCCATGGACGATTACGAGGAGGAAGGAAGGGGTCCCGTGCAAAACCCTTCTTCTCCTCTTTTTATTCAAAATGTGGAGGATGTGGATCGCTCATCCAACAGTCCCCTGAAAACCCAACCACTGATGTTCGAGGATGACTGCAACTGCTCTAACCCTGATCACCTTTGTGAAGATTATGGGTGTCCCGTATGACAAAGGGTGGCGTTGAGTATAGAATCCACACCCTTCCAGTACATTACTCTTAACCTGAAGAGGAAGGCGGATGGTTCAACCCCCATCTCCTGAGTCATCTGCGAAATACGCTAGGCGTCCCTTCTTGACCCCCGAGCTCATAGCGAAATGGGGAGATTCTTTTCTTGAGTTCGTCGACAAGACGGGCATCATGGGAAGGCTCACCTCTGGGGGTCTCTTTTCCAAGAACCACCTCGTCCTTGACCCTTCAAACATTCTGGACTCCATGATTATGAGCCCGCTCGCGCTACCGCCAGTGCCTTTGTCTTTAAGCACCAGTTGTTCCTTGCTTTTGAATAGGACATCCTCGAGAAGGCCCAAGAGCATGAGCTCCGTTCCCAAGAACAAGATGCTCTTGTAAAGAAGTTTGCACAACGTGAGTAGTAGAATCAGAGATTTCTTAGGGGTGTCCAAACTTCTAGCAGACCAGGTGACTTCTATTTCCGCGCTAGAGAAGAAAATTTACCTCCTTTCCGAGGATCTGGAACTCTTGAAGAAGGGGAATAGATCCCTTGCTGAGCAGGTGAGGGATGCCAACCTGAAGACCGTTGAAGTGCAGACTTATGCTGAGAAGGTGAGCTCTCAGGTTGCTTCCCTTCGGTTGGTGATGCAGGATGGATACGCAAAAAGCTTCAAAATTTTTGTTGCTCAGCTGTAGATCTTGAACCCTCGGCTCAAGATGAACGAGGTTTCCTCTAGTCACACTATCAGAGAGGGCTTTATAGATGAAGTATGAAGGTTGCGCCTTTGTTCCTTGTGATATCCCTTTAGACGACCCTCCTAACCAATAGTTAGGGGATCCAAAGGATTTCCGTTAGGAAAGCCTCTCTGTATTTCTCCCTTTTGTACTCCTTTTTTTATAATGATTGAAAATATTTTCTTCCATTCTTTCTTATCGCCTTTGATTTGCTTTTATTTTTGCTTTCCGCTAAAACTTGCATGAGCCGATCGAGCTAGAGATTATTTCTTTTTTATCGTCTTTATTTATGAACCACTGAGCCTAAGACGACTGCGACATGACCCATGTTGTAAGACCGTGAATTTCCCCCAATAATTAAATAATTATTTAATTATTTCAGGTACTGTTTGGATCCGCTCGGTGGCATTGACAAGCGATATCGCCAGCCGAAGTAGTGATGAAGTATTAGATTCAAACGATTTCATAAATTATTATATTTTGATTGCGCAACCGGGGTCGTGGCGAGACGGTGCAAACAAACAAGTTATTGAACAGACAGAGTCGCCACTAATGTTTATTTAAGGAAAACACTAGAAAAAAAACCTAAAAATGACAAATAGCCTACGAAACCTAAAATCTAAGTTCGGGAGTCTATTACGCGTGGGGAAGGTGTTAGCACCCCACAGCACCCATACAAAACGGTACCTAAGATTGATTGTGCAATTTCTTAGCTTTCTACATTATTAATTTTACCCATACATATTTTGCCTTTTTATTGTTTAATTCCTAATTATTCCTAAAAGAGAGGAGAACAAGATATTTTATTTTATTTATTTAGCCTGATAGGTGTGAACCTAGTCCCACGTACTTCCTTTAAATGGATGATCAAGGCTTACGCAGTTCTTGACTTTAATAATTTTAGTTTTTTTTTGTTTTTCTTTTGTGAAAATGAGCAAAAATGGTACGAGGAACGACATCCCACAAGTGAACAGTCGATACCTCGCATCGCGTTTGCAATTATTTGGTTTTTTAGCGCATTGGCGCGAAGAACAAATAAGGAATGCGCAATTATAGTTATTTTTATGTTTTTAGTAAAGCTGGTATATTTATCATTTTTGTCCAGGGACCAATTTGTAAGTTTCAGGAAATGAAGGACTAAAAGTGAAAAAGTTCAAGAGTGGAGGATGAAAAGTGAAGTTTCAAGGACGTAAAGGACCAGAATTAAAATGCTAACAAAGAGAGGACTTAAAGTGAAAATCAAGAATATGAAGCAACACTCTTTGATTTAAGCACATGGAAAATAAGGTTGAAGGATTGATGGTAGTGGAGAGGAGGTTTCAGAACTTAATAAAGGCTGAGTGGAGGCCATTGAAGGCATTGAAAACCCACTACCATGAAGGAGAGAAAAGCTTGAAGATGAACAAGCAGTCGAGCCAACGCTCGAGCGTTGGGACTCTGACTAAGATGTGAGTTGGATTTTCATCCCGGCGCTCAAGCGTTGGAAGCCAGCGCTCAAGCGCTGGGCTTATATCTGCAACGTGGGATTTTAATGCACCCAACGCCCAAGCGTTGGGGATCCCAGCGCTGGAGGGCAGATTTTTACTATAAATAGGGGTCTTTTCTTCACTTGTAAAATACACCTTTACACACCTTTTCAGAATACAACAAGTATTCTTCTTTCCTCCTTAAGATCATTGTTCCTAGGAATTGTGGGAAGCAATTATTGAGCTCCTATCCTGGGTAATTCGATGTCTCTTTTAGCCATGCTTGGCTAATTCTTGTAAGTTACTTGGGTTGTTTTAGTTTGTAGTTTATGCTTTAGTTTTCTTCTACATTTCTGAATAATATTTCCAATTCATGTTTTATTTCCTTGTTCTTCATTTATCTTGGTGCGCACAAGTTTCTTGCTTATTGCTTATAACAATGAGAATTGGTAAGTAGTAAGGGAAATAGGATTTAAAAAAGGCTATATGTATATATCACTAAGAAATTAGGATAGACTTAGCTTTATGTTGGCCTGAACTTTATCTTCATCTTTTGCAAGAAATTGAGTTTAGTAATTAGAAAGAAAGTTCTAGAATGTGTAAGAAATTAACTTGTAGAAATACTAGGCTATAGCATCATGAACTTGGTTCTAGAATTCAGAAATTAAGTAGGAGTTTGCTAGCATATTTTATAAACTTTGTAATTCAACCAGTGCTTAAATCTCATCATCATCTCTCTTTTATTTTATTTTATGCTTTTTCTTGTCCTTGTTCTAAAACCAAACATCAAAGACACCTTTTTATTTTCTGCACAAAGCTCTAAATAATTAACTAAAAAGACACCTATCCCTTGGGTACGATATCTTTTATACTATGCGATAACAATCCATGCACTTGCAGATTTGGCTATCAATTGACAAAGGAAAATACAATGAATGAAGCAAACAAACAAAAGAAAAAGAAAATGCCATGCATGATTCTTAAATAATGCTTCAAAGAAAGTTAACAAAGGTTCAACATTAAAATGTCAAAATGAATAGCTTATGCTATCCACATCAATTAACAATGCTAGACCACGCAGCTCGAACGCCTTGATTGCTGAAAAATTGGCGGGTGCCGCCTCCTCCTCCTTGAACGAGTTGCCAACAAGAGAACACCTGACGGATAGTCAAAAGCCTTTGCCACCTTTGTTGCAATAAGCAACTCGTCACTGATGAAAACCAGACGACTTCAGTATTCTCTAGTGAAAGATCCATGAGACCCACTGAGAGTATGATGCCAAAGTTCATCCTCGAAACTTTCCAAGCTGGGGGATAATGGGTGCTTCAACTTTGAGCCAAAACCACTTCAACATTGAGGGAACAGATCAGGCAAGTGCAAGTCATCATGGTCAAGTGGCAGCAGAGCTGGGGACTTGATAAAATGAACATGTGTTTTGGGAAAAGTTTTGGATTATAGGAATGGTGATTGGGTTGATATGTGATCATGGTATGGTTAGGGAAATGTAATTGAAAAAAAAAAGACTTGAGATGAGAAGTATGGATAAAGTAGGTAAGGATCAACATAATATGAGGTGGGTGGGTAGGGCCTCCACGAATGAAATAGCCATATGGTTTAGAGGATGGCGACTAGGTTGAGATGAGATGATGGGATTAGTGCTAGAATAAAAGTGAGGTAACGAATGGATGGAGGGACTTGAGATGAAAATGAAGTGGTAAGTTGTATGGTGAGTAGCCGAGCATCAGGACAAAATGAGGTGGGTGGGGAGGGCCTCCACAGATTTGATTGAAGTTAATAGCTTGTGTTAGGCATACGGTGAAAATGGTGAAGGTTAGTATAACTGGTAGGATGGATAAATATGGGTGGCGATCCTTACTGGTGCAAAGGATGAGGAAATGAGATGGTCATGAGGAGTGAAAATGAGTGGCTGACTATATGGGGATGCTGCTACTGCACAAATTATGTTCTTGATTCATTCATGATCGATATTGATCTAGTTTTCTGCACTATTGCCCCCAGTGTTTGCATGATAGCATCATACTCAACTTGTTAGAATCAAATAATTAAATGAATTATTATATTTTGATAATTAACAATTTCTTTAGAATTTAACGATGTCAAAGATGAAGTTCCTAACATAGTGAAAATTATCATGTACAGTAATAACCATCTCTGAAAGGAATGAATAAACATCATAGCCTTATCAAGAGAATCAGTCCGCCAGAACAATTCGTCTGGTCACCTCGAAGAAAGCAATGTCAAAATTATACGAAGAAAAGCTCTCTCGTATAAGACAGTCCGATGGCGTAAGAAAGGAAGATATTCAAGTTCAAGATTGTCCGGTGACTAAAGACAGATAAATCAACAGCTTCAAATGACCAGCTTCTTCTCTCATGATCACTTAATGGAAATTTGCACAGCTTACTTGAAGCAGCTAAATCAGTCCGCCACCCAAATCTACAAAGATAAAATTGGGAGACTGTGTTGTTTAAAGGAGAAAGAGTGAAAGAGCACAGCAACCTATGAAGAAACATCTTACGCCTTGAAGTCTCTCTAGCATCATATAAAGGAGTTATGGATCAAATCTCTCAGATGGAGAACTTCAGTGAAGAACAAATAGAAAGAAAGGATTCAGTTCTCTAAGACAAGAATGTTATGTTCCTTAAAGAAGAACTGACTAAAGGAAATTAGTTTGGCAATACAAACCACTCAATGACGGAACTTCAAGCATTCAATGGAGACTGCGTCTCCCAAAGCTCAATGGAAGAATCCGTCCGCCAGAGTATAAATCGCGCCAAAGATACAAAGATCAATAAGTATGTCTTTCGAGGATATCAAGTCAACAGAAGCATTAAAGAAGTTATTCTCTTGAGTAATTACTTCTTTCCTCGTCTGCAGGTTTATCAAAGTTTTGGCAATCACAGAAAGAAAGATGGGACACAATTAATCCAATACTTTTTGGTCCCACTACTTCTCTGCTTTTCCTCAAATCAAGCTGACATCGCGAAATCAACGGCAAGAATCTCTGAGCATCGTACGCTCTCAACGGTCGAAATTCAAATATCTGGCCAAGGCACGTGATAAGTATTAGCTGGCAAGCACTGGGGTAAAATGGTCAAAGCAAGCTTCACCGCTATTCCTCTACGCATTAAATACTGAAGGAATAAGCTCAAAGCTACTCGCTCAGCATGGAGCCAGACGACATCAACCCAGACGAACTGATGATTTCCATATCATATCTTACGCTTCCAGAGAAACCTCTGATCGTGACTTACGCCTGCTGAGAGATGCGGAACTAGCCGTTACGTGCTTCCCGGAGAGGACGAAGCACTACGGGCAGGTTTTCACTCCTGCTGAGGAGAATGAACAAAGATCTTCAACTGAAGATATATATAGAGAACCCTGCTTCCGTAGCAACTTGGCGACTAGAACTAAATTGTACACATCTCAATCTAGTTCGTCCAAAGACCAAGGCAACCTTGGTCTCAACTCAGGAAACTTCAAGTCATATCCCAACTTGAGTTGAGTTGCTTATGTGTGTGGAAACCTTATAGAGTTTAAATCTCATCATATCCCACACACATAACTCAGAACAAGAGATCAACTTGCTTATGATCTCTCTGTTCTATAAGCTTCATTTTTTCTACCCACTCTTATCAAGAAGAGAATATTGTAGAAAAGAAAAACCTTGAAAAAGGTGTCAGGAGAAGTCCTGTATAATACTTGTAAGGAGAAGTCCTGATAATACTTGTAAGGAGAAGTCCTGATAATACTTGTAAGGAGAAGTCCTTCTAATACTTGATAGGAGAAGTCCTTAGAATACTTGTACTATTTGTTGAAATAGTGAAAATCTTGGTGAAGCCAAGGACTGGACGTAGCCCTATCGATTATGGGGGTGAACCAGGATAAAAACTATGTGTGCTTTATTTTCATGCTTTACTGCTTTCTCGCTGCACATGTGTTCATACTCTCATAAATAAATTATCTTGAGGAACAAATAATTAACTTTCAACATCCATTAAATATTTCACGTATTCCTACTTATTTCATAGAATATCTTGTAATGAAAATAAATGGATTCTAATGAATGATTAATAAACAAATGTTTAGAAAAGAAATTTAGAAATGTAAAAATGGGTCACACAATTCAAACCCCCCCTTTCTTGTGTGTCTCTTGCACCTTCAAACCTTCTTCAAGTCTGGTTTCTTGTAGGTTTAGATTTCGGTACTAGCTGCTTATGCGGATTCCAGGGTTTCAATTTGAGCTTGTCACTGCCTTCTCTTGTTTTTCAAACTTATTGAGACTTGATTTCTCCAAGGAAATGCAACTGTGTTTGGAAACTTTTTTTTTTTATATTTATTTTTTTAACTTTTTGAGAAAATGGCAACCATTGTGTCAACTGGAATTTTTATTAAGCAACATTTTTGAAATGTTAGAGAGAAAACCGTGGGCATGGTAGCCAAATGTTTTGATGATGCAAAAACTAGGTTAATGCAAGTGATGATGCAAAATGCTATATTGATGCAAAAGTGGGTAAATGCAAGTGATGATGCAAAATGGTATGTCGATGCAAAAACTGGGTAAATGCAAGTGATGATGCAAAAATGGTATGTTGACGCAAAAACTGGATTAATGCAGGTGAGAATGCAAAAATGGTATGTTGACGCAAAAACTGGATTAATACAAGTGAGGATGCAAAAATGGTATGTTGATGCAAAAACTGGATTAATGCAAGTGATGATGCAAAAATGATGCAACGTGCTATGTTGATGCAAAAGCTGGGTTAATTACAGAGCATATAAAATGCCATGAAATGCATGAGCATGGTATGATGAATGGAAGGTGAAACATGCACATTTATTTCATGGTGGGCATATAGTATGCAAAAGTTTTTTTTTTTATATGAGATGAATGATGCATGGCATATGAGATGCTGATGATATGAAAATAAAATAAAAAGAAGAGAATGCTCCCATTTGTCCTACAAGGGTAAAGACCTAGAGGGTGAGATATACTACATTGGTCAAGACCTTAATTGGGTGGGGACTATAATCAGATTAGATGCACTTTCCAAGGTAGGTTCTAGACTCCTAAAAGGCCCCCGGATTACCCCTGTCACATAGACAAGGCCCCGATGATCAAACTATTTGACGCGTAGACACTAGGTCTCTCACGACAAGTACTGAGGCACCGCTACTCCTAAGCTGGCACCGGCTCGGGTATAGAGCCCAAAAGCGTGTGTCTCACAAAGTGAAGGTGAAGTGTGTGCGTTGGGAGCATACCAACCTTTTTTTCAAGAACCCCTTCCTAAAACCTACCCCACCTGCAACATAGCTAGAAAATACCAGATATAGCAGTTTATTTAAATTGGTCATCTACCCTAATACCGCATGCTGAAGACAGATTATATACAAGATAGAGAAAATATGTACAAGGCAATAAATTAATGAATGGGTAAAACAAAATAAAAAGAAAGCTAAGATAAGAACACAAACAATCAAGAATGGCCCGACTCCCAAAGTATCCCCAGCAAAGTCGTCATCTGTTGCAACCACGGTCGCGGCGGGACGGCGCAAAAAAACAAATTATTGAACAGACAGAGTCGCCACTAATGTTTATTTAAGGAAAACACTAGAAAAAACCTAAAAATGATAAATAGCCTAAGAAAACTAAAATCTAAGTTCGGGAGTCTATTGCGCGTGGGAAAGGTGTTAGCACCTCGCGGCGCCCGTCTAAAATGGTACCTAAGATTGATTGTGCAATTTCTTAGCTTTCTACATTATTAATTTTACCCTTACTTAGTTTTCCTTTTTATTTTGTAATTCCTAATTATTCCAAAAAGAGAGAAGAACAAGATATTTTATTTTCTTTATTTAGCCTGATAGGTGTGAACCTTTTCCTACGTACTTCCTTTAAATGGAAGATCAAGGCTTACGGAGTTCTTGATTTTAATAAAAAAAAAAATTAGTTTTTCTTTTATGAAAATGAGCAAAAATGGTACGAGGAACAACATCCCACAAGTGAACAGTCGATACCTCGCATCGCATTTGCAATTATTTGGTTTCTATGCGCATTAGCGCGAAGAACAGAAAAGGAGAGCAAAACGACACGAGGACCGACATTCCACTAGTCAACAATCGATACCTCGCATCGCATTCGCGATTATTTGAATTTTATGCGGCAAGCGAAAAGGAAGCGAAAACAAAACAGTGAACCGAAAATGGAAGTTCTTGTGAGCCGCATCTTTTTTTTTTCTTTATTCCTTTTTTTTCTCATGAAGCAAGATTCAATTTTTTGATCAAGAAGTTTTTTTTTTTTTTTTTATCATGAAACAAACATCAAGATTTCGTTTTTCACAAGAAACAAATTTATTAATGAAGACCCATTTTTATTATCAAGACTATCAAGAACTAACCCTTATCATGTTAGTTTGTATTGTCAAAGTGTCATTTTTATTCATCTAGAACTATGAAGCTAACATCAAGATTCAATTCTTTTCTTTACTGCCAAACAGCTTACAAAGAAGCATTTTTTTATCATCAAGTACCAACCTTTATCTTTTATAATTCAGAGTTTTGATTCTTATAGCCAAGAAGCAATTTTTATCATTCAAGAAACAAAAATTATGATCAACACTCAATCTCAATGATCAAGAACCAAACTTTATCGTGAGGTTAAAGTCAAGATTTAGTCAAGAAGTCATTTTTATCATCAAGGAAGCACTTTTATCACCGTATCACCAAGCAATCACGGCAAAATACAAGACTAAACTTGCTACTATGACATACAGTAAATTAAAACATTCACATCACAGAATCCAGTACCCAATCAAATCAGAAAGTAAGAACAAGCATACAAACTCAATCATCAAGAAATAGTCATTACATTAGAGAAGAAAAATGAACCGACCGAGAGGAAAAGGAAAAGGAAGTGACGATGCTGGAAGAAAACCGAGGAGGAAGGCGAGCGCCGGTGGTTCTCGGACAGTGGCGCTTTGCCTAGGGTGCTACGACCGCGAGTCTGGCCTGAGCTGGAACTCCCAGTGATAGAGAAGAACTGCTACGGTGCGTGAGGACAGTGAAGTGATGAAGAAGAGCGGAGTGGCGGCGGCAGCAGAGGCCCGAAAGGAGAGGGAGGAGGGGCGGCGACGGCTGAGCTGTGAGTAGACAGGCGCAACGGCGGCGGCGCAGGGAAGGTCGGGGTCTAGAGGTTGAAGGAGAAGATGGTGAGAGAAGGGTGGCGGCGTGAGAAGGGAGGAGGAGAAGATGGTGATGACGGCACTGGATGAAGGGGGTTGGGGTGAAGAGAGGGAGAGCAAATGGAAAGGTCTGTTAGGGTTGGCCTTAAGGGATCAGTGAATAGTGGCTGATAGATGAATAGTGTATTTGGTTTTCGAGGTGAAGGGGGTTAAATAGGGGTATAATTAGGGACTTTGTGGGGACAAAATGATGGGGCTGCCCTTAAGGGTTTCTGTAGCCTTTTTTGCTTCTACTTCCTCTCCCCTTTTTTTCTTAGCCTTGGGCCATTCGGCCCACTCTTTCTTTCTCTCTTCATTTCTGTTTCTTTTTTTTTGGCTGATTGGGCCTTTTTTCCTTCTCTTTTTTTGTTTTTTTTTGCTAGCCATTTGGCCCTCTTTTCTTCTTTTTTTTTTCTTTTTTTCGTTTTTAATTTTCTCTGTTTTTTTCATTTTTTGATTTTGTATTTCTATTTATGATTTTTTATCATTTTTATAGATTTTCTAAAATAAAGATGAAGACAACATATTTTTGCTTTTTCTCTAATTTTTTCTATTTTTATTCAAAATTGGGCCCGGACAAAAATGGGTGTCAACAGCTGCCCCTCTTTACTTGTTTCTTACTAGGTAATATGAGAATATTACTGTTGTAAGAAATGAGTAAAGACATGACACATTTTTGTCCGGCCGTCCCAAGAGAACACAGTAAACTCGGGTTCAAAACCCGAGTCACTGCCAAAGGGTCAAAGAAGCTAGTGGGCCAGAGGACCCAAAGATAAGGCAAAATAGGGATCGGACTAAACGCCATCCTAAGCCTGGTGAAAGGAAATAGGGATTGGACTGAGCACCACCCTAGATCTAATGAAAGATAGGGATCAGACTAAGCGCCACCCTAGATCTCCTGAAAGGTAATAGGGATCGTCTAAGCGCCACTGTGGATCTGCTGAAAAGTAACAAGGATCGTCTAAGCGCCACCTTGGATCTGCTCAAAGGTAACAGGGATTGTCTAAGCGCCACCCTGGATCTGCTGGAAGGTAACACGGATCGTCTAAGCGCCACCGTGGATCTGCTGAAAAGTAACAAGGATCGTCTAAGCGCCACCTTAGATCTGCTGAAAGGTAACAGGAATCGTCTAAGCGTCACCCTGGATCTGCTGAAAAGTAACACGGATTGTCTAAGCACCACCGTGGATCTACTGAAAAATAACAGGGATTGTCTAAGTTCCGCCCTGGATCTGCTGAAAAGTAACAAGGATCGGACTACGCGCCACCTTGGATCTAGGCACGAGGGCCTGAAACTGGGAAACAGAGAGGACTCAAGGGTCCAGGCTCGGGGCCTCAAAAAGTGAAAGGAAGCTTGGAGGGGCTCAAAGCCCAAAAGAAACCTGGAAGGGCACGAGGCTCTAAGTGTAAAGACCTCTGCTAGTTGGTGGATACCATTATGCAATGATGTTGATGCTTTTGATGCAATGATGAAATGATGCATAACTTATGGATTTGAAACTCAAACTTGAATTATGCTGTGTTAGAAAAGACTTTTGTTAGCTGCCTTGGAAAAATTTAGCTCAATAAGCACATGCATGCTCGGAAACTCAGACAGACTCAAGCTTATTTCACCTGGACCGCTCATGTGAATGGATGTGAAGCTTGCCTCATTTGCAAGATCTTCCTCTAAAACCTGACTGAGAAGGATGAGTCGTTTGCTTATTGAATGTTTATCTGAGTCGCCTGATGCAAACTATAAATTTTTCTGGCTGATGGAAATCCTTGAGGCGCGCCCTCTTTACTGTTGGTTTGGAGTGGACCGAGAGCCTTTTAGTCTAACATGTTAAATGAGATGTTGAAATGTTAAGTCATGTTATTGAACCTGTAATCTCTCGCTTTGAAGTGTTATCTAATTAATGTGCATGACATGAGATGACACATGAGGGAATCAAAGGATAGAGAATTGATCTAGTTTTGTATGGGGCGGATGAAGAGAATGAGTGATGGACATCAGGACTGCCGTAGTTTGGGTATCATGATAAGACATAGACTGGAAAATTGCCCCGGTTTGTAAAGAGTTCATGAGAAAATGGGTGATTGCCCCAGCTTAGTCTTGGAAGATGAGCATGATGTAGCATATGATTGCCCTAATTAGGGATCATTGACAAAGCATGGACTGGAAAATTACCTCATCTTGGATTATGAGAAAGATAAGCATCAGAAAACAAGTGATTGCTCCAGTTTGAAAGAAAATGCACTAGAATGATGAAGAGTGAAAGCTAGACGATCTCTTGGGTGTAACAAGGATGATAAGGAGTGGAATGATCAATCTCCCCAGTGATGTCTCAATATATTGGAAGAATTTTTTAGAACAACCAAGGTAATACTTCAGCCTGAGAGTGGGAGAACAGGTAGTCTGCCCCACTTTGAGAAGATGTATGAGGAATTTAGATGAGCACATGCCCCAGATCAGAGTACATGGGAAAGCTACTAAGAATAGGTAATTATCCTAGCCGAAGAATAACCAGGTACACAAAAGATATGAAGTGAAGCTTAGACTGTTTCCCTAGTCTGATTCGGGTGAAGAAAAATGGCTTGAGTAATTGCCTCAGTTGTGACATAGAGAGATCGGGGAGAAACCAGAAAATGGGACTAACTTCAGGGAAAGTGACAAGCAATGAGCTGAAAACTTGCCCCAATTGAGACAACGAATGGTAGTCCAGCAATTGTTCTATTGATCTTGGCTCCCATTTGAGATCTTGATGGGCGTGGAAGAGATCTTTTCTTGATTTTCTTCTGATTGGGCTTTGCCGCAGTATCTAATCTTGAAAGAACTTTGTGGAGGCAACTATTCAGCAAGCATCCCTCATTTTTTTTCTTTTCTCTTTTTTTTTTTCAGAAAATGAATCAGGTTATTGTGTCTAAAAAATTAAGTTCAAGAAAATGTGGACAATCAATCCTTGATTGGAATGGACTTCGACAGGGTTGTAATGTGGCTACGGGCTAGTGGGTCATGAAAGGAAGGATATCAAAGGTCTAAATAAGTGCTTACGAGTTAATGAAGACAAAGGATCTTTAGTACTTTGATTGAAACTTAGCACTGATTATTTAGAAGATAATTCTCTTCTTATGGTTGACCAAGACTTGCTCAAGCATTTTTTTTTGTTCTTTTTGCTCTATTTTTTTTTACATTTTCATCTTTTTGACATTTTCTATTTCTTTTCCTTTGCTTTATTCTTTTCTTTTTCTTGAAATGGAAATCTTAAGCAAGCTTGGCACTAATATTGTGCTAACTCTAATGTAGAGTGATCCTTGCCTAGGGTTAAGGGGAAGGATTTTTTTGGCTCAAATGGGGGTATCAAGGGATAATGTTATGGGGTAAGGATAGAGAAAGAATGCCAAACTTCATCTCAAGGCATGACTGATCACTTTCAAGAACTTAAGTCCCAAACAAAGCTGTGGTGAACTTGATTCACTTGCTCTTTTTTTTTTGCATGCCCTAACTTTTTGCTTAGGTTTCCCTTGCGGGTTTTCAACCTAACGGGCCTTTTTTCTCTTTTTTTTTGTATTTATTTTTTGGGTTGACTCTTGTGCTCTCCTGCATAAATGCGCATCTGCTAAAGTTTTCCTATGAAATCGATCAACCTCTCACAAAGAAACGATTGCAATTGCGATAAAAGTTGCCCCTAGTGCGCCTGGTCTTCTTCCATGCTAGCCCGTGTCCTTAGAAATCAAGCAAATAAGTTCTCCCGCACTTGAGACATTAGCCATTATGAGACGCTAGGAATGATTTGTGTGAGATGGAAATGGAAGATTTGGGAATGAGATTGAGATTGATGATGACTGGATTTTGTATGATGATTTTAGGGTCTTTTTAGTCTTTTTATTTTGTTATTTTTGAGTCTCATATAGGATTTTTATTATTTTTATGTAGATTTTATATTTATTTTGTATTTTGCATATAGATTAGCTTTTATTTGGTTTTTAAACTTTATTTTATATTTTTAGGATTTTTTATAGTTATTTTTATGTTTTTAGGAAAGCTGGTATATTTATCATTTTTGTCCAGGGACCAATTTGTAAGTTTCAGGAAATGAAAGACTAAAAGTGCAAAAGTTCAAGAGTGGAGGATGAAAAGTGAAGTTTCAAGGACTTAAAGGACCAGAATTAAAATGCTAACAAAGAGAGGACTTAAAGTGGAAATCAAGAATATGAAGCAACACTCTTTGATTTAAGCACATGGAAAATAAGGTTCAAGGATTGATGGTAGTGGAGAGGAGGTTTCAGAACTTAATAAAGGCTGAGTGGAGGCCATTGAAGGCATTGAAAACCCACTACCAGGAAGGAGAGAAAAGCTTGAAGATGAACAAGCAGTCGAGCCAACGCTCGAGCGTTGGAACCCCCAACGCTCCAGCGTTGGGACTCTGACTAGGATGTGAGTTGGATTTTCATCCCAGCACTAAAGCGTTGGAAGCCAGCGCTCAAGCGCTGGGCTTATATCTGCAACGTGGGATTTTAATGCACCCAACGCCCAAGCGTTGGGGATCCCAGCGCTCAAGCGCTGGAGGGCAGATTTTTACTATAAATAGGGGTCTTTTCTTCACTTGTAAAATACACCTTTACACACCTTTTCAGAATACAACAAGTATTCTTCTTTCCTCCTTAATATCATTGTTCCTAGGAATTGTGGGAAGCCATTATTGAGCTCCTATCCTGGGTAATTCGATGCCTCTTTTAGCCATGCTTGGCTAATTCTTTTAAGTTACTTGGGTTGTTTTAGTTTGTAGTTTATGCTTTAGTTTTCTTCTACATTTCTTAATAATATTTCCAATTCATGTTTTATTTCCTTGTTCTTCATTTATCTTGGTGCACACAAGTTTCTTGCTTATTGCTTATAACAATGAGAATTGGTAAGTAGTAAGGGAAATAGGATTTAAAAAAGGCTATATGTATATATCACTAAGAAATTAGGATAGATTTAGCTTTATGTTGGCCTGAACTTCATCTTCATCTTCTTCTTTAATTAACTAAATTGCAAGAAATTGAGTTTAGTAATTAGAAAGAAAGTTCTACAATGTGTAAGAAATTAACTTGTAGAAATACTAGGCTATAGCATCATGAACTTGGTTCTAGAATTCAGAAATTAAGTAGGAGTTTGCTAGCATATTTTATAAACTATGTAATTCAACCCAAGTGCTTAAATCTCATCATCATCTCTCTTTTATTTTATTTTATGCTTTTTCTTGTCCTTGTTCTACAACCAAACATCGAATACACCTTTTTATTTTCTGCACAAAGCTCTAAATATTTACTAAAAAGACACCTATCCCTTGGGTACGATATCTTTTATACTACGCGATAGCCATCCGTGCACTTGCGGATTTGGCTATCAAGTTTTTGGCACCGTTGCCGGGGATAGGTTCTTTTTAAGTTCTTTTTATTAATTTGTTTAGTGCTGTTTTTTTTATATAAAAGAAAATTAAAAAAAATATTATCTGTGTGATGAACGGGTGCTGCTAATTTTGTTTGTTGAGTATTGTCAGGTATAGCAATGGCTGAAACATTCGAACAAAGGGAGGCAAAAATCCGGGCAAACCTTGAAAAGGAATATGAAAAGAAGAAGCAGGATGTCTTCACTCTAATTGATGAGTTTTACTCCGAATTAGATGGCAAGCGCAAAACCGAATTTTTGCCAAGTCCTGAGCAAGAATGTAAGGCCAGGGAGATTCTACAAGTAAAGATACAAGGCATTCTAAGGAGGCAGCCCAGGGATGAACAACAACTAACTGTTGATGAAAATGAACTTGTGGTTCAAAGAGAGGCGGTGAAAGAAACCTCCATGGTAGAATTTGTCTTTGAAGACAAATTGGAGATGGAGGAAGAAGAACCTCAAGGAACCTATGTCATAGGTTTAGAAAATCAAGGCAAAAGACAAGGGGGAAATTTTCTTATCCCCTCCATTTGTAAATTTACTGTTTTTGCTTTGATGGCTGAAAATTCATTGGGCACCATGATGTTTATGTGCCAAAATTTGCATGATTTGTGGGGTCTAATGAATTTTGTAATAGACCCCGGTTGAAAAGTGAATAGGGAAAAGTCTACCAAAGACTATAACATTGGGCTTCTTGGGAGACAACCCAAGTGCATCTTTTGCTTTTGTTTTGTTTTGCTGAATAAATTGTTGCAAGCACCCCAACGCTCAAGCATTGGAGGCTCAGCGCTCATGCGCTGAGCCCCTGTTATTTGCCCAGTTTTTCATTTTAATTCCAGCGCCCAAGCGTTGGCAAACCCAACGCTCAAGCGCTAGAGCTCGGGCAGATTTTCTGTTTTTATTTGGTTTTCTGTTTTCTTTGTTTTTTTTTTGTGTCCACCATTTCTTGAAAAGTTTTTAATTCTTTGAGTTTTCCCTTGCTTCTATAATGGTTTTGATCTTTGGGAACTCAAGAATTCTTGTTTTAAGGTGGACACAATTTTCAACCATTGTTCTTAAGTATGTTGTTTTGGGAATTAACAGTTCTAGCAAGCTTCTGCTTGTAAGACTTTGTTTGTTCAAATTTTGCAGGATAGGCATCAGAAGGAGAAAGAACCCTCTTGAACTTGAGTGTTCAAAGTTGAAATAGCAAGGAGGTTCCCTGGACAATTTGTAAAAAGAAAAAAAAAACAGAGAAAAATACCAGCTTTTTAGTTTTTCTTTTTATAGTTTTTAGTTTTTAGTTTTATTGTTAGTGTTAGTTTTTGTTTTTGCTTTTAGGTTTTGAAACTGCATGGTTGAGTGTCTTTATCCAGTCTGAATGCTACTATTGCTTTGTGAATGCTTTATCTAATTGAACTGCTTTTAGAAAAGGTTCTATGTTTTGATGCGTTTAGGATTGCATGCTGTTAGAAATGATTTGGACATCTTGATTGTTTGGTTGTTGGCAAAGTTTTTCTGAGTTCTAAAAGGGTACCACTTACCCTATGTTTTTCTGAGAGCTGAGGACTCTGAATGCATGATTGTAAGATTTTTCTGCCTTGTGTTGCATGTTGATTGGGATTTTGTATACTTTGTAAGTTGAGAAGAGATTATAGGCATTTTTGAAAACTCAGATTCTTGCTTGAAATTTGAAATCCACTAGTAGCCCCTTTTTGAGCCTTAAAAGAATCATTCTTTGGAGCCTACTTTGTGTGATAATATTTTAAGTTGTTAGTGTGATTCATAAGCTGAAATAGCTAGAGCTATGTATGTTGGGTTTCTCTCTAAAAGAAAAAGAAAAAAAAGAAAAAATAAGGTATGTGCCTTATGAGAAAAAGAAAAAAAATAATCAAGTAGTGGGGTGAGAAAGAGTATGAGGGGAGTAAAATTCTAGTCATTCATCCCATACATTCCACTACTTTGTTTTTTTTTTAAAAAAAAAAGAGGAAAAAAATTGAGAGAACCCATGTGCTTAAAATTGTTAAAGCTCTTAGTCAAAAAATCACTTAACAACAGATTCTGAGTCAGCCAATTGAGTTGCCAAGTTCTTGAAATCCACACCTTGATTGTTCAACCCTTTGGCCAAGTTTCAACCTTCAAAAATCTCTTCAAAGTTACTTAGTTGCACTGTTTCAGTTTTGATTTGAATGATAGGCAGAATCATTAAGCTTTCCTATTTTTCATGGAGAAATATCTTTTTGTGAGCTTAATTTGATGATCTCAACATGTTAAAAAGCCAAGCCTAACTTTCTTGATTAATATCTGTAAACATGCATGTCTTCCGAATCCGCTAAGCTTTCTTGGAAAGGTTCTTGTGCTTCATGTTTTAATCAGATAAACTTTCTCTAAACTCAGGGACGAGCTTCTCTTTAAGTTTTTTCGCTTGAGGGCAAGCTGTCGTTGGGTATAGTGGTGTGATGACCGGATTTTGTATGATGATTTTAGGGTCTTTTTAGTCTTTTTATTTTGTTATTTTTGAGTCTCATATAGGATTTTTATACTTTTTATGTAGATTTTATATTTATTTTGCATTTTGCATATAGCTTTAGCTTTTATTTGGTTTTTAAACTTTATTTTATATTTTTAGGATTTTTTATAGTTATTTTTATGTTTTTAGGAAAGCTGGTATATTTATTATTTTTGTCCAGGGACTAATTTGTAAGTTTCAGGAAATGAAGGACTAAAAGTGCAAAAGTTCAAGAGTGGAGGATGAAAAGTGAAGTTTCAAGGACTTAAAGGACCAGAATTGAAGTGCTAACAAAGAGAGGACTTAAAGTGCAAATCAAGAATATGAAGCAACACTCTTTGATTTAAGTACATGGAAAATAAGGTTGAAGGATTGATGGTAGTGGAGAGGGGCTTTCAGAACTTAATAGAGGCTGAGTGTTGGCCATTGAAGGCATTGAAAACCCACTACCATGAAGGAGAGAAAAGTTTGAAGATGAACCAGCAGTCGAGCCAACGCTCAAGCGTTGGAACCCCCAACGCTCCAGCGTTGGGACTCTGACTAGGATGTGAGTTGGATTTTCATCCCAGCGCTCAAGCGTTGGAAGCCAGCGCTCAAGCACTGGGCTTATATCTGCAACGTGAGATTTTAATGCACCCAACGCCCAAGCGTTGGGGATCCTAGCGCTCAAGCGCTGGAGGGCAGATTTTTAATATAAATAGGGGTCTTTTCTTCACTTGTAAAATACACCTTTACACCCATTTTCAGAATACAACAAGTATTCTTCTTTCCTCCTTAAGAGCATTATTCATAGGAATTGTGGGAAACCATTATTGAGCTCCTATCCAGGGTAATTCGATGCCTCTTTTAGCCATGCTTGGCTAATTCTTTTAAGTTACTTGGGTTGTTTTAGTTTGTAGTTTATGCTTTAGTTTTCTTCTACATTTCTGAATAATATTTCCAATTCATGTTTTATTTCCTTGTTCTTCATTTATCTTGGTGCACAAAAGTTTCTTGCTTATTGCTTATAACAATGAGAATTGGTAAGTAGTAAGGGAAATAGGATTTAAAAAAGGCTATATGTATATATCACTAAGAAATTAGGATAGACATAGCTTTATGTTGGCCTGAACTTCATCTTCATCTTCTTCTTTAATTAACTAAATTGCAAAAATTGAGTTTAGTAATTATAAAGAAAGTTCTAGAATGTGTAAGAAATTAACTTGTAGAAATACTAGGCTATAGCATCATGAACTTGGTTCTAGAATTCAGAAATTAAGTAGGAGTTTGCTAGCATATTTTATAAACTTTGTAATTCAACCCAAGTGCTTAAATCTCATCATCATCTCTCTTTTCTTTTATTTTATGCTTTTTCTTGTCCTTGTTCTAAAACCAAACATCAAATACACCTTTTTATTTTCTGCACAAAGCTCTAAATAATTTACTAAAAAGACACCTATCCTTTGGGTACGATATCATTTATACTACGCGATAACCATCCGTGCACTTGCGGATTTGGCTATCAATTGACAAAGGAAAATACAATGAATGAAGCAAACAAACAAAAGAAAAAGAAAATGCCATGCATGATTCTTAAATAATGCTTCAAAGAAAGTTAACAAAGGTTCAACATTAAAATGTCAAAATGAATAGCTTATGCTATCCACATCAATTAACAATGCTAGACCACGCAGCTCGAATGCCTTGATTGCTGAAAAATTGGCGGGTGCCGCCTCCTCCTCCTTGAACGAGTTGCCAACAAGAGAAAACCTGACGGATAGTCAAAAGCCTTTGCCACCTTTGTTGCAATAGGCAGCTCGTCACTGATGAAAACCAGACGACTTCAGTATTCTCTAGTGAAAGATCCATGAGACCCACTGAGAGTATGATGCCAAAGTTCATCCTCGAAACTTTCCAAGCTGGGGGATAATGGGTGCTTCAACTTTGAGCCAAAACCACTTCAACATTGAGGGAACAGATCAGGCAAGTGCAAGTCATCATGGTCAAGTGGCAGCAGAGCTGGGGACTTGATAAAATGAACAAGTGTTTTGTGAAAAGTTTTGGATTATAGGAATGGTGATTGGGTTGATATGTGATCATGGGATGGTTAGGGAAATGTGATTGAAAAAAAAAATACTTGAGATAAGAAGTATGGATGAAGTAGGTAAGGATCAACATAATATGAGGTGGGTGGGTAGGGCCTCCACGAATGAAATAGCCATATGGTTTAGAGGATGGCGACTAGGTTGAGATGAGATGATGGGATTAGTGCTAGAATAAAAGTGAGGTAACGAATGGATGGAGGGACTTGAGATGAAAATGAAGTGGTAAGTTGTATGGTGAGTAGCCGAGCATCAGGACAAAATGAGGTGGGTGGGGAGGGCCTCCACAGATTGGATTGAAGTTAATAGCTTGTGTTAGGCATACGGTGAAAATGGTGAAGGTTAGTATAACTGGTAGGATGGATAAATATGGGTGGCGATCCTTACTGGTGCAAAGGATGAGGAAATGAGATGGGCATGAGGAGTGAAAATGAGTGGCTGACTATATGGGGATGCTGCCACTGCACAAATTATGTTCTTGATTCATTCATGATCGATATTGATCTATTTTTCTGCACTATTGCCCCCAGTGTTTGCATGATAGCATCATACTCAACCTTCTTCAAGTCTGGTTTCTTGTAGGTTTAGATTTCGGTACTAGCTGCTTATGCGGATTCCAGGGTTTCAATTTGAGCTTGTCACTGCCTTCTCTTCTTTTTCAAACTTATTAAGACTTGAGTTCTCCAAGGAAATGCAACTGTGTTTGGAAACTTTTTTTTATATATATATTTTTTTAACTTTTTGAGAAAATGGCAACCATTGTGTCAACTGGAATTTTTATTAAGCAACATTTTTTAAATGTTAGAGAGAAAACCGTGGGCATGGTTGCCAAATGTTTTGATGATGCAAAAACTAGGTTAATGCAAGTGATGATGCAAAATGCTATATTGATGCAAAAGTGGGTAAATGCAAGTGATGATGCAAAATGGTATGTCGATGCAAAAACAGGGTAAATGCAAGTGATGATGCAAAAATGGTATGTTGACGCAAAAACTGGATTAATGCAGGTGAGAATGCAAAAATGGTATGTTGACGCAAAAACTGGATTAATACAAGTGAGGATGCAAAAATGGTATGTTGATGCAAAAACTGGATTAATGCAAGTGATGATGCAAAAATGATGCAACGTGCTATGTTGATGCAAAAGCTGGGTTAATTACAGAGCATATAAAATGCCATGAAATGCATGAGCATGGTATGATGAATGGAAGGTGAAACATGCACATTTATTTCATGGTGGGCATATAGTATGCAAAAGTGTTTTTTTTTATATGAGATGAATGATGCATGGCATATGAGATGACGATGATATGAAAATAAAATAAAAAGAAGAGCATGCTCCCATTTCTCCTACAAGGGTAAAGACCTAGAGGGTGAGATATACTACATTGGTCAAGACCTTAATTGGGTGGGGACTATAGTCAGATTACGTGCACTTTCCAAGGTAGGTTCTAGACTCCTAAAAGGCCCCCGGATTACCCCCGTCACATTGACAAGGCCGCGATGATCAAACTATTTGACGCGTAGACACTAGGTTTCTCACGACAAGTACTGAGGCACCGCTACTCCTAAGCTGGCACCGGCTCGGGTATAGAGCCCAAAAGTGTGTGTCTCACAAAGTGAAGGTGAAGTGTGTGCGTTGGGAGCATACCAACCTTTTTTTACAAGAACCCCTTCCTAAGAACTACCCCACCTGCAACATAGCCAGAAAATACCAGATATAGCAGTTTATTTAAATTGGTCATCTACCCTAATACCGCATGCTGAAGACAGATTATATACAAGATAGAGAAAATATGTACAAGGCAATAAATTAATGAATGGGTAAAACAAAATAAAAAGAAAGCTAAGATAAGAACACAAACAATCAAGAATGGCCCGACTCCCAAAGTATCCCCAGCAAAGTCGCCATCTGTTGCAACCACGGTCGCGGCGGGACGGCGCAAAAAAACAAATTATTGAACAGACAGAGTCGCCACTAATGTTTATTTAAGGAAAACACTACAAAAAACCTAAACATGATAAATAGCCTACGAAAACTAAAATCTAAGTTCGGGAGTCTATTACGCGTGGGGAAGGTGTTAGCACCCCACGGCGCCCGTCTAAAATGGTACCTAAGATTGATTGTGCAATTTCTTAGCTTTCTACATTATTAATTTTACCCTTACTTAGTTTGCCTTTTTATTTTTTAATTCCTAATTATTCCTAAAAGAGACAAGAACAAGATATTTTATTTTATTTATTTCGCCTGATAGGTGTGAACCTTTTCCTACGTACTTCCTTTAAATGGAAGATCAAGGCTTACGCAGTTCTTGATTTTAATAAAAAAAAATTAGTTTTTCTTTTATGAAAATGAGCAAAAATGGTATGAGGAACAACATCCCACAAGTGAACAGTCGATACCTCGCATCGCATTTGCAATTATTTGGTTTTTATGCGCATTAGCGCGAAGAACAAAAAAAGGAGAGCGAAACGACACGAGGACCGACATTCCTCTAGTCAACAATCGATACCTCGCATCGCATTCGCGATTATTTGATTTTTATGCGGCAAGCGAAAAGGAAGCGAAAACAAAACATTGAGCCGAAAATGGAAGTTATTATGAGCCGCATCTTTTCTTTTTCTTACTTTATTCCTTTTTTTTTCTCATGGAGCAAGATTCAATTTTTTGATCAAGAAGTTTTTTTTATTTTTTTTATCATGAAACAAACATCAAGATTTGGTTTTTCACAAGAAACAAATTTATTAATGAAGACCCATTTTTATTATCAAGACTATCAAGAACTAACCCTTATCATGTTAGTTTGTATTGTCAAAGTGTCATTTTTATTCATCTAGAACTATGAAGCTAACATCAAGATTCTATTCTTTTCTTTACTGTCAAACAGCTTACAAAGAAGCATTTTTTTATCATCAAGTACCAACCTTTATCTTTTATAATTTAGAGTTTTGATTCTTATAGCCAAGAAGCAATTTTTATCATTCAAGAAACAAAAATTATGATCAACACTCAATCTCAATGATCAAGAACCAAACTTTATCGTGAGGTTAAAGTCAAGATTTAGTCAAGAAGTCATTTTTATCATCAAGGAAGCACTTTTATCACCGTATCACCAAGCAATCACAGCAAATACAAGACTAAACTTGCTACTATGACATACAGTAAATTAAAACATTCACATCACAGAATCCAGTATCCAATCAAATCAGAAAGTAAGAACAAGCATACAAACTCAATCATCAAGAAAAAGTCATTACATTAGAGAAGAAAAATGAACCGACCGAGAGGAAAAGGAAAAGGAAGTGACGATGCTGGAAGAAAACCGAGGAGGAAGGCGAGCGCCGGTGGTTCTCGAACAGTGGCGCTATGCCTAGGGTGCTACGACCTCGAGTCTGGCCTGAGCTGGAACTCCCAGTGATAGAGAGGAACTGCTACGGTGGGCGACGACGGTGAAGTGATGAAGAAGAGCGGAGTGGCGGCGGCAGCAGAGGCCCGTTGCTTTTGTTGCTTCATTCCCCATTAATCACAAAACCTTTCAGCTTTTAATCCTCTTCTTCATCATTCTTCATCAAAGCTCCAGTTACCACCCAATAATGACCAGAATAATAAAAAGAGCAAAAACTCTTACAAAACCTAACTAGAAGGACTAAAAAGAAAAATAATTACTAACTTATATGCTTATGAAAAAATTAAATAAAAACCTAACAAAATAAATAAATCTATATGAGACTCAAAGAAATAATAAAATAAAAACAAAGAAAAAAAAAGGAAAAAGACACAATACCCCTAGTCATCACACCACTATACCTAATGACAGCTTGTCCTCAAGCGTAAAACACTTAAAGAAGCTTGTCTTCAAGCTCAGAAAAAATCACTCTAGCTAGAACAACAAAGCACAAAGATACATTTTCAAGAAGAGCACAACTGAGTTTAAACATATGCATATCAAGAGAGTTAAATTCATCATGAAATCAGAGAATGAAAATTGATCACAAAAGCATAAGAGTTCACAATTAAGCTCACTAAACAAAGCTCATGATCATACAAGTGCAATGCTTCAAACCTGGCTATCATTCAAATCAAAACTAAACAAAACAGTAATGCAATTTGTAGAGAATTTTTCAGGTTGAAACTTTGCCAAGGGTACAATGATAGGTGGGAAAAAATTGAAAAACTTGGCAACTCTAGGGGGCTCAGACTCAAATTAGTTGGTGATCTTTCTTTACAAAACAAAAGAGCTACACTTTACAGCACAAAGGTTCTCTCAATTTTTTTCTTTTTTTTTTGAACAAAGCAGTGGAATGTTATGGGATGTATGAAAAGAAATTTGAACTACCTTCATACTCTTACTCACCCCACCACTTCATTTATTTATTTATTTTTTCCTAAGGCACGTACCTCATTTTTTTCTCAAAGAGAAACCTATCCATATTCAGCTCTATACATCAATTACTAGAATCAGCTAACCAAAACAAAATTATTCACAATAGTAGGCTCCAAAGGAAATACTCAATTCAGGCTCAAAGGGGGCTACTAATGGAAAATATTATAGTAACAAAGTCTGAGGTTCAAAGAAATCCTATTAGTCTCTCAAAAATCACAAAACATGCAATATTCAGTTGACATGTAAATCAAGACAGGGTCAAACATGCACAAGTATGTCAGAGGTCACTCAAAGCATTCAGAAAGATAGGGTAAGTGTGCCCTTTTTTAGAACTCAAATCATGATCAACAACAAACTCAGATATCAAGAATTCTTTCAAAACTCCTTACAGCATTCAATTCTACCCAGCATTTTCAAAACACAAGCTAAGGGTGAAACTACTTGAAAGTTAAGCATAAATGATATAATATCTGGGGTAAAAACTGACTCAATCTACTACATGTGTAACACCCCAATTTTGGGTTGAGGGTCACATAGTAAATATGCGGAAAATTATACTTTGAAACCTCTAAAAAACACTCAAGTTTCAAAACCAACGTCTCTCAATAATTATAAATAATACTCATCTCATAATAAGTTATATAATCATCACAAAAACGCGCGGAATAATTCAAAATAGATAACGTTGCACAACATGTGCTAAAAACCAAAACAGCGGAAAACATAAAAGTTCTTCTACAAAGTTCTTTATTTCTTCGAGTCCTAATTCCTCACTTGTTCGAGCATCCAAGTCATCCTTCCCGAACCTCATTGCCCTGGTTACCTATGGCGTTAAGCACCCAAACAATCAAACAAGACAAGCAGAAAGGGTTAACTCGAAAATCAAGAAATTAACATATAATATTTGTGATATAAGAAAACGAAAAGGTAAACAACAAAATAGAATTAATTAAGCAACAACAATGATATCAAGATAACCACAATTTCCCATTTTACAAACCGCATGAACATGTTCATAATCCTCAATATCTATATGCATAATTATGGCCAATATTCACCCTAATCAGGCCAGGACAATCACGTTGGATGAATTACCACCACATTTCCCTTGGTTGATCCCACGGGACAAGTTACCATCACATCAACCTAAAAATCCTCAGTTGATCCCACGGGACCAATTACTGTCACATCAACCTAAAAATCCTCAGTTGATCCCACGAGACAAATTACCGTCACATTATATATATATATATATATATATATATATATATATATATATATATATATAATGCATATGCTATGACCATTCAAATATCAAAATTCTCATGAACCAATAGTTCACACAAAAATCCTCAGTCATAGTTCATTGTAAGACCCCTAATTTATCATAATTTTTGTTTAGTCCCTGAACTTATTTGTAATTGTTTTCTAGTCCTTGGTCTTCATTTGTTTGTAAATTATCCCATGAGTTAGTTAATGAGATGTTATCCCTGAGTCATTTAATCTTGTTTGGATCATGATTGCATACCTTGAGGAACATCTAAATAATTTTTCTTGAGTTGCAACAAGAATGACTTTGGCTTAGCGGTTAAGATGTCGATGTTTCGACTACAAGGTATGGGTTCAAACCTTGGTGAGGAAGTTTTTATTTTTATTTTAGATTTTCGTGTGGCTCATGGTTTTTGTAATTAAAATTTCGAAATTTGAATGGTGAGGGTTAATGGACCATTGAAATCAGGTTTAAAGAGGAGTTATGGAGTTTAAGGAGGAATAATGGTGGTTAATGGCTTGTCTAAAGCTTTAATGGTCTTTGAAAGAGAGTAAAGGCTAGGATGATGATGAGGGGAGGCTCTATCCCTCCCTTGGGTGCTGAAAATTTGAACAAACACATGTGCGAAACCTCTCTTTTGAAAATTGAAAACCAACAAGTGAATTATGTGACATTAAGGGAGTTTAATTCTTTGTCTAATGCATTAATGAGCCATGAAGAGGAATTATTCTGAAAAATGGGGGTTAGGGGCATGCCTCTCCACTCTCTCCCACCCTCTATTTGTTGAAATATTCAAGTTTAAGTATTTCTATCATCACCTTACTCCTTTACACACAAAGAACTTGCTAAGAACTCAGAACTCTAGTGCTATCTTCCTTGAGGTGTTGCTGAACCTTGGTGCTATTTTGGGTCGATTATATTCCTCATATTTTGGTTCCCTAATATTGTTTCCTCAATCCTCTCTCAAGTGTCCAGGTGATAGCCTAATCAGTAAGAGACTAAATCTTCCAAATTCTAAGTTTTCTTGGTGTTCAACTCCAGTCTTCTTTCTAGGGTTAATTGGTTTTTGTTCCAACCTTTGTCTTTATCAAGCTCGAGTCCCATTACGTTTTGGAAGATTCTAGGGTCGTGATAAACTCAAGCTTAATCAACTCACTCAAACAAGGTTGGTATTCTCTCCATTCTTTCGGTTCAAACCTAGTTGTCTTCTTGTGCAAACGAATTTTAAAGAAATTAGAAACCTTTGAGTTTTTGGGTAGAAAACTTATTTTTTAGGTTATAATATAGGTTCTACCAATGGAAGAATTCTAGTTTTGAAAGGAATTGGTTAAAAATGGATTTTCGGGTGAAAAACTTGGTTTTTAGGGTTTCTGGCAGGGAGCCAACGCATGAGCGCTGGACTCCCAACGCCTGGCCGTTGGAATTCTTCCCAGTACGTTTTTCCAAACAGGGGCCCAACGCTCAAGCTTTGGAACCTAGCGCTCAAGCGCTAGGCCCCGGCCAGCAAATTGTTGTTTTTGCTCTAATGCTCTAAAACTCTAGGGATTGGTTCCCAACCTTTTTCCATGATTGTTGATGGAGGTATACATGTTTATTTTGTCTTAAAAGGTTTGGAATCACATGCATGAAACCGTCTCGGAGGTAAGGGTAACTCGTCTTAGGATTATCCATGTTGATTGTGATTGTTGTATGTTGTTTTTGTGTATCTGTTAAGTTGGTGTTTAAAGAACTTAGTTTCTGGAATCATGGTTGATGAATTCAATATGCTGTATATATTCATGAAATGATGAGTTATGAGGATTATTATTATGTGGTCATGGCATATGTATTGTTGTAGGTTTGACGACAGTGGGGTGGTGGTTAACCACGTGACTGTTAGAGCAGTGGGTGGTGGTTTAACCACGAGAATGTTGAGATCGGTGGGGTGGTGGTGTAACCACATGACCATTAAAGGCTGGTGGGGTGGTGGTGTAATCACGGGACCATGCTTGAGGCCAGTGGGGTGGTGGTGTAATCACGGGACCGTGCCTGAGGACAATGGGGTGGTGGTTAATCACGTGATTGTCCGGTTCCTCTTGGAACGATGTTTTGGCCATAGTTGTACATTTAGAAACTGCGGATCATGCATAAGCTTGATTGAATTTGTAAAATGAGAAAACAATCTATGTTGATATTGTTGTTGTGTTGTATTGATTCTGTTTTGTTAATTATGTATTTTTGTTTTTGTCACAATTGTTGTATGTATTTTCTTGCTTTTCGAGTTAACCTTTTCTGCTTGTTTTGTTTGATTTTGTTTGGGCGCTTAACGTCATAGATGACCAGGATAATGAGGTTCAGGAACGGTGACTTGAAGGTAGAACAAGTGACAAAGAAGACTCAAGGGAAAAATGATTAAACGTGTAATTTTCTTTTTACGCTGTTTGGTTTATTTTGCACATGTCGGTGCCACTTTATTTATTTTGGAACTTTATCGCGTGTTGAGATAATTATAACTCTACTATGGGTTAATTATCAATTATTATTATTGAGCGACGTTGGTTTTGGAATTTGAGTGTTTTGAGAGGTCTCAAAGTATAATTTCCGCATAATTACTATGTGACCCTCAACCCAAAATTAGGGTGTTACATTCATCATATGCAAAATATGGTTTTTCTTCTCAAAATAATTCCATCGTGTTATCAACAATAACATAAACATAATTCTCAAAAATTCATCAACATGTCCAGTATACTATATCATCCACACAAATCCAGCAAACAAGATGCTTCAAAGATAAACTCAACAGAGTGCACAAACCGACATAGATAAATCATATGAAAACGAGTTACCCTTACCTTTTATTCCTTTGCATCAACTCGTCCTCCTACCTAACAAGATAACACATTTGCACACTCATCAACAACCAAAGGAAAGGTCGGAACCAACTCAAAAGGATTTTAGAGCAACACAAGCAAAACAACAAATTGCTGGCAGAGGCCTAGCGCCTGGGCACTAGGTTCCAACGCTCATGCGTTGGGTCTCTGTCTGGCAACACGAACTGGGCAGAACCTCAACGCTCAGGCGTTTGGAGTCCAGCGCTCATGCATTGGCTCCTTTCCAGAAAGCCTCGAAATAGTGTTTTTCACCCCCAAAATCAATTCTAAACTCTATTTTTCGAAACCAATACTTTCCCAAGCCCAAAACTCATTATAAAACTGATTGGATACAATATCTACTCGAAATAGTGTTTTCGCCCCAAAATCAATTCTAAACTCTATTTTCCCAAGAATGAAAGGAGACACCAACCTCGATTTCATGGTGTTTAATTCCATACTTCTGCAATGTTCCTCTAACTCCCTTCGGAATTCAGAAATCAACCGTGCTTTCATCTCCTCATGATTTTCCTCAGTCTGTTGTATCGCTTTTTGTATCCTTTCTATTTCCTTCTCAAGCGGATCATCACTCACATGCGTAAGCATTCTGGAAGCAAAAGACCAATGCCAAGAACTCTTGGAATCAAAAGGAGAAACACAAATTGATCACCAATGAAGAACAAGGGAGGGGCGGAAGCGGCACTAAAGTTTCAGAGAGTTTTTGGGTTTGGAAACAGGAAGGGACAAGAAGGAAACCACCTCCTATAATAGCTAGAATTTTTCAGCATCATGGGAAGAAAGAGAGAGATACTCGACCAGCTCTTAAAGGGGCATTATGGTGCATTATTCTTCATCAAAACCATTCAAAAATTCAACCAATATTTTAAATTCCATGCTATTAATGCTCATAATTCTCACTCAATTAAGCCTTTAACCTCCATTAACCTCATTAAACCCATGTCTCAATTCAATTTTCGAAATTCAAACTTAATTAACTACAGCCACTCGAAATTCTGCATAAAATAAAAACCTACTTCACTAAGATTCGAACCCCTTCCATGTAAATCAAATGCCTAAATCTCAACCACTAAACCAAAGATCATCTTGTCACAACTCAAGTGAAACTATTCTTATAATCCTCAAAGCTAAACCAACATGACTACAATCAAATATTTGAATAGCCCAAAGCTAGAACTTCATTAATTTGCTCAGGGGTCAATTCACAAATACAAGAAGTCCAAGGACTAGAAAGAAATTACAAACAAGTTCAAGGAATAAACTGCAAATACAATAAATTAGGGGTCGTACAATATGCATGACTCAATTTCCGAAACAAAAATCTAAACTAAAAAGAAAAATAAAAACTAAAAATAAAATAAAATAAAAATTAAAAACAAAAATAAAAAGTACTCTGGTCATCATGGGTCCATTGGATCCTTCTGATCCTCTCCAGCTCCTCTAGCACCTCCAGCACCACTACTCTCTGCCTGATCAACTTGCCCTTTTATTCAACACAAAGAAACACAACAAAAATAAAAGATACACATGGGTTGTCTCCCAAGAAGCCCAATGTTATAGTCTTTGATAGAATTTTTTCTTATCAATCAATGAGGAGAACCAAGTTGGGTACTTGTCCTCTCTCTTTCAATTTCTCCACCCAAGTACAGTTTTAACCTTTGCCCATTAACAGTGAAAGTGTTCTTTGTAACTTCATTTTCAAGCTCTACTGCACCATGGGGGAAAGCTTTCGAGACCTTAAAAGGTCCTGACCATCTGGACTTCAGCTTTCCAGGAAACAATCTCAGCCTTGAGTTATAGAGTAACACAAGCTGCCCTGGAACAAATTCCTTTGGCACAATTTTTTGATCACGCCACCTCTTGGTTTTTTCCTTGTATAACCTTGCACTGTCATAAGCATGAAGTCTGAATTCATCCAACTCATTCAGCTGGAGCATTCTTTTGTCCCTAGCATCCTTGGGATCCAAATTCAGCTGCTTCAAAGCCCAAAAGGCTTTGTGTTCTAGCTCCACAGGTTAATGACAAGTTTTTCCATAAACCAATTGGTAAGGTGAAGTTCCAATAGGATTTTTGTATGCAGTATGGTAAGCCCACAAGGTGTCATCTAATTTCCTTGACCAATTCTTCCTTGAGGTACCAACTACATTTTCCAAAATTCTTTTTAACTCTCTGTTAGAAACTTCCAATTGGCCACTAGTTTCAGGATGATGGGGGGTAGTAACCTTATGGTTAACACCATACTTTTTCAAAAGAGTTTCAAAAGATTTTTTGCAGAAATGCTTACCCCATCACTGATAACTGCCCTCGGCACCCCAAACCTGGTAAAAATCTTTTTCTTTAAGAAGTCCAAAAGCACTTTAGCATCATTTGTGGGAAGGGCTGATGCTTCAACCCATTTTGAAACATAATCCACAGCCACTAAAATATACTGGCAACCAAAAGAAGATGGGAAGGGTCCCATGAAATCAATGCCCCAAACATCAAAAAGCTCAATTTCCAAAATCATTTTTTGGGGCATCTCATTTCTTCTTGAGATATTGCCAGTTCTTTGACAGCGATCACACCTTTCAAAAAATTCTCTGCTTTCCTTAAAGATAGTAGGCCAATAAAAACCACTTTGGAGGACCTTTGCAGCAGTCCTCTCTCGAGAAAAATGGACTCCATATTCGGAGCCATGACAATGCCAAAGAATGCCTTCAAATTCTACTTCTGGAACACATTTTCTAATGACTCCATCGAAGCATTCTCTAAACAAAAAGGGTTCGTCCTAGAATTAAAATTTGGCATCGTGTAAAAACTTTTTCTTTTGTTGCCAAGGTAAATCATGTGGCAACACACTAGTATCTTTGTAATTGGAAAGATGCACATACCAGGGCATTGTCACAGAATTTTGGACAGCAAAATGCTTCTCATCTGGGACCTCTTCCTAAATAGAAATTGAGCTTGAGTTCCCACCCTCAAGTCTTGACAAATGGTCTGCTACACCATTGTCTTTGCCTCTCCTATCCACAATCTCCAAATCAAATTCTTGCAAGAGCAAGATCCATCTGATCAACCTGGGTTTGGCATCCTTTTTATAAAACTAGTACTTTAAAGCAGCATGGTCAGCATGCACAGAAATCTTAGAACCTAAGATATAAGGTCTGAATTTATCCAAAGCATAAACTACACTTAACAACTCTTTTTCAGTTGTTGAATAGTTCCTCTAAGCATCATTCAGAACCTTACTAGCATAATATATTACGTGCATAATTTTATTCTTTTTCTAACAGAGAACAGCCCCTATAGCATTTTCACTCACATCACACATGATTTCATAAGGCAAGTCTCATTCAGGAGCAACAATAACAGGGGCTGTCACAAGCTTCTCCTTTAATAACTTAAAGGCAGATAAACACTGATCATCAAAGACAAAAGGAGCATCCTTCTCAAGAAGGTTCGTCATAGGATTAGAAATTTTAGAAAAATATTTTATAAAACACCTATAGAACCCAGCATGACCAAGAAAACTTCTAATACCCTTGATGTCCACAAGGGGAGGTAAATTCTCAATGATCTCAGTTTTAGCCCTATTTACCTCAGTCCCTTTTTCAAAGATTTTGTGCCCAAGAACAATGCCATCTTTTACCATGAAGTGGCACTTTTCCCAATTAAGAACCAAATTTTTTTATTGGCACCTTACCAAAATCTTTCCCAAATTGTCCAAACATTTATCGAAATTAGAGCCATAAACAGAAAAATCATCCATAAACACTTGCATGCATTCACCAATTAAATCATGAAATATAGAAAACATGCATATTTGGAAGGTTCCGGGTGCATTACACAACCCGAAAGACATTCTCCTGTAGGAAAAAACTCTAAAAGGACAAGTAAAGGTTGTTTTCTCTTGATCCATAGGATCAACTACTATTTGATTGTACCCGGGGTACCTATAACACCCAGAATTTTCCCCAGTAATTAAATAATTATTTAATTATTCCAAGGTACTGTTTGGATCCGCTCGGCGGCATCGGCAAGCGATATCATCGGCCGAAGTACCGATGAAACTCTTTGCGACACTTGGTAGGAAACCAAGATAGACCTGACTTTGAATTCTGACGAGAATGAGATGTTCCCACTATCACCACGAAGATCAGTGGAAAATTTCGTGAAGAACGACTGTAATATTGATATGGTTTCCTCCTGGAGCCCGGGAAGGATTTTTCGCGCTAATGAGACTTTTAGCCGAAACTTCAGCAGGCGAAATGGGCGACTTCGGGACCTCGGATCGAGAGCATGCAGGTGAGCAATGCAGATGAGCAATGTTTGGTTTCCTCCCTTTGTATAGTTCATAGGTAGTTTTCTTCAGAAAAGGTCTAATGAGTACTCTGTTGGATACATAGCAAGCAGTACTTACAGCATCAGCCCAAAAGTATTTTGGAAGGTTGGATTCACTCAGCATGGTCCTTGCTAGTTCTTCAAGTGACCTGTTCTTCTTTTCCACAACACCGTTTTGTTGTGGTGTTCTTGGTGCAGAGAAGTTATGTGATATTCCATTTTCATCACATAATTCCTGGAATTGGTGGTTTTCGAACTCTCCACCATGATCACTTTTAATAGAAGAAATCTTCAAAGCCTTTTCATTTTGAACAAGCCTTGCATATCTTTTAAATTCATTGAAGGCTTCGTTCTTATGAGGCAAGAATAAAGTCCAAGTGTATCTAGAATAATCATCAACAATAACAAGAGCATAATAATTACCTCAAAAACTTCTAGTCCTTGATGGTCCAAATAAATCCATGTGAAGTAGTTGGAGTGGCCTTTTAGTTGAGTCTATATTCTTAGGTTTGAAAAATACTTTGGTTTGCTTCCTATTCTGACATGCATCACAAAGCTTGTCTTTTTCAAATCTTATCTTTGGAAGTCCAACAACTAGATCATGTTTGACTAGTTTATTTAAATGATCCATGTGGATGTGAGCCAATCTTCTATGCCATAGCCATGAATCATTGTTGTTCTTGGCTAACAAGCATCTAACATTGGATGGAATTTCATCCAAGGATATCATGAAGACTTTATTGACTTTGTATCCAGAGAATTTGATTTCTCTAGTTTTCACATCCTTCACCACACAGATATCATTTATAAACCCAACTTTCAAACCCTTGTCACATAGTTGACTGATACTTAGAAGATTATGCTTCAAACCATCAACATATAGAACCTTGTCAATGACGGTTTGAGGGGGTGTGCCTATTCTTCCAATGCCAAGAATCTTTCCTTTCTCATTATTTCCATATGTGACAAAATCTTTTTCTCTAGGCATAAGAAATGAGAACTTAGTTTTGTCTCCTGTCATGTGTGATGAGCAGCCACTATCAAGATACCATAAGTCCTTTGCTGCTTTCATGCACACCTACATGATAAAGTTTAGACTTGGGAGTTAGGTACCCAATTTGCTTTGGATCCTTTTATGTTAGTAATTTTCTTAACCCATACATACTCTTTATTTGGTACTCCTACATTCTTATAGTAACATCTATCTGGAGTATGTCCTACTTTGTTACAACAAGTACATGAATATTTATTGTAACCTGATGTTTGCCTAGGAGTAGGATTGAACTTCTTAGTAGGTCTATGATAATAATTCTTCCTATTGTTCATACTCCTAAAAGAACTAGTCTTAGAATTTTCAAAAGATCCTTCCACTTTGTTTTGTTTAACAAAGATGGTTTTCTTAACTTCCTTTGTCTTTGGTTGAGATGTATATCCTAGACCAAACTTACTATTGGAGTGTCTTTGTACACTTAGAATATCATCTAACTTTTGTTTTCCTTTGTTGAAGTTATGAACCCTTTGTTGAAGATTATCTATCTTTTCTTCTAAAGAACTGCACTTAGTACATTCATGTGGAATGTCTAATTTTGATTTTACTATGTCTAGTTCTTCCTGTAGGGATCTACACTTAACTTCTAAAGAGGAAATTATAGCATTTTGCTTACTACTAACTTTAGAAAAACTTTGACATAATTTAAACACATTCTCTATAGAAAATTCTAAATCATGAAATAAAATAACATTGCCACTAACCTGGATATCCTGAGCATCTGAGTCATGTGAAGCCATTAATGCAACTTGTGCTTCCTCCTTCTCAGAGTCGGATGATGAACTCACTTCATTTTCGTCCCAGGCAATGTATTCTCTTTGAGTAGTTTGATCTTTCTTTTCAAACTTATCCTTCAAACCATGTTTCTTCTTTTGAAGGTTTGGACATTCCAACTTGATATGTCCCGGTTTTCCACATTCAAAACATGTGAATTTTGAGAAGAGGAGGGCTCACTATTCCTTTGGAAAGTTCTGTTATTGTTAAACTTCATACCTTTCCTTTTGAATAGCTTTCCAAGATTCTTCACTAGAAGATTCATATTTTCATTCACGTCCTCTTCAGAATCTGCATCATAATCATCTTTGATGCTTTCCTTTGCTTTTAGAGAAATGGATCGATATTTCTTTTCATGTTGTTCATGTTCCTCCAAACGATTCAACTCCAATTCATGTTCTTGGAGTTTCCAAAAAGAGTTGCAAGAGTCATATTAGACAAACTCTTCTTTTTGGAAATCGCCGTAACCTTTGGTTGCCATGCTCTTGTAAGTGATCTTAGAACTTTCATGTTTAAGTCACTTCTTGAAAATTGTTTACCAAGTGAAATCTAATGGTTAGTCAAATGAGAGAAGCGTTTTTGTATGTCCAATACCTTTTCTCCTGGAAGCATTCTGAACATTTCATATTCTTGAGATAGGGTATTGATCTTTGATCTCTTGACTTCATCTGTTCCTTCATGAGTTACCATCAATGTATCCCATGTTTCTTTTGATGTTGTGCATGTTGAAACTCTGAAGAATTCATCCATACCAAGAGCAGATGTAAGGATATTCATTCCTTTGAGATCATACTGAACCTTCTTCTTTTCTTCTTCACCCCATGTGTTTTCTGGTTTTGGTTGTCTGTTATCACCCACTTCATTCATAGGTATAAACGGACCTTCTTCAATGACTTTCCATATTTCCACGTCCAGTGACCTTATGAATATTTTCATCTTAATCTTCCAGAAGTCGTAGTGGTCTCCATTGAAGTATGGTGGCCTGTTTATGTTGAATCCCTCACTTGTTCCATGACTAGAAGAGGATGCCATCTTCTCCCGGATCTTAGGAGCAAATTACCTAAACTTATGCTCTGATTCCAATTGTAAGTATAGATAGCAACCTGAGAGGGGGGTGAATCAGGTTTACCCAATTTTTGCCTTAACAAACCTTCTTACTTTCAAGATAAAATGATCACAGCCAAGTGCAGCAGAAATAAACGTTGCTTGAAAGTAAAGATGAAGATTAGGAGAATGCACACATAGAATTTATCCTGGTTCACCTTCAATTCACCGAAGGCTACGTCCAGTCCGTCAAGAAACCCCTTGAGGATTTTTCCACTATTGATAAAAATCTCTTACAAGTGCTTACACCAAGTACCTTAAGAATTTCTGTCAACAACAACCTGTGAAATAAAACCACTTTCAACAGCCCCTGAAAGCACACCACTTTCAGTCCCTGAAAGCAAACCACATTCAGAACAATCTACCTTCACCGAACTCTACGGTGAATGTTCACTCAACAAGAATGAAGATGAAGAAGAGTTTACAACTGGCTGTATCAGTCCTTTAATATACAAGTGGATTGATCATGAGAGTTATGCTTTAAGGCTCTTGAGCATAAGAAGGCTCTCTTAATTCTGAGTTATTCAAGATATGAACAGCAAATGTGTTCTTTAAACAATGAAGAATATGAACTCAGAAAATAGGCTCTTTGAAAGTTGTAGAACAAAGGCTAAATGAACATGAAAGAGAAATTCAAGAGTAATTTTGGCCTATTTCGTGTGTGTTATGTTTCTGGACTCAAATGGACTATTTATAGGCATGATAGAACATCCATGAACCAACACAACCTTTCCCAAACGATTTGAGACACAATAGTTCATGAAATAATGCAACTTATCGAGCATGTAATCGATTACAGTACTTAGGTAATAGATTACGCTATGTGACCGTTGCTGTTTGAATTCCAAATTCAAACGTGTAATCGATTATGAGCAAGCTGTAATCGATTACTTGCCTATGTGTAATCGATTACCTTAAGGGTGTAATCGATTACACTCAAGTCCAGATTCCAGAAAAAGGAAACCTTTAAGAACGGCTTGAGTTTTTCTACCTCTTTTAAATTATGAAAAGGTGTAATCGATTACGAGCAAGCTGTAATCGATTACTTGCCTATGTGTAATCGATTACCTTAAGGGTGTAATCGATTACACTCAAGTCCAGATTCCAGAAAAAGGAAACCTTTAAGAATGGCTTGAGTTTTTCTACCTCTTTTAAATTATGAAAAGGTTAAACACAATTAACTTAAATGTTTTAAAGAGCCTTTATACTAGAGAAGCCTTTAGAAGCATAACTCACCTAACTAAGACTTAGGAAGATATTGAATCATGATGCACGGTTTCCTCTAAGTCTTTTTTCTTCTTTTTGTCGATGAGTTCGTCGTCATCAAAACCTCAGCAAGGATCAGGAGCCAGACCTTCTTCACATCCAGTCCCTCAAGAAACCCTTGAGGATTTTTCCACTATTGATAAGAACTTCTTACAAGTGCTTACACCAAGGACTTTAAGAATTTCTATCAACAACCTGAAAGCACACCACTTTCGGAACCTGAAAGCAAACCACTTTCAGACAGCCAACCTTCACCGAACCCTACGGTGAATTTTCACTCAACCAGAATGAAGATGAAGAAGAATTTCCACACATCTAATTCAATCCTCTAACATAGAACGGATTGATTATAGAAGTAATGCTTTTAGGCACTTATCATATGAAGGCTCTTTCTTATTCTGAGTTCTTCAATAGTTGAATAGCATAAGTGTTCTTTGACAATGAAAAATAAGAAACTCAGAATATTGGCTCTTGATGTGTATGAAAGTTGTAGAACAAAGGTTTAATTGTATATGAAAGTATTGTTCAAGTGTATTTCGTTTCTGAGCCTAAATGGACTATTTATAGGCACAAGAGATCATCCATGAAGCAACACAAAGCTTCCCAAATGTTTTGAGACACAATGGTTCATGAAATAATGCAACTTGCCAAGCATGTAATCGATTACAGTACTTAGGTAATCGATTACGCTATGTGACCGTTGCTGTTTGAATTTCAAATTCAAACATGTAATCGAATACAATCAAGCTGTAATCAATTACTTGCCTTTGTGTAATCGATTACTGATGAGTGGATTTTATATGATAATTTTAGGGTCTTTTTAGTCTTTTTATTTTATTATTTTTGAGTCTCATGTAGGTTTTTTAGTGTTTTTATGTAGATTTTATATTTATTTTGCATTTTGCATATAGATTAGATTTTATTTGTTTTTCTACCTATATTTTATATTTTTAGGAACTTTTATAGCAATTTTATATTTTTAGGAAAAGCTGGTTTAGTTATCATTTTTGTCCAGGGACCACTTTGTAAAGTTTCAGGAAATCAAGGTCCAAAATGTGAAAGTTCAAGAGTGGATGGCTTAAAGTGAAGATTGAGAGAATATGAGGGCTTGAATTGAAGTGCTAACCAAGAGAGGACCAAAGTGGAAAAGAAGAATATGAAGAATCACTCTCTAATTTAGCACATGGAAAATAAGCTTGAAGGAATTGATGGTAGTGGAGGAGAAGTTTCAGAATTAAACAAGGGCTGAGTAGTGGCTTTTGATGGCATTTAAATCCCACTAACCATGAAGAAGGAAGGAAAACTTGGAGCTGAAACAGCAGGTCCCAGCGCTGCAGCGCTGGGAAGCCAACGCTCATGTGCTGGCCCTCGATCTGACAGTGGATTTTTAATGCTCCCAGCGCCCAAGCGTTGGGAATTCTAGCGCTGAAGCGTTGGAGGATGGATTTTTACTATAAATAGGACCCTCCTCTTCACTTGTAAAGCACACCTTCATAGAATACAACAAGTATTCTCTCTTTCTCCCTCAAAGATCATTGTTCCTAGGACTTGTGGGAAGCCATACTTGAGCTCCTATCCAGGGTAATTCAATGAATCTTTTAGCCATGCTTGGCTAATTCTTCTTTTAAGTTTTTGGGTTGTTTTAATTTATAATTCATGTTCTAGTTTTCTTTTACATTTCTGAATAATATTTTCTATTCATGTTTATTTCTTTGTTCTTCATTAATCTTTATGCGCAAAAGGTTTCATGCTTTCTACTTATTCATAAGGCCATTTGTTAAGTAGTAAGGGAAATAGGAAATAAAAAAGGTTATATGTTTGCATTACTTAATGCTATAAGGATGTACGTAATCTTGTGTTGGCTCGGACTCCTTCTTCATCTTCTTCTCTAATTAACTAATAACCAATGCTATGGAGTTAGTAATTAGGAAAGGAAGTTCTACATTTCTTAAGGCCATTAGGGTGTAGAAACTTAGGCTATAGCACCATGAATTTGAATTTAAAGTTCAGAAATTTAGTAAGAGTTTTCTAGCATGTTTTATAGATTATGTAAATCAACCCAAGAGCTTAAATTCCTCTCATCTTATTTCTTATCATTTTATGCTATTGTTATATCTTTGTTCTAAACCAACTTCATATTTCTATCTTTTAATTTTTATGCTTAAGTACTAAATTTTATATCAATAAGAACACCTATCCCTTGGGTTCGATAATCTTTTATATTACGCGATAGTAAATTGTACACTTGCAATTTCATTATCAAGTTTTTGGCGCCGTTGCCGGGGATAGGTTCTTTCAAGTTCTTATTTTTATTTTATTTAGTACTTCTTGTTTATATATTTATATATAAAAAAAATTATAAAAAAATATATAAAAAAAAATTGTGATGAACTGGTGCTACTAATTTTGTTTGCTGAGTATTGTCAGGTATAACAATGGCTGAAACATTTGAGCAAAGGGAGGCAAAATTCCGAGCTAAACTTGAAATAGAATATGAGAAAAAGAAGCAGGAAGCTTTCACTCTTATTGACGAATTCTATTCTAATTTAGAGTGCAAGCGGAATGCGGGATTTTTGCCAACTCCTGAGCAAGAATGTAAGGCCATGGAGGAGCTACAAGTAAAGATACAAGGCATTCTGAGGAGGCAGCCCAGGGATGAACAACAACCACATGTTCATGAAAATGAACTCGTGGTGGTTCAAAAAGAGGAGGTGAAAGCAACCTTCATTGTAGAATTTGTCTTTGAAGACAAATTGGAGATGGAGGAAGAAGAACCTCAAGGAACCTATGCTATAGGTTCACAATGGCAAGGAAAAGAACAAGGAAGGGAAAATTTATTTATTCCTTCCATTTTTAATTTGAATGTTGTTGCCTTGCTAGCTGAAAATTCATTGGGCACTATGTTGTACTTGTGCCAAAATATGCATGATTTGCGGGGTCTAATGAATTTTGTAATAGACCCCGGTTGAAAGTAATTAGTGGAAGGGTCTATCTCAGACCTAAACATTGAGCTGGTTGGGAGACAACCCAACTTAGGATAGTTTAAATTTTTGTCATTTAAATTTCTGCACAACTCTTGTAAATAAATAAAAGAAAAAAATTATATGTTTTTGCTGCAGGAGAGGCCAGCGCTCCAGCGCTGGAGGCCAACGCTCAAGCGTTAGGCCCATGCTTTTCACCTCTGATTGCCCAGTTTTTGCTTTTATCCAGCGCCCAAGTGTTGGCATCCCCAACGCTCAAGCGCTGGAGCTCGGGCAGTTTGCTGTTTTTGTTTTTATGTGCTGTTTTTAGTTTTTAATAAATTTTGTGTTCACCATTTTCTGAAAAGTTTTAGATTCTATGAGTTTTCCCTTGTTTCTACACTGGTTTTAATTTTTGGAGAACTCAAGAATTCTTGTTTTTAGGTGGACACAATTTTTCAACCCATGTTCTTAATTGTGCTGTTTTTGGAACTAACAAGTCAAGCAAGTTTTTACTTGTGATACTTTTGTTTGTTCATTGTTACAGGATAGGTACCAAAGGAGGAAGAGCCCTCTTGAACTTAAGTGTTCAATTTGATTTTTACATTGAGGTTCCCTTGGACCTTTGTGGAAAATTTGTTGCTATACCAGCTTCTTAGATTTTGTTTTTCTTTTTATAGTTTTTAGTTCAGTTTTTTGTTTTATTTTTGCATGAGTCTTGAGTATATTATCCATTCTGAATGTTGCTATAGCTTTGTGAAATGCTTTATCTGATTGAACTGCTTTGTGAAAAGTTCTATGTTTTTAAGCAGTTAGGATTGCATGCTGTAGAAAGGATTTTTGATATCTTGATTGTTTTGGTTGTTGGCAAAGTCTTTTTCTGAGTTCTAAAAAGGGTACCACTTACCCAGGGTACCACTTACCCTATCTTTTTCTGAGAGCTGAGGTCTCTGAATTCTTGATTGTGAAATTTTTCTGCCTTGTGTTGCATGTTGATTGGAGTTTTGTACACTTTGTGAGTTGAGAAGAGATTATAGGCATTTTTGAAAACTCAGATTTTTGCTTGAAATTTGATATCCACTAGTAGTCCCTTTTGAGCCTTAAAAGAGTCATTTTTTTTTGAAGCCTACTTTGTGTGATAATTCTTAAAGTTGTTATTGTGATTCATGTGCTGAAATTGTTAGAGCTATGTTGTGGGTTTCTCTCTAAAAAAAAAAAAAAAAGGGAAAAAGTTGGAAAAAAATAAGGTATGTGCCTTAGGAAAAAATAATGAAGTAGTGGGGTGAGAAAGAGTATGAGGAGAGTAAAATTCAAGTCATTCATCCCATACATTCCACTACTTTGTTCAAAAAAAAAAAAGAGAAGAAGAAAAAAAAAAGAGAAAAATTGAGAGGACCCTTATGTGAATTGTTAAGCTCTTAGTCAAGGAAAAATCACTTAACAACAATTTCTGAGTCAGCCACCAGAGTTGCCAATTTCTTGAAATCCATACCTTAAATTGTTCAACCCCTTTGGCCAAGTTACAACCTTAAAAATCTCTTCAACATCACTTGGTTGCTTTACTTCAGTTTTGATTTGAATTATAGGCAGGATTATTGAGCTTTCTTGTTTTCATGGAGAATATCATTTTGTGAGCTTATTTGATGAACTCAAACATGTTAAAAGCCAAGCCTAACTTTCTTGATTCTTTGTCTATTAAACATGCATGTCTTCCTTATCCGCTAAGCTTTCTGGAAAATTATCATATTTCAATCGGATAAAAACTTTCTCAAAACTCAGGGACGAGTTTTTCTTTAAGTTTTGTCGCTTGAGGACAAGCTGTCGTTGGGTATAGTGGTGTGATGAGTGGATTTTATATGATAATTTTAGGGTCTTTTTAGTCTTTTTATTTTATTACTTTTGAGTCTCATGTAGGTTTTTTATTGTTTTTATGTAGATTTTATATTTATTTTGCATTTTGCATATAGATTAGATTTTATTTGTTTTTCTACCTATATTTTATATTTTTAGGAACTTTTATAGCAATTTTATATTTTTAGGAAAAGCTGGTTTAGTTATCATTTTTGTCCAGGGACCACTTTGTAAAGTTTCAGGAAATCAAGGTCCAAAATGTGAAAGTTCAAGAGTGGAGGGCTTAAAGTGAAGATTGAGAGAATATGAGGGCTTGAATTGAAGTGCTAACCAAGAGAGGACCAAAGTGGAAAAGAAGAATATGAAGAATCACTCTCTAATTTAGCACATGGAAAATAAGCTTGAAGGAATTGATGGTAGTGGAGGAGAAGTTTCAGAATTAAACAAGGGCTGAGTAGTGGCTTTTGATGGCATTTAAATCCCACTAACCATGAAGAAGGAAGGAAAACTTGGAGCTGAAACAGCAGGTCCCAGCGCTGCAGCGCTGGGAAGCCAACGCTCATGTGCTGGCCCTCGATCTGACAGTGGATTTTTAATGCTCCCAGCGCCCAAGCGTTGGGAATTCTAGCGCTGAAGCGTTGGAGGATGGATTTTTACTATAAATAGGACCCTCCTCTTCACTTGTAAAGCACACCTTCATAGAATACAACAAGTATTCTCTCTTTCTCCCTCAAAGATCATTGTTCCTAGGACTTGTGGGAAGCCATACTTGAGCTCCTATCCAGGGTAATTCAATGAATCTTTTAGCCATGCTTGGCTAATTCTTCTTTTAAGTTTTTGGGTTGTTTTAATTTATAATTCATGTTCTAGTTTTCTTTTACATTTCTGAATAATATTTTCTATTCATGTTTATTTCTTTGTTCTTCATTAATCTTTATGCGCAAAAGGTTTCATGCTTTCTACTTATTCATAAGGCCATTTGTTAAGTAGTAAGGGAAATAGGAAATAAAAAAGGTTATATGTTTGCATTACTTAATGCTATAAGGATGTACGTAATCTTGTGTTGGCTCGGACTCCTTCTTCATCTTCTTCTCTAATTAACTAATAACCAATGCTATGGAGTTAGTAATTAGGAAAGGAAGTTATACATTTCTTAAGGCCATTAGGGTGTAGAAACTTAGGCTATAGCACCATGAATTTGAATTTAAAGTTCAGAAATTTAGTAAGAGTTTTCTAGCATGTTTTATAGATTATGTAAATCAACCCAAGAGCTTAAATTCCTCTCATCTTATTTCTTATCATTTTATGCTATTGTTATATCTTTGTTCTAAACCAACTTCATATTTCTATCTTTTAATTTTTATGCTTAAGTACTAAATTTTATATCAATAAGAACACCTATCCCTTGGGTTCGATAATCTTTTATATTACGCGATAGTAAATTGTACACTTGCAATTTCATTATCAATTACCTTAAAAATGTAATTGATTACACTCAAGTCCATTTTCTTGATAATGAAACTTTAAGTTCATCTTGAATTTTTCTATCACTTTTATCTTATGAAAAAGGTTAAACTCAATATGTTATTTTATCTTTGAGCCTTCATACTTAAAGAAACCTTCGAAGCATAACTTACCTAAACTGTAAGACTTAGTTAAAGCTTGAACCCTTGAGGTTGCTTGAGATATGTTGCACTGGTTCTTCTAAGTCTTCTTTTCTTCTTTTTGTTCACGAGTTTGTCGTCATCAAAACCTCAACTAGGGTCAGGGGAAAGACCTTCTTCACAATCTCCCCATTTTTGATGATGGCAAACACATGTCTTTGTCTTTGAAGATCATCATTATTGTGGTTATGTCAGAACTCCTCCTATCAGATGCAACTTCCCCTTTTTGTTCCACTTGTAGCATTTCTTGTAAATGATCTTTAAAAGCACAGGACCTTTCTCCCCCTTTTGACGTCATCAAAAAGAAGAAAAGGCCTAATATATTCCATACAGACTAACAAGCAATATAATCATTGAAACCATACGGAGTGGGGGTAAACAAGTCATAATTTGAAAAACAACCACCACAACTAAATAAATTATAACCTACGAAACAAATAGTGCAAACAACAAGCAAAAATAAAAGTTATTACAGACCATAAATTTAAAAATTGTCATAGGAATAAAATTCATAAAAGTTTAAAGGTCAGCAGAGGAGTCATCAGAGTCTTCGCGTTCTATCACGCGAATGTCATGGCCACTATCGTGGAGTATCCAGGAAAGCGTGTCAATACCAAAATCATGAAATAGACCAAGATGAGAAAGAATGGTAGTGTTGACACATTTGAAGGTAGCAGCCCGCACGTCATACACCCGTGCAATTGGTACTCCACAGTGGACGAGAATGCGAGAGATGGCAGAGGCATAAGGAAAAGAATCGGCGTGATCTCTGCATTTCATCATGTGTTGCATGACGAGAAACGCCCAGTTGATCTTTCTATAATGAATAATACCATACAGAATTTGCAGTTCTAACTCACTAATGTGAGCAAGATGATCGTCCTAGGGCAAGATGATCTGATTTAGGAAGTAGTGGAGCAGATGATTAGTTGTTGTCAAAACATCCACATGATAAGGACACATGGTTGTGTGTGGAGGATGGATCTTCTGTAGTTCAGATGGCCTGAAGCGGCAAAGGGACTGGTAGAACAGGTCTTGATTGTAATCTGGCCAAGGACATGGCAAATTTGTGCCTAACTTGGCACCATGAGATGGAATGCCCAGACACTGTCCTATGGTTGTACGGGAGAGTTGAATGGGAATTCCTTTGACAGAACTTATAAAAGCATCTCCCTGTGTTTCCAGATTGCAATAAAAGACTTTCACCAGTTCCGGATAATAGGGGTTGTTCACGGGTATGAAATCCTCTAGAGTTTGATTTCCGAGAAGAGCTGGAAATGTGAAGCCTTCCTCAATGAAGGAACTTAAATCTCCATATACAGGTTTCTTGATAGTTTGATAATGAAACTGAGGGAAAATTCGAGTACGTTGTTCCAGTGAGGTTAGAAGGCGAGATAAGTTCATAGGGTGAGGAGGTCTAAAGGCAGAAGACAGGAATGGTAAGGACGACATGTTTGATCTTTTGTGGAAACATGTACAAGAGTGAATGTTCAAGATTTTTAGGCTAAGAGGTTGAAGATGAGAGGAACTTGAACATGTAAGAAGATTATGATATAAATAAGACGATTGGTTTATATTGACTGTGCATGTAATCGATTACAGTGGTTAAGGAATCGATTACTTGAAAGTATTGGTTATATTTTGACAAATTCTACAATGAAGGTTGCTTTCACCTGGATATTATGTTCTGACAATGATCGGATCTCTTCTTTATTTGACAGCTAGTAGACCTAATCATCCAAATCATATTTCTTTAAGAGCTCTTTGCAGAACTTGGATTGATTTATGAATATTCCATCTCTAGATTTCTTGATTTGCAATCCTAAGAAGAAGTTTAGCTTTCCCATCATAGACATTTCAAACTCTTCTTGCATCATGTTTGAGAATTCCTTGCATAAATTTTCGCTAGTGGAACCAAAAATAATATCATCTATGTAAATTTGAACTAATAATGCATTACCTTTGGTCTTCTTGATGAATAGCGTCATATCAGCTTTACCCTTTTGAAAACCTTTCTCACAGGGGAATGTACTTAATCTATCATACCATGCTCGTGGAGCTTACTTTAGACCGTAAAGGGCTTTCTTCAACTTAAAGACATGTGAAGGACATTTAGAATCTTCAAACCCTAGTGGCTGCTTCACATATACTTCTTCTTGAATGTATCCATTTAAGAAAGCACTTTTAACATTCATTTTATATAATGGAAGGTTTAATGAGCAAGCATGCGCCAACAGAAGTCTTATGGCTTCCAAACGAGCAACTAGAGCATAGGTTTCGTCAAAATCTATTCCTTCTTCTTGATTATATCCTTGTGCTACCAGCCTTGCCTTGTTTCTGAATATAATACCGTTTTCATCAAACTTGTTTCTAAACACCCACTTTGTTCCAATGATATGTTTATCAATAGGCTTAGGAACCAATTCCCATACTTGGTTTCTTTCAAATTGATTTAATTCCTCTTGCATTGCTACTATCCAGTACTCATCTTCTAAAGCATCATTTACTTTAGAAGGTTCTATTTGAGAAACAAATGCCATGTTCAAGACTGAATCATTTAAGCGTAGTCTTGTTGAAACTCCTTTTGATATGTCACCTATGATGTTGTCAATGGGGTGATCTCTGTGTGTTCTCCATTCTTTTGGCAACTCATAAGTGGAATCTTCAACTTGTTCTACCGGTTCTAATTCATGCTCCATTTGCTTTTGATGGTCATCCTTGATTATGTTTTCTTCCTCATCATAATCAGGAAAAACAGCTTTATCCTCATTTGAAGAATTAGACTCATCAAAAGAGACATGAATGGATTCTTCAACAACTAGAGTTTTCTTGTTGAAGACTCTATATTCCTTGCTTGTCAGAGAATAGCCAAGGAATATACCTTCATCAGATTTTTCATCAAACTTACCAAGGTTTTCCTTACCGTTGTTCAATACAAAGCATTTTGATCCAAAAGCATGTAAATGAGAAATGTTGGGTTTTCTTCCTTTGTACAATTCATAAGGAGTCTTCTTCAGTATGAGCCTTCTGAGTACTCTGTTGGATACATAGCATGCAGTGCTTACTGCATCAGCCCAAAAGTGTTTAGGAAGATTGGATTCACTTAGCATAGTTCTTGCTAGTTCCCCTAGTGACTTGTTCTTCCTTTCTACAACACCATTTTGTTGTGGTGTTCTTGGAGCGGAGAAGTTATGTGAAATTCCACTTTCATCGCATAATTCCTGGAATAGATGATTCTAAAACTCTCCACCATGGTCACTTCTTATTGAGGAAATATTCAAAGACTTTTCATTTTGAACAAGCCTTGCATATTTCTTAAAGGCATTAAAGGCTTCATTCTTATGAGATAAGAATATAGTCCAAGTATATCTTGAGTAATCATCAACAATTACAAGAGCATAATAATTACCTCCAAAACTTCTGGTCCTTGATGTTCCAAATAGATCCATGTGAAGTAGTTGGAGTGGTCTTGTAGTTAAAACTATATTCTTGAGTTTGAATGATACCTTAGTTTGCTTGCCTTTCTGACATGCATCACAAAGCTTGTCCTTTTCGAATCTTATCTTTGGAAGACCAATAACAAGGTCATGTTTGACTAGTTTATTCAAATGATCCATGTGGATGTGAGCTAGTCTTCTATGCCAAAGCCATGAATCATTGTTGCTTTTGGCTAAGAAGCATCTAACATTGGATGGAATTTCATCCAAAGATATCATGAAGACTTTATTGACTTTGTATCCTGAGAACTTGATTTCTCGAGTTTTCACTTCTTTCACCACACAGATATTGTTAGAACAGATAGCAACCTGAGGGGGGGGGGGGGTGAATCAGTGTTGCCCCAATTTTCGCCTTATTGAAATTGTTACTTTCAAGTTTATGATGATCACGAATTGATCGTTGTGATTGCAGCGGATATGAACAATACTTGAAAGTAAATGTGAAGGATAAAGAGAATCACACACAAGATTTATCCTGGTTCGCCTTCAATCCACTGAAGACTACGTCCAGTCCCTCAAGAAAACCCCTTGAGGATTTTTCCACTATTGATAAGAATTTCTTACAAGTTCCTAACCCAAGGACCCCAAGAACTTCTACCAATATCCTGTGAAAGCAAACCGCTTTCAACAGCCCCTGAAAGCAAACCGCTTTCAGTTCCTGAAGGCAAACCACCCTCAGACCTTGAAGGCTAAACCACCTTCAATGAAAACCCTGAAAGTAAACCACTTTTAGTGAAAACAACCCTTCACCGAATACCACGGTGAAAAACTCAATCTTACAGAAAGAGATGAAGAAGATATTACAATTGGCTGTTTCAATCCTTTAACACACAATTGGATTGAACATGAGAAATTATGCTTTAAGGCTTTTAAGCATAATACAATTCTGAGTTATTCAAGATATGAACAACTAATGTGTTCTTGTAAACATGAAGATCATGAACTCAGAATTTAGGCTCCAAGAGATTTAAGTTCTAAAAGATGAACTAATTTTGAAAGAGCTTTTGGCCTAATGTGTTTTTCTCATGTGGAATATGTATATTTCGTGTGTGTTGTGTGTTCTATGTTTTCTGGACTCAAATGGTCTTTATATAGGCAAGGGAAACGTCCTTGAACCATCACAACCCTTTTCAAAAGGTTTGGGACACAATGGTTCATGAAAAGATGCACTTTTTCGTTCTGGTAATCGATTACCATACTTAGTGTAATCGATTACACAAGTGACCGTTTCAGTTTGAATTTGAATTTAAAACATGTAATCGATTACAAGACTGGAGTAATCGATTACTTGCCTTGGTGTAATCGATTACCATAATGGTGTAATCGATTACACAGAAGCCCATTTTCCAGAAACTTGTTCTTTGAGACTTGCTTAAGGTTTTCTACTTCTTTTAAGTTATGAAAACTCTTAGCTTGATTAGATTAGGTGTTTTAAGAGCCTTTATGCTTTAATAAACCTTTGGAAGCATAACTCACCTAATACTAAGACTTCTAGACTATTGATGGACTTGAGTGCTTGATTCTTTGAAGTCTTCTTTTCTTCTTTTTGTTGATGAGTTTGTCGTCATCAAAACCATAGCCAGAGTCAGGAGCAAGACCTTCTTCACAATCTCCCCCTTTTTGATGATGGCAAACACATTCTTGATACTTGAAGATCATATATGCATTCTTGATGCTTAACTCCCCCTATTTGATGGAATCTATTATTTCTGATTTTTCTCTCCCCCTTTCTAATGTACTTGTTAAATTCCTGCATATGATCTTTAAAAGTACAGAACCTTTCTCCCCCTTTTGACTTCATCAAAAAGAAGAAAAGGCCAAAAATGTACAGGCATACACACAAGTATATATTGAAACATAAAGCATGGGGGAAGGGGTAAACATGTAAAACATGAATAACCAGCACTTATATATATATAAGAGAGCAAATACATAAGTTATACATAGAAAAACATATGTAGTAGAGGGAGTACAACAATAGATAGAGCCATTTTGTGAAAATAGGGAAATCCTAATAGTAAGTAGATAACTATATGGAGACACAAGACTTCAGAACTTAGGCTTGACTAGAATCCTCAGAGTTCTCAGAAGGGTCAAGTTCTTGAAGGCTCTCAATTTCCTTACGCATGAAGGAGTGCACAGCCTCTATGCGATTTTCCGCAAGTATAAAGCGAGACCGAATGGTATCCTCCAGTTGGCCCAACTTCTGAGAAAGACGGAGTGACAAGATATCCATCCTTTCTAGTATAACCTTGGTTTCTTGTGAGAAATTTGAAGGAATGGTATAAAAGGGAGATAATCCAGCCGATGCAGCATTTGTTTGAACATCGATGCGATAGCGAGACAACACCAAAGGATCAGTGGAGGATTCCCTTCGAGGAGCATTGATTGGAGAAGAGACATTTGAAGGACGTGGAAGAGACCCCATGGCGAAACAAGACTTAGAAGAAGAAGAATTGTATATGAAGGAAGGTAGGCAAAGAGGCAGAGGACAAATGCTGATTTTATAGAGAAAATCGTGCGTGTAATCGATTACAACAGTTAGGGTAATCGATTACGGCAGTTTCAAATTTGAAAAATATTCAAATTTTGAATAGATAATCGATAACAGCAGTTAGGATAATCGATTACTGAAGGAATTTCAATAGGCACGAGGACTGAGATCGTGAATAATCGATTACAGGACCTATGGTAATCGATTACTAGGACACTTTTATAAGTTCTAGGCTCTAGATTCCTATGTAACACATTTTCATATAAACACTTAAGCACATAATGCATATGAACATATAAAGTTTATGTAAATAACATGTTACCTTAAATGTCATGCTCATCTAAAATTCCTAATTCTCTTCTTATTTTGAAAAATGATTCCTTAGGAAGAGTCTTAGTAAAGATGTCTGCTAACTGATTATGTGTATCCACAAATAAAATCTCAATATCTTTCCTCATAACATGATCTCGAAGAAAATGATGTCGTATATCAATATGCTTAGTTCGAGAATGCATGATAGGGTTTTTAGTGAGATTAATGGCACTTGTGTTGTCACATTTAATTAGAATGCAGCCCAGCTCTAAGCCATAATCTTTGAGTTGTTGTTTGAGCCATAGAGTTTGTGCACAACAACTTCCTGCAGCAATGTATTCTGCTTCTGCAGTACTTAGAGCAACACATGCTTGTTTCTTACAAGACCATGAAACAAGAGCATTTCCTAATAGGTGACAAGTACCACTTGTACTCTTTCTTTCAGTTTTACAACCAGCATAATCAGAATCAGAATATCCAATCAAATCACAAACACTTCCCTTGGGATACCACAATCCAACATTTGTAGTTCCTTTCAAATATTTGAAAATTCGTTTAACAGAACTCAAATGTGATTCCCTAGGAGATGCTTGATATCTAGAACATAGACACACACTAAACATAATATCAGGTCTACTTGCAGATAAGTATAAAAGAGATCCGATCATACCTCTATATTTGGTAATATCTACTTGATTACCGGATTCATCTTGATCTAAATATGTGTTAGACCCCATAGGTGTGGCTATGGCTTTGCAATCATCCAAATCATATTTCTTTAATAGTTCCTTGCAAAACTTTGATTGGTTGATGAATATTCCATCACTTGATTGTTTGATTTGCAAACCAAGAAAGAAATTTAATTGTCCCATCATGGACATCTCAAATTCTTCTTGCATCATGTTAGAGAAATCCTAACAAAGAGATTCGTTAGTTGCACCAAAGATAATATCGTCAACATAAATTTGAACTAATAAGGTATTACCTTTGGTTCTTTTGATGAACAAGGTTGTATCAGCCTTACCCTTCTAAAATCCTTTATCACAAAGGAAAGTACTTAATCTATCATACCAAGCACGAGGGGCTTGTTTAAGACCATAGAGTGCCTTCTTTAATCGGAAGACATGTGAAGGAAACTTTGGATCTTCAAATCCTGGAGGTTGCTTCACATAGACTTCTTCTTGAATGTATCCATTCAGGAAAGCACTTTTGACGTCCATTTGATATAATGGGAAATTTAAAGAACAAGCATACGCCAATAATAGTCTTATGGCTTCCAACCTTGCTACTGGTGCATAAGTTTCATCAAAATATATGCCTTCTTCTTGATTATACCCTTGAGCAACTAATCTCGCTTTGTTCCTAACTATAATACCATTTTCATCTAACTTATTCCTAAATACCCACTTTGTTCCAATAACATGTTTGTCACTAGGCTTAGGGACAAGTTCCCAAACTTGATTCCTTTCAAATTGGTTTAGTTCTTCTTGCATTGCTACAATCCAATATTCATCTTCTAGAGCATCATTTACTTTTGATGGTTCTATCTGAGAGATGAAGGCCATATTCAAAACTGAATCATTTAAGCGTAGCCTTGTAGTCACGCCTCTAGAAATATCACCAATAATATTATCAACTGGGTGATCCCTATGGGTTCTCCATTCTTTTGGAAGTTGATAAGTATTACTTTCAATGTGCTCTTCTTGTATTGGATTCTGATCTCCATCCTTTTGAGAATCTTCATTTATAATGATGTCATCTTCTTCATTATCTGGAAGATTGACTTTATCTTCTATTGAAGATTTAGATTCATCAAAAGTAACATGTATGGATTCTTCCACAGATAGAGTTTTCTTGTTAAAGACTCTATATGCTTTACTTGTCAGAGAATACCCAAGGAATATACCTTCATCAGATTTTTCATCAAACTTTCCAAGGTTTTCCTTTCCATTATTCAAAACAAAGCATTTTGATCCAAAAGCATGTAGATGAGAGATGTTCGGTTTCCTTCCTTTGTAGAGTTCATAGGGTGTTTTCTTAAGGATAGGTCTAATAAGAACTCTATTGGAAACATAGCAAGCAGTACTTACAGCATCAGCCCAGAAATATTTAGGGAGACTTGATTCACTCAGCATAGTTCTTGCTAATTCCTCAAGTAATCTATTCTTTCTTTCTACTACACCATTTTGTTGTGGTGTTCTCGGAGTAGAGAAATTATGTGATATTCCATTTTCATCACATAGTTCTTGGAATTGTTGATTCTGAAATTCTCCACCATGATCACTTTTTATAGAAGAGATCTTTAAAGACTTCTCATTTTGAACAAGCCTTGCATATCTTTTGAATGCATTGAAGGCTTCATTCTTATGAGGAAGAAATAAAGTCCATGTAAATCTAGAGAAATCATCAACAATAATAAGTGCATAGAAATTACCTCCGAGGCTTTTAGTTCTAGATGGTCCGAACAAATCCATATGTAACAATTGAAGGGGTCTTGAGGTCAACACTATGTTCTTTGGTTTGAAGGATGTTCTGGTTTGCTTCCCTTTTTGACATGCATCACAAAGCTTGTCTTTCTCGAATTTTATCTTTGGAAGCCCAACGACTAGATCATGCTTGACTAGTTTGTTTAAATGATCTATGTGAATATGTGCAAGTCTTCTATGCCATAGCCATGAATCACTATTATTCTTGGCCAAAAGGCATCTCACATTTTGTGGAATTTCTTCCAATGAGATCATGAAGACTTTGTTTACTTTATATCCAGAAAACTTAATTTCTTTAGTTTTCACATCTTTCACAACACATATATCATTAATAAAACCAACTTTCAAACCTTTATCACATAGTTGACTAATACTCAGAAGATTATGCATCAAACCATCAACGTAAAGAACTTTATCGATGACTGTTTGAGGGGGTGTGCCTATTCTTCCAATACCGAGTATTTTTCCCTTTTGATTGTTACCATATGTGACGAAACCTTTTTCCCTAGGTATAAGAAAAGAAAACTTGGTTTTGTCTCCTGTCATGTGTGATGAGCAGCCACTATCAAGATACCATAAATCCTTTGCTGCTTTCATACACACCTAGGAATCTTCAACATCAGAATCATGTGAGGCCATCAAAGCAACTTGTGCTTCTTCTTTATCAGAATCAGATGATGAACTTACTTCATTATCATCCCAAGCCAAATATGCTCTCCGAGTAGATTGATCCTTTTTCTCGAACTTCTCTCTTAGACCATGTTTCTTCTTTTGAAGATTTGGACAATCTGATTTGAAGTGTCTCGGTTTACCACATTCGAAACATGTGATCTTTTGAGAGGAAGATGATTCATTGTTCTTTTGGAAAGATTTGTTGTTGTTGAATTTCACACCTTTTCTTTTAAGAAACTTTCCAAAATTCTTTACTAGAAGATTCACATTCCCATTATCTTCTTCTTCAGAATCTGCATCATAATCTTCTTTGATTCTTTCTTTTGCTTTTAGGGAAATGGATCGATACTTCTTCTCATGTTGTTCATTTTCTTCCAAACAATTCAATTCCAACTCGTGTTCTTGGAGTTTTCCAAAAAGAGTTGCAAGAGTCATTTTTGATAAACTCTTCTTCTCTGAGATGGCTGTTACTTTTGGTTGCCATACTCTTGTAAGTTATCTTAGAACTTTCATGTTCAAGTCACTGTTTGAAAATTGTCTACCAAGAGCAATCAAATGATTAATTAAATGAGTGAATCGTTTTTGCATGTCTAATACCTTTTCTCCTGGAAGCATTCTGAACATCTCATATTCTTGAGATAGAGTATTGATCTTTGATCTCTTGACTTCATCTATTCCTTCATGAGTTACCATCAATGTATCCCATATTTCTTTCGATGAAGTGCACGTTGATACTCTGAAAAATTCATCCATGCCAAGAGCAGATGTAAGAATGTTCATTCCTTTGAGATCATGTTGAACCTTCTTCTTTTCTTCTTCACTCCAAGTACTTTCTGATTTTGGTTGTGAAGTTCCTTCTTCATCTATTGTTACAGGCACAAAGGGACCTTCTTCAATGACTTTCCATATTCCTGCGTCTAATGACTTTATGAATATCTTCATCTTGATTTTCCAAAAGTCATAGTGTTCTCCATTGAAGAATGGTGGCCTGTTTATGTTATGTCCTTCACTTGTTCCATGATTGGAAGAGGATGCCATCTTTTCCCGGATCTTAGGAATAACTTACCTAAACCTCCGCTCTGATACCAATTGTTAGAACAGATAGCAACCTGAGGGGGGGGGGGTGAATCAGTGTTGCCCCAATTTTCGCCTTATTGAAATTGTTACTTTCAAGTTTATGATGATCACGAATTGATCGTTGTGATTGCAGCGGATATGAACAATACTTAAAAGTAAATGTGAAGGATAAAGAGAATCACACACAAGATTTATCCTGGTTCGCCTTCAATCCACTGAAGACTACGTCCAGTCCCTCAAGAAAACCCCTTGAGGATTTTTCCACTATTGATAAGAATTTCTTACAAGTTCCTAACCCAAGGACCCCAAGAACTTCTACCAATATCCTGTGAAAGCAAACCGCTTTCAACAGCCCCTGAAAGCAAACCGCTTTCAGTTCCTGAAGGCAAACCACCCTCAGACCTTGAAGGCTAAACCACCTTCAATGAAAACCCTGAAAGTAAACCACTTTCAGTGACAACAACCCTTCACCGAATACCACGGTGAAAAACTCAATCTTACAGAAAGAGATGAAGAAGATATTACAATTGGCTGTTTCAATCCTTTAACACACAATTGGATTGAACATGAGAAATTATGCTTTAAGGATTTTAAGCATAATACAATTCTGAGTTCTTCAAGATATGAACAACTAATGTGTTCTTGTAAACATGAAGATCATGAACTCAGAATTTAGGCTCCAAGAGATTTAAGTTCTAAAAGATGAACTAATTTTGAAAGAGCTTTTGGCCTAATGTGTTTTTCTCATGTGGAATATGTATATTTCGTGTGTGTTGTGTGTTCTATGTTTTCTGGACTCAAATGGTCTTTATATAGGCAAGGGAAACGTCCTTGAACCATCACAACCCTTTTCAAAAGGTTTGGGACACAATGGTTCATGAAAAGATGCATTTTTTCGTTCTGGTAATCGATTACCATACTTAGTGTAATCGATTACACAAGTGACCGTTTCAGTTTGAATTTGAATTTCAAACATGTAATCGAGTACAAGACTGGAGTAATCGATTACTTGCCTTTGTGTAATCGATTACCATAATGGTGTAATCGATTACACAGAAGCCCATTTTCCAGAAACTTGTTCTTTGAGACTTGCTTAAGGTTTTCTACTTCTTTTAAGTTATGAAAACTCTTAGCTTGATTAGATTAGGTGTTTTAAGAGCCTTTATGCTTTAATAAACCTTTGGAAGCATAACTCACATAATACTAAGACTTCTAGACTATTGATGGACTTGAGTGCTTGATTCTTTGAAGTCTTCTTTTCTTCTTTTTGTTGATGAGTTTGTCGTCATCAAAACCACAGCCAGGGTCAGGAGCAAGACCTTCTTCACAGATATCATTTATAAAACCAAATTTCAAACCCTTGTCACATAGTTGACTAATACTCAGCAGGTTATGCTTCAAACCATCAACATAGAGAACTTTATCAATGATAGTTTGAGGGGGCGTACCTATCCTTCCGATGCCAAGTATTTTCCCTTTCTCATTATTACCATATGTGACAAAACCCTTTTCTCTGGGCATAAGATATGAGAATTTTGTTTTGTCACCTGTCATGTGTGATGAGCAGCCACTGTCAAGATACCATAAGTCGCTTGCTACTTTCATGCACACCTACAAAATAGATTTTAAACTTGGGTGTTAGGTACCCAATGTACTTTGGGTCCTTCATTGTTAGTGACTTTCTTAATCCACATGTAATCCTTATTTGGTACTCCTACATTCTTGTAATAGCACCTATTTGGGGTATGTCTTATTTTATTACAATAAGTACATGAATATTTATTGTAACCTGAGGTATGCCTAGGAATAGGATTGATCTTCTTAGAATATCTCTGATGATAATTCTTCCTATTGTTCATAGTTTTAGAAGAACTTGTATTCTCATGTTTAGAAGTTCCTTCTCCTTTGTTTGGTTTAACAAAGATAGTTTTCTTAACTTCTTTTGTCTTTGACTGAGATGTGTATCTTATTCCAACTTTATTACTTGAGTGTCTTTGTACACTTAGGATATTATCTAGTTTTTGCTTTCCTATATTGAAGTTATGAACTCTTTGTTGAAGATTGTCTATTTTCTCTTCTAATGAATTACACTTAGTGCATTCATGTGGAATGTCTAATTTAGATTTTACTACATCTAGTTCATTTTGTAAGGTCTTACACTTAACTTCTAATGAAGAGATAATGGCATTTTTCTTACTACTTACTTTAGAGAAGCTTTGACATAACTTAAACACATTTTCTATGGCAAATTCTAAATCATGAAATGAAATACCATTGCTACTAACCTCGATATCTTCATCATCTGAGTTATGTGAAGCCATTAAAGCAACATGTGCTTCTTCCTTTTTAGAGTCAGATGAAGAACTCACTTCATTTTCATCCCATGCAATGTAGGCTCTTCGTGACGTTGGATCTTTCTTTTCAAACTTATCCTTCAATCCATGTTTCTTCTTTTGAAGGTTTGGACATTCCAATTTGATAAGTCCAGGTTTCCCACACTCAAAGCATGTGAATTTCTGAGAGGAGGAAGGTTCACTATTCCTTTGGAAAGTTCTATTATTGTTAAATTTCATACCTTTCCTTTTGAATAGATTTCCAGGATTCTTCACTAGAAGATTCATATTTTCACTGATGTCCTCTTCAAAATCTGCATCATATTCTTCTTTAATGCTTTCCGTTGCTTTTAGAGAGATGGACTGATACTTCTTCTCATGTTGTTCATGTTCTTCTAGACGGTTCAACTCCAATTCATGTTCTTGGAGTTTTCCAAAGAGCGTTGCTAGAGTCATATTAGATAAATTCTTCTTTTTCGGAAATTGGCATAACCTTTGGTTTCCATGCCCTTGTGAGTGATCTAAGTACTTTCATGTTTAGGTCACTCCTGGAAAATTATTTACCAAGTGCAATCAAATGGTTAGTCAAATGAGTAAAACGTTTTTGCATATCCAATACCTTTTCACCAGGGAGCATTCTGAACATCTCATATTCTTGTGATAGGGTATTGATTTTTTATCTCTTGGCTTTATCTGTTCCTTCATGGGTTACCATCAATGTATCCCATATTTCTTTTGAAGTTCTGCACGTTGATACTCTAAAGAATTCATCCATGCCAAGAGCAGACGTAAGAATGTTCATGCCTTTTAGGTCATATTGAACTTTCTTCTTTTCTTCTTCACTCCATGTGTTTTCTGGTTTCGGTTGTGTGCTATCACCCACTTCATTCATTGGTATAAATGGACCTTCTTCAATGGCTTTCCATATTTCCACATCCAATGACCTTATGAAGATTTTCATTTTGATTTTCCAGAAGTCATAGTGGTCTCCATTGAAGTATGGTGGCCTGTTTATGTTGAATCCCTCACTAGTACCATGACTACAAGAGGATGCCATCTTTCCCAGATCTTAGGAGAAAATTACCTAAACTTACGCTCTGATACCAATTGTAAGTATAAATAGCAACTTGAGAGGGGGGTGAATCAGGTTTGCACAATTTTCGCCTTAACAAAACTTGTTACTTTCAAGATAAAGATAATCACAAATGGTGATTGTGAGTGCAGCGGAATCAAGTGATGCTTGAAAGTAAAAGATGAGAGTTAGGAGAAATCACACATGGAATTTATCCTGGTTCACCTTCAAACCACAGAAGGCTACGTCCAGTCCCTCAAGTAACCCTTGAGGATTTTTCCGCTATTGATAAAAACTTCTTACAAGTGCTTACACCAAGGACTTTAAGAATTTCTATCAACAACCTGAAAGCACACCACTTTTAGACAGCCAACCTTCACCGAACCCTACGATGAATTTTTACTCAACAAGAATGAAGATGAAGAAGAATTTCTACACAGCTGATTCAATCCTCTAACATAGAACGGATTGAGTATAGAAGTTATGATTTTAGGCACTTATCATATGAAGGCTCTTTCTAATTCTGAGTTCTTCAATAGTTGAACAGCATAAGTGTTCTTTGACAGTGAAGAATAAGAAACTCAGAATTTTGGCTCTTGATGTGTATGAAAGTTGTAGAACAAAGGTTTAATTGTATATGAAAGTTTTGTTCAAGTGTATTTCGTTTCTGAGCCTAAATGGACTATTTATAGGCACAAGAGATCATCCATGAACCAACACAAAGCTTCCCAAACGTTTTGAGACACAATGGTTCATGAAATAATGCAACTTGTCGAGCATGTAATCGATTACAGTACTTAGGTAATCGATTACGCTATGTGACCGTTGCTGTTTGAATTTCAAATTCAAACGTGCAATCGATTACAGGTAAGCTGTAATCGATTACTTGCCTTTGTGTAATCGATTACCTTAAAGGTGTAATCGATTACATTCAAGTCAATTTTCTAGATAATAAAACTTTAAGTTCAACTTGAGTTTTTCTATCACTTTTATCTTATGAAAAAGGTTAAACTTAATATGTTATTTTATCTTTGAGCCTTCATACTTAAAGAAACCTTAGAAGCATAACTTACCTAAACTGTAAGACTTAGTTAAAGCTTGAACCCTTGAGGTTGCTTGAGATATGTTGCATTGGTTCTTCTAAGTCTTCTTTTCTTTTTTTTGTTCACAAGTTTGTCGTCATCAAAACCTCAGCTAGGGTCAGGGGCAAGACCTTCTTCACATTCATGACCTGGGCTGGGGACGAGCGCTCCTGGCTTAGTGGCCCTTCATCCGACCAGCCCAGACAAAGGTTGGGGGAAGTGCTACATCGCTGCCCAGCTAGACAGCCACTCCTGCTCGGAAGCCTCACTTAAGAGCTACCATTCATTGTGAAGAAGGTCTTGCTCCTGACCCTGGCTGAGGTTTTGATGACGACAAACTCATCGGCAAAAAGAAGAAAAGAAGACTTAGAGGGAACAGCGCTATAAAGTTCATCATTTACCTAGAAGTCTTAGTTTAGGTGAGTTATGCTTCTAAAGGCTTCTCAGAGCATAAAGGCTCTTTAAAACATCTAAACTAATCAAGCTTAATGTTTTCATAACTTAAAAAAGAAGTAGAAAAACTTAAGCCGATCTTAAAAGATCAAGTTTCTGGATGTTGGACTTCAGTGTAATCGATTTCAGCTTTCTGGTAATCGATTACATCTAGGCAAGTAATCGATTACTTCTTGCTTGTAATCGATTACATGTTTGAATTTGAAATTCAAACTGTAACGGCTCTTAGTGTAATCGATTACCTAAGTGATGTAATCGATTACACACACGAAAAGTTGCATCTTTTCATGAACCATTCTGTCTCAAACCTTTTGGGAAAGGTTGCATTGGTTCAAGTACGTTTCCCTTGCCTATATAAAGTCCATTTGAGTCCAGAACATGATAACACATGAGAATACATCATTAGGCCAAAGCTTTGTCAAAATAGTTCTTATCATTAAGTCTTTTAGCACCTAAACTTTCAAAAGAGCCTAAATTCTGAGTTCATGATCTTCATGATTAAAAGAACACTCTAGTTGTTCACATCTTGAGGAACTCAGAATCTTATTATGCTTAAGAGTCTTAAAGCATAAATTCTCATGATCAATCCACTTGTATGTTAAAGGATTGATACAGCCAATTGTAAACTCTTCTTCATCTCTTTCTAATAGATTGAGTATTCACCGTGGATCTCGGTGAAGGGTTGTTGTTACTGAAAGTGGTGTACTTTCAGGGTGTTGATTGAAGGTGGTTTAGCCTTCAAGGTCTGAAGGTGGTTTGCCTTCAGGAACTGAAAGTGGTATACTTTCAGGGGCTGTTGAAAGTGGTATACTTTCACAGGAAATTGATAGAAATTCTTAGGGTCCTTGGTGTAAGAACTTGTAAGAGATTTTTATCAATAGTGGAAAAATCCTCAAGGGATTTTCTTGAGGGACTGGACATAGCCTTCGGTGGATAGAAGGTGAACCAGGATAAAATTTCGTGTGTGAATTCTTCTACCCTTCATCTTTACTTTCAAGCAACGCTTATTTCCGCTGAAATCGTTTGCATTTACATTTATCTTGAAAGTAAGAAAGTATTAAGGCGAAAATCGGGTAAACCTGATTCACCCCCCCCCCCTCTCAGGTTGCTATCTATACTAACAATTGGTATCAGAGCGTAAGTTTAGGTAAGTTTCTCCTAAGATCCGAGAAAAGATGGCATCCTCTTCCAGTCATGGAACCAGTGAGGGATTCAACATAAACAGGCCACCATTCTTCAATGGAGAACATTATGACTTCTGGAAAATCAAGATGAAAATCTTCATAAAGTCATTAGACGCGGGAATCTGGAAAGCCATTGAAGAAGGTCCCTTTGTTCCTGTAGAAGAAGTTGAAGGAAGTTCACAACCAAAATATGAAAACACTTGGAGTGAAGAAGAAAAGAAGAAGGTTCAATATGATCTCAAAGGAATGAATATTCTTACATCTGCTCTTGGCATGGATGAGTTTTTCAGAGTATCAACATGTACATCATTAAAAGAAATATGGGATACGTTGATGGTGACTCATGAAGGAACAGATGAAGTCAAGAGATCAAAAAATCAATACTTTATCTCAAGAATATGAAATGTTCAGAATGCTTCCAGGAGAAAAGGTATTAGATATGAAAAAACGATTCACTCATTTGATTAACCATTTGATTGCTCTTGGTAAACAGTTTTCAAACAGTGACTTGAACATGAAAGTTCTAAGATCACTCACAAGAGCATGGCAACCAAAGGTTACGGCCATTTCAGAGAAGAAGAGTTTATCAAATATGACTCTTGCAACTCTCTTGGAAAACTCCAACAACACGAGTTGGAATTGAATTGTTTGGAGGAGCATGAACAACATGAGAAAAAGTATCGATCTATTTCCCTAAAAGCAAAAGAAAGCATTAAAGATGATTATGATGCAGATTCTGAAGAAGAAGATAATGGGAATATAAATCTTCTAGTGAAGAACTTTGAAAAGTTTCTCAAAAGAAAAGGTATGAAATTTAACAATAACAGATCTTTCCAAAGGAACAATGAGTCTTCCTCTTCTCAAAAGATCACATGCTTCGAATGTGGTAAACCTGGACACATCAAGTTAGAATGTCCAAATCTTCAAAAGAAGAAACATGGTCTAAAGGACAATTTTGAAAAGAAGGATCAATCCACACGAAGAGCATACTTGGTTTGGGATGAAAATGAAGTAAGTTCATCATCAGATTCTGACGAAGAAGAAGCACAAGTTGCATTGATGGCTTCACATGATTCAGATGTTGAAGATACCCAGGTTAGTGATAATTCTATTTCTTTTCATGATTTAAAATATATTATGGAAAATATGTTTAAATTATGTCAAAATTTCTCTAAGGTTAGCACTAAGCAAAATTATTTAATATCATCCTTAGAAAGTAAGTGTAGGATTTTACAAGAGGAATTAGACGTAGTAAAATCTAAATTAGATATTGCACATAAATGCACTAAGTGTAGTTCTCTAGAAGAAAAGATAGATAATCTTCAACAAAGAGTTCATAACTTCAACACGGGAAAACAAAAGTTAGATGATATTCTAAGTGTGAAAAGGCACTCAAACAATAAGTCTGGACTAGGATATACATCTCATCCAAAGACAAAAGAAGTTAAGAAAACGGTGTTTGTAAAACCAAACAAAGAGGAAGGGTCTTCTAAAAATACTAAGACTAAATCCTTTAGGAACATGAACAATAGGAAAAGTAATTTTCATAGACCTCCTAAGAAGATTAATCCTTCTCCTAGGCAAACATCTAGTTACAATAAATATTCATGTACTTATTGTAATAAAATAGGACATACCCCTAGTAGATGTTATTACAAGAATGTTGGAGTACCAAATAGGAAATATATATGGGTTAGGAAGAACATTAACTTAGAAGGACCCAAAGCTTATTGGTTTCCTAATACCCTTGTCTGAACTTTGTCATGTAGGTGTGTATGAAAGCAGCAAAGGATTTATGGTATCTTGATAGTGGCAGCTCATCACACATGACAGGAGACAAAACAAAGTTCTCTTTACTTATACCTAGAGAAAAGGGATTTGTCACATATGGAAACAGTCAAAAGGGAAAGATACTTGGTATTGGAAGAATAGGCACACCCCCTCAAACAGTCATCGATAAAGTTCTTTATGTTGATGGTTTGATGCATAATCTTCTAAGTATCAGTCAACTTTGTGACAAAGGTTTGAAAGTTGGTTTCATTAATGATATCTATGTAGTAAAAGATGTGAAAACTAAAGAATATATGTTTTCCGGGTATAAAGTCAATAAGGTCTTCATGATATCCTTGGATGAAATTCCACAAAATGTCAGATGCCTTTTGGCCAAGAACAATAGTGATTCATGGCTATGGCATAGAAGATTGACTCATATACACAAGATCATTTAAATAAACTAGTCAAGCATGATCTAGTTGTTGGACTTCCAAAGATAAGATTCGAGAAAGACAAGCTTTGTGATGTATGTCAAAAAGGGAAGCAAACCAGAACGTCTTTCAAACCAAAGAATATAGTCTGAACTACAAGACCTCTCCAGTTACTACATATGGACTTGTTCGGACCATCAAGAACTAAAAGCTTCGGAGGTAATCTTTATGCACTTGTTATTATTGATGATTTCTCTAGATTTACTTGGACATTATTCTTGCCTCATAAGAATGAAGCCTTCAACGCATTCAAAAGATATGCAAGGCTAGTTCAAAATGAAAAGGCTTTAAAGATCTCTTCTATTAGAAGTGATCATGGTGGAGAATTTCAGAATCATCAATTTCAAGAATTATGTGATGAAAATGGAATATCACATAACTTCTCTACTCCGAGAACACCACAACAAAATGGTGTTGTAGAAAGGAAGAACAGACTACTTGAAGAATTAGCAAGAACCATGCTAAGTGAATCAAATCTTCCTAAATACTTCTGGGTTGATGCTGTAAGTACTGCTTGCTATGTTTCCAATAGATTTCTTATTAGACCTATTCTGAAGAAAACCCCCTATGAACTCTACAAAGGAAGGAAACCAAATATCTCTCATCTACATGCTTTTGGATCCAAATGCTTTATCTTGAACAACGGAAAGGAAAACCTTGGTAAGTTTGATGAAAAGTCTGATGAAGGTATATTCCTTGGTTATTCCCTAACAAGAAAATCATATAGAGTCTTTAACAAGAAAACTCTATCTATGGAAGAATCCATACATGCTTCCTTTGATGAGTTTAAATCTTCAAAAGAAGATATAGTCAATCTTCCAGATAATGAAGAAGAAGGTATCATTATCAATGAAGACTCTCAAAAGGAAAAAGATCAAGATCCAATACAAGAAGAGCATATTGAAGATAACACTTATCAACTACCAAAGGAATGGAGAATCCACAGGGATCATCCAGTTGATAATATCATTGGAGATATTTCTAGAGGTGTTTCTACAAGGCTACGCTTAAATGATTCAGTCTTGAACATGGCCTTTGTTTCTCAAATAGAACCCTCAAAAGTGAATGATGCTCTGGAGGATGAGTATTGGATTGTGGCAATGCAGGAAGAACTAAACCAATTTGAAAGGAATCAAGTTTGGGAACTTGTTCCTAAGCCCACTGACAAGCATGTCATTGGAACAAAGTGGGTATTCAGAAATAAACTAGATGAAAATGGTATTATTGTTAGGAACAACGCAAGGTTGGTTGCACAAGGATATAATCAAGAAGAAGGCATAGATTTTGATGAAACCTATGCACCAGTAGCAAGGTTGGAAGCCATAAGACTTCTATTGGCTTATGCTTGTTCTTTAAACTTCTCATTATATCAAATGGATGTTAAAAGTGCTTTCCTGAACGGATTCATTCAAGAAGAAGTCTATGTGAAGAAACCTCCATGATTTGAAGATCCCAAGTTTCCTTCACATGTCTTCAGATTAAAGAAGGCACTCTATGGTCTTAAACAAGCCCCTCGTGCATGGTATGATAGATTAAGCACATTCCTTTGTGAGAAAGGATTCCAAAAGGGTAAGGCTGACACAACCTTGTTTATCAAAAGAACCAAAGGTAATACTTTATTAGTTCAAATATATGTAGATGATATTATTTTTGATGCAACTAACGAATCTCTATGTAAGGATTTCTCTAACATGATGCAAGAAGAATTTGAGATGTCCATGACGGGACAATTAAATTTTTTTCTAGGATTGCAAATTAAGCAATCACATGATGGGATATTCATCAACCAATCAAATTTTTGCAAGGAACTTTTAAAGAAATATGATTTGGATGATTGCAAAGCCATAGCCACACCAATGGGGTCTAACACATATCTAGATCAAGATGAATCTGGTGTTCAAGTTGACATTACCAAATACAGAGGTATGATCGAATCTCTTCTATATTTAACTGCAAGTAGACCTGATATAATGTTTAGTGTGTGTCTATGTGCTAGATATCAAGCATCCCCAAGGGAATCACATATAAGTTCAGTCAAACGAATTTTCAAATATCTGAAAGGAACTACAAATGTTGGTCTGTGGTATCCCAAAGGGAGTGTTTGTGATTTGATTGGATATTCTGATTCAGATTATGCTGGATGCAAAACTGAAAGAAAATGTACAAGTGGTACTTGTCACTTGTTGGGAAATGCTCTTGTTTCTTGGTCCTGTAAGAAACAAGCATGTGTTTCTCTAAGTACTGCTGAAGCAGAATACATTTCTGCAGGAAGTTGTTGTGCACAAACCCTATGGCTCAAACAACAACTCAAAGATTATGGCTTAGAGCTAGGCTGCATCCCAATCAAATGTGACAATACAAGTGCCATTAATCTCACTAAAAACCTCATCATGCACTCTCGAACCAAGCATATTGATATAAGACATCATTTTCTTCGAGATCATGTCATGAGAAAGGATATTGAGATTTCCTTCGTAGATACACACAACCAATTAGCTGATATTTTCACTAAACCTCTTCCTAAAGATTCATTCTTTAAGATTAGAAGAGAATTAGGCATATTAGATGAACATGATATTTAAAGTGATGGTTTTACATGTTTTAAATATTTGCATGATTTTTGTGTGAAATTATATGATTGCATGTATCTAAGTTGTTTGTATGCTTAAATGTTCTTCTAGAAATATGTTACATAGGAATTTATAGTTTAGAACCTATAAAACTGTCCTAGTAATCGATTACCATACATCCTGTAATCGATTACCCCTGCTTTCAGTCCTCGTGCCTGTTAGAATCTTCTAAGTAATCGATTAACATAACTGCTGTAATCGATTACATTTTCGAAATTTGAATTTCATTCAAATTTAAACTGCCAGTAATCGATTACCATAACTGATGTAATCGATTACATTTTCAAATTTTGAATTTTATTCACAATTAAATTGATGGTAATCGATTACACAACTGCCAGTAATCGATTACCAATTCGATAATATATAAATCGCTGGTTATTTCTTTAATCGATTACTCAGACCCTCTCCCTGTTCTCTCCTTCGACGCCGTAGCCCATGTTCTGCCTCCTTCTCCTTCGATTCTTGCTCTCTTTCAGAATCGATTTGTGAGTTTTACTCGTCCCTCTCCTCTCTTTCCACTCCACCCATTCGGTTTTTCCAATTTGGATTGAACCCAAAACCCCTCTTTTGAAGTTCTCCTACCCAGTCCTCTAATCATGCTCAGATAAGTGATTTGGAGTTACAAATCATATATGGCATGAAGCACAATGAAGCTATTAATTGGGCATACTTGGTCATGATCCACATGTCCCTTCAAAAGGACAGAACTGGTCCTCTTCCTTTTGCTCCTGTGATTACCCTTATTCTGAAAAACTTCGGGGTTTCTACCAATGGTGAGTATGCACAGGTCATGGATGCAAAATCTCAAAGGATCGACATGGAAATTCTGAACAAAATGGGGATTTTCAGGGATATTGATGGTACTTTCAGACACAAATCTGATTTGGGTCCTGACACTATCCAGGCTCCTGCCCCTGCTGCTTTCTGTCCTCCATCCTCTGAGAGTGGCCCTTCGTCTTCTGCAGATGCCGATGCTTCTACCCAACTTATCCTCTCTCATCTTGCAGATATGAGGACGCATTTTGATCAGCGGTTTGATCACATGGAAGGTCGGGTCGAGTCCATGTACACCACTCTCCGTGCTGATATGGATCGTCTTAGCCTTCGTGTAGACCGCATGACTCACTCTCCTCATGACTCACCTGACTCTTCTAATGAATTTGATGATTTTTAGATCTTTATGTTTTATTTAGACATCTTATTTTATTTGGTTTGTAAAAGCGTAGTTTAAACTCTTGACTGCACTGTTGAATACTTTTATTTGCCATGTTTGGATGTTTTGTTGGTTATCCCTATTCTCCATCTTTACCCCCATCCCCTATGCTTTATTTCGAAATATACTTGTATGGATGTATGCCTGTTTTTGGCCTTTTCTTCTTTTTGATGAAGTCAAAAGGGGGAGAAAGGTTTTGTGTTCTTTAAAGACTATATGCAGGAATTCAACAAGTGAATCAGAAAGGGGGAGATATATTGGATTACATCAGACAGGGGGAGTTTTCAACAAAGAAGCATATATGATCTTCAAGTTTCAAAGAATGTGTTTGCCATCATCAAAAAGGGGGAGATTGTGAAGAAGGTCTTGCTCCTGACCCTGGCTGAGGTTTTGATGACGACAAACTCATCGGCAAAAAGAAGAAAAGAAGACTTAGAGGAAACAGCGCTATAAAGTTCATCATTTACCTAGAAGTCTTAGTTTAGGTGAGTTATGCTTCTAAAGGCTTCTCAAAGCATAAAGGCTCTTTAAAACATCTAAACTAATCAAGCTTAATGTTTTCATAACTTAAAAGAAGTAGAAAAACTTAAGCCGATCTTAAAAGATCAAGTTTCTGGATGTTGGACTTCAGTGTAATCGATTTCAGCTTTCTGGTAATCGATTACATCTAGGCAAGTAATCGATTACTTCTTGCTTGTAATCGATTACATGTTTGAATTTGAAATTCAAACTGTAACGGCTCTTAGTGTAATCGATTACCTAAGTGATGTAATCGATTACACACACGAAAAGTTGCATCTTTTCATGAACCACTGTGTCTCAAACCTTTTAGGAAAGGTTGCATTGGTTCAAGGACGTTTCCCTTGCCTATATAAAGTCCATTTGAGTCCAGAACATGATAACACATGAGAATACATCATTAGGCCAAAGCTTTGTCAAAATAGTTCTTATCATTAAGTCTTTTAGCACTTAAACTTTCAAAAGAGCCTAAACTCTGAGTTCATGATCTTCATGATTAAAAGAACACTCTAGTTGTTCACATCTTGAGGAACTCAGAATCTTATTATGCTTAAGAGTCTTAAAGCATAAATTCTCATGATCAATCCACTTGTATGTTAAAGGATTGATACAACCAATTGTAAACTCTTCTTCATCTCTTTCTGATAGATTGAGTATTCACCGTGGATCTCGGTGAAGGGTTGTTGTTACTGAAAGTGGTGTACTTTCAGGGTGTTGATTGAAGGTGGTTTAGCCTTCAAGGTCTGAAGGTGGTTTGCCTTCAGGAACTGAAAGTGGTATACTTTCAGGAGCTGTTGAAAGTGGTATACTTTCACAGGAAATTGATAGAAATTCTTAGGGTCCTTGGTGTAAGAACTTGTAAGAGATTTTTATCAATAGTGGAAAATCCTCAAGGGATTTTCTTGAGGGACTGGACGTAGCCTTCGGTGGATAGAAGGTGAACCAGGATAAAATTCCGTGTGTGAATTCTTCTACCCTTCATCTTTACTTTCAAACAACGCTTATTTCCGCTGCAATCGTTTGCATTTACATTTATCTTGAAAGTAAGAAAGTATTAAGGCGAAAATCGGGTAAACCTGATTCACCCCCCTCTCAGGTTGCTATCTATACTAACATTCATCACCTGCAATACCTCTGGCACCTATAAATATAGGTTCTACTGTTCTCATTGGGACGCTTCTCACTGATTACTCACATTACAAGTTTGCTATGCATTCTTACATGTTTGAGCTGAGCTCTTGGATGCTCTCATTGTCCAACACTAACGTGGGTGTCGGAGTATCTTTTGCAGGTCCCTCCGACGCACTGCAAGACGAAGGCTCCACCTCAACCATGTCAAAGCAAGGCTTAACTCCGCATTGCTCTACCTAAAGCTCCGCCGTCCAAGATTCACGAACGAATAGTGAGATTCACTAGGCTTGTGGTGTTCGGCTAATGCCGCGAGTAACACTAGTCTTTATACCAGTGTCTGGTGGCACAGAGCCTATGTTATTCTCTGCATTAGTCATGATGCTAATGTAAGAAAGTATCATTCAATTATTGCCGGTACCACCACGGTTCAATTATATAGGGGTCTGACAATGAGACTATAGACAAATATCTTGAGCTTAAAAGTGTGTTGGTTTCAACTTATTTAAAAAATAAAATCACTTTTAAAAAATAATTAAGGTCTTTGTTTCAGTTTCTAAAAAAAATTATTATTTAAACAAGCTGAAAATAAATTATTTTAAAAAACTATTTTGATTAACTTATCATGAAATAAATATATTATTATAGAAAAGAGAGAAAATGAAAAAAGTAATTTTAATTTGCGTAGGGAAACACAAATCAAATTATACTTTTCTCAAAATATCTTAAAATTAATCTTTTTTTTACTGAAAAAAACCCCAAGTCTCATTCAAGGAGAACAATTTCCTACTGCTTTAAATACGCAAATATCAGCATAAAATAAAGCCGTATCATTGATCTGTTGTTTCTACATCTCATCAGTAAAACTATATGTAACCATAGCAAAATCATTGGAACCCGTAACAAAGCCACATGTTAATCCACCAAAATCAATAACATTAAAATTGTCAATCCTTGCATGCTGTGCCAGAAACATGCATATCTTCCTTAGAAACGCGAGATATACTTTTGGTTTGAGAGAACCTAAATAAGCTACGTGCAATGTCTCCCTCCTCACATATTAATACGTTCACAGCCCATTCATCTAGTGTCATTTACAGCAATTTCATCTTGTCCTCTGCATCTTCAGAAATTACCATATCAATAAACATTCCATAAAAAGAACAAATTTTTTGAAAATCGCAAGCAAATTTCATATTCTCCCACATGCATCTCGCGGTGGCACCCATTTTCTTGTGGTTTCATTCCTCATTTTAATTTTTCCCACCTCTAATTTCAAATCACAAATAAAACAATTAAACTTTTAAAAGGTAACAAAAGTGAATATATAGTAGCAATTGCCATTTGCCTTGTTCTGTTACAACTTACAACACTAGCTTCACTTTGATGGACCAACACAAGATTACTCTGTCAATATTTATAACGACCGCATCACTGTTGCTATCATGCGCCGTGGCGGTGCAGCACTGCGGGAAGTGTGGCCCGAACCCTGTTCCGTACCCGTTGAGCACAGGACCCGACTGTGGTGACCCGTTATACAAGATCCGGTGCTGCACCGCAGGCATGCTGTGGTTAGATGCACTTGCCGGATCATCTTACACGGTCAGATCCATCGACCCGGTAACCCGTCGGTTAATAATCCTACCCGCCACGTTTCTAGGAAGCGCGTGTGTGTCCACGGATTTCCGCAGCGAAGGCATACACCTGAACGAGACTCTTCCGTTTAGCGTGGCGGCGGGCAACACCGTCTTTCTGTTCAACTGTTCCTTTAACGCGCCTCACGCGGCGTCTATGGACTGCTCCGCCAGCAGCCTTTGCCACAGCTACGTCAGGGACGTTAAGGATGCCGGCGCGTGCGGGCACGTGGGAACGTGCTGCACGTACAGGACTGGCGGGGCACGCAAAGAGTACGCGGTTGGGGTTCGCGGCAACGGGTGTGCGGCGTATCAAAGTTTCGTGGATTTGGATGTTGCGGTGGCAATGCCGGGTAAGCGGTGGCCGCAGGCAGGAGTGGCGATAGAGTGGGTGGCACCGCAGGAACCGATTTGCAAGGGGCCAATGGATTGCAATGCATTGTTGAACTCAAAGTGTGCAGTGGACCCTGGTGGTAGGATACAAAGGTGCCTATGCAATGCTGGCTTTAAGTGGGACGCTAGCAATGGAATGTGTCAAGCTCAGCCTCAATCTCAACTTCAAAGTAGGTCCCTAAACTAAAGTTTTTATTTTTAAAGGGTTGGTTAAATCTAACTAGATTAATTGGGGTTATTGGACTAGTAAAATTGTGTTTTTTTTTTTTTATTTCTAAATTATTTTTTAATTTTGATTTTATCACAATTTTACTGGTCTATGTGTACATGGTGTTAAATAAACTCAATTAATCATGACCTCTTCATAGATATGTCACTTAAGATATCTCAGTATTTAAAATATTTATTTTCATTTTCCATCGTTATTATCCCTCCCTCCGTTTCTTTTTATAAGAATTAAAAGAGGGGTGGAGGTTGTACCTTTTTATAAGAACCCCATGAGACCTTCTGTCATATTAATTATTTTTTCACATTTTAACCCTTATTCAATTCTGGAAAGAGATTATTATTAAATTGGTTCCTGTGTTTGAGTCGCCGTCTGATAGGTACCTAGAGTTAGTAGTTTTTATTAGATATTAGTTATTAGATATTATTAGATATTAATTAGTTATTTGTTATTAGATAATGTTAATTTGTTATTAGGCATATTAGATAGCAACTTATCTTTTGTAACTAACTGATTCTATCAATCAGTTAGAGGAAACTATTATTAATAGAGGAAGGAAGAATAAGAAAGGCATTGAATTGGAAAATAATCAATCTTGTGGAGAGAACTGGTACTCTCGAATTACCAGTACCCCTTTATTTCCCTTATTCGAAATTCTGTTCTTCTTCTGATATCCCTGTTCTTATCAATTGGTATCAGAGCTCTTTCCAGAGAGCTGTGGTAACAATTGGTGAATGGTTAAGGGAGCGTCAAAGATGGAAGCACGAGTTGAACGCATTGAGCAGTTGCTGGAATCCCTGAGTCTTGACAGGGAGCGTGATGAAGAGCGATTCCGACGATTGGAGGCGATGATTGAATCGCTTTCACATACTGATTCAGAACGGACGAAGCAGCAGGCTGGCGGCGGCGGCGCGCGGCATGAAACAGGGGCGGCGGGCGACAGCGAACCCCACAACGGCAAAGGCACCGAGCAATGGAAGAAACTCGACATCCCAGTGTACGATGGTAACGAGGACGCGTTTGGATGGGTGACTAAATTAGAGAGATATTTCCGAATCAGAGGTGCTGATGAAACAGAGAAGTTGCAGGCAGTAGTCGTTGCTTTGGACGGGAAGGCTCTCAGTTGGTTTCAATGGTGGGAGTCGTGCAATCCGGAGGTGAACTAGGAAGGGTTCAAATACGCCGTCTGGGGTAGGTCCCTCGCCGGAAAATTCTTAGCAAAAGGTCCCTCTGTTTGCACACTGTCTAAAATTGGTCCTCGCCAGAGCCTGGAGCTCAGGCGAGTGCTGATATGGCTTGCTGACGCGTTTAATGAAACCTACGTGGATTTTATAAATAAATAAAAACAATTACACGTCAGAAAATAATTTAATAAAACCCCAAATTTATAACTAATTAGAATTTAACCCCCAATCTCTAAATTAAAAATTACCAAATCAAAACTAAATCCCTAAATCCAACAAAATTCATCAGATCTTCTTCCCCAGCAACCTCAAATCTCAAACAAAATTCTCCAACAAAATTCCTCTCCATCTTCATCTTCAACATCATTCTGTCCATCTTCAACATCAACCAACATTTTTTTCCTAAGCCCAGACCTAGCTTCGTCAAAATGATCATTCAAACATTTTTATTCATTTTCTGGGTAAATTTGTGAGACTTGGGAAAGCCCGAAGATGATGAAACAACGATGAATATCATGGGAAACCCAAAAAGATGAAACACAACAAAAATCAAAATGCAACAACACCAACGGAAGATGATGAAATACAACATTAGCACCAAAGGTTAATAGATTCAATGAAGCTTAAACCCAAAAGCTTAGATTACAACAAAGAAGCTTAGATTTCAACCCAGACCCAGAAAAAAAAAACACACACACACATTCTCAACTCCAAATCCATAAAGAACACAAATTTCAACACCAAACCTAGCAAAATTACATAGATTCTGAACCCCAACCCTAGAAAAAATACAAACTTCAACCCCAAACCCAAAAAAAAAACATAGATTCCCTCACTGCATAATTTATGTTCCTATGTTTCTCTCCATGCGTCGTTTCTGTTATTGAGGGGGGATGGAATCAAACCCCCAAACCAGAACAACCTAAAATCAAAGAGTGGATTCGCACCTTGCGCACCCAACTGAGAGTGAGAGAACCTTGCGATAGAGTGGGAGGCGCTTCTCGACCGCAAGGCCAAGGGCCGCGCCGCCGCCGACAAGGATAAAGGTACCAAGTTCGCTCGAACCGTCGCTCTGGGTTATTTTCACTGGGTTTGGGTTTTGGGGTTGCTGTTGTTGGGAGGGAGGGGGGTTTGGGGTTGCTGCCGTTGGGTTTGGGATTTGGTGTTTTGATTCTGGGTTTTCAAATGAAAAGATGAAGATGAAGATGAAGAACATTCTGGGTTTGAGGTGCTGTTGGGAGGGAGAGGTGTTTTGATTATGGGTTTGGGATTTGGTGTTTTTAATTTAGAAGTTAAGTTTGTTTAGTTAATTAACAAATTAAGTTTGTTAAGAGAAATAATTTTTTTAATTTTTACTTTATTATTATTTATTTATTTTATTTTAATTATTAATTATATATTTGTCATTAAAACTAAATTAAAAATGACGTGGATAAATCCACGTCAGCATTGGCCTGCCACTCAGCACTCTCGCCCGAGCTCCGAGCTCCAGCGAGGACCAATTTTAGACGGTGTGCAAATAGAGAGACCTTTTGCTAAGAATTTTTCGGGGAAGGACCTACCTCAGATCGCGACCCAAACAGAGGGACCAATATGATGATAATCCCTTCTGGTAATATGGAATTGCATTAATGATGGAAAGAGATTAAAAAGAAGTATGTTAAGGACAATTTTGGAAATTCAACAACATTTGAGAACAAATTTAATGCAAAAAACTATATTAACTAATTTTCTTAACGGGTGTGCAAAGTTAGTTTGGTTCTTATAAAAAGGAACGGAGGGAGTATTGTAAATTGTAATAGATGAGATCTCTTTTTTTTAATGGGAAAACTTGATGAGACTTCTTTCAAATGGTAATTTTAAATACAATTGTGAAAGATATTGAAACTTGATCAGAACAACTCATCAATCACCCAAGTAGGTGTGGATTGAAGAGGAAGCGGTGAAACTCTAGTGTAAGATGGTGGTTAGATGGTGGTCTTCATGGTGCTCCATCGTCTGTCTTCATGGCCCCGTCGTCTATTGAGAACGGGAGGGGTTCCTACAATAACACCCTGATGCTCAAGTTATAGGGTTTTAAGGGATTTAGTTATGGAGATGATATTGTCTACCTTATGTTTACCATGTCTTGCCTTTTATAAAGGATGAGCTTATGTGGTTTGAGGTTGTCATGAGTGCTTGGGGTGTTCTTGAGCTTTGCACCCTTGTCTTGGTTGTTGTGTCGTAGTATTGGCTGTCGTGCCATAGAGATGTGATGTGGTGAGGTGACATAAGCGTCTTTGGTTCAGCGATCAGCTGTAGGAAACGCTGAGGACCTGTACTCTTTAGTGATTGGAGGACGAATAGTCTTTGGCCAACGAAGGCATATGGTCATTGGTGATTGGAGATTACCCATCAGAACAGTAGCCCCTAGCTTTGGTGCACAATTTGTTGTGGACCATGAAGTATATGCGGTCAGAGCTTTAGTTGAGATTACCCATCAAAACAGTTGTCCTCTAGCTCTCGTGCACAATTTGTTGCGGACCATGAGGTACATGTAGTTGGAATGATTGGACCTCAGGTGCTCGGAGGTGTGTGTGCTACTAGTGAGAGGATGATTTTCCATCAAAATAAAACTATAATATAAGTTAGGTTTAGAGAGGTGGTGTTTGAACTATGTAGTATTTAAACAACAAAGTTGACTTGTAGATACTCAAATAGTAATAACACCTTGCATTATATAATTTTTTTAATTACATACCATTATGTACCATTATATGTTACACTTTACACTTCTCTATGTTCTCTTCCTCTCTTACTCGGGTGTAGCTCTTGTAATGTGAGTGGAGTCACTTTCCATAGTAAAGCTAAGTGAGCATCACAACCATTAATAGTGTGATTACCTACTTTGAAAAAGTCAATAAAAAATTTCAATCAATGTTGTGATGTTTACTTTACCAAGTAATGTGAGTCCACTCACTTTAAAAAGACTACAACTAATAAAATAGTTTTCAAATGTTATTTTCACCTCATGTAAAATTTTTATACCGTCTCTTTTCACTTAATATGTTTAATTTTCATCAATTTACCCAACATTTGTGGTTCTTTCTATGCTCACTCCACTAACTTTTGATGACTTATCATTAAACTTTGAGAAGTAGTCTAACTACAACTAGGTGAAAAAATTTATTTAAATTTAAAATAAATGCTTTTAAATTTATAATTTTTAAAATAAAAATCTAAATAATATATCAACATAAATATAAGAGTAAACTCACATTCAAGCCTCGTAATAGATGTATTACTAAAATTAAGTTTTATCAATTAAATCATTAAAATTTTAAATGGACACTTTTTCTATCCCTACACCAATTTTAACTCATGATATTAAATGAGTTGTAAGATAAAATATACTATAAAATGCATATATTAAAGGAAAAAAAAAGATTTTACACCATTTTTAAAAGGTCTGTGAAAGACACTTACAAAAACTTGGTTATTTTAGTTTTCACATGTTGTTTAATTGGAAAAAATTACAGTAAAATATAATTTTATTTATCAAAGTGTTTCTTTTTTTTTTCGAAAGATAAAATATATATTTAAAAGGAATCTACAACCAAAACAAACGGCCGACACAAGAGAGACCTGCCCAACCTCCTCAAAAACAGAAAAGGGACAAAGCCCACGCCGCAAGACAACAAAGGAATATACACAACCCCGCCAAAAAGAGCCCCCAAAATAACAACAAAAGAAAAATCCTGAAAAAACAACAATGGCACAAAAAAGAGACCCCTCCTATGAGGTTCTAAGTTCCATTATATGAGCTGCTATCTGGTTAACTGCCACATCGTCAGGACAATAAAAAACAACACCCACCTGCTTACCCACTGCAATGGCACGCCTAGCCCTCGTCGAAACCCCCGGAGGCACTAAAGGCTCTGATGACATAAGAGAGAGGTGACTATCATCTTCACCTCCCGCCCCGATCTCCACCCGAGAGAGATTGGAATTGGCAAGGATACTCAACTCCTAGCATCTGAACTCTTTCCTGGGGTGGCCTTGAGCCCTCTTCTCCCCTTGCCCACGAGCCCTATTTGTCAAGCCTGCTCCCACCGATGGATCACCTAAATCCTCTCGAATCTTGGGACACCCTCGTCTTCTAGAAAGCTGCATCACCCGTTTCTTGGGACGCCCACGACTTCTAGGAAGCTGCACAACCACCCCCTCCTCGACACCGCCTTCCTCCGCCCCATTGGGAACAACGCACCCACCAGAGAGAGTGGGAAGAGAAGAAGCCTCGGCGAATGAAACCTTAGAAGCCAACGAAACCGCCCTCTCCATAGAGCCAGAACCCAAAGGATCGATTTCAGGAAAAAGAAAAACAGCTGGAACACTTTCTCCAAAATAGTATCCCTTCCCAGCACCCAGAACCAAATCCACCTCAAGAGACGCTGAGGCAGAGAGCTTCCTCACAAGAGCCTCCTTCCACGAACGATGGAAGCCACCATCGCCAACCACTCCCCGGGCATTGGCCCTGAGTGGGTCCGCCACCTGCAAAGGCATACCCTTGCCACAAGAAGGCCGCGTCACATAGCAAAGTAGATCATCCCTCGGAAACTTTGCCGGCGCTACCGACAAAAATGATCCACCCACCTTGAGGCCATCCAGAGCATTAATTGCAGCAGCAGCATGTTGCTTGGAGAGGAAACGAACAAAAACGCCGCCCAAATTTGCGTTTCCGTTGAATGAACACATTCAAGATCCTTCCAAAAATAGAAAACAAACCTCGGATATGATGATACCCAATCTCCTCTTCCATTCCATCCACGAAAAGGGTAGAGAAGCCGCGGCGAGGAACGTCGCAAGACTGAAATGACACACCAGCTGCCGCTGCAAAATCCATATGGGCCGCTGAAACACCATCCCCCACAAGATGCGAAATCGGGCCACCAAAGCCAACCGCCGCCTCATCCTCGTCCGCCTCCCCATCTTCGACCCCCAGCCCTTGACCGGTTCCGCCACTTGCAGCCGCCGAGGGAAAGGCCGATGCAGAGCCAGGGGCCTCCATAGAAGGGGAAAGGCAAAACAGAGCGAGGACGAGAAGACAGTACAGACGCGAGAGAGAAGATGGCGAAGGAAGAAGGTCGTTCAGGAACGGAACAGCGAGGGAAGAGGGGCGGGCCGCCGGCAATGACACCGCAGCCGCTGCAGCCGCTAGAGGATGCAAGCGAGAAACCCTAGCAGAGCGTGAAGCACAGGAAGAATAAAAGAATAATCAACCCCTATCAAAGTGTTTCTTTAATGACATAATGCATACTTCATTTATTAAAGTTCAATACTTTAAAATGGGATTTTCTAAATCACTGTGGGAAATATTGGATTAAATTATTCTAGTTTTAAGTGATTAAATAATATTTTGACATATTTCGTGATTTACTAAAGGGGCTATTTAAATCATTCGAGGTAAATATTGAGTAAAATCACCTTATTTTGACATGTGTCATATAAGAGGTTGTCTAAATAACTCAAAATTTATCTTTGATCAAATACACTAGCTTAGATGATCCAATAATATTCTAATATGTTTTCTAAAAAAATTTACTCATGACACATGTCAAAATATTATTTTACTCGTGAAAATTTTACTCAGACACATGTCAAAATAAGAGTATAATGATTTTACCTAATATTTACCTTCAGTGATTTAAACAACTATTATTAAATTATCAACTTTGAACATTAAGATTCTTTTCTCCATTTTTTTCCCATCATTTCTCCTGTTGTGAACAACTTGTTTCGAACTTTCGGATGTTCACACGACTGTTTCTCTTACATATCAACAACTTCTATATCTCTCATTTATTTTATTAGATCACCTATCGTATCACTAATTTCTTTCTTTTATTTCTATATCTCAATAGAGGTGAAGAGGTGAAAAAATATGATGGCAACATTTTCCTTTTGTCCGAAGAAATCTAGATTAACTGCGACCGTTCCTTGTTTTTTTTTTCCCTTTCATGTGTGCAGATATACGGTGCCCAGGACATGATAAAAACAGCCACTGCAAAGTTAAGAAGAAAAGGAAAAAGAAAATAATGCTTCTGGCTGGTAAGTATCTATTATTTATGATTACCTCCGTTCATACTTTTCTTGTCAAATAGCACAAGTTTTCTCTTTGGAAAATGCAATTGAACATACTAATTAGTGAAGGATTTTAATTCCGAGTAATGATTCGTGTACATCTAAACAGTACAGACACCTCTAGACACCCATTTTTCTCTCTATCTCTTTCTTCCAAAACATCACATCATATCTTACATTTATTACTTATCTTTTCTCTCTTCCTATCTCTTTCTAGTAGTCTACACTCTTTAATCTTTATCCTCTGATTCCCGCAAAAGTTTGCGATGTGTTAAAAACCCACATGTTTACATATTTGCATGTAATTGAGCACTGTTTTGTCCTGAAGTTTGTTATTTTCTGCAGTTGTAATTTCCATGGGAGGAGCTGTCTCTATTGCAACAGTAATTGGAGTCATTCTCTTCAAAAAGCACAATCAAACGGAGAGAAAAACCAAGACGACTACAATAAAAAAGGGGAAAGAAATCTCAAATGCAAAAGCCAGTGCTTTATCATCACGGATCTTCACAGGCAGAGAGATAAGAAAAGCAACCAACAATTTCTCCCAAGAAAAGCTAATCGGCTCTGGTGGATTCGGTGAAGTGTTCAAGGGAACTTTCGAAGACGGCGCAATAATCGCCATCAAGCGCGCCAAGCTTGGAAGCACCAAAGGCGTAGATCAAATCCAGAACGAGGTTCGAATCCTCTGTCAAGTCAACCACAGGAGCCTCGTGAGGCTCCTTGGTTGCTGCTTGGAGTTTGAGCACCCTCTTCTAATTTACGAGTACGTTTCAAACGGGTCGCTCTTCGATTACCTTCATCGCCAAGCTTCAGGCAAAAGAAAACCCCTCAAATGGCACCACAGGCTCAAAATCGCACACCAAACCGCAGAAGGGCTTTCCTATCTGCACTCTGCGGCTGTGCCTCCAATTTACCATCGTGACGTAAAATCAAGCAATATATTGCTTGATGCTAAGCTTGATGCCAAAGTTTCAGATTTCGGGTTATCTAGGCTTGTGGAAATTGCTGAGCAAAACAAGAGCCACATCTTCACAAGCGCGCAGGGTACACTCGGTTATCTTGACCCTGAGTACTACATGAACTTTCAGCTGACGGATAAGAGTGATGTCTACAGCTTTGGGGTCGTGTTGATGGAGCTGCTCACCGCGCAGAAAGCCATTGATTTCAACAGGGAGGAAGAGAATGTGAACTTGGCGGTGTACGCGAGGAAGATGATGATTGAAGACGTGTTTATGGAGCTTGTTGATCCGTTGCTTAAAGAGGAAGCTGGCGAAGTGGAATTGGAAACTATGAAGTCGTTGGGTTCTCTTGCAGCTGCTTGCTTGAATGAGCAGAGGCAGAAACGGCCTTCCATGAAAGAAGTTTCAGATGAGATTGAGTACCTGACAAAACTTGTTAAAGGTCAGGTTTCCAAACCATGAATAAATCTCACTTTTCCATGTGGAAAAAAAGGACAAAGAAATGCTGATAATACCTTAGTACATTCACTTTAAGCATATCTTTTAATATTGAGTAAAATTTATGACTTTCATGATCAATTAGAGTATAGACGCTCACTAAATTAAGAAGCAGAATCCACATGTGTTTGTGGAATCCGTGCAATCTTTTATCCAACAATAAAATTAGTGTTAAAAGTTAAAACAGGGTGAAGATGAAGATGAAGAATATTAGGGTGAGTAGAAGTAACTCACCCAACCAAACTCAGAATACGAAATCAAAATTAGATGAATCCATTGCATGTGTATCCGGTTGTAGTTTCTAAAATTTTAAAGTCTTTTTTAAATGTATGTAGGGGTGGCAAATAGATGGATTGGATGGATATGGATATGGATTGTAATGGATGGATCCAAAATAATCCATTATCCATTAAGGATCCATTAAAATTGTTTAAAAAAATTCCATCCAATCCATCCATTAGTGGAAAAAATCCATCCAATCTCATCCATTAGTGAATATTTAATGGATGGATATCCAATCCATCCAATAACTTAAAAAACAGTGGAAACCCTAAAAAAACGGTGAAAACTCAAAAAACGGCCCAAAACTAAAAAGATGGTCGAAACCCCCAAAAGTCGGCCCAAAACCCAAAAAAAACGGCTGAAACCCCAAAAGTCGGCAAAAAACTCAAAAGTCAGCCCAAAACACTAAAAAACGGCCGAAACACCAAAAGTCGGTCAAAAACTCAAAAATCGACCCAAAACCCAAAAGTTAGCCCAAAACCCAAATAAACTGCCGAAACCCAAAAAGTCGGCCAAAAACTCAAAAGTCGGCCCAAAACCCTAAAAAACGGCCGAAACACCAAAAGTCGCCAAAAACTCAAAAATCGACACAAAACCCAAAAAAACGGTCGAAACCCTAAAAGTCGGCCCAAAATCCAAAAAAAACGGCCAAAACCCCAAAAGTCGGTCAAAACTCAAAAGTCGGCCCAAAACACTAAAAAACGGCCGAAACCCCAAAAGTCGGTCAAAACTCATAAGTCGACCCAAAACACTAAAAAATGGCCGAAACACCAAAAGTCGGCCAAAAACTCAAAAATCGACCCAAAACCCAAAAGTTAGCCCAAAACCAAAAAAAAACGGTCGAAACCCTAAAAGTCGGCCCAAGATCCAAAAAAAACGGTCGAAACCCTAAAAGTCGGCCCAAATCTCAAAAGTCGGCCCAAAATTAAAAAAAACGGCCGAAACCCAAAAAGTCAGCCAAAAACTCAAAAGTCGGCCCAAAACCCTAAAAAACGGCCGAAACACCAAAAGTCGGCCAAAAACTCAAAAATCGACCCAAAACCCAAAAGTCAGCCCAAAACCCAAAAAAAACGGTCGAAACCCTAAAGGTCGGCCCAAAACTCAAAAGTCGACCCAAAATCCAAAAAAACGCCGAAACCCCTAAAGTCGACCAAAAACTCATAAAAACGGTCGAAACCCCTAAAAAACGGCCGAAACGCCAAAAGTCGGCCAAAAACTCAAAAATCGACCCAAAACCCCAAAAAAAGGGGTTTCCAACCTTTTTTTTTTTGGTTTTTGGTCGATTTTTGAGTTTTTGGCCAACTCTTGGCGTTTCGGCCGTTTTTTAGGGTTTTGGGTCGATTTTTGAGTTTTAGGCCGACTTTAGGCGTTTCGGCCGTTTTTTAGGGTTTTGGGCCGACTTTTGAGTTTTTGACCGACTCTTGGCGTTTCGGCCGTTTTTTTGGGTTTTGGGTCGATTTTTGAGTTTTTGGCCGACTTTTGGCGTTTCGGCCGTTTTTTAGGGTTTTGGGCCGACTTTTTAGTTTTTGACCGACTCTTGGCGTTTCGACCGTTTTTTTGGGTTTTGGGTCGATTTTTGAGTTTTTGGCCGACTTTTGGCGTTTCGGCCGTTTTTTTGGGTTTTGGGTCGATTTTTGAGTTTTTGGCCGACTTTTGGCGTTTCGGCAATTTTTTAGGGTTTTGGGCCGACTTTTGAATTTTTGGCCGACTCTTGGCGTTTCGGCCGTTTTTTGGGTTTTTGGTCGATTTTTGAGTTTTGGGCCGACTTTTGGCGTTTCGGCCGTTTTTTGGGTCAATTTTAGAGTTTTTGGCCGACTTTTGGCGTTTCGGCCGTTTTTTAGGGTTTTTGGCTGACTTTTGCTGTTTCAGCTGTTTTTAGGTTTTTGGGCCGACTTTTGAGTTTTTGGCCGACTTTTGGGGTTTCAGCCGTTTTTTTGGGTTTTTGGCCGACTTTTGGGGGTTTCGACCGTTTTTTTGGGGTTTTGGGCCGACTTTTGGGTTTTGGGCCGATTTTTGAGTTTTTGGCCGACTTTTGGGGATTTCGACCGTTTTTTTGGGTTTAATTCATTTTTGTGGTCCACTAGAATTTTTGGTTTATCCATCACAATCCATCAAATTTTAATATATTGATCCAATGGATTTTGATTTTAAATTGGTGGATTATGGATATCCAATGGATTAAATGGATGGATTGGAATCCATCCATTTAATTTTATTTTTTTAGATGGATGGATATGGATGGATTTTGTGATGGATGGATTGGATGGATATGGATTAATGGATGGATTTTGCCACCCCTAAATGTATGAAGACTCTATGCATGTATCCAAACGGGGACCAACCTTTGCTATCAATCAATTTATCAATGGAACTCAAAAACTTGAACCAAGAACCATAATTTCTTACTCATAAAACTCATTTTGCTTGTATATTGTTGCAATAGAGAAGTAAACGAGGAAGTGGTGTGTATCAAAGAAATGCAGTCATTTTTGTCACTTTCTCATTACACATACATGGCTATATTTCATGAATCATATATATAGCCCTTTAGAAAAGTGACTTTCCAACAAAGTGGTGCAAAGTAACAAACATGCATCACTTTATCAAACAACACACATGTAGACACCTCATCAAGTAACACACTTATTCTCTTTATTTGTTGTTATAAAACCAATTCTAGAACATGGTTTCTTTATTATTTAAATTCTTGGTGCTAGCGAAGAATTAAAATAATATTATATATAATTATTTATTTGATTAAATTAAATTATCTAATTAAATTATTAAATAATATAATTTTTTAGCAAAGATTGGGACACTCATTTGTGTGACCACGTAGGTTTAATACTAAAATTGTAGTAAATTAATCTAATTAATTTACTAATTAAAATTTGGCGTCTAGCAACACTTCTTAACGACCAAATAGCATGAAGTAATATATCTTACTTCCAAGAATTACTAGAAGATTAATTACAGTATTTCCTTCCATCATTACAGCTCTAGCTAACTCTAAAGGATGGTACAATTGTCAAACTTTAATAAGTTGCCACAATGACTTTAATAAGTTGCCACAATGACTTAAGTGTAACCCGTATATTTTTTTTGGAAATTAAATATATTTAATTCAATTAAATATATTAATTTTCCTTTATTATTATTATTATTATTGTTGTTGTTGTTTTGTGGTTGAACACTTTTGACATATTTGTGTGATTTCTTGAATGATGTTGCCTTATTAATTTACTGTAACGCCCCAATTTCCAGTCACGGGTCACATAGTAATTAACGGAAACTTTATAAACCTCTCCCAAAACTCAATTTTTAAAACAGAACGTCAACTCAAATAATATGATATATATAATAAATACCCATACTTATATTAAACAAAACTTCGTATAGTCAATATAATAATATAGCTTGCACAAACAGTGTGCCCAAAATAAATATTGAATTGTAGCGGAAATAAAATCTTTATCTCTTCAACAAAATCTTCCAAAATCTTCAAGTTAATCCAAAGTCTCCTTTAGCTTGCAAAGATAATTAATTTCCACGCCATTCTTCATTCTTAAAATCTAAGGCGTTAAGCACCCAAACAACAAACAAACAAGCAGAAAAGGTTAACTCCTAAAACAAACAACAAGAGTAATTACAACAAATAAGAAAAATAACCAGAAACCAGAACAACACTAATAATTTAATAAACAAAAACAGAAAATAATAGCAGCTAATAACTTCATATAACTCAAGTTAAATTCCACAAAAACATGCTTGTTAGTTCCTCAATAACTATATGCATAACTATGGCCAAAAATATCGTTCCAAACAGGAGCGAATTCGTTCCAAATGGGAACAGGAGGATCACATGAGACTAAAACCCATCTCATCACCCTCAAGGCAGATTCACCAAAGATTCAACTCATTCCATCGCTCACAGTCTCAGGGCAGATTCACTTTGGAATTTAACTCATCTCATCACCCCCAGGAAGATCACATGGGACTAAAACCCATCTCATCAACTTAATCCTCAATAGATGCATATTCTATGACAAGTAATCATCATCATTTTATAATCACATCACCAATTTCAATCTCGATAACATACTAAATCATTCGCTCATGCGTTGGCACCCTGCCGTGCCCAGGGAAAGAACAGCCCCAGCGCATGTGCGCTCAGGTAGCCAACGCTCATGTTCTGGCTCCCTGCCTCGACCCACTGGGTCAAGGGCTCCTAAAGCATGTGCGTGGGAGAAGCCAGCGCTAATGCACTGGCTCCCTGCCAAGGAGCCCAGAACACTAATTTTTCATAGAAACAGATTTTAAAACTTGATTCATAAACAAGGTTCCAAAACATGCAAGCATAGATTTCCAACGGGTTAGCACTTCATAAACAATTTTTCTCAAGAGGGGAAACACTTTTTAAAGAAAGAGGCTTTAGAAACACAACAACCCAACCCATTGAAGAATGATAAGAACAATTAGAAACCAACCTTGTAACGGCCCAATTTCTGGTCAGGAGTCACATAGTAATTAACCAGAAATAGTTTAGTAAGCCTCTAAAAAAAACTCAAATTTTTAAAATTGAAAACATCACTCAATATTCATATAACATAATATTCCCATAAATAATTTAACAGCGCGTAATAAAATTAGTAATAAATTCGCACCACAACGTGCTAAATCATTTTCAAAAACAAAACAGCGGAAAGATAAATATTTCTTCATGGTCTTCTAAACAGTTCAGCCGCCTTTGACGCCTCCCTAAGCTTGTATCATATTTACTCTTCACATAAATCCTCGTGTTGTAAATCTATGACGTTAAGCGCCCAAACAACAAACAGAAAGAGTTAACTCTTTAAAATACAACAAAACATAATGATCAACATTGTGATAATTAAAAACAGAAGCAGTAAAATTCAAAACAACATTAGCAGTGGAACAAAATTATTAAACAACAGCAATTTCACAGAGAATAGAAACAGCAACAACAAACAGGAAGCAGAAACAACGTTCAATTTCCAAAACGTTAACAACATATTTTAATAGCAGCGAGATTAATAAAACAGTAACATTTACAACAAAATTCAACGTTCATATATCTCAATTAATTTATCAATAATCATGTTTGTTAGTCCTCAATAGCTCTATGCATAACTATGGCCATAATTTTACCCAAACAGGGTTAGGACGATCACGTGGAACAAAGATCCACCACATCGCCCTAGGAAGATCCCACCGTCACATCAAACTTAAATAATCCTACATAATGCAAATGCTATGACAACCTCATTTAACATCAAGTGAACCAACAGTTCACATTATTCTCCAACAGTCATAGTATAAGCATATGTTAGCAACAACATCTCAAATCCTCAATCCACAACATGTTATAAATCATGTGAAAATACTCATTCATTCATGTTATAACAGAAAATCTCAATCTCAAACATGTATCCACATATCAAGGTAAAATTTCAGAAAATTCCCAAAGGGAATTGCACAACACAATCACAACTGTCTCGATTTACTAACACTGAGTTACCCTTACCGTCGAACGGGTCACATAAACTTGTTCTCCAACCTTGCAAGATAAAAACATAAGCAACAATCAACAACCATTGGAAAGAGGGTGGAAAACAGCCCCAAATGATTTTTAAAACAACACAACAATTCTGGCCAGACAGGGGCCCTATGCAAGTGCGTTGGAATGCCAGCGCTCATGCGCTGGCACCCTATCGTGCCCAGGGAAGGAAACAACCCCAACGCATGTGCGCCCGGGGGTCCAACGCTCATGCGCTAACTCCCTGCCTTCCCTAGCGCTTGAGCGCTCATGCGCTGGCTCCCTGCCTCGACCCATTGGGTCAAGGGCTCCCAACGCATGTGCATGGGAGAAGCCAGCGCTCATGCGCAGGCTCCCTGTCAAGGAGCCCAGAAACACAAATTTACACAAAAAATCCTTTTTAGAACTCTACTTTTCGAAATCAAGGTTTTTCCATGGAGAATTCAATTGAAAAGGAATATTTTTCTAAAAAATACAAGAGGTTCTTATGCACCAAGTTTGCTTGACAAAGAAGATAGCAAAGGTTCTAGGGAAGACGTTTAATCATGAAAACAACAACTAATCATTTATACGAACTTCCAACACAATGAAAAGTGAGAAGGATCAACCTTGAGTTAGACTGTTCAGAGGAAAAGAAAATGCTTGTATGTCTCGAACTCAAGCAACGATCTTCCAAAGATTATGGCAACGGCTGAAACCCATTGATGACGGAGCCCTTAGAACGAAACGAGAAAGGAAAGGAAAAGAATTAGAAATAATTCAGGGACATGGTTAAAACAACCATGAACTCTTGACAAAATTCAGAATAAGGATTGCTCACCGTTAATTCTTGGAAAGAAGAGAGAAAGAGAACGCCTTTGGTCTTCCAAGGAGAGAAGGAACACTCGAGCAACAACAGCAAGAGGGAAAAGAAATTTGGATTCTCTAAAGAGGGATGAAGAACTCGACAGCAGCAGCAAGGTTAGGAAAGCACTCTTGATTTTCCAAAAGAAAAAGAAGAATTTCGACAGTAGCAGCAGCAGGAGGAAAGTTTTCAGCACTTGAGAGAGTTAGGGTTTAGTGTTTTGGATGAAAAACAACAATGGGCAGCCACCACTTATAGTGGTTCGAACCCTAGGAGGAAAAAGAGGGTTTGGTTGCAGATTTTCTCCTTAATTCAGATCAGAATCTTCCATCAAATCTTTCTCTTAACAACTCTAAGTGATAACGTCTTAAAACAGAAACGAATCTACCCTAATTAAAGGATAATCTGAATAAAGACCATTTAATAGCCATCATTCCAAAATAAATATATATTCAGAATATATCTCCCCAAAATCAGAGATATTATCCCTTGTAACTCCTTTATTTTTGAATAAAATAAGGTAAATAGAAAAATAGAAATAAAATCTGCACTAATTAAAAGATATTCAGCAATTAATCAATTTAACAACCAAATTTAGCAACCAAATATTTGAAGATATTATTTCACCCACAAATTCAAATGCAAGTAAGATTTCAAAAAAAGAATCTGTTTTAGAAAAGTTCAACAATACCAAACCATGTCTAACAGGGACCAAACCGTGAACTACAAAATAGTCCAGGGACCAAAACATAAATATTACAAACTTGAGGGACCAAAACATAAATTCACAAAAATTGAGGGTCTTATAAACCTCGTGTGTCGTACGATCAAGGGGAAAAACAGAAACAGCAAAGTACTCGTCCAAGACTCAAGGGAAAGCCGTCCACGTGTCAGAGGAAAAACCGAGAGAATTCATGATCAACCCTTGGAAAGAGGAAAATAAGAAAACGAAAAAAGAACGGAATCAACATTGATTCTGAATTCTATCATCATCAAGGACTCCGAATTGAAGAAATAAAAAGGCTTACCAGAGACCACCCACCTAAAACTCTTGAAGTGGAAAGGAAGAACAAAACTTGGTCTCAAGAAAGGAGAAAGGGCTCGAATAGTAGCAGCAGCAAGAGGAAGAGGAAAGGGATTTCTCTGTTGAAGACTAAGAGTTGTTGTTGATGATGCATGAAAAAGAACTCGGCTTTCTCCCTCTTAAAGCTGGTCGAACTCCTCACTCTAAGGAGTAGGTTTATTCAGTTTTTCCTCTATATCTCTTAACTAAAGTTTCTATCATGTTTATTTAAAATAACTGATAGTGCAAGCAACACACAAGAAAGTGGGGGTTTGAATTGTGTGTGTCATTTTTGAAAACTTCTTTCATAATAAACATCAACAATTAGTTTTCAAAGAATGTTATAGACTATGTGTGTATGCATGCATGCAGCGGAAAATTAACGTAAGGTAGAAAAGTAAAGCACACACGATATTTATCCTGGTTCACCCCCATAATCGTCAGGGCTACGTCCAGTCCTTGACTTCACCAAGATTTTCCACTATTTCACAAATAGTACAAGTATTATCAGGGACTTCTCCCAGTATTATAAGGACTTCTCCTATCAAGTATTGTACAGGACTTCTCCTAGTATTCTCAGGACTTCTCCTTTACAAGTATTCTCCAGGACTTCTCCTCATTAGTATTCTACAGGACTACTCCTGATTCCCTTTACAAATTGGGTTTGTTTTTCAATAAGAGTGAGTAGAAGAAATGAAGCTCGGGTTACAGAGAGGATAGGAATTTAGATTTCTCTGTTTTGTGTTGTGTGAGGCTTAAGATAAGAGTAACACTCTATAAGTTCTTCACACAAGTGGACGACATAACTCAGGTAAAATTTGGCTTCAAGCTTTCTGAGTTTGAACCAATTGAAGCTTGGTTCTCTGGGAAAACTTGGTTGAGATATGCAATGGATTGAATTCAAGTTGCGAAATTGTTTCGGAAGCTGAATTCTCTATTTATATCTTCAGTTGAAAATCTTCAATCTTCTTTGATAGAAGGAGAGAAAATAGATCCGTTAGTGCTCCTGCTGCCTTGTGAATAACGACTAATTCTGTAATTCTGGAGCAGCATTAAATGCGTTCTGTCAAGCATTAATTGCTTGGGTTGACATCATCTGGCTCGGCGCTGTGTCTAGCTCTGATTTTTTGTTTGACCATGATATCCCAGTGCGTGCTAGCTAAGAGTCATTAAATGCTCTGAACATAAGATTTGAATTTTGAATTTGGAGGGAATACGATGTTTAAAATTTCTCGCCGTTGATTCCGCAAAGTCAGCTTGATTTGAGGAAAAGCAGAAAGACATAGGAACCAAGGAATAATATTTTGATTATGTCCTTTTCTTCTTTCTGCAAACAACAATGCTCCATTAAATGTGCAGACGAGGTAGATGATTCTTGATCCAAGAAGCAGTGATAATAGATGAGCTCTTCAGAGTTATTGTTGACGATTTCTTTAATGCTTCTATTGAACTAATTCTTCATATCCTCATGACACATGCTTTCTAGAATTTATGACCGTTGAGAACTTTGATGATCTGAGCGGACGGAATCTTTCATGAAGATTCGGCCGACGGAGTCTTTATAGAATCTTCAGAATTACGTCACTAAACAAGTTGCACAGGCAGACAGACTTTCTCATCTCAATTTCTCTTGAAGAATAGAGTGTTCCTGATTTGTAGATGATTGAGCGCTTCCTTCTTTTGTGCTATTGTTGAAGTTCTCCTATAGAATAAGTTGTTACGCAACTTCTTTGTATAGGGCTAGAGATACTTCAAAGATAGGAATATTTCTTCATGACTTGGTGTCAGACTTATTCAGCTTCTGGAAAAACAGTCTTCCTGTTGATCACTGTTTATTCAAGCGCCGGACTATTTCAACTCTATCAATTGAGCTTTGGCTTTGAGAGTGCATAGTTGATTGAGTGCCTTCCAAAATATGTTTGCAGCGTGTAGGCAATTCTTGGTCTTCCGTGAGTCACCGAACTGTCTCCACATGGTTTCTTTCTCAGCATTTCTTGAAGGTGTATGCAGTTAGTCTTCAGTGAGGGCAGGACAGTTTCCTCGTGTAGGACTGTTTTTCTTGATAACACCTTGTGATTCATTCAGTTCTTCAAGTGGATAGATTTTCCTGGATGTGAGAAATTTCAACGTGTTAGGACTTCTATCTCTAATGATATTAAACCTTAATGAAATTGTTAATTATCAAAACATAATAATTCATTTAATCGTTTGAATCTAACAATAACCCTAAGGTATTGTTTTTAAAACAGCCCATAAAATAGAAAAACAACTCAACATATAATCAGAAAATAACATCCAAAATTCAGAGATAATATCCTATCATCATGTTCAAATAATAACAAAAAATAAAATCTGCTACAAAAAAGTCAACAAAGCCAAACAATGGTCAACATGGACCAAAACTGAAACTACTAAATAGTCCAAGGACTGAAACATAAATATGAAATAGTCTAGGGACAAAAACATAAATATAAAAAATTGAGGGTCTTACAATACTACCCCCTAAAAAGAGTTTCGTCCTTGAAACTAAACGTCAAGAAATGAATCCGGGTTTTGCTCCTTCATTTTTGTCCTCCCGCAACATCTTTCTGATCTTCAACTTCCTCTCCCATAATAGTGTAAATTCTACCATGAGTGGCAGGACGCTTTACTTGAACAGCATTAACAACATCCTTAGTTTTGGGGGATCGGCAATTATTTGCAGTGTGTCCCGGTTCGTTGCAGTTCCAAAAGAGAAAAGGCTTCTCTATGCAGTTATTGGCATAGTGCCGCTTCTAATTCCATTTGAAACATACGACCTCTTCTAGTGGCCATAGTTCTCCTCAAGTTCCCTGAATATCTCCAATATGTCGGTCTGAATCATCGACGCGCTCCTTGGTTTGAGGACGTCGATATGGCTCATTGCCTTTGTCATTCTTTCCTTGACGTGACCTAGTCAGCCCACCTCTTCCTTGCTGTTCCCCTCTGCAATTGTCGGTCGCCTCGATGTCCTTTGCTTTTTCCTCCAGCGTCAGGTAACATCCGATGCCTAACGATTACACCGTCCTCAACAGTGTAACAACATTTTGTTTACGCTAATTTTTGGTAATCAGGGTAACACCACAAGAAAATACGAATGTTTATGAAAAGGATGGATTCTATCCTCTTACGGGTCCTGGGAATATGGGAATCTTCCCGGTGCGTGAGGAGTGTGCGGGTGGAGTGGATGGTGTGAGTCCGTCGAAAGCGGTTCGAGCGGATTGATCGTGCGGGTTTGGGAAAAGAGACTTGAAAGGGAAGCGCTTCCAAGCATTTGAGGGGGAGAGGCAGAGTAAAAAAAGGAAAAGAAAGTGAAAATAAATTTCATTAAAATGTAAATTGCAGGAAAAATACAAAGGTTTGCATGAAATTTAAAGGTTTGGCCAGTCGACCACCACTCAGTCACTCACATGTGTCTCTTTCCTGTTGCTCTGCATCGCTACCAGTGGACTTATGGCGTAGGGGTGAGGGTTAACGCTATCGGACGTGTTGTGGTTTGGGCGAAAAGACCCTGAACTTTTCCTTTGCTTCTTTTATTTATAGGCAAAATCTTCTAACTGCTTGCAACGACCATTTCTTCTCATCCTTACACGTGTCTTTTGTGAACTTCTTCATTCTCCATGTGTCCTGTTGATCTAACTGCTCGAACCATCAAAAGTCAGTTTCATGCATTCCAAGGCCCAACCGAGAACAAGCTCTAACACTTGTTCATTTTAAGGCTCATTTTCATGTTGAACTCGGCTTCGACTCAGCATGCCGTCGCTTTTTCAGTCGAAGCTTGGAAACCGCCTTGTTGGCTCTAGCTGAGTATTTCTTACTTCGATCAAAATTACCTTACGTTACGACATTCGACCAAACCAAGACTTAGGAAAATTTCTGGGCTAACAGATGCCCCCCAAGATATCATACTTCGAAGAGTTTTCTTGTTGAGAAGTGTGATATTTTTAGTCAAACAAAAGGAAAATTTAATTATCCTTTATTCAACAAATAGAGAAAGGAAGTTTGCTCGTGGTAATGGGGCAGTTAGTAGCCCACTATGCCGGGAAACGGTTTATGACGGTTATGGGATCTCGGACGTGATCTTCCCATTTAATTTGATTTCTAAACTGAAATTAGCCATTTTTCCAAACGGTCCTCTAGTCTTACCTATCGAATCAGAGCCTTCCTTATTTTCTCCTTACAAATAAGATGACTTCTCATTTTCTGCGTTTTCACTTTTACTTCTGAAGAGATATACTTCCAACTCAAGAAGTTTGGCATCAAAATATGGTCAACACCATGACTATTTGCCCTCCTTTGTCAGTTGATTTTTTCCAACTGCGTGTCTACCGAATTCCTAGTTCCAACGATGTGCGACACACACGTTTGTCCGCTCTGTGTGATGCTTCCGGCGAACCGGTGTACCCTAAACTCATCACAACCGTCTGGTCCGATCTGTCTCTTAGTCACGATAGGGGTTTCGTTGGAACGGTGTTGAGCCACGATATCTCCATCTCCAGAGAGAAAATTGCTGAACTCCTTGATAGTGCAGATGGAGGGGAAGTATACTCAGAATTTTGGCAGAGGGATCGTGATAGAGAGGAAATCACCAGTGTCATTTACCATATGGAGAATCCTACCATCTCACAGAGTTCGCTCTACTCGTCATTCGCTTTTCCGGTGAAAGTTATGCACCAAATAATCACGAATGTGATTTTCCCAAGGACCGATTGTCTAGAGGACGTGCTTGACAAGGATCTATTCATCATGTACTCTATCTTGAATGAGGATTACATTAATGTTGTGGATATTGTTTATAACCATCTCGTCTCTGCTTTGATTAACCGACACCAAGCCATTCCTTATGGCTTCTTAATTACCAAACTTCTTAGAGGCCCAAATGGGTTATCCTTTCTTGCCTGGAAAACGTTGAAGAAGATTGACTGCCAATACCTTGGAGTGGAGTTTCTTCGATCCAAGGGTCTTAACATCACTAAACCATTTCTTTCCGATGACTCGGATGATTCCTCAAGTGATTCTGGTGACCCTACGGAATCAACCGAAGAATCGATTACTCCTTCTCCTTTATTTCGATATTTGGCCAAAAGTCTCAAGAAATTTAGATTAAGACCAAGCCTCCTAATCGAATTGTATCTCTTGTATTTCGATAGCTTAGTTTAACCTTTTTACTTCTGTATCTGGCCCTGTTATAATCGAGCAGTTAATCTATATTTTTGTATCTCTTTTTCCTCATTTTTGCTCTCGCGTAACATTTGTTACTGCTGAAATATTTTGACCGCTAAGTTTTAATTACATTCTTAGCGTTTTGATTAAGAATGAACCATTAAAGACGATTTTCCATGTTTCAATCGTAATCTAGGCTTCGACGAATCATAATTTCAATAAAAAACAAGCATGCGAATAACTGGAACACTAATTCGACTTTCATTCATTAATATAACTTCATGAAAAGACTTATTGATTTTGCCTTCATAGTCAGATAGGATCATGTTGTGCGGCTGGAGACCCACCTCAGTTTTACCTAACTTCTTCATCAAGAACTTAGGCATTAGGTTGATTGCGGCTCCACCACTGACTAGAACCTTATTGATCCCTTGGTTCTCGACTCGAGCCCACACAAATAGTGGCTTCAAGTGCCTTTTCATTTTGGGATCTAGTTTCTTGAAGACCGCATTTTGCTCTTCGACTCCTCCTTTGGTCATAATGTAGTAACACAAAGGATTGTCATCGTCTTCATCTTCAACATAGTAGTCATCTTCGCTTTCAACCAATTCTATGGTTTGATCATACTCGACTGGGAGTATGGACGCTACATTTCATATAATGTCCAAGCTCTCGGCATCGCTGCCGAAGTTATCAGTGAGCATTCCTTCCTCCTCAATAGTTAAGGGTTTAGGAGGAACAGCCTTCGGTGCAAATGGCTTTGCTTCTGGATTAGCTTAGGTTTATATTTCATGTAGGGTAAAGTCTCAGTTCGACTAGATTTTCCAGTCTCAAACAAGGACTTCCCTTTGCCATCCATCTTTTGCAATGGATTTTTCTTCCCAGTATCTTCAGTTACACCTTTCCCTTTCTGGGCAGCTGCCTTCTCTCGGGCGGCTTTCCTTTTTCTCTGTAGCCTTATCCACTAGGTCTTGGTCATTGGGTTCGTTTCGGAATAAGTATCTGGAACATGGGATTGATTACTTGAAGCATAGGAATCCCCTCTTCTGAAGGAGACACGTCCTACTTTGACTTTTGACTTGACAGTGGGCCTTGGATAAAATGGGGCTACCCACTGGTTAGGTCAAACTCCTGTTTGAGGGATGAAACTCTTCCTTTTATGAGCTGAAGAGTGTTATGGCCTCGACTCGAATGGGTTCCTTGAACCCAAACGTTGAGTAGCAGGGAGTCGATGGTTTGCGATGTATCTTCTTAGCTGCTTCGATGACTTTTGCAGCATTTTGATTAAACACTATACTGCATCTAGGACATAGAGTTACCTCAGCGTCCTTTTCCTTGCACTTCTGCAAGTATTTGAGCAGAGTTTCATCGGCTTGCGGGTAAACCTCCTTCATCTTTTCATCAAGCTCTTCAAGAGCGTTGACTCCGGGCTCAGGGATTTCAGCAACGCCTATAGTGAAAATTGTTGTAGGCTCCACGAAGTTAGTGTACTGAACCTGTAGTGGATCAGAATCGATCTTCATGGTGGTTTTCTCCTTAGGATCGAATATTAACCTCCCTTCTTGGATAACAGTCTGGACCAAATCCTAGAATTTAGAATAATAGTTAGTCCAATGGCCAAAAAGATTATGGTATTTACAATACTTTCGACCTTTCCTTTGATGAAGAGAAGGAATCTTTTGATCAGGCGGAATGTCAATTTGGCCATCTTTTACCAAGACGTCATAGATATCTCGCATTTCGTTATATCGAAATTATAAACCTTTACAAGATATTTTGAATTTTGAGGCGTATCATTGTTAGGAGGTCTCCATTTGTTGGGTGTTAGAATTTTGAAAACATAAGGAGGGCCTTCCTGTTAGAACAGATAGCAACCTGAGAGGGGGGGGTGAATCAGTGTTGCCCCAATTTTCGCCTTATTGAAATCGTTACTTTCAAGTTTATGATGATCACGAATTGATCGTTGTGATTGCAGCGGATATGAACAATACTTGAAAGTAAATGTGAAGGATAAAGAGAATCACACACAAGATTTATCCTGGTTCGTCTTCAATCCACCGAAGACTACGTCCAGTCCCTCAAGAAAACCCCTTGAGGATTTTTCCACTATTGATAAGAATTTCTTACAAGTTCCTAACCCAAGGACCCCAAGAACTTCTACCAATATCCTGTGAAAGCAAACCGCTTTCAACAGCCCCTGAAAGCAAACCACTTTCAGTTCCTGAAGGCAAACCACCCTCAGACCTTGAAGACAAAATTGTCTTCAATCGAAACCCTGAAAGCAAACCACTTTCAGTGACAACACCCCTTCACCGAATACCACGGTGAAAAACTCAATCTTACAGAAAGAGATGAAGAAGATATTACACTTGGCTGTTTCAATCCTTTAACACACAATTGGATTGAACATGAGAAATTATGCTTTAAGGCTTTTAAGCATAATACAATTCTGAGTTCTTCAAGATATGAACAACTAGTGTGTTCTTGTAAACATGAAGATCATGAACTCAGAATTTAGGCTCCAAAAGATTTAAGTTCTAAAAGATGAACCAATTTTGAAAAGCTTTGGCCTAATGTGTTTTTCTCATGTGAAATGTGTATATTTCGTGTGTGTTGTGTGTTCTATGTTGTTGTTCTGTTTTCTGGACTCAAATGGTCTTTATATAGGCAAGGGAAACGTCCTTGAACCATCACAACCCTTTTCAAAAGGTTTGGGACACAATGGTTCATGAAAAGACACACTTGTTAGAACAGATAGCAACCTGAGAGGGGGGGGGTGAATCAGTGTTGCCCCAATTTTCGCCTTATTGAAATTGTTACTTTCAAGTTTATGATGATCACGAGTTGATCTTTGTGATTGCAGCGGATATGAACAATACTTGAAAGTAAATGTGAAGGATAAGCAGAATCACACACAAGATTTATCCTGGTTCGCCTTCAATCCACCGAAGACTACGTCCAGTCCCTCAAGAAAACCCCTTGAGGATTTTTCCACTATTGATAAGAATTTCTTACAAGTTCCTAACCCAAGGACCCCAAGAACTTCTACCAATATCTTGTGAAAGCAAACCGCTTTCAACAGCCCTTGAAAGCAAACCGCTTTCAAATCCTGAAGGCAAACCACCCTCAGACCTTGAAGACAAACTTGTCTTCAACCGAAACCCTGAAAGCAAACCACTTTCAGTGACAACAACCCTTCACCGAATACCACGGTGAAAAACTCAATCTTACAGAAAGAGATGAAGAAGATATTACACTTGGCTGTTTCAATCCTTTAACACACAATTGGATTGAATATGAGAAATTATGCTTTAAGGCTTTTAAGCATAATACAATTCTGAGTTCTTCAAGATATGAACAACTAATGTGTTCTTGTAAACATGAAGATCATGAACTCAGAATTTAGGCTCCAAAAGATTTAGGTTCTAAAAGATGAACCAAATTTGAAAGAACTTTGGCCTAATGTGTTTTTCTCATGTGGAATGTGTCTATTTCGTGTGTGTTGTGTGTTCTATGTTGTTGTTGTGTTTTCTGGACTCAAATGGTCTTTATATAGGCAAGGGAAACGTCCTTGAACCATCACAACCCTTTTCAAAAGGTTTGGGACACAATGGTTCATGAAAAGATGCACTTTTTCGTTCTGGTAATCGATTACCATACTTAGTGTAATCGATTACACAAGTGACCGTTTCAGTTTGAATTTGAATTTCAAACATGTAATCGATTACAAGACTGGAGTAATCGATTACTTGCCTTGGTGTAATCGATTACCATAATGGTGTAATCGATTACACAGAAGCCCATTTTCCAGAAACTTATTCTTTGAGACTTGCTTAAGGTTTTCTACTTCTTTTAAGTTATGAAAACACTTAGCTTGATTAGATTAGGTGTTTTGAGAGCCTTTATGCTTTAATAAACCTTTAGAAGCATAACTCACCTAATTCTAAGACTTCTAGACTATTGATGGACTTGAGTGCTTGATTCTTTGAAGTCTTCTTTTCTTCTTTTTGTTGATGAGTTTGTCGTCATCAAAACCACAGCCAGGGTCAGGAGCAAGACCTTCTTCACAACACTTTTTCGTTCTGGTAATCGATTACCATACTTAGTGTAATCGATTACACAAGTGACCGTTTCAGTTTGAATTTGAATTTCAAACATGTAATCGATTACAAGACTGGAGTAATCGATTACTTGCCTTGGTGTAATCGATTACCATAATGGTGTAATCGATTACACAGAAGCCCATTTTCCAGAAACTTGTTCTTTGAGACTTGCTTAAGGTTTTCTACTTCTTTTAAGTTATGAAAACTCTTAGCTTGATTAGATTAGGTGTTTTAAGAGCCTTTATGCTTTAATAAACCTTTGGAAGCATAACTCACCTAATACTAAGACTTCTAGACTATTGATGGACTTGAGTGCTTGATTCTTTGAAGTCTTCTTTTCTTCTTTTTGTTGATGAGTTTGTCGTCATCAAAACCATAGCCAGGGTCAGGAGCAAGACCTTCTTCACAATCTCCCCCTTTTTGATGATGGCAAACACATTCTTGATACTTGAAGATCATATATGCATTCTTAATGCTTAACTCCCCCTATTTGATGGAATCTATTATTTCTGATTTTTCTCTCCCCCTTTCTAATGTACTTGTTAAATTCCTGCATATGATCTTTTAAGAGCACAGAACCGTTCTCCCCCTTTTGACTTCATCAAAAAGAAGAAAAGGCCAAAAAATGTACAGGCATACATACAAGTATATTGAAACATAAAGCATGGGGGAAGGGGGTAAACATGCAAAACATGAATAACCATCACTTATATATATATATAAGAAAGAAAATACAGAAGGTATACATAGTAAGACATATCAACCATATGTAGTAGAGGGATAACAACAAATAGATAAAGCCATTTTTGTGGAAATAGGGAAATCCTAATAGTAAATAGATAACTATATAGAGACACAAAACTTCAGAACTTAGGCTTGACTAGAATCCTCAGAGGTCTCAGAAGGGTCAAGTTCTTGAAGGCTCTCGATTTCCTTACGCATGAACTCTTTCTAGAATTCGTTTGGTGTTTTGGTTTCTGTTAACCAAAACCGGGATTTCCTCATTTCGACCAAGATTAACTTGCTGAATAGGTTCATTATGAGGAACGCCCTCATTTAGACCAAGATTAACTTGTGGACAGGCTCATTTTGTGGGACCTGTTCGATTTGACCAATGTTAACTTGTGAGCAGGCTCGTTCTGTGGAACCTGTTCGATTCGATCATGATTGACTTGGTGCACAGGTTCATAATGATGAGCCCGTTGATTCGGTCGAACCTCCAACATATAGGGTTGGTCAGTTGGATGAGGCGCTCGTCGACCAGCTTGAGCAATTTGTCCCATCATAGGTTCTGGTGCGCCAAAAACATTCGCAATTCGACCCAGTTGAGTCGTCAATTTTTGGTAGGCAATTGTAGTGTCTCTAATCATGGGATTAAAGATTGTAACAATTTGTTGAGTCTAAATATTGACTAACTCATGGTTACTGTCGTCCATTTGTTGCCTAAGAACATTAACCCTGTTGTTGGTCAAGGCAAACGGGGAACCACCCATATTAGAAAAAAGGGGTCCCATATTTCTTGATCCAACTGCCCCTGATCTTGATGTTGTGTACTGGTTTCCTGGGGAAGCCGTTGAAAGCATATTTTTGGAACACATCACGGGATAAGTTCCTATCCCTTGCATCATCTACCAAGGCATCCCATAAGGTTGGTTTATAAGATTGTGGGGAATTCGATAATTATCCCAAGGCCCTGGGTGGATGACACCAACAATAGCCTGTGAAATCGCAGGAGTTGTTGGACTTGGGATCGGAATCGGGGCCGTAACTTGCTTTAATATTGGCCCTGCTGTGTATGAACTTGATGCCTGAGTGGGATTCGTTCCAATAGGCATTGCTGGTTGTGGCTGAGTCAAATCCTGACCAGTCAAGACTGGCAGTTGAGTTTGACTTTTTTGAGCATTAATAACCGCCATGTCGGAAACGAAGACGGCTTCTAATCGTGAAGGATTTACTAAGGGATTAACACCATTACTAGTATTAATTCGCAGTTTTTCACTTACATGAGGTCCTACATTAGACCCTGATGATTGGTTTTCTCTACAACGGTTGGACATTTTACCACTCTATAATATCATACACTAAATTAAATTTCCTTAATTCAAAACTAATCTTCTGAATTAGGAAAATTTGTTTAAGGCACATGGATGATTCAAGATGAAAACATACTCCCTTAGTCCCACTGAGCGTTCCACTTTGTTTACGCTGATTTTTGGTAATCAGGGTAACTCCACAAGAAAATCTGAATGTTTATGAAGAGGCTGGATTCTATCCTCTTACGGGTCCTGGGAATATGGAAATCTTCCTGGTGCGTGTGGGGTGTGTAGGTGGAGTGGATTGCGTGAGTCCGTCGAAAGTGGTTCGAGCGGATTGATCGTGCGGGTTTGGGAAAAGAGACTTGAAAGGGAAGCACTTCCAAGTGTTTGAGGGGGAGAGGAAAAGTAAAAAAAGGAAAAGAAAGTGAAAATAAATTGCAAGGAATAATAAAATTTAAAGGTTTTTCCAGTTGACCACCACTCAGTCACTGACGTGTGTCTCATTCCTGTTGCTCTGCGTCGCTACCAGTGGACTTATAGCGTAGAGGTGAGGGTTAATGCTACCGGACGTGTTGTGGTATGGGCAAAAAAATCCCGAACTTTTCCTTTGCTTCTTCTATTTATAGGCAAAATCTCCTAACTGCTTGCAACGGCCATTTCTTCTCATCCTTACATGTGTCTTCTGTCCGCTTCTTCATTCTCTAGGTGTCCTGTTGATCTAACTGCTCTAACCGTCGAAAGACAGTTTCATGCATGCCAAGGCCCAACCGAGAACAAGCTCTAACACTTGTTCGTTTTAAGGCTCTGTGACTGGTTAAGTCGGTCACTTTATGTATTGTCTGGTATGTTCAGCCGCTATTGTTGACCTTAGAGGATAAGTGTCAGATGTTCTTGGGAATGATAAACTGCCGTTTTTTTTGACCACTTTATCTTCAAACTTTTTTTGTAAGTCGGTTTCCTCACTCTATAAATAGAGAACTTGTAGTCGTGCATTAATCTTTAGTTTTCTTCCAAAAATTTCCTTCCTTCAAAGAAACCTCAGTTCTCTATACTCTTTGGAAGTACTTGGTGTTGAAGTAATAGCCGTTCATCTTTTGATTCGTGTTCGAGTTCTTCCCGTTCGTTGAAAGACAAATCTTCTTCGTGTTCGAATTTCTCTTGTTCGTTGAAGGATAAATCTGATTCGTGTTCGAGTTCTTATTGTTCATTGCAGGACAAATTTGAAGTTTCAAATCTCTTAATCTTTTGAGTCATACAAGGTTGGTTTCCTTTCCAATTCTTATGTTAGAGCTTTGTTATAATCCTTGTGTTTCAGAAAAATCCTTTAAATTCAGAATAGAAACTATCTTAGATTAATTTTACAATGAGTTTTATCCATGAGAAAGTTTGGGTTTTGAAGATTAGATTTTTACATGATTTTTACGTGAAAAACATTTATTAAGGGCTCTCAGGCCGAGAGCTGGCGAATGAGCGCTGGGTTCCAACGCCCTAGCGTTGGAATTCTGCCAAAACTTTGTGCACCAGACGATTTCCCAATGCATGAGCGTTGGTGGCCAACGCTCGAGCGTTGGAGCACGCTCTGTTCTACCCTGGTTTACGAAAAATTCTGATTTTGACCGTTTTGAGTCCAATTTCTGTTCAGATTGTATCCTATCCTTAGAATAGTTAATTAAACGAGTTCTTATGATAATTCTAGGTTGAAGATCAAGTGCATGCAACCTAATCGAAGGTAAGGGTAACTCAGTCTTAGTGTTGTGTCGTTGTGATGTTTGTGACTCTGTTTGAAGGGTCTGATTGTATTTGCCTTTGAATTTATGATCTGGAGGAAGCTAATTTGTGGCAGCAGGAGATCGAGTAGATCTTAGTCTTTTTACAGACCCTGTTATAACCAGGGTAAACTACGCTGCATACATGTTATCCGGAGAGGCTGAGCACTGGTGGAGCGGTGCTAGAGCTATGATGGAGGCAGATCACCAAGTTGTTACTTGGGAGTCTTTTAAGAGGGCTTTTCTGGCTAAGTATTTTCCCAGGAGTTCTAGAGCTGCAAGGGAGAAGGAGTTCATGAAACTGAAACAACGAGGAAAATCTGTTGCTGATTTTGCTGCGAAGTTGGACTCGTTGGCTAGACACTTCAGATATTTCAGAGGACAAATTGATGAGGAATTCATGTGCGAGCGATTCATTGATGTCTTCTTATTCTTTTCAAAACTTTTAAGCCTTTACTTTTTTTCAAAACAAGGTCTGCATACTTTATTTTGAAAGGAACCCCATTCCCATGGTATCTTATACTAATTCCCCGGCTAGCGCACACAATAACAATTGGTGGTAAGGCATAGCAATGTTGCAACAAGCAAGATCAAGAGAAAACGGTAATTCAATAAATATTCTATGAGTCATAGCACTACATAACACAACATACATATTCAATCAATCTCAACGATATCATACATCAAACAATCCTAATTCAGCATATCAGATGTCTTCAGATACTTCAATCAAATTCAAGCAATATAAGTCGGGTCGTTCATAGAATGCCATCGACTGACATACAACATAATAGTATAAACATATACATATGCTTAATAGCTAATGTAACGAAGTGCCCTTACCGAAGAACTGTTCGATCCGGGTAATTACGTAAGCTCCGATCGTCCTGGCCGGTCCGAAGTCTCGTAAACCTTCAAGAAACATAGCCTAGCTCAGAATTTGAAACTCAATCCTAAGGTCCTTGCTACTGGTCCTACATGGTTTCTATTCCTTAGACAATGGTCCTAACTCTTAGGAAAAATCTTGGAAGTCGAAGACGTTTTTTAACAACTTTGATATCCGTCGAAAGAACGTAGAAAACTCTAAGTTACAAATTTCCAAATCTTCCTAAACTCAAAAACCATAAAGAGAATCAAGGCTAGATGCTTACAAATCAACTTGAAGGCCTTAAACAAAGTTTTGAATCCAAAAACACACACAAAAACCCAAAGGTTCAATTCTGCCCAAGTTTCTTAAATTCACAAAAACCTTCCATTTTTACCAAACAAGTCATTAAATTACTCAAGAAAAATTTCACAAGCCAAAACATAACTTGTATTATAATTTTCTAAGACAAATTTTCAAGTCTTGAGTTCAAAAATCTTCTAAGTGTCAAAAGCACTAAATTCCATTCCAAAAGCAAATTTTCCAAAACCTAAGTTTCTTTAACTTATCAAAAACCCTAATTAAGCTATGAGTTCGAGAAACCAATTTACCCAAAAGCTCAATTTTAAACCTAAAATCCAAATTTTCAAAGTGCTCTAGAAATCAATTCTCTAGGGTTTTAAATAAGATTTTTCACTAGGCCCTTTTTGCACTAATTAGGGAAAAAACTTTCCTACAAACTCAAAACCATTTTCAAGCATTTAAGCACACTCAAAAGCTAGTTGGAAATAAAATTATTCCCTGCCCCAAAACAGCAAGCAATTCGGTCAAACCCAAACAATTCCAAAATCAATTTTTCTTTCAAAACTAACTTGTACACATTAAAGGTTACATGAAATCTATGGTGAAACAAAATTTTAAAGTTTGAAGATCACTTACTCACATAATCAATTTTCCAAAAACTTAGCTTCCAAGAAAACGAATTAGACAAATCCAAAGGGAGTTCAAGGTTCTAACAACTTCACAAATATCCAAACTCAACCTATCAAAAATCCGAATCGGTAGAACCGTAGATCGGGATGAGGGGAGTAATTTACCTCAAAGCACCAAGTGGAGGAGACAAGTGGAGGGGCTGCCATGGTGGAGGAGGAGGGCCGACCATGGAGGTTTAGGAAGGAAGAAGATGAAGAGTTGTAACACCCCAATTTTGGGTTGAGGGTTACAAGGTAGATACGCGGAAATTAAAGCCTCTCAGAAAAACTCAATTTCTTAAAAGGTTTTCGTCTCTCTTAATTACTTAAATAATATAGGTAATATTTCCCCATAGATAATATTTTCTAACGCGGAAGCAAAACGAGGAAAATATTACAACAAAGGAAATATGCTCAACAGCGAGCCCAAAAATAAAATTAAAACAAACGGAATATAATAACAACGTAGTTCGTCATCCTCCTCTGAATCTTCCACGCTTCCAATGCGCACTTTGATTCCGTAAAGCTCCTCAAGAGACGACGATCAACACCCTGTCTATTTTCTGGCGTTAAGCGCCCAAACACAAACAGAAAGGGTTAACTCTTAAACAAACAACAAATACCAAACAGCATGTTGAAGAGAACATAACATAAGTGACAACAACAATATTTCCAAAATACAACAACTCCTTCAACATTATACTCATTTCCTCATAAACAACGAACATAACCCATGCTTATGAGTCCTCAAATGCAACTACAAGTTAAGGCACGATCACATGGGACTAAAACCCATCTCATCATCCTTAACCACGATCCCATGGGACTAAAACCTATCTCATCGCCCTCAGGCTCGATCACATGGGACTAAAACCCATCTCATCGCCATCAGCCCCAAAAAAATATGTATATGCCATGCCAACATGTTCAACATCATCATGAATGAACAATTGTCAATATAACATAATCAACTTCATCATCTTCAACATAATCAAGTAAACAATTCTCAATTCCAAGCATAACAATACCAACAATTCCATCATAATAAACAAAGTAATTTCCAACAGCAAAATCATATGTAGAGCACAACTGACTCTATCCAGACCCAGAGTTACCCTTACCTTATATTTAATGTTTTATGTTTCGTTCAAGGTTCTTCGACTTCCGCAAACTCAACCTTCAATAAGCACGCACAAATCGTTACCATCTAACTAATTTAAACGCAAGAAAGTAAACGGACAACGACTTAGCTTTAGATCAACAAAATACTATGCCACCCGTCAATGCATAGAGTTTCCTTACCTCTCATTCTCCTTAGAGTTCTTGTTGAACTCTATCTAGGATATGTGAAGAAGGTCTTGCTCCTGACCCTGGCTGAGGTTTTGATGACGACAAACTCATCGACAAAAAGAAGAAAAGAAGACTTAGAGGAAACAGCGCTACAAAGTCTATCAAGTACCTAGAAGTCCTAGTTTAGGTGAGTTATGCTTCTAAAGGTCTATTAAAGCATAAAGGCTCTTTAAAACACCTAAATTAATCAAGCTTAATGTTTTCATAACTTAAAAGAAGTAGTACCCATGTCTGAACTTTGTCATGTAGGTGTGTATGAAAGCAGCAAATGATTTATGGTATCTTGATAGTGGCTGCTCATCACACATGACAGGAGACAAAACCAAGTTTTCTTTTCTTATACCTAAGGAAAAAGGTTTTGTCACATATGGAAACAATCAAAAGGGAAAGATACTCTGTATTGGAAGAATAGGCACACCCCCTCAAACCGTCATCGATAAAGTTCTTTACGTTGATGGTTTGATGTATCAGTCAACTATGTGACAAAGGTTTGAAAGTTGGTTTCATTGATGATATATGTGTAGTAAAAGATGTGAAAACTAAAGAAGTTAAGTTTTCTGGTTATAAAGTCAATAAAGTCTTCATGATCTCCTTGGAAGAAATTCCACAAAACGTAAGATGTCTTTTGGCCAAGAACAATAGTGATTCATGGCTATGGCATAAAAGACTTTCTCATATACACATAGATCATTTAAACAAACTAGTCAAGCATGATCTAGTTGTTGGGCTTCCAAAGATAAGATTCGACAAAGACAAGCTTTGTTATGCATGTCAGAAAGGGAAGCAAACCAGAACGTCTTTCAAACCAAAGAACATAGTTTCAACTTCAAGGCCCCTTCAATTGCTACATATGGACTTGTTCGGACCTTCAAGAACAAAAAGCCTCGGAGGTAATTTCTATGCAGTTGTTATTGTTGATGATTTCTCTAGATTTACGTGGACATTATTTTTGCCTCATAAGAATGAAGCCTTCAACGCATTTAAGAGATATGCAAGGCTAGTTCAAAATGAGAAGTCTTTAAAGATCTCTTCTATTAGAAGTGATCATGGTGGAGAATTTCAGAATCATCAATTTCAAGAACTATGTGATGAAAATGGAATATCACATAATTTCTCTACTCCGAGAACACCACAACAAAATTGTGTTGTAGAAAGGAAGAACAGATTGCTTGAAGAATTAGCAAGAACCATGCTAAGTGAATCAAGTCTTCCTAAATATTTCTGGGCTGATGCTGTAAGTACTGCTTGCTATGTTTCCAATAGAGTTCTTATTAGACCAATTCTGAAGAAAACCCCCTATGAACTCTACAAAGGAAGGAAACCAAATATCTCTCATCTACATGCTTTTGGATCCAAATGCTTTGTCTTGAATAATGGAAAGGAAAACCTTGGTAAGTTTGATGAAAAATCTGATGAAGGTATATTCCTTGGTTATTCTCTAACAAGCAAAGCCTATAGAGTCTTTAACAAGAAAACTCCATCTGTGGAAGAATCCATACATGTTTCATTTGATGAGTCTAAATCTTTAATAGAAGATACAGTCAATCTTCCAGATAATGAAGAAGAAGATATCATTATCAATGAAGACTCACAAAAGGAAAGAGATCAAAATCCAATACAAGAAGATCACATTGAAGATAACACTTATCAACTTCCAAAGGAATGGAGAATCCATAGGGATCATCCAATTGATAATATCATTGGTGATATTTCTAGAGGCGTTTCTACAAGGCTACACTTAAATGATTTTGTTTTGAATATGGCCTTTGTCTCTCAAATAGAACCCTCAAAAGTTAATGATGCTCTGGAGGATGAGTATTGGATTGTGGCAATGCAGGAAGAATTAAACCAATTTGAAAGGAATCAAGTTTGGGAACTTGCTCCTAAGCCCACTGACTAGAAGATCATAGGAACACAGTAGGAACTATAAAAATAACAAACATAATCGTTAAGAAGATAATTTTCTTATATATCTTAAATACTTGCTTAATTTTCAGATAAACATATATGCTTACATGCTTAAATTCATGACTTAAATTTATGATTGCATATATCTGATTTACCTATGTGCTAAAACACATGTCTTATGTTAGTTCTTATCATTATATACTTGTATAATCTTTTCTTACATGATTACATGTCTTAATTGATTATATGCTTAAGTGTTCTTTTGAAAATGTGTTACATAGGATTATATAGGTTAGAACTTATAAAATGTCCTTGTAATCGATTACCATAGGCTTATTAATCGATTACCCTTGTTCTTAGTCCTCATGCTTATTTAATTTCTCTGAGTAATCAATTACCATAACTGGTATAATTGATTACATATTCGAAATTTGAATTTTTTTTCAAATTTTGGACTGCAAGTAATCGATTACATTAACTGCTGTAATCGATTACAGTTGCAATTTTGAATTTTATTTAAAATTCAAATAGTGGTAATCGATTACACAACTGCCTGTAATCGATTACCGATTCGATAATATAAGTATCTCTGGTCAGTTTTCATAATCGATTACACTGTTCTTCTTCCCTTTCCTCTCCTCGACGCCGAACTGGTCTTGCCCACTATTCTCCCTCGTTTCTTGCTCAATTTCAGAACCAATTGGTGGGTTTTGCTCGTCCTTACCCTCTCTTGCCTCTCAACCCATTCGGATTTTCCAATTTGGTCTCTACCCAAAAACCCTTTTTCGAACCCTAGCCTTTCCCAAATCCGAAAATGGCCTCTTCTTCCTCTTGCAGACACCGGTCGAAGAATCTATCTATGAATACCCTTGACCTTTCACGTCTTCTCGTCACGGAGGAACAAAAGGAACGATTCTTGGCCTATTACCTTGAAAGGCCGATTCTTCCTCCCAAGTACGGTGACTTGAACTCCTTCATCAATGCTGGACTTCTCTTCCCATCTCTCCTCGACTTCCAAGGCCTTGATGAATTCGTTGGCTTCACGGGTACGTATTATCCTGAACTCGTCAAAGTCTTTTATTGTAATTTGGTCAAGAGGGGTGGCAAAATCTGTTCATCAGTCAAAGGGGTTGATATTTCTTTGACTCAAGAGCAATTGGGCAATTTACTGACAATTCCCTATGTTGGAGCCCGACTAAGTCCTGAGATTACGTGTCCATGGGCTGATTATGATAAGAAGTCCTTTTATCTATCTCTGTGTCGATTTTCTGAGGAGGAGATACAGTTGAAGAAACAACGAACGGAGGCCAACCGTTCTAGAGATATCCTTGCTGTTGGTTATCTCACTGTAGAGGATCGTTTACTTCATTATTTGATAAGCTATGTTCTTCTCCCTCAGTCCTCTAACCACGCTCAGATTAGCGATTTGGAGTTACAAATCATATATGGTCTGAAGCATAATGAATCAATTAATTGGGCTTACTTCGTCATGATACACATGCTGCTTCACAAGGACAGAACTGGCCCTCTTCCTTATGCTCCTGTTATTACTCTTATTCTGAAGAACTTTGGGGTTTCTACACATGGAGAGTATGCACAGGTCATGGATGCTAAGGCTCAGAGGATAGACATGGAAATTCTGAACAAGATGGGGATTTTCAGGGATATTGATGGTACTTTCAGGCACAAATCAGATTTGGGTCCTGACACTACCCAGGCTCCTGCCCCTGCTGCTTTCTGTCCACCATCCTCTGAGAGTGGTCCTTCGTCCTCTGCGGATGCCGATGCCTCTACTCAACTCATCCTCTCTCATTTGGCTGATATGAGGACACACTTTGATCAGAGGTTCGATCACATGGAGGGTCGGGTCGAGTCCATGTACACCACTCTTCATGCTGATATGGATCGCCTCAGTCTTCGTGTCGATCGCATGGCTCCCTCTACTCATGACTCTCCTGACTCGTCTGAGGATTTTGATGCATTTTAGTGCTGTTCATGCTTTCATTAGACATCCTATTTTATTTGGTTTGTAATAGCATAGTCTAAAAACTCTTCACTGCACTGTTGGATATTTTCATTTATTTTCTATGTTTGGATGATTATGGGTTTATCATTGTTTTACATCTTTACCCCCATACCCGTGCTTTATTTCGAAATATATACTTGTATGGATGTATGCCTGTTTTTTGGCCTTTTCTTCTTTTTGATGACGTCAAAAGGGGGAGAAAGGTTCTGTGCTCTTAAAGACAATATGCAGGAATTCAACAAGTGAATTAGAAAGGGGGAGAAATACTGGATAACATCAAACAGGGGGAGTTCTTCAACAGAAATGCATATATGATCTTCAAGTATCAAGAATGTGTTTGCCATCATCAAAAAGGGGGAGATTGTGAAGAAGGTCTTGCTCCTGACCCTGGCTGAGGTTTTGATGACGACAAACTCATCGACAAAAAGAAGAAAAGAAGACTTAGAGGAAACATCGCTACAAAGTCTATCAAATACCTAGAAGTCCTAGTTTAGGTGAGTTATGCTTCTAAAGGTCTATTAAAGCATAAAGGCTCTTTAAAACACCTAAACTAATCAAGCTTAATGTTTTCATAACTTAAAAGAAGTAGAAAACCTTAAGCCGATCTCAAAGGATTAAGTTTCTGGAAGTTGGACTTTAGTGTAATCGATTTCAGCCTTCTGGTAATCGATTACACCTAGGCAAGTAATCGGTTACCCATTGTTTGTAATCGATTACATGTTTGAATTTGAAATTCAAACTGAAACGGATATTAGTGTAATCGATTACACTAAATGATGTAATCGATTACCAGAATGAAAAGTTGCATCTTTTCATGAACCATTGTGTCTCAAACCTTTTGGAAAGGGTTGTGATGGTTCAAGGACGTTTCCCCTTGTCTATATAAAGTCCATTTGAGTCCAGAACATAACAACACATGAGAATACAACATTAGGCCAAAGCTTTGTCAAAATTAGTTCATCTTTTAGAACTTAAACTTTCAAGAGCCTAAATTCTGAGTTCATGATCTTCATGTTTATAAGAACACTCTAGTTGTTCATATCTTGAGGAACTCAGAATCCTATTATGCTTAAAAGCCTTAAAGCATAAATTCTCATGATCAATCCACTTGTATGTTAAAGGATTGACACAGCCAATTGTAAACTCTTCTTCATCTCTTTCTGTAAGATTGAGTATTCACCGTGGATCTCGGTGAAGGGTTGTTGGTACTGAAAGTGGTATACTTTCAGGGTGTTGATTGAAGGTGGTTTAGCCTTCAAGGTCTGAGGGTGGTTTGCCTTCAAGAACTGAAAGTGGTTTGCTTTCAGGGGCTGTGGAAAGTGGTATACTTTCACAGGAAATTGATAGGAATTCTTAGGGTCCTTGGTATAAGAACTTGTAAGAGATTTTTATCAATAGTGGAAAAATACTCAAGGGGTTTTCTTGAGGGACTGGACGTAGCCTTCGGTAGATAGAAGGTGAACCAGGATAAAATTCTGTGTGTGAATTCTTCTATCCTTCATCTTTACTTTCAAGCAACGCTTAATTCCGCTGCAATCACAACTACCGTTTCGTGATCATCATTACCTTGAAAGTAATAATTTCAATAAGGCGAAAATCGGGGCAACTCTGATTCACCCCCCCTCTCAGGTTGCTATCTGTACTAACAGGATATTCATTGAGGTTTCGAGTCAAGGTTCGAATTTCTTTAAGTAATAAACTTTAACAAGTCGGCTTCATCAAACAACTAACAAAAAGAATAAACAAGCATGGAACGACAACCTCAAGACTTAAGTCTCAACTCGTCCTAAAGGATCATGTTTCAAAAATCAACTTCTCCATTACAACTCCGTTGTATAACTCTCGGCCATTCTTGGCTTAGGAGAGAGGTTGACCTTTCATTTTGATCCGACATTCACAACAAGACATATAAACATTTTAAACAAGGTTTTAAACAAAGATATTAGCCTCTAAGAGAGGAGTAGGTTCGGCCATCCCTCATTGAGCATCAAATAGGTTTTGTTTTCCAAAACCATAAGCCCTTGGGAAGCCTTCATCACCCAACTTTTGTAGCACATGAAAACAAGGTTCAAAACAAAACTTCAACTCTAACATAAGGCATGGATTCGGCCATCTTTATTGAGCACCAAAGGAGTTTGTTTTCTCCAAAACCATGTGCATCAAGAAAAGCCATCATTATCCCATATTAAGCAAAACAAAACGTGATATCTAGGAAAAACATCAACCTTAGAGGAGGAGCATAGGTTCGGCCATAGCTTGTTGATCATCAAGGATAATTTCTCCTCTTCCAACAAGTCACTTTTAGGAAGCCTCATCACCTAAAAACAAGGTTTCATAACAAAGGTTTTTCAAACCGTTTTGAGAACAAGAAAACATAAAACTTTACCAAATAAAACAACCTCATGGATCAACTCAAAGTCATGTTCTTGCTTGGAGGATCCTTTGGAGAAAAACAAGTTTGGAACCATTGTTTGGTTCAAACTCTACCATAACTATAACAAAAGAATATTGCAACAGAAGAAGTAGTAGAAGAAGAAGAAGAAGAAGAAGAAGAAGAAGAAGAAGAAGAAGAAGAAGAAGAAGAAGAAGAAGAAGAAGAAGAAGAAGAAGAAGAAGAAGAAAGTATAACAATAACCATATAGAAAGAAAACTAAACACCATATCCTATCAAAAACCTACCTTTCACCAAGAGAGAAAGCGCAAAACATGATAGGGAGAAGAGAGGGAAAGAGTGCGGCCAAGGAGAGGAAAAGAAGAGAAAAAAATGAGAGAAAACAAGAGAGAAGAGAGAGGGGCCGACCAGCCATATAAAGGAGGCATTAACACTCATTAAACTCATATTTAAACCCATTTATTGCTCATTAATCTCATGTCTCAATTCGAATTTCAGCCTTTAACCATTAAAAATATGATTAAAATTAAAACATGCCTCACTAGGATTCGAACACAAGCCATGCCCATCAAATGCCTAATACTCAACCACTAAGCCAAGACTCATCTTGTTAAAACTCTTACACGAACATTGTTATAAACTTCCAAATCGAACCATCATGTTCTCAGAACAAAATATCATTAAAGCTCTTAATACTAAAACACAAACCAACCTTGACTAGTCCAATGACTAAACCACAAATGTCCAAACTTAAAGGACCAAAACCTAATTATAAAATCTTCAAGGACCAAATTATAATTACTCAAAACTTGAGGGTCTTACAAGAGCTCTCACTTTCTTCCACTTAAATCTCTCTAAAATCTCACTTTATGAAGTTTTAGTGAAAAAAAGCCATGGAGAACCCTATTAAAGGGTGTGGGCCGTGGCCACTAATGGGCTTGGGGGCCAAAGTCCAATTTTCATTTACCCTTAGCGACCAAAGTGTGAAGGGTAAAAGGTAAAAGTAAAAATCTCTTTTTACTATTTGAGGACCAAAGAAAGTGTAAACTCTCAAAGGGCAGGGACTAAACCATAAACTTTGAAGGGGCAAGGACCAAACTAGGATTATGTAAAGATTAGAAAATATCTTGAATGTTTTACTATTATATTCCTAATCCATGACGCGTCAGTGCGTCAGCGCGTCAGTGCGCCACTGCATCAGGCACTGGTCGTCATCTGATTCTGGTCATTAATAACTCTTGTTATTATAGTTTGAATCTTTTGAAGTACATTGATTATACTTTGTCTTGAATTATTTAGTAATTCAAGTTAGTATTGGGTTGATATATTTAGTTTTATTTATGAGAAATGTGTGTTTGAGTATGGAATTATGTATTGTTTAAGCCTTGCCTAAAATGGCGACATTTCCAAGGCATTTGACACTTATCTTTTAAAGTCAACAATAACGGCTGACCAGACTAGGCAAAACGAAACCAAAATGAAGTCCTAGTCTGCCAACTAAACAAAGTAACAGTCTGCCAACTAAACAAAGTAACAGTCTGCCAATTTTGCCAAACGATCTCAACCAAACGGTCTCTACCAGTCAAACGATCTCAACTGCCAAACTATCTCAATCACCAAACGATCTCAACTTTCCTTTCAAAATGTCGCCATTTCAGCCAAGTCTTAAACAATACATAATTCCATACTCAAACACACATTTCCCATAAATAAAACTAAATATATCAACCCAATACCAACTCGAATTACTAAATAATTCAAGACAAAGTATAATCAATGTACTTCAAAAGATTCAAACTATAATAACAAGAGTTACAGGGACCAAAATACAATCACACAAAGTTGAGTGTCTTACACCGAACCCGTTGGGTTTTGAGTTCCCCATACCCGTGATAAGCAAAGAGAAACTCCACAAAAACCCGAAACCCGACTCATACCCGTTAGGAATACCAATGCAGTAGCAGCAACATCTTCATAATGATTCAAAAAAGGCTAGCAATTCAAAATTCCATATTTAGGATCATGATATAAATCTAGAGTACAAGAATACCAAGGATCTAAAACAAAATTCTTAACTTGTACAATCACAATTTATAACAAAATTCAGTAACAAATACAAGTATACAATTCCAACTATTCATAGTCTTCGACATCAACCTCTTCCAGATTAAAATAGCAACAGTAGACCCTCCAAAACATAGACACCTGTTAATCTGTTATATTCAAATTAAACTCATTAGTAACCTGAACGAAATATTATAGCTTGATGATTATAAAGGATGCATATCCACAAGAGAAGACAAGCTTCACATAAGAACAAAGGAATATTTGCACGCAAATCATTTAAATGTGTACTAGCTATTTTTTTCTAAATAATACAAAAAAAGTAACACCATGTTGCACCTTTGATTGCATTGCTTGATTTATTCCTAAAGGCTTCTAGTTACTTAGATGACTGAAGTTGAATAAAGGGGTATAAGAGAAAAGATCAAATCAGTGAACCTGAAGTATAAAGAAGAGAAACATATTTTATCAAAACTGATTTACTTTTGAAACTCTGCATACTTGCTATGATCCCTAGCACTGCATGAATTTGTGAAACATAGTCATGCTATTAGATACATAAATAATATCAGGTAAAGTGTAGTAAAAGAACTAAAGCAAATCACAAGTCATGCTTCCAAAACAACTACATTAGACCAACAAGGAAAAAATATGAATAGGACAATACAAATTATAACCCCACGTAACCTTTGACAGTAACACTTTGTGGCCACTTCCACCTCCTGATAAAATAATTTAGTTATGCCAAAGTAGCTCCAACGGTTATCAGTATAGTTCCACAGGTAGCTAAAGAAATAAAACTCATTGTGAAACATAGTCATGCTATCAGATACATAAATAATAGAGTGTAGTAAAAGAACTAAACCAAATCACAAGTTATGCTTCCAAAACAACATTAGACCAACAAGGAAAAAAAACCTTAGCCTCAATAAACCATAGGTTTTAAGTCCTCATAAATAAATAAAAAACAAAATTAACCAGATCAAACACACAAGATTAAAAATATATAGTTCAATACTCAAGTTAGTAAAATGGTTATATAGGCTAAAGGGTTATGATATAAAATGTTAAGAGGCGTTGCCCCTTATATTGGAATATTGAGTGTTGTATAGGAGTTTAATTTCTATGAGTTAAATAACATCTTGAATTGAAACTTGAAACAACAAGACTCCTTAATAACATCTGGAAAAAAGAGAGATCTGAACAAGAAACCAAACGTGAACTCAAGCAAGAGCGAAGTGAGAATGGAGAGCCGAAAACGCACATTCAATAGAAATTCAGTGATAAAAGTAAAAACAGCACCAGATGTCAAAATCAGAGACAAAGAAACAAGTTCAGGGCTTACCAGACTTTGACGCACAGAGAGGGGTCGCCGCCGGCCGCCCAGAGAGATGTCGTCGCGTAGAGGGGTGTCGTCGCGACGCAGAGAGGGATTGCCACCCAGAGAGATGTCGTCGCGGTCTCACCGAGGAGCGTTTAGGCGAGACTGCGAGGTACAATGGTGGCTGAAAAATGAAAACCCTAAGCAGTGTCACTACAAATATATATATATATATATATATATATATATATATATATATATATATATATATAAAAGGATATTTTAGTAAATACATATATATGGGTTCAGGTAGGGTTCGGGTGCGGGTTTCCTCAAACCCAAACCCGAACCCGAACCCGAACCCAAACTCAAACAGAACGGGTTTTACTCGTCAAATCGGGTCGGTAGGGTCGGGTACCTGCGGGTATGGTTTTTTCTTTCATCCCTATCAACAAGGCAACAGAAGATCCATGAACAGAACTACCTAACGCATGACTTGGAGCTTGCAGTGGTGGTTTTTGCTCTCAAAATGTGGAGACATTATCTGTATGGGGGCACGTTCACCGTCTTCAGTGATCACAAGAACTTGAAGTACCTTTTTGACTAGAAGGATCTGAATATGAGACAGAGGCGTTGGATGAAGTTTCTAAAGGATTATGATTTTACCTTGCAGTAAGGCAATCCATGTATCCTCGTTGGTGATTAAGGAGTTGGCGATGCTCGAGGAATTACGAGATCTTCGTCTGGATGTCAAAGTGACACCCGGAAAGATCTTCGTCTGCGCATTTTCAACCGGTGAAGACAACGTACAAAGTAGAGCATCTTGCAAAGGTTTACATTGTAGAGATTGTGCGATTGCACGGAGTTCCTTCGACCATAGTTTTCGTCAGAGATCCGAAGTTTACCTCTCGCTTCTGGAAGGCTCTGCAGGGAGCTCTTGGTTCGAAGTTGAGTATGAGTTCCACTTATCACCTACAGACGGATAGGCAGACTGAGAGGACAATTCAATCATTGGAGGATCTTCTTCGAGATTGTGTGTTGGATAATCAAGGGAGTTGGGATGAGCTCTTGCCATTGATCAAGTTCACCTATAATAACAGTTTCCATGCTAGTATTGGCATGGCACCGTACAAGGCACTGTACGGAAGGAGATGCAGGACCCCTTTGTGTTGGTTTTAGGATGGGGAGAACTTGTTAGTTGGGCCAGAGTTAGTCCAACAAATGACGGAGAAGGTGAAACAGACCAGAGAGAAGATGAGTACGTCCCAGAGTAGACAGAAGAGCTACGCGGACAACCGGCGAAGGGAGTTGGAGTTCGCACCGGGAGAACATGTGTTTCTTCGTGTGACACCTACTACCGGAGTCGGGAGGGCAATCAAGTCGAAGAAGCTTACGTCGAAGTTCATCAGGCCATATCACATCATCGAGAGAGTTGGATCGGTGGCTTATCGTATTGCCTTGCCACTCTTCTTGTCAAAAATTCACGATGTTTTGCATGTGTCCCAATTGCACAAATATGTTTCGGATCCTTCGCATGTTATCGCTCAAGATGACATTCAGTTGAAGGATACTTTGACATTTGAGGTTCCACCGATGAGGATCGCAGATCGCGGGATCAAACAGTTGAAGAACAAGAAGATTCCGTTATTGAAGGTGATCTGGAATCAGGTCACAGGATACGCTACGTGGGGGTTAGAGGAGAAATTGAGGGAGCAATATCCCGATTTATTTTTTGACTTGTAGTTTCGAGGACGAAACTCTTTTTAAGAGGGTAGTGTTGTAAGACCCTCAATTTCTTGTAATTGTAATTTGGTCCATTGAATTTTAATAATTATAATTTAGTCCTTGGGCTATTTAGAAATTTGAAATTAGCCCTTGGTTGACCTTTAATTGAGTTTGAATTCAGAATTTGAATGGGAATTAAGTGACTTGATGGGGTTTAATGGCTTTGTCTTGCGTTTAATGGGTCTTGATGAGGAATAATGCAGAGTAATGGTGGGTGTTGGTCGACTCTCTCTCTCTCTCTCCTTGGGGCTGGAATTTTCAGACCACTATTTGAGCTGGTTTCACCTTTGCTTTCTTTCATTCCCTAGTGTTAAACCTAATCTCAAGTGCTGAAATTTTCTAAGCATTGTTGCTACTGCTACAATCCTCCTTTCTCCATTTGTGACCAAGTTGTGCTTCTATAATCCCCTCCAAGAGTGCTTGGTGTTGGTTCTTTGGTAGGTTATTCATACTCTTCCATTTCTGAATTCTTTGGTCCATTTCCTTTCCTCTCTTCCTAGAGTTCTAACTTAGTGTTTTTCCCTAGCACACTCTCACTCAACCTACTCGAGTTTTCCTATCCATCATTGAAGAACAAGGGTTGTGGTCTACTTCTACCTGATCAAACAAGCCAAGCAAGGTTGGAGATCAAGTGTATGCAACCCGTTCTTCTGACAATAATGACCATAATATCAAGTTGTTAAGAATTTCTCAAACCCTATCCTATAGCTAGTATAGCCGCGGCACAACAACATCATAGGGGGAGATTTTCAATTTTTCTAAGATCAAACCATCTAGTATTCCAATTATCCTATGAGTTTTATGAATAACATGAAGAACATTACCAAACAAAACTAAAATCTTCATATAATAATCCTAATAACCCCACCCTTTTACTAATCAGTTATCAATAAAACTCCTACCGAATGTTTTTAGGGTAAAGGATGGATCTACCAACCTTGAAACGAAGAACGCGAAGAAGAAAAATGAAGAACACTTGATGAATTCCTTGAAGATCTTCTTCACAAACGCCTCCTCTTTCTTCTTGCTTCATGAACTTGAACCAAGGGAGGATGAAGGCCAAGAGCAAAAGCTATGAACTAGTGAGAACTCTCCCAATGAAGGAGAAGATCTTGAAATTTATGAGGAAAGGAGGAGAAATGTTTCTGCTCTTCTAGTGAATGAAAAACTATGAAGGTTTACAGTCTATTTATAGCTAATACCCAGGCCAGACCTACTTGGTCACTAAGTGGCTTAATTATGTTTTTAATTCCATTAAATGAATTAAAATTAATATGCAGAAAATAAAAACATAAATACTAGGGAATACTGGAAAAGACCAAAATACCCCTAGACTATTTCTAGGGTCTTAAACCACGGGCTATCAGGAATGGTCCCATTATGTCCATTCCCATTGATAAAATGGCCATAGGATGTCAAACGGTACCAGCTCACTGGGGGACGCTTGGTATGTCCGCACACTTCTGGCACACATCAAACTTTTTTACATAAGCCATTGCGTCCACACTCACTGCTGGCCAATAGTACTCCGCTCGGAGTATCCTTTTGACTAAGGTTCTTCCCCCTGAGTGATTTCTGCAATTGCCTTCGTGAACTTCTTCCAAGACGTACTTTTCTTCTTCGTCTTTTAGGCATTTCAGCAGAGGCGCCAACCGGCCGTGTTTGTATAACCTTCTGTTGATTACCGTGAACTGAGCAGCCTTTCTTCTGATTATTTTGGCCTCAGTCGGGTGTTCTGGAAGGGTTCCCTTATCAATGTATTTTTGAATGGGATCCATCCAGCTCGGCCTCTAGACTAACTGCATCACGAGCACAACCTCTGAACTTATGCTTGGGTTTTCGACCACTCACTGTATAATCGACTTGTTGTTCTTGGGTCTCTTGGTACTTGCCTATTTTGACATCACATTTCCCTTTTGTTTTTCGATTGGGGTACATGGAAAAATTCCACTCCTTCGAACGACCGGATCAATTCTTCAACTATTTCAAGGTAGCTCAACATAAGCAGTTCCCTGGCATGGTACTCTCCCTTTATTTGTGAAATTACTAACTGAGAGTTGCTATATAGTTTTATTCTTGTTGCTTTTAGTTCTTCTATCGTTATCAGGACGGCAATACAACTTCATACTCGACTTGGTTGTTGGAGGTTGGGAAGCTGGATCTTAGTGATATTTCTATTTCTACCTCGTCGATGTTCTTTAGAGCAACCGAAGTTCCACCCCCTTTTTATTCAGGATCCACCCACACATATTTCCTAGGAATCCAAGTGATCGTGGTCGCCTCTTTCGTCATCTCTAGCATGAATTCTGGAAGGGCTTGTCCTTTGATGGCTCGACGAGGTTTGTAAGCAATGTCGTGTTCTAAAAACTCTATGGACCAAGCTACCATCTGACTGGCTAATTTTGGCTTGTGTATCACTTGGCATATCGGCAGGTCCGTCCTCACTATCATTTTGTGGGCTTGGAAGAATTTCCTCAGTTTCCTGGCCGTGATTATCAAGGTGAAGATGACCTTTTCGAGCTTCTGGTACCTGACTTCTGCCCCTTGGAGTACTGTGCCTACAAAGCATACTTGTTTATACCTGGTCAGACGATATTGGACCAGAACCATGCTCACAACTTCCTCGTTGATTGCTAAATATAGAACCAGTACTTCTCCTTTTTCCGGTCGAGAGAGGATTGGTAGTGTTTCTAACGCTTCCTTTAGGTTTGCGAATGCTTGTTCACATTGTTCGTCCCACTGAAAATATTTTCCTTTTTTGAGTAATCTGTATAGCAGAAGTGCTCGTTGTGCTAATTTGGCAAAAAACCTGGTGAGAATCGCTAGCCGACCGATAAGCTGTTGAACTTCCCGGACGGTCCACAAGCTTCTTATTTCGGTCACGGCTTTACCCTTGTCAGGGTCAATCCATCTCTGTGTTAACATGAACCCTGAGAAGTTTTCGGCCTGCACCCCGAACACGCAATTATGAGGGTTCAGTCTCATTGTGTTTCCTCAGTTGTTGAAAGAAGTCTGCCATGTCTTGGACGTCGTCCCCAGCACTGCTAGTTTTGACTATCATGTCATCGACATAGACTTCGAATTTTTCTCCCACCATACCTTCGAAAACTTTTGTTATCATTCTTTGATATGTCGCACTGGCATTTTTTAAGCAGAACGACATCATCTTATAACAATAAATCATCTTTTCTGTGATGAATGTCGTTTTTCCTCATCAGGCGGGTACTTTGGTATCTGGTTGTACCTTTAATAGGCGTCCATGAACCATAGGTATTGGAAGCATGAAGAATTTCCCGCTAACTTGTCAATGTTAGGGAGTGGGAATGGGTCCTTAGGACAAGCCTTATTGAGGTCGGTGTAGTCGACGCACATTCTCCATTTCCCATTTACCTTTTTTACCAACATCGGGTTTGATAGCCATGATGCATATTGTATTTCCTTGATGAAACCAGCTTTCACCAACTCACCAACTTTGGTTTCAATAACTTGTTGCCGCTCGGTACCCATGTTACGCTTCTTTTGGACAACCGGCTTGAAACTAGGATATATCGCTAGTCTATGAGAGTAGAAGTTCGGGTCCAGCCCTTGCACATCTGAAGTGGTGAAAGAGAAAAAATCTTTATTAGCGATCAAAAGCTCTCTCAACCACTTGTCGAGATCAGGGAATTCTTCAGCCAAAGACGTTACTATCTTTGTACTTTGTTCCGTAGTCTTTCCTAGTTGAACATCCTGTAATTTCCCCTCGGACAGAGGTATTTAAACCTCTTGCTCTTCTTGAGCATCGATCCTTGGATCCATCTCTTCTAGAACAACGGTATTACCCCTCTTTCCAGGTTCCTAACTCGTATTCACCTTTTTCTCTTAGTACCGAGCATCTCGAGCTTTTGGCTGAGGGAGTAGCATGAGTATGCTTCTTTGGTGCTTCCCACAATAGTGATTACCTCATTTTATGAAGAACACATTCTTAGGTCTTAGAAGTCAACCTTTACATGTTGAAAGGACTTCATAGGAGTAAAAGTCAATATAAAGTTGTCTAAAAGGCTTCTTAGGTCTAAGAAGTCAACCTTCACTTCTCAAAAGGGGTTCCTAGGTGTAAAAGTCAATCTACAGTTGTCGAAAGGGTTCTTCGGTTTAGGAAGTCAACCTTCACTTCTCAAAATGGCTTCATAGGTATAAAAGTCAATCTACAGTTGTCGAAAAGGCTTCTTAGGTTTAACACGCCAACCTTTACATATCAAAAGGGGTTGTTGGGTGTAGAAAGTCAATTTACAGTTGTCGAAAAAAGCTTCTTAGGTCTAAGAACTCAACCTTCACTTGTCGGATGGGTTTCTTAGGTGTAAGAGTCAATATGCATTTTTCGAAAAGGCTTCTTGTGTGACATCAACATTCTAAAGGTCAGCGTGCATTTTCTATTACCCAATTTTTAGGACTGATTTAACACTTTTCTTAAGTGGATACTCTACAACCTTAAGCCATAACATCCAAAATTACTTCCATCTTAAATTACAACTCTAATAAGAGACCTCTTGGTTTTGGTTACACACGCAAGTGAACCCATTCATGGTGAATACAAGAGTCACGATCCTAAAATATAACTCCCTACCCATCGATAACTACCACGTCTTAATAGCTTCGACGCACAGAACTTTATATTCGATCTACACCAATTGTCTTAGCCCACGTCTCTCAACGACAGGTTCCTCTCTCTCCAATGATCTCCACTAACGAAGAGGAGATAAAACAACACAAGAAAAAACATAAGAGTGAGAGACATTCAACACGGTCCTCTGAGAGGAAATCATGACATAAATAAGCCCACATGAAAACAACATCCATCATAATCATTGTCAACCTTAACCATTATGAAATTGTAATGCATGGGATCCCACGATGGATGTTCAGTTAAACACCAAACATAAGCCACCAATCAACGTTTAGAAAGCCACCGGAAACATTGCAGTTAAACATCGCACCTCTCTAATCGGCCATGAAAATCCTTAGGGGGCCTGCAGAATGACTAGGCTCCAGCTATGAAAGCCTCAAGTTAATTGTCTGAGGTTCTAACCTAGTTACTCCCAAAGATTCACGCTCATTAAACCTTAGCAGCTCTTAGATTTCTCAATTTCACCCAAAGGAGCATACTTGGCCTCGGTGGTCCTACTTGGGTCCACTGGCTTTACTACTTACCTTCTCAAAACCAACAAGGACAACACCAATGGTGTACGAAAAAAAGCATAAGGAATACTTGTTCTTCATTTATAAAACCAAAAACATGTAATATTTCTCAAGTTGCAGCTCAGGTAACCTTTAGAGTGAAACTCGTCTTTTAAAACAACTTCCTTTCGAAAACATGGGTATCCTTCAACCAGAAATCCATAATACATCATCATCAACCAACATAACAATCCATAATCTCAACTTAGAGATAAGCATGTTATTCGTGCACAACACCAATCTCATAAATCATTCAACTAGTCAACAACATATGGCATACAACAAGCCAACAACATATGAGACATATAATTAGTCACCAACAGGCATCCATTCAACCAGAGATAATCACAACAAAATTTTATCAAGAATAACATATCAATCATCACACAACGGACCTAAGGAAGGTCCAAAACTATTTACTCATTAATTTCCCCCCTTTCCTGAGTTGATGACCTCTCCCCTTTACTTGGATTCCTCTCAAATTATATTGTGTTCACTTCCAGGGGTTTGATCCTTGTATGTTCTATGCATTAAGTTGCAGTCACAACTTGTTTATCACACAATCTCTCAACCAGCAACAAAAACTTCTAATTATCTTCTTTATGTAATTCCATTTTTTTATTTATCTATCCTCTTAATCTTTAGGCTCTCAGTAATCTTTCACTTTCCTTTGGTTATCTTAATTTCCATTTAATTATACCAATTCTTTTAAACTAGTGTGTTTTATTGATTACTTCCTATAGACACATAATTCACATTCCAGTTATTACTCGTGGTCAACTAGGTTTTTCTTATAAGCACTTGGTCAACTAGGTGAAACTATATTCTAGAAAACTCTAGTAAATCCCGATTAGTATAGTGAACTTCACTTAGGCCACATTACCATTTAACAAACTTAGTTCATTTCACTTTTATGACCCTCACTAATATCTTCTACTTTCATTCCTCCTCAATTCCTTTCCATTCTAATATTAACTGTTATTTAAAAACAACTTCTATCATTAGTTATTTTCTTGTAACTGTTACTTCTACTTTAATTTTAAACTAACTAATTAGGATTCATATGAACTTAACATTTAAATCATTCTCAAATTATTTTCTTAAAATTTCCAATTTCATAGCTCATTTAGATAAATACTCAAATTAGCTTATATTCCTAATTAAATCAAAAACCAATTCTTTAACTAGATTTATTCTGCAATCTCCTTTAGAAAATCTATATCTTCTCTTTATAAATTCTAGGCTAGTGTTCCTAATTACTTTCTCATCCACTACCCATTTAAACACTATTTAATTAGTTCTTAAATTATTTCTTTTCATTCTTTAACACTAGAATTAAACATGTAATTTGATTCTTTCACACTATTAATTCTTCAAACTTGGTTCTACCTTTCATTTAATCATGTCTAGTGTTACTATAGTAAGTGAACAGTAAATAAACGTGCAAGTTGTACTTCCAAGACTATAGAAAAGTGAACCTATTTTTTCCCTTTTTTCCAAAACATGCTATGATAAGATGCATTAAATAATTATCCATTTCCTATTTAGCAAATAGTCATACATATGACATAGTCATGTGTGGTCAGCAGTGATAAAGTAGTTTAACAAAACGACCGACTTTTAATTTAAGAAACCTTGCTGCCACTTTGTAACAAAGTAAGATAAGACTTCCTATGCTGGTACACCTCATATGATACCACGCAGGGCAACCACGTAAAGACATAGAGTTACGGAAACCTACCCGGTCCCTAAGCATGCTTGAGTTCATACACAGTAATCAAAACAAGTGTAGCAATTATTCCACGAGTAAACCATCCATCATGCTGCCTTAATCTTCCTCGGGTCAACATTCACCAATTACTTTCCGGCTAAAGGTTTCTCGGCTGGCGACGGATCGCCCAAACACAAGCAACAAACAATGCAAGGGTTAACTTCTATGCACATGCAATACAGGATAATCAACTTATGACATTGTATAAAGTAGTAGCACAGAGATAACAATATCGTAAGTTTATAATCAAACAAGAATATTAGAAATACACAATTAGCAATTTAATCAAAATCCGAGACCCTCCAAGTAGCATGATTATTCGCATGCCTAAGCCATTGACTCTACGTCGCTACCTGCGACCCCATTTATTCGGACATAGTGCCAACTTCGATTAGTGGGAGGCAGGAAAATTCCTCTGTGATAGGTCTGATGGTGGCTTTCCATCGACCCTTGGGATTCGCCACTTGCACAGGTGTGGCTTAAGCCTTCCTAATCCAACAACACATGACCAAGTCTCTGGTTCGACAACCAAGGGTAACTCACATGGTTGAGATAATGGTAATTGTAGTTGAAGGACCAGGGTTTGAACCCTGAGGAGGGATAATTTGTACTAACTTACAAACAACTAGCATTTGCCTATAAAAAGAAGTCTTTGGTTCGAGCTAACTCTTTATAGTTGCTTACCACTTGGCATGTATCCAAAACCAACCTCAATGGCAATAATAAATGAACCAAACATCAGGACCGTCTTGTTACAAATCTTCGTTTGCATTCACATGCGCATCCATCCTCAGACGTGCCCCGCATGGTTTCGTGATCACTAATTGGATTATGTAGAACCATGTTAATGATAACAAAATCAAGATAGACAAGTCATAACATAGACATCATATTTCTACTTAGAAAAACTATCAAGTAAGTCTAGAAATCAATCAAGCAATGCCACACAAGCAAGTAATGCTACCAAACAATCCAGTCGTTCTCAGAACGCTACCAATTGCAAGATTCATAGTATATATTTATGTAATGACATGCATATGCTTAGTATCTAGAATAGTGAAGTGCCCTTACCAAGGTTTCCTTTTCTCCTGAATCCAACATTCGCTCTGAAAGCTACACCCACTCCGGATGCTATGTCCTTCTCGAGAGTTCCTATGCCCCATAAACTATTATGAAACATAACCTAGGTTAGAACTTATAAACTAGTTCTAAGACATTAACTAATGAACTTAGATGACTTCCAAGACTTGAGAAAATGGCATAATTCACAAGAATTAACACCATGGATTTCAAAAACTCTTTTATAAAACTTTGGAGATCTTTAAACCATTTGCAAAATCACTAAGTTACAACTTCTCAATGCTTCCAAAACTTTAAAAATTCTAAAGAGAAATTTAGGCAAGATTCTCACTTATCAAATTAGAAGCCTAAGACAAGTTTTTGAAGACAAAACAACTCTCAAAACCCTAGTGTGACAATTCATCCTTAGGGCCTAAAATTGAGGACATTTTTCCTTTTTAACAAATCAACAAGCAAAGCTTTCCTAAACACACTTCAAGAGCTAAAACTTAAACTTTCTTTACAAAACCTCAAAATCAAGTTTCCCTTGAATTTTCATAATCTCTCAAGTGTTCAAAACAACAAAATATTAGCAAATCTTTTAAAAAACTAAGGCTTTCAAAAAGCCCTAAAACAAGCTCGACTTCTCAAAACCCTTTTTTACCCAAAAACTTGATTTTAGGTCCTCCTAAAACTTAACTTCCAAACCAAGTCAAAAAAAAAATTTCTACTTCAAAATCCTTTAGAGGCCCTCGGCCATACCCCAAAACAATGGGACAAATTTTCCATTTTGCTAAAACTCATACACAAGTCATAAGCACTTGAAAAGCTAGTTTGAAAATCAACTCTCCTACCCAAAAACATAGCATAGCCTCGGCCAAGCCCTTTAAATAGCCAAGATGGAATTTTTTTCAACACTAACTTGTACACAACCAAGACAATACGAAATCTATGGTAAAAACCAATTCCAAAGTTTAAGAAACGTTTGCACCTGTAGCCAGAATTGAAGCCATACGTATATTGCTGGCATTGGCATGTCAACACTCTATCAAGCTCTATTAAATGGGCGTCAAGAGTGCATTTCCAAACGACTTCATTGAAGAAGAAGTTTATGCGAAGAAACCACCAGGAATTGAAGAGGCATCCCTACCAGACTATGTCTTCAAACTAATAAAAGCTCTTTATGATCTAAAGCAAGCCCCTAGAGCATGGTATGATAGACTCAGTACTTTTCTAATGAGTAATGGTTTTACATGTGGAAAGGTAGACAATACACTATTTAGATGAAAGTCAGAAAAATATTTCATTTTAGTACAATTATATGTTGATGATATTATATTTGGTTCTACCAATGAAAAGTTTTGCAAGGATTTTTCTATCCTTATGCAAAGTGAGTTTGAGATGAGCATGATGGGAGAATTGAAGTTCTTTCTTGGACTTCAAATTCGTCAAGAGAAGGGCAAAACATATATTCATCAGACGAAGTACATCAAGGATCTGCTAGGAAGTACAACATGGACAAGTCCTAGGAGATGAGCACTCCAATGCATCCTGGATCCATATTAGACAAAAATCGTAAAAGCTCACCTGTTGATTCCACTAAATATAGAGGTATGATTGGATCACTTCTTTACCTTATGTCTAGCTGATCTGACATTATGTTTAGTGTCTGTCTATGTGCAAGGTTCCACCCAAATGCACAAGAATCTCATCATAAAGCTATAAAAATAATATTTAGATATATATAAGGTATTGTTAATCTTGGCCTATTGTAAGAATGTGGGCATTTCAATACTAAACAACTAAACAACAAAGGCACAAAAAATCTGCACAGCCTAAGGAAAAAACATTGGTAAGGCCTCATGAAACCTTAAACAGGATCACCCTACATACCTCTAACTGGAACAACCAACATGTATAGTAACCGAATAATTAAAGGTAAAGAAAGAAACTAATCTTCATTTCTTTAATTTCCATTACATATCTCCAACATCTACTATAATGAAAATATCCAACAAATCTTAAGCACAAACAACAACAACAACAAAAATCTTATCTCACTCAGTGATGTTAGCTATTCATTCTAAGTAGACAAACTATGTAAGACCCTCAATTTCTTGTATTTGTAATTTGGTCCCTTGACTTTGATAAATTGAATTATAGTCCTTGGACTATTCAGATTCAAAATCAGTTTTATTCGCTTTTAATGGTGTTTTGAATTTAGATTTCACATGGGGGTTATGGGAATTAAGTGGTTTAATGTGGTTTAATGGCTTGTCTTGAGGTTTAATGAGTTTTGATGGGGAATAATTCAGCTTAATGGCATGATTCTGTCGCCCCTCTCTCTCTCTTCCTTGGTGCTGCAGTTGCTGATCACTATATGTGATGGTCTTTTCCTTGTTTCTCTTCACACCTAAACTGCTAAACCTAATTCCAAGAGCTGAAACTTGTTGAGACTAGAGGTGTTGTTGGAGCCTCTCTTTCTTCCTCCATTGGTGCTCGAGTTTTGTCCTCCAATTCTCTCCAAGGGTGCCTTGTGTTGGTCCATTGGTAAGTTTTCCAAACCCTTCCAATTCTGAAATCCTTGTGTTCAATTCTTTCCCTCTTCCTAGGGTTTCTATTTGGTTTTTTTCTAGCACATTTCTCCTCACCGTACTCGAGTTCTTTCTGCTCCATTGAAGGACAACAGTTGTGGTTCATTTCCTCTTGATCATACAAGTCAAGCAAGGTTGGTCCTTTTCCTTTGTTCATGGCTGAAACCCTTGCTATTTTCCTTATTCATACAATTTGGTGTTTTGGAAATCCCTTTAGTTTTTGAGTGGAAATTGTCTTTAGTCGATTGTATTATGATTTTTGGCCATGGAAAAGCTTTGGATTTGAAAAGTTGGGTTTAGAATGAATTTTTCCATGAAAAACTGTTGTTATGGGCTCTCTGGCAGGGAGCCAGCGCCTAAGCGCTGGCCTCCCAATGCCAGAGCCTTGAGGTTCTGGCCAAGTTCGTGCTGCCAGATAGGGAGCCAACGCTTGGGCGTTGGCATCCCAACACATGGGCGTTGGGTCCTTGCCAGCCAACTTGTTGTTTTGCTTTATTTGGTTTTAAATCCTTTTGAGGTTAATTTCCACCCTTCCAATGGTTGTTGATTGTTGTATATACATGTGTTTAATCTTGCAAGTCAGAGATTAAGTGCATGCAACCCCGTACGACGGTAAGGCTAACTCGTTGTAGGAATTGCCTTATCGGTTTGTGATGATTGTGGTTTGTTTTGAGGATTCTGATTGTGTTGTCTTTGGGCATATACTGGTCATACTATTAATGTTTTAACATGTTATACATGATTTATATGTTGTTGAGACTTGGTGAAATGAATTGAGTTTTTTGGATATAACATGATGAAAATGGTTCTAAGAAGAAATGACTATATTTTGCATATGTTGATACTATGACTAAGAAAATGTGTGAACTATTGGTTCATGATGATGATGATTATTTTGTCATAGCATATGCATTGTATATAGGATTTTTTGGTTGATGTGACAGCACTTTGTCCCGTGGGATCAACCGAGGGCAATGTGGTGGATCGTTGTCCCACGTGATTGTCCTGGCCCTGTTTGGGTGAATTCTGGCCATAGTTATGCATATAGCTATTGAGGACTAACAAGCATGATTATGTGACATCTTGACATGAGAACTTGTAAATATTTAATTGTTGGTGTTGCTGTATTCGAGTTTTTATTTACTATTTATTATTGTTGTTTGTTTTATCACAATGCTATTAACTATTTCTTGTATTTAGAGTTAACCCTTTTTTTGTTTTGTTGCTTGAGCGCTTAGCACCATAGACAATCAGGGCAACGATGTGCAAGACGGTTGAATTTGATGCCAGTGCAAGTTGGTGAAGAAGATCTGGAAGAACCGGAGAATTGTTGAAGAAATTATTCATTGTTTTTATTTTCGTTGTTTTGAATAAATAGCACCTGTGGTGCAACCTTAATATTTTTAATTACCTCTTAAATTTCTTAATGTTTATTTAATCAATTTATGGGTTAAGTATTTTGGTAATTATTTGAGAGACGCTCTGTTTCGAAAACTTGAGTGTTTTGAGAGGTTTAAAGTGTTATTTCCGCATATTTACTATGTGATCCCTGACCATAAATTGGGCCATTACATTTGTGGTATCAGAGCGATAGTTATGATAACCAGCACTGTTGGGTAGTTCTTTTGTATTCTGAAATTGATTGATGGGGTGTCAATCGAAAGAGGAATATTGTGGATTAATTGTTTGTTGATATTATTTGTTTGAGATTGTTCCTTGAGTGAATGATCTAATTATAATTTTTTGACAAGCATTTTCTTACTGTTTCTATTTTCAGGATCAACTTTTAGCTTTCTTGTGAATAGGAGTAAGAGGTTAACAAATCAGGATACAGTAATGGCTGACCAAAACGCGATGAATCAGATGGCTGCTGCCATCACTAATCTTACCACGCTGATGACTCACCAAGCGAATGTTGCTGTTGCACATGCGGAGGAGGAAGCTAACCGAGCTGCTGCTAATGCTGAGGCACGGGCTCAACAGGCTGAGAGGGAGCCGGCTTTTGCTTTGACTGGAGGGCTACATGACTTTAAGAGGTAGGATCCGTCGAAGTTTTTTGGAGGTTACGATCCGGAGGAGTCTGACTTATGGTTGCAGGAGATCGAGAAGATCTTCACCTTCCTCCAAACACCTGCGACAACCAGGGTAAACTTTGCCGCTTATTTCCTGTTAGGTGAAGCCGATCATTGGTGAAACGGAGCAAAAGCTATTATGGAAGCTGACCGTCGGGCGGTTATATGGGAGGTATTCAAGGAAGCTTTTCTGGTGAAATACTTTCGTAGGAGTGCTAGAGCCGCTAGGGAAAAAGATTTTACAGAGCTGAGACAGAGAAGCAGGTCGGTTGCCGAGTTTGCTGCGAGGCTGGAGTCCCTGGTCAGGCACTTCAGATACTTTCGAGGGCAGATCGACGAGGAGTTTATGTGTGAGCGCTTTGTTGACGGGCTGAAAGCGTGTTGTGTAACCTTTGCGAATCGAGCGCTACCAGCAGTTCGTGGAACAGGCTAACGGCATCGAGGCCATCGATGACCGCAGAGGCAGGCAATAGGGGAGTGGAGGACCAGCCAAGTCCCAACCATCCAGAAACGATAAAGGGAAGAAACCGTACATGCGTCCCCAGGCCAAGCGGCGCACTTTTGGTTCCGATCGATCATCTAGAGGCAGCTTGAGTAGCCGAGGAGAATCAAAGCCGATTAAGGACATCATTTTCTATAAATGTAATCAGATGGGTCATTATGCTAATAACTGTGGTGAGAAGACCATCGTTTGCTAGAACTATAAGAAGCCAGGGCATGCCGCTAGAGATTACCGGATTTTGAAATCCGAGGGTGTTGTTAATGCTGTCCGTGGGAAGTGCCCTGTTGCTCACGGTAGAGTTTACAGCATTACTGGAGTGGCAGCTGATGATGTTGACGGATTGATCAAGGATTTCTACGACATTGCTGGTATACCTTTAACTGTAATTTTTGATTCGGGTGCTACTCATTCCATTATTGCTATTGATTGTGTGGAAAAGTTAGGATTGATTGTGTCGAAGTTGCCGTTCGACTTGGTGGTATATATCCCTGCTGCCAAAAGTTTGACTACAACCTTTGTTTGCATGAATTCTCCCTTGATGTTTCGGGATAGGAAGTTCATTGCGAACTTAATCTCCTTACCCCTTAAGCACTTGGACGTGATCATAGGCATGGATTGGCTCTCTCATCACCATGTTCTACTGGATTGCACCAATAAGGAGGTAATAGTTCTAGATTTGAAGATGTTTGAGTTCTTGGACTCTTATCTTTCAAAGTCCTCCCTGAGAAGAGGAGTTTGAAGGTGTTGTTAGCAGCTAGCGTCAAGAACCGTCGACTGATGGCATACAGAGCATCCCTATTGTACATGATGTTTGAAGATGTATTTCCTAAAGATGTGCCAGGAATATCCCCGGGTCATAATACAAAGTTCTCGATTGATTTGGTTCCTGGAACCGAACCGATTTCTATTGTACCATACCGAATGGCACCAGAAGAATTGGCGGAGCTGAAGGTCCAGATAGACGATCTCATGGCGAAGCGTTTTATCCGACCTAGTTTTTCTCCATGGGGAGCACCTTTGCTACTCGTGAAGAACAAAGATGGAAGATCACGACTATGCGTAGACTATAGGTAGCTGAATAAGGTGACCGTGAAGAATCTTTATCCTTTGCCTAGGATCGACGATTTGATGGATCAACTTCGGGGAGCGGCTATCTTCCCGAAGATCGACTTACGATCTGGGTATCACCAGATTTGAGTTAAGGAGGTGGACATCCAAAAGCTTCTTTTCGTACTCGCTATGGACACTATGAGTATTTAGTGATGCCATTTGGGGTCATGAATGCGCCGGCAGCATTCATGGATTACATGAATAGAATCTTTAATCCCTTCCTTGACAGGCGTGTAATTGTGATCTTGATGACTTTTGTTCATGTTAGTTGTATGTGTAGTGTTCTGAATTTTCTTTGGCAAGTTTGTGGTCGTGTTCATCGATGACATCTTGATCTACTCGAGGAGTAGAGAGGATCACGAGGAGCATTTGCAGCAGGTGTTGTCTGTTCTTCGCGAGAAGACCCTATTTGTGAACTCAGATAAGTGTGAGTTCTTGCTCGAAGAGGTGAAGTTCTTAGGCCATGTCATTTCTAAGGAAGGCATTGTCGTAGATCCAAGCAAGGTGGATGCAGTGACGAAGTGGGAGCAACCGAAGATTGCGACATATATCAGGAGTTTCTTGGGCTTATATGGATATTACCAGAAATTCATCGAGGGATTTGCAAATATCGTAGGACCTTTGACGAAGCTGACTCTGAAGAATCAGCCTTTTTCTTGGACAGAGGAGTGTGAGTCCAGTTTTCAAAAGATGAAGCAGCGTTTGACAACCGCACCGGTCTTAGCGTTACAACAGTGTGATGAACCTTACGAGGTTTACTGTGATGCTTCTTACCGGGGCTTGGGTTGTGTGTTGATGCAGCATCGGAAGGTTGTGGCCTATGCATCGAGGCAGCTGAAGATCCATGAACGAAACTACCCGACACATGACTTGGAGCTTGCAGCAGTGGTTTTTGCTTTCAAGATGTGGAGGCACTATTTGTATGGGGGCACATTCACCATCTTCAGTGATCATAAGAGCTTGAAGTACCTATTTGATTAGAAGGATCTAAATATGAGGCAGAGGCGATGGATGGAAATCCTGAAGGATTATGACTTTACCTTGTAGTATCATCAGGGGAAGGCTAATGTGGAGGCTGATGCTCTCAGTTGCAAGGCTATTCATGTTTCCTCGTTGATGATTAAGGAGTTGGAGTTGCTCGAGGTGTTCCGAGGTCTTAGTCTGTATGTCAAATTGACACCCGGAATGCTGAGTTTCGGGATGATCACCGTGTCCAGTGATTTTTTGGAGGAGATCAAAGTAAAGTAGACACAGGACAGAGAGTTGAATGAGAAGAGAGAAATGATCAGTGCAGGGAAGGCACCAGACTTTGAGGTGGGATCTGATGACATCTAGCATTGCAAGGGACGAGTGTGTTTTCTGAGTGATGCTGAGTTTAGGAGGTTGATCCTTGAAGAAGGTCACAAGAGCAGGTTGAGTCTTTATCCGGGTGCGACGAATATGTATCAGGACTTGATGTTACACTTTTGGTGGTCAGGTATGAAAAGAAATGTTGCTAAGTATGTTGTTGCGTGCCTGACTTGTAAGAAGGAGAAGGTTGAGCATCAGAAACCTGTAGGGTTGATGCAATCTCTTGAGGTGCCGAAGTGGAAGTGGGATAGCATATCCATGGATTTCGTGGTTTCCTTACCACTCACTCGGAGGACATTTGATTCTATCTGGGTTATTGTTGAGCGCCTGACGAAATCTGCGCATTTTCTACCGGTGAAGACCACTTACAAAGTGGAGCAGCTTGCACAGGTTTAAATCGCAAAGATTATGCGATGGCATGGATTTCCTTCGACCATAGTTTCCGACAGGGATCCAAAGTTTACTTCACACTACTGGAAGGCTCTGCAGGGAGCTCTTGGTTCGAAGCTGAGTTTGAGTTCCGCTTATTACCCGCAGTAGGATGGGCACACAGAGAAGACGATTCGGTCTTTGGAGGATCTTCTTTGAGCTTGTGTGTTGGATAATTAGGGGAGTTGGGATGAACTCTTGCCGTTGATCGAGTTCACCTACAATAACAGTTTCCATGGTAGTATTGGCATGGCACCGTACGAGGCATTGTATGGAAGGAGATGCAGGACTCCTTTGTGTTTGTTTAAGGACGAGGAGAATTTGCTTGTTGGGCCGGAGCTAGTCCAACAGACGACGGAAAAGGTGAAACAGATCAAGAGAAGATGAAGACGTCCCAGAGTAGACAGAAGAGCTACGCGGACAACCGGCGAAGGGAGTTGGAGTTTGCACCAGGAGAACATGTGTTTCTTCGTGTGACCCCTACTACCGGAGTCGGGAGGGAGATTAAATCGAAGAAGCTGACGCTAAAGTTCATCGGGCCATATTAGATCATTGAGAGAGTTGGACCGGTGGCTTATCGTATTGCCCTGCCACCCTTCTTGTCCAAGATTCACGATGTGATGCATGTGTCCTAGTTGCACAAATATGTTCCGGATCCTTCACATATTATCGCTCAGGATGACATTCAGCTGAAGGACAATTTGACGTTTGAGGTGCCACTGATGAGGATCGCATATCGCACGATCAAACAGTTGAAGAACAAGAAAATTCCGTTTGTGAAGGTGATCTGGAATCAGGTCACGAGAGACGTTACATGGGAGCTAGAGGAGAAAATGAGGGAGCCGTATCCCGATATATTTCTTGACGTGTAATTTCAGGGACGAAACTCTTTTTAGGGGGGTGGTATTGTAAGACCCTCAATTTCTTATATTTGCACTTTGGTCCCTGAATTTCTTGTAATTCCATTTTAGTCCCTGGAATCCTTGTATTTGTAACTTGGTCCCTTGATTTAGATTAATTAAATTATAGTCCTTGGACTATTCAAATTCAAAATCAGCTTTATTGGCTTTTAATGGTGTTTTGAATTCAGATTTCACATGGGGGTTATGGGAATTATGTGGCTTAATGTGGTTTAATGCCTTTTCTTGAGGTTTAGTGAGTTTTGATGGGGAATAATTCAGCTTAATGGCATGATTCTGTCGCTCCCCTCTCTCTTCCTTGGTGCTGCAATTGTTGATCACTATATGTGATGGTCTCTTCCTCGTTTCTCTTCACACCTAAACTGCTAAACCTAATTCCAAGAGATGAAACTTGTAGAGACTTGAGTTGCTACTGACGTGTCTCTTTCTTCCTCCATTGGTGCTCGAGTTTTGTCCTCCAATTCTCTCCAAGGGTGACTTGTGCTGGTCGGTAAGTTGTTTAAACCCTTCCAATTCTGAATTCCTTGTGTTCAATTCTTTCTCTCTTCCAAGGGTTTTGATTTGGTTTATTTCCAGCACATTTCTCCTCACCATACTCGAGTTCTTTCTGCTCCATTGAAGGACAACAACTGTGGTTCATTTCCTCTGCATCATACAAGCCAAGCAAGGTTGGTCCTTTTCCTTTGTTCTTGGTTGAAACCCTTGTTATTTTCCTTATTCATACAATTTGGTGTTTTGGAAATCCCTTGACTTTTTCAGTGGAAATTGTCTTTAATCGATTGTATTATGAGTTTTGGCCATGGAAAAGCTTTGGTTTTGAAAAGTAGGGTTTAAAATGAATTTTTCCATGAAAAACCGCTGTCCTGGGCTCTCTGGCAAGGAGCTAGCGCCTGAGCGTTGGCCTCCCAATGCCTGGGTGTTGAGGTTTTTCCCATGTTCATGTTGCCAGACAGGGAACCAACGCTTGGGCGTTGGGTCCCTGCCAGCCAAGTTGTTGTTTTGCTTTATTTGGTTTTAAATCCTTTTGAGGTTAATTTCCACCCTTCCAATGGTTGTTGATTGTTTAGGGTTTTACATTTGTTTTATCTTGCAAGGTCGGAGATCAAGTTCATGCAACCCGTACGACGGTAAGGGTAACTCGTTGTAGGAATTTCCTTATCGGTTTATGATGAATTGTGGTTTTGTTTTGAGGATTCTGATTGTGTTTTGTCTTTGGGCATTGTTGAAAGGATTTGTACGTATTAAAAACCGTTCACCAAAAGATTTTATAAAATTGTTACTTAACCACTATCAAAATCCCTTTGAAGATTCAAATGTAGTATAACAACGGGTTTTTGTCAAACTAAACTAAACAATGGATAAAATGAATTGATTGTTTTGGAGTGAATTTAAACAGAACTAAACCAAATATAAGATTGGAGTTTAAGCAGTTACGGAAGCTGTTGGGATTAGTTTTCACGGATTAATCTTGCCATACTCACTGAATTCTCATACAAATCCTCTTCTATGTTGGTTTCATGACATTAGTTTTTATCTCATTACCCAGTCCCCCAGCATAAAAGATTATCAACTCAACTACATTAATCCTCAATCCCTTGATCGATTAATAAAGCAAGAAGCATTAGACATGGATGTTTGTTTGGACTAATTATCTAACCCCATTCTTAGGCCTTAGATACAATAGATCATATTACCTATTTCAGACTAAAGTAGCTAGTTCCCACTACACTATCAAATCCATAATTATGTTCTAAGTAATTAAGCTAAAACAAGCATTAGACATAAGGTAAACCATTGAAACCATTCACATAAACATTGATTTTATATGAAATATCAGTTATAAATACATCAGAGGATCAAAAGGCTACAACTAATTCCAACAATAGAGGTTTAGCTATCCATTTCCATGGATTCTACAAGCTTACACGAAGAAATATTGGATTTTGGAGGCTTGGCGATGACGGTGATGCGTTCCCACGTTACAGTGACGTACCGATGCACAAAACCTCATTTCTCTCTCCCGTCTTACTTCCTCTTCACTAAATCCTTCACTAGATCGTGCTCTACCTCTGTTTTAGAAGTAATTCTTATATAAATCCAACTCTATTATTCTTCTCAAAATCCCCCTCCTTGTGTTCTGAATGAAGGTCTCTTTTTATAGGCAAAAACAGAGGAGGTTTAAGGTGTTGTTCATGGCGGAAAACTTCATTGGTAAGTTTTCTTCAGCCGCCTTTTCCAACCTGCTGAACTGTGGCTGCTTAGTCAAACCGCCTTTGTTGGTTGCTGAATCAGCTGCTCTATTTTTCTTCATCGTTAAGTTTCCTACACCGCCTCTTGTCAAATGATACTCGTCTGCCTTTGAGCCAACGCATGAGCATTGAGTTCCAACGCATGAGCATTGGGATTCTGCCAGATTCTTGTTTCATGGAGTCAGACGACACCTCAGACGATCTTCCATGAGGCCAGATGATCATGGAGTCGGACAATCTATGAAGCTAGACGAACACCATAAACTCAGACGAGGGTCTGTTTTTTCACCTAAAACTTGGATTCTTTGTGAATTTCTTCTTTGCATCAAAATTCCAAGTTAAATACATAGAAAAACGAATATTTACACTATCCATATGCTGAAATTAAGTATTTACTGAATTAACTACTTTGAGGGTTCAAATGATCAATAATTCAAGCATATAAATCGAATAAGAGTCTAAAATGATATCCAAATATACGTAAATTTGACACTTATCAGGCATATACTGGTCATATTATTAATGATGTAACATGTTATACATGATTTATATGTTGTTGAGACTTGGTGAAATGAATTCAGTTATTTCGATATAACATGATGAAAATGATTCTAAGAAGAAATGACTATATTTTTCATATGTTGATACTATGACTAAGAAAATGTGTGAATTGTCGCTTCATGAGGATGATGATTGTTTTGTCATAGAATATGCATTTTATATAAGATGTTTAGGTTGATGTGACAGCACTTTGTACTGTGGGATCAACCGAGGGTAATGTGATGGATTGTTGTCCCACGTGATTGTCCTGGCCGTGTTTGGGTGAAGTCTGGCCATAGTTATGCATATAGCTATTGTGGACTAACAAGCATGATTATGTGACATCTTGACATGAGGACTTGTAAATATTTAATGGCTTAATAGCACTTTTGGTCCCTCACCTTTCACGATGTGGCATTTTTAGTCCCTCTTGCAGTTTATTAGCACCCAGAGTCCCTTAACCTTTGAAGAAGTTGCATTTCTGGTTTTCCATCCAATTCCGTCAAATATTTAACAGAATATTCCTTTGAAATTGATTAAAAAAATAAAATTCATCAGCTTTTTGGGTTTTCCAGAAAATTCCCCCTCTCATTCATAAAACCTTCTTCTTCCTCTTCTCTCACAACCATAAACCCTAGCAGCCGCCCCCACTCTCCTTGCTGCCCCCTATCATCTACTCCGCCACTCCTTCTCTCCTTCTTCGACCCATCCAAGCCTTCCTCCCGGCGCCACAACCAAACCTTCTCTTCTCTCGGCCGCCATCTCCCTTCTTCCCTTTCCACCTCAAATAGAAACCATTGAAGCCTCTTCCTCTGCCAAGCCCCTCATCTCCGAATCTGAGAAGGATACATACGAGGACGAACGCGTCACCACCGTTCACCTCATCATGGAGCTCTGCGAGGGCGGCAGTTCTGGATCTGTTTGAGGGATTGAAGCAAACAGATGGCGGTGAAGTGAAGCGGAGGCTTTGACAGTGGGTTCCTAGCTAGGGTTTTGATGGCGTGGTGGTGGGATGAAGATGAAGATGGTCGTGAGGAGCAGCGGTTGTGCAGAGAGGTTTAACTGCTCTTCCTCTCATCTTCCTCTGCTTGCCTCATTTCTAATTTGGGCTCTGTTCCCTTCTTTCATCCTCCTTTGTCCAATTCTATTTTCATCCTCCTCTTCCACCCCCTTACTGAGATTTGGTGGTTCTTGATCTGTTTCAAAATTTTAGTGCATGCTTTGTGTCTGGTAGTTCTTGATCTGGTGGTTCTTTTTCCCCTTGCATGATTTTCTTGATCTAGTGGGTTTTGCAGTAGATGTGAAGAAGGTCTCGTCCTTGAACTCGGCTGAGGTTTTGATGAAGACAAACACATCACAAAAATAAGAAAGACTTCAGAAAAGAAAGGAAAGACTTCAAGAACCGGCTTAGAACGTCAAGATCAATCATCAAGGTTCTTGCTATTAGTAAGTCTTGTTAACTTAGTGTGCTATGCTTTATTAAGGTTAAATTGCATTTGAAGGCTTATAAAAGATCAACTAATTGAGCATAATATGTTCTCACAAGTAAGACTTGGTAGGAACACTCAATTAGGGCTTGAACTGTCCAAAACTGAGTTCTGGACTGTCTGTAATCGATTACAGGATGTGTGTAATCAATTACCAGAAGGCAGTAATCGATTACCACATGTATGTAATCAATTACCAAGTTTGAATTTTGAATTCAAACTTCAACGGCATGATGTAATCGATTACCAGGTTTCTGTAATCGATTACCAGGTCGACAGATGTGTCTTTTCATGAACCATTGTGTCTCAAAACGTTTGGGAAGCCTTGTGATGGTTCAGGGACGACCTCTAGTGCCTAAATAAAGTCCATAGACGCTCAGAAACAGAATGACTTGGTCCACAACTTTCATATTCATTAAAGTCATCATTCTGAATTTCTGTTCTCTCATATTCATAAGAGCACACATGCTGTTCATCTTTAGAGAGACTCAGAATAAAAGAGCCTTCATTGTAATTTCCTGGAGCATACAAACTAAGAGCAATCCAACTAGATTAAAGGATTGCATCAGCCACTGCAAGAACTTCTTCTTCATCTCTTGAATCGGTTTGATTCATTCACCGTGGTTTTCGATGGTTGTAAAAAGGTCCATCGTAGTGTTCGATGGTTGTGGAAAAGGTCCTTTGAATCGGGTTTGATTCAAAGTCCGCTGTAGGGTTCGGTGATAGTGGAAAAGGTCCTTTGAATCGGGTTTGATTCAAAGTCCGCCGTAGGGTTCGGCGTCATCAGTTGGTGGTTTGCCATCTGAGGTTTGACAAGAGTTCTTAAGGTCCTTGGTGTAAGTGCTTGTAGGAAATATTGATCATAGTGGAAAAATCCTCAAGGGGTTTCTTGAGGGACTAGACGTAGCCTTCGGTGGATAGAAGGTGTACCAGGATAAAATCATTGTGTGATTCTCTCTTCCTTCATCTTTTACTTTCAAGAAACGCTTTATTCCGCTGCATTCACAATCATCAATTGTGATTATTATTATCTTGGAAGTAACAAGTTTTGTAAAGGTGAAAATTGGAAGAACCTGATTCACCCCCCCCCCTCTCAGGTTGCTATCTATACTTACAATTGGTATCAGAGCGTAAGTTTAGGTAATTTTCTCCTAAGATCCGGGAGAAGATGGAATCCTCTTCTAGTCATGGAACTAGTGAGGGATTCAACATAAACAGGCCACCATACTTCAATGGAGACCACTATGACTTTTGGAAGATTAAAATGAAAATATTAATAAGGTCACTAGACGTGGATATATGGAAAGCCATTGAAGAAGGTCCGTTTATACCTATGAATGAAGTGGGTGATAGCAGACAACCAAAACCAGAAAACACATGGAGTGAAGAAGAAAAGAAGAAGGTTCAGTATGATCTCAAAGGAATGAATATCCTTACATCTGCTCTTGGCATGGATGAATTCTTCAGAGTATCCACGTGTAAAACGTCAAAGGAAATATGGGATACTCTAATGGTGACTCATGAAGGAACTGAAGAAGTAAAGAGATCAAAAATCAATACTCTTTCACAAGAGTATGAGATGTTCAGAATGTTACCAAGGGAAACGCTGCTAGATATGCAGAAAAGGTTCACTCTCTTGATCAACCATCTAATTGCTCTTGGAAGAAATTTTTCCAACAGTGATCTGAACTTAAAAGTCTTAAGATCATTATCAAGAGAATAGCAACCAAAGGTAACAGTAATATCAGAAAAGAAGAGTCTTTCAAAAATGACATTGGCTTCACTTTTTTGCAAGTTGCAAGAACATGAACTTGAACTCAAAAAGATGGAACAACAAGAAGTAGTTGACAAGTAAATTCGACCTATTGCATTGAGAACTAAAGCTACAAGATATGATAGTGCACAAGAGGAAGATTCTCAATCCGATAGTGATGATGATGATGAGGATATAAGAATCATTGTGAAGAATCTTTGCAAAATCTTCAAAAAGAGAGATTGTCATAATCTTCAAAGAAAGAAGCATGGCTTGAAGAAGAAATCTGAGAAAAAGGTTTCCAAATCAAGGAATGAATACATGGAAGACAATGAAGCAAGTTCATCATCCGATTCAGAAAATGGAGAAGTATTTCTCGCTTTGATGACAACACATCATTCTGATGATGAAAATAAAGAGGTTAGTAATGCAATTTCATATGATAAATTACAAAGTACATTTCATAGATTGCATGATAGTTTCTTGAATATTTATGAAGTATATGCATATCAAAGTAGGATCATCTCATCTCTACAAAGTAAAACTAAAAGCATGCAAGATGAGTTAGATCAAGTAAAATCTAGAGTAGATATTCAAAATGATTTTACATCTTTAGATCCATGCATAACCCTTGAGTAAAAGATTGATGAATTAATCCATGTATAGATTAGCTTTTATTTGTTTTTTAAACTTTATTTTATATTTTTAGGAATTTTTATAGTTATTTTTATATTTTTAGGAAAGCTGGTATAGTTATCATTTTTGTCCAGGGACCAATTTGTAAGTTTCAGGAAAGAAAGGACCAAACTGTAAAAGTTCAAGAGTGGAGGATGAAAAGTGAAGTTTCAAAGAGTTAAAGGGCCAGAATTGAAGTGCTAGCAAAGAGAGGACTTAAAGTGGAAATCAAGAATATGAACCAACACTCTCTAAATTAAGCACATGGAAAATAAGGATTAAAGGATGAGTGGAGAATTGATGGTAGTGGGAAGGAGTTTTCAAAATTTAATTGGTGGCCAATGAAGTCCATAATGGCCATCAACTCCTCCACCATTGAAAGGCAAATTTTTGCTCATCCTTTGTAAAAGACACAACTATTCAGAATACAACAAGTATTCTTCTTTCCTCCTTATAGAGCATTGTTCCTAGGAATTGTGGGAAGCCATACTTGAGCCCCTATCCAGGGTAATTCGATGCTTCTTTTAGCCATGCTTGGCTAATTCTTTTAAGTTACTTGGGTTGTTTTAGTTTGTAGTTTATGTTCTAGTCTTCTTCTACATTTCTGAATAATATTTCCAGTTTATGTTTTATTTCCTTGTTCTTCATTTCCTCTTAAAGTACACAAGAGTTCTTGCTTATTGCTTATACAAATGAGAATTGGTAAGTAGTAAGGAAAATAGGATTTAAAAAAGGCTATAAGTATATATCGCTAAGAAATTAGGATAGACGTAGTTTTATGTTGGCCTGAACTTCATCTTCATCTTCTTCTTTAATTAACTAAATTGCAAGAAATTGAGTTTAGTAATTAGAAAGAAAGTTCTACAATGTGTAAGAGATTAACTTGTAGAAATACTAGGCTATAGCATCATAAACTTGGTTTAGAATTCAGAAATTAAGTAGGAGTTTGCTAGCATATTTTATAGACTATGTAATTCAACCCAAGTGCTTAATCTTCATCATCTTTATTTCTTTATATTTTATTGCTATATCTTGTTCTATCTTAATCAAACCATCAACAAAATACACCTTTTTATTTTCTGCTTAAGTACTAAATAATTTAATAAGAAGGCACCTATTCCTTGGGTTCGATCTTTTTATCACACGATAATCAACCGTGCACTTGCGGTTTGGCTATCAAGTTTTTGGCGCCGTTGCCGGGGATTGGTTCTGTTCAAGTTCTTGTTATTATTTTGTTTAGTGCTTTTTATATTAAAAACAATAAAATAAAATAAAATATTTCTGCCTAACAGTTTGCTGCCATGTGGAAAGAAGATCCTTTAGAGACTATAATCTCTGAGGGGTTGAACTTTGAAGATATTGAAAGCAATGACGAACATGTCATTGAAATGGCAAGATATCTGGAAGCTGCCCATTTTTTCCCTTCAAAGAAAAATTGGCTAGAGGAGCTGAAGAGAGAAGAAGAAGTTCAAGAGGAAAAGAGGGAACTGAAGCCCCTATCTTCTGCTCTTAAGTATGTATTTCTTGAAGAAGGTAACAATAAACCAGTCATTGTGAGTAGTTCCCTCTCTCATCTTGAAGAAGAAAAACTGGTAAGAATTCTTAGAGCTCATAAATCTGCTTTGGGTTTGACTATTGAGGACATTAAGGGCATAAGCCCCACTGTTTGTATGCATAAAATTTGTTTAGAAGAACAAGTTAAACCCGTAGTCCAACCCCAAAGAAGACTTAATCCTGCCATGAAAGAGGTGGTAAGGAAAGAAGTGATTAAGTTGCTTGATGCAGGGATCATCTATCCCATTTCTGATAGTGAATGGGTTAGTCCCGTTCAGGTAGTTCCCAAAAAAGGGGGGAATTACTGTGGTCCCGAATGAGAACAATGAATTGATTCCCACCAGGAAGGTAACTGGATGGAGGGTTTGTATAGATTACCGGAGGCTAAATTCTGCCACCCGGAAAGATCATTTTCCCCTTCCCTTTATTGATCAAATGCTTGACAGGTTGGCTGGCCATGAGTACTATTGTTTCTTGGATGGATATTCAGGATACAAAATCCTAAGGATCAAGAGAAAACTGCTTTTACTTGCCCCTTCGGGGTTTTTGCTTATAAAAGAATGCCTTTTGGCTTGTGTAATGCTCCAGGAACCTTCCAAAGATGTATGTTTGCTCTTTTTTATGATTTAATTGGTGAATGTATGGAAGTGTTCATGGATGATTTTTCTGTGTATGGCCCCAACTTTGATATGTGTTTGGACAATTTGGAAAGGATTTTAGTTAGGTGCCAAGAAAAGAATTTGGTACTTAATTGGGAAAAGTGTCATTTTATGGTAAAAGATGGCATTGTGCTTGGGCACAAGATTTCTGAAAGAGGGATTGAGGTAGATAAAGCTAAAACAGAGATTATTGAAAATCTACCTCCTCCCACCAATGTTAAAGGTATAAGAAGCTTTCTTGGTCATGCAGGTTTTTATAGGCGATTTATAAAAGATTTTTCTAAAATTGCTAAGCCTATGACAAATCTCCTTGAAAAAGAGGCTCCTTTTATCTTTAATGATGAGTGTTTGGCTGCTTTTAAATTATTGAAAGAAAAACTTGTTTCAACCCCTATCATTATTGCTCCCCAATGGGATTTGCCTTTTGAAGTTATGTCTGATGCTAGTGATAATGCATTAGGGGATGTTCTTTGTCAGAAAAATGGAAAAGTTTTGCATGTAATTTACTATGCTAGTAAGGTTCTGAATGAAGCTCAAAAAAATTATGCTACAACTGAAAAGGAGTTGTTGAGTGTAGTTTATGCTTTAGATAAATTCAAACCTTACGTTTTGGGTACTAAAGTTATTGTGCATACTGACCATGCTGCATTGAAGTACTTGTTTGCTAAGCAGGAAGCTAAACCCAGGTTGATCAGGTGGATCTTACTCTTGCAAGAGTTTGATCTTGAAATTGTGGACAGGAAAGGGAAAGACAATGGTGTAGCAGACCATTTGTCAAGACTTGAAGAGGGGAACTCCATGTTAGTACAGATAGCAACCTGAGAGGGGGGGGGGGGTGAATCATAGTTGCCCCGATTTTCGCCTTATCGAAATTATTACTTTCAAGATAATGATGATCACGAAACGATGGTTGTGATTGCAGCGGAATTGAGGATTGCTTGAAAGTAAAAGATGAAGGATGAGAGGAAATCACACACGGAGTTTTATCCTGGTTCACCTTTTATCTGATAGCGGAATCGCAAGTGTACGATTGACTATCGCGTAGTAAAAGATCGAACCCAAGGGATAGGTGTTCTTATTATTATAATATTTTGTACTTTAAAAAGAAAAATAAAATGATAGATGTTGTTGGTTTTTTTTTAGAACAAACAAGAATAATAACATAAAATAAAGATGTGATAAATATGATGAGAATTAAGTTCTTGGGTTGGTTTACATAGAATATAAAATATGCTAGCAAGTATCTACTTAATTTCTGAATTTTAAATCCAAGTTCAAGGTGCTATAGCCTAGTATATCTACAAGTTAATCTCTTACACATTGTAGAACTTTCTTTTTAATTACTAAACCCAATTTCTTGCAATCTAGTTAACTAAAGAAGAAGATGAAGATGAAGTTCAGGCCAGCACAAAGCTACGTCTATCCTAATCTCTTAGCGATATATACTTATAGCCTTTTTTAATCCTAGATCCCTTACTACTTACCAATTCTCATTCGTATAAGTAATAAGTAAAAACACTTGTGATCATCAAGATTAAATTAAGAACAAGGAATTAAAACAAGAACTGGAAATAATATTCAAAAAGGTAGAAACAAAACTAAAACATAAATTTATAAACTACTACAATCCAAGAAACTTAAAGAAGAAGTTAGCCAAGCATGGCTAAAGGAGTCATTGAATTACCCTGGATAGGAGCTCAAATATGGCTTCCCACAAGTCCTAGGAACAATGCTCAAGAGGGAGAAAGAGAGAATACTTGTTGTATTCTATGAAGGTGTGTTTTACAAGTGAGGAAAATGCCCCTATTTATAGTAAAAAATCAATGGTGGAGGAGTTGATGGCCATTATGGCCTTCATTGGCCACCAATTAACTTTTGAAAACTCCTTCCCACTACCATCAATTCTCCACTCATCCTTTAATCCTTATTTTCCATGTGTTAATTTGAAGAGGGTTGCTTCATATTCTTCTTTTCCACTTTTGGTCCTCTCTTGGTTAGCACTTCAATTCTGGCCCTTTAATTCTCTCAATCTTCACTTTTAGTCCTCCACTCTTGAACTTTCACATTTTGGTCCCTGATTTCCTTAAACTTTACAAATAGATCCCTGGACAAAAATGATAACTAAACCAGCTTTTCCTAAAAATATAAAATAGCTATAAAAATTCCTAAAAATATAAAATAAAGCTAGAAAAACAAATAAAACCTAATCTACATGCAAAATGCAAAACAAATATAAAATCTACATAAAAATAATAAAAAACCTATATGTGACTCAAAAATAATAAAATTAAAAGACTAAAAACTACCTAAAAACATCATATTATATCCACTCATCACACCACTATACCCAACGACAGCTTGTCCTCAAGCGACAAAACTTAAAGAGAAAACTCGTCCCTGAGTTTTGAGAAAGTTTATCTGATTAAAACTTGAAGCACAAAAACCTTTCAAAGAAAGCTCAGCAGATAAGGAAGACATGCATGTTTTACAGATAAAGAATCAAGAAAGTTTAGGCTTGGCTTTTAACATGTTTGAGTTCATCAATTAAGCTCACAAAATAATATTCTCCATGAAAACAAGAAAGCTCAATGATTCTGCCTATAATTCAAATCAAAACTGAAGTAAAGCAACCAAGTGATTTTGAAGAGATTTTTAAGGTTGTAACTTGGCCAAAAGGGTTGAACAATTTAAGGTGTGGATTTCAAGAAAATGGCAACTCTAGTGGCTGACTCAGAATCTTTTGTTAAGTGATTTTTTTTTTTGACTTAAGAGCTTCAACAATTCACACAAGGGTCCTCTCACTTTTTCTCTTTTCTTTTTTTTTAAACAAAGTAGTGGAATGTATGGGATGAATGACTTGAATTTTACTCCCTTCATACTCTTTCTCACCCCACCACTTCATTATTTTTTCTAAGGCACATACCTTATTTTTTCAAATTTTTTTTTTTAGAGAGAAGCCCACAACATAGCTCTAACAATTTCAGCACATGAATCACAATAACAACTTTAAGAATTATCACACAAAGTAGGCTCCAAAGAATGACTCTTTTAAGGCTCAAAAAGGGGATACTAGTGGATATCAATTTTCAAGCAAGAATCTGAGTTTTCAAAAATGCCAACAATCTCTTCTCAACTCACAAAGTATACAAAACTCCAATCAACATGCAACACAAGGCAGAAAAATTTTGCAATCAAGAATTCAGAGTCCTCGGCTCTCAGAAAAAGATAGGGTAAGTGGTACCTTTTTAGAACTCAGAAAAAGACTTTGCCAACAACCAAAACAATCAAGATATCAAAATCATTTCTACAACGTGCAATCCTAACCGCTTTAAAACATGTAACCTTTTCAAAAGCAGTTCAATCAGATAAAGCATCCACAAAGCTATAGCAGCATTCAGACTGGATAAAATACTCAAGACTCATGCAAAAATAAAACAGAAAAACCAAACTAAAAATAAAACTAAAAACTATAAAAAGAAAAACTAAAAAAACTAAGAAGCTGGCACAGTATACAAATTTCCACAAAAGTCCAAGGGAACCTAAATGCAAAAATCAAATTGAACACTTAAGTTCAAGAGGATTCTTCCTCCTTTTGGTACCTATCCTGTAACATTGAACAAAGAAAAGTCTCACAAGCAGAAAGCTTGCTTTGACTTTTTAGTTCCAAAAACAGCACAAATAAGATCATGGGTTGAAGAATTGTGTCCACCTTAAAAACAAGAATTTTTGAGTTCCCAAAAATCAAAACCATTGTAGAAACAAGGAAAAACTCACAGAATCTAAGACTTTTCAGAAAATGGTGAACACAAAATTTTATTAAAAACTAAAAACATCAAAATAAAAGCAAAAATAAAACAGCAAGACTGCCCGAGCTCCAGCGCTTGAGCGTTGGGGATTTCCAACGCTTGGGCGCTGGAAGAAATAAAAAACTGGGCAAGAAACAGGGGCTCAACGCATGTGCGTTGAGCCTCCAACGCTTGAGCGTTGGGGTTCCTGCAGCTATTTATTCAGTAAAACAAAACAAAACAAAAGCAATAGAAACACTTGGGTTGTCTCCCAAGAAGCCCAATGTTATAGTCTTTGGTAGACTTTTCACTAATCACTTTTCAACCAAGGTCTATTACAAAATTCATTAGACCCCGCAAATCATGTAAATTTTGGCACATAAACATCATGGTGCCCAATGAATTTTCAGCCAACAAGGCAACACTAATAAAATTACAAATAGAAGGGATAAGACAATTTTCCCCTTCTTGTGCTTTGCCTTGATTCTCTGAACCTATGACATAGGTTCCTTGAGGTTCTTCTTCCTCCATCTCCAATTTGTCTTCAAAGACAAATTCTACAATGGAGGCTTCTTTCACCTCCTCACTTTGTACCACGAGTTCACTTTTATGAACATGTGGTTGTTGTTCATCCCTGGGCTGCCTCCACAGAATGTCATTCAGCCTCCCTTGCAAGATTATTCTAGCCTTCCATTCCTGCACTCGGTTGGGAAAAGATCCCGAAGCATGCTTAGCATCACACTTCTTTTTTTCATCTTTGTTTTCAAGATATGCCCGGATCTTTGCCAGCCATTCTTCAAATGTTCCAGCCATAATTCCTTACAAAATTCAGCAGACAAAATTAGCAGCACCAGTTCATCACACAAGTAATATATTTTTTTTATTCTTTTTTTTTATATTAAAAAAAACAGCACTAAACAAAATAATAACAAGAACATAACCTATCCCCGGCAACAGCGCCAAAAACTTGATAGCGGAATCGCAAGTGTACGATTGACTATCGCGTAGTAAAAGATCGAACCCAAGGGATAGGTGTTCTTATTATTATAATATTTAGTACTTTAAAAAGAAAAATAAAATGATAGATGTTGTTGGTTTTTTATTTAGAACAAACAAGAATAATAACATAAAATAAAGATGTGATAAATATGATGAGAATTAAGTTCTTGGGTTGGTTTACATAGAATATAAAATATGCTAGCAAGTATCTACTTAATTTCTGAATTTTAAATCCAAGTTCAAGGTGCTATAGCCTAGTATATCTACAAGTTAATCTCTTACACATTGTAGAACTTTCTTTTTAATTACTAAACCCAATTTCTTGCAATCTAGTTAACTAAAGAAGAAGATGAAGATGAAGTTCAGGCCAGCACAAAGCTACGTCTATCCTAATCTCTTAGCGATATATACTTATAGCCTTTTTTAATCCTAGATCCCTTACTACTTACCAATTCTCATTCGTATAAGTAATAAGTAAAAACACTTGTGATCATCAAGATTAAATTAAGAACAAGGAATTAAAACAAGAACTGGAAATAATATTCAAAAAGGTAGAAACAAAACTAAAACATAAATTTATAAACTGCTACAACCCAAGAAACTTAAAGAAGAAGTTAGCCAAGCATGGCTAAAGGAGTCATTGAATTGCCCTGGATAGGAGCTCAAATATGGCTTCCCACAAGTCCTAGGAAAAATGCTCAAGAGGGAGAAAGAGAGAATACTTGTTGTATTCTATGAAGGTGTGTTTTACAAGTGAGGAAAATGCCCCTATTTATAGTAAAAAATCAATGGTGGAGGAGTTGATGGCCATTATGGCCACCATTGGCCACCAATTAACTTTTGAAAACTCCTTCCCACTACCATCAATTCTCCACTCATCCTTTAATCCTTATTTTCCATGTGCTAATTTGAAGAGAGTTGCTTCATATTCTTTTTTCCACTTTTGGTCCTCTCTTGGTTAGCACTTCAATTCTGGCCCTTTAATTCTCTCAATCTTCACTTTTAGTCCTCCACTCTTGAACTTTCACATTTTGGTCCCTGATTTCCTGAAACTTTACAAATTGGTCCCTGGACAAAAATGATAACTAAACCAGCTTTTCCTAAAAATATAAAATAGCTATAAAAATTCCTAAAAATATAAAATAAAGCTAGAAAAACAAATAAAACCTAATCTACATGCAAAATGCAAAACAAATATAAAATCTACATAAAAATAATAAAAAACCTATATGTGACTCAAAAATAATAAAATAAAAAGACTAAAAACTACCTAAAAATATCATATTATATCCACTCATCACTATCCACTGAAGGCTACGTCCAGTCCCTCAACGAAACCCCTTGAGGATTTTTCCACTATTGATAAAAATCTCTTACAAGTTCCTAACCCAAGGACCCCAAGAATTTCTACCAATACCCTGTGAAAGCAAACCGCTTTCAACAGCCCCTGAAAGCAAACCGCTTTCAGTTCCTGAAGGCAAACCACCCTCAGACCTTGAAGGCTAAACCACCTTCAATCAATACCCTGAAAGTATACCACTTTCAGTGACAACAACCCTTCACCGAATACCACGGTGAAAACTCAATCTTACAGAAAGAGATGAAGAAGAGTTTACAATTGGCTGTATCAATCCTTTAACATAGAAATGGATTGATCATGAGAAATTATGCTTTAAGGCTTTTAAGCATAATATAATTCTGAGTTCCTCAAGATATGAACAACTAAAGTGTTCTTATAAACATGAAGATCATGAACTCAGAATTTAGGCTCTTGAAGGTTTAAGTTCTAAAAGATGAACTAATTTTGACAAAGCTTTGGCCTAATATTGTATTCTCATGTGTTGTTGTGTTCTGGACTCAAATGGACTTTATATAGGCAAGGGAAACGTCCTTGAACTCAGATTCTTGTTTTGTTTTTATTTTTGCTGTTTTCTGTTTTTAATAAATTTTGTGTTCACCATTTCTTGAAAAGTTTTAGATTCTTTGAGTTTTCCCTTGCTTCTATAATGGTTTTGATTTTTGGGAACTCAAGAATTCTTGTTGTTAAGGTGGACACAAGTTTTCAACCCATACTCTTAAGTGTGCTGTTTTAGGAACTAACAAGTCAAGCAAGTTTCTACTTGTGAGACTTTTGTTTGTTCAATTTTGCAGGATAGGTACCAGAAGGAGAAAGAGCCCTCTTGAAGTGAAGTGTTCAACATTGATTTTACTTTGAGGTTCCCTTGGATTATTGTGGGAAAATTGTATATTGTGCCAGCTTTTTATTTTTTCTTTTTATAGTCTTTAGCTTTATTTTTTGTTTAGTTTTTCTGTTTTATTTTTGCATGAGTCTTGAGTATTTTATCCAGTCTGAATGCTACTATTGCTGTGAATGCTTTATCTAATTGAACTGCTTTTAAAAAGGTTCTATGTTTTGAAGCGGTTAGGATTGCATGCTGTTAGAAATGATTTGACATCTTGATTGTTTTGGTTGTTGGCAAAGTTTTTCTGAGTTCTAAAAAGGGTACCACTTACCCTATGTTTTTCTGAGAGCTGAGGTCTCTGAATTCTTGATTGTAAAATTTTTCTGCCTTGTGTTGCATGTTGATTGGGATTTTGTATACTTTGTGAGTTGAGAAGAGATTATAGGCATTTTTGAAAACTCAGAGTTTTGGTTGAAAAGCAAAAAATCCACTTGTGGCCCTTTTGAGCCTTAAAAGAGTCATTCTTTGGAGCCTACTTTGTGTGATATTTTAAAGTTGTTATTGTGGTTCATGAGTTGAAATTGCTAGAGCTAAGTTTGTTGGGTTTCTCTCTAAAAAAGAAGGAAAAAAGTTGAAAAGAATAAGGTATGTGCCTTAGAGAAAAAAATGAAGTGGTGGGGTGAGAAAGAGTATGAGGGGAGTAAAATTCAAGTCATTCATCCCATACATTCCACTACTTTGTTCAAAAAAAAAAGAGAAAAAGAGAAAAATTGAGAGGACCCTTGTGTTGAATTGTTTAAAGCTCTTAGTCAAAAATATCACTTAACAACAAATTCTGAGTCAGCCACTAGAGTTGCCAATTTCTTGAAATCCATACCTTAAATTGTTCAACCCTTTGGCCAAGTTACAACCTTCAGAAATCTCTTCAAAGTTACTTAGTTGCACTGTTTCAGTTTTGATTTGAATGATAGGCAGGATTATTGAGCTTTCTTGTTTTTCATGGACAATATCTTTTTGTGAGCTTAATTTGATGAACTCAACATGTTGAAAAAGCCAAGCCTAACTTTCTTTATTAATATCTGTAAACATGCATGTCTTCCAAATCCGCTAAGCTTTCTTGGAAAAGTTCTTGTGCTTCATGTTTTAATCACATAAACTTTCTCTAAACTCAGGGACGAGTTTCTCTTTAAGTTTTGTCGCTTGAGGACAAGCTGTCGTTGGGTATAGTGGTGTGATGACTGGATTTTATATGATAATTTTAGGGTCTTTTTAGTCTTTTTATTTTGTTATTTTTGAGTCTCATATAGGATTTTTATTCTTTTTATGCATATTTTATATTTATTTTGCATTTTGCATATAGATTAGCTTTTATTTGTTTTTTAAACTTTATTTTATATTTTTAGGAATTTTTATAGTTATTTTTATATTTTTAGGAAAGCTGGTATAGTTATCATTTTTGTCCAGGGACCAATTTGTAAGTTTCAGGAAAGGAAGGACCAAAGTGTAAAAGTTCAAGAGTGGAGGATGAAAAGTGAAGTTTCAAATAGTTAAAGGGCCAGAATTGAAGTGCTAGCAAGGAGAGGACTTAAAGTGGAAATCAAGAATATGAACCAACACTCTCTAAATTAAGCACATGGAAAATAAGGATTAAAGGATGAGTGGAGAATTGATGGTAGTGGGAAGGAGTTTTCAAAATTTAATTGGTGGCCAATGAAGTCCATAATGGCCATCAACTCCTCCACCATTGAAAGGCAAATTTTTGCTCATCCTTTGTAAAAGACACAACTATTCAGAATACAACTATTCAGAATACAACAAGTATTCTTCTTTCCTCCTTAAAGAGCATTGTTCCTAGGAATTGTGGGAAGCCATACTTGAGCCCCTATCCAGGGTAATTCGATGCTTCTTTTAGCCATGCTTGGCTAATTCTTTTAAGTTACTTGGGTTGTTTTAGTTTGTAGTTTATGTTCTAGTCTTCTTCTACATTTCTGAATAATATTTCCAGTTTATGTTTCATTTCCTTGTTCTTCATTTCCTCTTAAAGTACACAAGAGTTCTTGCTTATTGCTTATACAAATGAGAATTGGTAAGTAGTAAGGGAAATAGGATTTAAAAAAGGCAATAAGTATATATCGCTAAGAAATTAGGATAGACGTAGTTTTATGTTGGCCTGAACTTCATCTTCATCTTCTTCTTTAATTAACTAAATTGCAAGAAATTGAGTTTAGTAATTAGAAATAAAGTTCTACAATGTGTAAGAGATTAACTTGTAGAAATACTAGGCTATAGCATCATGAACTTGGTTTAGAATTCAGAAATTAAGTAGGAGTTTGCTAGCATATTTTATAGACTATGTAATTCAACCCAAGTGCTTAATCTTCATCATCTTTATTTCTTTATATTTTATTGCTATATCTTGTTCTATCTTAATCAAACCATCAACAAAATACACCTTTTTATTTTCTGCTTAAGTACTAAATAATTTAATAAGAAGGCACCTATCTCTTGGGTTCGATCTTTTTATTACACGATAATCAACCGTGCACTTGCGGTTTGGCTATCAATGGATAAGTTGTCATGCAATTAAAGACATGCCCTTCATAAAAGTGATTTAGATTTATCTGATCATAGTCATCCTAGTGATGTTAAGAAAATCACTTTTAGACCAAGTAGTGTATATAACTTTGGTCATACAAGGAGAGTACATGATGGTGCTCAACTTAGAAAGGCATATATCAAAACTATCCATTATCCTAAAGCGAAAGTACCTAACATGAAGCCAAAGTGCTTTTACTATACACCTAATTTTCATGGAGATCCCAATGAAAGACTCACATGGGATGTGAAGGGTACTAACCCAAAAGGACCCAAAGACAATTGGGTACCTCGAAAATACCATTAAGCTTATTGTGCAGGTGTGCTTGAAGACCTTGTGATCAGAATTGTCATATACAAAGGATGGTCCTTCAAGACACAATATTAGAATATGGTATTGGTAAGAGAAATTCTAAAACTTTACATCTTTCAAAAGGTATTAAGTAGAATAGTAATGCATTCTTAGGCATCTGCATTTACATCATATTTCTATGTTAGATATATCTTTCATGCAGTGCTTATCTAGTCTGAAATTTCAGATTTTTAGACATGTTAATCGATTACATAGTATCAGTAATCGATTACAGGGATCATTTTCTGCCCTGTTTTTCTTTCCAAAAAAGTAGATAATCGATTACCCAGATAGTGTAATCGATTACCCCCTCGAATTTGAATTATTATTCAAATTTTCCAGCATGTAATCGATTACTTAAAAATGTGTAATTGATTACATGCCTGATAGTATATAAACCTGGGTTTTTTAGTTCTTAATCGATTACAGACATTTCCTTTCCTCTCTCTCTCTCTCTCTCGTGCGACACCAGAAGGCCTAAAATCCTCATATCTTCTACAATTCTTGTTCGTTTTCAAGAATTGTTTGTGGGTTTTCTTCCTCATTTCCCTCTCTATCCATTCATCCTACCAATTGTTGTTGAATTGGTCTGGATTAAAAAGCCCCAATTTGGTCCTGTCAAACACTAGAACTCGAAAATCTTCAATTTCAGCTTTCATGGCCAAGTCTCGTAAACCTCATCCTTCTAAAGAACCCATCCATGGATGCTTTGGACCTCTCAAGGCTGTTGGCAACCGAAGAATAGAAGCAACACTTCCTTGTTCATTTTCTTGATCGGCCAATTCTCACACCAAAATATGGCAGGTGGGATGACATTTCCCACTCTGTTTGATCATCAGGGACTTGACTCGTTCGTAGAAATAAAAGGTAAATTCTATCCCGAACTTGTCAAAGTCTTCTTTTGTAATCTGATTAAACGTGGTGGCAAAATTTGCACATCTGTCAAGGGTGTAAATCAGGTCTCGTCCTTGGACTCGGCTGAGGTTTTGATGAAGAAAAACACATCACAAAAAGAAGAAAGACTTCAGAAAAGAAAAGGAAGACTTCAAGAAGACTTCAAGAAAGAAAGGAACAAAAAGAAGGAAGACTTCAGAAAAGAAAAGGAAGACCTCAAGAAGACTTCAAGAAGACTTCAGAAGAGAAAGACTTCAAGAACCGGCTCGGAACGTCAAAGATCAAACATGAAGGTTCTTGTTTTAAGTAAGTCTTGTCAACTTAGTGTGCTATGCTTTATTAAGGTTTAATTTCACTTGAAGGCTCATAAAAGATCAAATAATTGAGTACGATATGTTCTCACAAGTAAAACTTGGTAGGAACACTTAATTAAGGGTTAAGATGGTTAAAACTGAGTTTCGAACTCTCTTTAATCGATTACATGTTGTGTGTAATCGATTACCACCTTAGTGTAATCGATTACACAGTTTGAATTTTGAATTCAAACTATAACGACAAGTGTAATCGATTACCAGGCTTCTGTAATCGATTACCAGGTCGACAGATGTGTCTTTTCATGAACCATTGTGTCTCAAAACGTTTGGGAAAGGTTGTATTGGTTCATGGACGACCTCTAGTGCCTATATAAAGTCCTCAGACACTCTGAAACATCAATGACTTGGTCCATAACTTTCATATTCATTAAAGTCACCATTCTGAGTTTCTGCTCTCTCATTTTCATAAGAACACTCATGCTGTTCATCTTTTGAGAAACTCAGAATAGAAGAGCCTTCATTGTAATTTCCTGGAGCATACAAACTAAGATCAATCCATCTTGTCTAAAGGATTGAATCAGCCATTTTAAAGGCATCTTCTTCTTCTTCTATTGAATCGGTTTGATTCATTCACCGTGGTTTTCGGTGGTTGTAAAAAGGTCCATCGTGGTGTTCGATGGTTGTGAAAAAGTTCTTTGAATCGGGTTTGATTCAAAGTCCGCTGTAGGATTCGGTGATAGTGGAAAAGGTCCTTTGAATTGGGTTTGATTCAAAGTCCGCCGTAGGTTTCAGCGTCATCAGTTGGTGGTTTGCCATCTGAGGTTTGACAAGAGTTCTTAGGGTTCTTGGTGTAAGTACTTGTAAGGAATCTTGATCATTGTAAATCTTCACTGTGGAATTCAGTGGAGTGGTTCTTCGGAAAGTGGTAATATTTATAAGGGGTTCTGACTTTACAGTGGTATTCAGTAAAGAGTTTGACTCAGACAGTGTGATCTGTTCTGAGGGTTGTAATCAGTTCACTGTGTGATTCAGTGAGCGGTGATTTTCAGAAAGTGGTTTGCTTTCTGGTATAGTTGAAAATCTCTGTGTGATCAGAGGACTGGACGTAGCCTTCTGGGATTGAAGGTGAACCAGGATAAAATCCATGTGTGTTCTTCTTATCCTTCATCTTTTACTTTCAAGCAATTACAATATTCCGCTGCAATAACGTTCTTACGTTACATCTATATTTGCATTGAAAGTCATTTGGTACTATTACGCGAAAATCGGGGCAACTCTGATTCACCCCCCCCCTCTCAGGTTGCTATCTATACTAACAATTGGTATCAGAGCGTAAGTTTAGGTAATTTGCTCCTAAGATCCGGGAAGATGGCATCCTCATCTACAACAAGTACCAACGAAGGATTCAACATAAACAGGCCACCATTCTTTAATGGAGAACACAATGACCTTTGGAAAATCAAGATGAAAATCTTCATAAAGTCATTAGACGCAGGAATCTGGAAAGCCATTGAAGAAGATCTCTTTGTGCCTGTAGTAGAAGTTGAAGGAAGTTCACAACCAAAACCAGAAAACACATGGAGTGACGAAGAAAAGAAGAAAGTTCAACATGACTTAAAAGGTATGAACATCTTGACTTCAGCCCTTGGTATGGAGGAATTCTTTAGAGCATCTACTTGCAAATCTTCAAAAGAAATATGGGATACTTTAATGGTTACACACGAAGGGACTGATGAAGTCAAAAGATCCAAGATCAATACTCTATCACAAGAATATGAGATGTTCAGAATGTTGCCTGGAGAAAGCATACTCGATATGCAAAAGCGGTTCACACATGAATTGGAGTTAAACAGACTCGAGCAATGTGAGAACAATGAAAAGAGACATCGGTCTATTGCTCTAAAAGCCAAAGAAAGCATCAATGATGAATATGATGCAGAGTCAGAAGATGATGAGAACATGGCCTTAATAGTCAAGAATTTTCAAAGATTCTTACAAAGAAAAGGTGTGAAATCTAGAAGTTTTCAAAAGGGAAATGAACCCTCCTCCTCTTCACAAAAGATCACATGTTATGAGTATGGTAAATATGGTCACATCAAATCTGAATGTCCATACATTCAAAAGAAGAAGCATAGACTAAAAGAGAAGTTTGAAAAGAAGGATTCAAACTCCAGAAGAGCATACATCGCTTGGGATGACAATGACGTAAGTTCAGACTCAGAATCAGAGAAGGAAGAAGCATACCTTGCATTAATGGCATCTCAGAATTCTGACAAGGAAAATATCCAGGTTAGTACCAGTACTTCTTCTTCTAATGATTTAGAATATGCTATAGAAAGTTTTTTTTTAAGATGTGTCGTAATGCTTCTAAAGTTAGTGTTAAACAAAATGCTATTATTTCATCTTTAGAAGAAATATGTCAAATGCTTCAAAAGGAATTAGATGATGTTAAATCTAAATTAGATGTTACACATGCATGCACTAAATGTAGTTCTTTAGAAGTAAAAGTAGAAAATCTACAACAAACAGCTCATATTTTCAACCTAGAAAAGCAAAAACTAGATAAAATTCTTAGTGTGCAACGAAACTCAAACAACAAGAGTAGTCTAGGATTTACACCCCAAAAGAATAACAAGGAGATTAAGAAAAATGTCTTTGTTAAAGCAAAAAATGAAGTTAAATCTCTTGGGAGTAAACACATGCATGCTAGTTCTTCTAGAAATATGAACTATAGGAATTATTCTCAAAATGTTCCAAGACAACCTAGGAGACATTATGATATGCTTAGATATAATGAAGGTTATAGACAATATGCTTGTAGTTATTGCAATAGAATAGGACATATCTCTAGTAGATGTTATTATAGGAATATAGGAATATCATGTGGGCAATATATGTGGGTGGAGAAGACAACCAATAACCTAGGACCCAAAGCAAATTGGGTACCTAACATTTCCTTCTGAAGAATTTGTTTTGTAAGTGTGTATGAAAGCAGCAAAGGATTTATGATATCTTTATAATGACTGCTCATCACACATGATTGGAGACAAAACAAAAAATTTATATCTCATACATAGAGAAAAGGGATATGTCACACATGGAAATTCTGAAAAAGGGAAGTTCATCAATCAATCCAAGTTCTACAAAGAACCTCTGAAGAAATATGACTTGGATGATTGCATAGTAATAGCCACATCAATGAGGATCAAACACTTATATAGATCAAGATGAATCAGTCATTCCAGTAGAGATTACCAAATATAGAGCCCTTGTCCACACTCTCCGAAACAAAGAAGACAAACTTGGAAGACATTTAAGCAAGTTCATCATCCAATTCAGAAAATGGAGAAGGATATCTCGCTTTGATGGCAACACATCATTCTGATGATGAAATTGAAGAGGTTAGTAATGAATTTCATATGTTAAATAACAAAGTACCTTTGATAGATTGCATGACAGTTTCTTGAATATTTATGAAGTATATGCATATCATTGTAGGATCATTTCATCTCTACAAAGAAAAACTAAAAGCATGCAAGATGAATTAGATCAAGTAAAATCTAGAGTAGATATTCAAAGTAATTTTACATCTTTAGATCCATGCATAATCCTTGAGTCAAAGATTGATGGAGTAACTCAAGTGGTAAACAAAGGTACAGATGATATGGATAAGTCGTCATGTAATCATAGACATGCCTTTTATAATAGTGATTTAGGTTTATCTGAACATAGTCATCCTAGTAATGTTAAGAAAATCACTTTTAGACCAAGTAGTTTTTATAACTTTGGTCACACAAGGTGAGTACATGATGGTGTTCAACTTAGAAAGGCATATATCAAATCTTTCTATCATCTTAAAGAGAAAGTGCCTAATATGAAATTTAAGTGTACCTATTATTCTCCTAGTCATCAAATAAACGAAGGAGTCCCCAATAAAAGATTCATATGGGATGTGAAAGATAGTAACACAAAAGGACCCAAAGACAATTGGGTATCTAGAAAATGCCATTAAGCTTACTGTGCAAGTGTACTTGAAGACCTTGTGATAAGAATTGTCATATACAAAGGATGGTCTTTCAAGATACAATATTAGAATATGGTATTAGTAATAAGAATTCTAAAACCTTACATCTTTCAAAAGGCATTAAGTTGAATAGTAATGCATTCTTAGGCATCTGCATTTACATCATAGTTCTCTGTTAGATACATTCTTCATGCAGTGCTTATCATGTTTGATATTTCGTGTTTTTTAGTTATGTCAATCGATTAAATAGACTTAGTAATCGATTACAGGGATTATATTGGCCCTGTTTCTTTTCCAGAAAGGAGGGTAATCGATTACCCATGTAGTGTAATCGATTACCTCCTCGAATTTGAATTATTATTCAAATTTTCTCACATGTAATCGATTACATAGAAAGCGTAATCGATTACATGCCCGATAGTATATATAATTCTGGGTTCTTCTACTCTTAATCGATTACAAACATCTTTGTTTCCTTCTCTCTCTCGTGCGACACCAACTATCCTATTTTCCCCATATCTTCCACAATTCTTGTTCATTTTCAAGAATTCTTTGTGAGTTTTGCTCCTAATTTCCATCTCTATCTATTCATCCTACCAATTGTTGTTGAATTGGTCTGGATTAAAAAGCCCCGATTTGGTCCTGTCAAACCCTAGAACTCGAAATTCTTCAAATACAGCTTCCATGGCCTCTTCCTCACGAAAACCTCATCGTTCTAAGAACCCATCCATGGATGCTTTGGACCTCTCAAGGCTGTTGGCTACCGAAGAACAGAATCAACACTTTCTTGCTCACTTTCTTGATCGGCCAGTCCTCACACCAAAGTATGGTGCTCTGGATTCTTTATGGCAGCAGGGATGACATTTCCCACTCTGTTTGATCATCAGGGACTTGACTCGTTCATTGAAATTAAAGGTAAATTCTAGCCTGAACTTTTCAGAGTCTTTTACTGTAATCTGATTAAGCGTGGTGGCAAAATCTGCACATCTGTCAAGGGTGTTGACATCTCTATGACCCTTGATGAGTTGGGAGAATGTCTTTCTATTCCCAGTACTGGAGCAAAATTAGGTTCTGAATTGCCTTGCCCATGGGAGAATTATGATAAGAGATCATTTTATTTATCTTTATGTCGCTTTACTGAAGAGCAAATTCAGTCCAAGAAGCAGCGGGTTGATGCAAACCGATCTAGAGATACCCTTGCTGTTGGGTTTCTCAATGTGGAAAACAGATTGCTTCACTATTTACTCAGTTATGTGATCTTACCTCAGAGTTCTAATCATGCTCAGATAAGCGATCTAGAGTTACAAATTCTATATGGCATGATTAATCAAAAGTATATTAATTGGGCTTATTTGGTAATGATACACATGATGCTGCACAAGGAAAGAACTAGCCCTCTTCCATTTGCTTCTGCAATTTCTATCATTCTGAAGAAGAAGAAGGGTGTTTCTACTCATGGTGAGTATTCTGTTAAAATGGATGGTAAAGCTCAGTGCATTGATCTGAACATCTTGAACAAGATGGGATTTATTCAGGATGTTGATGGGTCCTTCAGGAACAAATCTGACCTAACATCTGAGGATCCTCCTGCTCCTACTCCTGCAGCCTTCTTTCCTCCATCTGAGAGTGCTCCTTCGTCATCTGCTGGTACTGATGCTTCTACACAGATTATTCTTTCACATATTGATAGCATGAAGCACTTCATCAACCAGCGCTTTGATCGCATGGAAGGCCGGGTCGAGTCCATGTACACTACTTTGCGTGCAGATATGGACAGTCTAAGACTTCGTGTAGATCATATGACTCGTTCTCCTCTCCATTTCTCTGATGATTCTGAAGACCTCTAGACTATTTCTATTTTTATTCAGACTATTTATATTTTGGGTTGTAATAGTCTAGACATACCTTTTGGATTGTTTTGGATTTCTGATTGCATGTTTAATTATTCTGAACTTATCTGGTTATGCTTTAATTGCGTGTGATGCATAAGTTTCAATATTTTTGTCTTGCTTAACCCCACTCCCTACGATTCAAATGTCTATACTACTTGTTAGCATGTGTGGAATATGCTTGGACTCATCTTCTTTTTGATGAAGTCAAAAGGGGGAGAAAGGGTCCTGTTCTTTGAAAAGTTTGTTTACAAGGAAAGCTACAAGTGGAACAAAAAGGGGAGAATAGTTCTATTGTATATTATGCTTCTCTTTATTTCTATTATCCTGGAATATTTTTGTATGGCTTTTTCTCCTTTTTGATGATGTCAAAAGGGGGAGAAAAGTCTTGTGTATGCTTGATCATTTTCAGGATACTGTGCTTCATTTGCAAAACAAAGGGGGAGATATAATTACAAAACCAAGGGGAAGATACAAGACAAGAAAGAAAGTCTATTCTATTGATCTATCAATGTTCAAGCATGATGTTTGTCATCATCAAAAAGGGGGAGATTGTAAATCAGGTCTCGTCCTTGGACTCGGCTGAGGTTTTGATGAAGACAAACACATCACAAAAAGAAGAAAGACTCCAGAAAAGAAAAGGAAGACTTCAAGAAGACTTCAAGAAAGAAAGGAACAAAAAGAAGGAAGACTTCAGAAAAGAAAAGGAAGACCTCAAGAATACTTCAAGAAGACTTCAGAAGAGAAAGACTTCAAGAACCGGCTCGGAACGTCAAAGATCAAACATGAAGGTTGTTGTTTTAAGTAAGTCTTGTCAACTTAGTGTGTTATGCTTTATTAAGGTTTAATTGCACTCGAAGGCTCATAAAAGATCAACTAATTGAGTACGATATGTTCTCACAAGTAAAACTTGGTAGGAACACTCAATTAAGGGTTAAGATGGCTAAAATTGAGTTTCGGACTCTCTGTAATCGATTACAGGTTGTGTGTAATCGATTACCACCTTAGTGTAATCGATTACACAGTTTGAATTTTGAATTCAAACTGTAACGGCAAGTGTAATCGATTACCACGCTTTTGTAATCGATTACCAGGTCGACAGATGTGTCTTTTCATGAACCATTGTGTCTCAAAACGTTTGGGAAAGGTTGTATTGGTTCATGGACGACCTCTAGTGCCTATATAAAGTCCTTAGACACTCAGAAACATCAATGACTTGGTCCATAACTTTCATATTCATTAAAGTCAGCATTCTGAGTTTCTGTTCTCTCATTTTCATAAGAACACTCATGCTGTTCATCTTTTGAGAAACTCAGAATAGAAGAGCCTTCATTGTAATTGCCTGGAGCATACAAACTAAGATCAATCCATCTTGTCTAAAGGATTTAATCAGCCATTGTAAAGGCATCTTCTTCTTCTTCTATTGAATCGGTTTGATTCATTCACCGTGGTTTTCGGTGGTTGTAAAAAGGTCCATCGTGGTGTTCGATGATTGTGAAAAAGTTCTTTGAATCGGGTTTGATTCAAAGTCCGCCGTAGGATTCGGTGATAGTGGAAAAGGTCCTTTGAATCGAGTTTGATTCAAAGTCTGCCGTAGGTTTCGGCGTCATCAGTTGGTGGTTTGTCATCTGAGGTTTGACAAGAGTTCTTAGGGTTCTTGGTGTAAGTACTTGTAAGGAATCTTGATCATTGTAAATCTTCACTGTGGGATTCAGTGGAGTGGTTCTTCGGAAAGTGGTAATCTTTCTGAGGGGTTCTGACTTTACTGTGGTATTCAGTAAAGGGTTTGACTCAGACAGTGTGATCTGTTCTGAGGGTTGTAATCAGTTCACTGTTAGAGTAAAATATTTAAATGAATTAACCTATTTTGATAAATAACAATTTCGCTAAGTGTTACTGACTTCTTTAAAAGATTTCATATTCAGGAACACTTATGAACTGAAGCCATGCTGCAAACATTATCAAAAAGCAAATGAACCGCCTATGAGAAATGAGTCTGCCTCCAGAGTAAAGTTCGTCCGCCTGCAAAGACCGTCCGGCTCAATCCTTGTCAAACACATGGGTTGACTAAAGAGCAATGATTGAAGACTCATGCAAAAAGAGTTAGCTTAAAGGAGATCGTTTGCTCAAACTGAAGATGAGTTGTCATGCACCTCTTGGTTGATCAGAGCATTAATGGCGAAAGAGACAGAATTAAGCGCCTTATTCCTTGAAGATTCAAATTCTCTGACATTCCTTAATTCGAGCTGCTTTCGCTGAATTAGCAGTGATATCCTCTGATCATCGTATCTCCCCAACGGCCAAATTCAAATCTTCTGATCAGAGCATTAATTACCATATTAGCTGTAATGCATATGCATTAATTGCAGCCTCTGAGAACCAGAACAAAAGCATCGCCAGACCATATCACTCTCTATTTGTTGAAGAAGCATTCTTCACCTGGAAGACTACAACAAGCAGATGCAGAAGTATCCGTTACTCACAATCAAGCAAATGTTCAACGGAACTATTTTTGAAGATCTTCATTTGAGCCTCCAGTAATTATCCTACTGAAGATATAAATAGTTGTCTCTGCATCATCTTCAACTTGGCGACTTACACACTATCAAAGCATTCAAATCTTTCAAGTCAGTTTACAATTTGAACAAGCTTTAGTCAAGAACACTCAGTAACCTTAGCCTTCTCATTTTCTGAGTTTAGTCGCCAACTAGTGTGAAATCCTTACAGAGTGAAAACTCTTATCCTTTCTCACACAAGCCCTTCAGAGAACAAATTTGTATACCCTCTCTGATTTCAGAACTTCATAGTTTCTACCCACTCTTTGTGAAGAGATCCCTGTAGAAAACAAACCTTCTTGAAAAAGAACTGGGAGGAGTCCTGTCGAATACTCGTGAGATAAAGGAGAAGTCCTAGAAAACTTGTAAAGGAGTAGTCCTCAGAATACTTGGAGAAGTCCCTGAGAACACTTGTACTATTCTGTTGAAATAGTGGAAAATCTTGGTATAGCCAAGCATTGGACGTAGCCCTATCGGTTTTGGGGGTGAACCAGGATAAATATCGTGTGTGCTTTATTCTTCAAGCTCTAAGTTTATTTCCGCTGCACATATCATTCAACTTTTTCGAACTAATATTAACTATATTGTGAAAAAGTTTATAAAATTCACACACACTATTCAAACCCCCCCTTTCTTGTGTGGTTTTATTACTATCATTCACTGTGTGATTCAGTGAGCGGTGATTTTCAGAAAGTGGTTTGCTTTCTGGTATAGTGGAAAATCTCTGTGTGATCAGAGGTCTGGACGTAGCCTTCTGGGATTGAAGGTGAACCAGGATAAAATCCATGTGTGTTCTTCTTATCCTTCATCTTTTACTTTCAAGCAATTACAATATTCCGCTGCAATAACGTTCTTACGTTACATCTCTATTTGCATTGAAAGTCATTTGGTACTATTACGCGAAAATCGGGGCAACTCTAATTCACCCCCCCCTCTCAGGTTGCTATCTATACTAACAATGGGTATTAACATCTGTATGACCCTTGATGAGTTGGAAGAATGTCTTTCTACTCCCAGCATCTGAATTAGTTTACCCTTGGGAAGAATACGATAAGAGGTCATTCTACTTATCTCTATCTCGCTTCTCTGAAGAGCAAATTCAGTCTAAGAAGCAGCGGGTGGATGCAAACCGTTCTAGAGATACCCTTGCTGTTGGGTTTCTCACTGTTGAAAAAAGATTGCTTCACTACTTGCTCAGTTATGTGATCTTACCTCAGAGTTCAAATCATGCTCAGATCAGCGATCTAGAGTTACAAATTCAATATGGCATGATTAATCAGAAATCTATTAATTGGGCTTATCTGGTAATGACACATATGTTGCTGCACAAGGAGAGAACTAGCCCTCTTCCATTTGCTTCTGCAATCTCCATCATTCTGAAGAAGAAAGGTGTTTCTACTCATGGCGAGTACTCCATTAAAATGGATGGTAAGGCTCAGCGCATCGATCTGAACATTCTGAACAACATGGGATTCTTTCAGGATGTTGATGGATCTTTCAGGAACAAGTCTGACCTGACCACTGAGGATCCTCCTGCTCCTACTCCTGCAGCCTTCTTCCCTCCGTCTGAGAGTGCTCCATCGACATCTACTAGTATCGATGCTTCTACACCGCTTATTCTTTAACACATTGATAACATGAAGCAATTCATCAACCGGCGCTTTGATCTCATGGAAGGCCAGATCGAGTCCATGTACACTACCTTGCGTGCCGATATGGACAGTTTAAGCCTTCGTGTCGATCAGATGACTCATTCTCCTCTCCATTTCTCCGACGAGTCTGAAGACCTTTAGACTATTTTTATTTTATTCAGACTATTTATATTTTGAGTTGTAATAGTTTAGACATAACTTTTGGATGGTTTGAATTCTGCTTGCATGATTAATTATGTATTCTGAACTTCTATGACTATGCTTTAATTGCGTGTGATGTATGATTTTCAAAATATGACTTGCTTACCCCCACTCCCTACATTTTAAATGTCTATACTACTTGTTAGCATGTATGGAAGCCTTCCTCCCGGCGCCACAACCAAACCTTCTCTTCTCTCGGCCGCCATCTCCCTTCTTCCCTCTCCACCTCAAATCGAAACCATTGAAGCCTCTTCCTCTGCCAAACCCCTCATCTCCGAATCTGAGAAGGATACATACAAGGACGAATGCGTCACCACCTTTCACCTCATCATGGAGCTTTGCGAGGGCGACAGTTCTTGATCTGTTTCAGGGATTGAAGCGGTGGATCCAGGTGGCGGTGAAGTGAAGCGGAGGCTTTGGCAGTGGGTTCCTAGCTAGGGGTTTTGATGGCGTGGTGGTGTGGTGAAGATGAAGATGGTCATGAGGAGCAGCGGTTGTGTAGAGAGGTTTAACTGCTCTTCCTCTCATCTTCCTCTGCTTGCCTCATTTCTAATTTGGGCTTTGTTACCTTCTTTCATCCTCCTTTTTCCGATTCTATTTTCATCCTCCTCTTCCACCCCCTTGCTAAGATCTGGTGGTTCTTGATCTGTTTCAGAATTTCAGTGCATGCTTTGTGTCTGGTTGTTCTTGATCTGGTGGTTCTTTTTCCCCTTGCGTGATTTTCTTGATCTAGTGGGTTTTGCAGTAGATGTGAAGAAGTTCTCGTCCTTGGAATCGGCTGAGGTTTTGATGAAGACAAACACATCACGAAAATAAGAAAGACTTCATAAAAGTAAGGAAAGACTTCAAGAACTGGCTCAGAACGTCAAGATCAATCATCAAGGTTCTTGCTATTAGTAAGTCTTGTTAACTTAGTGTGCTATGTTTTATTAAGGTTAAATTTCATTGCAAGGCTTATAAAAGATCAACTAATTGAGTATAATATGTTCTCACAAGTAAGACTTGGTAGGAACACTCAATTAGGGCTTGAACAGTCAAAAACTGAGTTCTGGACTGTTTGTAATCGATTACAGGATGTGTGTAATCGATTACCAGAAGGCAGTAATCGATTACCACATGTATGTAATCGATTACCAAGTTTGAATTTTGAATTCAAACTTCAACGGCATGATGTAATCGATTACCAGGTTTCTGTAATCGATTACCAGGTCGACATATGTGTTGTTTCATGAACCAATGTGTCTCAAAACGTTTGGGAAGCCTTGTGATGGTTCACGGACGACCTCTAGTGCCTATATAAAGTCCATAGACGCTCAGAAACAGAATGACTTGGTCCACAACTTTCATATTCATTAAAGTCATCATTCTGAGTTTCTGTTCTCTAATTTTCATAAGAACACACATGCTGTTCATCTTTAGAGAGACTCAGAATAAAAGAGCCTTCATTGTAATTTCCAGGAGCATACAAACTTAGAGCAATCCAACTAGATTAAAGGATTGCATCAGCCACTGCAAGAACTTCTTCTTCATCTCTTGAATCGGTTTGATTCATTCACCGTGGTTTTCGGTGGTTGTAAAAAGGTCCATCGTAGTGTTCGATGGTTGTGGAAAATGTCCTTTGAATCGGGTTTGATTCAAAGTCCACCGTAGGGTTCGGTGATAATGGAAAAGGTCCTTTGAATCGGGTTTGATTCAAAGTCCGTCGTACAGTTCGGCGTCATCAATTGGTGGTTTGCCATCTGAGGTTTGACAAGAGTTCTTAAGGTCCTTGGTGTAAGTGCTTGTAAGAAATCTTGATCATAGTGGAAAAATCCTCAAGGGGTTTCTTGAGGGACTGGACGTAGCCTTCGGTGGATAGAAGGTGAACCAGGATAAAATCATTGTGTGATTCTCTCTTCCTTCATCTTTTACTTTCAAGCAACGCTTTATTCCGCTGCATTCACAATCATCAATTGTGATTACTATTATCTTGGAAGTAACAAGTTTTGTAAAGGCGAAAATTGGAAGAACCTGATTCACCCCCCCTCTCACGTTGCTATCTATACTTACAGTAGAGGCATTTGGGTCTTCGTTTCTGCCATGAAAATTGGAACTTGGTTGTGAAGTTAGGGCATTTGGGTCTTAGATTCTACTGTTAAAATTGGAATTGGTGGGTCTTGGAAATGGGTGTTTCAATAATTGTAATTTCAGGTTCAGTATTATGTATTTTTCAGAATATTAAATGTTGATGGAATGATGTTAGAGATGAAGATGGAAGTTATAATGTTAGGGAGATGAATATGTATGTTTTTTTATTTTTTCTGGGTAAGATGATGAAGATGTTGGTGAAGAAGATGAAGATTGATGAATATGATGAAGAATTGGATGAATGTTTTGGATTTTTTTTTTCAAAAACCGTTAAATCTTTGACGGAATTGGATGGAAAACCAGAAATGAAACTTCTCAAAAGTTAAGGGACTCTGGGTGCTAATAAATTGCAAGAGGGACCAGAAATGTCAAATCTGAAAGGTGAGGGACCACAATTGCTATTAAGCCATATTTAATTGTTGTTGTTGATGTATTCGAGTTTTAATTTGCTGTTTATTATTGTTGTTTGTTTTATCACAATGGTGTTAACTATTTCTTGTATTTGGAGTTAACCCTTTCAGTTTGTTGTTTGTTGTTTGTTGCTTGGGCGCTTAACGCCATAGACAATCAGGTCAACGATGTGCAAGACGGTTGAAGAAATTATTCATTGTTTTTATTTCCGCTATTTTGAATAAATAGCACCTGTGGTGCAACCTTAATATTTTTAATTACCTCTCGAATTTCTTGACATTTATTTAATCGATTTATGGGTTAAGTATTTTCGTAATTATTTGAGAGACGCTCTGTTTCGAAAACTTGACTGTTTTGAGAGGTTTCGAAGTGTTATTTCCGCATATTTACTATGTGATCCCTGACCTTAAATTGGGGTGTTACAAACTACAACAAATCCTAACACCTTGTGGTTTATCAACCGGTGTTGTTGCAATATAAAGTCTACCGGCGAATACAGTAATGTAACCATGCAGAAGTTGCTTCCTCTCTGGTAAGGAAGGAAAAATATGTAGCTCTGACATAACGATGGACCTGTTGATGACACTCAACCCACGTCGAATAAATCCTTGGCTCTCTGCCTTTAAAGACAACATATATCTTGCTAGGCTTTTCTCTTAGCATGGCTCTGAAATTGGACAAGTCAGACATGAGACAAAGATAAGTTATAGTTGTTCTAAGATCAACGTTTTGAAGCATTTGAACTCAAAAAAAATTTCATGACATACTTATAAAGAAAGCATATTTAACGTTGGTAGGTGTGAACATATAAATGCGCATTTAAACCCTCAACTAACGTCTTATCTTTTGACTTCAATCACTACCTATTCTGAGAGTAACCCTCTCGGTACACGTACAGCCCAAACGCCCGAGGACTACCATCGACAATCACCCAGGCATTGCACTCAGACCGAAGTTTCCAGACAGCAACATAACCGAGTAACTCCTCGGATGCACCTGACAAGCAAACATCCACAAATGTCCAATCACCCATCGCTCCTTCGCGAGGAAATCTCCACCATCTAAGCATCTGAACCTAATAGAGGATTTAACGGCTCTTAAAGAGGCAAGTACAAAGCCATCATCACAAGCCCTCGAGAAGCGTGTCGGCTCAAGGCCTCTATAAAGAACTCTCCCCAAACCTCAAGGTACACAATCTCTCTCCCACACTCTCACTTTCCCTCAAAACCCCACGCCTCTAACTTTAGCGTCGGATTGTTCTCGCAGGGACCCCTCCCGGGCTCGATAGAAGACGGAGAACCATGAAGACCGCCGCCTCGCCTCACCGGAGTTTCGTCATTCCTCCCCAATCAACACACCTCGGGGTGATGTGACCAGATTAGTCCGTTCATTTGGTGCCGTCTGTGAGGATGGTAAAACTTCTACTATGCCTCATTATGGCAAAAGCCTTCCGCAACTCCATCAACAGCAACGACAAATCCGCCACGTACAACTTCGACATCAACACAGCGGAAGAACAAACACGAAAGAAAACTAGATCTCCAAAGTTAGTCCTAGGACCTTCGATCCTCTCGGAACAGTCCATCCCAAATCTGCGTAGCGATGTACCACGAGTTTTGAACGTCAATGGCACAAAATCGCGGACCTCTTCGGCTTCAAAGGAAATGACAATGGTTCAATACTAGAAGGGGGCTCCAAACTTCTCATATCAAGAAGAAAAACCGTAGCCACCTCCTCCACCTTCATCGTGACCATGTCAGAATCAACCAAAAAGAATAGAAGATCCAAACAGGTAACGATGTAAAAATCTCATCTTGTTATCTTTGAACTTCTTTTGATAATGCCTTGTGTAGATGTATGCAGTTGTTCTTCAAGTAGATAGATGTTCCTGAGTTTAAAATATTCAAGCATTAGAACATCTTTATCTAACGATATTAAACCTTGAGTAAAATTGTTATTTATCAAAAGGTAATAATTTATGAAATCGTTTGAATCTAACAGCTTAGCGCCTCAGGACAACACTTAGCGAGCAGAACACCCTCTCTGGCCGCTCAGTTCCTCAAGACAGCCGCTCAACGGGTAATGTGACTGAAGAAACCAAGGCGGTAGAAGAAAACCCTTCATTAAGGGTAAAATAGGTCGCTCGGCGGCCCTGCCTGGCCGCTCTGCGACCTGTGCTAGTCAGTTTCTATAAAAGGCGTTGTCTAGAACAACAGAGATAGTTTTACATTCAACATCTAGAAATTAGATAATAGCTTAGTTTTTAGTTTTCTTTGGAGACTTCAAGTAGGGTGAAGATCCTAGAGAGATGAAGCAAGCTAGGAGGGAGAAAGGAAGACTCTCGAGCCTCGGTGCATCGCTGTCAAGTGGGAACACGTCACCGATTTCGCCAAGCTTTCGGTTTTCCATATTTCTTCTTGTAAGCTTATGGCATCCATGGAAATGGATTGCTAAACCTCTCTTGTTGGGATTAGTTGTAACCTTTTAACCTTTGTTATGCATTCTAATTGATATTCATACAAGTCAATGTTTTTATGCTTTGATTCATTGATTTACCGTTTGTCTAATGCTTGTTTTGGATTGATCACCTAGAACATGATTATAGATTTGATAGGATGATGGGAACTGGCTATTTAAATCTGAACTCGGTAATATAATCTGATGACTCTAAGGCCTAGGGATGGGGTTAGATCATTAGTCCATTTAAACATCTAAGTCATGTTTCTCGCTTTATTAATCGATCAAGGGATTGGGGATTAATTCAGTTGAGTTGATAATCTTCTACGCCGGGGGACTGGGTAGTAATATAAGAAATGATGGGAGGAATCAAGTGCATAGTCAATACAACATCCATGTCTAATTCTTTCTGCTTTGTTAATCAATCAAGGGATTCAGAGTTAATTTAGTAATCTTTGCATTGGGGGACCGTGCGGAAGTTAAGAACTGATGTTAAACAAGGCTTGTGTATGAATTCATATAACGCATGATGGTTAATCGGTTAAAGCTAATCCCAACAGTTTCTTTAACTTTCTTGTAAATCTGTTTACTGCTTTGTTTAGTTGTTTATGTTTCTTAGTTAAACAACCTTTGAACAAACTTTATTTTTATCCATTGTTTAGTTAATTTCACTAAAGAACGACTTTTTTCCGCAATCCTCTGTGGTTCGAGAAACACCCATTGCTATACTACATTCGAATCTTTAAAGGGATTTAGATAGTAGATAAGTGACAACTTTATAAATTCTTTTGGTGAACGGTTTTGAATACGCATAAATCCTTTCAGCAACATGGCGTCGTTGCCGGGGTGTGAATTCTGAATCACCAACTTCTAAGAATGTATCAATAATCTCAGGTAATGTGGTGTGAATTCTGTTTTGGTACTCATTGTGTTGGTTATTGTCCAGAACAAGTATCACCACCATTGTACAAGCCATACTATCCCCCTGAAGAGGATAGGACTTCCGAACTTGAGGATACCTTAATGCAATTTAAGCAGATGTCTAAGGCTATCCAGAAGAACATTGATGCACCATACTATTCCCCTGAAGAAGATAGGACTTCCAAGCTTGAGGATACCTTGACCCAGTTCATGCAGAAGTCTATGATTAAACAGATGAACACCGAGACTTCCATCAAGAACTTGGCAGATCAAGTGGAAATGTTAAGAAGGTGAATATGGAAGAAATATGATTGATTAACAAGTGGAAATGGAAGAAGGTGAGAAAGAAGAAGAAAACCCAAAAACAGAAGAAAGGTATCCAACTTTTCACCTGCCACTTCCTTCAAGCCCTTTATTGGTAAGACATGAAAAGGATGAGGTGAGCTTTGAAGAATTTGATAACATATCATATCATCAATGCAATAGTGAAATTCTTAATGGTGAGCATGTAGGCTTTGTGTTTGGTGATAGTTTTCATAAGCATACTGCATTGAATTCTTCAAAGAATTGTAAATTTGCATCAAGTTATATGCATGTATAAAGCTTGGCATGTGATTTGAATGCAGGTGAATTGATTTGGATAGTGAAAAGAAAGAAAAAGAAGGTCTTGTTGTTGGCTTGGAGAGGATTTCAAAGAAAATTAGGTGAAATCAAAGTCAAACGACCAAAGAAGGGGAAGGGGTTGTACTATAACCTTTGTCTGTGGTAACCTTGATCACGTTTGCGTCAAGCTAATGACATTAAACGAGCGCTTCCTAGGAGGCAACCCAGAGGTTTGTTTTGTTTTTATTGTTTTTGTCTTGTTTTTGTTTGTTTTGTAACTAGGGTAGTGATTTTTTGAAGTTGTTCTTAAAACTGTGTAACTTTGTACTTCACAAGTCTTATTTAGTATTTCGGATGTGCTCATGATGTTTTGGAAACATTAGAACTGAATATTTCAAAATTTAGACATACACTTGTGGATTTGTTTGATAATCACCTTTGAAAGTATGGAATTTTGAATCTTGAGGAAATTGAGTTTGAATGGTTAATTCTAATGTTTGCACAAGTTTCTTATGCTATCTAAATGTGTTTGAATCAATTGGCATGTGCTAGAAATGTGTAAATCAAAATTTGGCCTATTGAGTTGTGAATTAATGCACAACTGTGCTTAATTGAACCCTAGGGATAATTTTTGCTAAATGAACTTGAATTGTCGATTTGGAAGTTTGCATAGGTTTCTCTTGGTACATATGTTCTTTTTCATTAATTGGTTTGTTGTTAGGATGGTTATATCAAAATATAGCCTATCCAGTTGTGAAATATATGAAACTTGTCCTTGAATGAATTATATGTTAAATCTTTGGAAAAATGTGCTTGAATGTTGAATTTTAAAGCTTAGACATGTTTCATATGATGAATGAGTGTGGTTGGGTCAATTGGCATGCTTAGAAAGTTTTAAACTCAAAATTTGACCCATCCAGTTGTGTTTCTGCTGTTTTTTGCATATAATGCTGCTCTATGGTCGCTTCGCGACCTCATAGGGTCGCTCAGCGACCCTAGGTACCTCTCTGGTCGCACAACGCCATCCCTAGGTCGCTCAGCGACCTGTGTAGAAACAGCACTGCACTACCAACTTCAAACGATCATAACTTCTTCGTTTCTTATCGGAATTAAGAAAATGACCACTCTTTGGAAAGCTCTTGAAGCCTACTTTCATATAAACCAGAGTTTGGATTTTTTAATGGAAGTTGTGATTGTTTTAATTCCCTTTTGTGTACTGGCATAAATTCAAGTGACTGTTAGCAGGAATCAATTATTGCTGGTATTTTTTGGCTTGAGGACAGTCCAAATTCTTTGGAGGGGATTAGTTTTGAAGAATGTTTAAAGCATAAGGACATATAATCATGAGGGAGTTCCTTTTACTTTGCTTTTTGTTCTAATTTTATAGTATAGTGTTATATATAACACGTTTGTCCTGTTTTGCATTGTTACCTGACTGTTTCAATACTGACATGGCTTGTTTGATAATTGCTTGATGTATGCTTTGTAGTGAATTGATTTTAGTGATTCCATGATAGAAATTTTGTTTGAACTCATTGAATTCTTAACATGATATGATTACATGATTCACTTGGAATTATTGAAGCATAACATGAAAATATCTTGAAAATCAGGAAAATTTGAAACTTTTTAGCTTGTGAGGGAGTGTTCCTAGACACTGTAAGTTAAGGGAACATCACTGCTTTTCATGGTTGATTTTGTTTGAGTCTCTGATATCATTGGTTGCATGGAATTGATAGGAAAGGATCAAGGCATGTTTTGTTCTATATATTTAGCCACTTAGCCAAATAGCCTACCTGTCAAGTAATACCTATTTGCTACCCCCTTTGAGCCTAGAAATTGAAAATTTTCTTTCTTGTTTATAACCCTGAGCCTAAAAAGAAAAACAATGACTTACCTTAAGCTTGATAAACTAAGAGAGCATTCATAAGTGTGGGTTGTATGCAAGTTGGGGGGAGAAATTCTTTGTGCTAAGTTTATGAATGATTGTATCAATCTCTTTGTCAATTATGTAAAGACTTTGAAAGAGAAAAACAAAAACAGAAAGAAAAGAAAAAAAACAGAAAAGAGAAAAAGAAAGAACAAAACAAAAAGAAAATAAAGAAGAGATTGATGAAAAAGAAAGGGTAGAATTGAATTGAAAGAAAAATGGGGAAGAAGAGTTGGTTTAAAGCAAGTTGAGGGGAGTGAAGTGCATGAAAATAAGAATTGATAGCTCTCTTAGGCTTGATAAGCTTCTTTGCATATCCTGAAAAAACAATTTCTTTGAAGCCGAGCCTCATTACAACCCTGAAAAGTCCTTAGTGATCCTTGATTGAACATGTGACTTTGATGATTGCAGAGACAGGTAACAATCTTGATTTCTGTGATTCAGCGATGCAATTGAGTGAAACACTTACCTTACTTGACTCAAATGCTAAATCTGAGCTAGATTGAATGCTTTCTCGATTCATAGTCATTGATTGTATGCCTATTGAGTTTCAAGTTGAATGAGTAGTTGTATCAATGTTGTGCATTCTATTATGGGCATCATGTTTCTATTTTAGATCATTGATTCAATTTGAGATCTTGCAATGTGAGCTTTGAAAATAATTTAGCCATGCTTGTTTTGATTACAATATTTACCTTTTGTTTGACGACAAACAAAGTGTTAAGTTGGGGGTGTGATAAGTGTCAAATATGCATATTTTTAGACCATTTTATTGACACTTATCTTGATCATTTAATGAATATTCTATATTAAAACACCTCTAATTTTGTATATATTTGGAATTCTGCTAAGAATGGGTCTGTATTCGATTTTATTATGTTTTATGCCCATTTTTTATGCAGGAATAAAGTTTTGGATGAATTTTTTATAGAGGCAGAAAGAGCTAGCAAAAAGTGCAAGTTTTTGGTCGCTCAGCGACCCAGGACAGCCGCTCAGCGACTAGAGAACCCTCTTTGGCCACTTAGTGCCTCAAGACAACGCTTAGCGAGCATAACACCCTCTCTGGCCGCTCAGCGCCCCAAGACAGCCGCTTAGTGGGTAAGGCGGCTGAAGAAACCAAGGCAGTGGAAGAAAACCCTTCATTAGGGGTAAAACAGGTCGCTCAGCGGTCGTGCCTGGCCGCTCAGCGACCTGTGCTGGTCTGTTTCTATGAAAGGCATTTTCCAAAACAACAGAGATAGTTTTACATTCAGCATCCAATAACTAGAGAATAGCTTATTTTTTAGTTTTCTTTGGAGACTTCAAGTAGGGTGAAGATCCTAGAGAGAGGAAGCGAGCTAGGAGGGAGAAAGGAAGACTCTCGAGCCTCGGTGCGTCGCCATCAAGTGGGAACACGTCGCCGACGCCACCAAGCTTCCGGTTTTCCGTAGTTCTTCTTGTAAGCTTATAGCATCCATGGAAATGGATTGCTAAACCTCTCTTGTTGGGATTAGTTGTAACCTTTTAAATGTTGTTATGTATTCTTATTGATATTCATACAAGTCAATGTTTTTATGCTTTGATTCATTGATTTACCGTTTGTCTAATGCTTGTTTTGGATTGATAACCTAGAACATGATTATAGATTTGATAGGATGGTGGGAACCGGCAATTTAAATCTGAACTCGGTAATATCATCTGATGACTCTAAGGCCTAGGGATGGGGTTATATCATTAGTCCATTTAAACATCTAAGTCTAATGCTTCTCGCTTTATTAATCGATCAAGGGATTGGGGATTAATTCAGTTGAGTTGATAATCTTCTACGCTTGGGACTGGGTAGTAATATAAGAAATGATGGGAGGAATCAAGTGTTAGTTCAGATAGCAACCTGAGAGGGGGGGTGAATCAGAGTTGCCCCGATTTTCGCGTAATAGTACCAAACGACTTTCAGCGCAATTAGAGTTGTAACGTCAGAATGTTATTGCAGCGGAATATTGTAATTGCTTGAAAGTAAAAGATGAAGGAGAAGGAAATGACACATAGAGTTTTATCCTGGTTCACCTTCAATCCACCGAAGGCTACGTCCAGTCCCTCAAAGAAACCCCTTGAGGAATTTTCCACTATTGATAAAAATTACTTACAAGTTCCTAACCCAAGGACCCCAAGAATTTCTACCAATATCCTGTGAAAGCAAACCACTTTCAACAGCCCCTGAAAGCAAACCGCTTTCAGTTCCTGAAGGCAAACCACCCTCAGACCTTGAAGACTAACCCGCCTTCAATCGAACAACCCTTCACCGAATACAATGGTGAAGTTAGAATCCCTCAGAAAGATTACCACTTTCTGAAGAACCACTCCACTGAATTCCACAGTGAAGATTTCCCATGATCGAGTACTCTTAACGAATGCTTGCACCAAGGACCCTAAGATATCTTATCAATCTTCCTGAAGCAACCCACTTCTGATTGATCAAGTCTTCTTAGCAATACTTGTGCCAAGGACCCTAAGAGGACCCATCATGCCTCAGAAAGCAAACCACTTTCTGATGACACCGCATTACCACGGTGGACTTTGAATCAAACTTGATTCAAAGGGCCTTTTTACAACCACCGAAAACTACGGTGAAAGAATCAACATAATTCAAATAGAAGAAGAAGAAGATGCCTTTTCTATGCATGATTCAATCCTTTTGACAAGAAGGATTGATCTTAGTTTGTATGCTCCAGGCAATTACAATGAAGGCTCTTCCATTCTGAGTTTCTCAAATGTTGAACATCATGAGTGTTCTTATGAAAATGAGAGAACTGAAACTCAGAATGATGACTTTAATGAATATGAAAGTTATGGACCAAGTCATTAATGTTTCTGAGTGTCTAAGGGCTTTATATAGGCACTAGAGGTCGTCCATGAACCAACACAACCTTTCCCAATTGGTTTGAGACTCAATGGTTCATGAAAAAACACATCTGTCGACCTGGTAAACGATTACAGCATTCTGGTAATCGATTACGCTATAACCGTTATGTTCTAACGGCTATTTCCTGACAGGTAATCGATTACTGAAAACTGGTAATCGATTACGCTATGCCTGGTAATCGATTACTGAAAACTGGTAATCGATTACGCTATGTCTGACTGACAGGTAATAGATTACTGACTGCCTGGTAATCTATTACTGCAAGTCTGAAACTCAGTTTTTAACCATCTCAAGCCCTAATTGAGTGTTCCTACCAAGTTTAACTTGTGAGAACATATCGTACTCAATTAGTTGATCTTTCATGAGCCTTCAAGTGTAATTAAACCTTAATAAAGCATAGCACACTAAGTTGACAAGACTTACTTAAAGCTAGAACCTTGATGATTGATCTTGACGTTCTGAGCCTGGTTCTTGAAGTCTTTCTTTTCTTAAGTCTTCTTGAAGTCTTCCTTCCTTTTCTGAAGTCTTCTTGAAGTCTTTCTTCTTTTTGTTCCTTTCTTTCTTGAAGTCCTCTTGAAGTCTTCCTTTTCTTTTCTGAAGTCTTTCTCCTTTTTGTGATGTGTTTGTATTCATCAAAACCTCAGCCCAGTCCAAGGACGAGACCTTCTTCACAATCTCCCCCTTTTTGATGATGACAAACATCATGCTTGAACATTGATTGATCATTAGACTTTCTTTCTTGTCTTGTATCTCCCCCTTGGTTTTGCTATTATATCTCCCCCTTTTTTTTGCAAATGAAGCACAGTATCCTAAAAAATGATCAAGCATACACAAGACTTTTCTCCCCCTTTTGACATCATCAAAAAGAAGAAAAAGCCATACAAAGTATTCCAGGATAATAGATATAAAGGGAAGCATAATGATAAATATTTTGATGTCAAAACGATAATGTGTATCAACACTTTTCTCCCCTTTTTGTTTCACTTGTAGCTTTCTTATAAATAATCTTTACAAAGCACATGTGACCCTTTCTCCCCCTTTTGACTTCATCAAAAAGAAGATGAGTCCAAGCATACATGCTAACAAGCAGTATAGACATTTGAATCGTAGGGCGTGGGGGTGAGCAAGACAGTATTTTGAAACTTATGCATCACACGCAATTAAAGCATAACCATAGAAGTTCAGAATGCATAATTAAACATACAGACAGAATTCAAACCATCTAAAAGTTATGTCGAAACTATTACAACCCAAAATATATGAAAACATAATCCAAACTCTGAAAGGTAACTACTTTCCATTTTAGCCCTGATAGAATTAATTATAGACTTCCAGTAATCGTTTACTGAAGCTTTCTGAAATAATCCTGGGCCAAAATATCCCTGTAACCGATTACTTACTTTATGTAATCGATTATCATGTCTGAAAACTTGGATTTCCAGACTTGATAGGTACTGTATGAAAGATATATCTAACAGATAACTATGATGTAAATGCAGATGCCTAAGAATGAATTACTCTTGTACTTAATATTATTTGAAAGATATGAATTTTTTAGAGTTTCTCTTACCAATACCACATTTTAAATCTGTGTTTTGAAAGACCATCCTTTGTATATGACATTTCAGATCACAAAGTCTTCAAACACATTTGCACAATAGGATTAATGGTTTTTTAGAGGTACCTAATAGTCTTTGGATCCTTTTGGATTAGTTCCTTTCACATCCCATATGAATCTTCTATTGGGAACTCCAACATTTCTTATGACAACATTGATGAGGAGTATAGTGAAAGAACTTTAGCTTTATGTTAGGCACTTTCTCTTTAGGATAATGGAAAGTTTTGATATAATCCTTTCTAAGTTGAGCACCATCATGTACTCTCCTTGTGTGACCAAAGTTATATGTACTACTTGGTCTAAAAGTGATTTTCTTAACATCACTAGGATGATTATGATCAGATAAACCTAAATCACTTTTATGAAAGGCGTATCTTTGATTTATATAACAACTTACTCATATCATTTTGTTCCTTTGTTTACCACTTGTTTTAATTTATCAATCCTTGACTCAAGAGTTATGCATGTATCTAAAGATGAAACAGCACTTTGAATATCTATTCTAGATTGTACTTGATCTAATTCATCTTGCATGTTCTTAGTTTTACTTTGTAGAGATGAGATGATCCTACTATGATATGCATATACTTCATAAACACTCAAGAAACTATCATGCAATCAATTAAAAGTACTTTGTAAATTATCATATGAAATTGCATTACTAACCTCTTTATTACCATCATTAGAATGATGTGTTACCATCAAAGCAAGATAAACTCCTCCTTTTTCTGAATCGGATGATGAACTTGCTTCATTGTCTTCCAAGTTTGTCCTCTTTGTTTTGGAGGACAAGTTTCAGAGAGTATAGACAAAGGCTCTATATTTAGTAATCTCTACTGGAGTAAATGATTCACCTTGATCTAGATAAGTGCGTGATCCTTATTGATGTGGGTATTACTTTGTAATCATCCAAGTTATATTTCTTCAGAGGTTCTATATAGAACTTGGATTGATTGATGAATATCCCATTTTCAAATTGCTTGATTTGCAATCCATGCCCGTAGTGCTTGCTTTAGATCATATAAAGCTTTCTTTAAAAATGAGGACATGTGAAGGAAACCTTTGGATCTTCAAAGCCAGGAGGTTGCTTCTCATAGACTTCTTCTTGAATGTATCCATTTAATAGACCGCTCTTAACATCCATTTGATATAGTTGGAAGTTAATCGAGTAAGCATACTCTAATAGAAGTCTAATTGCTTCTAACCAAGAAATTGGTACATATGTCTAATCAAAATCTATACCTTCTTTTTTATTATAACCTTGTACTACTAATCTATCCTAATTTCTAACTATGATTCCATGTTCATCTAGTTTGTTCCTAAACACCCATTTGGTTTCAATGATATGCTTATCATTAGGTAAGGGGCCAATATCCATACTTGGTTTCTCTTAAACTGGTTCAACTATTCTTGCATGGCTAGAATCCCGTTCTCATCTTCTAAAGCATTATGTACTTTAGATGGCTCTATTTAATACTGTTTGAGGAGGCGTACCTATTTTTCCTATTTCATTATTCCCATACGTTACATATCCCTTTTCTCAAGGTATGAGATGAAAAATTTTGTTTTGTCTCCAAACATGTGTGATGAACAGCCATTATCATAAATCCTTTGCTGCTTTCATACACAAAAACAAATTTTCAGAAGGGAATGTTTAGGTGCTCAATTTTCTTTGGGTCCTATGTTATTTGTTGTCTTCAACCCACATATATTGCCCATTTTATAATCCTATATTCCTATAATAACATCTACTAGAGGTATGTCATATTCTATTGCACTCACTACAAGCATATAGTCTATAACCTTCATTATCTATTATATCTAAGCATATCATAATGTCTCCTAGGTTGTCTTGGAGAATTTTGAGAATAATTCCTATTGGAATTTCATGCTCTGATTATATAGCATGAGCATGTAATCGATTACGGCAGTTATGGTAATCGATTACAGCAGTTATGGTAATCGATTACAGCAGTTATGTTAACCGATTACTTAGTAGATTCTAACAGGCACGAGGACTGAGAGCAGAGGTAATCGATTACAGAATCTATGGTAATCGATTACAAGGACATTTTGTGGGTAGTTCCTATAGTTCATATTTCTAGAAGAACTAGCATGCATGTGTTCACTTTCAAGAGATTTAACTTCATTTGTTGCTTTAACAAAGACATTTTTCTTAATCTCCTTGTTATCCTTTTTGAAGTGTAAATCCTAGACCACACTCGTTGTTTGAGTTTTGTTGCATACTGAGAATCTTATCTAGTTTTTGCTTTTCTAGATTGAAACTATGAATTGTTTGTTGTAGATTTTCTAATTTTACTTCTAAAGAACTACATTTAGTGCATGCATGTGTAATATTTAATTTGGATTTAACATCATCTAATTCCTTTTGAAGCATTTGACATTTTTCTTCTAAGGATGAAATAATAGCATTTTAACACTAACTTTAGAAGCATTACGACATATCTTAAAAGGACTTTCTATAGCATATTCCAAATCATTAGAAGAAGAAGTACTGGTACTAACCTGGATATTTTCCTTGTCAGAATTCTGAGATGCCATTAATGCAAAGTGTGCTTCTTCCTTCTTTGATTCTGAGTCTGAGCCTATGTCATTGTCATCCCAAGAGATGTATGCTCTTCTGGAGTTTGAATCCTTCTTTTCAAACTTCTTCTTTAGTCCATGCTTCTTCTTTTGAATGTTTGGACAATCATATTTGATATGACCAGATTTACCACACTCATAGCACGTGATCTTTGGTGAAGAGGAAGAGGGTTCATTTCCTTTTTGAAAACTTCTAGATTTCATACCTTTTCTTTGTAAGAATCTTCGAAAATTCTTGACTAATAAGGCCATGTTCTCATCATCTTCTGACTCTGCATCAAGTTCATCATTGATGCTTTCTTTGGCTTTTAGAGCAATAGACGGATGTCTCTTTTCGCTGTCTCATATTGCTCAAGTCTGTTTAACTTCAAATCATGTTCTTGAAGTTTTCCAAAAGGAGTAGCCAGAGTCATGTTGGAGAGACTTTTCTTCTTTGAGATAGCAGTGTCCTTTGGTTGCCATGTTCTTGTAAGGGATCTTAACATTTTCATGTTTATGGCATAATAAGAGAATTCCTTACCAAGAACAACCAAGTGATTCAATAAACGTGTGAACCGCTTTTGCATATCAAGTATGCTTTCTCCAGGCAACAATTTGAACATCTCATATTCTTCTGATAGAATATTGATCTTGAATCTTTTGACTTCATCAGTCCCTTCGTGTGTAACCATTAAAGTATCCCATATTTCTTTTGAAGATTTGCAAGTAGATACTCTAAGGAATTCCTTCATACCAAGGACTGAAGTCAAGATGTTCATACCTTTTTAAATCATGTTGAACTTTCTTCTTTTGTTCGTTAGTCCATGTGTTCTCTGATTTTGGTTGTGAACTTCCTTCAACTTCTACTATAGGCCTAAGGAGATCTTTTTCAATGACTTTTCAGATTCCCGCGTCTAATAACTTTATGAAGATTATCATCTTGATATTCCAGAAATCGTGGTGTTCTCCATTGTAGAATGGTGGCCTGTTTATGTTGAATCCTTCATTGGTACTTGTTGTAGATGAGGATGCTATCTTCTCCCGGATCTTAGGAATAACTTACAAAAACTTCCGCTCTGATACCAATTGTTAGTTCAGATAGCAACCTGAGAGGGGGGGTGAATCAGAGTTGCCCCGATTTTCGCGTAATAGTACCAAACGACTTTCAGCGCAATTAGAGTTGTAACGTAAGAATGTTATTGCAACGGAATATTGTAATTGCTTGAAAGTAAAAGATGAAGGAGAAGGAAATGACACATAGAGTTTTATCCTGGTTCACCTTCAATCCACCGAAGGCTACGTCCAGTCCCTCAAAGAAACCCCTTGAGGATTTTTCCACTATTGATAAAAATTACTTACAAGTTCCTAACCCAAGGACCCCAAGAATTTCTACCAATATCCTGTGAAAGCAAACCACTTTCAACAGCCCCTGAAAGCAAACCGCTTTCAGTTCCTGAAGGCAAACCACCCTCAGACCTTGAAGACTAACCCGCCTTCAATCGAACAACCCTTCACCGAATACCATGGTGAAGTTAGAATCCCTCAGAAAGATTACCACTTTCTGAAGAACCACTCCACTGAATTCCACAGTGAAGATTTCCCATGATCGAGTACTCTTAACGAATGCTTGCACCAAGGACCCTAAGATATCTTATCAATCTTCCTGAAGCAACCCACTTCTGATTGATCAAGTCTTCTTAGCAATACTTGTGCCAAGGACCCTAAGAGAACCCATCATGCCTCAGAAAGCAAACCACTTTCTGATGACACCGCATTACCACGGTGGACTTTAAATCAAACTTGATTCAAAGGGCCTTTTTTACAACCACCGAAAACTACGGTGAAAGAATCAACATGATTCAAATAGAAGAAGAAGAAGAAGATGCCTTTTCTATGCATGATTCAATCCTTTTGACAAGAAGGATTGATCTTACTTTGTATGCTCCAGGCAATTACAATGAAGGCTCTTCCATTCTGAGTTTCTCAAATGTTGAACATCATGAGTGTTCTTATGAAAATGAGAGAACTGAAACTCAGAATGATGACTTTAATGAATATGAAAGTTATGGACCAAGTCATTAATGTTTCTGAGTGTCTAAGGGCTTTATATAGGCACTAGAGGTCGTCCATGAACCAACACAACCTTTCCCAATCGGTTTGAGACTCAATGGTTCATGAGTTTATTTGTTTATGTTTCTTAGTTAAACAACCTTTGAACAAACTTTATATTTAGCCATTGTTTAGTTAATTTCACTAAAGAACGACTTTTGTCCGCTATTCTCTATAATTCGACAAACACCCGTTGCTATACTACATTTGAATCTTTAAAGGGATTTAAATAGTAGATAAGTGACAACTTTATAATTCTTTTGGTGAACGGTTTTGAATACGCATAAATCCTTTCAACAGCCATAGCCAAAGAAAAGCCACATGCTCTACATCAAAAACATCATTCAAAGTTCCATGGAATTGGATGATAAACGGATTAAAATTGAACATGTGAGGAGGAAATTGAACTGGGGTCGAAGGAAGAGTTTCGCCAGATTTGAAAACCGTGCCAGTTGGTCGAAGACCAGTGCTGGCAATGATATCGAACAAAGTAGGCGAGATCATTCCGTAAGGAACATGGAAAGAGTTGGTTGAACGTTCCCAGAAGAAGAAAGAACTCAACAACATTGGAGAATTGTAATTTAAGTCATACCTAGAAAGCTGAATTAGGTCAAAAATCCCCAATTTCTTCTAGTGTTCAGATTTTTTTGATTCGACCCTATTAAGCCAGTTCAAAAATCTGTCTATTTTGGACATAGGGGAGGATCTAAACACTCTGTTAGGATCTTCCAAGAAGTAAATGGCATACACATCTCTGAAATCTAAGATTTTTTCAGTGGCAAGAGGACAAGGGAAAAAATCGTTACAACTTTCAAGGAAATTCCCACTGTAAGGACCTAAGAAGGCGTAAGTACCATCTCCAATGGAAAAAGGGATGCGTAGCTGGGATTTCCATATTGCAAGCTTTTCAGCTTTGTGGGGAGGTTCCGATACATACTGACGGTGGCCCGAAGGTAAGGGACCTTCAATTTGGCTTGCGAAAGGAACAGACATGGAACAGGATGACGAATCGGAAGCCATCGATGTTTGAAGTCCCTGGAAAAATTCAGAAACTTGGAAATGAAGGTTTTTCAGAGAAGTGAAAGAAATGAAGCGGAAGAGGTGAGTAAAGAGAAGAAATGAGTAAAACCCTCCTATTTATAAAGAAAGAGAAAGAGAGGAATAAGATTTTGATGGGATGGATGGAGCCAAAAATTTATTCAAAAAAGGTCAAATCCAATCGGTCACTTCAGGCACGTGGGTCAGCGTATTGGGAATCCAAAATCCATCATTGCCTACTTACTAGCAAAGTGGGCTACTAAATACTCCATTATCATGCTAAACCTTCAATCTTCTTTAAATTAATTAAATAAAGGATAATTGAATTTGTCTTTTATTTGATTAAAAATATCACACTTCTCAACAAGAAAACACTTCGAAGTATGATATTTTGGGGGGCATCTGTTAGCCTGGAATTTTTTCCAAGTCTTAACTTGGTCGAAGACTGCATGATAAGGTGACTTTGACCAAAAAGAAAGATATTTAGCTAAGGCTAATAAGACAATTTCCAGTATTCGACTAAGACGGCATGCTGAGTCGAAATTGAATTTTATATTGGAAGTAAGATCTTAAAACGAACAACTATTAAACTTGTCTTCGACCAAAGCCTTGGTGTGCATAAGGTGGAATGTCGACGGAAGTTATGGGCAATTACTCAAGTTAGACGCGTGGAAAGCAAAGAAGCAAGCATGGGACACGTGGAAAGTGTAGAAGAATTGTCTGTTACAAGCTGTTGAAGATGCAGGTTATAAATAGAAGATGATTTGCACAGGATCGGGGTCTTTCGTCCCATTCGCAACACGTCCATAAACGTTAATTCTCAAACCCTAAATCCATAAGTCCAAGCAACCGTGACGCAGTGCAACAAAAACGAGTCAAGCGTGAATCACTGAGCGATGTTTGACGACCACCCTTTAATTTTCATGCAAAACTCTTTATGTTTTCTGCACTTTACATTTCAATGCAATTTTTCCCTTCTTTTACTTTGCCTTTTTACTTGCTTTCACGCACCTTTACTTTCAGTTTCTTTACTCTTTAAATACTGTTAGCCAATTCAGTCGAACCACTTTCGACGAATATCAATTCACCACTCCATTCTCACAATTCACGCACTAGGAAATTCCATATCCTAGAGTCCGTATGAGGATCAGGATCCAGCCTCTTCATCAACATTTGGATTCACTTGTGGTTTTACCTGATTTCGTCGGTTTACCAAAAATCAGAGTAAACACCTACATATTGTTTACCGTAATTTTTGGTAAACGAATAGAATCCAATTACAGTTAGAGGACTAGATTCAAAGTCCTTTTCGGGTTCTTTGTGTGAAAACGTTAAAGTGTCGTTTCCGGGTTTTGAATGAAGAGCGGTACAATGTTCTTCAAGGATGAGAAATAAGTGCAATGGAAAAGTATAAAATCAAAAGAAAAGAGAAATGAAACTGGATTCAAAAGAGAAAAGGGATCGAAAGGAAAAGAGAAATCAAGATAAAGAAAGAAATCAAAATGGCAAAAGTAAATTTCATTGAATATAAAAGTGAGAAACACAACAATCGTACTCGTGATCTCATAATTGCCGTATTGTCACAGTCACCGGACGTGTTGGCTTTCAGAGTTTGTAGAGCGTGAATGTGTGAATCTGCCTATTTTTACAATGGGGGGTTATATTTATATACCAAGTTTCCTAATAACTACCCTTGCCACCTAATAGACACATGTCTATTTTAAAATAATCCAACTAAACTACCAATAACTTCCACTAACTTCCAATAACCGCTTCTGGTAACTCTTCATGTCTTGCTTGAATTTGAATTCATCTTTGAGTAGCTTTATTAATTTCTTCCAATGCTCTCCATATTTCCTCGAAACCATGGGTCGAAAAATGGTCAGGTACAAGCACGGATCTACATAGGAGCTAAGGGGGGCAAGTGCCCCCACAAGATTTTTTATTTTTAAAAAAAAAGTATACTACATATACACTACATTTTTAGAATGTTCAGTAAATAATTGCCCCCACAAAATAATAAGTGCCCTCATTGTTTTGTACTTTGAAAAAAGATGAGTTCACATTAATTTCACTCACACTCACATGAAAGATATGAGAGTAGATAAAACATAAGTAAGAAATATGTTAAATAATGTGAAGTTGTTGTATTTTGTCACTAACAAGTTTAAACTTTATATTCTTGTGATTTACCATTTTAACTTTTTTATATGTAATATGACAATATTTTAGGTTCATAACTCTGTGCTTCATTCCTTTTCTTCTTCTCTTAAGAGTTCAAAGTTCCAATAATCTTATCCATCTTCCTGATAGTATTGAAAATAAAAAAGTTGTATAATGTTTTCAAAATATAAATACTCATAGAAAATAATAATAATATAAATGAATTTTTTTAAAAACAATATATTATATTTTTAATATTATCAATTTGTATGTATATATTGCCCCCACGAGTTAAAATTTCTGCATCCGTCGACCAGTATATTGCAGAGTACTTAGTCGAAATTCACTTGATAGATTAAAATATTATCATGGCATATCTTATGCCATTCAATCATCCACTTAGTAGATCTACTTAACATCACGTAAACATATTTGGTTCAATTAATAATAAAAACAGTACGGTTGAAATTGGTCAATATATTTTGACCAATTTTGCCAACCCCATATTTCGATTAAGAATTTAAACTTAGCAAAATTTATTATTTTTGGTCTTTTGGTATTTTGATCAAGATAAAATTCTGGTATTAACAGAAGCTTCAAAATATTGTTTCTCGAAGGAAGTGAGAGAAACAACATTTTGATTAAGCACAAAAATTTAACCAGCACTTTATGGCCTTCTATAATCATCACTTTCACAACTTTGAAATAGATTTCGCACCCCCACCACTAAAATTGACACCCCAAGTAATTTTTCATAATCCCCAAAATGCCCTTAAACACTTTTAACCCCCCACCCCCACCCCCACCCCCCTCACCTCCTCACTTTTCCGAAATACATAACCCGAAAGAAACCTCCCTCACCCCAAGCTCTTCGTCTTCCTCATCTTCTCCTTCCTCGTCTTCTCTTTCGTCTCACTCTGAAGCTGGTTTCGCTGCTGCTCTGTGGTTCTCTCTTCAACATCCACTTCACCAGCTACCTGAGTACCTGAGGTAGGCTTCGAAACCCCTGTTATTTTCCCATTGCTTCATTCATGCACTGGTTTCAGTCGATACGTTCACCATGGGCGAACCTTCGTCGTTCCGGAAATTATTTCACGGAACATTTAGGTCTGACTTCCATGTTTAAGATCCCGGAAGTGGCTACCGAGATCTATATCTCGAAATGCATATCTTTGTAAAAAACGTTCCGAATTTTAAAACACGGAAGGGAGAAATTGAAATGTGAATTTGTTAGGTTCCGAGGTTTAAAAACCGGAAACCTGAAGTTTCCGAGTTTTAAAACTCGGAATAGAGAAATGGAACTTAGTATGTTCCGCATTTTATAAAACCGGAAACCTAATATAATTTTGCTTCCGAGTTTTAAAAATCGGAATGATACCACAATCATAGCATTCCGAGTTTTAAAACTCGGAACCACATTCATAAAATGTTTTTTGTTCCGAGTTTTAAAACTCGAAATGCAATATTTGTGGTATCATTCCGAGTTTTAAAACTCGGAAATGAGGAATGTTTTCTCTTCCAAGTTTTATAAACCGGAAGAAAAAAATGGTTAGGTTTATGGTTCCGAGTTTTAAAACTCGGAATCATATCATTGTGGAATCATTCCGAGTTTTAAAACTCGGAAGACAGAAATTATATCTTCCAAGATTTAAAAACCGGAAGCAAAGCATGTTACGATTTAGGTTCTGAGTTTTAAAACTCGGAATGTTATGTGTGTGGAATTCATCCAAGTTTTAAACATATTTGACTGTTGTTGGCTCATATATGGATGTTTTATTTTTTTCAAGATGGCGAGAACTCACTTTGGACCCCGTGGACGTGGCCGGGGCCGGAACACCATCGAGGGAAGCGGTCGTATCCCTGGTGGGCGTCTACCACCTACATCATCCAACAGGAAGCGCAAAGCGGATGCTTCTGCTTCTTCATCAGCTCCACATCCACATCCACCTCCACCTCCACCTCCACCAGTAGCGGTTTCTCAGCCGGAGCCCCTACCTCCTCCTTCACCAGTAGCGGATGCACCAGAGGTTCAATCTAAGCCTGAGGCTGAAGAGTTTGTTCTTCAGCGGGAGCCTCCTTTTCCCGGAGGCCCCGAGGACTTGTCACTGCTCCGGAAATACCCGGAGCACGTTGCTCCCATCCTCTGGGAGGCGTACTTGGAGTCTCATCCGGTAAGCATGGAACTATGTAATATTAATTTAGTTAACATTTACTTACTTAACATTTCGTTGTTTATTTTTACAATATAGGAGTACGTTGACAGAGGCGATCTTACGCTCGCCACCTGCAGTCACAAGCTGGCGAACCTTTCATGCCAGGATGTGCCTGAGGTGTTAGAGATCGTCCAGCGGTCCACCTTATACCCCCTCGTAAAATGTTCATACACAATGATGGACAAGGGGCTGGTGTCTGCCTTTGTGGAGAGGTGGCACCCAGAGACTTCTTCTTTCCACATGCCCTTCGGGGAGATGACCATCACGCTGGATGATGTGTCATGCCTGCTGCACATACCAGTGCACGGGCAGATGTTCTCATTGCCCGTGATTGACAAGGGCGTCGCTCTGGAGGCCTGTCAGAGATTGCTGGGAGCTGACAGGGAGGACTTAATGGCAGAGTTTGGGAAGACGAGGGGTTGTAACCTCCGCTTCTCGTGGCTAGCCCATCACTACACAGCAGCTGTCGCAGGTATTTTTCTAAACTAACTGGTCAAATGTTGTAGTTCCAAGTATTTACAGTGCATGGTATTTACTTATTTTTGTTAACTTTCAGAGGGACGATGGGATCACGCTGCTCGTCTGTACTTGTTGCATCTTGTTGGCGTTACACTGTTCGCCAACAAGAGTCACACTTACAGCAGCGTGACCTACCTTATAGCGCTCGAGGACCTTAATATGGTCGGTACTTACGCATGGGGAACGATGGCGCCGGCCGTGTTGTATGACCAGCTGGGAGTTGCAAGCCACTACAAGACAAAGCAACTCAGTGGCTACACGTCGCTCCTGCAGGCTTGGATATACGAGCACTTCCCAGCCACACTGTTCTTCCGACATCCGGTGCCGGACTATACCGAGGATATGCCGAGAGCGGCCAGATGGAGGTGCGGGAAGCAGGGGACAAATCCATGCCGGACACGGAGGGAGCACCTTGATGACATGGATGCCCATGCAGTTATATGGACGCCTTATGGTTCGCATAGGGAACATCGTGTTAGTACAGATAGCAACCTGAGAGGGGGGGTGAATCAGTGTTGCCCCGATTTTCGCCTTATTGAAAATGTTACTTTCAAGATGATGATGATCACGAATCGATTGTTGTGATTGCAGCGGAATTAAGCGTTGCTTGAAAGTAAAGATGAAGGATAAGAAGAACACACAGGGATTTTATCCTGGTTCACCTTCAAACCTAGAAGGCTACGTCCAATCCTCTGATCACACAGAGATTTTCCACTATACCAGAAAGCAAACCACTTTCTGAAGAACCACTCCACTGAATCCCACAGTGAAGATTTACAATGATCAAGTACTCTTACGGATACTTGCACCAAGGACCCTAAGATCTCTTATCAATCTTCCTGAAGCAACACACTTCTGATTGATCAAGTCTTCTTAGCAATACTTGTGCCAAGGACCCTAAGAGGACCTATCAAACCCCAGAAAGCAAACCACTTTCTGATGACACCGTATCACCACGGTGGACTTTGAATCAAACCCGATTCAAAGGGCCTTTTTACAACTACCGAAAACCACGGTGAATGAATCAACATGATTCAAATAGAAGAAGAAGAAGAAGAAGATGCCTTTTCTATGGATGATTCAATCCTTTAGACAAGAAGGATTGATCTTAACATCACTTAGGATGATTATGATCAGATAAACCTAAATCACTTTTATGAAAGGCGTGTCTTTGACTATATAACAACTTATCCATATCATCTTGTTCCTTTGTTTACCACTTGTTTTAATTTATCAATCCTTGACTCAAGAGTTATGCATGTATCTAAAGATGAAACATCACTTTGAATATTTACTCTAGATTTTACTTGATCTAATTCATCTTGCATGCTTTTAGTTTTACTTTGTAGAGATGAGATGATCCTACTATGATATGCATATTCTTCATAAACACTCAAGAAACTATCATGCAATCTATAAAAAATTACTTTGTAAATTATCATATGAAATTGCATTACTGACCTCTTTATTACCATCATTAAAATGATGTGTTACCATCAAAGCAAGACATACTCCTCCATTTTCTGAATTGGATGATGAACTTGCTTCATTGTCTTCCAAGTTTGTCTTCTTTGTTTTGGAGGACAAGTTTCAGAGACTATAGACAAGGGCTCTAAATTTGGTAATCTCTACAGGAGTAAATGATTCATTTTGATCTAGATAAGTTCTTAATCCTTATTGATTGGGTATTACTTTGTAATCATCCAAGTCATATTTCTTCAGAGGTTCTTTATATAACTTGTATTGATTGATGAATATCCTATTTTCGAATTGCTTGATTTGCAATCCATGCCCGTAGTGCTTGCTTTAGATCATATAAAGCTTTCTTTAAGATGAGGACATGTGAAGGAAACCTTTGGATCTTCAAAGCCAGGAGGTTGCTTCTCATAGACTTCTTCTTGAATGTATCCATTCAAGAAACCGCTCTTAACATTCATTTGATATAGTTGGAAGTTAATCAAGTAAGCATACTCTAATATAAGTCTAATTGTTTCTAACCAAGCAATTGGTACATATGTCTAATCAAAATCTATACCTTCTTTCTGATTATAACCTTATACTACTAATCTATCCTAATTTCTAACTATGATTCCATGTTCATCTAGTTTGTTCCTAAACACCCATTTGATTTCAATAATATGCTTATCATTAGGTTAGGGGGCCAATATCCATACTTGGTTTCTCTTAAATTGGTTCAACTATTCTTGCATGGCTAGAATCCCGTTCTCATCTTCTAAAGCATTATGTACTTTAGATGGCTCTATTTAATACTGTTTGAGGAGGCGTACCTATTTTTCTTATGCCAAGTATTTTCCCTTTTTCATTATTCTCATATGTTACATATCCCTTTTCTCAAGGTATGAGATGAAAAATTTGTTTTGTCTCCAAACATGTGTGATGAACAGCCATTATCATAAATCCTTTGCTTCTTTCATACACAAAAATAAATTTTCAGAAGGGAATGTTTAGGTGCTCAATTTGCTTTGGGTCCTATGTTACTTGTTGTCTTCTCAACCCACATATATTGCTCACTTGATAATCCTATATTCCTATAATAACATCTACTAGAGGTATGTCCTATTCTATTGCACTAACTACAAGAGTGTAGTCTATAACTTTCATTATATATTATATCTAAGCATATCAAAATGTCTCCTAGGTTGTCTTGGAGCATTTTGAGAATAATTCCTATTGAAATTTCATGCTTTGATTATATAGCATGAGTATGTAATCGATTACAGCAGTTGGGTAATCGATTACTGGCAGTTTAAATTTGGAAAAATTCAAACTTTGAATATGTAATCGATTACAGCAGTTATGGTAATCGATTACTTAGAAGATTCTAACAGACACGAGGACTGCAAACAGGGTTAATCGATTGCAGGACCTATGGTAATCGATTACAAGGACATTTTTATAGGTTCTAAAACTATCAAGTCCTATGTAGCACATTTCTAGATGAACATATAAGCACATAATCAATTTAAATACATGCAATCAAATAAGTTCACACAAAGATCATGCAATGTAATTAAAACATATAAACACATACTTAGATAAATATCTAATTAAATATCATGTTCATCTAAAATACCTAATTTTCTTTTAATCTTAAAGATTGAATCTTTAGGATTGTTTTGGGACATTTTGTGGGTAGTTCCTATAGTTCATATTTCTAGAAGAACTTAGCATGCATGTGTTTACTTTCAAGAGATTTAACTTCATTTGTTGCTTTAACAAAGACATTTTTCTTAATCTCCTTGTTATTCTTTTGGAGTGTAAATCCTAGGCCACACTTTGTTGTTTGAGTTTTGTTACATACTAAGAATATTATCTAGTTTTTACTTTTACTAGATTGAAACTATGAATTGTTTGTTGTAGATTTTCTACTTTTACTTCTAAAGAACTACATTTAGTGCATGCATGCGTAACATCTAATTTAGATTTAACATCATCTAATTCCTTTTGAAGCATTTGACATTTTTCTTCTAAAGATGAAATAATAGCATTTTAACACTAACTTTAGGAGCGTTACGAAACATCTTAAAAGGACTTTCTATAGCATATTCTAAATCATTAGAAGAAGAAGTGCTGGTACTAACCTGGATATTTTCCTTGTTAGAATTCTGAGATGCCATTAATGCAAGGTGTGCTTTTTCCTTTTCTGATTCTGAGTCTGAGCCTACGTCATTGTTATTCCAAGCGATGTATGCTCTTTTGGAGTTTGAATCCTTCTTTTCAAACTTCTCCTTTAGTCCATGCTTCTTCTTTTGAAAGTTTGGACAATCATATTTGATGTGACCAGATTTACCACACTCATAGCATGTGATCTTTGGTGAAGAGGAGGAGGGTTCATTTCCCGTTTGAAAACTTCTAGATTTCATACCTTTTCTTTGTAAGAATCTTCGAAAGTTCTTGACTATTAAGGCCATGTTCTTATCATCTTCTGACTCTGCATCATATTCATCATTGATGCTTTCTTTGGCTTTTAGAGCAATAGGCCAATGTCTCTTTTCTGAGATAGCAGTGTTTTTTGGTTGCCATGCTTTTGTAAGGAATCTTAACATTTTCATGTTTAAGTTATTATTGGAGAATTCCGTACCAAGAGCAATCAAGTGGTTCGTTATATGTATGAACTGCTTTTGCATATCAAGTATGCTTTCTCCAGGCAACATTTTGAACATCTCAAATCTTTGTGATAGAGTGTTGATCTTGAATCTTTTGACTTCATCAGTCCCTTTGTGTGTAACCATTAGAGTATCCCAAATTTCTTTCGAAGATATCCAAGTAGATACTCTAAAGATTTATTCTATACCAAGGGCTGAAGTCAAGAAGTTCATACCTTTTAATTCATGTTGAACTTTCCTCTTTTCTTTGTCACTCCATGTGTTTTCTGGTTTTGGTTGTGAACTTCCTTCAACTTCTACTATAGGCCCAAGGAGATCTTCTTCAATGACTTTCCAGATTCCCGCGTCTAATGACTTTATGAAGATTATCATCTTGATATCCCAGAAATTGTAGTGTTCTCCATTGTAGAATGGTGGCCTGTTTAGGTTGAATCCTTCATTGGTACTTGTTGTAGATGAGGATGCTATCTTCTCCCGGATCTTAGGAATAACTTACCTAAACTTCCGCTCTGATACCAATTGTTAGTACAGATAGCAACCTGAGAGGGAGGGTGAATCACTGTTTCCCCGATTTTCGCCTTATTGAAAATGTTACTTTCAAGATGATGATGATCACGAATCGATTATTGTGATTGCAGCGGAATTAAGCGTTGCTTGAAAGTAAAGATGAAGGATAAGAAGAACACACAGGGATTTTATCCTGGTTCACCTTCAAACCTAGAAGGCTACGTCCAGTCCTCTGATCACACAGAGATTTTCCACTATACCAGAAAGCAAACCACTTTCTGAAGAACCACTCCACTGAATCCCACAGTGAAGATTTACAATGATCAAGTACTCTTACGGATACTTGCACCAAGGACCCTAAGATCTCTTATCAATCTTCCTGAAGCAACACACTTCTGATTGATCAAGTCTTCTTAGCAATACTTGTGCCAAAGACCCTAAGAGGACCTATCAAACCCCAGAAAGCAAACCACTTTCTGATGACACCGTATCACCACGGTGGACTTTGAATCAAACCCGATTCAAAGGGCCTTTTTACAACCAGCGAAAACCACGGTGAATGAATCAACATGATTCAAATAGAAGAAGAAGAAGATTCCTTTTCTATGGATGATTCAATCCTTTAGACAAGAAGGATTGATCTTAGTTTATATGTTCCAGGCAATTACAATGAAGGCTCTTCCATTCTGAGTTTCTCAAATGTTGAACATCATGAGTGTTCTTATGAAAAATGAGAGAACCGAAACTCAGAATGATGACTTTAATGAATATGAAAGTTATGGACCAAGTCATTGATGTTTCTGAGTGTCTAAGGACTTTATGTAGGCACTAGAGGTCGTCCATGAACCAACACAACCTTTCCCAACCGGTTTGAGACACAATGGTTCATGAAAAAACACATCTGTCGACCTGGTAATCGATTACAGCATTCTGGTAATCGATTACGCTATAACTGTTATGTTCTAACGGCCATTTCCTGACAGGTAATCGATTACTGAAAACTGGTAATCGATTACGCTATGCCTGGTAATCGATTACTGAAAACTGGTAATCGATTACGCTATGCCTGACTGACAGGTAATAGATTACTGACTTCCAGGTAATCTATTACTGCAAGTCTGAAACTCAGTTTTAACCATCTTAAACCCTAATTGAGTGTTCCTACCAAGTTTAACTTGTGAGAACATATCGTACTCAATTAGTTGATCTTTCATGAGCCTTCAAATGCAATTAAACCTTAATAACGCATAGCACACTAAGTTGACAAGACTAACTTAAAACTAGAACCTTCATGTTTGATCTTGACGTTCTGAGCCGGTTCTTGAAGTCTTTCTTCTCTAAAGTCTTCTTTGAAGTCTTCCTAAAGTCTTCCTTCCTTTTCTGAAGTCTTCGTGAAGTCTTTCTTCTTTTTGTTCCTTTCTTTCTTGAAGTCTTCTTGATGTCTTCCTTTTCTTTTCTGAAGTCTTTCTTCTTTTTGTGATGTGTTTGTCTTCATCAAAACCTCAGTCGAGTCCAAGGACGAGACCTGATTTACACATCGTCCATTGCCCCCAGTTAGTACGTTCTCCGGCTACATCCGCGGACCTGACGCGACACGCCCTTATCTACCTGAGAGGGTCCTCCGACAGTTTGGCCACATACAGACTGTCCCCCGACCTCCTCCTGGTCCACCACCCTCTGCGGATGATATCGATGATGCTTTCGAGGCCTTCACAGATGCCGTCATCCCGTTGGGGCTCCCGGTGTCATTCCCTGCACAGTCATCGCCGGATTACATGACTTGGTTCTTGCGCCATTCACACCGCTTCTGATACTAGATTGTAGGCGTGACAGCGTCGGAGTAGCGGTATGTTATTTAAATCCATTTAATTAAGTCATATTGGTTTATTGTTACTTATAACTCAATGACATTTCAAATTGGTTTCATTTCAGTCTATGCTTCGGAGGTTAGAGGATTGGTTAACACAGTCTCTAACGGCTCCCGATGCACCTCCCGCCGGCAGACCGAGTCGAGCTGCGTTACAGCGAGCTTTGGATTATACCAGGCAGAGGACGACGGCCAATTTCGTATATCAGAGGCGGGGTAGGGGAGGGTCATCGACCTCGACGTCGAGTGGGGGTAGATGGTAGGATGACTTTATGTAACATGGTGTAATTGACTTGTTATGTTTTATAATTATGTTTTACAATTATGTGCCAATTTATAATTATTCAAATGCATTAAATTAAATCTTGGATAATATTAAAAACCAAAATAAACAGCTTCCGGATTATATATCCCGGAAAAACAATGTTTTAGGCCCAGATTACATTCCAGGATTTAAAAACCCGGAATGTACGTACACGAAGTTTCCGAGATTACAAATCTCGGAACCAATATATTTTCATTCCGGGATTCCGGAATGTAATTTTAATGGATTCCAAGTTTTAAAAACTCGGAATAACAAAATTCTTAATACATGTTCCGGGATTTATATCCCGGAACGTAATTTGTATTACATTAGCTTCCGGGATTTTAAATCCCGGAAGAATAATCAAATCAGTTTTCCGGGATTTATAATCCCGGAACATAGTAATTCGCCTTCTTTCCGGGATTACATATCCCGGAACGTTTAAAATTTAGCTTCCGGGATTTAAAATCCCGGAATGTTATTCATTGGAGGGTACTTTAGTCTTTTACTACACAAACCTGGGGTTTCGATTTCAGTGGTGGGGGTGTTAAATCTAACACCCTTCCTTAACTCGTAAGCTTAAGGTCGAACATATTGAAATATAACAAAGCCAAGCTACAAGACCAATATCAAATTTTGACAAAAAAAAAACGAAGTTCTTGCAAATGCATGGTTTATTACCGGTGGTTTAGTGGTTGGAATCAATACCAAAAATGATGAATGTTGCCCTGATCGAATTTCTTGATCATTTTGATTTGGAAACAATGACCACCCAAGAATATCACCATGTTTCCCTTCTTGCACGATATCAACAGCAACTGTCACCAATTTTGCTCGAACATCTCATGGTCTTCGAAAACTTAGCCATTATTTATTATTTTTATTTATATATTTTTATTTTTATTTTTATTTTTATTTTAACCGTGGCTTTGAGAACCATTTTTTTATGGTTTTGAAAACTGTTTAATTTCATTTTCGATCATAGAGACCAAAATAAAGTGCTCAAAATTACTTTATCCAATCCCTTTTGGATCCGAATTTCTTAGCCAATTTTGACGCTTCTTAACTATCATTCTGTGATAGTCATTGTCATTTTTTAATTCTTCAAAGAATTTTGCAGGAAATTTTCTCTTATTCTTTGATAATTGAAAAACATTCGGAGACTTTGGCTTAAAATCGGCCATATCCACTTCATTTTCGTCACCATCATTATCTTCGTCAGATTGGTCAACTTCATCTCGACCAATTTTAGAAATTTGAGGGATTGTAATGTAAGAACTTTCTTCTTGAGGAACTCTGTCAGACTTGTATTTTTCAAGCCTTAGTTTCTCTATTCGTCTAACCTTATAAGCCAATTGAGTCATTTCTCTCAATTGTAGGTTGACTAAATTAATTTTAATCGAATAGTCTAGGCCTCCTGTAGCCATTTGAACTAATTCATGTTCAGGCACATGAGTAGAACATCTAGTTTCCATTTGCCTAATTCTGATCAGGTAGTCATCTATCGACTCATTCGGTCGTCTCTTAACATTAACCAAGTCCATTAATGACGCTTTGGTTTTTGCTCTAAAGAATTGTTCATGAAAAACGCTTTCTAATTGATTCCAATTGTGGATCGAATTAGAAGGTAAAGTAGTAAACCAAGTGAAAGCATTTTCCGTCAACGAACTTGGAAAATATTTCATTTTCAACTGTTCATTATTGGCAAGATTACCGGTTTGGACGTGGTACCTTGCAAAATGTTCAACAGTTGATTCGCCCGTGACCCCCAAAAATTTAGTAAATTTTGGGACTTTCCATTCTCCAGGGAGTTATGTTCGAAGAACTATTTCAAGAAATGAAGATGTGAAATTCGGGCGAATAGTATATCCAACATCGAAACCATGTTGATTTAGAATATGTTCGACAACATTTGCAACATGTTGTTGCCCTTCCATATTATTTTGTCTAAGTGTTTCTTGGAAGTTGACAACATTCTGGTTTCGATTAACTAAGACATTATAGTCTGAGTTTTGGTCGAAATTTTGTGGCTGATTCTGAACCAAGTTGCTATGTTCATTTCGACCAAAATTTTGAAGTTCATTTTGAGTCGAATCTTGAGGAAGATTTTGACCATAATCAACAACTTGTTGGACGGTTTGGTCAAGAGGGGGTGCTCCAAAAATATCAGCAATCCGACCCATTTGTCAAGCCAAGTGTTGATAACTTTGACTTGTGTTTTGAATGAGAGGGTTAAAGACAGTTGACATTTGTTTTGAAAACAAATTCGCCATGTTTCTATTGCTCTCATTTATTTGATGCCTCATCAATTGTAAATCAATATTAGTGATTGAATTTGAACAAAATGAATCCATCGACACACATTGAATCAGAGGCATGGTCATACCCATGGTGTTAAACCGAGTATGTTCTTGACCATTTTGAATTCCTCCTTGCCTAGAATTTCCAAAAGAAAAGGAATTGTACATTGATCTGTTATAAGCCATTTATAGAAGGTTTCTATACGAATAGCCTTAACAATACTTACAGTTCCAAAATTTGATTGAAAATCAATTTCAATCCACAGTTCGACTAAACTGGAGTTTAGAACCAGATTATAAATGACACTTTGGAAAACTTAGTTTTCACAAAATCGTCCCACCAGGTGTGCCATTTTGTTTACCATGATTTTTGGTAAACGAACAAAATCCAAAAATAGTTAGAGGACTAGATTCAAAGTCTTTTTCGGGTTCTTTGTGTGAAAACGTTTAAGTGTTGTTTCCGGGTTTTGAATGAAGAACGGTACAATGTTCTTCAAGGATGAGAAATAAGTTCAATGGAAAAGTATAAAATCAAAAGAAAAGAGAAATGAAACTGGATTCAAAAGAGAAAAAGGATCGAAAGGAAAAGATAAATCAAAATAAAGAAAGAAATCAAAATGGCAGAAGTAAATTGCATTGAATATAAAAGTGAGAAACACAACAATCGCACTCGTGATCTCGTAATTGTCGTATAGTCGCAGTTGTCGGACGTGTTGGCTTTCAGAGTGTGTAGAGCATGAATGTGTGAATCTGCCTATTTTTACAATGGGGGGTCATATTTATAGACCAAGTTTCCTAATAACTACCCTTGCCACCTAATAAACACATGTCTATTTTAAAATAAACCAACTAAACTACCAATAACTTCCACTAACTTGCAATAACCGCTTCTGGTAACTCTTCATTTGAATTTGAATTCATCTTGGTAGCCTTATTAATTTATTCCAATGCTCTCCATATTTCCTCGAAATCATGGGTCGAAAAATTGGTCAGGTATATTGCAGGAAACTTAGTTGAAATTCACTTGGTAGATTAAAATATTATCATGGCATATCTTATGCCATTCTAGATTAAAATATTATCATGGCATATCTTATGCCATTCAATCCACTTAGCATCACATAAACATACTTGCTTGAATTAATAATAATAAAAGTACGGTTGAAATTGGTCAAAATATTTTGACCAATTTTGCTAACACCATATTTCGATTAATAATTTAAATTAGCACAACTTATTATTTTTAGTCTCTTAGTATTTTGACCAAGATAAAATTTAGATATTAAGACATATATACATTTTCATTTTCCTCATGAGGCTTAACTTCACATTCTTTAAACAACAAAAATTTCAAATTACCCCACCTCACCTAGTACATGGATGAATATAGTGTCATAATTATAAGCCAATAAGTTCAATACATGCGACATCTCTGCCTCATTTTTCTAACAAAAGCATACACATAGGACGAATAAACCATACCCACCCCACCCAAATCAAAATGCGATTGACGCTATTACAAACAATAAAAGTGTGTCACTAACCAAACAAACTCACCGAATGGGAAGAGCGTTGCTAAATGGAACGAAAATTTAAGCACCGAATACAAACGAATTTAAAATTATCCAATCAAAAGACACCTTAGGCAAATTTATAGGATCAATAAAAGTTAATAAGATAATTAGAAAAGCCAAACTTCACTGTTCGTACATTTCGTCATATCATCATGTCGAGCCATGAAACTTTTCCCGAATGGGAAAGGCTACTCAGATTTTCGGTTGAAGACCGATGGATATAACTCCGACAAATGGTCGAGCATTAATGTAGTGGACACCACGCTGCTTCTAATGGAAAACACTCATGCTCGTCCCGTTCCGCCTTCATGTAGGTTGGAGAATTGGACTGGCATAGCATAACTGCACTGCCCCCTAATGGTGTTTTCAATTGTTGCCTTTTGCAAAGGGTAACCCTAGACCTCGTCCCACTTAAGGGGTTAAATTGCAATATTTGACAATCTATTCAGTTCTGGGCAAAACTTAAGTCAAGTGCGTTACGTTCATTATATCAAGTTTTCCAATCAAAACCTGCCACCTAATTATTTAATTCCATGTCACCAAAATAATAAAAAGATACAATTAACAGAAATTGACGTTTCTAAGTAAACGTCTTCCACTCCAAAAAATAGGTTTGCTCACCCTCACCCCACCACGATCACGTCTCCTTCGCTGTTTTTTCAGAAGTCTACCACTGTCACATGATCAATCACATTCCCTCGCCTCTTGCTTTATTTGCACTTATTTGCTTTGTACCTATACTATATATGGCTCCATTGAAGACAGTGAACAGAGGTGGCGAATAAAAAACCAACCATTATGCTTGTTTAAACTCATTCTAGTTTATTGTTCCAAATTTCTAGTTTATTGGTTTTATTTTGTTTTAATACATTATAATAGTACTCGTATTTTCAAAAAAAACTCTGATTCTGTATCGCAGAATGAGTTGAAGATCACGAGAAGGGTTACTAGGACATCTCCCAACTAGTTTTAAGGTGTATTTCTGCTTCTACCTATATTAAGATTGAACAGTGTAGCATACCATCAATTTCTATTGCTTTTTTTATGCATTAGACTGATACATTTGTTGCAATGAAATTAATTTCTTTACAAAATCTTTTCTACTTTTTGGTTTGTGGCTGCAAACACATATCGTCTTTTTCTTGTTTTATGCATTTTCAAACATAACTTTGAATTCATGGTTTCTTTCATGCATTACTCTAGCCTTATGTTTTCATGGTTTCTTTCAAAATAAATTTCTTATTTCATATATTTATACTTTTTTCTTTAATAGGCTTTATGGATAATGTAGCTTCTTCTAGTCAAAATATGTCAGAAAAGAATAATATTTCTCCAAAAGAAGCTCTGGAACAAGAAGTTAATGAGGCAGATTTAGCTCCATGTGTTGGGATGGAGTTTGAGAATGAAGAACATGCATATAGATACTACAATATGTATGCTGGTTTTGTTGGTTTCAGTGTTAGGAAAGAATGGGTCAACAAGAGCAAGGATGATAAGAAGATAGTGTTATCTCGAAAATATTGTTGCTTTAATTAAGGAGGGTTTCAAAAAGCAAGTTGATACTCATGGGAAAAGAACTCGTAAAGATATTTGAAATGGATGCTTAGCTCAAATGGCCATTGCACGCCAACCTAATGGAAAGTACGTTGTTACATATTTTGAAAGTAAACATACTAATGAGCTTGCAACGCCTCGTAGCTGACACAAATTACCTTCGCAGAGGAGGATTTCTACAGCTCAAGCTGCTCAAATTGAGTTAGCTAGTCATTCTGGTATACACCAAAAATTAATCTTTGAATTTATGAGTCGGCAGGCTGGGGGAAGAGAAAATTTGGGGTGCACTCTTAAAGATGTTAGTAATCACTTAAACTCTCAAAAGAATGAAAGATATGGAAGAAGGGGAGGCATACACTTTGCTTCATTATTTTGAGGCAAGGAAAGCTGAGAATCCATCATTCTTTTTTGAAGTTCAACTCGATGTGGATGACCAAATTACTAATATATTTTGTGTTATGTTTTGATACTACTTATCGTACTAACAAGAACCTTAGGCCATTTGCACCTTTCCTTGGATTCAACCACCACCGAGAAACAGTGATATTTGGTGCTGCTTTATTGTATGATGAAACTGCTAGTTCATTTGAATGGTTGTTCAAAACATTTCTCAAGGCCAATGTGTGGGAAGAAGCCCCAGACAATTCTAACTGATCAAGACGCAGCAATGGCAAAAGGTATTTCAAATATTTTTCCTGAGTCATGTCATCGTTGCGTGTGGCATTTATTTCAAAATGCCTTGAAGAATGTGAATCATGCTTTTAAACAGTCAAACACTTTTGCTGCTGAATTGAAAAATTGCATGTATGATCATGAGTATGAGGACGACTTTCTAAGTGCTTGGAAATTATTGCTTGATAAGAATAACCTTCACCAAAATAAATGGATGCATGATTTATTTGAGAAAAGAAAAAAATGGGCAATGGTGTATGGACGTCACTCATTTTCAGCTGGGGCTACAACAACACAGTTGAGTGAAAGTTTTAATAGTCGTCTACGAGGCTATATGAAGTCAACATTAAATGTGTTGGAGTTTTTCAGGAACTTTGATAGGTTACTAGAAGACTTAAGATATAGAGAGCTAGAGTCCAACTATGAAATGAACCAACGATTGCCATCGTTGGATGTAGATATCCTTTTGCTAAAATCTGCAAGAGATGTATACGCACCAAAAATGTTCTATGAAGTTAAGGTGGAATATGTGAAGTCCTGTCATATTATAAATGGATGTTATCATAATTCTTCTTTGTTTGAGTACAAGGTGCATAGGATTGGATACATCAAGGAGCACATAGTTTCTTATAATTCAGAAGATGAAACAATTACTTGTAGCTGTCAAAATTTTGAATTCATTGGAATTTTATGTAGCCATGCCCTTAAGGTGCTCAATCAATGGAACAAAATTGTAATTCCTACCAAATATATCCTCAAAAGGTGGACTAAGCATGCACGAGCAGGTTGTTTATTAGATAGTAAAGGATGCATAATCAAAGAGGATCCCAAGTTAGCTGTATCAAATCGTTTGAATGATTTGTGTAGAAATGCTGTTGAAATAGCTACTAAAGCTACTGAATCTGAAGATGCTTGGACATTTTTTGCGAGAAAATTAGTTGAGGGTTGTCCTGTAAGGGTTGTGACATTAAATTTGATACAATCCATAGTTTGGAGTTCACTTTCTAATAGTTGGAAGGGAAATGACACTGGCTTGAATCTTGTTTCTTGAACAGCACCAACTTGGTTGCAAGTTGGAACAAAGTAAAAACAAAATTGATATCAATTTTTTTTTTAAAAGCTAAGCTTTTTTCCATAACTTCATGCTATTGGAGTAGAGTATTAATCAATAAATAATTATGGCACAAGACTTTTGCAATTAACACAACAAGTATAAAATTTTATTGAAAAATATAATTCATTGGGTTACAACAACAATATGCTCGTTGGAGCTATAATTCGATCCTCGTTACATATACAAATCAATGGCCTCATTACAAACAAGAACTAGCATATTGTATAGCTCTGTCTCTGCAACTTGGTCCATGTATTTTGGATAGAGCTCCAAATTATAGTGGTTTCGTCAAGGCAGTTCAATCTCTTACCATTCATTTAAAATATGGTAGAAATCTGCACATACAAACAATGAACCTGCAAAATTTGAACTGAGCTCTACAATTAGACTCTTCAAGTGGATGTTAAATAACTGTGCTAGCTGATTGGGGAAAGTGACATAGCTTCCCCCCGACAGCTGAATACTTGGATTTGCATCCCTTTGACTTGGTATGCAGTATGGATATAGCTTTAATCTTGCCAAACAGGATTCCCTTCAAAATGCAGGACCACCAATGTTGCATTCAAAATTTTAGCAACAACAACAATGTCTAATCTGGCTTCAAATCATTAATCTACAACTCACCAAATAACTTAGTGACAGAAAGCTCAACTTCGGAACCCATTTCTTCTAGTTGACTGCCTTCTTCTGTGCCTTCAAGAGTAATAGGCTTATGGGAACTTCTAATACTCTTCAAACTCCAAGCAACATCATGCCGCCTAATTATGTAGCCAAGAGACTTGAGGTGCCTGTAAACCTCAAACAGCTCCCAACAACATCCACTCTTCCTGCCAGCAACCTTTACATACATTTCTATTAGAGATATACTACTATCACCATTATCGAAGAGATCTAAGGCTCCTAGTTCCATGAGATACCTGCCAAATTCAAATTTACATAAGCACATCTTTTCATAACATGTTATCCTAGCAAAAGAGTATCATCACAAATTCCTTTTTCTACTGATTTCTTTTCTAACAATATCATGAAATCTCAATATGAACTTTTTTCTCACAAGCATGTGTATCAAATAACTAAACAATTCATTGTTTATTTAAAGTTGTGTCCTATAAGAATTATGTGACTCTTCCCTGCTTCTAAATGTCACAACATAAGGTATTAAAGCAGGGGATGTAGAGATATTATCACTACTAAGCAACTAATTTTACACGAGACCCTAATGAACTGCAACTTGGGCATGGAACCCGATGAAAAGCCAAGCACCTTTTCATCACTAGCGGTTTGCAAATAACCTCATCATCATCACTATCTTCATTTGAAGAACACCCCCATACCTTTCCATCCATATATCAAAAGCTGTAATTTAAAACACTTAACGAATTGATAAGGGTAGCAAAATCAATACGGGTTTTCTTAAATTGAAAAGAAAAATGAAAATTTGATTAACAAACCACCACATGGAACGGTAAAATCATAAACGAAAAGCGAGTAGCGAGTAGCAATAGCGAGACCCTAATGAAGGAGATGGATAAACGGAAAATGGGTTATGGGAACTGCAAAGAACGGGAGATCATACCGAAATGCTATGGAATGGAGAATGAGAAATCACAACCTGAGATTAGAGAAGAACCTGATGCGGAGGTGACAAACAAGGCTGCAAGTGGCGGTGACTTCTTCCATGAGCAATAGCCTTGTAACACCTCGATTTTCAGGGCGTTACTGTAGCGAATGAACAGTAAATAAATATGCAGAAGCTTTTCAAAATGTAGAAAAAGGAGGGTATATTTTTTTTTAAATCCTTTTCCTTTTCGAAATATGCCATGACAAGATGCATTAATGATATAAATACCCTGATTCGTAAATAGCCACACATATGGCATAAGGTGTCTGGCCAGTAGTTTAAAAATTACTTACAAAACACTTAACTTGGTTTCCAAAAACTCTGCTGTCAGTTGGAAAAAAAAACAAAACTAAAACTCCTACCCTATACATAATCATACATGATATTATTACATAAGGATAAAGCGGCGGCAACAAGCCTTCCAGCACCATGCGCCCAGCTTCGTGTCATGGTTTCTCCGGTAACGGCATCCATCTGCGTCTTCCAGCTAAAGGTAGTCCGACTGGCGACGGATCACCAGAAACACAAGCAACACACAAATGCAAGGGTCAACTTCTAAACAACAATACAAATAAGCAACTCATATGTAACACTAACAGGCAAATTATCTAAGCATACAGGTTAGTTGTCTACCAAACCCAAAACCCATTAATTAGCATATTTGTCTCTATATGCCTAAGCCATTTGTTTTCTACAACGCTCTCAGGCGTTCCCAATTTATCCGGATGTAGCGCCAACTCCGATTCGTGGGAGGCGGGACGTTTCCCTAGTGTAGGTACGACAGTGGCTTTCCATCGACCACTGCGATTCGCCACTTCTGCAGGTTCGGCGTAAGCTCTCATGCACCTTATACGTATTCCAAGAAAGGCTCGAGGAACTCTTTATATAGTTACTTACCTCAAGGAACGTATATTTAATTAACTACCCAATCTAGGTCTTACTTGTCTTATACATTGCCTAAGTTAGCTTCATAATTATTACTAATTATGTAGAGCAAGGGTACATATCAATAGATATAAAACATGTGCGGAAATGAGAGCAAGCTTACAAGAAACAGTAATGCAAGGACTTCAATCAATTCAAGACGCAGATACAAACAAACATCAAACAATTCTAATCCAACATATCAGATGCCTTCAGATACTGCATTAATATCACAATCGGTACAGTTATAAATCGGGTCGTTCTCAGAACGCAGTCAACTACAATTTCAGAAAATCGTAGAGCATACATTTGCATAAATTTATTCTTATGCTTAGTAGCTAAGGATACGGAGTGCCCTTACCTTAAAGGTAGTCGATCATGGCGGTCACGTAAGCTCCGTGCGTCTAGATCGGTTCGGGGTCTCGCTATCCTTCAACAAACACAACCTAGCTTAGAACTTTGAAATCAAACCTAAGGTCAAGGGCTGGTCTAAACACTTAGACAAAGACTCTACAACTTAGGAAATGCTCGGAGGTCGAAGACACTTAAACAAGATTTTCGACGATTACCAAAAGAACTTAGAAAAACCTAAGTTACAAAAATCCAAATTTTCCAAAACTTAAACCATACAAAGAGCACCAAGGCTAGATGCTTACAAACCATTTTGAAGCCTTAATCAAGATTTTGAATCCAAAAACACACTCAAAACCTTGAGGGGTCAATTCTGCCCAAATTGTGTAAATTCACAAAAAATTCATATTTTTACCAAACAAGTCAAGCCACAAATCAAAAAAAAATCCAACGATGTCACACATCAAGGGTAATAAGAAATATATGGTGAAACTAAATTTTAAAGTTTGAAAATCACTTATTCAAGTAATCAATTTTCCAAAAACCTAGCTTCCAAGAAAACAAATTAGAGATTTTCAAAGATCAATGTCATGGAAATTACTTTTCCAAAGGGAACCCTAACAAAAACTCAACTTCAAAATCTTCAAGAGAAAAGAACTCAACCAATCAAAAATCTAATTGGTTCAAATTGAAGCTTAAGATGGTGGGAACAACATTTCTGAAGAGATATTTGAGTTCTAACACATGCATAAAAACCAAACTTAACATATGGAAAAGCCGAATCGGTAGAAGTGTAGATCAAGAGGAGGGGAGCATTTTACCTCAAAGCACCAAGTGAAGAAGAGAAGAGGAAGGGGCTGCCATGGAGGTGAAAGGATTCGGCCATGGTGAAGAGGAGAGGAAGAAGATGATGAATAGTCACTTTCTCTCTCCATTTCTCTCTTAAATCTCACTAAAATGACTTAATGAAGTTGGAATGGAAAGAAAACAACATTGGGCCCTTAAGAAGGGTGTGTGGCCGTGGGTTTGGGCCCAAATGGGGGGTGAAACTCTAAATTTTCATTTACCCTAAGGACCAAAGTTGGAATGGTTAAAGTAAGAAAAACTTTTTACTATCGGGGACCAAACCATAAGGTTTTCAAAGTTCAGGGACTGAACTCTATGCTTAGAAAGTTCTAATAAATATCTAGGTTTGTTTATTAATAAATCCTTAATCATGACGCGTCAGTGTGTCAGCGCGTCAATGCGTCAATGCGTCAGTGTGTCAGTGCGTCAATGCGTCAGTGCGTCACCGCGTCAGTGCGTCAGGTCACTGGTCATAATCAGGTTTTGGTCATCAGTGAGTACCTCAGTGTCATTGAGAATATCTGCCCCGGGGTCATTCATTGGTTTCGGGGTACCGGGCCCGCAAAATTCGGGGTCGGGTCGATCTTTCTTGAAGTTTGCGCCGGGTCACTATTCACAAAAACCTTCTGCACAAAATTAGTCTCGAAACGTCAAACTAAATAGTTTGGAGCTTTTCAGATTCTCGATTCGGGGTCTCGAAGTCGTCTGTTTCTCCTGTTGAAGTTTCGGCTAAAAGTCCCGTTAGCGCGAAAAATCCTTCCCGGACTCCAAGAGGAAACCCTATCAATATTACAGTCGTTCTTCACGAAATTTTCCACTGGTCGTCGTGTTGATAGTGGGAACATCTCATTCTCGTCCGAACTCAAAGTCGGGTTTCGCTTGGTTTCCTACCAAGTGTCGCAAAGAATACTTCATTGGTACTTCGGCCGACGATATCGCTTGCCGATGCCGCCGAGCGGATCCAAACAGTACCTTGGAATAATTAAATAATTATTTAATCACTGGGGAAAATTCCGGGTGTTACAAGCCCTGTGACTTCTTCCTTCACGACGACACAAACGTTAGATGACGGAAACGTTAAAGTTAGTCAGTTGGATTTTTTTATAATTTTGGTGACATGGAATTAAGCATTTAGGTGGCATTTTTTAATTGGTGAACCGGATATAATGGAGGTAAGGTACTTGATATAAGTTTTGCCCTTCGGTTCTTGTAGTTGGCTTCTAGTGCCTTTACCCGTAATACATCTAAACCATCAATTTTTATATTAATTTATCCAACGACTCTTATTCAACTGACCATGGTGGTGCAATTTTTAACTATCCCACCGAAATCATTACGGCCAAAGTATGAACCTATGTGCCAATACTCTTGATTGAATTTTCCTTTTCTATTGAAAAGAGAAAAGAGAAATTCAATCAAGAGTTTCCTTTTCTAATAAACGGCCCTGTTATTTTTTTTTTCTCGACAACTATTTTGTTTAAGAGTGGCAGAGATGTATGAGTATTAGTTTTAATGCCATCCCCTACTAATTTTTATGCTACTTTTCTTGGTAGTATTTTATCATTGTGCAATCAACTTTGATTGAGTAGATGCAACCTCTATTCGCATTTATAAATCCGAAATTTATAAAAAAAATAATTTTATTCGCACTCATGAATGCTTCATATAATCAGTTATGAAATAAAATAATTTTTTTTTTAAAAAAATCAACTCATACTCAAAGGTGAGAAATTTAGAAAAAATAATGATTTTATTCGCACTCAAGTGTGCGTCACATAATTAGTTCTGGAACAAAATATTTTTTTTAAAATATAAATTCGCACTCAAATGTGCGAAATTTAGAAAAAAAAATAATTTTATTCGCACTCATGAGTGCGTTACATAATCAATTCTGGAATAAATTAATTTAAAAAAAAATCGATTCGCACTCAAAGGTGCGAAATTAAAAAAAAAAAATTTCACACTCAATATATGCGAAATTGGGAAGAAAAATGCCTATTTTCACACCCAATTGGTGCGAAAATAACAATTAATTTTTTTTTTACGTGTATTTTAGAATTTTGAAAATTAAGAAATAGGATAAGAATTAATAAGGATGTGATTAACACTAATGCCCGATATGTATGGGATTCGGCGCTTTTATATAGGCCCGAACTGAAATACATCCAAAACCCTAACCTTAAACCCTTTGCAACTTTGAACACAAAAAATGGCCATGTACACCGTGCTTCGCCGCGCCGCCGCCACCGTCACCGTCACCGTGATGCCTCATGCGGCGCGTCGCGCGGTGGTTTCATCCTATTCCAGAACCTTCCACAGCGCACTTTCTGTTCGGCTCCTTCTCCACAGAGAGACAACTCCTGTTGTGCCCTCTCTGCGCTTCACCAACGCCTTCGCAACGAAGACTAGTGCTGATAATAGTCTCATTCAGTCCCTCGAATCTGAGATCGATTGCGCCCTCGAAGACGACAACGCCAAACATCAAGTAATTTTTGTTCACTTGTTTGTTTTTTTTCTTTTACACTAAGTACATTTTACTCGAACCCCCACTTTCCCCCAGATATCATATCATTGTAATTTTCTTCAAAGTTTGCATCTTTACCTTGATCTTTGCGTTTTCCCCGTGAAAACTTCAATTTTTTGGGGCTGGGGTTTGTGGGTCAGTTTGAATATTACATTGAAGGTTGTGTGCCATTTTCCCGTTTTTTGAAATTATTATTCGCAAAGCAAAATGATAGGACCAGAAATAGGAATTGGGAGAGAAGAAGAAGAAACAGAGAGAGAAGAGAGAAGAACAGGGGAAGAAGAAGGTTAACAACATATCATTCATAAACATATTGGTTACAGAGTTTGGGTTGGCTTATATAGACACCTTTACCCAAAGCATGTGCATCATATCCCTCCCCTCAAAATCTTCCTTGTCCTCAAGGAATCAAATACAGGGGAATCAAAGGAAATACAGAAGAAAATGAAGCAAAAAATATAGAAAATGAACATCAAAGACAATGAAATAGAACTAAAACAACAGGAAAGAAAAAAAACAACTGAAACGTGCTCCTCCGTCAGAAACGTGCTTTGCCGCAATAATGAAAATGAAGAAGTCTGGTGGCTTCGCCGGTGGCTGGTTGACCATGAGCGTTCGCAAATGTCACGGACCAGGACACACGTAGCACCGCTGCAAAGAGACAAGTCCAGCGGTTTTCGCAGTGGACTCATGGCTGTGACTGGAGCACTGCCCCAAATAGACAAGTCTGGTGGCTTCGTGGAGGCCTTCATGCCATGACCGGTTTGCAAGAACCTTTGGCCAAGAAAGCACCACCACAAAGGAGTAAATCCGGTGGTTTACGTGGAGGCCTTCGTGCCCCATCGAACGCTGAAAAACCGCTGTTGGGGCACAGATCACCACCGTTGAACTCAGAATCCCCAATTTGGGATGAAACGACAAACCCTAAATTGCTGATTTGGGGAAGAAACAAATTTATCGATCCCTAAATCAAAGTTTCCCCTTTGTAGGTTGCGCTTCAGGATCCGCAGTTGAATGGTGGAATCGTCTTCCTTATCCTTTTGAAGACTGCGCTCTAGGATCAAAACCACTGACAAACCAACTGTCAGCGTGAAATCACCATTTTGGGGAAGAACCGCCATTGAAGAACCAAACTGCAGCTTCTGGAAAAAAAGGTTTCATTCTTCTCCTTCACCGCCATCGTTCGCTTCTCCTCGATGGCGGCTTCGACTGCTGCTCGTTCTGCCTTGGCCTACATCGTGAGTCGATCAGCCTACGTGGCGGCTTCCGTTGCGATTCGCTCGGCCTCGGCAATGCGTTCCACCTCCACTTCGACAGCGGCTTCTCGCTCCGCTTCCGCTGCGGCCTCCGCCTCATTTCGCTTGTACCCAGCCGCTCGTTCCGCCTTATATTCTTCTCTTCTTCTGCGATTTTCCTCATGGAAATGATCCAGCGACTCGCTCCACCTGTCGAAGGCTTTCCACCATTCTTCCATTTTTTCTCTTTTTTACTGGTCATAGGGGCATCGTTCAGCTTGTACGCCGCCGCTCGTTCTGCCTCATATTCTGCCCTTCTGCGATTTTCCTCACAGAAATGATCCAGCGACTTGCTCCACTTGTCTAAGGCTTTCCACCATTCTTCCATTTTTTTTCTCTTCTTTTCTGGTCACAGGCGCACCGGAACGGTACTCTGATACCAATTGACAAGAACCTTGGAAGAACCACATCACAAAAGCTAGCTGTTGTAGTTGGAGAGCCCAAGGCCTTATAAACCCCACATTACAATCCCATACTTCCAATGTGGGTCTCAAGTCCCATACCTTGCAATTGCGTCCTAACACAAAATGGCGTCCTTTGTTGGATAAGGGACTTGGCTGTTGTCGTTGTTGGTTTTTTTATAATTATCCCTAACTACAATTAAGATTATGATTGATATCATGCTTGAACCAAGATTATGGTTTTTCTGCTGCTGTTGTGCATTTGCGCTTTGAAGTGTTTGATCTTGTAATGGTTTAGGAGCGTGTTTGGAAACTTGATTGGTTGTTATATTTGCGAAAGAAGTGATTCTGAGAGAAACTGCCATAGATTCTGGAAGGATAAGAAGTGAAAGCAAACATGCTATAGATCAAATATACGCTTTTATCACCTACTTTTGTAATTTTGATCATATTTTTCTCTATATTTCCAGCTTTAAAGGTTAACTTAAGTTAAAGTACCGTTCTTTATCTTTGATTCTTTATTCATCTTTTTTGGGTTGTTTGTGTATGGTATTAGTGAAATTCTGCAGTTCTTGCCTGTTATCAAAACATTGTATGACTTGCCTGGATCTATAAATCTTATAATCTATTAAAATTTTATTGCTTATTTCCAATATTACATATTGCTCATGTGGCATCATGTGAAAGGAAAACATTTCTCCAGCACAAACCTGATTAAATGTTCTTTTCTCTTTTTTATTTGATATCATTGACCTCATCTCTTTGCAGTGTAAGTATTGTTACATTATTTTATCCCCTTTGAGCTTATTATACATTGTATGATTAGTAGGGTACCAATGTTGTGTTTTGAGACATTTTTCAAGTTTGTTTTGCAATATAATGTTGCAAGTATATTTCAATAGCTCTTTGAATGTAGGTTTCCTTGAGGTTGAATGAAGTTAACAACTTTTTCTTTGTTTGCAACACCGTTTAATTCATGTAGCCAATCTGACCCAATGGAAAGAAACTTCAGTTGTTATTGAATTCCTTTGTGAATTTGCGAAAGCATCCTAATACTGTTAATTTATTTAAGTTTATATGCAGCACTAACAGCTTAAGAGTCAATCTGCAAGGTTTTATATACCGGAAATTGCAGGAGGCATTAATTTGTGTGCCTGGCACATAAACTGTGTAGTTTATTAAATGCAATATATGGTGAACAAAACAGCTACCCTTATAAAGTAGTGTCAGATGCAGCCATAATCAGGGCACTGCTATTATGAAATTACCATTGGTTGTTTCTATCTGGTAGATATGCTTTTGATATTTACAGCCATGTTTAGTCCATTGTCTCTTTGGTGGAAATTTGCCAGGTTGAAATCCCAGATGATTTTCCTTTTGAGATTGAGGACAATCCTGGAGAAAGAACCATACAACTAAAGAGACAGTACCAGGATGAAACTATCAAAGTTCAAGTTGACATCCCTAATGTAGCACCTGAAGAAAATGAGGATGCGGATGAAGGCGAGAATGTCGAGAAGAATGATAGCGAATCCAGCATTCCTTTAGTTGTGAGTATTTTCAAAGGAAATGGAGTATGTCTGGAGTTTGGTGTGACTGCTTTCCCTGATGAGATTGCAATTGATAGTTTATCAGTAAGGCAGCCTGAAGGATTTGAAGACCAACTGGCATATGAGGGACCTGAGTTCACGTAAGAAATTAGTAGTGTATGGTATTTTCTAGTTTTATGATCTAGTGCCCCTATTACACATACTGAGTATTTCTGTTTTGTTTGTTTTTACAGTGATTTGGATGAAAATCTGCAAAAGGCTTTTCACAAGTATCTTGAGATCCGGGGGATCAAGCCCAGCGCGACGAACTTTTTGCAAGAATACATGTTTAACAAAGACAACAAGGAATACTTAGTGTGGCTGAAGAACTTGAAGAACTTCATTGAGAAATGATTTTAAAAAGGATTTGCTACTTACTATTGAAATTATGAAGTGTTGAAAAGGTCCTTGTTTTTTTTTTTGTGTTCAAGCATGTTTGACCCTGTATCATGACAAAGATTACTGGATTCAACTAATAATTTTTAAAAACTTCATTGGTGAAAGCATTTGTTTAAAGCTACCTCTGAAGTTTAATTTAACCCTCCTATCTGTGGTCTGAGTGGTTTCCTATTTGTTTTTGGGAGTTAGAATTGACACCCTGCATACCCAATTTGAAACCCTAGACAATTTTTCAAAATTCTTAAAATACCCCAATTTGTAAACAACCCAACACCCCACCGTCTCCTTGACCGGTTTGTAAAACTTGGTATGTAGAAGTTGGTAGTGGACTACCGGGTTATAGAACCCGATAGTCTTCATTTCGGGATGTAGAATCCAGCACGTTAAAGAGTCAACATCATTTCGGGTTATATATCCCAGTATACGAAATTGATATAATTCCAAGATATATAACCTGATAAGAGTCAATATCGATATGGATTATTGAATTCGGAAGCCTAAATGTCGTATATATATATTCACCTCATCATCTTCATTTTGTTTTCCATTCACCTTATTACAGAATATAAAATAAATAGATATATATATATATATATATATCTGTTAGTAAATAGATAATGCTATATCTGTTATATCTGTTAGTAAATAGATAAAGATATATATGTTAGTCTTTGTTATAAATAGTGGCATGCCACTCCTCTCAGCATTCAATGAATAATACTTGAAATAATAGAATTTGTTCTTACTTCCTATCTCTTTCCTCTTTCTCTCTCTCTCTCTCTCTCTCTCTCTCTCTCTCTCTCTTTCTCTCTTTCTCTCTCTTCTCTCCTTCTAATTCTAAAATGGTATCCAAAGCAAGGTTCGATTGAATCTCTCATGGCCAGTATTGAAACTTATTCTCCGACTCCACAGCCACCGCCGCCGCCGCAACAACCATCACCCCCGCCGCCTCTTCAGTTGCTCTCGCATTCCATCTCAGAGAAGCTCAGCGACGAGAACTACCTTCTTTGGAAACAACAAGTTGAACCCATGATCAATGGCCACCGTCTCCGCCGTTTCCTCGCTCATCCTCAGATTCCGATTCGCTTCCTGTTGCAGGAAGACTGTTTGGCTGGAATCGAAATTGCAGCCTACCTTGCATGGGACGAACAGGATCAACTTCTTCTCTCGTGGCTTCAGTCGACACTGACAAAGCCAATTCTGACTCGTGTCATCGGCTGTAAACGCTCCTTCGAACTCTGGGAGCGCATCCACAAGCATTTTCATAGCAACACACGCGCAAAATCGCGCCTGTTGCGGACGGAGCTTCATGCTATCAAGCTTGCTGACTTAAAGATAACGAAGTACATACTCTGAATCAAGTCAATCGTTGACTCACTCAAAGCTATTGGTGATCCTATTTCTGCCAATGACCATCTTGATGCTATTCTTCACGGTTTACCGCAGGAGTATGAGCCCACTGTTGCCCTGATCAATAGCCGGTTTGACCCGCTGGATGTTGAGGAAGTTGAATCACTTCTGCTGTCACATGAAGCTCGCCTTCAGAAGAATAATTCCACCGCTCTTGATGTTGCTGTGAATCTGACTCATGCCAACTTTGCTCAACAACCTCATAATCTGTATCCTGCTCCTCAACCTGATTTCCCCTCTCAGTTTGGTCAACAAGATGCTCAACAACATACTTCTCCCAATAATTCAGATCAAGGTTATGGTAATCGTGGTCGTGGATCTGGATTTCGTGGCAGAGGCCGCGGCTGCGGGCGATCTTCTATTCAGTGTCAACTCTGTCTGAAGTATAATCATGATGCCTCTAGGTATTATCATCATTTTAATCCTCAGGTGATTCCAGGACCTGACACAGGTTCTGGATTTTCTAACTCTTGGCAGAACACTCAACAACAGTGGGGTCAGCAACCTTCCCATATTCCTACAGGTTCTTGATTTTCTAACTCTTAGCAGAATTCCCAGCCACCTTGGCAGCACTCTCAGCAGCACTGGGGTCAGCAACCTTCCCATGCTCCTATGACTGGTCCTGTTCCCTTTCAACACCAGATAGCCTCTTACCATCTTGATTTTTGGGCCCAACCTCCCAATCTCAGGCCTGTTTCTCCAACTTCAGCACCCTGGAGTCAGCCACAGAGGCCTCCACAGGGACCTGCTCTGCCTTCCTCTCAAGGCTTAGTTAACACACCATTTGGCTTGGCAGTGATAGTAACGAAACCACACAAGAAAGGGGGGGTTTGAATTGTGTGTGTGATTTTTAACTTCTATTTAGAAAACCAACAGTTATAAGTTTAAAACGTTTGTTTGAAAAGTGCAGCGGAATACAATCTAAGACGGAATAATAAAGCACGCAGAGTATTTATCCTGGTTCACCCCGAAAATCGACAGGGCTACGTCTAGTCCTTAGCTTTACCAAGATTTTCACTATTATATCAAAATAGTACAAGTATTCGTCAGGACTTCTCCTAGTATTCTGAGGACTACTCCTTTACAAGTATTCTATCAGGACTTCTCCTTTACAAGTATTAGACAGGACTTTTCCCAGTTATTTTTCAAGAAGAGTTGGTTTCTACAAAGTCTCTTCGATAAGAGTGGGTAGAGATATGAAGAACAGATTACTGAGAGATTAAGCAAATTGGTTCTCTGAAGGGTTTGTGTGAAGAAGGATAAGAATTGCTCTCTATGATAAACTTCACACTAGATGGCGACTAAACTCAGGGAATAAACAAGTTGAGATTGCTGAGTGCTTAGTTAGAGAAGTATGATCGCAGATGATGAACATAGAAAGTTTTGATAGCTTTGATCGTGTGAAAGTCGCCAATTTGAAATTGATGCCAAGTCCTCTATTTATATCTTCAGTAGGATGATCACTGGGAGCTTGGCTGAGGACTTAGAAAAATAGTTCCGTTTGGAATTCTCCTCTATTGTGAGTAACGGATACTTCTGCATCTCTGGTTCAGCATTTAATACAATCTGCCATGCATTTAACGCGTCTTCAATGGCGGAGGTTGACATCGTCTGGCTTTTCAAAGCATTTTGCCTTGAACTATGACTTCTGCAATTAATGCTCATGCATTCCAGCTAAGGGAGCCATTAATGCTTTGTTTAGAGGATTTGAATTTGAACGTTGATAATCAGAAAAGCTCACCGCTGATTCCACAAAAGCAGCTTGAAATAAGGAATGTCAGGGAATTTGAATTTGCAAGGAATAAAGTATTGATTATGTCCTTTTCGCCATTGATGCTCTGAAGGGACAAATGGTGCTTGACAGGTCATCCTAGGTTTGACAAACGATCACCTCCTGATTTTTCTTTTGCACGAGTCTTGAGGCGATGTTTAGTCAAACAAACATTCTGTTAGAGATTTAGATGCACTTTCCTTCAGATGAACCCAATAATTAAGGACCAGACGTTCACCATAGCCGGACGAACTTTCTAAGCCAAACGCTGTCAACTGTCAGACTGATTCACAAGAGCTATAGCCGGACGGATTCTTCTTCTATTCTTTACTTGAATATCTGCTTTTGATAATGCTTTGTAGAGGTCCATGCAGTGTTTCTCCAAGTAAATAAATATTCAAGAGTATGAAAACATTGAGAATTTAGGAATTTTATCTTTGACAAGATCAAGACTTAGCGAAATTGTTATTCATCAAAATATACTAATTCATTAAATTATTTGATTCTAACAATCTCCCCCTTTTTGATAATGACAATTTCTTTTTCAAACGGTTTTGAGAATAATAAAACGTCATGGAGAAATTTTAAACTTCTCAGTTTTCTTTTGCTCCCCCTGAGTGTAAGAGTTCCTTAAAATTTGCTCCCCCTAAATTAGTGCTTTATATTTCTCTTTTTCATTTTCAGTTACTCCTTCTCCCCCTTTGGCATTATCAAAATGAAGATAGAAGAAGAGTCAAGTAATAAGATTAAGCGGACTGGATAAATAATCATTAGAATAGAGTAAATGTAACCAAAGGCAAAGGACAAGAAAAATAAGAGTTAGGAAGTGAAGGAAGGCTTCAATTGCTCGAAGAGCAAATTCATCAGATCCTGCAGCAGGTCAAAACGATTGTCCATAGATGCTGTGATGTTGTGATGCATAACATTAAGGCGGACATTCACATTGTGACGAAGATCACGATTCTCTTGAGAGGTGATAGCTCGGACCTCCTGAATCTCTTGAGCGAGCGTGGTCACCAAGGCACGAATGTCTGTCTGCTCAGAAAACATAGATGAATGAACACCGGCAGCAGAACGCGATGAGGGACCAGGAACAGCAAAGGCCGTTGGCACAATTGGAGTGGAGGGCGCGATAGTAGGTATCAGTGGTGAAGGATGAGGGCAGGACCAAATGAAACCGTATGCCTTCATCACTTTGGTCAGTGCTAGAAGAAGAACCAATTTCCAGGTCTGGAAATCCAACACCAGAGGATCTACTCGACCAGCTAAATGAAGAGGAATGTAGGCCTCATGAGTGATTCCAGAGATAGTGAGTGTAAGACCCCTAATTTATTGTAATTACAGTTTAGTCCCTGAACTTGGTTGTAATTGTTTTCTAGTCCTCGGACTTCTTTTGTTTGTACATTAACCCTTGAGTTAATTAATGTGATGTTAGTCTTGGGTTATTTAATCTTGTCTAGAGCATGATTGCTTACCTTGAGAATATTTGAATTACCTTGCTTGAATTGCAACAAGATGAGTTGTGGCTTAGCGGTTGAGGCTTAAGCATTTGGTTGGCAAGTCTTGGGTTCGAACCTTGATGAGGAAGGTTTTGTTTTTATTTTAGTTTTTCGTGTGACTCATCAAATTCACTTTCAAATTTCGAAATTCAGATCAAAGAGGAGTAAAGAGCATTTAAATAAGGCTTAATGTGAGGATTATAGGCATTAAAGGAGGATTAGGAGTGTTTAATGACTTGTCTAGGGGTTTATGTCATTTAAAGGAGTTTTAAGACTCATGAAGGAGGTGGGGGCAGCTTCTCCCTCCCTTGATTCTGAAATCATTTTAAACATGTGCCAAAAAACTTTCAAATTTCGAATTTAAAAGGAGACAAGAGAGTTATGAGGCATTAAGGGACTTCAATGCTCGGTTTTTGCCATAATGTGCCATGATGGAGTTTTATTCTGAAACATTGAGGAATTTCGTGCCTCTCCTCTCTCCTTCACCTTCTCATTGCTGAAAATTCCAAGTCTTAAGAACATCCACCTTTCTCTTGCTCCTCCACTCAAAGATTTTCCGAAAGAGGCCTAGAACCCCTTATTTTGTGTTTTCCGAAGTGCTGCTGGAATTTTGTGTTGCTTAGTCGAACCTCTCCCTCTTCTTGGTGGTGATCAAGCTCTGAATCCCTCTTTTTTTTCGTGGTGCTCAAACCTCACACTCAATCCCTTCAAAGTTTGTGGTGTCGGTTCTATCGGTAAGCGATCGAAACTATCTAAAATCTGAGTTTCTTTGGAGAACAACTTCCTATTGTGTTTAGGGCTAATTTCTCTTGTCTAAACCTTTGTTTTGCATCAAGCTCGAGTTTCCTACTCTCTTGAAGGTTCTGGATTCGTGGTGCAACCTACCTTGACCAAAACTCTCAAACAAGGTTTGTATTCTATTCCTTTTCTTTCGGTCCAATACCTAGTTGCCTTCATCGAATAAGTGATTTTTAAGAAATTAGGAACCATTTAGATTTTGGGTAGAAAACTTATTTTTAGGGCATAATGTAAGTTCTGAACATGGAAGAATTTTAGTCTTGAAAGGAATTGGTTAAAAATGGAGTTTCGGGTGAAAAACTTGGTTTTTAGGGTTTCTGGTCTTTTCCTTGGTTGTTGATGATTGTGGATATGTTTCATCATGTTAGGTCGGGGACAAGACCAAGCAAAGGAGTAAAAGGTAAGGGTAACTCGTTTTTATTAGGATTATCCTTGTTGTTGTGATTGTTGTATGTTGTTTTGTGAATTCGGTTGCGTGCAGCTTTAAGAACTTGTTGCTGGAATCATGGTTAATGAATTTATCATGCTGTATATGTTAATGAAATGATAATTATGAGGATGATGATTATGTGGTCATGGCATATGCATTGTTGTAGGTTGACGACAGGGGTGGTGGTTAACCACGGAACTGTCAAAGCAGTGGGTGGTGGGTAACCACAAAGCTGCTGAGAATGGTGGGGTGGCGGTGTAACCACGTGACCAACAGGCCGATGGTGTGATGGGTAATCACGGGACTGTGCCTGAGGACATTGGGGTGACGGTTAGTCACAAGATTGTCCGGTTCCTCTTGGAACGATGATTTGGCCATAGTTGTGCATTTAGCATTTGAGGTTCATGCATAAATTGGATTGATGTTGTAAAAATGAGAAAATAATTTATGTTGATATTATGGTTGCGTTGTATTGATTCTTTTGGTCAATTGTGCTCATTCTATTTTTAATCGCAATTGTTGTATGTATTTTTCTTGATTTTCGAGTTAACCCTTTCTGCTTGTTTGTTTGATTTGTTTGGGCGCTTAACGCCATAGATGATTAGGACAATGAGGTCCAGGAGCGGTGACTTGAAGATTGAACAAGTGGCGAGGAAGATTCAAGAAAAATAAAGGAGTTGTAATTTTCTTATATTTTAGCGACGTTTGGTTTATTTGCACATGTCGGTGCCACTTTAATTATTTTGGAACTTTACCGCGTTGAGATGATTATAATTCTATTATGGGATAATTATTAATTATTAATATCGAGTGACGTTGATCTTTGGAACTTGAGTGTTTTGAGAGGTTTCAAAGTATATTTTCCGCGTAATTACTATGTGACCCTCAACCCAAAATTGGGGTGTTACAGTGAGGTGCCAATCAAAGTGAAAGAACATACTACAATGAGGCATGGATTGAACAAGCTGAAGATCATGATATCCAGTGGGCATCCACAAACCTGCATGGAAGCAGAAAGGCAAACCAAGAACCTGCAGAGACACAGCTGGAAATATGTGTTCATTTTGTGCAGACTGGGAGTGTTTGTGCTTTCCCAAAGTGGATTGAGATCTTCGAGAAAAGTAGGGCATGAAGAAGATCTTGCTATTCGAAGGAGAATGGTGGCTCGCCGATGCAGTAAAGAAGTTGGGCATGACCATCTTGAGAGATGGTTGCATGTAGTGAGCAGGAGGTTTTGGCATGAGATCTAGATCTAGATCTGTATGGAAGGAAATATTGGTTGAGGAATTTGTGGTTGCAGTTGGTGACAGATGGGATGCATTAATATTGTCATTAATTTGCGCATCTACCCGCCTCGAGGGCTGTGTAAAATGTTGACCATCACCCACAACCAGAAGGAGACAGAGATCAGTGTCATGTAGATGAGATCTTTCCAAAGCTTGAAGTAAAGCATCAGGAATAGCTGAGTGAAGTCGACTTTCCCCAATTAGAGATGTATTAGATGATGTGCAACAAGATGTGCCTGAACTGAAGTCGTGGTTGAGGAGGAAGCAGGAATATCTTCATACACATGCTCAACAGGGGTTAAAGAGATGGTTGGATCTTGAGGAGAAGTGAGGACATGTTCTTCTTCAGAGTCATCATCAAGATCAATATGATGGATGATTTTTGGAGCTTCAAACAAGGTGTCTAGAAATTTCTCCGCTTCGCCTTGTAATAGTCCTTTAAAGTGCAAAATTCTAGATTGAAGAGTAATCTCCCAAGCACGAGCATCTGCAGAGCAGTGGTGTTTCCATTGGGGCGATATGGTAGGCAATGGTGAATTATCAGTAAGCTTTACTCGAACCCAATGCCTGTTAGCAATGTTTCCCAATACTGCAATGGTAGGTGTTTCAGCAGCAGGACCTAGAAGAGGTAAGTATGTGCAACACTGGTTTGGTGCTAACGTAACCAGAATGATACGAAAAGCTGTTGCAGCAAGTAGTCCCATATCTGGAACTGAAAACCATTTAGGTTCATAAGCACGTTCACCGTCAGTAAATGTAAAAGACATACGAACAACGTCCACATCTTCATCGGAACTGAAAGTTCGAGAATGGAGCGCCCTGTTGGAGAAAAGTTCCTGAATCATGAGAGTGCGAACTTCTGACCAATATTCTTGAGGATTCCCTAGCCACTGAGCAATACATCTGAAACAGCAGTTTCCATCATCTTCGACATCGAAGACGTCTGCAATATATTTATGAAACAGTGGAGGTAGATACTTCAGATAGTATGCATGGGCATCTGAAATTAATTTAGCAGTGGTATGAACTTTTTCTGGAGCAGGTTTAGAGGGGAAAGATGTAAGCAAGGTTTCGTCATTAGATGGTCTGACTGGAGAAACAGTCTGGTGAGACGCATCTGGGACCAGACGAGGACTGTTAACCAAATGAGAACGTTTGGCAGCTTCAACAGAGTAAGTGGCAGAGGATGTCGATTCATGCAGGGTCCTCTTTTCTCGTGGCTTCCTTATATTTGAACCTTCTGAGGATGAAGGCACACTTTTAGTCTTGTTCTTCTTTGCCCAGTTACTCAAGAGTTCTTCAGGGACAGAAGAAACATCGATATGAAGATGCATACGTTTGACATCTCCAAACTTGATGGGAGTGGCAGAAATGAAGTTGCGGGAAATGAACTCCTTTTCTTCCTTTTCTGGGGAAAGAAACTTCTTCTGACGCATCAGAGCTGTTATGAGTGACCCATAAGGAAGGTTTGTGTTGGAATTTTCCAGAATCTGAAGCATATACTGGAAGATGAGGTCAGGCAGATTTATTTTCCAATGATGCTGCATCTGAAATAGAGTCCATTGAGAGATTTTGTTGACCAGGTCACGTGAGCCTTCTTTAGGTAGCACAACCTTGCTAAGAATAGCATGTGGAAAGATGCATTCCTCAACAAGATTCTTCACACAGCGTGACTTAGACCCCTTGGGCACATCCTTCCAGATAGTGAAAGGATTACTTTCAAAAGCTTCCCATGAGGCGTTGTAACAGACTCCTTCAAGAGGAATGTCTAATAAGGCAGACATATCGCTGGACTGAATGTCTACAACTCGTCGTAGGCAGCGTGTTCGGATGAGATTAGGGTTCAGTTTGACAGCACAGTCATAGAATTCCTTTACAACTGGAGTGGGTGCTGGAGTTGCTGAAATGTTGAACAGGCTGTCCCAGTCCTGAGATAAAACCATGTCTAGACCTGCAATCCTTGCATGTTGACATAGCTTCAGGTCAAGATATCGAGGAGTCACAAGCTTTCTATCACCAAGGTGTTCAATCTTTACAGGGCCGATCTCGGATGCTTGCTCCTTCCGATTGTGAATGGTGTAAAATTGCTGCAGATCAACAATCCATTGCTCAACTTCGTTGAGAGGTTCTTGAACCTTCATCTGTTTCTGTCTTTTGGGTGCCATTCGCTCTAAAACAGGAGTTAGTATAGATGCAAGAACAGGTATAATGAGGACAATACGTTTTAGGAAGGATGCGAATGGTTTATGATCATAACTAGAAGCAATATGAGAAGCCTATTTAGGTCTTTTATAGAGAATGAAGAGTTGTTTTAATTGTAACAATGTAATGATGAGCAATAAAGTTGATATGAGAGGAAAGAGAAATGACAGAGACATTAAATGAGGAGAGATACGCGTGTATTAGTGATATTTAATGCATATTCTTTTGAAAAGACTCAACTGTTCATCATTAAATGCTCAGGCTAACTTTAAAAAGTAACTACAAAAAAAAATGAATAATTTTTGCCAGACACTCACTAGGGCAGACGTTACCTGTAAGGTTAGTGCATGCAAAAATATTATAAAGTAGGAAACATCCCAATTCTTTCTCTAAGGCAGGTGAACTTATTTTCAATAGGGGGTTTTGTAAATATGTCAGCTAATTGATTATCGGTGTGTATATATGAGATGTCAATGTTGCCTTTAGCTACATGATCACGAATAAAATGATGCTTTATTTCAATGTGTTTAGTTCGTGAATGTAAAACATGATTTTTAGTAATGTTAATAGCACTTGTATTATCACATAGCAAAGGAATATTATGCTAAAAAATATTATAATCTTCTAATTGATGCTTCACCCATAGAAGTTGGGTGCAGCAAGAACCTGTCGCCACATATTCTGCTTTAGCAGTGGAAAGTGAAATTGTGTTTTGCCTTTTGCTTGCCCAAGATATTAGACATTTCCCTAGAAAGTGGCAACCGCCACTTGTGCTTTTTCTTTCTATTCTATCTTTGGCATAATCAGCATCACAGAATCCTCTTAACCTGAAATCTTCACCTTTCTCATAGACTAGACCAAGATTAGTGGTGCCAATGAGATATCTAAATATACGTTTTACAGCACTGAGGTGAGATTCTTGAGGACTTACCTGGAACCTCGCACATGTGAAGAAGGTCTCGACCTTGGACTCGGCTGAGGTTTTAATGAAGACAAACACATCACAAAAAGAAGAAAGACTTCCGAAAAGAAAAGAAAGACTTTAGAAAAGAAAAGGAAGACTTCAAGAAAGAAAGGAACAAAAAGAAGAAAGACTTCAAGAAGACTTCAGAAAAGGATGGAATACTTCAAGAAGACCTCAAGAAGACTTCAGAGAAGAAAGACTTCAAGAACCAGGCTCAGAACGTCAAGATCAAACATGAAGGTTCTAGTTTTAAGTAAGTCTTGTCAACTTAGTGTGCTATGCTTTATTAAGGTTCATATTGCATTTGAAGGCTCATGAAAGATCAACTAATTGAGTACGATATGTTCTCACAAGTTAAACTTGCTAGGAACACTCAATTAGGGTTTAAGATGGTTAAAACTGAGTTTCAGACTTGCAGTAATAGATTACCTGGCAGTCAGTAATCTATTACCCGTCAGTCAGGCATAGCGTAATTGATTACCAGTTTTCAGTAATCGATTACCAGGCATAGCATAATCGATTACCAGTTTTCAGTAATCGATTACCTGTCAGGAAATGGCCGTTAGAACATAACGGTTATAGCGTAATCGATTACCAGAATGCTGTAATCGATTACCAGGTCAACAGATGTGTTTTTTCATGAACCATTGTGTCTCAAACCGGTTGGGAAAGGTTGTGTTGGTTCATGGACGACCTGTAGTGCCTATATAAAGTCCTTAGACACTCAGAAACATCAATGACTTGGTCCATAACTTTCATATTCATAAAAGTCATCATTCTGAGTTTCGGTTCTCTCATTTTCATAAGAACACTCATGATGTTCAACATTTGAGAAACTCAGATTGGAAGAGCCTTCATTGTAATTTCCTGGAGCATACAAACTAAGATCAATCCATCTTGTCTAAAGGACTGAATCAGCCATTGTAAAGGAATCTTCTTCTTCATCTCTTGAATCTAGTTGATTCATTCACCGTGGTTTTCGGTGGTTGTAAAAAGGTCCTTTGAATCGGGTTTGATTCAAAGTCCACCGTGGTGATACGGTGTCATCAGAAAGTGGTTTGCTTTCTGGGGTTTGATAGGTCCTCTTAGGGTCCTTGGCACAGGTATTGCTAAGAAGACTTGATCAATCAGAAGTGGGTTGCTTCGGGAAGATTGATAAGAGATCTTAGGGTCCTTGGTGCAAGTATCCGTAAGAGTACTTGATCATTGTAAATCTTCACTCTGGGATTCAATGGGGTGGTTCTTCAGAAAGTGGTTTGCTTTCTGGTATAGTGGAAAATCTCTGTGTGATCAGAGGACTGGACGTAGCCTTCTAGGTTTGAAGGTGAACCAGGATAAAATCCCTGTGTATTCTTCTTCTCCTTCATCTTTTACTTTCAAGCAATTACAATATTCCGCTGCAACAACGTTCTTACGTTACAACTCAAATTGCGCTGAAAGTCATTTGGTACTATTACGCGAAAATCGGGGCAACTCTGATTCACCCCCCCTCTCAGGTTGCTATCTGTACTAACAATTGGTATCAGAGCGGAAGTTTAGGTATGTTATTCCTAAGATCCGGGAGAAGATAGCATCCTCTTCTACAACAAGTACCAATGAAGGATTCAACATAAACAGGCCACCATTCTACAATGGAGAACACTACGATTTCTGGAATATCAAGATGATGATCTTCATAATGTCATTAGACGCGGGAATCTGGAAAGTCATTGAAGAAGATCTCCTTGGGCCTGTAATAGAAGTTGAAGGAAGTTCACAATCAGAACCAGAAAACTCATGGAGTGACGAAGAAAAGAAGAAAGTTCAACATGTCTTAAAAGGTATGAACATCTTGACTTCAGCCCTTAGTATGGAGAATTTCTTTAGAGTATCTACGTGCAAATCTTCAAAAGAAATATAGGATACTATAATGGTTACACACGAAGGGACTAATGAAGTCAAAAGATCCAAGATCAATATTCTATCACAAGAATATGAGATGTTCAGAATATTTCCTGGAGAAAGCATACTTGATATGCAAAAGCGGTTCACACATATAACGAACCACTTGATTGCTCTTGGTAAGGAATTCTTCAATAATGTCTTAAACACAAAAGTGTTAAAATCCCTTACAAGAGCATGGCAACCAAAGGACACTGCTATCTCAGAAAAGAAAAGTCTCTCCAACATGACTCTGGCTATTCTTTTTGGAAAACTTCAAGAACAAGGATTGGAGTTAAACAGACTCGAGCAATATGAGAACAACGAAAAGAGACATCGGTCTATTGCTCTAAAAGCCAAAGAAAGCATCAAATGATGAATATGATGCAGAGTTAGAAGATGATAAGAACATGGTCTTAATGGTCAAGAATTTTCGAAGGTTCTTACAAAGAAAAGGTATGAAGTCTACAAGTTTTCAAAAGGGAAATAAACCCTCCTCCTCTTCACAAAAGATCACATGTTATGAATATGGAAAATCTAGTCATATCAAATATGATTTTCCAAACATTCAAAAGAAGAAGCATGGACTAAAGGAGAAGTTTGAAAAGAAGGATTCAAACTCCAGAAGAGCATACATTTCTTGGGATGACAATGACGTAGGCTCAGACTTAGAATCAGAGAAGGAAAAAGCACACCTTGCATTAATGGCATCTCAGAATTCTGACAAGGAAAAATAACCAGGTTAGTACCAGCACTTCTTTTTCTAATGATTTAGAATATGCTATAGAAAGTCTTCTTTAAGATGTGTCATAGTACTTCTAAATTTAGTGATAAACAAAATGCTATTATTCCATCTTTAGAAGAAAAATGTCAAATGCTTCAAATGGAATTAGATGATGTTAAATCTCGTAGGAGTAAACACATGCATGCTAGCTCTTCTAGAAATATGAACTATAGAAACTACCCACAAAATGTCCTAAAACAATCCTAAAGATTCATTTCTTAAGATTAGAAGAGAATTAGGTATATTAGATAAACATGATATTTAAAATAATGTGGTATTTACATAATATTTGTGTAAACTTACATGATTGCATGTATTTAAATTGATTGTGTGCTTAAATGTTCATCTAGAAATGTGCTACATAGGACTTGATAGTTTTAGAACCTATAAAAATGTCCTTGTAATCGATTACCATAGGTCCTGTAATCGATTAACCCTGTTCTCAGTCCTCGTGCCTGTTAGAATCTTCTAAGTAATCGATTACCATAACTGCTATAATCGATTACATATTCAAAATTTGAATTTTTTTCAAATTTAAACTGCCAGTAATCGATTACCCAACTGATGTAATCGATTACATACTCATGCTATATAATCAAAGCATGAAATTTCAATAGGAATTATTCTCAAAATGCTCCAAGACAACCTAGGAGACATTATGATATGCTTAGATATAATATGTAATGAAGGTTATAGACTATATGCTTGTAGTTATTGCAATAGAATAGGACATACCTCTAGTAGATGTTATTATAGGAATATAGGATTATCAAGTGGGCAATATATGTGGGTTGAGAAGACAACAAATAACATAGGACCCAAAGCAAATTGAGCATCTAAACATTCCCTTCTGAAAAATTTGTTTTTGTGTACGAAAGCAGCAAAGGTTTTATGATATCTTGATAATGGCTGCACATCACACATGATTGGAGACAAAACAAATTTTTTATATCTCATACCTAGAAAAAAAGGGATATGTCTCATATGAGAATAATGAAAAAGGGATAATTGCTTAGCATAGGAAAAATAGGTACGCCTTCTCAAACCATATTAAATAAAGCCATCTAAAGTACATAATGCTTTAGGAGATAAGTACTGAATTCAAGCCACGCAACAAGAGTTGAACTAGTTTGAGAAAAACCAAGTATGTATATCGGTTCCCTAACCTAATGATAAGTTTATCATTGGAGTCAAATAGATGTTTAGGAACAAATTAGATGAACATGGAATCATAATTAGAAATTAGATAGATTAGTAGTACAAGGTTATAATCAGAAAGAAGGTATAGATTTTGATTAGACATATGTACCCAGTGCTTGATTAGACGCAATTAGACTTCTATTAGAGTATGCTTACTCGATTAACTTCCAACTATATCAAATGGATGTTAAGAGCGGTCTCTTGAATGAATATATTCAAGAAGAAGTCTATGTGAAGCAACCTCCTGGCTTTGAATATCCAAAGTTTCCTTCACAAGTCCTCATCTTAAAGAAAGCTTTATATGATCTAAAGCAAGCACTACGGGCATGAATTGCAAATCATGCAATCTGAAATTGGGATATTCATCAATCAATCCAAGTTCTACAAAGAACCTCTAAAGAAATATGACTTGGATGATTACATAGTAATACCCACATCAATGAGGATCAAGTACTTATCTAGATCAAGATGAATCATTCACTCCAGTAGAGATTACCAAATATAGAGTCCTTGTCCATACTCTCTGGAACTTTTTCCTCCAAAACAAAGAAGACAAACTTGGAAGACAATGAAGCAAGTTCATCATCCGATTCAGAAAATGGAGAAATATGTCTCGCTTTGATGACAACACATCATTCTAATGATGGAAATGAAGAGGTTAGTAATGAAATTTCATATGATAAATTACAAAGAATCTTTGATAGATTGCATGATAGTTTCTTAAGTTCTTATGAAGTATATGCATATCAAAGTAGGATCATCTCATCTCTACAAAGTAAAACTAAAAGCATGCAAGATGAGTTAGATCGAGTAAAATCTAGAATAGATATTCAAAATGTTTTTACATCTTTAGATTCATGCATAATCCTTGAATCAAGAATTGATGAATTAACACAAGTGGTAAACAAAGGTACAAGATGATATGGATAAGTTGTTATGTAATCAAAGACATGCCTTTCATAAAAGTGATTTAGGTTTATCTGATCATAATCATCCTAGTGATGTTAAGAAAATCACTTTTAGACCAAGAAGTTCATATAACTTTGGTCACTCAAGAAGAATACATGATGGTGTTCAACTTAGAAAGGCATGTATCAAATCTTTCTATCATCTTAAGGAAAAAGTATCTAACGTGAAATTTAAGTGTTCCTATTATTCTCCTAGTTATCAAAGAAACGGTGAAGTCCCCAATGAAAGATTCATATGGGATATGAAAGAAACTAATTCACAAGGATCCAAAGTCTTGAGTACCTCTAAAAATACCATTAAGCCTATTGTGAAAATGTGTTTGAAGACCTTGTGATCTGAAATGTCAAATACAAAGGATGGTCTTTCAAGACACAAATTTAGACTATGGTATTGGAAAGAGAAATTCTAAATTTTTTTAAATCTTTCAGATGATATTAAGTACAAGAGTAATGCATTCTTAGGCATCTGCATTTACATCATGTTAGATATATTTTTCATGCAGTACCTATCAAGTCTGGAATTTCAAGTTTTCAGACATGATAATCGATTACATAAAGTCAGTAATCGGTTACAGGGATATTTTGGCCCAGGATTATTTCAGAAAGCTTCAGTAATCAATTACTGGAAGTCTATAATCAATTCTATCAGGGCTAAAAATGGAAAATAGTTACCTTTCAGAGTTTGGCTTATGTTTTCATATATTTTGGGTTGTAATAGTTTAGACATAACTCTTAGATGGTTTGAATTCTGCTTGTATGTTTAATTATGTATTCTGAACTTCTATGGTTATGCTTTAATTACGTGTGATGCATAAGTTTCAAAATATTGTCTTGCACACCCCCACTCCCTACGATTCAAATGTCCATACTACTTGTTAGCAATGTATGCTTGGACTCATCTTCTTTTTGATGAAGTCAAAAGGGGGAGATAGGGTCACATGTGCTTTGTAAAGACTTACTAATAAGAAAAGCTACAAGTGGAACAAAAAGGGGGAGAAAAGTGTTGATACACATTATCGTTTTGACATCAAAATATTTGTCATTATGCTTCCCTTTATTTCTATTATCCTGGAATACTGTGAATGGCTTTTTCTTCTTTTTGATGATGTCAAAAGGGGGAGAAAAGTCTTGTGTATGCTTGATCATTTTTCAGGATACTGTGCTTCATTTGCAAAACAAAGGGGGAGATATAATTGCAAAACCAAGGGGGAGATACAAGACAAGAAAGAAAGTCTAATGATCAATCAATGTTCAAGCATGATGTTTGTCATCATCAAAAAAGGGGAGATTGTGAAGAAGGTCTCGTCCTTGGACTCGGCTGAGGTTTTGATGAAGACAAACACATCACAAAAAGAAGAAAGACTTCCGAAAAGAAAAGAAAGACTTTAGAAAAGAAAAGGAAGACTTCAAGAAAGAAAGGAACAAAAAGAAGAAAGACTTCAAGAAGACTTCAGAAAAGGATGGAATACTTCAAGAAGACCTCAAGAAGACTTCAGAGAAGAAAGACTTCAAGAACCAGGCTCAGAACATCAAGATCAAACATGAAGGTTCTAGTTTTAAGTAAGTCTTGTCAACTTAGTGTGCTATGCTTTATTAAGGTTCATATTGCATTTGAAGGCTCATGAAAGATCAACTAATTGAGTACGATATGTTCTCACAAGTTAAACTTGCTAGGAACACTCAATTAGGATTTAAGATGGTTAAAACTGAGTTTCAGACTTGCAGTAATAGATTACCTGGCAGTCAGTAATCTATTACCCGTCAGTCAGGCATAGCGTAATCGATTACCAGTTTTCAGTAATCGATTACCACACATAGCGTAATCGATTACCAGTTTTCAGTAATCGATTACCTGTCAGGAAATGGCCGTTAGAACATAACGGTTATAGAGTAATCGATTACCAGAATGCTGTAATCGATTACCAGGTCAACAGATGTGTTTTTTCATGAACCATTGTGTCTCAAACCGGTTGGAAAAGGTTGTGTTGGTTCATGGACGACCTCTAGTGCCTATATAAAGTCATTAGACACTCAGAAACATCAATGACTTGGTCCATAACTTTCATATTCATAAAAGTCATCATTCTGAGTTTCGGTTCTCTCATTTTCATAAGAAAACTCATGATGTTCAACATTTGAGAAACTCAGAATGGAAGAGCCTTCATTGTAATTTCCTGGAGCATACAAACTAAGATCAATCCATCTTGTCTAAAGGATTGAATCAGCCATTGTAAAGGAATCTTCTTCTTCATCTCTTGAATCAAGTTGATTCATTCACCGTGGTTTTCGGTGGTTGTAAAAAGGTCCTTTGAATCGGGTTTGATTCAAAGTCCACCGTGGTGATACGGTGTCATCAGAAAGTGGTTTGCCTTCTGGGGTTTGGTAGGACCTCTTAGGGTCCTTGGCACAGGTATTGCTAAGAAGACTTGATCAATCAGAAGTGGGTTGCTTCGGGAAGATTGATAAGAGATCTTAGGGTCCTTGGTGCAAGTATCCGTAAGAGTACTTGATCATTGTAAATCTTCACTGTGGGATTCAGTGGAGTGGTTCTTCAGAAAGTAGTTTGCTTTCTGGTATAGTGGAAAATCTCTGTGTGATCAGAGGACTGGACGTAGCCTTCTAGGTTTGAAGGTGAACCAGGATAAAATCCCTGTGTGTTCTTCTTCTCTTTCATCTTTTACTTTCAAGCAATTACAATATTCCTCTGCAACAACGTTCTTACGTTACAACTCAAATTGCGCTGAAAGTCATTTGGTACTATTACGCGAAAATAGGGGCAACTCTGATTCTAGGTTGAAAGTCATTTTATCTAGTTTCTGCTTTTCTAGGTTGAAACTATAAACTGTTTGTTGTAGATTTTCTACTTTTACTTCTAAAGAACTACATTTAGTGCATGCATGTGTAACATCTAATATAGATTTAACATCATCTAATTCCTTTTGAAGCATTTGACATTTTTCTTCTAAAGATGAAATAATAGCATATCAACACTAACTTTAGAAGCATTACGACACATCTTAAAAAGACTTTCTATAGCATATTCTAAATCATTAGAAAAAGAAGTGTTGGTACTAACCTGGATATTTTCCTTGTCAGAATTCTGAGATGCCATTAATGCAAGGTGTGCTTTTTCTTTCTCTGATTCTGAGTCTGAGCCTAAGTCATTGTCATCCCAAGAAATGTACGCTTTTCTGGAGTTTGAATCCTTCTTTTCAAACTTCTCCTTTAGTCCATGCTTCTTCTTTTGAATGTTTGGACAATCATATTTGATATGACCAGATTTTCCATATTCATAACATGTGATCTTTTGTGAAGAGGAGGAGGGTTTATTTCCCTTTTGAAAACTTGTAGACTTCATACCTTTTCTTTGTAAGAACCTTTGAAAAATTCTTGACTATTAAGACCATGTTCTTATCATCTTGTGACTCTGCATCATATTCATCATTGATGCTTTCTTTGGCTTTTAGAGCAACAGACCGATGTCTCTTTTTGTTGTTCTCATATTGCTCAAGTCTGTTTAACTTCAAATCATGTTCTTGAAGTTTTTCCAAAGGAGTAGCCAAAGTCATGTTGGAGAGACTTTTCTTCTTTGAGAGAGCAGTGTTCTTTTGGTTGCCATGTTCTTGTAAGGGATCTTAACATTTTCATGTTTATGGCATAATAAGAGAATTCCTTACCAAGAACAACCAAGTGATTCAATAATCGTGTGAACCGCTTTTGCATATCAAGTATGCTTTCTCCAGGCAATATTCTGAACATCTCATATTCTTGTGATAGAATATATTGATCTCATGAGCCTTCAAATGCAATTAAACCTTAATAAAGCATAGCACACTAAGTTGACAAGACTTACTTAAAACTAGAACCTTCATGTTTTGATCTTGACGTTCTGAGCCTGGTTCTTGAAGTCTTTCTTCTCTTAAGTCTTCTTGAAGTCTTCTTGAAGTCTTTCTTCTTTTTGTTCCTTTCTTTCTCTTAAGTCTTCTTGAAGTCTTCTTGAAGTCTTTCTTCTTTTTGTTCCTTTCTTTCTTGAAGTCTTCCCTTTCTCTTCTGAAGTCTTTCTTCTTTTTGTGATGTGTTTGTCTTCATCAAAACCTCAGTCGAGTCTAAGGACGAGACTTGATTTACAATCTCCCCCTTTTTGATGATGACAAACATCATGCTTGAACATTGATGGATCATTAGACTTTCTTCCTTGTCTTGTATCTCCCCCTTGGTTTTGCAATTATATCTCCCCCTTTGTTTTGCAAATGAAGCACAGTATCCTGAAAATGATCAAGCATACACAAGACTTTTCTCCCCCTTTTGACATCATCAAAAAGAAGAAAAAGCCATACAAAGTATTCCAGGATAACGGAAATAAAGGGAAGCATAATGACAATTATTTTGATGTCAAAAGGATAATGTGTATCAACACTTTTCTCCCCCTTTTTGTTCCACTTGTAGCTTTTCTTATAAGTAAGTCTTTACAAAGCACATGTGACCCTTTCTCCCCCTTTTGACTTCATCAAAAAGAAGATGAGTCCAAGCATACATGCTAACAAGTAGTATAGATATTTGAATCGTAGGGAGTGGGGGTGAGCAAGACACTACTTTGAAACTTATGCATCACACGCAATTAAAGCATAACCATAGAAATTTTAAACATACAAGCAGAATTCAAACCATCTAAAAGTTATGTCTAAACTATTACAATCCAAAATATATGAAAACATAAGCCAAACTCTGAAAGTTAACTATTTTCCATTTTAGCCCTGATAGAATTAATTATAGACTTCCAGTAATCGTTTACTAAAGCTTTCTAAAATAATCCTGGGCCAAAATATCCCTGTAACCGATTACTTACTTTATGTAATCGATTATCATGTCTGAAAACTTGGATTTCCAGACTTGGTAGGTACTGCATGAAAGATATATCTAACAGATAACTATGATGTAAATGCAGATGCCTAAGAATGCATTACTCTTGTACTTAATATTATTTGAAAGATATAAAGTTTTTAGAGTTTCTCTTACCAATACCACATTCTAAATTTGTGTTTTGAAAGACCATCCTTTGTATATGACATTTCAGATCACAAGGTCTTCAAACACATTTGCACAATAGGCTTAATGGTATTTTAGAGGTACCCAATAGTCTTTGGATCCTTTTGGATTAGTTCCTTTCACATCCCATATGAATCTTTCATTTGGGAATTCCGTAGTTTCTTTGATAATTAGGAGAACAATAGGAACACTTAAATTTCATGTTAGACACTTTTTCCTTAAGATGATAGAAAGATTTGATACATGCCTTTCTAAGTAGAACACCATCATGTATTCTTCTTGAGTGACCAAAGTTATATGAACTTCTTGGTCTAAAAGTGATTTTCCTAACATCATTAGGATGACTATGATTAGATAAATCTAAATCACTTTTATGAAAGGCGTGTCTTTGATTATATAACAACTTATCCATATCATCTTATTCCTTTGTTTACCACATGTTTTAATGCATCAATCCTTGACTCAAAAGTTATGCATGTATCTAAAGATGAAACATCACTTTGAATATCTATTTTAGATTTTACTTGATCTAATTCATCTTGCATGCTTTTAGTTTTACTTTGTAGAGATGAGATGATCCTACTATGATATGCATATACTTCATAAACACTCAAGAAACTATCATGCAATCTATAGAAAGTACTTTGTAAATTATCATATGAAGTTGCATTACTAACCTCTTTATTACCATCATTAGAATGATGTGTTACCATCAAAGCAAGACATACTCCTCCATTTTCTGAATTGGATGATGAACTTGCTTTATTGTCTTTCAAGTTTGTCTTCTTTGTTTTGGAGGACAAGTTTCAGAGAGTGTAGACAAGGGCTCTATATTTGGTAATCTCTATTGGAGTAAATGATTCATCTTGATCTAGATAAGTGCTTGATCCGTATTGATGTGGGTATTACTTTGTAATCATCCAAGTCATATTTCTTCAGAGGTTCTTTATAGAACTTGGATTGATTGATGAATATCTCATTTTCAGATTGCTTGATTTGCAATCCATGTCCATAGTGCTTGCTTTAGATCATATAAAGCTTTCTTTAGGATGAGGACATGTGAAGGAAACTTTGGATCTTCAAAGCCAGGAGGTTGCTTCACATAGACTTCTTCTTGAATGTATCCATTCAAGAAACCGCTCTTAATATCCATTTGATATGGTTGGAAGTTAAGCGAGTAAGCATACTCTAGTAGAAGTCTACTTGCTTCTAAACAAGCAATTGGTACATATGTCTAATAAAAATCTATACCTTCTTTCTGATTATAACCTTGTACTACTAATCTAGCCTAATTTCTAACTATGATTCCATGTTCATCTAGTTTGTTCCTAAACACCCATTTGGTTTCAATAATATACTTATCATTAGGTCAGGGAGCCAATATCCATACTTGGTTTCTCTTAAACTGGTTCAACTATTCTTGCATGGCTAGAATCCCGTTCTCATCTTCTAAAGCATTATGTATTTTAGATGGCTCTATTTAATACTATTTGAGAATGCGTACCTATTTTTCCTATGCCAAGTAATTACCCCTTTTTCATTATTCTCATATGAGACATATCCCTTTTCTCTAGGTATGAGATATTAAATTTTTGTTTTGTCTCCAATCATGTGTGATGTGCAGCCATTATCAAGATATCATAAACTATTTGCTGCTTTCATACACACTTACAAAACAAATTCTCATAAAGGAATATTAAGTACCTAAGTTGCTTTGGGTTCTAGGTTATTGATTGTCTTCTCCACCCACATACATTGCTCACTTGATATTCCTATATTCCTCTAATAACATCTACTAGAGGTATGTCCTATTCTATTGCAATAAGCATATAGTCTATAACCTTCATTATATATTATATCTAAGCATATCATAATATCTCCTAGATTGTCTTAGAGCATTCCTATTGAAATTTCATGCTTTGATTATATAGCATGAGTATGTAATCGATTACAGCAGTTGGGTAATCGATTACAGAACAGTTTTCCTAAATTTGAATTTCAAAAGATGGAGGGAAATTTGAAATTCTGGCTGTTTTCAAGCAGGTAATCGATTACAGCAGTTAGGGTAATCGATTACTTTGAGGTTTCTAACAGGCACGAGGACTGAGAGCAGGGATAATCGATTACAGGTCTATGGTAATCGATTACTAGGACATTTTTATAAGTTCTAACCTATAAATTCCTATGTAACATATTTCCAAATGAACATTTAAGCACATAATCAATTTAAATACATACAATCATATAAGTTCCCAAAGATTATGTAGATATCGTTTAACTTTAAATGTTGTTTTAACAAAGACATTTTTCTTAATCTCCTTGTTATTCTTTTAGGGTGTAAATCCTATACTACTCTTGTTGTTTGAGTTTTGTTGAACACTAAGAATTTTATCTAGTTTCTGCTTTTCTAGGTTGAAACTATAAACTGCATCATATTCATCATTGATGCTTTCTTTGGCTTTTAGAGCAATAGACCGATGTCTCTTTTTGTTGTTCTCATATTGCTCAAGTCTGCTTAACTTAAAATCATGTTCTTGAAGTTTTTCCAAAGGAGTAGCCAAAGTCATGTTGGAGAGACTTTTCTTCTTTGAGAGAGCAGTGTTCTTTTGGTTGCCATGTTCTTGTAAGGGATCTTAACATTTTCATGTTTATGGCATAATAAGAGAATTCCTTACCAAGAACAACCAAGTGATTCAATAATCGTGTGAACCGCTTTTGCATATCAAGTATGGTTTCTCCAGGCAATATTCTGAACATCTCATATTCTTGTGATAGAATATATTGATCTTTGAATCTTTTGACTTCATCAGTCCCTTCGTGAATAACCATTAAAGTATCCCATATTCCTTTTGAAGATTTGCAAGTAGATAATCTAAGGAATTTCTTCATACCAAGGACTGAAGTCTAGATGTTCATACCTTTTTAAGTCATGATGAACTTTCTTCTTTTCTTTGTCACTCCATGTGTTTTCTGGTTCTGATTGTGAACTTCCTTCAACTTTTACTACAGGCCCAAGGAGATCTTCTTCAATGACTTTGCAGATTCCCGCGTCTAATGGCTTTATGAAGATCATCATCTTGATATTTCAGAAATCGTAGAGTTCTTCATTGTAGAATGATGGCCTGTTTATGTTGAATCCTTCATTGGTACTTGTTGTAGATGAGGATGCTATCTTCTCCCGGATCTTAGGAATAACTTACCTAAACTTCCGCTCTTATACCAATTGTTAGTACAGATAGCAACCTGAGAGGGGGGGGGGGGGTGAATCAGAGTTGCCCCGATTTTCGCGTAGTAGTACCAAACGACTTTCAGTGCAATTAGAGTTGTAACGTAAGAACGTTGTTGCAGCGGAATATTGTAATTGCTTGAAAGTAAGAGATGAAGGATGAAGGAAATGACACAGAGAGTTTATCCTGGTTCACCTTCAATCCACCGAAGGCTACGTCCAGTCCCTCAAAGAAACCCCTTGAGGATTTTTCCACTATTGATAAAAATTACTTACAAGTTCCTAACCCAAGGACCCCAAGAATTCCTACCAATATCCTGTGAAAGCAAACCACTTTCAACAGCCCCTGAAAGCAAACCGCTTTCAGTTCCTGAAGGCAAACCACCCTCAGACCTTAAAGACTAACTCGCCTTCAATCGAACAACCCTTCACCGAATACCACGGTGAAGTTAGGATCCCTCAGAAAGATTACCACTTTCTGAAGAACCACTCCACTGAATTTCACAGCGAAGATTTCCCATGATCGAGTACTCTTAACGAATGCTTGCACCAAGGACCCTAAGATATCTTATCAATCTTCCTGAAGCAACCCACTTCTGATTGATCAAGTCTTCTTAGCAATACTTGTGCCAAGGACCCTAAGAGAACCCATCATGCCTCAGAAAGCAAACCACTTTCTGATGACACCGCATTACCACGGTGGACTTTGAATCAAACTTGATTCAAAGGGCCTTTTTACAACCACCGAAAACTACGGTGAAAGAATCAACATGATTCAAATAGAAGAAGAAGAAGATGCATTTTCTATGCATGATTCAATCCTTTTGACAAGAAGGATTGATCTTAGTTTGTATGCTCCAGGCAATTACAATGAAGGCTCTTCCATTCTGAGTTTCTCAAATGTTGAACATCATGAGTGTTCTTATGAAAATGAGAGAACCGAAACTCAGAATGATGACTTTAATGAATATGAAAGTTATGGACCAAGTCATTGATGTTTCTGAGTGTCTAAGGACTTTATATAGGCACTAGAGGTCGTCCATGAACCAACACAACCTTTCCCAATCGGTTTGAGACACAATGGTTCATGAAAAAACACGTCTGTCGACCTGGTAATCGATTACAGCATTCTGGTAATCGATTACGCTATAACTGTTATGTTCTAACGGCTATTTCCTGACAGGTAATCGATTACTGAAAACTGGTAATCGATTACGCTATGCCTGGTAATCGATTACGCTATGCCTGACTGACAGGTAATAGATTACTGACTGCCAGGTAATCTATTACTGCAAGTCTGAAACTCAGTTTTAACCATCTTAAACCCTAAGTTGACAAATGCAATTAAACCTTAATAAAGCATAGCACACTAAGTTGACAAGACTTACTTAAAACTAGAACCTTCATGTTTTGATCTTGACGTTCTGAGCCTGGTTCTTGAAGTCTTTCTTCTCTTAAGTCTTCTTGAAGTCTTCTTGAAGTCTTTCTTCTTTTTGTTCCTTTCTTTCTCTTAAGTCTTCTTGAAGTATTCTTGAAATCTTTCTTCTTTTTGTTCCTTTCTTTCTTGAAGTCTTCCCTTTCTCTTCTGAAGTCTTTCTTCTTTTTGTGATGTGTTTGTCTTCATCAAAACCTCAGTCGAGTCCAAGGACGAGACTTGATTTACAAGAAGATCATTGATATATTTCGTCTGATGGATGTAAGTTCTAGTGGTTTCCTGCCTGATTTGCAGGCCTAGGAAGAACTTCAATTCTCCCATCATGCTCATTTCAAATACGAGGCAGATGACAAAGATGAGGTAACATCTAAAATCTCCACTGATGATTATAATGAATTATTGGAGTATTCACATGCATTAGCAATTAAGTATAGCATACTAAAGAAGAAGCATGATAAAATGGAAAAAGAACCGCATGCCCCAAAGGAAGTTTCAATCATGTTAACAAAGAAAAATCAAGCCCTGATGGAACAAGACACAAACAAAGAAGTTAAGTTTTTGAAACAAAGAGTAAACAGCTTGATTAAGGACCTATCTACTTTTACTCAAGGGTATGATAATTTAATAAGTCTAGGCTTTGAAGAAGAAAATTGGGATATTACTGCAATAAAGCATACTTCGTTTGCTGTTCCATATCTCTACAAACCTGATATAAAACCGGCATCATCTTTATCTCAGCTAAGAAAACCTAAGACATTTATTGTCAAGGGTAAGGAGAAACAAACTCCTCATAAAATAGTATACGGGAGTAAAAGTCCACCCAAATCTGTAACTAACAAGAAAGGACCCAAGAAAGTTTGGGTACCTAAATCAATGATTGTACCACTTGCAGATGAGCTTAACAGCTCAAAGCCAAAGAGAGCTATGGTACCTGGACAGTGGATGCTCACGACACATGACAGGAAAAAGGTCTTTATTCCCAAAGATTCATGAAAAACAAAATGGAGGAATGGTTACCTTCGGAGGTAACCAGAAGGGGTTCATCGTTGGTGAAGGCGACGTTAGTAAGGCTCCTCTTCCGGTAATACGGAAGGTTTTGTTAGTTGAAGGATTAAAACATAATCTACTTAGCATAAGTCAATTATGTGATAGTGGACTCACTATTTCCTTCAACAAAGTGAAGTGTAAAGTCACCAATGATGATGACAAAGTTATCTTTGAAGCACAGAGACAAGGGGATCTATATAAGACATCCTTGGAAAACCTTGCAAGACAAAAGGTAACATGTATAGTGTCAGAAGAGGATGATAAATGGATATGGCACAGGAAGCTAGGGTATGCATCCTTAAAGACCATTGCTAAAATGATCAAGCACGATCTAGTAAGTGGTATGCCAAATCTGTCTTTCAAGTCTGATGACACATGCTCAGCATGTCTTCAAGGAAAGCAATTAAAAAGTTCTTTTCATTCAAAGAACGTTGTGAGTACTAATAGATCTCTGGAGATGCTACACATGGACTTGTTTGGACCTACTAGAACGGCTAGTTGTTCTGGAAAAAGATTTTGCCTTCTCATCGTCGATGACTACACAAGATTTACATGGGTACAATTTCTCGGAACCAAAGATGAAACGTTCAAGTCATTTCTAATCATTGCAAAAAGAATTCAGAATGAAAAAGGCTACTGTATCACCAGTATACGCAGCGATCGAGGAGGAGAATTCATGAATAAAGAATTCAAATGCTACTGTGAGGAGAACGGAATATCTCATCAAGTATCCACTCCAAGAACTCCTCAGCAAAACGGAGTGGCTGAGAGAAAGAACGGGTCACTTCAAGAAATGGCCAGAACTATGCTCAGTGAAACTTTTCTACCCAAATACTGTTGGGCTGAAGCGATTCACACTGCATGTCACATTCAAAATCGAATTTTCATGCGTCCTATCTTGAAGAAAGCCAAGCATCACCTACTTCCATCCATTCGGATGTCCATGCTTTCTGCTTAACACAAAGGACGACCTTGGAAAGTTCAATGCAAAGTCAGATAAAGGAATATTCTTGGGATATTCGCCCAACTCGAAAGTTTTTCGGGTATTTAATTCCAGAACAATGGCTGTTGAAGAATCCATAAATGTCAAGTTTGATGATAAACGCACAAGTGGAAGTGAAACAACATTGGAAGATGAATTCGACGATCTGGAAATAAATGAAGAGCCTTCCTCAACTCAAGTTCAACCTTCAACATCTGATAAAGTTGCTGACTCAAGTATCTCACCCAACATTCAACCAGACGTTGGCAACATGACTCCATCTGGTGATTCCCCCACTGATCAAATCATGACATCTAGTGGAATTTCACTCCCCAGAGATTGGAGGTTCAAGCCAGATCATCCATGTACAGAAATAATCGGTATCATACATGGAAAGGTACGAACTAGATCCACATTTAATGATTATGCTAACTGTGTGTTCTTGTCTGAAATAGAACCAAAAAGCATAAGTGAAGCCGTACAAGATGAAGGATGGATCCTAGCCATGCAAGAAGAGCTGAATCAGTTCGAAAGAAGCAAGGTCTGGAATTTGGTGCTTAGACCTAAAGAAAAATCCATTATTGGTACAAGATGGGTATTCAGAAACAAGATGGATGAAAGTGGGAAAGTTACAAGGAATAAAGCCAGACTAGTTGCACAGGGATACAATCAGCAAGAAGTTATTGACTGCACAGAGAACTTCGCCCCTGTTGCAAGAATTGAAGCCATTCGCATTCTACTAGCATTTGCCTGTCAGCACTCCATTAAGCTGTATCAAATGGATGTGAAAAGTGCATTTCTAAATGGCTATATCGAAGAAGAAGTCTATGTAAAACAACCTCCAGGCTTCGAAGATCCAGCTCTACCGGACCATGTCTTCAAACTACGAAAAGCACTATACGGACTGAAGCAGGCCCCACGAGCATGGTACGATCGCTTAAGCTCATTTCTGATGAGCAATGGGTTCTCACGGGGTAATATTGATAGCACACTGTTCAGAAGAAAAAGATCAAAGTATTTCATTTTAGTACAGTTATATGTTGATGATATTATCTTTGGTGCTACTAATGAAACTCTTTGTCAAGAATTCTCCAAGCTAATGCAGAGCGAATTCGAGATGAGCATGATGGGGGAACTAAAGTTCTTTGTAGGCTTACAAATCTGGCAGGAGACCACCAGAACCTACATCCATCAGAAAAAATATGTCAACGATCTCCGGAAGAAATATGGCATGGAAAAGGCCAAGGCAATGCGCACTCCAATGCATCCTGGAACTGCGCTGGACAAAGGTGACGAGTCTACTCTAGTTGATTCAACGAAGTACAGGGGGATGATTGGATCATTATTAAACCTTACTTCAAGTAGACCGGACATTATGTACAACGTCTGTGTGTGTGAAAGGTTCCAGGGAAATCCTCAAGAATCTCACATCAGTGCTGTGAAACATATATTTAGATATCTCATTGGCACCACTAATCTTGGTCTAGTCTATGAGAGAGGTGAAGATTTCAGGTTAAGAGGATTCTGTGATGCTGACTATGCCGGAGATCGAATAGAAAGAAAAAGCACAAGTTGCGGTTGCCACTTGCTAGGGCAATGTCTGATATCTTGGGCAAGCAAAAGACAAAGCACAATATCACTATCCTGAGGCCGAATACGTGGAGGTAGGTTCTTGCTGCACCCAACTCTTATGGGTGAAGCATCAGTTAGAGGATTACAATATTTTTGAGCATAGTATTCCCTTACCGTGTGATAACACTAGTGCCATTAATATAACTAAAAATCATGCTTTACACTCAAGAACCAAACATATTGAAATCAAGCACCATTTCATTCGTGGTCATGTGGCTAAAGGCAATATTGACATTTCATATATACACACTGATGATCAATTAGCTGACATATTCTCTAAACCCCTTATTGAAAATAGGTTCACTTGCCTTAGAGAACGGATTGGCATGTTTCCTGCTTTATAGTACACTTTCATGCACTAACATTACTTTGCAGGTGCAGACAAACACAGACATGTGCACGTCTGCTTTAGTGATCGTCTGGTAAAAAAAAAAAAAAATTCTTGACCAAGAATGGTTGTCATTTGACCATCTTTTTCACTTAGCATTTAATGATGAACACTTGGGTCATTTCAAATGGATTACTTCTAAAACACGCATTAAATATTATTGATACACATTCATCTCTGCTCAGTTAATGCCTCCGCCATCTCTTTTTCGTCTCACATCACCTTTATTGTTCATCATTACGTTGTGAAAATCAATTTTTTTTTTTTCATTTCCCATGAAAGAAAACCAAGAGGTTTCTGATTTTACATCTGTTTACATTCATAAACTATTCGCATTCCACCTAATTGTATTATCTTCGTCAATATTTTTTCTTTCATACGCACTAACTCCTGTTGCAGAAAGAATGGCACCCAAAAGACAGGGCGTAAAGAAACACGTAAAGATTCAAGAACCTCTCAACGCAGTCGAACAACAGATTGCTGAACTTCAAAACAAGTACATCATTCAAAACCTTAGCGATAGAGAGCTTGTCACTCCCCGATATCTTGACCTGAGGATGTACCAACACGTAAAGGTTGCAGGTCTGGACATGGTCTTATTTCAGGACTGGGGAAGCTTATTCAAGACTTTAGAAACTCCAGCACTCTCTCCTCTTGTAAAGGAATTTTATGACTGTGCCATCAAGCTAAGAACCAACCACATCCGAACATGGCGTTTACGGCAAGTTGTAGATATTCAGTCCGGAGATGTCTCTGCTGTGTTAGACATTCCTTTTGAAGGAGTTCGTTACAACTCCTCATAGGAAGCTTCTGAAAGAAACCCTTTCACTATTTGGAAGGAAGTGCCCAAGGTTCCAGGGTCATACTGCGTAAAGAATCTCGTTGAAGAATGTGTCTTTCCTCACGCCATTCTTAGCAAGATTGTGTTGCCGAAATAAGGCTCCCGTGATCTGGTCTACAAGATCTCTCAATGGACTATATTTCAAATCTCTCAATGGACTCTATTTCAGATGCAACATCATCGAAAAATAAATCTGTCTGACCTCATCTTCCAGTACATGCTTCAAACTCTGAAAAAATCCAACATAATCTTCCATATGGCTCACTAATAACAGCTATAATGCGCCAGAAAAGGTTGCTTACTACAAAAAAGGAAGAAAATGAGTTTATTGCACGAGACTTCATATCTGCCACTCCTATCAAGTTTGGAGATGTTCGACGCATGCGACTCAATGTCAATATCTCTGCTGTTCCTGAAGAACTTTTGAGCATATGGGCGAAGAAGAACAAGACTGAAGGTGTGCTTCCATCCTCCAAAGCTCCAGCTGCGAGGAGACCACGAGCAAAAAGGGTTCTTCTAGAATCGCCATTGTCTGGCACTTGCACTACCACTTCTACAATGGTCCCAGCAATCAAGCGTCGTCGATTGGTTATAGGTCCTTGTCTTGTCCCAGCTACAACTCATCAGACTATTTCCTCAGTCACGTTGTCTACTGAGGAAACTTTGCCTACCTCAGCACCGCAAACATTGTCTTAGATTGAATCTTCTTCAAACAATGTTCTTCCTCAGACCATCGCTCCTCACCTCTCAACTCCTTCTAAACCTCCTCCAGAGGCCATGCATACACACACTGAACCTGCTCTTCGACCACTTGAAGACATCCTTCACTCCCTGACTCTTATTTCTTTTCATTCTTTCCTTTGTTTTCACTTATACCATCTTTCTATAATATTGATTATGCTTTCGTTCAATATTTTCTTTGCTTTACCTCGTTTCGTTTTGATAATGCCAAAGGGGGAGAATACTTGAAAAAGAAAGCGAAAACGAATAGAGAGCACTAATTTAGGGGGAGCTAATCTAGAAACTCTTGGTTGAAAATATGTTAAACTCAGGGAGAGCAAAGAAAATGAGAATTTAAAAATTCACGATTCATTTACAAATTCTTTCAATCTTTTTCTCAAAAGAAATTGTCATTATCAAAAAGGGGGAGATTGTTAGAAACAAATATTTTAATGAACTATTGTATTTTGATGAATAACAATTTCGTTAATGTGAAGAAGGTCTTGCTCCTGACCCTGGCTGTGGTTTTGATGACGACAAACTCATCGACAAAAAGAAGAAAAGAAGACTTCGAAGAAACAACGCTATAAAGTTCATCAATAGTCTAGAAGTCTTAGTTTAGGTGAGTTATGCTTCTAAAGGTCTATTAAAGCATAAAGGCTCGTAAAACATCTAAACTAATCAAGCTAAGTGTTTTCATAACTTAAAAGAAGTAGAAAACCTTAAGCCGATCTCAAAAGATCAAGTTTCTGGAAGTTGGACTTCAGTGTAATCGATTTCAGCCTTCTGGTAATCGATTACACCTAGGCAAGTAATTGATTACCCATTACTTGTAATCGATTACATGTTTGAATTTGAAATTCAAACTGAAACGACTATTAGTGTAATCGATTACACTAAGTGATGTAATCGATTACCAGAACGAAAAGTTACATCTTTTCATGAACCATTGGGTCCCAAACCTTTTGGAAAGGGTTGTGATGGTTCAAGGAAGTTTCCCTTGCCTATATAAAGTCCATTTGAGTCCAGAACACAACAACACATGAGAATACAACATTAGGCCAAAGCTTTGTCAAAATTAGTTCATCTTATAGAACTTAAACCTTCAAGAGCCTAAATTCTGAGTTCATGATCTTCATGTTTATAAGAACACTTTTGTTGTTCATATCTTGAGGAACTCAGAATCATATTATGCTTAAAAGCCTTAAAGCATAATTTCTCATGATCAATCCACTTCTATGTTAAAGGATTGATACAGCCAATTGTAAACTCTTCTTCATTTCTTTCTGTAAGATTGAGTTTTCACCGTGGTATTCGGTGAAGGGTTGTTGTTACCGAAAGTGGTATACTTTCAGGGTATTGATTGAAGGTGGTTTAGCCTTCAAGGTCTGAGGGTGGTTTTCCTTCAGGAACTGAAAGTGATTTGCTTTCAGGGGCTGTTGAAAGTGGTTTTCTTTCACAGGATATTGGTAGAAATTCTTGGGGTCCTTGGGTTAGGAACTTGTAAGAGATTTTTATCAATAGTGGAAAAATCCTCAAGGGATTTTCTTGAGGGACTGGACGTAGCCTTCGGTGGATAGAAGGTGAACCAGGATAAAACTCTGTGTGTGAATTCTTCTATCCTTCATCTTTACTTTCAAGCAACGCTTAATTCCGCTGCAATCACAACAATCGTTTCGTGATCATCATTATCTTGAAAGTAACATTTTCAATAAGGCGAAAATCGGGGCAACTCTGATTCACCCCCCCTCTCAGGTTGCTATCTGCACTAACAATTGGTATCAGAGCGGAAGTTTAGGTAAGTTATTCCTAAGATTCGGGAAATGATGGCATCCTCTTCCAATCATGGAACCAGTGAAGGATTCAACGTAAACAGGCCACCATTCTTCAATGGAGAACACTATGACTTCTGGAAAATCAAGATGAAAATATTCATAAAGTTATTAGACGCAGGAATTTGGAAAGCCATTGAAGAAGGTCCCTTTGTGCCTGTAGCAGAAGTAGAAGGAAGTTCACAACCAAAACCAGAAAGTACTTGGAGTGAAGAAGAAAAGAAGAAGGTTCAATATGATCTCAAAGGAATGAACATTCTTACATCTGCCCTTGGCATGGATGAATTTTTCAGAGTATCAACGTGCACTTCATCGAAAGAAATATGGGATACGTTGATGGTGACTCACGAAGGAACAGATGAAGTCAAGAGATCAAAGATCAATACTCTATCTCAAGAATATGAAATGTTCAGAATGCTTCCAGGAGAAAAGGTATTAGATATGCAAAAACAATTCACTCATTTAATTAATCATTTGATTGCTCTTGGTAGACAATTTTCAAACAGTGACTTGAACATGAAAGTTCTAAGATCACTTACAAGAGTATGGCAACCAAAAGTAACAGCCATCTCAGAGAAGAAGAGTTTATCAAAAATGACTCTTGCAACTCTTTTTGGAAAACTCCAAGAACACGAGTTAGAATTGAATCGTTTGGAAGAGAATGAACAACATGAGAAGAAGTATCGATCCATTTCCCTAAAGGCAAAAGAAAGCATCAAAGAAGATTATGATGCAGGTTCTGAAGAAGAAGACAATGGGAATGTGAATCTTCTAGTAAAGAATTTTGGAATGTTTCTTAAAAGAAAAGGTGTGAAATTCAACAACAACAAATCTTTCCAAAGGAACAATGAGTCTTCTTCCTCTCAAAAGATCACATGCTTCGAATGTGGCAAGCCTGGACACTTCAAGTCAGAATGTCCAAATCTTCAAAAGAAGAAACATGGTCTAAGAGAAAAATTCGAAAAGAAGGATCAACCCACACGAAGAGCATATTTGGCTTGGGATGATAATGAAGTAAGTTCATCATCAGACTCTGATAAAGAAGAAGCACAAGTTGCCTTGATGGCCTCACATGACTCAGATGTTGAAGATTCCCAGGTTAGTGACAATTCTATGTCTTTTCATGATTTAAAGTTTACTATCGAAAATATGTTTAAATTATGTCAAGAATTTTCTAAGGTTAGCACTAGGCAAAATGATTTGATTTCATCCTTAGAAAGTAAGTGTAGAACTTTACAAGAAGAACTAGACGTAGTAAAATCTAAGTTAGATATTACACATAAATGCACTAAGTGTAGTTCTTTAGAAGAAAAGATAGATAACCTTCAACAAAGAGTCCATAACTTCAATAAAGGAAAACAGAAGTTAGATGATATTCTAAGTGTACAAAGACATTCAAACAATAAATCAGGTCTAGGATATACTTCTCACCCAAAGACTAAGGAAGTCAAGAAAACTGTGTTTGTAAAACCAAACATGGTGGAATGATCTTCTAAAAACATTAAGACCAATTCTTTTAGGAGTATGAACAATAGGAATAACAATCCTAATAGACCTCCTAAGAAGATCCATCCTACTCCTAGGCAAACATCTAGTTACAATCATTATTCTTGTACTTATTGTAACAAAATCGGACATACCCCTAGTAGATGTTACTACAAACATGTAGGAGTACCAAATAGGGAGTACATTTGGGTTAGAAAGGATGTTAACTTAGAAGGACCCAAAACTTGTTGGGTTCATAATACCCATGTCTGAACTTTGTCATGTAGGTGTGTATGAAAGCAGCAAAGGATTTATGGTATCTTGATAGTGGCTGCTCATCACACATGACAGGAGACAAAACCAAGTTTTCTTTTCTTTTACCTAGGGAAAAAGGTTTTGTCACATATGGTAACAATCAAAAGGGAAAGATACTCGGTATTGGAAGAATAGGCACACCCCCTCAAACAGTCATCGATAAAGTTCTTTACGTTGATGGTTTGATGCATAATCTTCTGAGTATCAGTCAACTATGTGACAAAGGTTTGAAAGTTGGTTTCATTGATGATATATGTGTAGTAAAAGATGTGAAAACTAAAGAAATTAAGTTTTCTGGATATAAAGTAAATAAAGTCTTCATGATCTCCTTGGAAGAAATTCCACAAAACATAAGATGTCTTTTGGCCAAGAACAATAGTGATTCATGGCTATGGCATAGAAGACTTGCTCATATACACATAGATCATTTAAACAAACTAGTCAAGCATGATCTAGTTGTTGGGCTTCCAAAGATAAGATTCGAAAAAGACAAGCTTTGTGATGCATGTCAAAAAGGGAAGCAAACTAGAACGTCTTTCAAACCAAAGAACATAGTTTCGACTTCAAGGCCCCTTCAATTGCTACATATGGATTTGTTCGGACCTTCAAGAACAAAAAGCCTCGGAGGTAATTTCTATGCACTTGTTATTGTTGATGATTTCTCTAGATTTACATGGACTTTATTCTTGCCTCATAAGAATAAAGCCTTCAATGCGTTCAAGATATGCAAGGCTAGTTCAAAATGAGAAGTCTTTAAAGATCTCTTCTATTAGAAGTGATCATGGTGGAGAATTTCAGAATCAACAATTTCAAGAACTATGTGATGAAAATGGAATATCACATAATTTCTCTACTCCGAGAACACCACAACAAAATGGTGTTGTAGAAAGGAAGAACAGATCACTTGAAGAATTAGCAAGAACAATGCTAAGTGAATCAAGCCTTCCTAAATATTTCTTGGCTGATGCTGTAAGTACTGCTTTCTATGTTTCCAATAGAGTTCTTATTAGACCTATTCTAAAGAAAACCCCCTATGAACTCTAGAAAGGAAGGAAACCAAATATCTCTCATCTACATGCATTTGGATCAAAATGCTTTGTCTTGAATAATGGAAAGGAAAACCTTGGTAAGTTTGATGAAAAATCTGATGAAGGTATATTCCTTGGTTATTCTCTAACAAGCAAAGCATATAGAGTCTTTAACAAGAAAACTCTATCTGTGGAAGAATCCATACATGTCTCTTTTGATGAATCTAAATCTTCAATAGAAGATAAAGTCAATCTTCCAGATAATGAAGAAGAAGATATCATTATCAATGAAGATTCTCAAAAGGATAGAGATCAAAATCCAATACAAGAAGAGCACATTGAAGATGATACTTATCAACTTCCAAAGGAATGGAGAATCCATAGGGATCATCCAGTTGATAATATCATTAGTAATATTTCTAGAGGCGCTTCAACAAGGCTACGCTTAAATGATTCAGTTTTGAATATGGCCTTTGTCTCTCAAATAGAACCATCAAAAGTAAATGATGCTCTAGAGGATGAGTATTGGATTGTAGCAATGCAGGAAGAATTAAACCAATTTGAAAGGAATCAAGTTTGGGAACTTGTTCCAAAGCCTAGTGATAAGCATGTTATTGGAACCAAGTGGGTATTTAGGAATAAGTTAGATGAAAATGGTATCATAGTTAGGAGCAAAGCAAGATTAGTTGCTCAAGGTTATAATCAAGAAGAAGGTATAGATTTTGATGAAACCTATGCACCAGTAGCAAGGTTGGAAGCCATAAGACTTCTATTGGCGTATGCTTGCTCTCTAAATTTCCCATTATATCAAATGGATGTCAAAAGTGGTTTCCTGAACGGATACATTCAAGAAGAAGTCTATGTGAAGCAACCTCCAGGATTTGAAGATCCAAAGTTCCCTTCACATGTCTTCAGATTAAAGAAGGCACTCTATGGTCTTAAGCAAGCCCCTCGTGCATGATATGATTGATTAAGCACACTCCTTTGTGAGAAAGGATTCCAAAAGGGTAAGGCTGACACAACCTTGTTTATCAAAAGAACCAAAGGTAATACCTTATTAGTTCAAATTTATGTTGGTGATATTATCTTTGGTGCAACTAACGAATCTCTTTGTAAGGATTTCCCAAACATGATGCAAGAAGAACTTGAGATGTCCATGATGGGACAATTAAATTTCTTTCTTGGATTGCAAATCAAGCAATCACGTGATGGAATATTCATCAATCAATCAAAGTTTTGCAAGGAATTATTAAAGAAATATGATTTGGATGATTGCAAAGCCATAGCCACACCAATGGGGTCTAACACATATCTAGATCAAGATGAATCCGGTGTTCAAGTCGACATTACCAAATATAGAGGTATGATTGGATCTCTTCTATACTTAACTGCAAGTAGACCTGATATTATGTTTAGTGTGTGTCTATGTGCTAGATATCAAGCATCTCCTAGGGAATCACATTTGAGTTCCGTCAAACGGATTTTCAAATATTTGAGAGGAACTACAAATGTTTGTTTTTGGTATCCCAAAGGAAGTGTTTGTGATTTGATTGGATATTCTGATTCTGATTATGCTAGTTGTAAAACTGAAAGAAAAAGTACAAGTGGTACTTGTCACTTGTTAGGAAATGCCCTTGTTTCTTGGTCTTGCAAGAAACAAACATGTGTTGCTCTAAGTACTGCTGAAGCAGAATACATTGCTGCAGGAAGTTGTTGTGCACAAACTTTATGGCTCAAACAACAACTCAAAGATTATGGCTTAGAGCTGGGCTGCATTTCAATTAAATATGACAACACAAGTGCCATTAATCTCACTAAAAATCCTATCATGCATTCTCGAACTAAGCATATTGATATAAGACATCATTTTCTTCGAGATCATGTTACGAGGAAAGACATTGAGATTTCATTTGTGGATACTCATAATCAGTTAGCAGATATCTTTACTAAGCCTCTTCCCAAAGATTCATTCTTTAAGATAAGAAGAGAATTAGGCATATTAGATGAGCATGACATTTAAAGTAACATGATTTTTGCATAATCTTTGTGATGTTATATGATTAAATGCATTTAGATTGATTATGTGCTTGAATTTTCCTTTAGGAATATGTTACATAGGATTCTTTAGTTTAGAACCTTAGAAATGCTCTTGTAATTGATTACCATAGGCCTTGTAATCGATTATCCTTGCTCTCAGTTCTCATGCCTGTTCAAATCTTCACAGTAATCGATTACCATAACTGCTGTAATCGATTACCTGCTCGAAAAACTGCCAGAATTTCAAAATTCCCTCCTTCATTTGAAATTCAAATTCAGGACAACTGCTCTGTAATTGATTACCCAACTGCCATAATCGATTACATGCTCGAGCTATTTAAACGCAGCATTAGATGATGATTCCAATTGCCTTCCAATTCCATTTCTATCACTCTAAACTCTATTTTCAAGTCTTCTCTTAAGTCCTGCTGATCCTTCTCAACATTATCTTCCTAAAACTATCATGGATCCCTATCATTCTCGTTCTACTCGTCCAATGAACCTCACAAGACTTCTTACATCCACAAACCAAAGAACTCGGTTTGTCTCACGGTTCATCAATCAACTTATCCGTAAGCCTATGTACGGTGATCTGGACTCATTTGTTGAAGATGGTCACAACTTTCCGGCATATCTCAGATATCAAGACCTTGAGGAATTTATCTCTATAAGTAATCCCTTCTACCCAGAACTAGTTAAGGTCTTCTATTGCAATCTAGAGACTCTGCGAGATGGATTTCAAAGCTCTGTTAAGGGAATCCTTATTCGTCATTCCCTTTCCACCTTTGGTCATTGTCTTGGACTCCCCTCAACTGGTGCCTTCTTAGGTCCCAACCTGCCCTGCCCTTGGTCTGACTACAACCATGACTCCTTTTATCAATCACTTTGTAGATTTGAGTCAGTCGACCTTCAAAGGATCCATCCGCCTCATACGACTTCTTGCCCTTATAATACTGATGTCCTTACAACAAATAATCATCTGCTCCACTACTTCATCAATCAAGTGATTCTGCCTGAAGAAACTCTTCTCGCTCACATTAGCGAATTAGAGTTACAAATTTTGTATGGCATTCTTCATTGCCATAAAATTAATTGGGCGTTCTTGGTCATGAATCACATGCTGCGATGTTGTGACAATGTTGAGTCCTTCCCTTATGCTTCGGTCATCTCCCGCATCCTTATCTACTCCGGCGTTCCCATCGCTAAGTTTTACGATGAGCGGTCCTCTCATCTTAAGCGTGTGGATACCTCCATTCTTCCCTCTCTCCGGATCACTAATGACTTTGGCATATTTCTTCTTCCTCGCCATATCGATGATGCCGGTCACGATTGTCTACTTCCGAAGACCATCGCTGATGATGACTCCTCTATTGATACTTAGTATGCCAGGAGTCTTTCATGATTTCTCTTGTAATTTTCTTTTATTGAAACTTGTTATCTATGTCATCACCATATGTATGTTATTTTTCTTTTATATAATATGCTTGTTGTTTATTCGTATTTTACAACTTTACCCCCGTACCCCTATGCTTTATTTCGAATTATATACTTGTATGGATGTATGCCTGTATTTTTTGGACTTTTCTTCTTTTTGATGAAGTCAAAAGGGGGAGAAAGGTTCTGTGCTCTTAAAGATCATATGTAGGATTTCAACAAGTACATTAGAAAGGGGGAGAAATCCTAGATTACATCAAACAGGGGGAGTTATTCAACAGAAATGCATAAATGATCTTCAAGTATCAAGAATGTGTTTGCCATCATCAAAAAGGGGGAGATTGTGAAGAAGGTCTTGATCCTTACCCTGGCTGTGGTTTTGATGACGACAAACTCATCGACAAAAAGAAGAAAAGAAGACTTCGAAGAAACAACGCTATAAAGTTCATCAATAGTCTAGAAGTCTTAGTTTAGGTGAGTTATGCTTCTAAAGGTCTATTAAAGCATAAAGGCTCTTAAAACATCTAAACTAATCAAGCTAAGTGTTTTCATAACTTAAAAGAAGTAGAAAACCTTAAGCCGATCTCAAAGGATCAAGTTTCTGGAAGTTGGACTTCAGTGTAATCGATTTCAGCCTTCTGGTAATCGATTACACCTAGGCAAGTAATTGATTACCCATTACTTGTAATCGATTACATGTTTGAATTTGAAATTCAAACTGAAACGGCTATTAGTGTAATCGATTACACTAAGTGATGTAATCGATTACCAGAACGAAAAGTTACATCTTTTCATGAACCATTGGGTCCCAAACCTTTTGGAAAGGGTTGTGATGATTCAAGGACGTTTCCCTTGCCTATATAAAGTCCATTTGAGTCCAGAACACAACAACACATGAGAATACAACATTAGGCCAAAGCTTTGTCAAAATTAGTTCATCTTTTAGAACATAAACCTTCAAGAGCCTAAATTCTGAGTTCATGATCTTCATGTTTATAAGAACACTTTTGTTGTTCATATCTTGAGGAACTCAGAATCATATTATGCTTAAAAGCCTTAAAGCATAAATTCTCATGATCAATCCACTTCTATGTTAAAGGATTGATACAGCCAATTGTAAACTCTTCTTCATCTCTTTCTGTAAGATTGAGTTTTCACCGTGGTATTCGGTGAAGGGTTGTTGTTACTGAAAGTGGTATACTTTCAGGGTATTGATTGAAGGTGGTTCAGCCTTCAAGGTCTGAGGGTGGTTTGCCTTCAGGAACTGAAAGTGGTTTGCTATCAGGGGCTGTTGAAAGTGGTTTGCTTTCACAGGATATTGGTAGAAATTCTTGGGGTCCTTGGGTTAGGAACTTGTAAGAGATTTTTATAAATAGTGGAAAAATCCTCAAGGGGTTTTCTTGAGGGACTGGACGTAGCCTTCGGTGGATAGAAGGTGAACCAGGATAAAACTCTGTGTGTGAATTCTTCTATCCTTCATCTTTACTTTCAAGCCATGCTTAATTCCGCTGCAATCACAACAATCGTTTCGTGATCATCATTATCTTGAAAGTAACATTTTCAATAAGGCGAAAATCAGGGCCACTCTGATTCACCCCCCTCTCAGGTTGCTATCTGCACTAACAGTTAAGTCTTAATTTTGTTGAAGATAGAATTCCTAACTTCTCAATGTTTTCATACTCAGGAATATCTATTTACTTGAGGAAAAACTTAATGGACCCTTACAAAGCATTATCAAAAGCAGATATCCACGTAAAGAAAAGAGGAAGAATCCGTCCGACTACAGCTCTTGTAAATCAGTTCGTCCGACTGTGATGAACGTCTAGTCACTTAATCATTGGGTTTACTTGACTGCACATCTGACGGAAAGTGCGCCTGAAACTATGTTAGAGAGTTTATTTGTCAACAACGCAATTTTGGAGTTCGTGCAGTGAAAAACCGAAGGAGATCGTTTGTCCAACCCAGGATTTGCTGTCAAGCACTATTTGTCCCTTCAGTGGCGAAAAAGGCTTAATCAATAGCTTATTCCTCATTAATTCAAATCCTCTGATATTCCTTAAATTAAGCTGCTTTTGCAGAATCAGCGGCGAGACTTTCTGATCATCGTATCTCCTCAACGTTCAAATTCAAATCTTCTGTTCAGATCATTAATGGCTACCCTAGCTGGGATGCACGAGCATTAAATGCAGAAGTTAAAGCTCAAGGTAGAATGCCTTGAAGAGCCAGACGATGACAAACTCCGCCATTAAAGATGCATTAAATGCATGGCAGATTGCATTCAATGCTGAAACGGAGTTGCAGAAGTATCTGTTACTCACAATAGATGAGAAATTCAAACGGAACTATTTTCAAATCTTCAGCAAGCTAACGTTGATCATCCTCCTGAAGATATAAATAGAAGACTTGGCATCGAATTTAAATTGGTGACTTTCGCACGATCAAAGCTTTCTAAACTTTCTAAGTTCATCATTTGCGATCTCATTTACTAAGCCAAAAACTCAGCAACCCCAAGCAATTTCTCACCTGAGTTAAGTCGTCAGCTAGTGTGAAGTTTTCACAGAGTGTTACTCTCATTATTGATGACAGGATATTATATGATGTTTTTAGGTTGTTTTTAGTCTTTTTATTTTATTATTTTTGAGTCACATATAGGATTTTTATTATTTTTATGTAGATTTTATATTTATTTTGCATTTTGCATATAGATTAGATTTTATTTGTTTTTCTAACTTTATTTTATATTTTTAGGAATTTTTATAGTTATTTTATATTTTTAGGAAAAGCTGGTATAGTTATCATTTTTGTCCAGGGACCGATTTGTAAAGTTTCAGGAAATCAAGGATCAAATTGTAAAGGTTCAAGAGAGGAGGATGAAAAGTGAAGTTTGAAGGAGTCAAAGGGCCAGAATTGAAGTTCTAACAAAGAGAGGACTTAAAGTGGAATTGAAGAATGTGAAGCAACTCTCTTTGATTTGAGCACATGTAAAATAAGCTTTGAAGGATTAATGGTGGAAGGAAGGAGTTTCAGAACTTATTAGGGGCTGAATGAGCCTAATTAAGCCAATCAATTCCACCATTGAAGAAGAAAGGAATCCAAGAAGAAGCTGCCAGTGTTCGTGCCAGCGCTCCAGCGTTGGAAGTCCCAACGCTCAAGCGCTGGACCTCTGACTAGGATGTGAGTCAGAGGTTGCACCTAGCGCTCAAGTGGTGGAAGCCAGCGCTCAAGCGCTGGGCCTATTTCTGCACGTTGGTTTTTAATGCATCCCAATGCCCAAGCGTTGGGAATGCCAGCGCTCAAGCGCTGGAGGTCAGATTTTTGCTATAAATAGGGAGCTTTTCTTCACTTGTAAGACACACCTATTCAGAATACAACAAGTGTTCTTCTTTCCTCCTTAAGATCATTGTTCCTAGGAATTGTGGGAAGCCATATTTGAGTTCCTATCTTGGGTAATTCAATGACTCTTTTAGCCATGCTTGGCTAATTCTTTTTAAGTTTCTTGGGTTGTAGTAGTTTATAATTTATGTTTTAGTATTTTTTCTACCTTTCTGAATAATATATCTAATTCATGTTTTATTTCCTTGTTCTTCATTCATCTTGGTGCACAAAAGATATCTTGCTTTCTACTTATATCATAAGGCCATTTGGTAAGTAGTAAGGGAAATAGGAAATAAAAAAGGTTATAAGTATATATCTCTAAAGGTCATTAGGATAGACGTAACTTTATGCTGGCCTGAATTCATTCTTCATCTTCTTTTCTGGTTAACTAAATTACAAGGCTATGGATTTAGTAATTAAGAAGAAAGTTCTACATTTCTTAAGGCAATTAACTTGTAGAAATTCTAGGCTATAACATCATGAACTTGTACTTAAAATTCAAAAATTAAGTAGGAAATTGCTAACATATTTTATAGACTATGTAAAACAACCCAAGAGCTTAATTCTCATCATCTTTATCTCTTATCATTTTATGCTATTGTTTATGCTTGTTCTAAAAACCAACATCAAATATTCATCTTTTAATTTTTCTGCTCAAGTACTAGATAATATAATAATAAGACACCTATCCCTTGGGTTCGATCTTTTTATTACACGATAATCAACCGTGCACTTGCGGTTTGGCTATCAATTATCACTCACACAAACCCTTCAAAGAACCAATTTGTTTATTCTCTCTTTAATCTGTTCTTCATATCTCTACCCACTCTTATCGAAGAGACTTTCTAGAAACAAAATCTTCTTGAAAAAGAATTGGGAGAAGTCCTATCTAATACTTGTAAAGGAGAAGTCCTGTTAGAATACTTGTAAAGGAGTAGTCCTCAGAATACTGGGAGAAGTCCTGGAGAATACTTGTACTATTTTGAGAAAATAGTGAAAATCTTGATGAAGCCAAGGAGTGGACGTAGCCCTGTCGATTAAGGGGGTGGACCAGGATAAGTATCTTGTGTGCTTTGCTTTTCAGTCTTAGATTAATTTCCGCTGCACCCATTAACAAATATTTTCAAACTAATAATTGTTATTCTTTGAAAAAGATTTGAAAAATCACACACACAATTCAAACCCCCCCCTTTCTTGTGTGTTTTTGTTACTATCACTCAGTACCACTGAGAATATCTGCCCTGGGATCATTTATTGGTTTTGAGGTACCGGGCCCGTACAATTCGGCCCCGGGTTGATCTTTCTCGAAGTCCGATCCTCGTTGCCCTATAACACTATTCACCGGGTCACTATTCACGAAATTTGCCATCACAAAATTGGTCTCGAAATGCCAAACAAATTAGATTGGGGCTTTTCAGATTCTCGATCCGGGGTCCCGAAGTCGTTCGTTTCGCCTGCTGAAGTTTTGGCTAGAAGTCTCGTTAGCGCGAAAAATCCTTCCCGGGCTCCGGGAGGAAACCCTATATATATTACAGTCGTTCTTCACGAAATTCTTCACTGAACATCGTGGCGATAGTGAGAATGTCTTATTCTCGTCCGAACGCAAAGCCAGGTCTACATTGGTTTCCTACCAAGTGCTGTAAAAGGTGTTTCACTGGTACTTCATTCGTCAAGAGCGCTTGCTGATGCCGTCGAGCGAATCCAACAGTACCTTGGAATAATTAAATAATTATTTAATTACTGGCGAAAATTCCAGGTGTTACAAACAACTTCAAAATCAAAAGAGAGCAAGAAACTAATGATCTATTCATCAGCCAGCCCCTCTACCCGTTAAAAATCGAAGGGACGAAGAAATCGGAAGAAAACAACAAAGGATTGAATATAAAACATCATTTAAGCAAAGCAAATCAACATCAAACAGTTCATCATTGATATCATACATTAAGATCCTATCTGGAGAAGAAAAGGTAAATTGTTCAAAATGTTGTACCAACTTTGCGTGGTATCTCAGTTCCATAATCTAAGCATTCTTCAGACGCGACAAAGTTCTCTTTTCTCATCACAAGTTCACCGGAAACGTGAATCAAAAAATAAAAGAGCCTAAGAACCACAGCTAAAATATGGGAAGCAAATTAAAATAAGAAGGGGCTAGAAATAAATTCAACAGGGAAAAGGAAATCGTTTAGTCATTTTATCAAAGGAAAAGTTGTTCAGTTATCACAACAAACATGTAGCAGGCATTAAGACTTCAATGAAAATATATGAACTACAATGAAGATGGAAGTCCACTCTATCATTTTATTAAACATCTGGCAGGCATAAACGCTGTGAAGGACATACATACATATATATTCACTCAGTCCTTTCATCAAGCAGTTAAATAAAAATGAAAAACAAAAGATATAACTATTGAGCATTGAAACTTCTATAAAAATATGAAAAGCAGTTTAAAACAAGAAAATAGTTTGAGATAGTGAACAAAGAAATGATTTATGAATCAAATACGGCTGACCCGCCACCCACAGCGAGCTTGCATGGCGACCACGTGTAAGTGAACTAACATCATTACTTAAATTCAGTGAATTGTGAATCTGACATCAAATTGTTGTTTCTAAATTCATATTAATACTCAAATTATTCTTATAATTCTTTAAAATATCCACATAATCCATTTTCTTCAAAAACTAGCTTATTTGATTTTTCAGAATCACTTTTCCAACCAGCTTAATTTCATTAAAACCTCAAAAACACGCCCCTTATTTTAAACATAAAATTCAGCCATTAAATACACATCAAAACCCTCTAATACCCATGTCTGATTAAGCAAATAAGCTACAATTGAATGTTTGATAGCAAAATCAATTAAATCTGATATTTGCCCAAGATAGCATAATCAATTGAATCACATATGAATTCAGGATAACAAGATCAATTAAATTAGAATTGAAGTCCCTAATTTTAGACAACACAAACCACCTCGAAGAACGCTAATTCTAGAATAGCAAAATTCAAGCATCAAACCCATATGCATATCACCATTTCAGCATAAATTGGACATCAAACACAATTCCTAATAGGGTCTTAATGGTTGACAATAAACTAACAGGTTATGTGCATAAAAATTGGCATGTATAAAACAACTTGAAACAAGGAAGGGATTAGAAATAGAGCAAACAAAGAGATTGAGTGAATCTATGAATCCAAAAAACAGGCATCGGAGTGGGTCAGCCGTGAGATGGCTCCCACTCAATCCCTTTAGACCAACTCCACAGAAGCATTTCATCAAACACCTTTTGTGCAATGTTAGAATCTCCAAAGAGTTCATTCTGTCCTGATTCACCCACTCCTTCTTCTTAATCCATCATGTTCCTCTCCATTCTATAACATACATCTATAGGGAAATGTCAATATCAATTTCAAAGTGAAAATATTCAAGGGGCACAGTAAGGGATGAGAAAATAAAAGAGAAGAGAAGATCGAGAATCGCATAAGATAGGCGATCTGAGTTGGGTAACGCTCTATGGCGATGATGATGAAGAGAGACTCTCATTCTCCCAATCTTGGGAACCACTGTTGCTGTAGTGCCTTGGAATGCGGCGAGCCTCCATGTGTAAATGTAGATCAACACCGATGTAGGTGTCGCAACAGCGTGCTATTGGAGGGGCGGCGAGGCCATCAGATTCACGATGTCCAGGTCGTCTTGCTCCATTGCCACGGCTTCATGGAATCGTAGTTGTCGGCTCAGGTCTAGGGTGAAGTGGCGGCGCAGCGATTTGACAGTTCGTGAAGTGAAGGAGTGACCAGCAGGAAGCCTCGGTTCTGTGCAAAGGGACAAACGTTGGGATGGTGGACCAGTGCCAGAGGTCGAGGTGACAATTTGGTGGTTGGTGAAGTGAAGGAGTGAACAGCAGGAGCACTTCTTATCTTCTTCCTCGTCCCTGACCTATTCTTCTTCTCCTTCCCTTTTTCTCCTCCGCGATTCCTTTCCTTCTTCCCCTCTCTCGATGCATCGGCCTTCTTTCTCCCGTTCTGTGGTTGGTGTCGCGAATGGTAATTGACGGGTATGTGATTTTGGAAGATCCTCTCTCCATCTCCAAACTCGACTGCGAGGCGCGCCTTCGCGCACTAAGCCTATCACTGCTCTCTTCTTCTCCTTCTCTTTTTCTTGATCTCCCTCTCTCACTACTACTTCGACAGCCACTTCTTCTTCCTCTTCTCTGTTTTCTTTTCCCTCACTCTTTTCTCCCGATCTGTCGTTCTTCCCCTCCTTTTTCCTTCCTCAATCTTCCTCTCCCTCGCTCCGTTCACTCCCTTTCTTCGTTTCTTTCTTCTTTTCCTTCACTCAATAGAATAGCCACCATGGCTTGATCGTGGTTGGTGGGAATGGTTTTACCGATTTCCCACAGACGGCGTCAAAATGTTTTGGGAACAAGGAATAACCAGAAATTAGGTTTAGAAAAATAATTCCTGTAACACCCGGAATTTTCAGCAGTAATTAAATAATTATGTAATTATTTCAAGGTACTGTTTGGACCCGTTCGACGGCATCTGCAAGCGATATCGTCGGCCGAAGTACCGACGAAGTATTCTTTGCGAATCTTGGTAGGAAACCAAGCTAGACTTGACTTTGAGTTCAGACGAGAATAAGATGTTCTCACTATCACCATGACGACCAGTGGAAAATTTCGTGAAGAACGACTGTAATATTGTATGGTTTCCTCCCGGAGCCCAAGAAGGATTTTTGGCACTAACGGGACTTTTAGCCAAAACTTCAGCAGGCGTAACAGACGACTTGGGGACCCCAGATCAAGAATGTGAAAAGCTCCAAAAGATTTCATTTGGCATTTCGTGACCAAATTCATGAAGAAGAATTTCGTGAAAAGTGACTCGGTGAATAGTGTTTTCGGGCAGCGTGGCGCGGACTTCGAGAAAGATCGACCCGACCCTGAATTGTGCGGGCCCACTACCCCGAAACCAATAAATGACCCCGGGGAAGATACTCTCAGTGACACTGAGATACTCATTGATGACCAGAATCAGATGACGACCAGTGACTTGACGCACTGACCGCTGACGCATTGACGCACTGACGTGTTGACGCGCTGACGCACTGATGCGTCAGTGAGGGGAATTTATTAATAAAAAACCTAGACATTTTATTTGGAACTTTCTCGACTTAGATTTTAGTCCCTGAACTTTGAACTTAACGGTTTGGTCCTCGAATAGTAAAAGTTTTTTTTACCTTAACCATTTACCAATTTTACTTAGGTCCTTAAGGTAAGAAAAAAATTAAAACCCCACCCCATTTTACCCTCCTAACCCACGGCCTAGAGCCATTAAAGGGGTGAAACCCCACCCTTAATTCATTTAATGAATCATAAGTGAAAAGCCTTGGAGTTTTAGTGAGATTTAGAAAGATAAAGGAGCTAGGAAAAACTATTCATCATCTTCTCCATCAAGCTCATGGTCGAACCACTCCTTCCTCCCTAGCTCATTCATATTTTGTCCTTCCATCTTGCTCCTTTGAGGTAATATGTTCATCTACTCTTGATCTACATTTCTACCGATTCAAAATTTCATTTTGTTGAGTTTAATTTTTTGCAAGTGCAAGAACTTAGAAGTCCCTTCACAAATGTTGTTCCCACCACCACTAGCTTCATTTTGAACTGATTGGATTTTTTATTAGTTGAGTTTTGGTCCCTTGAAGATTTTGAAGTTGAGTTTTTGTTAGGTTCCCCTTTGGAAAAGTCATTCCCATGACATTGATCTTTGAAAATCCCCAATTAGTTTTCTTGAAAGTTTAGTTTTTCAAAAATTGATTATTAGGGAAAAGTGATTTTCAAACTTTAAGTAATTATTTGTCATATATTTCTTATTACCTTTGATGTGTGCAAATTAGTTTTGGAAGAAAAATTTGTCCTTGAATTAAATTGTTTGGGCCGAATTGATGTAGTGTTTTGGGACATTGGAAAATTGATTTTCTAACTAGCTTTTTGTATTGTTTAAAGCTTGTATTTGAGGTTTGATGCAAAGGAAAATTATTGCCCTAATTTTTGATGAAGAGGCCGAGAGTTAGAAAATGTTTTAAGGGCTTGCAAAATTTATTTTCATTTGGTTTTGAGAGTTAAAGTTTAGAGGGACTAAAATTGAACTCTTAGGTAAATTTGACTATGGGACTTTTAGCTTGTTTTAGGGTTTTGAAAAGTTGAGAAATAGAGAATTTAAAATTTGACAATTGTGTGAATTTTGTATGTTCTTGACACTTAGGGTTTTGTTGAATTCAAGAGTTGGAAAATTGATTTGGAAACTTGTAGAAAAGGTGAGTTTTTGGGCAAATTGGTTTTTGAAACTCATAGGAAAAATATGGGTTTTGTACATTCTAAAAACTTGGGGAAATTGGTGTGGAAAGTGGATTTAAAAGTTATTTGAAAATTTAGTGAAGTGTTGGGTAAAAATTTGGAAAATTTTAGGGTTTTTAGAATTTTGGGAAGAATTGATGTTTGGAGGATTTTGTGTGTTTGTAACTTCCAAAATCTTGTTTAAGGCTCTCAAAATGGTTTGTAAGCATCTAGCCTAGGTTCTCTTTGTATGGTTTAAAGTTTTGGAAAATTTGGATTTTTGTAACTTAGGGTTTTTCTAAGTTCTTCTGGTAATCGTCGAAATCTTGTTTAAGTATTGTCGACCTCTGAGAATTTCCTAAGTTGTAGAGCCTATGTCTAAGTGTTTAGACCCCTGAATAGACCAGCCCTTTTTCCTTAGGTTTGAGTTCAAAGTTCTAAGCTAGGTTGTGTTTGTTGAAGGATAACGAGACCCCGAACCGATCTAGACGCGCGGATCTTAAGTGACCGCTAGGATCGACTACCTTTAAGGTAAGGGCACTTCGTATCTTTAGCTACTAGGCATAAGTATTAATTTATGCAAATGTATGCTCTACTATGATTTCTGAAATTGTAGTTGACGACGTTATGAGAACGACCAGATTTATAACTGTATTGATTGAAATATTAATGCAAGTATCTGAAGGCATCTGATATGCTGGATTAGGTTCTGTTTGATGCGTGAAATTGTTGGATTGTTGTGATTTGTGGCTTGACTTATTGGATGTTTATTTCTTTGATGATAACTGTAAGCATGTTTCTTCCTTCAATATGATTTATATCTGCTTAAGATATGTGCAATTGCTCTACATGATTAGTATTAATTATGAAGCTATGCTAGGCCTCGCTTAAATACGTGTGAGTCCTACTTGTGTTTTGTTTTCATGTCGTGTCAAGCATGTGGTCGTGAAAGTCGTCATGGTTCGGGTCTATAAAGAGTCACGGGCTAGATGGCACACCATCGGGGCGTTATACAGAGCGTTCTCGTGTAAGTGGCAACTCTCGACTTGCCGACTTACTCTCTAGTTCGTTCGGAGTTCAGGAGAGTGCCGCACCTGCCTGCGGGAGTTGGTGCATATCCGGATTATAAACTTTTTTAGTACATGAGGAAGATGTGCGTGCATATAGAAGTCCTAACTTGCGTCAAATAATTGTATGTGTACTTGTTATTTGCTACCTGTTGATTGCTTGGATAACATTTATTGGCCGTAGGCTTTAATTGTATCCAATGTTTTATTTTGAAGTTGAACCTTGCATTTGTGTGTTGTATTTTCTGGTGATCCGTCGCCAGTCAGGCTACCATTAGCTTGAAGATGCAGATGGATGCCATTACAGGAGAAACCATAACAAGAAGTCGGGCGCATAGTGCTGGAGGACTTGTTGCTGACGCTTTTATCGTTATGTAATAATATTTTGTATGTTTACGTATCAGGGTAGGAGTTTTAGCTTATATTCTTTAAATTGACAACAGAGTTTTCGAACCCAAGTTAAATGTTTTGTAAATAACCTCTAAGTTGTTGGTCGGTCACTTAATGTCATATGTATGACTATTTGCGAATTAGGTATATATAATACTAATGCACCTCAGCATGGCATGTTTCGGAAAGGAAAATGATTTCAAAAAAAATATACTCTCTTTTATCAAGTTTCGAAAATGCCCCTGCATATTTATTTACGGTTTATTTGCTACAGTAACGCCCTGGAAATTGGGGTGTTGCAATTCCCCTTTTACATGAGCCCCCTCTAGCTATTTATAGAGGGGGGAGTCATAAATAGCATTAAAACCCATAAATAACATTAAAACCCTAGATTACATAATATGGGCTTTTGGGACTCAGAAAATTCGGCCCAATAGCCTCAACCTTATGCCTCTCAGCCCACCAAGCTCGCCACACTCTAGTCCTTGCTTTGGTCTTTAGGTCTCCCTCTACTGGCCAAAGTGCTCGCCCAGTCCACAAGCCCAACATACACCAAGCTTGAAGTATGAAAGAAAAGTGTGTCTTCATAAGTCTTCATGGCTCGCCACCAAGGGAAGTGCTCGCCCAGTCCACAAGCCCACAAGACACTGAGTCTAAGGCATGAAGATGAAGTGTGTCTTCATAATTCTTCATGGCTTGCCAGCAGAGAAATTGCTCACCTAGTCCACAAGCCCACAAGACACCGAGTCTGAGGTATGAAGATAAAGTGTGTCTTCATAAGTCTTCATGGCTTGGCACCAGGGGAAGTGCTCACCCAGTCCAATCTCTATATTTGAGAAAATGAGAGAGATAGACAAAGACTCAAGAATCAAGATGAATTACAAAAACCCAGATGTCATTATCACATCTGGAACCAATAAAGGAATCTCTGAAAAGGAGTACAAACTATTGGTTGCATGGGAGGCGCAATACTATGACTTTACAGGCATTAATTACTCTGAAGAAATAAAGATGAAGCTCTACGAGAGACTCAGAATAGTAGAGGATCACATGTGCAGAAGATGCCAAGAGGGCAGCAGCAGTTCACCAGAAATTATTGAAGAGTGAGGTTGTTTTCAAACGTAAGAAGTGACAAAATAATGTAAGGGTATAGAAGTCAGGGCAAAATAATGTAAGGGAATAGATGTCATTAGTTAAGCCTCCAACCCATTATAAATAGCTAGGCAGAGAGCTTGAAGAGGCAGAGTGAGTTTGTATAACCCTCTCGTAGAAGCTTTAATGCTTTCTCCCTTCCTTGTAAGGTTGAGTTTCTGAAGAACTCATTTGGGTTCTTGTTTTATCAATGAAATAAATTTGTTTTTTCCAAATATTTTCTGAGTGATTTCTTTAGTACACTAGAATCTCCACACTGGAAAATCATACACCGCAAATAGTACCTTCAATAACCAAGCAAAAATCTTATATAGAAGTTTTTCTTGAAGTAGCCCAGAAGCGGAAGACGTCGTGGACCCTCTTCAACAAGCCTAAGCAATTTCAGCTATACTCTCAAAACAAAAACTATGAGTAGCATTGAACATAATTTTGTACAAGATATTACTGTAGATAGTTCAGACATTTGTGTAGAGTTTCTAATAGATAAGAAAAAATTCAAACAAATTCAGAAACAAGAAATAGATCTTTTTGAAGGAGATAATATAAAGAAAGAAAAATAACTTAAAAGAATTACTTAAAAAGAAAAACAGCCTTGAAAATATTATCTATTTGGGAAGAACATTGCAGGAAATAACTATAGATGTTAGTGAAACAGATGGAAGACACAACTTGCAACTGGTAACTACCAAACATATCAATGAAAAATATGGAGTATAAAGAAAGAAGAAGACAGAAAAAATATTAAATATATTCACATAGGAGCGGTACAAGTTTTAATTAAAAGTACTTTTTCTGAGGGAATAAATAGTCCTATTAAATTAGCATTAATGGATAATAGAATTAGAGAACCACGAGTGCTATATTAGGAATGATAGATGGAAATATAGCATATACCAAGTTAAAATTTAGCTTATATCATAACTTAGGAGTATCTATTAATACGAAAAATATAAATGAAATTTTAACCTTATGTTATGAGTTCAAAAGACAAGATTTAATGAATAAATGGGATAAAATATTTAGCTTAACATATAATATAAGTTATGCCTTAAGTAATTCTCATCATTCAATAGAATTTAAAAACAATGATTATATACATATACCTGAGTTATTTGATGAAGTTCAAAAATATTATAAACCAAGAAAAAACCAGATAGAAAACTTACCTGAGGAGTGGGAAAATAGTTTAGAAATAGAGTGTTATGAAGAAAAAATTCCCAAACCATCTCTAATAATTATAAGAGACAATACTGAAGACGAACTAAGAAAATTAAATAAACAAATTGTAGAATTAAAAACTGTACTTTCGTGAGGAGGATTAAGAATACCCCCACATATATAGTTGGTATCAGAGCAGATAATCCAAGATGCATTCAATAAAGGAACAAAATAGGTATAATAGAAGACAAATTGAAAAATTAAATAAAGAAGTAGAAAAATTTAAGAATAAAAATACTATGAAAAGTCAATTTGTGTTAAATATAATAAAAACCATGAAAAAAATTATAAAGAATTAATATTAAAAACTCCAAACATAGGATAGAGTAATGAAATTTCAGTATATAGACCCGAGTAACTATGAAGAAGAAATAATATTAATTTGGCAATTACCTTTTAATAAAAATATTAAAATTATAATAATTGAAAAATTTCAAGGTGAAGAAACGAAAATTCAAGTAGATAGAACACATACACTCTTTTGTACACTAGAAGAATTAAATAATATATCAAGATGAATAGAGATATTATTATAAAAAAATTATTAAAAAAAAAAACAAGCTACCTGCTAAACAGGTTAAGAGGATAGGAAAGAGTATAGTAAAATAGGGTATAATTAAGCTTGCCCATGTTTAATTTAAACAACACTTGTTTTAGTAGTAATCTCATTTCAACTTTAACTGTCAGCCTAGTGCATAGGGGGCTATTTAACTGTTAAAGAAGTATTTCACCTGGCTTCATCCCTTGGTAATCCCTTTGTGAAGAGTACTGGCGGCAACACTTTCTTATTAACTCTCTCATTGATTGATTAAAATCTATATATATGCCACCATATTGGTAGTGGGACTCATATAATTTTGAGAGTCGTATATGTATTTTAATAAATTAAAAAGAGTGTGTTAATAAGAGAATGTCAAAGAGTGTAGCTAGCATTTCTCTCCCTTACTCATCATTTCATGAAGAATCTTATATGCCCAGCCATTTGCATTGCTCTCTTGAAGAGCGCAAATGTTTGTTTCTAAAAGCAAAGCCAAGCTTCCTTCGAACATGCCCTCTTTATCGACCCCATGGATCAAAATCTTAAGTCTAAACATTTGGATGATAGCATTTGATCAAAAGAAACTGAAAGAGCATTTGACAAATTTTAGGTTTCCACCTCTGCACAAAACATTTGTAGTATATTGTATGTAGACACAAGGATGATTAAATTCCATTGCAAACATGCTTTAGAAATTATACAAATTCCTCATTCACTTATTTTTGTTGAGAATTCAAGTGTAAGTTGTAGCCCTACATCAGTTAAGAATGGGTGAGATGAAGATTTTATAAGAGATGTGAACCACATACCCAATGCCTTAAGGTTTTGGGTAAACATATGGTGTCCTTTTTCTCTTGGTGGTCTTCGGTGTTGACCCATTGGGCTCCCCTGTCTCCCCCATTATTGGTATCAATCTTCCCATTAAGTGGTATCAGATTTGATGGTTGGTGTAACCATGATGACGATACCTTAAATTGAAAGTCTTTCTAGCGGTGTGACCAGACGGCGAGGTTCAGTGACGCGGCGATGAAGCAAACGACGATGCAAATGCCCATACCGCTTAGGGAGATCATGGTAATGTGGTGTTGTCCCCCACGTGCGAGGAAGAAAGTTGAGAATTTAAGTGTGAGTTGGAGTCCAACATTGGTTAATAATGAGTGACATAAAGGCTTTATAATGGGTGAGATGTGACCTAAATACCAAATACCTTAAAGTTTTGGATCAAGATGTGGTGTGTTTCTTACCGTTATCATTTTTGCGCTAATAGGCCACGCACGTGCCTGATATCATGAGTGGTCTAGAGATTTTTTCGCAATCTCATACAAGCGCCCTGATAATCATAGAGGTGATTCCATCAATTTTATGATTCTACTACGCATATGAGATGGTAAATCATTAAAAACTATTAAACTTATCCTCTGAAAAATGCAATTCAACACTCCTCACCATAGGAATGACCAATTTAGATAGTGTTAGCGAAATTAACTAATAACATTTAGTACCCATATGAATCTTCTTCATGAGAACTCAAATTATGAAGGTTGACTTTATGTTATTGTTAATATTAAATCCTCTCTAGTCTCATTCCCCTTAATGTATCATAAAACAATGAGAGATTCTTTTATTATCTCTTAATTATTTTCTTCTTTGGTATTACGGTCGAGTCGAGAAGATTAGGAGGGACAGTTACGGGCGTTCCTATGGAGTTACCGCTGCTATAGGGCGATGTACTAGACTATGCCATCGTGGCTCTCTCATGTCGACGGGTATGCTGCTTCTTCCTCGATTGCTGCACCCATGACCGAGTCTACAGTGCCAAATGCTGCAGCTCGACCATCGTACACACCCGCTTCGCTGATGCCGGGGAAGCCGGAGCCCGAGTTCTCACCAGCTACTCCATACTGTCTTCTTCATCCAACGCATGTTGAGCGTTATACGGTCGAGACAATCCACATCGACTTGACTAGGATTATCATCAATCTAGATCTGGAGGGCGAGCTCAACAATCACGTACTGGCTGTAAAGGAGGGTGACAACGACATGGACGACGACCCATCTAAGGAGACCAATGAGGAGAGCGATGTGGGGAGATAGCCTAGGATTTTTCTTTTTGATGCTCTTTACCTGTTTCTTTATCATGCGATTTTTTCCTGTAGAGTCCAGAAGTTGTTTACCTTACGTTTGTCTTCCTGCGTGTTGATTACAGGGGTATATCGGCAGGGTGTCATAGACTTCTACGTTGTATTTTCCAATTTTTGTCATAGGGGTTTTTATCCCAGAACTATGTACTTATTTTTCCTGCAGTACAAGGCTTGACACTAATAGTTATGGGTATTATTGTACGACTTATGCATTATTATCACTTCCGCTTTGCAATAATACCACTCGTCATGTTGTTTTAATTAAAAAAAAATAACCCGCTCTTTTATCAATCGCAAACGATGTTTAATATAAATTAATCCCCTGTTTGTTTTCACAAAAGTGACCCCTCGTTGGTGTTTAAAAATGGGGTGTTACAATATGTCTTAGACATTTGAACAAGCTAAGCCTGCTCGGAGACAGGGGAGTGGGTAGGTAGGTAGTCGGGTTATCTTGTGCGGTGTTCTTCTGTCGTCGCTCCTAAGCCCAAGAGGGGTGATAGCCAAATCCGCAAGTGCACGGATGGTTATCGCGTAGTACAAAAGATATCAAACCCAAGGGATAGGTGTCTTCTTATTAAATTATTTAGTACTTAAGCAGAAAAATAAAAAAGGTGTATTTTTTTGATGGTTTGATTAAGACAAAATTAGAAATAACAATAAAATATAAAGAAGAAAAGATGATGAGATTTAAGCACTTGGGTTGAATTACATAGTTTATAAAATATGCTAGCAAACTCCTACTTAATTTCTGAATTCTAGAACCAAGTTCATGATGCTATAGCCTAGTATTTCTACAAGTTAATTCCTTACAAATGTAGAACTTTCTTCCTAATTACTAAATTCAAGTCCTTGCAACTTAGTTAACTAGAGAAGAAGATGAAGATAAAGTTCAGGCCAACATAAAGCTACGTCTATCCTAATTCCTTAGTGATATATACTTATAACCTTTTTTAAATCCTATTTCCCTTACTACTTGCCAATTTCCATTGTTATAAGTAACAAGCAAGAACTCTTATGCGCATTAAGAGGAAATGAAGAACAAGGAAATATAACATAAACTGGAAATATTATTCAGAAATGTAGAAATAAACTAAGACATAAAATATAAACTAAAACAACCCAAGATACTTAAAAGAATTAGCCAAGCATGGCTAAAAGAGGCATCGAATTACCCTGGATAGGAGCTCAAGTTTGGCTTCCCACAATTCCTAGGAACAATGCTCTTAAGGAGGAAAGAAGAAATACTTGTTGTATTCTGAAAAGGTGTGTCTTACAAGTGAAGAAAAGACCCCTATTTATAGTAAAATTCTGCCCTCCAACGCTTGAGCGCTGGGATCCCCAACGCTTGGGTGTTGGGTGCATTAAAATCCCACGTTGCAGATATAGGCCCAGCGCTTGAGCGCTGGCTTCCAACGCTTGAGCGTTGGGGAGTCCAACGCTTGAGCGTTGGCTCGACTGCTGGTTCATCTTCAAGCTTTTCTCTCCTTCATGGTAGTGGGTTATCAATGCCTTCAATGGCCTCCACTCAGCCTCTATTAAGTTCTGAAACCTCCTCTCCACTACCATCAATCCTTCAACCTTATTTTACATGTGCTTAAATCAAAGAGTGTTGCTTCATATTCTTGATTTCCACTTTAAGTCCTCTCTTTGCTAGCACTTCAATTCCGGCCCTTTAACTCTTGAAACTTCACTTTCCATCCTCCGCTCTTGAACCTTTACACTTTAATCCTTCCTTTCCTAAAACTTTACAATTTGGTCCCTGGACAAAAATGATAACTATACCAGCTTTCCTAAAAATATAAAAATAACTATACAAATTCCTAAAAATATAAAATAAAGTTTAAAAAAAATAAAAGCTAATCTATATGCAAAATGCAAAATAAATATAAAATCTACATAAAAAGAATAAAAATCCTATATGAGACTCAAAAATAACAAAATAAAAAGACTAAAAAGACCCTAAAATTATCATATAAAATCCAGTCATCACACACCACTATACCCAACGACAGCTTGCCCTCAAGCGACAAAACTTAAAGAGAAACTCGTCCCTGAGTTTAGACAAAGTTTATCTGATTAAAACTTGAAGCACAAGAACCTTTCCAAGAAAGCTTAGCGGATTTGGAAGACATGCATATTTACAGATATTTAATCAAGAAAGTTAGGCTTGGCTTTTTAACATGTTGAGTTCATCAATTTAAGCTCACAAAAAGATATTCTCCATGAAAAAACAAGAAAGCTCAATGATCCTGCCTATCATTCAAATCAAAACTGAAACAGTGCAACTAAGTAACTTTGAAGAGATTTTTGTCTTAAAGGTTGAAACTTGGCCAAAGGGTTGAACAATTCAAGGTGTGGATTTCAAGAAATTGGCAACTCTATTGGCTAACTCAGAATCTGTTGTTAAGTGATTTTTGGAACTAAGAGCTTTAAACAATTTAACACAACGGTTCTCTCAATTTTTTTCTTTTTCTCTTTTTTTGAACAAAGTAGTGGAATGTATGGGATGAATAAATTGAATTTTAATCCCCTCATACTCTTTCTCACCCCACCACTTCATTATTTTTTCTTTTCTTCTTTTTTTTTCATAAGGCTCATACCTTATTTTTTCAATTATTTTTCCTTCTTTTTTAGAGAGAAACCCAACAAACATAGTGTTCTGGGAATAGAACTGTATAGGAGAGAAGTAGACTAATATTATTGATTAGTGAAAATGTCCACCCTTTTACATGAGCCTCCCTTGGCTATTTATAGGGAGGAGAGCCATAAATGACAATTAATTAGCACTAAGCCTATGGGCCACTAAAGTTTGGCCCAACATATTACAAAGTCCAACCCCCATACGTATTACAAGTTTACCCCCATATCCTAGGCTAAAGCCGCCCTTTGTCTAGACGGGCGCCCCCCCGCACTGTGAGGGGAAACTGGATCGCCCTTAGTAGAGCAGGGGCGCTCACCCTGTCTACAAGCCCACAAGACACGAGCTTGAAGTCTGAAAGCGAAGTGTCTTTAACTTGCCTCTGAAAGATGCTTTGAAGATATTCCGAACCATGGGCGCCAGCCCACAAGCCCACAAGACACAAGCTTGAAGTCTGAAAGCGAAGTGTCTTTAACTTGCCTCTGATAACTTGCTTCTGAAAGATGCTTTGAAGACATTCCGAACCATGGGCGCCAGCCCACAGCCCACAAGCCCACAAGCCCACAAGCCCACAAGACACAAGCTTGAAGTCTGAAAGCGAATTGTCTTTAACTTGCCTCTGATAACTTGCTTCTGAAAGATGCTTTGAAGACATTCCGAACCATGGGCGCCAGCCCACAAGCCCACAAGATACGAGCTTGAAGTCTGAAAGCGAGATGTCTTTAAAGGGTGCTTGCCATGTAGTTCGAACCAACACTTTCTTTAGGCGGTCATCCCTATAGAGCCTACCTCATTAAAACCTTCCCAGGCAAAACCCAGTGGGACAAAAACCTAGCGAAGGAAAAAGAGTACAGCCTTCTATAGAGAAATGAGTCGCCTTAGGCTTGGGCGCGGTGAATGATTAGATTGCCACTTTGGATGAAGTGAGCATGTCAACAGGAGTCGCCTTGAACAAACGGCTCATCCTTCAAAGTATGCTGCCAGCCCACAAGATTGCAGCCTGGCCTTTGTCGCGCCTCATCTTATCCTCTTGTCCCTGGCCCTGTTTTGGTATCGCCTATAAAAGTAAAACGCCATTATCTTAAAAATAATTTAGCGATTTAATTTAATTACCTTGGTATTCGCCTCGCCCGGTGTTCCATTCGCCCTATTTACACGTCAACATTTTGACCCTTGGTCTTTCACCTGTCCTTTCTTTCATTTCGTACCAAGTCTCTGTTAGAGTAAAATATTTAAATGAATTAACCTATTTTGATAAATAACAATTTCGCTAAGTGTTACTGACTTCTTTAAAAGATTTCATATTCAGGAACACTTATGAACTGAAGCCATGCTGCAAACATTATCAAAAAGCAAATGAAGAGACCGTCCGCCTATGAGAAATGAGTCTGCCTCCAGAGTAAAGTTCGTCCGCCTGCAAAGAGCACTGATTGAAGACTCGTGCAAAAATAATTAGCTTAAAGGACATCGTTTTCTCAAACCGAAGATGAGTTGTCATGCACCTCTTGGTGGATCAGAGCATTAATGGCGAAAGAGACAGAATTAAGCGCCTTATTCCTTGAAGGTTCAAATTCTCTGACATTCCTTAATTCAAGCTGCTTTCGCTGAATTAGCGGCGATATCCCCTGATCATCGTATCTCCCCAACGGCCAAATTCAAATCTTCTGGTCAGAGCATTAATTACCATATTAGCTGTAATGCACATGCATTAATTGCAGCTTCTGAGAACCAGAACAAGATCATCGCCAGACGATATCACTCTCTATCTGTAGAAGAAGCATTTTTCATCTGGCAGACTACAACAAGCAGATGCAGAAGTATCCGTTACTCACAATCAAGCAAATATTCAACGGAACTATTTTTGAAGATCTTCATTAACGCCTCCAGTTATCATCTACTGAAGATATAAATAGTGGTCTCTGCATCATCTTCAACTTGGCAACTTACACACTATCAAAGCATTCAAATCTACCAAGTCAGTTTACAATTTAAACAAGCTTTAGTCAAGAACACTCAGTAACCTTAGCCTTCTCATTTTCTGAGTTTAGTCGCCAACTAGTGTGAATTTCTCATAGAGTGAAAACTCTTATCCTTTCTCACACAAGCCCTTCAGAGAACCAATTTGAATACTCTCTCTGATTTCAAAACTTCATAGTTTCTACCCACTCTTTGTGAAGAGATCCCTGTAGAAAACAAACCTTCTTGAAAAAGGAACTGGGAGAAGTCCTATTGAACACTTGAGAGATAAAGGAGAAGTCCTTGAAAACTTGTAAAGGAGTAGTCCTCAGAATACTGGGAGAAGTCCCTGAGAACACTTGTACTATTCTGTTGAAATTGTGGAAAATCTTGGTATAGCCAAGGACTGGACGTAGCCCTATCGGTTTTGGGGGTGAGCCAGGATAAATATTGTGTGTGCTTTATTCTTCAAGCTCTAAATTTATCTCCGCTGCACATATCATTCAACGTTTTCGAACTAATTATAACTATATTGTGAAAAAGTTTTCAAAAGTCACACACACAATTCAAACCCCCCCTTTCTTGTGTTGTTTTATTACTATCAATTGGTATCAGAGCTTAACCGCTCTGAGAATTACTAACATCTTAACAGGTGTAGAGTGAAAAGATCCATGGACGAAATTTCCTACCCAACCGGAACTGCAACCAACAAGCCACCATTCTTCGATGGCTCTAATTACCCCTACTGGAAAAAGCACATGCAGCTATTCATCGAATCAACCGATTGGAAGCTATGGGATGTAATATCGAAGGGAAACTACGTCCCCAAAGATAGTGAGAGCAAGGCCATTCCAGCTGATAAATGGACAGATGAACAAAGGACCGACAATCAGAGAAATGCCAAGGCGAGGCTATTTCTTATAAGTGCTCTCAGCAAAAGTGAGCATGACAAAGTTGATAGCCTGACCACTGCAAAGGAGGTCTGGGATACACTAGCTATCGCTCATGAAGGAACCACTAGTGTTCAAACCACCAAGATGAGCATGCTCGCGTCTCAATACGAAAACTTCATGATGGACGACAATGAGTCCATTGACTCCATGTTTGCACGACTTCAAACCATTCATAATGGAATGAGAAACCTGGGTAAAACCTTCACTGACAAGGAGCAAGTGGTCAAGATTCTTAGAAGTCTTCCCACCAATTGGAGAAACTTCGTTACTTCCCAAAGAGCTGGAAAGAACCTTGATACCTATCAAGTAGAAGACCTACTGGGAGAAATGAAGATTCACGAGCAGGACCTCGCTAATGATGCTGCAATCATAAAAAGGAAAGCAGCTGCTGCAAAAGCTGTAGCTTTTAAAGCCAACAAATCAAAGGCTTTGAAAGCTGATGAATCCTCAGATGAGGAAACTGCACAATTTGATCGATCTGATGATGAACATGCCCTGTTCAATAGAAGATTCAGAAAGATGATGGGGAACAGGAAGCGATTCAAAGGAAGACCATCTTCCTCACCAAGAGAAGAAGAAAAGATCCCAAGTAAAGGAGGAATCGTCTGCTACGAGTGTAAGAAACCTGGACACGTCAAAGCCGATTGCCCTCGTCTGGGAAACAAGCCTTCCCAAAAGAATTTCTATAAGAAGAAGGCCTTTTCCAGTAAAAATGATGAGTCAGAAGATGACTCCGACCAAGAAGAAGAAACTAAGGGAGCCAACGAAGAAACTTCATACTATGCGTTTATGGGATCCATAGACACTTCAGACATTGAAGTAGATAGAGAAGCGGAGGCACCAATGATCTCTGTCGACCAATCCAATGACGAAGAAGATGACAAAGTTGAGGTAAGTCCCGAAATCTCTTCTGATGACTATAATGAATTGTTAGACTATGCTCATGCATTAGCCATTAAATATAGTTCACTCAAAAAGAAGCATGATAAAACTTTAAAAGAATTGCATGCATCTAAGGAAGTATCTGTTTCGCTAACAAAGAAAAATCAAATGCTTTTAGAACAAGATGCAAACAAAGAAATTAAATTCTTAAAACAGAGAGTTAGTAGCCTAATCAAAGACTTATCCATGTTCACTCAAGGTTATGATAACCTAATTAAGTTAAGTGGAAGTAACAGATCAGCTTATGATCGAAGAGGTTTAGGCTATGTGTTAGTTCAGATAGCAACCTGAGAGGGGGGGGGTGAATCAGAGTTGCCCCGATTTTCGCGTAGTAGTACCGAACGACTTTCAGCGCAATTAGAGTTGTAACGTAAGAACGTTGTTGCAGCGGAATATTGTAATTGCTTGAAAGTAAAAGATGAAGGATGAAGGAAATGACACATAGAGTTTTATCCTGGTTCACCTTCAATCCACCGAAGGCTACGTCCAGTCCCTCAAAGAAACCCCTTGAGGATTTTTCCACTATTGATAAAAATTACTTACAAGTTCCTAACCCAAGGACCCCAAGAATTCCTACCAATATCCTGTGAAAGTAAACCACTTTCAACAGCCCCTGAAAGCAAACCGCTTTCAGTTCCTGAAGGCAAACCACCCTCAGACCTTGAAGACTATCCCGCCTTCAATCGAACAACCCTTCACCGAATACCACGGTGAAGTTAGAATCCCCAGAAAGATTACCACTTTCTGAAGAACCACTCCACTAAATTCCACAGTGAAGATTTCCCATGATCGAGTACTCTTAACGAATGCTTGCACCAAGGACCCTAAGATATCTTATCAATCTTCCTGAAGCAACCCACTTCTGATTGATCAAGTCTTCTTAGCAATACTTGTGCCAAGGACCCTAAGAGGACCCATCACGCCTCAGAAAGCAAACCACTTTCTGATGACACCGCATTACCACGGTGGAATTTGAATCAAACTTGATTCAAAGAGCCTTTTTACAACCACCGAAAACTACGGTGAAAGAATCAACATGATTCAAATAGAAGAAGAAGAAGATGCCTTTTCTATGCATGATTCAATCCTTTTGACAAGAAGGATTGATCTTAGTTTGTATGCTCCAGGCAATTACAATGAAGGCTCTTCCATTCTGAGTTTCTCAAATGTTGAACATCATGAGTGTTCTTATGAAAATGAGAGAACCGAAACTCAGAATGATGACTTTTATGAATATGAAAGTTATGGACCAAGTCATTAATGTTTCTGAGTGTCTAAGGGCTTTATATAGGCACTAGAGGTCGTCCATGAACCAACACAACCTTTCCCAACTGGTTTGAGACACAATGGTTCATGAAAAAACACATCTGTCGACCTGGTAATCGATTACAGCATTCTGGTAATCGATTACGCTATAACCGTTATGTTCTAACGGCTATTTCCTGACAGGTAATCGATTACTGAAAACTGGTAATCGATTACGCTATGCCTGGTAATCGATTACTGGAAACTGGTAATCGATTACGCTATGCCTGACTGACAGGTAATAGATTACAGACTGCCTGGTAATCTATTACTGCAAGTCTGAAACTCAGTTTTTAACCATCTCAAGCCCTAATTGAGTGTTCCTACCAAGTTTAACTTGTGAGAACATATCGTACTCAATTAGTTGATCTTTCATGAGCCTTCAAATGTAATTAAACCTTAATAAAGCATAGCACACTAAGTTGACAAGACTTACTTAAAGATAGAACCTTAATGATTGATCTTGACGTTCTGTGCCGGTTCTTGAAGTCTTTCTTCTCTGAAGTCTTCTTGAAGTCTTCTTAAAGTCTTCCTTCCTTTTCTGAAGTCTTCGTGAAGTCTTTCTTCTTTTTGTTCCTTTCTTTCTTAAAGTCTTCCTTTTCTTTTCTAAAGTCTTTCTTCTTTTTGTGATGTGTTTGTCTTCATCAAAACCTCAATCGAGTCCAAGGACGAGACCTGATTTACACTATGAGGAAGAAGATTGGGATATAACTTCCATTAAACATAAGTCTTCAGCTGTCCCATACAGATATCAACCTAAAAAGAAAAATGTTTCATCTTTACCTATTAAGACTAAACCCAAAACTTTCATAGTCAAGGGTAAGGAGAAACAAACTCCTCAAAAAATAGTACATGGGAGGAACAGTCCACCCAAAGTGATAACTAACAAAAAAGGACCCAAGAAAGTTTGGGTACCTAAATCCATGATTATTCCTCTTGCAGATGTGCTTAACAGCTCGAAACCAAAAAGAACAATGGTACCTGGACAGTGGGTGCTCACGGCACATGACGGGAAAAAGATCCTTATTGATGAGTGGATTTTATATGATAATTTTAGGGTCTTTTTAGTCTTTTTATTTTATTATTTTTGAGTCTCATGTAGGTTTTTTATTGTTTTTATGTAGATTTTATATTTATTTTGCATTTTGCATGTAGATTAGATTTTATTACATTTTTTTAGCTTTATTTTATATTTTTAGGAATTTTTCTAGTTATTTTGTATTTTTAGGAAAAGCTGATTTAGTTATCATTTTTGTCCAGGGACCACTTTGTAAAGTTTCAGGAAATCAAGGTCCAAAATGTGAAAGTTCAAGAGTGGAGGGCTAAAAGTGAAGATTGAGAGAATTCAAGGGCTTGAATTGGAGTACTAACCAAGAGAGGACTAAAAGTAAAAAAGAGGAATATGAAGCAACTCTCTAAATTAAGCACATGGAAAAAAGGATTAAAGGATGAGTGGAGGATTGATGATAGTGGAGGAGAGGTTTCAGAATTGTTTAAAGGGCTGATAAGTGGGTTTTTATGGCATTCAAAACCCACTACCATGAAGAAGGAAGGAAAAGCTTGAAGTTGAAGAATCAGTAGCCAGCGCTGCAGCGCTAGAACCCAGCGCTCAAGCGCTGGGCCTCGGTCTGGTAGTGGGAATTAATTGCTGGAGGACAGATTTTTGCTATAAATAGGGAGGCAATTTGCACTTGTAAAACACACCTTCTTAGAATACAACAAGTATTCTCTCTTTCTCCCTCTTGAGCATTGTTCCTAGGACTTGTGGGAAGCCATATTTGAGCTCCTATCCAGGGTAATTCAATGACTCATTTAGCCATGCTTGGCTAATTATTCTTTAAGTTTCTTGGGTTGTAGTAGTTTATAAATTATGTTTTAGTTTTGTTTCTACCTTTCTGAGTTTTATTTTCAGTTCTTGTTTTATTTCCTTGCTCATATTGTTATCTTGCTGTACACAAGAAGTTTTACTTATTACTTATGTCATAAGATCATTTGATGAGTAGTAAGGGAACTAGGATCTAAAAAAGGTTATAAGTATATATCTCTAAAGATCATTAGGATAAACGTAACCTTATGTTGGCCCGAATTCATGCTTCATCTTCTTTTCTGGTTAACTAAGTTACAAGATCATGTATTTAGTAATTAGGAAGAAAGTTCTACATTTCTTAAGATCATTAGGATGTAGAAATTCTAGGTTATAGCATCATGAACATGGATTTAAAATTCAGAAAATAAGTAGGAACTTGCTAGCATTTTTATAGACTATGTAAATCAACCCGAGAAGCTTAATTCTTATCATCTTTATTTCTTATCATTTTATTGCTATATCTTGTTCACAAAAACAACAACATCTATTCATCTTTTAATTTCTGTTTAAGTACTAAATATTATAATAATAAGAACACCTATCCCTTGGGTTCGATCTTTTTATATTACGCGATAGTAAATCGTACACTTGCGATTCCGCTATCACTTATTCCCAAAGATCCATGAGAAGAAGACAGGAGGGACAGTGACCTTCGGAGGAAATCAAAAAGGTTTCATTGTCGGAGAAGGTAATGTTGGTAAGAATCCCCTTCCAGTAATTCGAAAGGTTCTGCTAGTAGAAGGACTGAAACATAACCTACTTAGCATAAGTCAATTGTGTGATAGTGGGCTCACTGTTTCCTTCACCAAATTGAAGTGTAGTGTCACAAACGAGGATGACAAGATTATCTTTGAAGCTCAGAGACAAGGAGATCTATATAAGACCTCCCTGGAAAACCTTGCAAGTCAAAAGGTAACATGTCTAGTATCAGCAGAGGATGATAAATGGATATGGCACAGGAAGCTAGGGCATGCATCCCTAAAGACCATTGCTAAGATAATCAAACATGATTTAGTAAGTGGTCTGCCAAATCTGTCTTTCAAATCTGATGATACATGCTCAGCATGTCTCCAAGGAAAGCAATTAAAAAGTTCTTTTCATGCAAAGAACGTTGTTAGTACAAAGAGACCTCTGGAGATGTTACACATGGACTTGTTTGGACCCTCTAGAACGGCTAGTTGTTATGGAAAAAGATTTTGTCTTGTCATCGTTGATGACTACACCAGATTTACATGGGTACAATTCCTCGGAACAAAAGATGAAACCTTCAAATCTTTCTTAATCATTGCGAAAAGAGTTCAAAATGAAAAAGGATATTGCATCACCAACATCCATAGCGACAGAGGAGGAGAATTTATAAATGAAAAGTTCAACCACTACTGCGAAGAGAATGGAATATTTCACCAAGTGTCTGCTCCAAGAACTCCTCAGCAAAACGGAGTAGCTGAAAGGAAAAACAGGTCACTTCAAGAAATGGCCAGGACTATGCTCAACGAGACATCTCTACCCAAGTACTTCTGGGCTGAAGCTATTCATACAACATGTTACATTCAAAATAGAATATTTATGCGTCCCATCTTGAAGAAAACAGCCTATGAATTGTGGAAAGGAAGAAAGCCAAACATTTCATACTTTCATCCATTTGGAAGTACATGCTTTCTACTCAACACAAAGGATGACCTTGTAAAGTTTGATGCAAAATTAGACAAAGGAATATTCTTGGGATATTCACCCAACTCCAAAGCATTCCGAGTATACAATTCCAGAACGATGGCAGTCGAAGAGTCTATCAATGTTAAGTTCGAAGATAAACACGTAAGTGTAAATCAGATAACTCCAGAAGATGATGAACTGGAAATATGTGAAGCTCCCTCATCAAATCCAGCTCAGCCATCATCGTCTGATAAAGAGACAAATTCAATTATTCCCACTTCAACTCAACCAGACGATGTCTGCGAAACTACGTCTGACGACATCTCCACAAGTCAAGTCATGACATCCAGTGGTATCTCACTACCTCGAGACTGGAGATTCAAACCAGATCATCCTCCCACACAAATTATTGGAAATGTCCATGAAAAGGTAAGAACCCGATCCACCTTTAATGATTATGCTAACTGTGCGTTTCTTTCTGAGATAGAACCGAAGAACATAGGTGAAGCACTACAGGATGAAGGATGGATCCTAGCCATGCAAGAAGAACTGAATCAATTTGAGAGAAGCAAATTCTGGGATTTAGTGCCTAAACCAGAAGACAAATCTATTATAGGCACTCGATGGGTCTTCAGAAATAAAATGGATGAAAATGGAAAAGTCACCAGAAACAAAGCTCGTCTGGTGGCCCAAGGGTATAATCAACAAGAAGGAATCGATTATACAGAAACATTTGCTCCAGTAGCAAGAATTGAAGCCACTCGTATTCTTCTGGCATTTGCATGTCAGCACTCTATAAAACTATTTCAAATGGATGTGAAGAGGGCGTTCCTAAATGGATACATTGAGGAAGAAGTTTACGTAAAGCAGCCTCCAGGTTTTTAAGATCAGGATCTACCAGACCATGTTTTCAAGTTAAGAAAAGCATTATATGGACTAAAGCAAGCGCCACGTGCATGGTACGATCGCTTAAGTTCATTCCTGATGAACAATGGATTCTCACGAGGAAGCATCGACAACACTCTATTTAGAAGAAAAAGGTCCAAGGACTTCATTCTGGTACAGCTGTACGTCGATGATATAATATTTGGGGCCACTAATGAAGCTCTCTGCTAATAATTCTCAAAACTGATGCAGAGTGAGTTCGAGATGAGTATGATAGGAGAATTAAAGTTCTTTCTAGGATTACATATCAGACAGGAAGGAACCAGAACCTATATTCATCAGACCAAATACATTAATGATCTACTAAAGAAGTATTGCATGGAGAAAGCAAAAGCCATGGGAACTCCCATGCATCCTGGAACAATACTGGACAAAGGTGACGATTCAACTCCGGTTGATTCAACCAAATACAGAGGAATGATAGGTTCACTGTTGTACGTTACCTCAAGTAGACCAGACATTATGTACATCGTCTGTGTTTGTGCAAGATTCCAGGTAAGTCCCCAAGAATCTCATCTTAGTGCAGTAAAGCGCATATGTCGTTATCTCATTGGAACAACTAATCTTGGTCTAGTCTATGAGAAAGGTGACGATTTCATGCTAAGAGGATTTTGTGATGCTGATTACGCCGCAGACAGAGTCGAAAGAAAAAGCACAAGTGGAGGTTGTCACTTTCTAGGACAATCTCTCTCTCAACGGCTGAAGCAGAATATGTCGCTGCAGGTTCTTGCTGCACCCAACTTTGTTAGTTCAGATAGCAACCTGAGAGGGGGGGTGAATCAGAGTTGCCCCGATTTTGCAGCGGAATATTGTAATTGCTTGAAAGTACAAGATGAAGGATGAAGGAAATGACACAGAGAGTTTTATCCTGGTTCACCTTCAATCCACCGAAGGCTACGTCTAGTCCCTCAAAGAAACCCCTTGAGGAGTTTTCCACTATTGATAAAAATTACTTACAAGTTCCTAACCCAAGGACCCCAAGAATTTCTACCAATATCCTGTGAAAGCAAACCACTTTCAACAGCCCCTGAAAGCAAACCGCTTTCAGTTCCTGAAGGCAAACCACCCTCAGACCTTGAAGGCTAAACCACCTTCAATCAACAACCCTTCACCGAATACCACGGTGAAGTTAGGATCCCTCAGAAAGATTACCACTTTCTGATGAACCACTCCACTGAATTCTACAGTGAAGATTTCCCATGATCAAGTACTCTTACGGATACTTGCACCGAGGACCCTAAGATATCTTATCAATCTTCCTGAAGCAACCCACTTCTGATTGATCAAGTCTTCTTAGCAATACTTGTGCCAAGGACCCTAAGAGAACCCATCATGCCTTGGAAAGCAAACCACTTTCTGATGACACCGCATTACCACGGTGGACTTTGAATCAAACTTGATTCAAAGGGCCTTTTTACAACCACCGAAAACTACGGTGAAAGAATCAACATGATTCAAATAGAAGAAGAAGAAGATGCCTTTTCTATGCATGATTCAATCCTTTTGACAAGAAGGATTGATCTTAGTTTGTATGCTCCAGGAAATTACAATGAAGGCTCTTCCATTCTGAGTTTCTCAAATGTTGAACATCATGAGTGTTCTTATGAAAATGAGAGAACCGAAACTCAGAATGATGACTTTAATGGATATGAAAGTTATGGACCAAGTCAGTTATGTTTCTGAGTGTCTAAGGACTTTATATAGGCACTAGAGGTCGTCCATGAACCAACACAACCTTTCCCAAACGGTTTGAGACACAATGGTTCATGAAATAACACATCTGTCGACCTGGTAATCGATTACCACAGTTAGTGTAATCGATTACACCATGCCGTTGAAGTTTGAATTTGAATTTCAAACTTGGTAATCGATTACACACTTGTGGTAATCGATTACACACATCCTGTAATCAATTACAGACAGTCCAGAACTCAGTTTTATCTATTTTAAACCCTAATTGAGTGTTCCTACCAAGTTTAACTTGTGAGAACATATCGTACTCAATTAGTTGATCTTTCATGAGCCTTCAAATGCAATTAAACCTTAATAAAGCATAGCACACTAAGTTGACAAGACTTACTTAAAACTAGAACCTTCATGTTTTGATCTTGACGTTCTGAGCCTGGTTCTTGAAGTCTTTCTTCTCTTAAGTCTTCTTGAAGTCTTATTGAAGTCTTCTTGAAGTCTTTCTTCTTTTTGTTCCTTTCTTTCTTGAAGTCTTCCTTTTCTCTTCTGAAGTCTTTCTTCTCTTAAGTCTTCTTGAAGTCTTATTGAAGTCTTCTTGAAGTCTTTCTTCTTTTTGTTCCTTTCTTTCTTGAAGTCTTCCTTTTCTCTTCTGAAGTCTTTCTTCTTTTTGTGATGTGTTTGTCTTCATCAAAACCTCAGTCGAGTCCAAGGACGAGACTTGATTTACAAACTTCTTTGGGTGAAGCATCAATTAGAGGATTATAATATTTTTTAGCATAACATTCCATTATTATGTGATAACAAAAGTGCCATTAATATTACAAGGAATCCTGTGTTGCATTCACGAACCAAACATATTGAAATAAAACATCATTTTATTCGTGATCATGTAGCCAAAGGAAATATTGACATTTCATACATACCCTCTGATGACCAACTGGCAGACATATTTTCTAAACCACTCATTGGAAATAAACTTGCATGCCTTAGAGAAAGAATAGGGATGTTTCCTGCACTATAGATATGCCTGCGTTAAGTTCGTCTGGTTAGTTCACTCTAAAATCAGCATCCACTACAAGATATGCATTTAATGCTGAAACAGTTGTGTCTTTTCATATGTATTACTTGCTCCGCACGCATACATAAATCCTGGCACTCCTTATCTCTCATCATTTAATGCGCATTAATTAACTGCATCATTCATCATGAGATTGATAATGTCGAGAAAATATTTACACTTTCCAACATGAAAATTGACAGTTTTGAAAATATATCTCTAATAACCGTTCTAATACTCTCATACTTTATACTCTGTGCACTTGTCGTTGTCTTTCTACTTTCCTCCTCTACAGAAATCATGGCTCCTAACAAACGAAGAAATGTAAGGACTCAAGAAGTCCTAAGCACAGAAGAGATTCAGATCATCCGGAAACAGCACGATCTTACTGCTCGCAATCGTAAACAACAAGTTTCTGAAATTGGTCCTGTGAAGATTGAACATTTGGGGGACAGAAAGCTTGTCACCCCTAGATATCTCAATCTAAAGATGTATGAGCATGCGAAGGTGGCCGGACTTGATCTCCTGCTCTCACAAGCATGGGGAAACTTGTTCGAAATTTCCACAACTTCAGTAATCACGCCTCTCGTTCAAGAATTCTACGATTGTGCCGTCAAGATAAACCCTAACCACATCCGAACAAGGTGCTTGGGGCAAGTAATCAATGTACACACCAGCGACGTATCTCAACTCCTCAATCTTCCTCTCGACGGGGTCTGCTACTCCTCTTCTTGGGAAAACTCTGAAAGCACTCCCTTCACTATCTGGAAGGAGGTTCCAAAAAGCTCCACCTCTCGACGAGTGAAAAACCTAGTGGAGGAATGCATTTTCCCTCATGCTGTTCTTAGCAAGGTTGTGTTACCTAAAGAAGGGTCTCGAGACTTAGTAAATAAGTTCTCTCAGTGGGCTCTATTCCAACTGCAGGATCGCAAGAAAGTTAATTGGCCTGACCTTCTGTTTCAATACATGTTCCATACTCTGGAGCAGTCTAACACCAACCTTCCCTATGGGTCTCTCATCACAGCCCTTATGCATCACAAGAAACTAATCAACCCCTCTATTGAAGTGGTGCACTACATTTCATCTGACTATGTCTCTGCTACTCCTATCAAATTTGGAGATGTTCGTCGTATGAATCTGTCCGTTGACATATCCGCAGTACCTCCTGAACTCTTAAGTGACTGGACTAAGAGGAATCAACAATGAAGACCTCCTTCACCAACTCCGTCTGATGCCTGCCTCAAACGTCGTCATCTGGACACTCCATCTCTACAATGTTCGGATCATGCTCACCAGACTGAGTCTCCCGAATGCTTGCCTACGCCCACGTTCTTGCATGCATCAACTTCGTCCAAACCACCTCCTGAGACTGTGCACTCCACAGCTGAACTCATTTCAGACTCTCATGCTCAATATTTGAAGTTCTTGCCTCAAATCTTTCACAAATATATTTCGGATGTCTTTGATGTCCACGATGATGGCAACTGTTGATTCCGCTGTCTTGCTCAATGGCTGGGTCATCCTCAGGATTACTGGCCAGAGGTTCGCAAGCTTCTTATCCAGGAACTTCTATCTCATAGAGTGCTGTAATTCAAAACATTCTGCTCTGACAAAGATATTGACACCTTTTGTCTGGCTCTCACGTTCAATGAAAATGAACCTGCACCTGAGTCCAAGTGGTTTACAGTTCCGGATACGGGGTTACTAGCTGCCACTGTGTTTCCCATTGTTCTAGTTACCTTAGCCCCTAACCAGTGTTGCACATATCTCCCACTCCTTGGCCCTGTTGATGATGCTCCTACAATTGCTGTTTTGGGCAACATTGCTAATCGACACTGGGTTCGCGTCAAGCTCTCCGAGAACTCTCCACTACCTACGATTTCACCTCAATGGAAGCACCATTGCTCTCCTGATGCCCGAGGATGGGAAGTGCCTCTTCAATCCAAAATCCTACACTTCAAAAATCTGCTACAACTTGAAGCTGAGCAGTTTCTGGATTCATTATTTGAAGTCCCTAGCATTGACAATCCCATCCATCTCGATGACGACTCTGAGCCTGACCCCACATCTAGCACTGACCTCTCTTGCTTAGACCTTGAATTCACTCGTCTCAACTTGCATGATATTGAAGTTGATCTTCGTCTGCACCTTGGTCAAAGTCAACTCGCTCCTTCAATGTCACAAAGGGTAGATGCTCACATTAATACACCTTTTAATGCATCTTATCCGTCCCCACCGGCTCTTATCCATAAAGCTATGGATCTGGATCTCAAACTTGCACCTCCGGGTTTCCTCACTTGTGATTCAGGCATGTCTCTCCATCAGATCTACTCCATGCCCTGTTACCCTCCAAGTTCCAGCTCTGCTTTGGGCAAACGCAAGCGCTCACAACATACACCTAATGCTCATCTGCTCTCAGATGTATGTCTTCAGGCCTTTGGTTTCCCTTTCTGCTTTGAGGCTGGATTGTGGCTTCCCCATGGATGTTCTGCTTCTCTGATCACTCCATCCATGCCCTCATGTCAACAATTCTTCCACTTCGATTGGGAACTCACTGTTCGCAGGGATGCCCACATTGCTTCAATTCATCTTCATCTGGCTGGTAGAGTTGCCTCCCTGGTTCTAAAGTTTAGGACATGGACACTGGTACTACTTCCTATGCTGCCACCCATTTTGAAGACTCTGGGTTCTACTTGGTAGTGTCTTTCTCCCTCACCGCTCATTCCTACTGTGGCATATTTCACTCCCATTCTGCCATCTCGTACAACATCCCCGTTGGTCACTCAAAGTTCAAATCCTGACTCCGATGATGTTCGCACCATGGTTTCCCTCCTTTCTCAGGAAGTTAAAACCTTCAACACTCGCTCATCTCATGAAAGGGCCGGTCTGCATCAAGATGTGAATGCTCGTCTTGAATCCATGAATACTAATCTTTCTGATAAGATAGATGCTCATTTCAATCAGCTGCAGAGCTCTATTGCTCTACTTCTAAGGCTTTCTAAGCCATCCTCTTAATATATTCTTATTGTTATCTTTTATCCTTACCTCTTATTATCTAAATGAATATTTTGTCTTTGTTTTTGATAATGTCAAAGGGGGAGAACTATATAACAAACGACAAAGTAGAAGATAGCACATATTTAGGGGGAGCTAATAAATATTAACCATAGGGGGAGGAAATTAGAAATATACAGGCCTTACTCTCATTTGTTTTTAGAAATTGTCATTATCAAAAAGGGGGAGATTGTTAGAGTAAAATATTTAAATGAATTAACCTATTTTGATAAATAACAATTTCTCTAAGTGTTACTGACTTCTTTAAAAGATTTCATATTCAGAAACACTTATGAACTGAAGCCATGCTGCAAACATTATCAAAAAGCAAATGAAGAGACCGTCCGCCTATGAGAAATGAGTCTGCCTCCAGAGTAAAGTTCGTCTGCCTACAAAGACCGTCCGGCTCAATCTTTGTCAAACACATAGGTTGACTAAAGAGCACTGATTGAAGACTCGTGCAAAAAGAATTAGCTTAAAGGAGATCGTGTTCTCAAACCGAAGTGAGTTGTCATGCACCTCTTGGTGGATCAGAGCATTAATGGCGAAAGAGACAGAATTAAGCGCCTTATTCCTTGAAGGTTCAAATTATCTGACATTCCTTAATTCAAGCTGCTTTCGCTGAATTAGCGGCGATATCCCCTGATCATCGTATCTCCCCAACGGCCAAATTCAAATCTTCTAGTCAGAGCATTAATTACCATATTAGTTGTAATGCACATGCATTAATTGCAGCTTCTGAGAACCAGAACAAAAGCATCGCCAGACGATATCACTCTCTATCTGTTGAAGAAGCATTTTTCATCTGGCAGACTACAACAAGCAGATGCAGAAGTATACGTTACTCACAATCAAGCAAATATTCAACGAAACTATTTTTGAAGATCTTCATTAACGCCTCCAGTTATCATCCTACTGAAGATATAAATAGTGGTCTCTGCATCATCTTCAACTTGGCGACTTACACACTATCAAAGCATTCAAATCTACCAAGTCAGTTTACAATTTAAACAAGCTTTAGTCAAGAACACTCAGTAACCTTAGCCTTCTCATTTTCTGAGTTTAGTCGCCAACTAGTGTGAATTTCTCATAGAGTGAAATCTCTTATCCTTTCTCACACAAGCCCTTCAGAGAACCAATTTGAATACTCTCTCTGATTTCAGAACTTCATAGTTTCTACCCACTCTTTGTGAAGAGATCCCTGTAGAAAACAAACCTTCTTGAAAAAGGAACTTGGAGAAGTCCTGTCGAATACTTCAGAGATAAAGGAGAAGTCCTTGAAAACTTGTAAAGGAGTATTCGTCAGAATACTGGGAGAAGTCCCTGAGAACACTTGTACTATTCTGTTGAAATAGTGGAAAATCTTGGTATAGCCAAGGACTGGACGTAGCCTTATCGGTTTTGGGGGTGAACCAGGATAAATATTGTGTGTGCTTTATTCTTCAAGCTCTAAATTTATCTCCGCTGCACATATCATTCAACGTTTTCGAACTAATTATAACTATATTGTGAAAAAAATTTCAAAAGTCACACACACAATTCAAACCCCCCTTTCTTGTGTGGTTTTATTACTATCACTCTCTGACTGCTGGTAACCCCCTGTCTAGGGTTTCACACCACACGCGCTGTTTCCGCCTTCATTGCAATCATTTCTCTTGAAAACACAACTGCCTAGGGCGACGTGGCTCAATGATGTGACTTAATTGCACCTCGGGATCTGGTTCCATTAAGTTTCCACTCACGCACTCCCAACCGTTGTGCCCTTTCTTCTTCCCCAAAGAACCTATAAAACCCCTTCACGGCTTGAACCCGTTCCTCCTTCTTGCTACATCTTCATCTCTCAGATTGCGTGCGATTTCCAAGCCTCCGGTTTTCCTCTCCGTCTTCACTTCTTGCTTCCACCGCGCCGAAGTTGTGCAAACTTCTTTTCCTCTCCACCATTAGTACGTTCTCTGTTTCCTTTGTCATCTTTTCTTGGTTTTATTCTGTAATATGGATTCTGAGATGGTTGGCCCCTCTTCTTCCGGTGGCGGAAATTACCAAAACCCTGAAAAACAGCCCCTTTCTTCTTCCCCCAGTGTTCGGTCCGGCACCGGAACCTCCAATGCATCCCCCAAAAAAGCACCATTATCCTCCAGAACCAAACTTCTAATTTACGAGGACTCACTCCCCAATCCTGTCCAAGAAGGCCTCGTCTCGACAAAAGTGTACTCCATTACCCCCGCCTTCACCGACGTTCAAAACCTGAAAAATTTTATTGAGCATATTGGCGGTCTTTGCACAAATAATTATGACACCAATTTGATAACCCGCCCTTGCTCCATGACTGATCGTGTTTGCGATACCCGGGCCACCGCCCGTTCCCCCCATTTCTTCTTCGCGTACTTGTATTTGTTTGAAGATTTTGGAATCCGCCTTCCTTTCTCTTCCTTCATTTGCGATGTTCTCAGCGCCCTGCAGGTCGACCCGTCCCAACTAACTCCTAACTCTTGGGGATTCATACGGGGATTCGAGATTTTGTGTGAGGCTCTAGGGATTACCCCTAAATACGAATATTTTTTCTATTTTTATAAATGTGTCCCGCCTAACAAGAAGGGATTATCCGTAGCGCCCACTAGCTCGTGGGTAATCCTTGCCGCCAAACCATCCAAGGCCAAATTTAAGGCTTGGAAAAGTAACACCCACGACCAATGGAAGTCACGATTCTTTAAAGTCGTTGACAGCCCTGGTATCCCACACATCCTTCGCCATGATGACATTGGCGTCCTGCGCTTTCCACCCTACTCGACCGAATCGCCCAAGTATACCCTTAGCGTGGAGGATGGGGCTCTTACTTGGGAGGATTGGGCGATCATTAAATATCTTTGGAGCGCCTCCCAAATCGACCTTGGCGAGCTGCTTTTTGCAGAGGGTAGAGGCACCGCCGAGGATTACTTGTGTGAGTTTTATTTATATACAATAAATACATTTATCATGCGATTCCGAATTTGACACTCCCTTTTTTTGTTTATAGTGAAGAAGCATCAACTCTCAAGGGCTGATCTCGCCCGCTTGGCGAAAGAGGCGAAGAAAAGGGCAGCCGAAAACCCAACTGCTCCCCCGGCACCCCCGCCTACAAACCAAGCCACACCGGCGCGCCAAACTGGGTCCCAGTCCACCCCACCTTCACAAGCTGGCGCATCAAGTCATGGTCCACCGGGAGGCGGCCCGATCCGAGAAACCGTAGTGTGGAAGTATGTTCCTGACCAAGCTGCTCCACCGCCTAAGCGCCGCAAATTTAAGCGTGCTGAAGAGCCAAAGAAGGCTGTTACTGAGGAACCCGCCACGGCCGCGGGCGGTGATGCTGCTGCCGAGAAGGTGCTTGTGGAGAATGCTGAAGAAGATGCTGAGGAGTTTGAAGACTTGGACTTCATCAAAGACAACCTATGCTTTGACAAGTACCTGGCGCACTCGATCAGTAACAATCCGCGCGCAGTAGGGGACAGAATTATGCACAGCAGCGTTGCGGTCGTCAGCTGGAGCTACACGCTGATGAAGAAACATGAAGAAAGAAGCAAAGAAGGCCCTCGCCGAACGCACTAAGAAGGTTCAATCCTTAACCACCAAGGTCGTAAACTTGTCGGCAACCATTGAGCAACAAAAGAGGGATCTTGCTGATGCTAATGTCTGTCCCCGCCTCGCCCGGGAGATGGCCGCTGAGTTGGAGACCTTAAGAGCTGAAAAAGCTGACTTGCAAAAGCAGGTATCTGATGCTGAGGCTCGCCACCAGGAAGCCCTGGCTGCTGAGAAGACTGCTCGGGACACTGAGTTTTTGGCCATGAAAAAAGAACTGGAAGCCATGTTTGCTGCTAAGAATAAGAGCCTCGAGGAGTCGACTGCAAAAGCCAAGGCTGAAGCTGAAAAGGTGAAACTGGCGGGCAACAATGCCGTTGCAGAAGCTGAGCAAAAGCTCAAGGTCGCCAACAAGGAATGCTCCAAGGCGAAGGATGAGGCCGCCTCTTTCGCCGCAGATTTGGCTGTCTTAAAGGAAGAGTTCGACGCTGAAAGTCTTAAGCAGTACACCATAGGTTTTAATACTGCTAAGACCCAAGTGCAATTTCTTCTTCCAGAGGCTGACCTTTCTACAATGGGGAAATGGAAGAACGTCACAGCCAATGGGCTTGGAGGCGAAGAATCTGAGGACGAGGCAGTAGACGCTGCCATTGATTGCGAGCAGAGTTGAGCGTTGTGGGCGGGAATTGTACTTCAGTTATCTTGTCTTTTTTTGTATTTGTCTTTTCTTTGTAATGCTGACCGCCAGCGGTCCACCCTTTGTACCCTCCTGCACAATTTTAATGAAATGTTTTGTCTAACACTTTGTAACCATTTCCTTGCTAAGCACTGAATTTCCTTTTATTAACAACAAAATCATAACAAATAATTTTCGCAAACACGGATATGTAACCTTCGCGGGTCGTCACTCCAAACTTTTCACGACTAATACGGTTACTCGTAAATACTTGTTTGTATATTGTGAAGAAACTATCTTTACCCGCGCCGCTAGTATCAATATATTTGACAAGAAAGTGACAACGCCTCTAGGCTGCCGATTTTAAAAACTTGTAAAAAAAAAATCCTCAATTGTAAATAGGTGTAAACGATTGATTTGAAAGTAATTTGAGGGCGCATCTGGGCCCTTGTTTGAAAAGAAGTAAACTGTGAAGGCGCGTCTAAGCCATAACAAAAGTGTTTTTCTAGGCCAGCATTGGACCTTTGTTGCACGCATGGTTTCCGCTCCCGTAACGTGTCGTACATGCATGGCTCTTCTAACGAGGCTTGGGGTGCTCGGTCTTACGCAACTAGGGCAGCCTGAGGCTAGAAATTTTATGAATCACGTGGTGACTCGCAAGCCCTGCGTTTGTGCTAATTGTCTGTTATGAGGCTTTGGCCCGCTCAAGGCGGGGCTTTCGCTCGACCTTATTCCGGTGAGACTTTGGCTTGATTTAATTCGATCAAGGCTTTTGCTCGCACGGCGAGACTTCTGCTCAATGAGACTTTTGCTCAGATCCCAGTGGCCACTGGGGTTTCCCGAGGCTTGGCTCAACAGACGTGCTCGATTTAATTCGATCAAGGCTGGGCTTTCTTCGCCGTATCGAACAAGGGTCGCACCCCACCGTTCCAAGCGAACCACCATTCACGCACCGCGCCTTCCCGCCTGGAGAGCGAGACGATGCGCCAGGCTGGGGAGTATTATTCCCCCTTGGCTTTGATGAGTGGATTTTATATGATGTTTTTAGGGTCTTTTTAGTCTTTTTATTTTATTATTTTTGAGTCACATGTAGGTTTTTTTATTGTTTTTATGTAGATTTTATATTTATTTTGCATTTTGCATGTAGATTAGATTTTTATTGTTTTTATATCTTTATTTTATATTTTTAGGGATTTTTTTAGTTATTTTATATTTTTAGGAAAAGCTGGTTAGTTATCATTTTTGGTCCAGGGACTAATGTGTAAAGTTTCAGAAAGTCAGGGACTAAGTTGTAAAAGTTCAAGAGTGGAGGACTTAAAGTGGAGATTGAGAGAATATGAGGGCTTGAATTGAAGTGCTAACCAAGGGAGGACCAAAGTGAAAAAGAAAAATATGAAGAGTCACTCTCCAATTTAGCACATGGAAAAAATGTTTAAAGAATTGATGAAGGGTTTCAGAACTAATCAAGGCTGGTTAGTGGCTTTTTATGGCCATCAAAACCCACTACCATGAATGAAGAAGGAAGAACAAGCAAGAAGATGAAGAAGCAGCATCCCAACGCTCCAGCGTTGGGATCCCAGCGCTCCAGCGCTGGGGTTCTGACTAGATGATGAGTCAGATTGTGTCCCAGCGCCCAAGCGTTGGAAAGCCAGCGCTCAAGCGCTGGGCCTCGGACAGAAAGTGGAATTTTAATGCATCCTAGCGCCCAGGCGTTGGGAAAGCCAGCGCTCAAGCGTTGGAGGCTGGATTTTTACTATAAATAGGGCCCTTTTCTTCACTTGTAAGACACACCATCATAGAATACAACAAGTATTCTCTCTTTCTCCCTCAAAGATCATTGTTCCTAGGACTTGTGGGAAGCCATACTTGAGCCCCTATCCAGGGTAATTCAATGAATCTTTTAGCCATGCTTGGCTAATTCTTCTTTTAAGTTTTTGGGTTGTTTTAATTTATAATTCATGTTCTAGTTTTCTTTTACATTTCTGAATAATATTTTCTATTCATGTTTATTTCTTTGTTCTTCATTAATCTTTATGCGCAAAAGGTTTCATGCTTTCTACTTATTCATAAGGCCATTTGTTAAGTAGTAAGGGAAATAGGAAATAAAAAAGGTTATATGTTTGCATTACTTAATGCTATAAGGATGTACGTAATCTTGTGTTGGCTCGGACTCCTTCTTCATCTTCTTCTCTAATTAACTAATAACCAATGCTATGGAGTTAGTAATTAGGAAAGGAAGTTCTACATTTCTTAAGGCCATTAGGGTGTAGAAACTTAGGCTATAGCACCATGAATTTGAATTTAAAGTTCAGAAATTTAGTAAGAGTTTTCTAGCATGTTTTATAGATTATGTAAATCAACCCAAGAGCTTAAATTCCTCTCATCTTATTTCTTATCATTTTATGCTATTGTTATATCTTTGTTCTAAACCAACTTCATATTTATTTCTTTTATTTTTAAGTACTAAATTTTATATCAATAAGAACACCTATCCCTTGGGTTCGATAATCTTTTATATTACGCGATAGTAAATTGTACACTTGCAATTTCATTATCAAGTTTTTGGCGCCGGTTCCGGGGATAGGTTCTTTCAAGTTCTTATTTTTATTTTATTTAGTACTTCTTGTTTATATATTAAAAAAAAGAGAAAAAAATATATATATAAAAAAAATTGTGATGAACTGGTGCTGCTAATTTTGTTTGCTAAGTATTGTCAGGTATAGCAATGGCTGAAACATTTGAGCAAAGGAAGGCAAAAATCCGGGCTGAGGTTGAAAAGGAATATGAGAAGTCGAAGCAGGATATCTTCACTCTAGTTAGAGAGTTTTACTCTGATATAGATTGCAAGAGGAAATCCGGATTTTTGCCAAGTCCTGAGCAAGAATGTAAGGCCAGGGAGATTCTACAAGTAAAGATACAATGCATTATAATGAGGCAGCCCGGGGATGAACAACAATCACCTGTTCATGAAAGTGAACTTGTGGTTCAAAAAGAGGAGGTGAAAGCAACCTTCATTGTAGAATTTGTCCTTAAAGACAAATTGGAGATGGAGGAAGAAGAACCTCAAGGAACCTATGCTATAGGTTCAGAAAAGCAAGGAATAGAACAGGGAAGGGAAAATTTATTTATCTCTTCCATTTTTAATTTGAATATTGTTGCCTTGTTAGCTGAAAAATCATTTGGCACCATGTTGTACTTGTGCCAAAATATGCATGATTTGCGGGGTCTAAAGAATTTTGTAATAGACCCCGGTTGAAAGTAATTAGTGGAAGGGTCTATCTCGGACCTAAACATTGAGCTGGTTGGGAGACAACCCAACTTAGGATAGTTTAAATTTTTGTCATTTAAATTTCTGCACAACTCTTGTAAATAAATAAAAGAAAAAAAAATTCTATGTTTTGCTGCAGGAGGGGCCAGCGCTCAAGTGCTGGAGGCCAACGCTCATGCGTTAGGCCCCTGCCAGTTTCCCCTATTCCAGTTTGACCCAACGCTCCGGCGCTGGAGGGCTAGCGCTCATGCGCTAAGCCCCTGGAATCCACCCAGTTTATTTTCTATTTTCCAGCGCCACAACGTTGGAACCCAGCGCTCAGGCGCTGGGACCTCTGATGCCCAGTTTTTATTTTAATTCCAGCGCCCAAGCGTTGGTATCCCCAACGCTCAAGCGCTGGAGCTCGGGCAGTTTGCTGTTTTTACTTTTGTTTGCTGTTTTTAGTTTTAATAAATTGTGTTCACCATTTTCTTAAAAATTTTTAAGGTTCTATGAGTTTTCCCTTGGTTCTAATCTGGTCTTAATTTTTGGGAACTCAAGAATTCTTGTTTTAAAAGGTGGACACAAATTTTTCAACCCATAAGCTTGTGTGCTGATTTTGGAACTAACAAGTCAAGCAAGTTTCTACTTGTGAGACTTTTGTTTGTTCAATGTTTCAGGATAGGTACCAAAAAGAGGAAGAGCCCTCTTGAACTTGAGTGTTCAAAGTGATTTTTACATTGAGGTTCCCTTGGACCTTTGTGGAAAATTTGTTACTATACCAGCTTTTTATTTTTATTTTTATTTTTCTTTTTATAGTTTTTAGTTTTATTTTTATTTTTAGTTTAGTTTTTCTGTTTTATTTGTGCATGAGTCTTTGAGTATATTATCCATTCTGAAGTTGCTATAGCTTTGTGAAATGCTTTATCTGATTGAACTGCTTTGTGAAAAATTCTATGTTTTTAAGCAGTTAGGATTGCATGCTGTAGAAAGGATTTTTGATATCTTGATTGTTTGGTTGTTGGCAAAAGTTTTTCTGAGTTCTAAAAAGGGTACCACTTACCCTATCTTTTTCTGAGAGCTGAGGACTCTGATGCAGGATTGTAAGATTTTTCTGCCTTGTGTTGCATGTTGATTGGAGTTTTGTGTACTTTGTGAGTTGAGAAGAGATTATAGGCATTTTTGAAAACTCAGATTTTTGCTTGAAATGTTATATCCACTAGTAGCCCCTTTTGAGCCTTAAAAGAGTCATTCTTTGGAGCCTACTTTGTGTGATAATTTTTCAGTTGTTATAGTGATGCATGTGCTGATTTGTTGGAGCTATATGTGTGGGTTTCTCTTTAAAAAAAAAAAAAAAGATGAAGGAAAAAATTGGAAAAAAAATAAGGTATGTGCCTTAGGAAAAAAATAATGAAGTAGTGGGGTGAGAAAGAGTATGAGGGGAGTAAAATTCAAGTCATTCATCCCATACATTCCACTACTTTGTTCAAAAAAAAAGGGAAAAGGAAAAAATTGAGAGAACCCTTGTATGAATTGTTGAGCTCTTAATCAAGAAAAATCACTTAACAACAAATTCTGAGTCAGCCAATAGAGTTGCCAAGTTTTGAAATCCACACCTTAAATTGTTCAACCCTTTGGCCAAGTTACAACCTTCAAAAATCTCTTCAAAATCACTTGGTTGCTTTACTTCAGTTTTGATTTGAATTATAGGCAGGATCATTGAGCTTTCTTGTTTTCATGGAGAATATCATTTTGTGAGCTTATTTGATGAACTCAAACATGTTAAAAGCCAAGCCTAACTTTCTTGATTCTTTGTCTATAAAACATGCATGTCTTCCTTTTCTGCTGAGCTTTCTTTGAAAGGTTTCTGTGCTTCAAGTTGTAATCAGATAAAACTTTCTCAAAACCCAGGGACGAGTTTTTCTTTAAGTTTTTGTCGCTTGAGGACAAGCTGTCGTTGGGTATAGTGGTGTGATGAGTGGATTTTATATGATGTTTTTAGGGTCTTTTTAGTCTTTTTATTTTATTATTTTTGAGTCACATGTAGGTTTTTTTATTGTTTTTATGTAGATTTTATATTTATTTTGCATTTTGCATGTAGATTAGATTTTTATTGTTTTTCTATCTTTATTTTATATTTTTAGGGATTTTTTTAGTTATTTTATATTTTTAGGAAAAGCTGGTTAGTTATCATTTTTGGTCCAGGGACTAATGTGTAAATTTTCAGAAAGTCAGGGACTAAGTTGTAAAAGTTCAAGAGTGGAGGACTTAAAGTGGAGATTGAGAGAATATGAGGGCTTGAATTGAAGTGCTAACCAAGGGAGGACCAAAGTGAAAAAGAAAAATATGAAGAGTCACTCTCCAATTTAGCACATGGAAAAAATGTTTAAAGAATTGATGAAGGGTTTCAGAACTAATCAAGGCTGGTTAGTGGCTTTTTATGGCCATCAAAACCCACTACCATGAATGAAGAAGGAAGAACAAGCAAGAAGATGAAGAAGCAGCATCCCAACGCTCCAGCGTTGGGATCCCAGCGCTCCAGCGCTGGGGTTCTGACTAGATGATGAGTCAGATTGTGTCCCAGCGCCCAAGCGTTGGAAAGCCAGCGCTCAAGCGCTGGGCCTCGGACAGAAAGTGGAATTTTAATGCATCCTAGCGCCCAGGCGTTGGGAAAGCCAGCGCTCAAGCGTTGGAGGCTGGATTTTTACTATAAATAGGGCCCTTTTCTTCACTTGTAAGACACACCATCATAGAATACAACAAGTATTCTCTCTTTCTCCCTCAAAGATCATTGTTCCTAGGACTTGTGGGAAGCCATACTTGAGCTCCTATCCAGGGTAATTCAATGAATCTTTTAGCCATGCTTGGCTAATTCTTCTTTTAAGTTTTTGGGTTGTTTTAATTTATAATTCATGTTCTAGTTTTCTTTTACATTTCTGAATAATATTTTCTATTCATGTTTATTTCTTTGTTCTTCATTAATCTTTATGCGCAAAAGGTTTCATGCTTTCTACTTATTCATAAGGCCATTTGTTAAGTAGTAAGGGAAATAGGAAATAAAAAAGGTTATATGTTTGCATTACTTAATGCTATAAGGATGTACGTAATCTTGTGTTGGCTCGGACTCCTTCTTCATCTTCTTCTCTAATTAACTAATAACCAATGCTATGGAGTTAGTAATTAGGAAAGGAAGTTCTACATTTCTTAAGGCCATTAGGGTGTAGAAACTTAGGCTATAGCACCATGAATTTGAATTTAAAGTTCAGAAATTTAGTAAGAGTTTTCTAGCATGTTTTATAGATTATGTAAATCAACCCAAGAGCTTAAATTCCTCTCATCTTATTTCTTATCATTTTATGCTATTGTTATATCTTTGTTCTAAACCAACTTCATATTTATTTCTTTTATTTTTAAGTACTAAATTTTATATCAATAAGAACACCTATCCCTTGGGTTCGATAATCTTTTATATTACGCGATAGTAAATTGTACACTTGCAATTTCATTATCAGGCTTCTTGGAAACGGCAAAAGAAATTTTCTTTATCGCCACTGGACTACTTAATTTTAAATGTGTAATTTAGACCACCTCTGGGCCTTGGAATTTAGACCACTACTGGGCCTTGAGATTTAGACCTTTTTAGGGCCTTGGGATTTAGACCACCGCCGGGCCTCGGAGTTCGAGCATGCTTATTCGGGCGATCCCATACTAGCGTCAATTTGCATTCTATTGACATATGGGGCGGCCAAATTTTGTTACAAGGATCGCCTCATCAGACTTTTACCTCGGAGTCCTTAAGACTGTTGGAAAATTCCTCCACGCCCTTGCTTTGTACTTGCAAAACTTTTGGTTTTTAGCTAGACCATCTTAAGGCCCAATTATTGACCTTTTCATAGGCTGAATTTATTATCTTTATTGAATGGAATTAAATCACTATTAGACCAATACTAGGCCGCTACCACAAGGGCACCGCCTTTATTTTTCTTGTAAGAGTTCATCCTTACACAGCACATACTCAACTGTAATAATGTCTTAGGTGAGTGGCGTTCCAGGACCTTGGGACTCTCTTGCCAAACAAATCCGTTAAATGATACACTCCATTGCCTAGAGCCTCTGTGATCTTGAAAGGGCCTTCCCAATTAGGTGTTAACTTGTTAACATCCGTGGTACCTGTTCATCTACGAAGCACTAGATCTCCAACGCGCATTGTCCGTGGAAGGACCCGTGAATCATATCTTCGAGATATACGCTGCTTCATGGCCTCCCCTCTGAGGCGAGCCTCTTCTCGTACTTCTGGGGCCAAGTCCAAACTTACGAACAAATTGCTTTGGTTGTGCTCCGGATCTGTTGCCACCGCCCGCCATGCCTTATTCTTTATTTCGACCGGTAACATGGCGTCTGCTCCATAGGTTAGCTTAAAGGGTGTTTCTCCTGTAGTCGACTGAGGGGTAGTATTGTATGACCAAAGGACAGTGGGCAACTCTTCTAACCAGCGTGCCTTCGCTTTGTTAAGACGCCTCTTTAACCCTGCCAAGATAACTTTGTTAGCAGCCTCTGCCTGCCCATTCGTTTGGGGGTGCTCCACCGAAGTGAAACGATTCTGAATTCCCCATTCCTCACAAAAATCCTTAGTCGCCTGACTTGAAAATTGAGTTCCATTATCAGAGATAATTGCCTGAGGCACGCCAAACCTGCAAATAATTCTTTGAAAATAAAACTTTTTAATTTTCTCAGAGGTAATGGAGGCAAGTGGTTCTGCTTCTATCCATTTGGTGAAATAATCCACCGCCACCAAAATGTATTTGAACTGCGACCTTGCAGATGGGAATGGTCCAACCAAGTCCACTCCCCAAAGGGCGAATGCCATGGAGAAGATATGGTCGCCATCAACTCGGGGGGTGCCCTATGCAAATCTGCAAATACCTGACATTTATCACATTTCTTCTCATAGAGCTGACAATCCTTCCTCAAGGTTGGCCAATAGAACCCAACTCTTAGGATTTTTGCGCCCAACGACCGGCCCCCAATGTGACTGGCACACGTCCCTTCGTGAACTTGCTTCATCAGGTCCTGAGCCTGGGCCTCAGTGACACGTTTTAACAAAGGCACTGAGAAACCCCGCCTATACAACTCGCCTTGTATCATCGTGAAATAATTGGCTGCCCGCCTCCTTTCCTGCGTGATCGTGGTCGTTCCCCCCGGAGATTCGGTCAATACTTCTATTATTGGCGACATCCAAGTGTTCCCTTCAGCCACAACACACACTTGGTCCGCCCTTTCAATACTCGGAGAATGCATGACTTCGTGGATAACAGATCTGTAATTTCCCGGTCGCCTTGTGCTTGCTAGTTTGGCGAGCATATCAGCCCGCTGGTTTTTCTCTCGAGGAACATAACTAATTCCCACAGTTTGAATCTCCTTCATCAAATCCTGAGCCCGCCTCAAATACCTTTCCAGCAGCAGATCTTTAACCTAGTAAACGCCATTTATTTGATTGGTCACCAAGAGAGAATCGCTTCGGATCTATAGAGTTTCTATCTCAAGTTCCTTCGTCAGACTCAAACCAGCCAACAACACCTCGTACTCAGCCTGGTTATTACTGACTTTGAACTCAAACCTGAGGGATTGCTCAATTTGCACTTCTTTTGGACCACTCAATATAATGCCCACCCCACTGCCACGCGAGTTGGACGAGCCAACAATATGGAGGACCCATGCCCTAGAGCCTGGTTCCTCACCCGCTATTGTTAATTCGGCTACAAACTCTGCTAGCCTTTGCGGCGAGACCTTTCCCCTCGCCTCATAGATTAAGCCATACTCCGACAACTACACGGACCAACCAACCAAACGCCCGGAAATGTCAGGCTTCTGAAACACCTGCCTTAATGGTAAATCCGTTTTAACCTTTACCTGAAAGCTCTAGAAATAAGGTCTTAATCGACGGGCCGTAACTAGGACCGCCAAGGCCGCCTTCTCAATTCTTTGATACCGCTTTTCGGCTCCCTGCAATGTGTGACTTACAAAATAAAGGATATGTAACTCGCCATCCACCTCCTGCGTAATTACGGAACCCAAGGCGCGATCAGTGATAGCAAAGTAAAGCAATAAAGGCTCGCCCACTATTGGCTTATACAGTATTGGCGGTTTAGACAAAAATTGTTTCAACTGCTTGAACGCCTCTTCGCACTCAGTCGTCCATTCAAATTTCGAGCTTTTCTTTAGACATTTGAAGAATGGAGCCGCCCTCTCTCCTGCATGCGGTAGAAAGCGGGCTAGAGAGGCAACCTTTCCAGCTAAACGTTGGACCTCTTTGACCGAGGACGGACTAGCCATTTCTAGGATCGCCCTGCATTTGTCAAGATTAATCTCAATGCCCCTTACTGTTACCATGAAACCCAAGAATTTTCCTCCCAAGATCCCAAAAGAACATTTGTCTGGGTTCAAGCGCATGTTGTAATGCCGCACTCGCCCGAAAGCCTCGCCTAGATCGGCCAAATGATCATCTGCCTTTTCGAACGTCACAATCATATCATCCACATAAACCTTCATGTTCCTTCTCACCTGCTCTTCAAACACCTTATTCATCAAGCGTTGGTAGGTTGCCCCCGCATTCTTAAGCCCAAAAGGCATTGTTTTGTAACAATAGTTGATTTTTGGGGTCATGAATGCTGTCTTCTCTTCATCTTGTGGATGCATACATATTTGATTATAGCCTGAAAAGGCGTCCATCAGGCTAAGAACTTCATTTCCAGACGCCCCATGAACCAGCTTGTCAATGTTGGGTAGAGGATACACATCCTTTGGGCACGCCTTATTCAAGTCTGTGTAATCAGTGCACATGCGCCATTTTCCATTTTCCTTTTTGACTAGTACCACATTTGCCAACCAAGTTGGGTATTTAACCTCCCTAATAAAATTTGCCTCCTTAAGCTTTGCAGTCTCCACCTCAACTACCTTTGTTCGTTCTTCCCCCATTTTCCTTCTTGTTTGGGCGACTGGTTTGACTTCCTCCTTGATTGCCAACTTATGACAAATTACACTCGGACTGATGCCTGGGACATCCTTCAGTGTCCAAGCAAATAAATCCAGATTGTCCTCCAGCAGGCGAGTTAGGCGGTCTTCCTGTGTAGGGGTCAATTGTGTTCCTATTTTCAACATTCTTTGTCCCACCTTTACCGTTTTTGTTTCTTCAATGGGTCGAGGGCGGGAACCCGGTGTCTCCACTCTGGGATCAAGTGTGCTTCCCTCACTAATCTCGTAGCATCGATGGCCAACCTTGGCATTCTGCTTCCCATAATTAGCAACGCTCTCCCTGTAGCATTCTCGCGCTCTGATCTGATCGACCGCCAGCGTTCCTATCTGCCCATTGGCCAACGGATACTTTACCTTTAAATGCTTGGTGGATATAACTGCACAAATCTGATTAAGAGTGTCACGGCCAATTAAAACATTATAAGATGACTTACACGCGAGCACAATGTACTTGACGTTGACCGCCCTAGCAAATCCTTCCGAGCCAAAAACTGTCTTCAGTTCTACGCATCCCCCGGGCACCACATGTTCACCAGTGAACCCAATTAACGCTCAAGTGTAAGGCGACAATGCTTCCTCCTTGAGACCCATCCTCTCTAACGTGTCACCATATATAATATCAGCTGAACTTCCTTGATCCAGAAGCACCCGCCGCACATCATAATTGTTAATTCTCAGTTGTACCACAACGGGGTCGCCCTTGTGCGGTAGTACTCCTTTGAAATCCTCATTGGTAAATACAATATTGGGATGTTTGAACCCGAATTCTCCCTCTTGAATAGAATCTACCGTCGCATGTGCCTAACGTACATACCTCTCATCATTGAAGCCTCCAGAAATACAATTGACGGTTCCCACAGGATCTCCCATGGGCGCCTCGCCATCCGCCTCATCAAAGTCGTCGTCTCGAGGAGCTTGTCCCGATCGCCCTGCACCTTGTGCAGGAACTGATTTAATATACTGGCCGAAATGCCCCGCCTTTATCAATCGCTCGACCTCCCGTTGCAGGGTAACACAATCGTCCGTATCGTGGCCCAGAACACCATGATACTCACACCATCTCCGGGTATCTACGTTCATTGGGGGGCGTTTAGGGGGATACGGGCGAGCTATCAGATTAGTCTCCCTGTTTTCCGTCAATATTTGAGAGAGACTGACCGACAACGGCACCTTTGCCCGCTGGGCCACTGGTGAATAGCGAGGTACTTGAGGTGCTGGCTGCTGTGCCTGTCGTTGGGGTGTTGTCCGTCGTACAATCTCTGGGCGGGTTACGTAGTTTCGACGCTCCTGATTAGTAAAGCCGGCTATATGATACGGGTTACTACGGTTTCTCCTTAGAGGATCCCGGGGCTGTTCCCGTTGAGTGAACACATCCACCTGCCTCCCTCGCCCTTCATGTCTTCTTGAAGGCGCATCTAGTATGTCCCGCGCTCTCTTCTGTTCATCATCCTCTTCCTCCAATATGAAATCTTGCACTCGAGCCCTGAGGTCCGCCATGTCTCGTGGCGGGCGCCTACTGAGTTTAATATTCAAAGTAACTGCCCTCAAGCCTTGCTTAAAGGCGTTCACACAGGTCTCCTGAGGCGGATCATCAATTCGCACCAACGTGGCATTGAACCTCGCCATGTACTACTTCAGGGTTTCCGACGCGCACTGACGAATATTGAATAAAACTCCCGTCGTTACCCTTTGGCTCCTGCTTGCTGCAAAGTGTGATAAAAACTTATACGAGAACTCTGTGACGCTATTTATGGAATGCGACAGCAATTTTGAAAACCAAGCTAATGCTGTTCCCTTCAACGTTGAAGGAAACAATCTGCATCGGACCACATCAGACGCCTGACTAATCACCATTTTAGTCATAAACGACTGCAGATGCTCCTTAGGATCCGATTCGCCAGAGTATGTGTCCAATACGAGTTGTTTCACCACATCCGGTACGGGGACCGCCTGGATGGCGAGCGAGAAGGGTTGAAAGTCCACCACACTCTCAGCTTCCTTGAGACTCTCCATGCCTGGGTCCTTTTGCTGACGAAAATACTCCAGCTGAGCTTGCAGATGTTGGTATTGCTGCTGCACAAAATCCAGAGCACCGCACACCTTATTCCATTCAGCCACAGAGATGTTGAAGGGAATCTGGTTCGGCGCGCCACCGCCCGGCATTTCCGCCTGCGGCGATCCGAGGTTAGGGGTGGGACTCAGCGGTGGTGGGGGAGGCGGCATAGGTTGACCGCCCGCCGTCCGTTCTCCCCGACCACGGCCTCGCCCTCTACGACCAGTGCCTGACATAGCTACTCCTAGAGTTCGTGGGGTTTAGTTTACCTTTCCCCACAGACGGCGCCAAAAATGTTCTGGGAATAGAACAGTATAGGAGAGAAGTAGACTAATATTATTGATTAGTGAAAATGTCCACCCATTTACATGACCCTCCCTTTGCTATTTATAGGGAGGAGAGCCATAATGACAATTAATTAGCACTAAGCCAATGGGCCGCTAAAGTTTGGCCCAACATATTACAAAGTCCAACCCCCATACGTATTACAAGTTTACCCCCATATCCTAGCCTAAACCCACCCTTTGTCTAGACGCCCCCCCCTCCCCCGCAATGTGAGGGGAAACTGGATCGCCCTTAGTAGATCATGGGCGCTCGCCCTGTCCACATAGCTCTAGCAATTTCAGCTCATGAATCACACTAACAACTTTAAAAATTATCACACAAAGGTAGGCTTCAATAAAATGACTCTTTTAAGGCTCAAAAGGGGCTACTAGTGGATATCAAATTTCAAGCAAGAATCTGAGTTTTCAAAAATGCCTATAATCTCTTCTCAACTTACAAAGTATACAAAATCCCAATCAACATCCAACACAAGGCAGAAAAACCTTACAATCATGCATTCAGAGTCCTCAGCTCTCAGAAAAACATAGGGTAAGTGGTACCCTTTTTGAACTCAGAAAAAAAAAAACTTTGCCAACAACCAAACAATCAAGATGTCCAAATCATTTCTAACAGCATGCAATCCTAACCGCATTAAAACATAGAACCTTTTCAAAAAGCAGTTCAATCAGATAAAGCATTAACATAAAAATAGTAGCATTCAGACTGGATAAAGACACTCAACCATGCAGTTTAAAAACCTTAAAGCAAAAATAAAAACTAGCACTAAAAATAAAACTAAAAACTATCAAACAGAAAAACTAAAAGCTGGTATTTTTCACTTTTTCTTTTTTTATTCATTTACAAATGTCCAGGAAACCTCCTTGCAATTTCAACTTTGAACACTCCAAGTTCAAGAGGGATCTTCCTCTTTGGTACCTTTCCTGCAAAATTGAACAAACAAAGTCTTAAAAGCTAAAGCATGCTAGACTTGTTAGTCCCCAAAACAGCATATTTAAGAACAAGGGTTGAAAATTGTGTCCACCTAAAAACAAGAATTCTTGAGTTCCCAAAGATCAAAGCCATTATAGAAGCAAGGGAAAACTCAAAGAATCAAAAACTTTTCAAGAGCTGGTGGACACAAAATTATTTAAAAACAAAGTAAATAGAAAATAAAATAAAAAGCAGAAAATTGCTCGAGCTCCAGCGCTTGAGCGTTGGGTTTGCCAATGCTTGGGCGCTGGAAAAAAAAGAAAAAAAAAAGGGCAAACAGGGTCCCAACGCCTGAGTGTTGGGTTTCCAACGCTTGGGCGTTGGAAATTAAAATAAAAACTGGGAGATTCCAAGGGCCTAGCGCATGAGCGCTAGCCCTCCAACGCTGGAGCGTTGGGAACAACTGGAATCAGGGGGGTCTGGCAGGGGCCTAACGCTTGAGCGTTGGCCTCCAGCGCTTGAGCGCAGGCCCCTCCTGCAGCAAAACATAGAATTTTTTTTTTGCTTTTATTTATTTACAAGGATGATGCAGAAAATTAAAGGACAGAAAAATTAAACTATCCTAAGTTGGGTTGTCTCCCAACCAGCTCATTGTTAAGGTCCGAGATAGACCCTTCCCTTTTTAATCAATTAGGGGAAGTCTTCCTTCTTTTGGTAAATACATCATCTTTAAAATCATCCTCTTGCTCGGACTCATAATGCTTAAGAGTCCGGAATACATAAAACTTGATCTTTTCATCCCCTACCTTCAAAGATAGGAGGCCTTCTGCCACATTAATCTTGGTGTTTCCTGGAGCAAGGAATGGCCGCCCAAGAATTAACGGTACCTTAGAGTCTTCTTCCATGTCCAAGATCACAAAGTCCACCGGGAAGACAAATTTGTCAACCCTCACAAGCACATCTTCAGCAACTCCATATGGGTATTTTATTGACCTGTCTTCCAACTGCAAACACATAAGAGTAGGAGTGGCCTCTCCCATGTCCAACTTTCTAAACATGGAGAGTGGCATGAGGTTAATACTTGCTCCCAAATCACAGAGAGCTTTTGCATTTGGAAACCCCTCAATGTCCACAGGTATAGTAAAGTTCCCCGGATCTTTCAACTTTTGGGGTAGCTTTTTTGATACAATTGCTGAACACTCCTCAGTCAACATTACAGTCTCTTCAACCTCACTCAACTTCCTCCTTCTAGATAAAATATCTTTCATAAATTTGGCATAAGTAGGCATTTGTTCCAAGGCTTCGGAAAAAGGGATATTTATTTGAAGTCTTTTGAAAATCTCAAGAAATCTTGAGAATTGTTTTTCCAAATTCTTTTTTAAAGCCTTGGGAAATGGTACTTTACCAATTTTCTTAGAAGGGGAGATCACATTTTCAACAATCTTTTTAGCATTATTCTCATTCAGCACACTCCTCTCTTTTTCTTTCTCCTCACAATTCACTTCTTGTTCAATCTTCACTATCCTTTCGGGCATAGTTTTACCACTCCTAAGAGTGATAGCTGAAACATTCTCTACATTCACTTGCAGCAATGTCCAGCTTGTCTATTGTATAATCATTCAAAGCTGCATAAAACTTCTTCGCCTGATCTGCAATGGAGATATTGTGACCTGGGCACCTTCTTAGGAGTCCCTTGAACCTTTCCCATGTTTCATACAGGTTCTCAGCATCTTGTTGAATGAAGGAGTTGATTTCCTGTTTCAACTTCCTTATCCGGTTGTAAGGGAAGAATTTAGCCATGAATTTCTCGGCCAAATCATCCCAGGAGGTAATGCTCCTGTGAGGTTGTGAAGACAACCACTCTTCTGCCACATCTCTTAAGGAAAATGGAAACAGCATAAGTCTTACCGTATCCAAGTGAACATCATTTCTCCTTAAAGTGGAGAATTTCCTGGTGAATCGCTCCAGATGAGTATGGCAGTCTTCATTGACACTTCCACCAAATTGGTTTTGACTAACCAAAAAGATGAAGTGTGGAGGAATTTGAAAATTTGGTAGTGCATCCTCCGGTACCACAATACTCCCCTCAAAATTATAATCTACCTGAGGAGCTGTGATATCCCGAAGGGAACGGTTGGCATCCCATGCTTCCTCCTCAGCTCTTTGTCTTTGAAGCCTAGCTTGGACTTCCTCTTCAACCCGTGCATTGTACTCAGCACGAAGGCACTCTTCCATCTGTGCTTGTGTCTCTGACATGGCCCTTGCTAATCTTCTTTGCTCCGCTAATCTGCGATGCAAAGTTCTTTCAATTTCAGGGTCGAATTCAAAATGTCCTACCATGCAGAAAAGCAAAAGAAGTTAATAGCACCTATTCACCAAAATTTTTAATAAATTTTTATTGTTGTTTTTTTATATATACAAACAGCACTAAATAAAATAATAAAAAGAACTTGAACAGAACCTATCCCCGGCAACGGCGCCAAAAACTTGATAGCCAAATCCGCAAGTGCACGGATGGTTATCGCGTAGTACAAAAGATATCGAAACCAAGGGATAGGTGTCTTATTTAGTACTTAAGCAGAAAAATGAAATGGTGTACTTTATTGATGGTTTGATTAAGACCAAATTAGATATAACAATAAAATATAAAGAAGAAAAGATGATGAGATTTAAGCACTTGGGTTGAATTACATAGTTTATAAAATATGCTAGCAAACTCCTACTTAATTTCTGAATTCTAGAACCAAGTTCATGATGCTATAGCCTAGTATTTCTACAAGTTAATTCCTTACAAATGTAGAACTTTCTTCCTAATTACTGAATTCAATTCCTTGCAACTTAGTTAACTAGAGAAGAAGATGAAGATAAAGTTCAGGCCAACATAAAGCTACGTCTATCCTAATTCCTTAGTGATATATACTTATAGCCTTTTTTAAATCCTATTTCCCTTACTACTTACCAATTTCCATTGTTATAAGTAACAAGCAAGAACTCTTATGCGCATTAAGAGGAAATGAAGAACAAGGAAATAAAACATAAACTGGAAATATTATTCAGAAATGTAGAAATAAACTAAGACATAAAATATAAACTAAAACAACCCAAGATACTTAAAAGAATTATCCAAGCATGGCTAAAAGAGGCATTGACTTACCCTGGATAGGAGCTCAAGTTTGGCTTACCACAATTCCTAGGATCAATGCTCTTAAGGAGGAAAGAAGAATACTTGTTGTATTCTAAAAAGGTGTGTCTTACAAGTGAAGAAAAGACCCATATTTATAGTAAAATTCTGCCCTCCAGCGCTTGAGCGCTGGGATCCCCAACGCTTCGGCGTTGGGTGCATTAAAATCCCACGTTGCAGATATAGGCCCAGCGCTTGAACACTGGCTTCCAACGCTTGAGCGCTGGGATGAAAATCCAACTCAGCTCCTAGTCAGAGTCCCAACGCTGGAGCGTTGGGGAGTCCAACGCTGGAGCGGTGGGGAGTCCAACGCTGGAGCGGTGGGGAGTCCAACGCTGGAGCGGTGGGGAGTCCAACGCTGGAGCGTTGGCTCGACTGCTGGTTCATCTTCAAGCTTTTCTCTCCTTCATGGTTGTGGGTTTTCAATGCCTTCAATGGCCTCCACTCAGCCTCTATTAAGTTCTGAAACCTCCTCTCCACTACCATCAATCCTTCAACCTTATTTTACATGTGCTTAAATCAAAGAGTGTTGCTTCATATTCTTGATTTCCAATTTAAGTCCTCTCTTTGCTAGCACTTCAATTCTGGCCCTTTAACTCTTGAAACTTCACTTTCCATCCTCTGCTCTTGAACCTTTACACTTTAATCCTTCCTTTCCTGAAACTTTACAGTTTGGTCCCTGGACAAAAATGATAATTATACCAGCTTTCCTAAAAATATAAAAATAACTATACAAATTCTTAAAAATATAAAATAAAGTTTAAAAAACAAATAAAATCTAATCTATATGCAAAATGCAAAATAAATATAAAATCTACATAAAAAGAATAAAAATCCTATATGAGACTCAAAAATAACAAAATAAAAAGACTAAAAAGACCCTAAAATTATCATATAAAATCCAGTCATCAAGGGGTCCCTGCAAAGACACTCCGATGTCAAAGTAAGAGGTCAGGGTCAGAGGGTTAATCCGAGTAAGATGGGCTTATAAGTGTGTACCTTACGGTTTATGGGGATCCTCTTTATATAAAGGTTTGGGGGTGGCGCGATCCTTGAGGATAGGTGATGATGACCTTGTCAGAGGATCGTCTCAGATTGTTAGATATTTTTCCACGTCCAGTGGATCGGACAGTCAGGGCTTGTCCTGGGTCGGCGCGCCTACGAAGGTGACCCGTTGATAAGACTGTTGATTTGACGTGTGTAGGCGATCGTCCATTGAAGCACTTTCTTCCTCTCGGCCTGTCTTTGTAGGACCAAGAGGGTCAGGGTCTCTTCCGAACCCGGTGAGTTTTGCCGAGGGGCCTTCAAGGGGGGACCGAGAGGGTTACTCCCGGAATAGTAGCCCTCCAACCCAAGTGCTCGGTTTTTGAGGGATCAGGGTTAAGTTGCGGTTGTCTGGCAGCTTGTTCTTTGGGATGTTCTCTTTTCGTGTGGCCGGGAGGGTTACTTCTAGAATAGTAGCCCCCCAGCCCGAGCACTTGGGTGAAAGTGTTCGAGGTGAAGTCGGTGTTGCGTGGGCCATTCGAGTTTTAAGGGGGTTGTCCACATCCGGTAAGGTTGCATCGTCTGATCACCCATCGTCTGCTAAGGCTTTGTAGTCTCCCGGGCCCGCCAACTCTGACGCTCGGAGAAGGTCAAGAGGTAAGTGTGGGGCGGTTCAGTCTCCCGGTCCCCTATCTCTCGGGTCATCGTTTTATCGTGTGTGGTGCGTGTAATCATGATACTTCTAACGTATGTTCATGCGATGGAAGTGAAAAGGTGTTGGCAAGTAACTGAAAGGACATTACCGTATTTTACGGGATGCGTGGCGCGTCCCGGTTGGGCACGACGCCTCGTTCCCCGCGGTATGCTCGAGTGAAGGCGAAAAGACGTGCCGAAGGGACACATCCGATTTTGAGTGGACGGGTGGCGTACCCCGAGTGGGAACGACTCCTCATTTCCTCGGGCGTGCTTGGATGGAGGTGAAAGGACGTTCTAATGGGACGTGCCTGGGTTTGAGCAGACGTGTGGCTTGTCGCGATTGGGCACGACGTCTCGGTTTTTGCGGCGCGTGTTTGAGAAGGTGGTGGCTCTTCAGTGCAACTCCTAACCTCTATAAATATGGGTCTTCTTCTTGTTTCTTTTTTCTAAGAGTTTTCTTGCCAAAGCTCTGCCAAATTGTTTCTCCGTCGTCATTGCTCTTTGTGTTCTCTGTTCGTGTTCCAGTTTCCAGAACTTCCAAACTATCTTTTCTTCCCCAACAGGTAATTCTGCTCTCATTGTCTTTGATTTCCCTATTTTTCTTTCTTTTTCTTGTATTTGGCCAGAGTTGGGGTGGCTTTGGTGGGGGTTTAATGAATGTGACGCGACGGCGGTGGTTGCGTCGTGCCACTTTCTAAGGGGGTGAGGTCGGGGGCCTCACCAGTGCCCTTCCATTTTTTTTGGTAGTAAGGGTTCTGACGTCGTGTCCTTGCCTTTGCAGATTCGTGGTAAAAAACGGTGAAGAAAGGTTCACGGCCGGAGCTGGGTGGTCCTTCCCGGGCTCGAACACAACCCGATGAGAAGGTTCCGAAGAGAGAACAACTCGTGAAGCTGTCTAAGAAATAGCGTGAGTTGAAGGTGAAGCATGGAATGTTGCCGGCAGACTTAACGCCTTATGATTGGGTTTTCCGAGAGGTACTTGCTCAGCAGTCCTTCTGGGCCAGTGACAAGGACCCCTTCTACATTCGAAGGAATGGGCCCATTTTCGAGCATCATGTCAGTCGGGGATATAAGGTATACTCCCCTCGGACAGAGAATCACATATGCTTGAAGCCCAAGTCTGAGCTGTTTATGCATATCTACACGATGCAGAAGCTGAAGGTTTGGTTTCCGTTGACGAGATTCCAAATGGTGGTGTTGAACCATCTAAAGATTGCCCCTTACCCGCTTCATCCCGGCGGGTGGGCATTTGTAAAGGGATTCGAGGCCGCGAGCCATCTGTTCGGGTGTCGAGAGGCATCTACTACTCTCTTATTTCATATCTACGAGCCCCTCCACAAAAAGGCTGTTGGTGGATTTGGGTTAGTCAGCATCAAAATCCAGGGACATGGAGGGGGTGCACTACACCCGTTTACCGACTCGTACAAGGATTTCAAAGACTTGTACTTCATCGTTGCTCCAGCTCCCGGGGTTGAACCCTTTTGGCGTGTCTACAGGGAGGATGGGCGTAGGTGTAGTCGGTTTCCGGTTGCATGGTCCAAGCGTCATTTCCTACGGGGGATGACATGGTACAACGTAGAGGAGAATGAATTGTCCCTTGAGGACTTGCTTTTCTTGCAACTGCTTAGGAAAACAGTTGTGAAATTCACAGGGGAGGAGAATTTTACTCCACTATTGAAGTGCCACGGTCTTATTACCTTAGGGGTTTCTGAGTATCGGAAATAGTTTAAAGAGCAACTCGGTAAGGGCCGTTTGGACTTGCTTTGTAATATTCACTTTTATGTGTTTTTGACCATGTTTTTTTTAAGTTGCAGCTGACATGGATGGTCTTGATGCCGACTTGATGGAGTGTCTCTCGTTGAACCAAATGGTAACCCTGTTCAGAAGGTACCCGAGGTGCCTACCTTTGCCAGGCCATTACCTGAGCTCGAGGAGGATTCTGATACTTCCGAGGAAGAGACAACTGTCGAACCGATTTCGAATGGTCTTGAACATTGCTTCAACATGCAAATGATCCTTATCAGATGATAGGATCAGTCGATGCATTCCTTTGTCAGTCAATACAGCAAATGATTCCAGACGATGTTGTGGTCGATACTGCCCATCTCCAATAGCAGACGATACTTATCTCTAACATCCCCCCACAAGCTCAACGTGGGTGAGAAGGAAGACATCCTTCGAAAACACGTTGAGCATGACCTTTATAACTATAACTTACTTTGCTATTACGTCTCTTGCAGACATCACGAGAAAGAGTGGCAATATAATGCCAGGAATAGTTGCGCTCCTTTGACATTGATGCTTGTACTCAGAGCGAAGGGTTGTTACATGGTGCTAGAAATGAAGTACATGGAAGATGATTCAGACTGCTTTTCCAGATCGACTAGATCTGCTTCACCAGATGAAAGAAAATGCATTTTTGTTTTGTTTTGTTTTCCTAGGCATGTCCTTCAGCGGGAACCTCAGAGGTCAATGACTTGTGCTCCTTCGTCTGAGTCTCAGAGGCTTTACAACTGTAGTGGCTTGAGCTTAGAGGAATGTTAACAGGTGTTAACCCTCTGTTCATGAGTCTCAGCATTGAAAGGTTAAATAAAGAAAAATGGGTAAAGCATAGGAGGATAAGCATAAAGCTTGAGCCGAGAAGAACGTCAATAGGTGTTAGCCCTCTATTCTTGAGTTTCAGTGTGAAAACAGGTGATAAAGTAGATAAAGAAAAAGATAAAGCTTGACACGAAGGCGAAGCTTCTGCCATGGGAGAAAAGAAAGAAGAAAATAAACCATAGACCACACTAGCTCTGATACCATGTTAAGAACCAAGTGTTCTTGAGAAAAAGGAAAACTTGGGAAATCGAAGATGCATAAATGATCTTTCTATTCTTATCTTATGTTGTTCTTCTATTCTTATTATTTCACAGTTACAAGCCTTGTATTTATACAGAGTGAACATAGACCTGATGACGGATATTCCGATGTCAACTATTACATTGGGAAACATAAACAATAATAAATATAAAGATAAGGTCCCGGATATTCCAGGATTGCTAGTACTACTAGATAACTGGTTACAGCTGGCATAGTACTGGTCAGACGATACATCTGACCTGATGATATAGCTTGGTAGACAATCCATTGCTTCAACATGTAGATGATCCTTATCAGACGATAGGATCATCGATGCATTCCTTTGTTAGTCAGTACAGCAGAAGATCCTAGGCGATGCTGTGGTCAATACTGCGCATCTCCAACAGTGGACGATACTTATCGCTAACAAGGTCCTCCGCGGGATCGAAGTCAGGTGGTGATAGTCCCCTAGTTTCCCTATGGAATGAAGCGCCGTCATTGTGGCCCCGGGTTATCAGCCGGTTGGAGAAGGTCTTAACCACTCGTCAGGATTAGGTCCGGATGCAAATGTTGAGGGCCTTCAATTTGTTAGGTCACTTGGGATCCGGTTCTGCTACGGCTAAGTCTCAGCGGGTGACATACTTGGAAGCCGAGGTGGCCAAGCAGCAGAAGCATCTCGAAGAGTGTCAAGGTCTGGTAATGTGGTTGACCCAGACTAATGAAGACTTGGGTCGTAGGTGCAACATTACTGAGGAGGCTGCCCAAAAAGCTCAATCCCACCTTGCTAGGCAAGAGTTGGATTTAACGAAGGTGATGGATGGTACTGCGGCCACTCGGTCCAAGCTGACTTGGGCTGAGGAAAAATTCACCGAGGCTGAGGCAGAGACCTTAGAGGAGAAAGAGGCTGTAGAGGGGGCGCGGAAAGTCGCCGAGGAGTCGGGGGCCGAGAATGCTAAGTTGAAAGCTTCTAAAGCTCAACTGGAGGCTGCACTTGCTGTTGAGAGAGAGTAGTTTGAGGCTAAATTGGGGCGCTTGAGGAAGGAGTCCGAGGAGGCTCTCACTGCCCCAAAGAAAAAGCTTCAAGATCAAGCCCGCCGGGTCTACTTGAAGTCTTTCTAGAATGTTGTTGATCATCTGAAGTTAGTGAATCCAGAACTTAATACCGAGAACAATAGTTTCCAGTATGCCGTCTTTGGTGGGAAGATTGGGTATGTGAAGGACGGTGAATTTGTCACTGTTTTCCCCTCGGCGGATCAGGCTCCTCCTCCGGCATAGTAGAGAAGATTGAGTCTGCGGCTTTGCAACTGAAAATGATTTGGTCGGACTGTTATTTTCTTTCCCCACCGGGTTTAGATTTTACGCTCGTTTAGGTCTTAAGTGTTAGGATTGTAGGCCCTCGGACCGAGTGTTGAGGTTGTAGCCTTCGGGCATAGATCCTTAAATTTCTGCAATGTGGCCTTCGAGCATTGAGTTTATAATTTCCTCAATGTATCCTTCGGGCACTATCTTTGTAACCTTTGGATTTCTCCATCAAAAGAAATATGGGATACGTTGATGGTGACTCATGAAGGGACAGATGAAGTCAAAAGATCAAAGATCAATACTCTATCTCAGGAATATGAAATGTTCAGAATGCTTCCAGGAGAAAAGGTATTAGATATGCAAAAACGATTCACTCATCTTATTAATCATTTGATTGCTCTTGGTAGACAATTTTCAAACAGTGATTTGAACATGAAAGTTCTAAGATCACTTACAAGAGTATGGCAACCACAAGTAACAGCCATCTCGGAGAAGAAGAGTTTATCAAAAATGACTCTCAAAACTCTTTTTGGATAACTCCAAGAACACGAGTTGGAATTGAATCGTTTGGACGAGAATGAACAACATGAGAAGAAGTATCGATCCATTTCCCTAAAAGAAAAAGAAAGCATCAAAGAAGATTATGATGCAGATTCTGAAGAAGAAGACAATGGGAATGTGAATCTTCTAGTAAAGAATTTTGGAAAGTTTCTTAAGAGAAAAGGTGTGAAATTCAACAACAACAAATCTTTCCAAAAGAACAATGAATCATCTTCCTCTCAAAAGATCACATGTTTCGAATGTGGCAAACCGGGACACTTCAAGTCAGAATGTCCAAATCTTCAGAAGAAGAAACATGGTCTAAGAGAGAAATTCGAGAAAAAGGATCAACCTACACGAAGAGCATATTTGGCTTGGGATGATAATGAAGTAAGTTCATCATCAGACTCTGATAAAGAAGAAGCACAAGTTGCTTTGATGGCCTCACATGATTCAGATGTTGAAGATTCCCAGGTGTGTATGAAAGCAGCAAAGGATTTATGGTATCTTGATAGTGGCTGCTCATCACACATGACAGGAGATAAAACCAAGTTTTCTTTTCTTATACCTAGGGAAAAAGGTTTTGTCACATATGGTAACAATCAAAAGGGAAAAATACTCGGTATTGGAAGAATAGGCACACCCCCTCAAACAGTCATCGATAAAGTTCTTTACGTTGATGGTTTGATGCATAATCTTCTGAGTATCAGTCAACTATGTGACAAAGGTTTGAAAGTTGGTTTTATTAATGATATATGTGTAGTAAAAGATGTGAAAACTAAAGAAATTAAGTTTTCTGGATATAAAGTAAACAAAGTCTTCATGATCTCCTTGGATGAAATTCCACAAAATGTAAGATGCCTTTTGGCCAAGAACAATAGTGATTCATGGTTATGGCATAGAAGACTTGCTCATATACACATAGATCACTTAAACAAATTAGTCAAGCATGATCTAGTTGTTGGGCTTCCAAAGGTAAGATTCGAAAAAGACAAGCTTTGTGATGCATGTCAAAAAGGGAAGCAAACCAGAATGTCTTTCAAACCAAAGAACATAGTTTCGACTTCAAGGCCCCTTCAATTGCTACATATGGATTTGTTCAGACCTTCAAGAACAAAAATCCTCGGAGGTAATTTCTATGCACTTGTTATTGTTGATGATTTCTCTAGATTTACATGGACGATATTCTTGCCTCATAAGAATGAAGCCTTCAATGCATTCAAGAGATATGCAAGGCTAGTTCAAAATGAGAAGTCTTTAAAGATCTCTTCCATTAGAAGTGATCATGGTGGAGAATTTCAGAATCAACAATTTCAAGAACTACGTGATGAAAATGGAATATCACATAATTTCTCTACTCCGAGAACACCACAACAAAATGGTGTTGTAGAAAGGAAGAACAGGTTACTTGAAGAATTAGCAAGAACCATGCTAAGTGAGTCAAGCCTTCCTAAATATTTCTGGGCTGATGCTGTAAGTACTGCTTGCTATGTTTCCAATAGAGTTCTTATTAAGCCTATACTGAAGAAAACCCCCTATGAACTCTACAAAGGAAGGAAACCAAATATCTCTCATATATATGCTTTTGGATCAAAATGCTTTGTTTTGAATAATGGAAAGGAAAACCTTGGTAAATTTGATGAAAAATCAGATGAAGGTATATTCCTTGGTTATTCTTTAACAAGCAAAGCATATAGAGTCTTTAACAAGAAAACTCTATCTGTATAAGAATCCATACATGTCTCTTTTGATGAATCTAAATCTTCAGTAGAAGATAAAGTAAATCTTCCAGATAATAAAGAAGAAGACATCATTGTCAATGAAGATTCTCAAAAGGATGGAGATCAAAATCCAATACAAGAAGAGCACATTGAAGATGATACTTATCAACTTCCAAAGGAATGGAGAACCCATAGGGATCATCCAGTTGATAATATTATTGGTGATATTTCTAGAGGCGTTTCTACAAGGCTACGCTTTAATGATTCAGTTTTGAATATGGCCTTTGTCTCACAAATAGAACCATCAAAAGTAAATGATGCTCTGGAGGATGAGTATTGGATTGTAGCAATGCAGGAAGAACTAAACCAATTTGAAAGGAATCAAGTTTGGGAACTTGTTCCAAAGCCTAGTGATAAGCATATTATTGGAACAAAGTGGGTATTTAGAAATAAGTTAGATGAAAATGGTATCATAGTTAGGAACAAAGCAAGATTAGTTGCTCAAGGTTATAATCAAGAAGAAGGTATAGATTTTGATGAAACATATGCACCAGTAGCAAGGTTGGAAGCAATAAGACTTCTATTGGCGTATGCTTGCTCTTTAAATTTTCCATTATATCAAATGGACGTCAAAAGTGCTTTCCTGAACGGGTATATTCAAGAAGAAGTCTATGTGAAGCAACCTCCAGGATTTGAAGATCCAAAGTTCCCTTCACATGTCTTCAGATTAAAGAAGGCACTCTATGGTCTTAAGCAAGCCCCACGTGCATGGTATGATAGATTAAGCACATTCCTTTGTGAAAAAGGATTCCAAAAGGGTAAAGCTGATACAACCTTGTTCATCAAAAGAACCAAAGGTAATACTTTATTAGTTCAAATATATGTTGATGATATTATCTTTGGTGCAACTAACGAATCTCTCTGTAAGGATTTCTCTAACATGATGCAAGAAGAATTTGAGATGTCTATGATGGGACAATTAAATTTCTTTCTTGGTTTGCAAATCAAACAATCACGTGATGGAATATTCATCAATCAATCAAAGTTTTGCAAGGAATTATTAAAAAAATATGATTTGGATGATTGCAAAGCCATAGCCACACCAATGGGGTCTAATACATATTTAGATCAAGATGTATCCGGTGTTCCAGTAGACATTACTCAATATAGAGGTATGATCGGATCTCTTTTATACTTAACTGCAAGTAGACCTGATATTATGTTTAGTGTGTGTCTATGTGCTAGATATCAAGCATCTCCTAAGGAATCACATTTGAGTTCCGTTAAGCGGATTTTCAAATACTTGAGAGGAACTACAAATGTTGGTTTGTGGTATCCCAAAGGGAGTGTTTGTGATTTGATTGGGTATTCTGATTCTGATTATGCTGGTTGTAAAGCTGAAAGAAAAAGTACTAGTGGTACTTGTCACTTGTTAGGAAATGCTCTTGTCTCTTGGTCTTGCAAGAAACAAGCATGTGTTGCTCTAAGTACTGCTGAAGCAGAATATATGGCTGCAGGAAGTTGTTGTGCACAAACTCTATGGCTCAAACAACAACTCAAAGATTATGGCTTAGAGCTGGGCTGCATTTCAATTAAATGTGACAACACAAGTGCCATAAATCTCACTAAAAATCCCATCATGCATTCTCGAACTAAGCATATTGATATAAGACATCATTTCCTTCGAGATCATGTTATGAGGAAAGATATTGAGATTTCTTTTGTGGATACTCATAATCAATTAGAAGATATCTTTACTAAGCCTCTTCCTAAAGATTCATTCTTTAAAATTAGAAGAGAATTAGGCATATTAGATAAGTGTGACATTTAAAATAACATGTTTTGTTGCATAATCATTGTGATAATATATGTTTATATGCATTTAACCTGATTAAGTGCTTTAATATGTGTTTAAAATATGTTACATAGGATTCTAGAGCCTATATGTTTACATGCATTCTCGATTACCATAGGTCCTGTAATCGATTATCCTTGATCTCAGTCCTCGTGCCTGTTAGAATTCTATGAGTAATCGATTACCCTAACTGTTGTAATCGATTACACATTCAAAATTTGAATATTTTCAAATTCAAACTCCCAGTAATCGATTACCCTAACTGTTGTAATCGATTACCTGCTCGAAAAACTGCCAGAATTTCAAATTTCCCTCCATCCTTTGAAATTCAAACTTGGAATAACTACTCTGTAATCGATTACTCAACTGCTGTAATCGATTACATGCTCGAGATATTTAAACCAGCCTTAGATGATGATCAACCATACCTTCCCAAAATCATTCTAAGTCCTGATTTCTAACATCCACGGCAACATGTCTTTCTCTCCTTGCCTATCCTCAGCCTTTTGTCCTAACAATCCACTAAATTTCTCCCGTCTTCTCCCCACTTCTGCTGAGAAAACTCGATTTATCTCTCACTTTGTCAAACAAACTATTCGCACACCAACCTATGCCAACTTGAATTCCTTCCTTGACGCTGGTCTCACTTTTCCTGCTCTACTCGGGAATCAATATCTTGATAGTTTTATCACATCAACCACTCCTTACTATCCAGAATTAGTCAAGGTGTTCTACTGCAACTTGGAAGTTCAAGGCACTGGCATCAAATCCTCTGTTAAAGGGACTACTGTTCAATACTCTCTTATATCTCTTGGACGATGTTTGGGTCTTCCCACTTCTGGTGCACAGTTGGGAACTCATCTACCCTGCCCCTGGCCCGAATACAGTTCCGAGTCATTTTATCAAACATTATGTCGCTTTACTCCTTCTGAGATAAAGAAACTTCATCCCCCTCGTACCAAAACCTGTCCCTTTCATGTTGATGTCCTTACCACCACTAACCATTTGCTTCATTACTTTATTCATCAAATTCTTCTGCCTCAGGAAGATCTTCTTGCCCATATTAGTGAGTTAGAACTCCAAATCTTATATGGCATTCTAAATGGTCATCCCATCAACTGGACCTTCCTGGTGATGCATCATATGCTCACATGCAGAAATGAAGCACAGTCTTTTCCATACGCCCACAGGGTCACTCGCCTTCTCCTTCATTCTGGTGTTCCCATTGACAATAAATATGATGTCCGATCTTCTAAATACAAGTGTGTTGATACAAAGATACTATCTAGTTTAGGTCTATTTCATGACTATGGAATTGACACTCTTTCTTGGCTGCTTCATTATGATGGTATTGATCCATCCACGGATGATGAAGATGTGTCAGATGATTCTTAGTTTTATAGGCTAGTTTCCCCTTCCCCGTTGAAGTTTGTAATCTTATTTTATATAACTTTCTTTTTGTTGTTGCTTGTACTTTCCTTATTTTCTATAAGATGTTTGGATGGTTGTGTTTTATTCTTGATTTACATCTTTACCCCCATACCCCCCGTGCTTTATTTTGAAATATACTTGTATGGATATATATGGCTGTATTTTTGGCCTTTTCTTCCTTTTGATGAAGTCAAAAGGGGGAGAAAGGTTCTGTGCTATTAAAGATCATATGCAGGATTTCAACAAGTCCATTGGAAAGGGGGAGAAATACTAGATTACATCAGTCAGGGGGAGTTCTTCAACAAAATTGCCAATATGATCTTCAAGTATCAAGAATGTGTTTGCCATCATCAAAAAGGGGGAGATTGTGAAGAAGGTCTTGCTCCTGACCCTGGCTGTGGTTTTGATGACGACAAACTCATCGACAAAAAGAAGAAAAGAAGACTTCGAAGAAACAGCGCTACAAAGTTCATCAATAGTCTAGAAGTCTTAGTTTAGGTGAGTTATGCTTCTAAAGGTCTATTAAAGCATAAAGGCTCCTAAAACACCTAAACTAATCAAGCTAAGTGTTTTCGTAACTTAAAAGAAGTAGAAAACCTTAAGCCGGTCTCAAAGGATCAAGTTTCTGGAAGATGGACTTCAGTGTAATCGATTTCAGGATTCTGGTAATCGATTACACCTAGGCAAGTAATTGATTACTTGTTGTTTGTAATCGATTACATGTTTGAAATTCAAATTCAAACTGAAACGGCTATTAGTGTAATCGATTACACTAAGTGATGTAATCGATTACCAGAACGAAAAGTTACATCTTTTCATGAACCATTGTGTCCCAAACCTTTTGAAAAGGGTTGTGATGGTTCAAGGACGTTTCCCTTGCCTATATAAAGTCCATTTGAGTCCAGAACACAAGAGACAACACACAACACATGAGAATACAACATTAGGCCAAAGCTTTGTCAAAATTAGTTCATCTTTTAGAACTTAAACATTTTAGAGCCTAAATTCTGAGTCCATGGTCTTCATGTCTATAAGAACACTTTAGTTGTTCATATCTTGAAGAACTCAGAATTGTATTATGCTTAAAAGCCTTAAAGCATAAATTCTCATGATCAATCCATTTTCATGTTAAAGGATTGATACAGCCAAATTGTAAACTCTTCTTCATCTCTTTCTGTAAGATTGAGTTTTCACCGTGGTATTCGGTGAAGGGTTGTTGTCACTGAAAGTGGTATACTTTCAGGGTATTGATTGAAGGTGGTTTAGCATTCAAAGTCTGGGGGTGGTTTGCCTTTAGGAACTGAAAGCGGTTTGCTTTCAGGGGCTGTTGAAAGTGGTTTGCTTTCACAGGGTATTGGTAGAAATTCTTGGGGTCCTTGGATTAGGAACTTGTAAGAGATTTTTATCAATAGTGGAAAAATCCTCAAAGGGATTCTTTGAGGGACTGGACGTATCCTTCGGTGGATTGAAGGTGAACCAGGATAAAACTCTGTGTGTTATTTCCTTCATCCTTCATCTTTTACTTTCAAGCAATACTCAATTCCGCTGCAATCACAACAATCATCTCGTGATTATCATCATCTTGAAAGTAACATTTTCAATAAGGCGAAAATCGGGGCAACACTGATTCACCCCCCACTCTCAGGTTGCTATCTGAACTAACAACCCGATAGGGTCCTTCCCAGTTTGCTGCAAGCTTTCCTCGCTCGATCGTTCTAGCTCCAATGCTGGCTTTCCGAAGTACTAGGTCGTTGACGTTGAAATTTCTGGGAACAACTTTATTGCTGTATCGGATTGTTGAACTCTGTTTTGCAACTATCTCACGCAGGTTGGCCACCTTTCTTTGTTCTTCCAGGAGGTCAAGGTCCTCGGCTATCAGGGTGTCATTGCCTTCGTCATCAAAACCTTCTACTCTTGCACTCGGTTCTCCTATCTCGGACGGGATCACTGCTTCGGTTCCATAAGTGAGATGGAAAGGGCTCTCACCTGTTATGGAGTGGGGGGTTGTCCGATAGGCCCAAAGGACGTGGTCAAGCTGCTCAGCCCACTTCCTTTTGGCTGCCCCGAGCCTCCTCTTCAGTCATCGTAGGATCACTCTGTATGCCGACACATCTTGGTTGTTTGTTTGGGGGTGTTCCACGAAGGTGAAGTTGTGTCTGATGTTCGACCCTTCGACTAGTTCCTTGAAACTCTGCGATGCGAACTGAGTGTCATTGTCGGTTATTAAGGTGTGAGGAACCTGATGACTTGGTTTTAGTGTTGTTTTTCTTTTCTTTTTCTGTATTTTTTATTTCTTTTTATTTGAGTCTCATGTAGTTTTTATTTAATTTTTTTAGGTTTTTAATTATTTTTGCATTTTCATGTAGGTTAGCATATATTTTACTTTTTTAGGACGTTTATTAAGTTTTAGTTGTTTTTATTTTAGTTTTATTAGTCTGGTCCAAATTCTGGTTTTATTGGAGTTTAATTGAGGAAGTGATGATGCAAGAAGAAAATTGAAGAAAGGATTAAATAGCTGATTGTGGTTTACAATTGGAAGAAGCAAAAAACACATGTCTATAATGTTGCAAATGAAGAATTGAAGGAGGAGTGTTGATTGCTGCTGCTGTTTCAGAACCATTTGGAGGCCACATGAAGACCCTTTAATACCATCAAGTGAGTCATCAAAGAAGGAGAGAAAAAGAGCAAAGGAGTTGAAGCATTAGACGAGCCCAACGCCTGGGCGTTGGGAAGCCAACGCTCATGCATTGGCTCTCGGCCTGGGAGCTTAAATTGTAATATTTTCCAACACCCAAGCGTTGGAGGGCCAACGCTCATGCGTTCAGCCTCTGCCTGGGTTCGTGAAAATTCATTAAATTCCAACACCTAGGTGTTGGAAGCCAACGCTCATGCGTTCGGGTGCTGGCAGAAAATGGTTATAAATAGCTATTTTCTCTTCTTTATAAAATATAACTGGATACTGATACCCAAATCGCAAGTGTACGATTCAATATCGCGTAATAAAAAGATCGAACCCAAGGGATAGGTTTCCTATTATTATAATATTTAGTACTTGTGCAGAAAATTTAAAAGATGAGTATTTGATGTTGGTTTTTATAGCAAGCAAGAACAATAGCATAAAATAATAAAGTAAGAGATGATGATGAGTCTTAATGTTTTTACAAGTTAATACCTTACACATTGTAAAACTTTCTTCTCAATTACTAAATTCAATACCTTGCAATCTAGAAAAAACCAAGAAGAAGATGAAGAAGGAATTTTCAGGCCAACATAAAGTTAAGTCTATCCTAATACCTTAGTGATATGTCATATAACTTCTTTTAAATCCTAGGTCCCTTACTACTTACCAATTTCCATTGTTATAAGCAATAAGTAAAAACACTTGTGATCATCAAGATAAATATTAAGAACAAGGAAATAAAACATGAACTATAGCAATATTATTCAGAAGAGTAGAAGAAAACTAAAACATAGATTATAAACTAAAACAACCCAAGATACTAAAGAAAGAATTAGCCAAGCATGGCTAAAAGAGTCATCGAATTACCCTGGATAGGAGCTCAAGTATGGCTTCCCACAATTCCTAGGAACAATGATCTTTAAGGAGGAAAGAAGAACACTTGTTGTATTCTGAATAGGTGTGTCTTACAAGTGAAGAAAAGCTCCCTATTTATAGTGACAATCAGCCTTCCAGCGCTTGGGCGCTGGCATTCCCAACGCTTGGGCGTTGGGATGCATTAAAAACCAACGGGCAGAAATGGGCCCAGCGCTTGAGCGCTGGCTTCCAACGCTGCAGCGCTGGGTGCAACTGTAAATTAAGTCTCGTCCTTGGACTCGACTGAGGTTTTGATGAAGACAAACACATCACAAAAAGAAGAAAGACTTCAGAAAAGAAAAAGAAGACTTCAAGAAAGAAAGGAACAAAAAGCAGAAAGAAAGGAACAAAAAGCAGAAAGACTTCATGAAGACTTCAGAAAAGGAAGGAAGACTTTGAGAAGACATCAAAGAAGACTTCAGAGAAGAAAGACTTCAAGAACCGGCTCAGAGCGTCAAGATCAAACATGAAGGTTCTAGTTTTAAGTAAGTCTTGTCAACTTAGTGTGCTATGCTTTATTAAGGTTTAATTGCATTTGAAGGCTCATTAAAGATCAACTAATTGAGTATAATATGTTCTCACAAGTAAGACTTGGTAGGAACACTCAATTAGGGTTTAAGATGGTTAAAACTGAGTTTTGGACTATATGTAATCGATTACAGATTGTGTGTAATCGATTACACAGTTTGAATTTTGAATTCAAACTGCAACGGCTAGTGTAATCGATTACACCAACTGCTGTAATCGATTACCAGCACGACAAAAGTGTTTTTTAATGAACCAATGTGTCGCACAACGTTTGGGAAGCATTGTAATGGTTCATAGGCAACCTCTAGTGCATAATACATGTTGTTTCACGAACCAACATGTCCCAAGTCATTTGGGAAACATTGCAATGGTTCATTAACAACCGTTAGTGCATTGGATGTGTTGTTTCATGAACCAATGCATTCCAAGTCTTTTGAGAAGCACTGCAATGGTTCAAGAACAATCACTAGTGCCTATAAATAGTCCATGAATACTCAGAAACAAGTATGACATTGTGCCACAACTTTCACATTCATTAGAGTCATCATTCTGAGATCTTGTTCTCTAAATATCAAAGAACACTTATGCTGTTCAACCTTTGAGAACTCAGAATTATTAAGAAGCCTTCATTGTAATTGCCTGGAGCATACAAACTAAGATCAATCCATCTTGTCTAAAGGATTGAATCAGCCATTGTAAAGGCATCTTCTTCTTCATCTCTCGAATCAAGTTGATTCATTCACCGTGGTTTTCGGTGGTTGTAAAAAGGCCCTTTGAATCGGGTTTGATTCAAAGTCCACCGTGGTGATACGGTGTCATCAGAAAGTGGTTTGCTTTCTGGGGTTTGATGGGTTCTCTTAGGGTCCTTGGCACAAGCATTCGTTAAGAAGACTTGATCAATCAGAAGTGGGTTGCTTCAGGAAGATTGATAAGATATCTTAGGGTCCTTGGTGCAAGCATTCGTTAAGAGTACTTGATCATTGTAAATCTTCACTGTGGGATTCAGTGGAGTGGTTCTTCAGAAAGTGGTTTGCTTTCTGGTATAGTGGAAAATCTCTGTGTGATCAGAGGACTGGACGTAGCCTTCTAGGTTTGAAGGCGAACCAGGATAAATCTTGTGTGTGATTCTCTTTATCCTTCACATTTACTTTCAAGTATTGTTCATATCCGCTGCAATCAAAACGATCAATTCGTGATCATCATAAACTTGAAAGTAACAATTTCGATAAGGCGAAAATTGGGGCAACACTGATTCACCCCCCCTCTCAGGTTGCTATCTGTTCCAACAGCAACCTCTGACTCACATCCTAGTCAGAGGTCCAGCGCTTGAGCGTTGGGAATTCCAACGCTGCAGCGCTGGGACGAACACTGGCAGCTTCTTCTTGGATTCCTTTCTTCTTCAATGGTGGAATTGATTGGCTTAATTAGGCTCATTCAGCCCCTAATAAGTTCTGAAACCTCCCCTTTACCACCATTAATCTTCCAACCTTATTTTACATGTGCTCAAATAAAAGAGAGTTGCTTCACATTCTTCAATTTCACTTCAAGTCCTCTCTTTGTTAGAACTTCAATTCTGGCCCTTTGACTCCTTCAAACTTCACTTTTCATCCTCCACTCTTGAACCTTTACACTTTGATCCTTCAATTCCTGAAACTTTACAAATCGGTCCCTGGACAAAAATGATAACTATACCAGCTTTTCCTAAAAATATAAAATAGCTATAAAAATTCCTAAAAATATAAAATAAAGTTAGAAAAACAAATAAAAGCTAATCTATATGCAGAATGCAAAATAAACATAAAATCTATGTAAAAATACTAAAAATCCTATATGTGACTCAAAAATAATAAAATAAAAATACTAAAAACAACCTAAATACATCATATATTATCCTGTCATCACACCACTATACCCAACGACAGCTTGTCCTCAAGCGATAAAACTTAAAGAGAAACTCGTCCCTGAGTTTAGAAAAAGTTTAGGCTTAATAGCCATTTTGGTCCCCCAGATTTCACGATTTTGCATTCGTGGTCCCTCTTACAATTTATTAGCACTCAGAGTCCCTTTATCTTTGAAGATTTTGCATTTCTAGTTTCCGTCCAATTCCGTTAATGATTTAACGGAATATTCCTTCGAAATTAATTAAAAAAAATAAAAAACTAATTAAATAAAATAAAATTTAAAGTTTTCCAGAATTCACATATCTTCATCAAACCTTCTTCTTCCTCTTCTCCTACAATCACAAACCCTAGCAGCCACCCCCACAACCAAATCCAAAACCCAAACCCTCTCCCAAACACTCAGCACCACCACCCACACTCGGCCTCCATTCTTCCTCCTCGCGAAGCCGCCACCGCCGCTGCTCCTTCCTCCTCGCGAAGCCTGCGCCGCCGCTGCTCTTTCCTCCTCGCGAAGCTGCCGCCGCCGCTGCTCCTTCCTCCTCGCGAAGCCTGCGCCGCCGCTGCTCCTTCCTCCTCGCGAAGCCTGCGCCGCCGCCGCTGCTCCTTCCTCCTCGCGAAGCCTGCGCCGCCGCTGCTCCTTCCTCCTCGCGAAGCCGTCGCCGCCGCTGCTCCTTCCTCCTCGCGAAGCCGTCGCCGCCACTGCTCCTTCCTCCCTGTTCGCTAAGCCGCTGCCGTCCTCTAGCCCGTTTTTTTCCAGATTCAAGTCTTCTCTTTCTCTGATTTCGTTTTGGGTTTTGTTTTTATGTGTTGTGTGATTGTTCATAATATTTTTTCCACATCCAAGTCTTCTCTTTCTCATAATTTTTGTGATTGCTCATAAAACGACCTTCATACCTTGTTCGTTTGCTGTATCTCTGTTTTTTGCACGCGTTCTTTAGTTTGAAATGGATGTTTCAGTTCATGTTCAGTATTATAGATTTTTCAGAATGTTAAATGGCTATGGAATGATGTTAGAGATGAAGATGGAAGGTATAATATTAGGAAGATGAATATGTATGTTTTTTCATTTTTTCTGGGTAAGATGATGAAGAAATTGGTGAAGAAGATGAAGATTGATGAATGTTCTGGACTTTTTTTTTATTAATTTTTTTTTTCAAAAACCGTTAAATCATTAACGGAATTGGACGGAAACTAGAAATGCAAAATCTTCAAAGATAAAGGGACTCTGAGTGCTAATAAATTGTAAGAGGGACCACGAATGCAAAATCGTGAAACCTGGGGGACCAAAATGGCTATTAAGCCAAAAGTTTATCTGATTACAACTTGAAGCACAAAAACCTTTCCAAGAAAGCTTAGCGGATTAGGAAGACCTGCATGTTTAAAGATGTATAATCAAGAAAGTTAGGCTTGGCTTTTCAACATGTTAGAGTTCATCAAGTTAAGCTCACAAAATAATATTCTCCATGAAAAACAAGAAAGCTCAATAATCCTGCCTATCATTCAAATCAAAACTGAAATAGTGCAACCAAGTAATTTTGAAGAGATTTTTGAAGGTTGTAACTTGGCCAAAGGTTGAATATTTCAAGGTATGGATTTCAAGAAATTGGCAACTCTAATGGCTGACTCAGAATCTGTTGTTAAGTGATTTTTCCAACTTAAGAGCTTCAACAATTAACACAAGGCTCCTCTCAATTTTTCTTTTTCTTTTCTCTTTTTTTTTTTGAACAAAGTAGTGGAATGTATGGGATGAATGACTTGAATTTTACTCCCTTCATACTCTTTCTCACCCCACTACCTCATTATTTTTTCCTAAGGCACATACCTCAATTTTTTTTCTTCTTTTTCTAGAGAGAAACCCACAATAAAAGCTCTAACAGTTTCAGCACATGAATCACAATAACAACTTAAAAATATCACACAAAGTAGGCTTCAAAGAATGACTCTTTTAAGGCTCAAAAAGGGGCTACTAGTGGATTTTTGCTTTTCAAACCAAAACTCTGAGTTTTCAAAAATGCCTATAATCTCTTCTCCACTTACAAGGTAAACAAAATCCCAATCAACATGTAACACAAGGCAGAAAAATTTCACAATCAAGAATTCAGAGTCCTCAACTCTCAGAAAAAGATAGGGTAAGTGGTACCCTTTTTAGAACTCAGAAAAACTTTTGCCAAAAACCAAAACAATCAAGATGTCCAAAATCAATTCTAACAGCATGCAATCCTAACCGCTTCAAAACATAGAACCTTTTCAAAAGCAGTTTAATCAGATAAAGCACTCAAAGAAATAGTAGTACTCAGACTGGATAATATACTCAAGACTCATGCAAAAAATAAAACAAAAACACTAAACTAAAAATAAAGCTAAAACTATAAAAAGAAAAACAAAACTAAAAAGCTGGCACAATCACAAATTTTCCACAAAAGTCCAAGGGAACCTCAATGAAAAGAATCAATTTTGAACACTTAAGTTCAAGAGGGCTCTTTCTCCTTCCTGGAAAATTGAACAAACAAAAGTCTCACAAATAGAAACTTGCTTGACTTGTTAGTTCCACAAATAGCACAATTAAGAACATGGGTTGAAAAATTGTGTCCACCTTAAAAACAAGAATTCTTGAGTTTCCCAAAAATTAAAACCTATTGTAGAAACAAGGGAAAACTCAAAGAATCTAAAATTTTCAGAAAATGGTGAACACAAAAATTTATTAAAACAGCAAAACAGCAAAAAGAAAAACAAACAGAGCCTCTGCCCGAGCTCCAGCGCTTGAGCGTTGGGGATGCCAACGCTTGGGCGCTGGAATTAAATCAAATACTGGGCATCAGAGGTCCCAGCGCCTGAGCGCTGGGTTTCCAACGCTCTGGCGTTGGAATTACCGTAAATAAGAACGAGATTCCAGGGGCCTAGCGCATGAGCGCTGGCCCCCAACGCCTAGGCGTTGGTAAACACTGGAATCAGAGGTGGTTTGGCAGGGGCCTAGCGCATGAGCGCTGGCCTCCAGCGCCTGAGCGCTGGCCTCCAGCGCCTGAGCGCTGGCCCTCCCTGCAGCAAGAACATAGAATTTCTTTTCTTTATTTATTTACAAGAGTGGTGCAGAAAATTAAAAAGACAGAATTATAAACTATCCTAAGTTGGGTTGTCTCCCAACCAGCTCATTGTTAAGGTCCGAGATAGACCCTTCCCTTTAATCAATTAGGGGTACTTTTTCTTTTCTTGTTACAAACATCATCTTTGAACTCATCCTCACTTTCGGACTCATAGTGCTTACAAGTACGGAATACAGAAAACTTCACTTTTTCATCCCCTACCTTCAAAGATAGGAGGCCTTCTGCTACATTAATCTTGGCGTTTCCCGTAGCAAGGAATGGCCGCCCAAGTATTAATGGTACCTTGGAGTCTTCTTCCATGTCAAGTATCACAAAATCAACCGGGAAGACAAACTTGTCAACCCTTCCCAAAACATCTTCAGCCACCCCATAGGGGTACTTAATTGACCTGTCCGCCAATTGTAAACACATCAAAGTAGGAGTGGCCTCTCCCATGTCCAATTTCCTAAACATGGAGAGTGGCATGAGGTTTATAGAAGCTCCTAAATCACAAAGAGCTGTTGCATTTGGTAGTCCCTCAATTTCCACAGGCAAAGTGAAGCTCCCCGGATCCTTCAATTTTTGGGGCAACTTCCTCAAAACCATAGCTGAACACTCCTCAGTTAACATCACAGTTTCATCCATCTCACTAAATTTCCTCCTTCTAAATAAAATGTCCTTCATAAACTTAGCATAAATTGGCATTTGTTCCAAAGCTTCAGAAAATGGAATATTAATTTGAAGCCTTTTAAAAATCTCAAGAAATTTCGAGAATTGTTTTTCCAAATTCTTTTTGAAAGCTTTAGGAAAAGGAACTTTGCCAATTTTCTTAGAAGGAGGAATTACATTTTCAACAATTTTTTCAGCAACAATAGGCACATACCTCTCTTTTTCCTTGTCTTCAAAACTCACCTCTTGTTCAATTTCCACCACCCTTTCGGGCATAGTTTTACCACTCCTAAGAGTGATAGCTGAAACATTCTCAACATTTTCCTATGGATTGACAAGAGTATCAGAAGGAAAAGTACCTGGAATCCTTTCTGAGATGGTCTTGGACAACTGGCCTACCTGAACTTCCAAATTCCTAATGGAAGCTTCATGATTCTTTGCACTTGTCCTTGTCTCATTCATAAATTGTGCTGTTTGTTGGCCTATTTCACGAACAATTTCTTCCAAGCTTTTTCTTCCTTGGCTTGGATTCAAAGGCATTTGTGGCCTCTGATTCTGGTATGGCCTCTGAAATTGTTGCCTAGCTTCTCCTTGACCACCCCCTTGGTCTCTCCAAGAAAAGTTGGGGTGATTCCTCCAGCTTGGATTATAGGTATTACCATAGGAATTTTGGAAATTCCCCATAGCCTTTACCTCAGCCTCTAATTCTGCTTCCTCCGGGCTCAGTTGAACACCCTCCATTCTTTTGACCATTGCATCAACTTTCCTGGATAAAAGTTTATTTGAAGCAACAATGGACTCAAAAGAATCAACCTCATAAATACCTTTCCTGATTGCCCGGTCCTGGTTTGAATGAGCAGCTCTTGCAGCAAGTTTGTTGATAAGATCAAGAGCTCCTTGTGGTGGCAAAGCATCGAATGCCCCACTTGCTGCAGTATCCAATTTGTCCCTGGTATAGTCATTCAAAGCAGCATAAAATTTTTCTACCTGATCAGCGATAGAAATGTTGTGACCTGGGCACCTTCTGAGAAGTCCCTTGAACCTCTCCCATGTCTCATACAGGTTTTCAGCATCTTGTTGTATGAAGGAGTTGATTTCCTGCTTCAACTTCCTTATGCGATTGTAAGGGAAAAATTTAGCCGTGAATTTCTCGGCTAGATCATCCCATGAAGTAATGCTCCTGAGTGGTTGTGAAGATAACCACTCCTCTGCCACATCTCTTAAGGAAAATGGAAACAGCATAAGTCTTACCGTGTCCAAGTGAACATCATTTCTCCTTAAGGTTGAGCAATGCCTGGTGAATCACTCCAGATGGGTGTGGCAGTCTTCGTTGATGCTTCCACCAAATTGGTTTTGACTAACCAAAGAGATGAAGTGAGGAGGAATCTGAAAATTTGGTAAAGCATCCTCCGGAACCACAATACTCCCTTCAAAATTGTAATCTACCTGGGGAGCTGTGATATCGCGAAGGGAACGGTTGGCATCCCGCTCTTCCTCCTCAATTCTCTGCCTTTGAAGTCTCGCTTGGACTTCCTCTTCTACTCGTGCATCATATTCAGCACGAAGGCGCTCCTCCATTTGTGCTTGTGTTTCAGACATGGCTCTTGCTAATCTTCTTTGCTCCGCTAATCTGCGATGCAAAGTTCTTTCAATTTCAGGGTCGAATTCAAAATGTCCTACCATGCAGAAAAAGAAAAAGAAGTCAATAGCACCTATTCAACACAATTTTATATTTTTTTATTATCTTTTTAACATAAAAAGCACTAAACAAAATAATAACAAGAAAAGAACCTATCCCCGGCAACGGCGCCAAAAACTTGATACCCAAATCGCAAGTGTACGATTCAATATCGCGTAATAAAAAGATCGAACCCAAGGGATAGGTTTCCTATTATTATAATATTTAGTACTTGTGCAGAAAATTTAAAAGATGAGTATTTGATGTTGGTTTTTATAGCAAGCAAGAACAATAGCATAAAATAATAAAGAAAGAGATGATGATGAGTCTTAAGCACTTGGGTTGATTTATATAATTTATAAAATATGCTAGCAACTACTACTTGAATTCTGAATTTTAGTACCAAGTCATGATGCTATAGCCTAATGTTTTTACAAGTTAATACCTTACACATTGTAAAACTTTCTTCTCAATTACTAAATTCAATACCTTGCAATCTAGAAAAAACCAAGAAGAAGATGAAGAAGGAATTTTCAGGCCAACATAAAGTTAAGTCTATCCTAATACCTTAGTGATATGTCATATAACTTCTTTTAAATCCTAGGTCCCTTACTACTTACCAATTTCCATTGTTATAAGCAATAAGTAAAAACACTTGTGATCATCAAGATAAATATTAAGAACAAGGAAATAAAACATGAACTATAGCAATATTATTCAGAAGAGTAGAAGAAAACTAAAACATAGATTATAAACTAAAACAACCCAAGATACTAAAGAAAGAATTAGCCAAGCATGGCTAAAAGAGTCATCGAATTACCCTGGATAGGAGCTCAAGTATGGCTTCCCACAATTCCTAGGAACAATGATCTTTAAGGAGGAAAGAAGAACACTTGTTGTATTCTGAATAGGTGTGTCTTACAAGTGAAGAAAAGCTCCCTATTTATAGTGAAAATCAGCCTTCCAGCGCTTGGGCGCTGGCATTCCCAACGCTTGGGCGTTGGGATGCATTAAAATCCAACGGGCAGAAATGGGCCCAGCGCTTGAGCGCTGGCTTCCAACGCTGCAGCGCTGGGTGCAACCTCTGACTCACATCCTAGTCAGAGGTCCAGCGCTTGAGCGTTGGGAATTCCAACGCTGCAGCGCTGGGACGAACACTGGCAGCTTCTTCTTGGATTCCTTTCTTCTTCAATGGTGGAATTGATTGGCTTAATTAGGCTCATTCAGCCCCTAATAAGTTCTGAAACCTCCCCTTTACCACCATTAATCTTCCAACCTTATTTTACATGTGCTCAAATAAAAGAGAGTTGCTTCACATTCTTCAATTTCACTTCAAGTCCTCTCTTTGTTAGAACTTCAATTCTGGCCCTTTGACTCCTTCAAACTTCACTTTTCATCCTCCACTCTTGAACCTTTACACTTTGATCCTTCAATTCCTGAAACTTTACAAATCGGTCCCTGGACAAAAATGATAACTATACCAGCTTTTCCTAAAAATATAAAATAGCTATAAAAATTCCTAAAAATATAAAATAAAGTTAGAAAAACAAATAAAAGCTAATCTATATGCAGAATGCAAAATAAACATAAAATCTATGTAAAAATACTAAAAATCCTATATGTGACTCAAAAATAATAAAATAAAAATACTAAAAACAACCTAAATACATCATATATTATCCTGTCATCAGATACACTTGTTTACATCTTGTAATTGGCTGAGCCTTTGTTGGATACATTGTTCTCGAGTTGTAAGAGGCCTCTTGAGCCCTTGTTCCATGTTTCTTTTCTTTCTTTTAATTATGTTTAATCTAGCCATGTTAGGCTAGTTTCTTTCTAGCACTTGGTTTTTATGTGAATCCTTTTTATGTGTATGCTTTAAGCTTTTGGTGCTCTATGTGAATAAAGTTATCATTTCATGCATCTTTTCTCTTTGATTATTTTGCTTGAGTCGACGCAAGTATCATGCTTTCTTCTTGCACAACGGTAATTGGTAAGAATTAAGGGAACTGGGATTAGATTGATCGGTTTATCCGCCAATTAGGTATAAGGGTGAGAATTGTTTGTGTTTGCCAGAATTAAGAACTTATTCTTCAATTGAATTGACTAAACACTAAGGTATTAGGTTTAGCAAACCGAGATTGAATGATTTACTTGATTAAGGTATTAACATGTAGAGGTTTAGGCTACATCATCATGAAATGAGTTCCAAAGTTCATATAATTATCTGTTTGTAAAATGCTTAATTTGGTTAGGTGAAGATAATTCCCAAGTGCTGATTCTATCATAGTTTTCTATTTTCTTTTGCTCTTGCTTCATGTTATCCATCATTAAAAATGCTCCAAAAATATATCTTTTTATTTTCTGCTCTTAACAATTGAGCTTAAGTCATGAATCACCCTATCCCTGTAGAGACGATATCTTTTATATTACTTCGATCTAATCTGTACACTTGCAGAATTGGTATCATGTTTTTGGTGCCGTTGCCGGGGATAGGTTTTCTGATTTAGACTTTAGCTTCGTTGTTTAGAGCTTTTGTTTTTATTTTCTGAATTTTTCTGTTTTGAACTGGTTCTTCTAATCCTTGTTTGCTGAGTTTTTTTTTTGTAAGGTACATCAATGGCTGACACATATGAGCAATTAATGGCAAAGATTCGGGCTGAGCTTTAAATAGAGTATGAAAAGAAGAAGCGTGTCTGTTTCATCTTAATTGATGAGCATTATGCTGATTTGGAATATGGACACGCTAACAGATCTTTGCCCAATCAATTGCAATAATGGGCAGCTATAGTTGCTTTACAGGGAAGGATAGCCTGCATTTTGCAGAGGCAGCCAGTGGTTGAACATGTGGTCCAATGCGAAGAGGTTAAAGAAGCCTCCACTGTAGAATTTCTCTTTGAAGACAAATAGAAAATTATTGAAGAAGAACCTCAAGCTTTAAGAACCTATCTCTTAGGTTCATCGAGGAAAGGAGTAGCTGAAAATGGATACCACACCATGATGACCTTGTGTCAAAATCTGCATGATTTGAGGGGATTAATGCAATTTGTGATAGACCCTGGTTGAGAAATGAATTTGAGAAGTCTATCAAAGACTATAACATTGGGCTTCTTCGGAGACAACCCAAGGGTTTTGTTTATTTTGTTTGTTTTTCTTTTTGTTGAATAAAAGGGCAGGTTGTGCAAGTAATGATGCAAGTGTTGGAGGAGCTGGAAAGGGAAAAATGACCCAATGAACCAGAATTAGACCAAAGTACTTTTTATTTTTATTTTTGGTTTTTAGTTTATTTTTAGTTTTTATTTTTGCTTTTAGTTTAGATTTGTGTTTAGGATTTGAGTCATGCATGTAGGTAGATTGAGTCAGTTGTTTTGTACCCCAGAAATTATGCCATGTTTACTTAACTCTCAAGTGGTTTCACCCATAGCTATGTTTTTTAAAATTGATTCATTTGTTGTTGTTATTGCTGGGAAGAAATGCATGCTGTTAGGGAATGTGAATAGATTCTAGATTGATGAGTTTTGATATGATCTTAAAGTGAGTTCTTGAATGGGTACCACTTACCCTTTCCTTTCTGAGTGCTTTAGAGAACTCTGAATTACTTGTGGTTGTACTTATCTGCCTTGAATTACATGTTGACTGAATTCTTGCATTCTTTGCTGTTTTGAGAGAGACTTTTAGGAATTTTTGAGAACTCAAAACTTGCTTTTGATTTGTACTATCTTCCCTTAGTAGCCCCTTTTGAGCCTTGAGTTGAGTCTATTTCTTTGGAGCATACTATTGGAAATGTTTTGTTGAGTTGTTAGGTGATTGGTGAATGTTTAGAGCCATGTATGCTAGGATTCTCTCTAGAAAAAAAATTGATAAAAAATGAGAAAAGGAAAAATAATGAAGTAGTAGGGTGAGAAAGAGTATGTGGGTAGTTAAAATTTCTGTTCATTCTTCCTATACATTCTACTACTTCGTTCAAAAAAAATTAGAGAGAACATGTGTTGTAAATGTTGAAGCTCTTGTTTTGAAAAGAAAATCACCTAACATGATTCTGAGTCGGCCACTAGAGTTGCCAAGTTTTTCAAAATCCATACCAGTTTCTTAACCTTGGCCATGTTTCAACCTTTGGTAGTCTCTCCAAATTGCATTACTGTACCTATTTGGTTTTAATTTGAATGATAGGCAGATTTGTTTCATTGCACTTGTATATTCATGAGCTGATTATTGTGTGAGCTTAATTGATGAACTCATTTCTGTTGTTTTAATCATTATCATGCTTTGCTTTTCTTGATGAACTTTGCTTTCCCTGATTTGCATGTTTTATACTCAGCTATGTTTACTTGAAAATGTATCTTTGTGCCTTGTTGTTCTAGCTAAGGTGATTAGTTCTGAGCTTAGGGAAAAGCTTTTCTTTGAGTGTTTTACGCTTGAGGACAAGTTGTCGTTGGGTATATAGTGTTGTGATGACTGGGCATTTAGTGTTTTTTTTTTCTTTCCTTTTTTTTATTTTTTATTTCTTTTTATTTGAGTCTCATGTAATTTTTATTTAATTTTGTTGAGTTTTTAATTATTTTTGCATTTTCATGTAGGTTAGCATTTATTTTACTTTTTTAGGATTTTTATTAAGTTTTAGTTGTTTTTATATTAGTTTTATTAGTCTGGTCCAAATTCTGGTTATTTTGGAGTTTAATTGAGGAAGTGACGATGGAAGAAGAGAATTGAAGAAAGGATTAAAGAGCTGATTGTGGTTTGGAATTGGAAGAAGCAAAAAACACATGTTTATAATGTTGCCAATGAAGAATTGAAGGAGTACTGTTCATTGCTGCAGCTGTTTTAGAACTATTTGGAGGCCATATAAAGACCCTTTAATGCCATCAAGTGAGTTATCAAAGAAGGAGAGCAAATGAGCAAAGGAGTTGAAGTATCAGACGAGCCCAACACCTCAGCGTTGGGAAGCCAACGCTTATGCATTGTCTCTTTTCCTGGGAGCTTAAATTGTAATATTTTCCAACGCCCAAGCATTAGAGGGCCAACGCTCATGCGTTGAGTCCCTTCCTGGCCTCGTGCAAATTCATTTAATTCCAATGCCTAGGCGTTGGAAGCCAACGCTCATGCGTTGGGGTGCTGGCAGAAAATTGTAATAAATAGTTGTTTTCCCTTCTTTGTAAAATAAACCTGGATACACTTGTTTACATCTTGTAATTGGCTGAGCCTTTGTTGGATACATTGTTCTGGAGTTGTAAGAGGCCTCTTGAGCCGTTGTTCCAGGTTTATTTTCTTTCTTTTAATTATGTTTAGCCTAGCCATGTTAGGCTAGTTTCTTTCTCGCTCTTGGGTTTTATGTGAATCCTTTTTCAGAGTTATGCTTTAAGCTTTTGGTGCTCTATATGAATAAAGTTATCATATCATGTATCTTTTCTCTTTGATTATTTTTCTTGTGTCACCGCAAGTATCATGTTTTCTTCTTGCACAACGGTAGTTGGTAAGAATTAAGGGAACTGGGATTAGATTAATCAGTTTATCCACCACTTAGGTATAAGGGTGGGAATTGTTTGTGTTGGCCAGAATTAAGAACTTATTCTTCAAGCGAATTGACTAGACAATAAGTTATTAAGTTTAGCAAACTGAGATTGAATGACTTACTTGATTAAGGTATTAACAAGTAGAGGTTTAGGCTACATCACCATGAAATGAGTTCCAAAGTTCATATAGTTATCTGTTTGCAAAAAGCTTAATTTGGTTAGGTGAAGCTAATTCCCAAGTGCTGATTCTATCATAGTTTTCTATCTTCTTTTGCTCTTACTTCATGTCATCAATCATTACAAAAACTCCAAAAACATATCTTTTTATTTTCTTCTATAAACAATTGAGCTTAAGTCACAAATCACCCTATCCCTGTGGAGATGATATCTTTTATATAACTTTGATCTAATCTGTACACTTGTAGAATTGGTATCAGAAACCGAAATTGGGAGATGATGATCTTGTAGAAGAAGCGCTCGACCTTTGCCGAGGTAATCTTAGCTAGCGGCTCTGCCTCTATCCACTTGGTACAGTAGTCCACGGCCACTACTAAGTGTTTGAGCTGGCCGGGGGCAGTGTCGAAAGGTCCTAGAAGGTCCATTCCCCATTGGTGGAAAGGCGATGGAATGAAGAAGCTTGACAGTTGTTCGGGTGGCGCATTATGGAGGTCTGCTTTGTTTTGGCAAGCTTTGCACCTTCTGACATAGTGCTTGGAGTCTTCATCGAGGTTGGGCCAGTAGTACCCTACCCGAAGGATTTTCCTCTTGAGAGACCCGCTACCCAGGTGATGACCACAGCTTCCCTTGTGGATCTCTGCGAGGACGTAGTCGACCCTCTCCTTATTTAAGCACTTTAGCAAGGGTGTGGAGAAGCCTCTCTTGTACAAGGTGTTGTTGACAATGGTGAACTGAGTAGCTTGGCGAATCAATTCCCTAGCTTTCTTCTTATCGCCCGGAAGTTGCCCAGTTTCTAGATACTGACGGATGGGTGTCATCCAATCGGCACTGTCTTCGACGGATAGCCTTGAAATCGGAGGATTTAATCAGGGTGTACTAAGAGTTTCTTGAACCACTGATTGATTGTTCCCAGAACCGGAGAAGCTTGCTAGTCGGGATAGGATGCCTACCCGTTCGTTCTGATCCCTTGGTACATGCACAAACTCAATGATAGTAATAGAATCACACAAGGAAGGGGGGGTTTGAATTGTGTGACCCATTTCTAAATCTCTTTTTCTAATTCTTTGATTTATTAACCATCCGTTAGAGTTCGTTTATTTCTGTTACAAGATATTCATAAAATAAATTGAAATGGAAGAGATATTTGACACTCATTGAATGTTAGATATTTGTTCATCGATAAGGTTTGATCATAAGGATGTGAACTAAAACGTGGTGAGGAAACAGTAAAGCATGAAGGTAAAGCACACATAGTTTTTATCCTGGTTCACCCCCATAATTGATAGGGCTACATCCAGTCCTTGGCTTCACCAAGATTTTCACTATTTCAACAAATAGTACAAGTATTATCAGGGACTTCTCCCGACAAGTATTCTAAGGACTTCTCCTATCAAGTATTCGAAGGACTTCTCCTTACAAGTATTTGAAGGACTTCTCCTTACGACTATTCTTAGGACTCCTCCTTACAAGTATTATCAGGACTTCTCCTATCACCTTTTCAGGATTTTTCTTTTCTACAATAATCTCTTCTTGATAAGAGTGGGTAGAAGAAATGAAGCTTAAAGAACAGAGAGATCATAAGCAAGCTGACCTCTTGACCTAAGTTATGTGTGTAGAGTATGATGAGAGTAAAACTCTATGATGTTTCTACAAACATAAGCAACCCAGCTCAGGTTTAGATATGACTTGAAGTTTTCTGAGCTGAGACCAAGGTTGCCTTGGTCTTTGGACGAACTAGATTGAGATGTGTACAATTTAGTTCTAGTCGCCAAGTTGCAATAGGAGAAAGGTTCTCTATAAATATCTTCAGTTGAAGATCTTCGTTCATTCTCCACAGTAGGAGTGAAAACCTGCCCGCAGTGCTTCTTCCTCTCCGGAAAGCACATAACGGCTAGTTCTGCATCTCTCAGCAGGCGTAAGTCACGATTAGAGGCTTTTCTGCAAGCATAAGATATGATCTGGAAATCATCAGTTCATCTGGGTTGATGTCGTCTGGCTCCATGCTGAGCGAGTAGCCTTGAGCTGGTTTCTTCGTATATAACGTGTAAAAGTTCAGCGGTGCGGACTGCTTTGACTCTTTTACCCCAGTGCTTGACAGCTAATACTTATCACGTGCCTTGGTCAGATTTTTGAATTTCGACCGTTGAGAGTGTACGATGCTCAGAGATTCTTGCCGTTGATTTCGCGATGTCAGCTTGATTTTAGGAAAAGCAGAGAGGTAGTGGGACCAAGGAGTATTGGATTTATTGAGTCCCATCTTTCTTTCTGTGATTGCCAGGTTTTGATAATCGTGCAGACGAGGAGAGAAGTAATTATTGAAAAGAATAATTTCTTTAATACTTCTGTTGACTTGATATCCTCGAAAGACGTGCTCATTGATCTTTGTTTCTTTGGCGCGATTCATACTCTGGTGGACGGATTCTTTCATTCAGCTTTGGCAGACGCAGTCTTCATTGAATGCTTGAAATTCCGTGATTTGCTCATATTGCCAAACGAAGTTTCCTTTAGTCAGTTCTTCTCCAAGAAACAGAACATTCTTGTCTGAATCCTTTCTTTTACTGAAGTTCTCCATTTGAGGGAGTTGATCCACAACTCCTTTATATGATGCTAGAGAGGCTTCGAGGCGGACGGAGTTTCTTCAAGGTTGTCATACTCTTTCACTTTTAAACAGTATAGTCATCTCATTTGATCTTTGTAAATTCGGGTGATGGACTGATTTAGCTGCTTCAAGTAGGCTTGATTTGAGTGTGTAAATTTCCATCAAGTAGCCGTAAGAAGAGATGCTGGTCATTTGAAACTTGTTGATTTATCTCTCTTGATTCACGGAAAATCTTGTACTTTGAATATCTTTCTTTCTGGCGCTGTCGCAACCGGGGTCGCGGCGGGGACGGCGCTAAAAAACAATTTGTTAATCAGCTAGAGTTGCCACTAACGTTTTTAAGAGGAAAACGCTAGAAAACCTAAAAGAAAATAAAATGGCCTACGAAACCTAAAATTCTAGGTTCGGGAGTCGGTTACGCGCGGGGAAGGTGTTAGCACCCCACAGCGCCCGTCAAAGATGGTACCCAAGATTGATTGTGTAAAAATTATTAAAAGACTTATTATTTGCAAAGAAGATTTATTTATTATTATTTTGAGATTTACTATTTAAAAAGAAAAAAAGAAAATGAGATTATTTACAAAAAAAAAACAAAAATATTTATTTTATTTTATTTAGCCTGATAGGTGTGAACCTAGTCCTACGTACTTCCCTAAAATGGAAGATCAAGGCTACGTAGTTCTGAAGGTTTAAAGTGATTTTTAATTTGATGTGCCTGGCGGGGAGTTGCCCGGTCTGAAGGCTTAAAGTGATTTTTAATTTGATGTGCCTGGCGAGGAGTTGCCCGGTCTGAAGGCTTAAAGTGATTTAGAAAAAAGGGTGCCTGGCGGGGAGTTGCCCGGTCCTACGTATCTCCGAAGAGAAATCAAGGCTACGTAGTTCTAAAGGTGGTTAATTTTTATTATTTTTTTTTATAAAAAGGGTGAGCAAAACGGTACGAGGAACGACATTCCACAAGGGAACAGACGCTACATCGCATCATGTTCGCAATTATTTGGTTTTTATGCACATTGGCGCGAAACCGACACGAGAAACGACATTCCACAAGGGAACAGACGCATTCGCATTGCGTTCGCGATTATTTATTATTTGATTTTTCGCGTGAATAGGAATAAGGGAGTGAATGAATCAAAATCAGAAACGCACACAAGAGCAAACAGAGACGAGATTGACATCAAGATCAATTGATAAAGCCTAAGATAAAAATATTTCAATCAATGCATAGAGGCTGAAAAAACCGATCATGAAGCCTATTTTCAATGGAAGTCAAAACAAATTGGGTAGACCCAAGAACAGCAACATAATCAAACATTCACATGGTATATTAATGACAATAGCAGAATCCACAACAGCAACATTAAAGAAACATATTGACATTCACAAACAGATCCAGGAGAAGAAAATTTTGAAGAAGAAAATTTACAATGGCAAAAACTTAGCAAATAAATAAAAAAAAACAAAGAAGCAGTACCTAGGGGCTGTGAAATGAAGAAGTAGCCAGGGAAGGGGAGGAAGGCCGAGCGGCGCGAGGAGGCTTGAGGGAGGAGCGACGGCGGCGTGAAGCTTGAGGGAGGAGCAGCGGTGGCGCGGCGGCCTGGGAAGAGGAGCGGCGGCGGTGGACCCGAAGCGAGCTTGGCGGTGGCGATTGTGGAGAGGAGTGAAGGTGAGGCGGCTGAGCAGTGGCGGCCAAAAGCAGATGTGTGGGAGAATCGGTGATGGATTTGAAGAAAGGGACGAACGGCGGCGCTGGGTTCAGTGGTGTTGGTCGAGGAGGCTTAAGGGAGGAGGAGAGCGTCGTTGGTGGTTTGGGTGGTGGATTGCCGCGACGGTGGCTGTGTCTAGGGAGAGGGAGAAGGGTTCGAAGGTGTGGTGGCGGCGGAGCGAGAGAGATGGAGGGGGAGGCCGAAGGTTTTTCGGAAGAGGGAGAGTGAGACGGCTCAGAGGTTGAGAGAAAAAGGGATTTAGGGTTTGAGAGGCTGCAGTGAATAGTGGTTCTGGTTCCCTTGCGGATTTCGAGGAGAAGGGGATTATATGGTGTTAGAATTAGGGTTTCTGGGATGTGAAGTTACAGAACTACCCCTAGGGTTTCTGCTGAAGTCTTTTGGTCTATTTTTTTATTTATTTGCTTTGGGCCAGTTTGGCCCATTTTTATTTTTGAGAAACTAAAGTAATTAAAAAAACAAATTCAATTAATCTAAACTCCCTATTTTTTTATATTTTCACTAACTAATTAGCTAACTATTTTTTTGATTTTTTTTAATAAAATGAAACACGACAAGAAAAATAAATTAAAATAAAAGAGCCGAACAAAATTGGGTGCTGACAGGTGCCATCAGACTAATCTATACGAGAATGTTTTTCTACGTATATTCTTGGTGTTGTTTCCTTCGAGGTGACCGGACAAACTCTTCTGGCGAACTGATTCCCTTGATAGAGCAGTGATGTTTATTTATTCCTTTCAAAGATGCTTGTTCCTGTTCATGATAATTTTCACTATGTTAGGAACTTCATCTCTAACTTCTAAAGAAATCGTTAATTATCAAAATATAATAATTCGTTTGATTCTAACAATCTCCCCCTTTTTGATAATGACAATTTCTTTGGAAAAAGTTCGTGTAAGGATGGAATTGATCATAAAGCATTTTGTTGATTTTTCTTCAGGGTGTTTTCCATTGTTTATTTTAGTTGGACGAATTTTTTTTTTTTTTTATTAGGTTTACTTGACTTTGCTCCCCCTAAATTAAATATCCTAGGTAGTGGTTGACTAGCAAACGTTTGCCTAAGTGAATTTACTTTCGCTCCCCCTAAATAAATGTTGTCTTTTACTAATGTTTTTCTTTGTTCCTAGTCCCTTTTCCTTACTTTCTCTTCTCCCCCTTTGGCATTATCAAAAAAAATTTAAGCAATAAGAGATTACTCAAGTACGAAAGTAATGCAGAGATATGAGTAGCAAGTACTAAAGCTGTATGTATATATATAAAACAGATGCGAGATAAGGAGAAATGGGGTAGAAATTGATCATGATGCTACTGTCGATGCTGTATGTATCTTCGCAGCAGTTCTTGCATGCACTGCACACTTTCATCGATTTTGTATTCAAGTCTTTCAGATACAGCCTCAATGCGATTGAATGCCCTTTGGCACACTTCTGTTAGAACAGATAGCAACCTGAGAGGGGGGTGAATCTGTGTTGCCCCAATTTTCGCCTTATTGAAATTGATACTTTCAAGTTTACGATGATCTCGAAATGATCGTTGTGATTTCAGCGGATATGAACAATACTTGAAAGTAAATGTGAAGGATAAAGAGAATCACACACAAGATTTTATCCTGGTTCGCCTTCAATCCACCGAAGACTACGTCCAGTCCCTCAAGAAAACCCCTTGAGGATTTTTCCACTATTGATAAGAATTTCTTACAAGTTCCTAACCCAAGGACCCCAAGAACTTCTACCAATATCCTGTGAAAGCAAACCACTTTCAACAGCCCCTGAAAGCAAACCGCTTTCAGTTCCTGAAGGCAAACCACCCTCAGACCTTGAAGGCTAAACCACCTTCAATGAAAACCCTGAAAGTAAACCACTTTCAGTGATAACAACCCTTCACCGAATACCACGGTGAAAAACTCAATCTTACAGAAAGAGATGAAGAAGATATTACAATTGGCTGTTTCAATCCTTTAACACACAATTGGATTGAACATGAGAAGTTATGCTTTGAGGCTTTTAAGCATAATACAATTCTGAGTTCTTCAAGATATGAACAACTAAAGTGTTCTTGTAAACATGAAGATCATGAACTCAGAATTTAGGCTCCAAAAGATTTAAGTTCTAAAAGATGAACTAATTTTGACAAAGCTTTGGCCTAATGTGTTTTTCTCATGTGAAATGTGTATATTTCGTGTGTGATGTGTGTTGTATATTTTCTGGACTCAAATGGTCTTTATATAGGCAAGAGAAACGTCCTTGAACCATCACAACAATTTTCAAAAGGTTTGGGACACAATGGTTCATGAAAAGATGCACTTTTTCGTTCTGGTAATCGATTACCATACTTAGTGTAATCGATTACACAAGTGACCGTTTCAGTTTGAATTTGAATTTCAAACATGTAATCGATTACAATACTTGAGTAATCGATTACTTGCCTTGGTGTAATCGATTACCATAATGGTGTAATCGATTACACAGAAGCCCATTTTCCAGAAACTTGATCTTTGAGACTTGCTTAAGGTTTTCTACTTCTTTTAAGTTATGAAAACTCTTAGCTTGATTAAATTAGGTGTTTTAAGAGCCTTTATGCTTTAATAAACCTTTGGAAGCATAACTCACCTAATACTAAGACTTCTAGACTATTGATGGACTTGAGTGCTTGATTCTTTGAAGTCTTCTTTTCTTCTTTTTGTTGATGAGTTTGTCGTCATCAAAACCACAGCCAGGGTCAGGAGCAAGACCGTCTTCACACTCTCCCCCTTTTTGATGATGGCAAACACATTCTTGATACTTGAAGATCATATATGCATTCTTGATGCTTAACTCCCCCTATTTGATAGAATCTAGTATTTCTGATTTTTCTCCCCCTTTCTAATGTACTTGTTGAATTCCTGCATATGATCTTTAAGAGCACAGAACCTTTCTCCCCCTTTTGACTTCATCAAAAAGAAGAAAAGGCCAAAAATGTACAAGCATACACACAAGTATATATTGAAACATAAAGCATGGCGGGTAAGGGTAAATGTGTAAAACATGAACAACCAGCACTTATATATATATATATATATATATATATATATAAGAGCAAATACATAATAGTACGAACAGTAACGGTGAATGAGACAAGTAAAACTTATATAATTAAGAGTCATCAGACATGTCTTCATCATCGGACACGATGCCAATGCCGTCATAATGAAGTAACCAGGAAAGAGTATCAATTCCATAGTCATGAAATAAACCTAAGCTTGATAGTATCCTAGAATTAACACACTTGTAATTTAAAGAGCGAACATCATAGGAGTCGTCAATGGGAACTCCAGATTGAAGGAGAAGACGAGTGATACTAGGAGCATAGGGAAATGGCTGTGCTTTAGTTCTGCAAGTAAGCATATGGTGCATTACTAAGAATGTCCTGTTAATGGCGTGACCATGAAGGATGCCATATAAAACTTGAAGTTCTAACTCACTAATATGAGCATGAAGGTCTTCTTGAGGCAGAAGGATGTGATGAACAAAATAATGAAGCAAGTGGTTGGTGGTGGTAAGAACATCAACATGAAAGGGACAAGTTTTAGTGCGAGGAGGATGAAGTTTCTGAACTTCGGAAGGGGTAAAGCAGCACAAAGTGCGATAAAAAGAGTCAGAGTTATAGTCAGGCCAGGGGCAGGGCAGATTTGTTCCCAACTCAGCACCAGAAAATGGAAGGCCCAAGCATTTTCCAAGAGAAACAAGAGAGTACTGAATGGTAGTCCCTTTTACAGAAGAAGTAATACTGGTACCTGCAACTTGCAAGTTACGGTAGAATACTTTGACTAACTCTGGATAGTAGGGTGTGGTTGATGTAAGGAAAGTATCAACATATTGATCTCCGAGTAAAGCGGGAAATGTTAGACCAGCTTCGATGAAAGAATCTAAATCAGCATAAGATAGGGTTTGAACTGTTTGGGTGAGAAAGTGAAAAATAAATCGAGTTTTCTCATCAGCTTTGAGTTTTGCTCTGATACCAATTGTTAGTACAGATAGCAACCTGAGAGGGGGGGGTGAATCAGAGTTGCCCCGATTTTTGCGTAGTAGTACCAAACAACTTTCAGCGCAATTTGAGTTGTAACGTAAGAACGTTGTTGCAGCAGAAAATTGTAATTGCTTGAAAGTAAAAGATGAAGGATGAAGGAAATGACACACATAGTTTTATCCTGGTTCACCTTCAATCCACCGAAGGCTACGTCCAGTCCCTCAAAGAAACCCCTTGAGGATTTTTCCACTATTGATAAAAATCTCTTACAAGTTCCTAACCCAAGGACCCCAAGAATCTCTACCAATATCCTGTGAAAGCAAACCACTTTCAACAGCCCCTGAAAGCAAACCGCTTTCAGCTCCTGAAGGCAAACCACCCTCAGACCTTGAAGGCTAAACCACCTTCAATCAACAACCCTTCACCGAATACCACGGTGAAGTTAGAATCCCTCAGAAAGATTACCACTTTCTGAAGAACCACTCCACTGAATTCCACAGTGAAGATTTCCCATGATCGAGTACTCTTAACGAATGCTTGCACCAAGAACCCTAAGATATCTTATCAATCTTCCTGAAGCAACCCACTTCTGATTGATCAAGTCTTTTTAGCAATACTTGTGCCAAGGACCCTAAGAGGACCCATCATGCCTCAGAAAGCAAACCACTTTCTGATGACACCGTATTACCACGGTGGACTTTGAATCAAACTTGATTCAAAGGGCCTTTTTACAACCACCAAAAACTATGGTGAATGAATCAACATGATTCAAAAGATGAAGAAGAAGATGCCTTTCCTATGGCTAAATTCAATCCCTTAGACAAGATGGATTGATCTTAGTTTGTATGCTCCAGGCCATTACAATGAAGGCTCTTCCATTCTGAGTTTCTCAAATGTTGAACATCATGAGTGTTCTTATGAAAATGAGAGAACCGAAACTCAGAATGATGACTTTAATGAATATGAAAGTTATGGACCAAGTCATTTATGTTTCGGAGTGTCTAAAGGCTTTATATAGGCACTAGAGGTCGTCTATGAACCAACACAACCTTTCCCAACCGGGTTGAGACACAATGGTTCATGAAAAAACACATCTGTCGACCTGGTAATCGATTACAGCATTCTGGTAATCGATTACGCTATAACCGCTTTTGCATATCAAGTATGCTTTCTCCAGGCAACAATTTGAACATCTCATATTCTTCTGATAGAATATTGATCTTGAATCTTTTGACTTCATTAGTCCCTTCGTGTGTAACCAATAAAGTATCCCATGTTTCTTTTGAAGATTTGCAAGTAGATACTCTAAGGAATTCCTTCATACCAAAGGCTGAAGTCAAAATGTTCATACCTTTTAATTCATGTTGAACTTTCTTCTTTTCTTTGTCACTCCATGTGTTTTCTGGTTTTGGTTGTGAACTTCCTTCAACTTCTACTATAGGCCCAAGGAGATCTTCTTCAATGACTTTCCAGATTCCCGCGTCTAATGACTTTATGAAGATTATCATCTTGATATCCCAGAAATCGTAGTGTTCTCCATTGTAGAATGGTGGCCTGTTTATGTTGAATCCTTCATTGGTACTTGTTGTAGATGAGGATGCTATCTTCTCCGAATCTTAGGAATAACTTACCTAAACTTCCGCTTTGATACCAATTGTTAGAACAGATAGCAACCTGAGAGGGGGGGGGGTGAATCAGTGTTGCCCCAATTTTCGCCTTATTGAAATTGATACTTTCAAGTTTACGATGATCACGAAATGATCGTTGTGATTGCAGCGGATATGAACAATACTTGAAAGTAAATGTGAAGGATAAAGAGAATCACACACAAGATTTTATCCTGGTTCGCCTTCAATCCACCGAATACTACGTCCAGTCCCTCAAGAAAACCCCTTGAGGATTTTTCCACTATTGATAAGAATTTCTTACAAGTTCCAAACCCAAGGACCCCAAGAACTTCTACCAATATCCTGTGAAAGCAAACCACTTTCAACAGCCCCTGAAAGCAAACCGCTTTCAGTTCCTGAAGGCAAACCACCCTCAGACCTTGAAGGCTAAACCACCTTCAATGAAAACCCTGAAAGTAAACCACTTTCAGTGACAAAAACCCTTCACCGAATACCACGGTGAAAAACTCAATCTTACAGAAAGAGATGAAGAAGATATTACAATTGGCTGTTTCAATCCTTTAACACACAATTGGATTGAACATGAGAAGTTATGCTTTAAGGCTTTTAAGCATAATACAATTCTGAGTTCTTCAAGATATGAACAACTAAAGTGTTCTTGTAAACATGAAGATCATGAACTCAGAATTTAGGCTCCAAAATATTTAAGTTCTAAAAGATGAACTAATTTTGACAAAGCTTTGGCCTAATGTGTTTTTCTCATGTGAAATGTGTATATTTCGTGTGTGATGTGTGTTGTATATTTTCTGGACTCAAATGGTCTTTATATAGGCAAGAGAAACGTCCTTGAACCATCACAACCCTTTTCAAAAGGTTTGGGACACAATGGTTCATGAAAAGATGCACTTTTTCGTTCTGGTAATCGATTACACAAGTGACCGTTTCAGTCTGAATTTGAATTTCAAACATGTAATCGATTACAAGACTTGAGTAATCGATTACTTTCCTTGGTGTAATCGATTACCATAATGGTGTAATCGATTACACAGAAGCCCTTTTTCCAGAAACTTGATCTTTGAGACTTGCTTAAGGTTTTCTACTTCTTTTAAGTTATGAAAACTCTTAGCTTGATTAGATTAGGTGTTTTAAGAGCCTTTATGCTTTAATAAACCTTTGGAAGCATAACTCACCTAATACTAAGACTTCTAGACTATTGATGGACTTGAGTGCTTGATTCTTTGAAGTCTTCTTTTCTTCTTTTTGTTGATGAGTTTGTCGTCATCAAAACCACAGCCAGGGTCAGGAGCAAGACCTTCTTCACAACTTCATCATAATTCTTCTCGGCACTCAAATTTCTTGTTTTCATTTCAGCCCTTAGTTCCATTACAGCAGCTTTGGCATCAAAGGATGTGTCAGCTGATGATGATTCATTTTCCACATTGGACTGAGGGAGTTGCTCAGCTTGAGAGGCATCATTATTTGGGAGTGCAAAAGAAATAGGTTGAGCCATAGTAATCTCAACATCTTGTGTGGATGATGAGGTTTTATTTTGGAGGCACTCTAGTGAGGATGTTGGGGATTGAGGATGCCGATTTTCCTCATAACCGGAGGAGGCGTTGAATATGTCTAGTGGAATGGTGATGTTTTGTGGTAATGGAATGACTGGTGTATATGATGGATGGTTTTTGGAGGGAGCAGTGACTGATGGAGTAGGTTCAGGTTGTTGTTTGGCTACCAGTAGAAGAAGCACCCATGACCCATGGTGAATCACAATGCTTTTGACGTTAGGGATAAGTCCAAATGGGATGGTGCCAAGATGAACTGGTTTGGGAACAACCAATTCCCACTCGTGATGAAATATATCATACCTGGACCTTGTTGCGAATGCAATCTTCATGCCATCTACAGCAGGAGGTGCCCAAAGTCGAGCTTGCAGACAACAGTTGTACCCCAGAGACTTCATCAGCAAGTGTGGGGCATATGCCGCGTTATCCATCGTTAGCACCCTAGGAACCTGCAAGTTAGAAGAGGATGTCGTCTGACGAGTCCTTCTGGGAATATTGGCAAGAAATACTCTTGCAATGTTCGGAGAAGACTTAATGGATGTGGTGAATGATGCGGCCTTCTGTTGGGATGTTAATATCTCATTCAGAGATATTTCAGGATCATCAACATCACTACTGAGGCATTCAGCTTCACCCTTATGCTTCTTTTCTCTGGGCTGGCTTTTCGTTGATTATTCGGACTTGGTCCGCTTCTTTGTGTTCTTCTTCAAAACATCTTCTCTTGCTGCAACCGGACAATTTCCTTATGAACCGCTGATTCTTTGTTCACTGCGCATTGTTAGAACAGATAGCAACCTGAGAGGGGGGGGTGAATCAGTGTTGCCCCAATTTTCGCCTTATTGAAATCGTTACTTTCAAGTTTATGATGATCACGAGTTGATCTTTGTGATTGCAGCGGATATGAACAATACTTGAAAGTAAATGTGAAGGATAAAGAGAATCACACACAAGATTTTATCCTGGTTCGCCTTCAATCCACCGAAGACTACGTCCAGTCCCTCAAGAAAACCCCTTGAGGATTTTTCCACTATTGATAAGAATTTCTTACAAGTTCCTAACCCAAGGACCCCAAGAACTTCTACCAATATCCTGTGAAAGCAAACCGCTTTCAACAGCCCCTGAAAGCAAACCACTTTCAGTTCCTGAAGGAAAACCACCTTCAGACCTTGAAGACAAACTTGTCTTCAATGAAAACCCTGAAAGCAAACCACTTTCAGTGACAACAACCCTTCACCGAATACCACGGTGAAAAACTCAATCTTACAGAAAGAGATGAAGAAGATATTACACTTGGCTGTTTCAATCCTTTAACACACAATTGGATTGAACATGTGAATTTATGCTTTAAGGCTTTTAAGCATAATACAATTCTGAGTTCTTCAAGATATGAACAACTAATGTGTTCTTGTAAACATGAAGATCATGAACTCAGAATTTAGGCTCTAAAAGATTTATGTTCTAAAAGATGAACCTATTTTGAAAGAGCTTTGGCCTAATGTGTTTTTCTCATGTGAAATGAGTAAATTTCGTGTGTGTGTGTGTTCTATGTTGTTATTCTTGTGTGTTATGTTTTCTGGACTCAAATGGTCTTTATATAGGCAAGGGAAACGTCCTTGAACCATCACAACCCTTTTCAAAAGGTTTGGGACACAATGGTTCATGAAAAGATGCAACTTTTCGTTCTGGTAATCGATTACCATACTTAGTGTAATCGATTACACAAGTGACCGTTTCAGTTTGAATTTGAATTTCAAACATGTAATCGATTACAAGACTGGAGTAATCGATTACTTGCCTTGGTGTAATCGATTACCGTAATGGTGTAATCGATTACACAGAAGCCCATTTTCCAGAAACTTATTCTTTGAGACTTGCTTTAGGTTTTCTACTTCTTTTAAGTTATGAAAACACTTAGCTTGATTAGATTAGGTGTTTTGAGAGCCTTTATGCTTTAATAAACCTTTAGAAGCATAACTCACCTAATTCTAAGACTTCTAAACTATTGATGGACTTGAGTGCTTGATTCTTTGAAGTCTTCTTTTCTTCTTTTTGTTGATGAGTTTGTCGTCATCAAAACCACAGCCAGGGTCAGGAGCAAGACCTTCTTCACAATCTCCCCCTTTTTGATGATGGCAAACACATACTTGAAACTTTGAAGATCATTTATGCATTCGTGATGCTTAACTCCCCCTATTTGATGGAATTTAGTATTTCTGATTTTTTCTCCCCCTTTTTAATGTACTCGTTGAATTCCTGCATATGATCTTTAAAGACACGGAACCTTTCTCCCCCTTTTGACTTCATCAAAAAGAAGAAAAGGCCAAAAAATGTACAGGCATACATACAAGTATATTGAAACATAAAGCATGGGGAATGGAGGCAAATATGTAAAACATAACCAAAACATATTTGTCCAAATATAGGATTTAAAAGATGACATACATATAGTGGGAACATAGACAACATGAAAAACTCCTACAAAACTAAGTACTAGTAGGAGAGTCAACATCAGCAATGGTATACACGGGTAGGAAATCCCGACCAGCATCATGAATTTGACATGGAAGAAGAGAGAGGCCAAAGTCATTGGTGATGTTGAGCGAAGAAAGAATGGAGGTGTCTATGCGTTTGAGATGAGATGACCGCGTGTCATAAAGCTTGGCAATAGGCACTCCAGAGTAGAGAAGGAGGCGGGTGATGATCGATGCATAAGGAAAAGAGTCTGCCAAGTTACGACTTCGTAGCATGTGGTGCATAACCAGAAATGCCCAATTGATTTTGTGACAATGAAGAATGCCATAAAGAATTTGTAACTCAAAGTCGCTAATGTGAGCAAGGAGAGTTTCTTCAGGCAGAACTACTTGATTAATGAAGTAGTGTAGCAGATGATTGTTTGTCGTGAGGACATCAGTATTGTATGGGCAAGAGGTAGTATGTGGTGGGTGAATCTTTTGGAGGTCTACTGATTCAAATCGACACAGAGATTTGTAAAAGGAGTCATGGCTATAGTCAGACCAGGGGCAAGGGAGGTTAGTGATACCCAAATCGCAAGTGCACGATTCAATATCGCGTAATAAAAAGATCGAACCCAAGGGATAGGTTTCCTATTATTATATTATTTAGTACTTGTGCAGAAAATTTAAAAGATGAATAGTTGATGTTGGTTTTTAGAACAAGCAAGAACAATAACATAAAATAATAAAGAGATAAGATGATGAGAATTAAGCTCTTGGGTTGATTTACATAATCTATAAATATGCTAGCAAGTTATTACTTATTTTCTGAATTTTAAGTCCAATTCCATGGTGCTATAGCCTAGAATTTCTACAAGCTAATTGCCTTAAGTCATGTAGAACTTTCTTACCTAATTACTAACTCCATAGCCTTGGTTATTAGTTAATTAGAAAAGAAGATGAAGAAAGAATTCAGGCCAACACAAAGTTACGTCCATCCTAATTGCCTTAAGAAATGTATACTTATAACCTTTTTTATTTCCTATTTCCCTTACTACTTACCAAATGGCCTTATGACATAAGTAGAAAGCATGAAACCTTTTGTACACAAGATTAATGAAGAACAAGGAGATGAAACATGAAATAGATATATTATTCAGAAAGGTAAAAACAATACTAAAGCATAAAATTATAAATTACTACAACCCAAGAAACTTAAAAAGAATTAGCCAAGCATGGCTAAAAGAGTCATCGAATTACCCTGGATAGGAGCTCAAGTATGGCTTCCCACAATTCCTAGGAACAATGATCTTTGAGGAAGAAAGAAGAACACTTGTTGTATTCTGAGTAGGTGTACCTTACAAGTGAAGAAAAGCTCCCTATTTATAGCAAAAATCAGCCTTCCAGCGCTTGGGCGCTGGCATTCCCAACGCTTGGGCGCTGGGAAGCATTAAAATCCAACGGGCAGAAATAGGCCCAGCGCTTGAGCGCTGGCTTCCAACGCTGCAGCGCTGGGTGCAACCTCTGACTCACATCCTAGTCAGAGGTCCAGCGCTTGAGCGTTGGAACTTCCAACGCTGCAGCGCTGGGACGAACACTGGCAGCTTCTTCTTGGATTCCTTTCTTCTTCAATGGTGGAATTGATTGGCTTAATTAGGCCACATTCAGCCTCTATTAAGTTCTGAAACCTCCCCTTTACCACCATTAATCTTCCAACCTTATTTTACATGTGCTCAAATAAAAGAGAGTTGCTTCACATTCTTCAATTTCACTTCAAGTCCTCTCTTTGTTAGAACTTCAATTCTGGCCCTTTGACTCCTTCAAACTTCACTTTTCATCCTCCTCTCTTGAACCTTTGCACTTTGATCCTTTATTTCCTGAAACTTTACAAATCGGTCCCTGGACAAAAATGATAACTATACCAGCTTTTCCTAAAAATATAAAATAGCTATAAAAATTCCTAAAAATATAAAATAAATTTAGAAAAACAAATAAAAGCTAATCTATATGATGAATGCAAAATAAATATAAAATCTATGTAAAAATACTAAAAATCCTATATGTGACTCAAAAATGATAAAATAAAAAGACTAAAAACAACCTAAAAACATCATAAATTATCCTGTCATCACACCACTATACCCAACGACAGCTTGTCCTCAAGCGATAAAACTTAAAGAGAAACTCGTCCCTGAGTTTAGAAAAAGTTTATCTGATTACAACTTGAAGCACAAAAACCTTTCCAAGAAAGCTTAGCGGATTAGGAAGACCAGCATGTTTAAGGAAATATAATCAAGAAAGTTAGGCTTGGCTTTTCAACATGTTTGAGTTCATCAAATTAAGCTCACAAAATAATATTCTCCATGAAAAACAAGAAAGCTCAATAATCCTGCCTATCATTCAAATCAAAACTGAAATAGTGCAACCAAGTAATTTTGAAGAGATTTTTTTTGAAGGTTGTAACTTGGCCAAAAGGTTGAACAATTCAAGGTATGGATTTCAAGAAATTGGCAACTCTAGTGGCTGACTCAGAATCTGTTTGTTAAGTGATTTTTCCAACTTAAGAGCTTCAACAATTAACACAAGGGTCCTCTCAATTTTTCTTTTTCTTTTCTCTTTTTTTTCTTTTTTTGAACAAAGTAGTGGAATGTATGGGATGAATGACTTGAATTTTACTCCCTTCATACTCTTTCTCACCCCACTACCTCATTATATTTTTTTTCCTAAGGCACATACCTCAATTTTTTTCTTCTTTTTCTAGAGAGAAACCCACCACAAAAGCTCTAACAATTTCAGCACATGAATCACAATAACAACTTTAAAAATATCACACAAAGCAGGCTTCAAAGAATGACTCTTTTAAGGCTCAAAAGGGGCTACTAGTGGATATAATATTTCAAGCAAAAATCTGAATTTTCAAAAATGCCTATAATCTCTTCTCAACTTACAAAGTAAACAAAATCCCAATCAACATGCAACTCAAGGCAGAAAAATTTCACAATCAAGAATTCAGAGTCCTCAGCTCTCAGAAAAAGATGGGGTAAGTGGTACCCTTTTTAGAACTCAGAAAAACTTTGCCAACAACCAAAACAATCAAGATGTCCAAAATCAATTCTAACAGCATGCAATCCTAACCGCTTCAAAACATAGAACTTTTTCAAAAGAAGTTTAATCAGATAAAGCACTCACAGCAATAGCAACATTCAGACTAGATAATATACTCAAGACTCATGCAAAAATAGTAACACTAACTAAAAATAAAGCTAAAACTATAAAAAGAGAAAACAAAACTAAAAAGCTGGCACAATCACAAATTTCCCACAATAATCCAAGGGAACCTTAATGTAAAAATTACTTTGAACACTTAAGTTCAAGAGGGCTCTTTCTCCTTCCTGCAAAAATTGAACAAACAAAAGTCTCACAAGTAAAAAAAAACTTGCTTGACTTATTAGTTCCACAAATAGCACAATTAAGAACATGGGTTGAAAAATTGTGTCCACCTTAAAAACAAGAATTCTTGAGTTTCCCAAAAAATTAAAACCAGTTATAGAAGCAAGGGAAAACTCAAAGAATCAAAGAATTTCAGAAAATGGTGAACACAAAATTTATTTAAACAGCAAAACAGCAAAAAGGAAAAACAAACAGAGCCTCTGCCCGAGCTCCAGCACTTGAGCGTTGGGGACGCCAACGCTTGGGCGCTGGAATTAAATCAATTACTGGGCATCAGAGGTTTCCAGCGCTTGAGCGCTGGGTTCCAACGCTCTGGCGCTGGAATTACCGTAAATAAAAACGAGATTCCAGGGGCCTAGCGCATGAGCGCTGGCCCCCCAACGCCTAGGCGTTGGTAAAACTGGAATCAGAGGGGATTTGGCAGGGGCCTAGCGCATGAGCGCTGGCCTCCAGCGCCTAAGCGCTGGCCCTCCCTGCAGCAAGAACATAGAATTTATTTTCTTTATTTATTTACAAGAGTGGTGCAGAAAATTAAAAAGACAGAATTATAAACTATCCTAAGTTGGGTTGTCTCCCAACCAGCTCATTGTTAAGGTCCGAGATAGACCCTTCCCCTTAATCAATTGGGGGTACTTTTTCTTTTCTTGTTACAAACATCATCTTTGAACTCATCCTCACTTTCAGTCTCATAGTGCTTACAAGTACGGAATACAGAAAACTTCACTTTTTCATCCCCTACCTTCAAAGATAGGAGGCCTTCTACTACATTAATCTTGGCGTTTCCCATAGCAAGGAATGGCCGCCCAAGAATTAATGGTACCTTGGAGTCTTCTTCCATGTCAAGTATCACAAAATCAACCGGGAAGACAAACTTGTCAACCCTTACCAAAACATCTTCAGCCACCCCATAGGGGTACTTAATTGACCTGTCCGCCAATTGTAAACACATTAAAGTAGGAGTGGCCTCTCCCATGTCCAATTTCCTAAACATGGAGAGTGGCATGAGGTTTATAGAAGCTCCTAAATCACAAAGAGCTGTTGCATTAGGTAGTCCCTCAATTTCCACAGGCAAAGTGAAGCTCCCTGGATCCTTCAATTTTTGGGGCAACTTCCTCAAAACCATAGCTGAACACTCCTCAGTTAACATCACAGTTTCATCCATCTCACTTAATTTCCTCCTTCTAAATAAAATGTCCTTCATAAACTTAGCATAAATTGGCATTTGTTCCAAAGCTTCAGAAAATGGAATATTAATTTGAAGCCTTTTAAAAATCTCAAGAAATTTCGAGAATTGTTTTTCCAAATTCTTTTTGAAAGCTTTAGGAAAAGGAACTTTGCCAATTTTCTTAGAAGGAGGAATTACATTTTCAACAATTTTTTCAGCAACAATAGGCACATACCTCTCTTTTTCCTTGTCTTCAAAACTCACCTCTTGTTCAATTTCCACCACCCTTTCGGGCATAGTTTTACCACTCTTAAGAGTGATAGCTGAAACATTCTCAACATTTTCCTTTGGATTGACAAGAGTATCAGAAGGAAAAGTACCTGGAATCCTTTCTGAGATGGTCTTGGCCAACTGGCCTACCTGAACTTCCAAATTCCTAATGGAAGCTTCATGATTCTTTGCACTTGTCCTTGTCTCATTCATAAATTGTGCTGTTTGTTGGCCTATTTCACCAACAATTTCTTCCAAGCTTTTTCTTCCTTGGCTTGGATTCAAAGGCATTTGTGGCCTCTGATTCCGGTATGGCCTCTGAAATTGTTGCCTAGCTTCTCCTTGACCACCCCCTTGGTCTCTCCAAGAAAAGTTGGGGTGATTCCTCCAGCTTGGATTATAGGTATTACCATAGGAATTTTGGAAATTCCCCATAGCCTTTACCTCAGCCTCTAATTCTGCTTCCTCCGGGCTCAGTTGAACACCCTCCATTCTTTTGACCATTGCATCAACTTTCCTGGATAAAAGTTTATTTGAAGCAACAATGGACTCAAAAGAATCAACCTCATAAATACCTTTCCTGATTGCCCGATCCTGGTTTGAATGAGCAGCTCTTGCAGCAAGTTTGTTGATAAGATCAAGAGCTCCTTGTGGTGGCAAAGCATCGAATGCCCCACTTGCTGCAGTATCCAATTTGTCCCTGGTATAGTCATTCAAAGCAGCATAAAATTTTTCTACCTGATCAGCGATAGAAATGTTATGACCTGGGCACCTTCTGAGAAGTCCCTTGAACCTCTCCCATGTCTCATACAGGTTTTCCGCATCTTGTTGTATGAAGGAGTTGATTTCCTGCTTCAACTTCCTTATGCGATTGTAAGGGAAAAATTTAGCCGTGAACTTCTCGGCTAAATCATCCCATGAAGTAATGCTCCTGAGTGGTTGAGAAGATAACCACTCCTCTGCCACATCTCTTAAGGAAAATGGAAACAGCATAAGTCTTACCGTATCCAAGTGGGCTTCATTTCTCCTTAAGGTGGAGCAATGTCTGGTGAATCGCTCCAGATGTGTATGGCAGTCTTCATTGATACCTCCACCAAATTGGTTTTGACTCACCAAAGAGATGAAGTGAGGAGGAATCTGAAAATTGGGCAAAGCATCCTCCGGAACCACAATACTCCCTTCAAAATTGTAATTTACCTGGGGAGCTGTGATATCACGAAGGGAACGGCTGGCATCCCGCTCTTCCTCCTCAGTTCTCTGCCTTTGAAGTCTAGCTTGGACTTCCTCCTCTACTCGTGCATTGTATTCAGCACGAAGGCGCTCCTCCATTTGCGCTTGTGTTTCAGACATGGCTCTTGCTAATCTCCTTTGCTCCGCTAATCTGCGATGCAAAGTTCTTTCAATTTCAGGGTCGAATTCAAAATGTCCTACCATGCAGAAAAAGCAAAAGAAGTCAATAGCACCTATTCAACACAATTTTATATTTTTTTTTTTTAAATATAAAAAGTACTAAACAAAATAACAACAAGAATAGAACCTATCCCCGGCAACGGCGCCAAAAACTTGATACCCAAATCGCAAGTGCACGATTCAATATCGCGTAATAAAAAGATCAAACCCAAGGGATAGGTTTCCTATTATTATATTATTTAGTACTTGTGCAGAAAATTTAAAAGATGAATAGTTGATGTTGGTTTTTAGAACAAGCAAGAACAATAACATAAAATAATAAAGAGATAAGATGATGAGAATTAAGCTCTTGGGTTGATTTACATAATCTATAAATATGCTAGCAAGTTATTACTTATTTTCTGAATTTTAAGTCCAATTCCATGGTGCTATAGCCTAGAATTTCTACAAGCTAATTGCCTTAAGTCATGTAGAACTTTCTTACCTAATTACTAACTCCATAGCCTTGGTTATTAGTTAATTAGAAAAGAAGATGAAGAAAGAATTCAGGCCAACACAAAGTTACGTCCATCCTAATTGCCTTAAGAAATGTATACTTATAACCTTTTTTATTTCCTATTTCCCTTACTACTTACCAAATGGCCTTATGACATAAGTAGAAAGCATGAAATCTTTTGTACACAAGATTAATGAAGAACAAGGAGATGAAACATGAAATAGATATATTATTCAGAAAGGTAAAAACAATACTAAAGCATAAAGTTATAAATTACTACAACCCAAGAAACTTAAAAAGAATTAGCCAAGCATGGCTAAAAGAGTCATCGAATTACCCTGGATAGGAGCTCAAGTATGGCTTCCCACAATTCCTAGGAACAATGATCTTTGAGGAAGAAAGAAGAACACTTGTTGTATTCTGAGTAGGTGTACCTTACAAGTGAAGAAAAGCTCCCTATTTATAGCAAAAATCAGCCTTCCAGCGCTTAGGCGCTGGCATTCCCAACGCTTGGGCGCTAGGAAGCATTAAAATCCAACGGGCAGAAATAGGCCCAGCGCTTGAGCGCTGGCTTCCAACGCTGCAGCGCTGGGTGCAACCTCTGACTCACATCCTAGTCAGAGGTCCAGCGCTTGAGCGTTGGAACTTCCAACGCTGCAGCGCTGGGACGAACACTGGCAGCTTCTTCTTGGATTCCTTTCTTCTTCAATGGTGGAATTGATTGGCTTAATTAGGCCACATTCAGCCTCTATTAAGTTCTGAAACCTCCCCTTTACCACCATTAATCTTCCAACCTTATTTTACATGTGCTCAAATAAAAGAGAGTTGCTTCACATTCTTCAATTTCACTTCAAGTCCTCTCTTTGTTAGAACTTCAATTCTGGCCCTTTGACTCCTTCAAACTTCACTTTTCATCCTCCTCTCTTGAACCTTTGCACTTTGATCCTTTATTTCCTGAAACTTTACAAATCGGTCCCTGGACAAAAATGATAACTATACCAGCTTTTCCTAAAAATATAAAATAGCTATAAAAATTCCTAAAAATATAAAATAAATTTAGAAAAACAAATAAAAGCTAATCTATATGACGAATGCAAAATAAATATAAAATCTATGTAAAAATACTAAAAATCCTATATGTGACTCAAAAATGATAAAATAAAAAGACTAAAAACAACCTAAAAACATCATAAATTATCCTGTCATCAGTTAGGACCCAAGAGAGCACCTGATGAAGGAAGTCCAAGGCATCGACCAAAAGATGATAGGGAGTGTCGAATAAGAATCCCTTTGACAGAACTTTGAAATCCATCTTGCAAAGGTTCTAAGTTGCAGTAGAATATTTTGACCAACTCGGGATAGTAAGGTGTGGTAGATTGAAGGAAAGTATCAACATATTGATCTCCCAGTAAAGCGGGAAAGATTAGACCGGCTTCGATGAAAGATTCTAATTCAGCATAGAAGGGGGTTCGAACTGTTTGGGTGAGAAAGTGAGAAATAAATCGAGTTCTCTCGGCAGAGGTGGGAAGAAGACGGGAGAAGTTTAGTGGATTGTGAGGACAAAAGGCTGAGGATAAGCATGGAAAGGAAGACATGTTGCCGTGGAAGATAAAAAATCAGAACTTAGAATGATTTTGGAAGGTATGACGGATCAACATCAAAGGCTTGTTTTAAATATCCTGAGCATGTAATCGATTACAGCAGTTTTGGTAATCGATTACAGAGCAGTTGAGCCAAGTTTGAATGTCAAAAGATGGAGGGAAATTTGAAATTCTGGCAAATTTTCGAGCATGTAATCGATTACTGCAGTTGGGGTAATCGATTACATCAGTTACAAATTTGAAAATTTTCAAATTGTGAATGTGTAATCGATTATGGCAGTTTGAATAATCGATTACTCAAATGTTTCCAGCGAGCACGAGGACTTAGAACATGGATAATCGATTACAAATCCTAGGGTAATCGATTACTAGGACATTTTTACAAGTTCTAGGCTCTAGAATCCTATGTAACACATTTTCATATATAAGCATTTAAACATATAATGCAAATGTACATATAAAGTTTATGCAGATAACATGTTACATTAAATATCATGCTCATCTAATATGCCTAATTCTCTTCTTATCTTGAAAAATGATTCTTTAGGAAGAGGCTTAGTAAAGATGTCTGCTAACTGATTATGTGTATCCACAAATGAAATCTCAATATCTTTCCTCATAACATGATCTCGAAGAAAATGATGTCGTATATCAATATGCTTAGTTCGAGAGTGCATGATAGGGTTTTTAGTGAGATTAATGGCACTTGTGTTGTCACATTTAATTGGAATGCAGCCCAGCTCTAAGCCATAATCTTTGAGTTGTTGTTTGAGCCATAGAGTTTGTGCACAACAACTTCCTGCAGCAATATATTCTACTTCTGCAGTACTTAGAGCAACACATGCTTGTTTCTTACAAGACCATGAAACAAGAGCATTTCCTAATAGGTGACAAGTACCACTTGTACTCTTTCTTTCAGTTTTACAACCAGCATAATCAGAATCAGAATATCCAATCAAATCAAAAACACTTCCCTTGGGATACCACAATCCAACATTTGTAGTTCCTTTCAAATATTTGAAAATTCGTTTAACAGAACTCAAGTGTGATTCCCTAGGAGATGCTTGATATCTAGCACATAGACACACACTAAACATAATATCAGGTCTACTTGCAGATAAGTATAAAAGAGATCCGATCATACCTCTATATTTGGTAATATCTACTTGATTACCGGCTTCATCTTGATCTAAATATGTATTAGACCCCATAGGTGTGGCTATGGCTTTGCAATCATCCAAATCATATTTCTTTAATAGTTCCTTGCAAAACTTTGATTGATTGATGAATATTCCATCACTTGATTGCTTGATTTGCAAACCAAGAAAGAAATTTAATTGTCCCATCATGGACATTTCAAATTCTTCTTGCATCATGTTAGAGAAATCTTTGCAAAGAGATTCATTAGTTGCACCAAAGATAATATCATCAACATAAATTTGAACAAGTAAGGTATTACCTTTGGTTCTTTTGATGAACAACGTTGTATCAGCCTTACCTTTTTGAAAACCTTTATTACAAAGGAAAGTACTTAACCTATCATACCATGCGCGAGGGGCTTGCTTAAGACCATAGAGTGCTTTCTTTAGTCTGAAGACATGTGTAGGAAACTTTGGATCTTCAAATCCTGGAGGTTGCTTCACATACACTTCTTCTTGAATATATCCGTTTAGGAAGGCACTTTTGACGTCCATTTGATATAATGGGAAGTTTAAAGAGCAAGCATACGCTAATAACAATCTTATAGCTTCTAATCTTGCTACGGGTGCATATGTTTCATCAAAATCTATACCTTCTTCTTGATTATAGCCTTGAGCAACTAATCTTGCTTTGTTCCTAACTATAATACCATTTTCATCTAACTTATTCCTAAACACCCACTTTGTTCCAATAATGTGTTTATCACTAGGCTTAGGGACAAGTTCCCAAACTTGATTTCTTTCAAATTGGTTTAATTCTTCCTGCATTGCTACAATCCAATACTCATCCTCTAGAGCATCATTTACTTTTGATGGTTCTATCTGAGAGACAAAGGCCATATTCAAAACTGAATCATTCAAGCGTAGCCTTGTAGAAACGCCTCTAGAAATATCACCAATAATATTATCAACTGGATGATCCCTATGGGTTCTCCATTCTTTTGGAAGTTGATAAGTATTACTTTCAATGTGCTCTTCTTGTATTGGATTCTGATCTCCATCCTTTTGAGAATCTTCATTTATAAAGATGTCATCTTCTTCATTATCTGGAAGATTGACTTTATCTTCTATTGAAGATTTAGATTCATCAAAAGTAACATGTATGGATTCTTCCACGGATAGAGTTTTCTTGTTAAAGACTCTATATGCTTTGCTTGTTAGAGAATAACCAAGGAATATACCTTCATCAGATTTTTCATCAAACTTACCAAGGTTTTCCTTTCCATTATTCAAGACAAAGCATTTTGATCCAAAAGCATGTAGATGAGAGATATTTGGTTTCCTTCCTTTGTAGAGTTCATAGGGTGTTTTCTTAAGGATAGGTCTAATAAGAACTCTATTGGAAACATAGCAAGCAGTACTAACAGCATCAGCCCAGAAATATTTAGGGAGACTAGATTCACTTAACATGGTTCTTGCTAATTCTTCAAGTAACCTATTCTTCCTTTCTACTACACCATTTTGTTGTGGTGTTCTCGGAGTAGAGAAGTTATGTGATATTCCATTTTCATCACATAATTCTTGGAATTGTTGATTCTGAAATTCTCCACCATGATCACTTCTAATAGAAGAGATCTTTAAAGACTTCTCATTTTGAACTAGCCTTGCATATCTTTTGAATGCATTGAAGGCTTCATTCTTATGAGGTAGAAATAAAGTCCAAGTAAATCTAGAGAAATCATCAACAATAACAAGTGCATAGAAATTACCTCCGAGGCTTTTAGTTCTAGAAGGTCCGAACAAATCCATATGTAAAAATTGAAGGGGTCTTGAGGTCGAAACTATGTTCTTTGGTTTGAAGGATGTTCTGGTTTGCTTCCCTTTTTGACATGCATCACAAAGCTTGTCTTTCTCGAATTTTATCTTTGGAAGCCCAACAACTAGATCATGCTTGACTAGTTTGTTTAAATGATCTATGTGAATATGTGCAAGTCTTCTATGCCATAGCCATGAATCACTATTGTTCTTGGCTAATAGGCATCTCACATTTTGTGGAATTTCTTCCAATGAGATCATGAAGACTTTGTTTACTTTATATCCAGAAAACTTAATTTCTTTAGTTTTCACATGTTTCACAACACATATATCATTTATAAAACCTACTTTCAAACCTTTATCACATAGTTGACTAATACTCAGAAGATTATGCATCAAACCATCAACGTAAAGAACTTTATCGATGACTGTTTGAGGGGGTGTGCCTATTCTTCCAATACCGAGTATTTTTCCCTTTTGATTGTTACCATATGTGACGAAACCTTTTTCCCTAGGTATAAGAAAAGAAAACTTGTTTTTGTCTCCTGTCATGTGTGATGAGCAGCCACTATCAAGATACCATAGATCCTTTGCTGCTTTCATACACACCTGGGAATCTTCAACATCAGAATCATGTGAGGCCATCAAAGCAACTTGTGCTTCTTCTTTATCAGAATCAGATGATGAACTTACTTCATTATCATCCCAAGCCAAATATGCTCTTCGAGTAGGTTGATCCCTTTTCTCGAATTTCTCTTTTAGACCATGTTTCTTCTTCTGAAGATTTGGACAATCTGACTTGAAATGTCCCGGTTTGCCACACTCAAAACATGTAGTCTTTTGAGATGAAGAAGACTCATTTTTTCTTTGGAATGCTTTATTGTTGTTAAATCTAACATTTTTCTTTTTAAGAAACTTTCCAAAGTTCTTTACTAGAAGATTCAGATTTCCATTGTCTTCTTCTTCAGAATCTGCATCATATTCTTCTTTGATGCTTTCTTTTGCTTTTAGGGAAATTGATCGATACTTCTTCTCATGTTGTTCATGCTCTTCCAAACGATTCAATTCTAACTCATGTTCTTGGAGTTTTCCAAAGAGAGTTGCAAGAGTCATATTTGATAAACTCTTCTTCTCTGAGATGGCTGTTACTTTTGGTTGCCATACTCTTGTAAGTGATCTTAGAACTTTCATGTTCAAGTCACTGTTTGAAAATTGTCTACCAAGAGCAATCAAATGATTAATTAAATGAGTGAATCGTTTTTGCCTGTCTAATACCTTTTCTCCTGGAAGCATTCTGAACATTTCATATTCTTGAGATAGAGTATTGATCTTTGATCTCTTGACTTCATCTGTTCCTTCATGAGTCACCATCAATGTATCCCATATTTCTTTTGATGAAGTGCATGTTGATACTCTGAAAAATTCATCCATGCCAAGAGCAGATGTAAGAATGTTCATTCCTTTGAGATCATGTTGAACTTTCTTCTTTTCTTCTTCACTCCAAGTACTTTCTGGTTTTGGTTGTGAAGTTCCTTCTTCAATTGTTACAGGCACAAAGGGTCCTTCTTCAATGACTTTCCATATTCCTGAGTCTAATGACTTTATGAATATTTTCATCTTGATTTTCCAGAAGTCATAGTGTTCTCCATTGAAGAATGGTGGCCTGTTTATGTTGTGTCCTTCACTTGTTCCATGATTGGAAGAGGATGCCATCTTTTCCCGGATCTTAGGAATAACTTACCTAAACTTCCGCTCTGATACCAATTGTTAGAACAGATAGAAACCTGAGAGGGGGGGGGGGTGAATCAGTGTTGCCCCAATTTTCGCCTTATTGAAATCGTTACTTTCAAGTTTATGATGATCACGAGTTGATCTTTGTGATTGCAGCGGATATGAACAATACTTGAAAGTAAATGTGAAGGATAAAGAGAATCACACACAAGATTTTATCCTGGTTCGCCTTCAATCCACCGAAGACTACGTCCAGTCCCTCAAGAAAACCCCTTGAGGATTTTTCCACTATTGATAAGAATTTCTTACAAGTTCCTAACCCAAGGACCCCAAGAACTTCTACCAATATCCTGTGAAAGCAAACCGCTTTCAACAGCCCCTGAAAGCAAACCACTTTCAGTTCCTGAAGGCAAACCACCTTCAGACCTTGAAGACAAACTTGTCTTCAATCAAAACCCTGAAAGCAAACCACTTTCAGTGACAACAACCCTTCACCGAATACCACGGTGAAAAACTCAATCTTACAGAAAGAGATGAAGAAGATATTACACTTGGCTGTTTCAATCCTTTAACACACAATTGGATTGAACATGTGAATTTATGCTTTAAGGCTTTTAAGCATAATACAATTCTGAGTTCTTCAAGATATGAACAACTAATGTGTTCTTGTAAACATGAAGATCATGAACTCAGAATTTAGGCTCTAAAAGATTTAAGTTCTAAAAGATGAACCTATTTTGAAAGAGCTTTGGCCTAATGTGTTTTTCTCATGTGAAATGAGTAAATTTCGTGTGTGTGTGTATTCTATGTTGTTATTCTTGTGTGTTATGTTTTCTGGACTCAAATGGTCTTTATATAGGCAAGGGAAACGTCCTTGAACCATCACAACCCTTTTCAAAAGGTTTGGGACACAATGGTTCATGAAAAGATGCAACTTTTCGTTCTGGTAATCGATTACCATACTTAGTGTAATCGATTACACAAGTGACCGTTTCAGTTTGAATTTGAATTTCAAACATGTAATCGATTACAAGACTGGAGTAATCGATTACTTGCCTTGGTGCAATCGATTACCGTAATGGTGTAATCGATTACACAGAAGCCCATTTTCCAGAAACTTATTCTTTGAGACTTGCTTTAGGTTTTCTACTTCTTTTAAGTTATGAAAACACTTAGCTTGATTAGATTAGGTGTTTTGAGAGCCTTTATGCTTTAATAAACCTTTAGAAGCATAACTCACCTAATTCTAAGACTTCTAGACTATTGATGGACTTGAGTGCTTGATTCTTTGAAGTCTTCTTTTCTTCTTTTTGTTGATGAGTTTGTCGTCATCAAAACCACAGCCAGGGTCAGGAGCAAGACCTTCTTCACACGCATGTGGCAGTTTCTTTATTTGTGTTGAGCAAATTGTCGTCTGGTGAGTGGTTCTCGGATTGAAGTGAGTTTGGTTGTGAAGCAGGACTTGTGGGAGCTTCTTGCTGGGATTGAGGATTCTTTGAAGTCCCATTACTGCTAAAGGTGGAAGCACCATCGGACTGGCTTGGAAGACTTTTAGGTTGTTGAACATATTCAGGATCAACAATTTTCCTAAACTTCAATACTCTTGGATGAATATATTTCCCCCATCTTTTGGCACTTTTCTTACAGTTGGGTCTCCATAATGGAGTGTAGTAAGGGAGTGGAGAATCACTTCTCAATTTTACTCTGACCTAGTGATGATCATCAATGTTGCACATAACTCCAATGATTGGTGGAATGTAGGCTGGGCCAGCTAGTGGTATATAGGTGCAACATTCCTTCAGGCTTAGGGTTACCAGAATAATCTTGAATGTGCAAGCAGCAAGTAGTCCCATGTCAGGAACGGTGAACCACTTAGAGGATGAAGCCACTTCTCCAGTTGTTAAGTTCAGAGCAGCTTTTATTCTCTCCATATCTTTTTCAGACTCCATTACATCAGCAAGCAAGGAGTGGTTGATTCTGAGTTCTTCCTGATGAGTGGATATTATATGATGTTTTTAGGTAGTTTTTTGTCTTTTTATTTTATTATTTTTGAGTCACATATAGATTTTTTATTATTTTTATGTAGATTTTATATTTATTTTGCATTTTGCATGTAGATTAGATTTTATTTGTTTTTCTACCTTTATTTTATATTTTTAGGAATTTTTATAGCTATTTTATATTTTTAGGAAAAGCTGGTTTAGTTATCATTTTTGTCCAGGGACCAATTTGTAAAGTTTCAGGAAATCAGGGACCAAAATGTGAAAGTTCAAGAGTGGAGGACTAAAAGTGAAGATTGAGAGAATTAAAGGGCCAGAATTGAAGTGCTAACCAGGAGAGGACCAAAAGTGGAAAAGAAGAATATGAAGAATCACTCTCTAAATTAGCACATGGAAAATAAGGATTAAAGGATGAGTGGAGAATTGATGGTAGTGGGAAGGAGTTTTCAAAAGTTAATTGGTGGCCAATGAAGGCCATAATGGCCATCAACTCCTCCACCATTGGAATTTTTTCTATAAATAGGAGTGCTCATTCTTTGTCAAAAGCACACCATCTTAGAATACAACAAGTATTCTCTCTTTCTCCCTCTTGAGCATTGTTCCTAGGACTTGTGGGAAGCCATATTTGAGCTCCTATCCAGGGTAATTCAATGACTCCTTTAGCCATGCTTGGCTAATTCTTCTTTAAGTTTCTTGGGTTGTAGTAGTTTATAAATTATGTTTTAGTTTTGTTTCTACCTTTCTGAGTTTTATTTTCAGTTTTTGTTTTATTTCCTTGCTCATATTGTTATCTTGCTGTACACAAGAAGTTTTACTTATTACTTATGTCATAAGATCATTTGATGAGTAGTAAGGGAACTAGGATCTAAAAAAGGTTATAAGTATATATCTCTAAAGATCATTAGGATAGACGTAACCTTATGTTGGCCCGAATTCATGCTTCATCTTCTTTTCTGGTTAACTAAATTACAAGATCATGTATTTAGTAATTAGGAAGAAAGTTCTACATTTCTTAAGATCATTAGGATGTAGAAATTCTAGGTTATAGCATCATGGACATGGATTTAAAATTCAGAAAATAAGTAGGAACTTGCTAGCATTTTTATAGACTATGTAAATCAACCCGAGAAGCTTAATTCTTATCATCTTTATTTCTTATCATTTTATTGCTATATCTTGTTCTAAAAAACAACAACATCTATTCATCTTTTAATTTCTGTTTAAGTACTAAATATTATAATAATAAGAACACCTATCCCTTGGGTTCGATCTTTTTGTATTACGCGATAGTTAATCGTACACTTGCGATTTTCCCTATCACTTCCCTCATTTCAGTCCTGATGGCAGGCCATTCATTCTCACTTACTCCAAGCCACTGTGCTATGCAACGAAAGCCACAATTTCCATCATCGACTACATCGATGATGTCTTCCACATATTCGTGAAAAATTGTGGGAACGTATGGAAGATACTTCAGCAGAGAGGATGAAGATTGATCATCCTTTGGGACAACCTTCACAGGTTCTTTTCTTACCTTCCTGACCAATTTAGCTATTGGCAGGGAGTCTTCATCAACTCCGGACGAGGTTGTATCTTGCCTGGATTCAGCCTTTACAAGGCGTCTTCTTTTTGCTGGGGGTGCCTGTGTTGGTGAGGCCTTGAAGCCTTCATCTGATTGTGAAGCATTATGCTTCTTGGCTGGTGATGACGTCATGGGGATAGTTTGCTTTCTAGTTCTTGAAGCTCTTGTTCTTGGAGGGGATGGTTGAATTTCCTTCCTTTGTTCAGTTTCTTCATTGTCTTCTACCTGCTTTCTTTCCCATTTGGACAGCAAGTTCTTTGGAACCTTGGAGAGGTCAATCTTCAGATTCATTCGCCTAACATCTCCAAACCGAATAGGAGTTGGATAGATGTAGTCCTGAGCAATAAACTCACTTTGGAGTTTTTCGTCCGTTACCAATCCTTTCAATCCCATGATCTTTGTGATAAGGGAAGATTTGTCACTGGACTTTCAATTGTCCCTGTCATGTGATGAAAGATTAGTGATGGGAGGTTGATTTTCTGCATGTGACTCATTTGGTAGAGCGCCCAGTGAGCCAACTTGTTCACAAGATCTCTGGCTCCTTCTTTGGGAATGACGACCTTACTGAGAACGGAATGAGGAAACTTGAATTCTTCTACTAAATTGTTGACAGCGTTCCCATGTATTTTTAGGTTTTCCTTCCAGATGCGATACCCATCAACTGCAGAGATTTCCCACTTAGGTGAATAGTGAACTCCGTCCTTCACATCCACGTCCAGTGCTAAGGCAATATCACCCGGGCAGACTTCAGTTATCACCCTTAAACATCTGCTTGTGATTGTTCGAGGATTTGTTTTTACAGCACACTGGTAGAACTCCTTCACCAGTGGTTCAAGAACAGGCGTCTCAGATACCTTCATAAGTTTTTCCCAATCTTGGAAGAGAACATAGTTCAGTCCAGCAACCTTTGCATACTGGAAGCGGTTCAGTTCAAGATACTGATGAGTGGATATTATATGATGTTTTTAGGTAGTTTTTAGTCTTTTTATTTTATTATTTTTGAGTCACATATAGGTTTTTGTTATTTTTATGTAGATTTTATATTTTTTTTGCATTTTGCATGTAGATTAGATTTTATTTGTTTTTCTATCTTTATTTTATATTTTTAGGAATTTTTATAGCTATTTTAGATTTTTAGGAAAAGCTGGTTTAGTTATCATTTTTGTCCAGGGACCAATTTGTAAAGTTTCAGGAAATCAGGGACCGATTTGTAAGTTTTCAGGAAATGAAGGATCAAAGTGGAAAAGTTCAAGAGCGGAGGATGAAAAGTGAAGTTTCAAGGACTTAAAGGGTCAGAATTGAAGTGCTAGCAAAGAGAGGACTTAAAGTGGAAATCAAGAATATGAACCAACACTCTCTAAATTAAGCACATGGAAAATAAGGATTAAAGGATGAGTGGAGAATTGATGGTAGTGGGAAGGAGTTTTCAAAAGTTAATTGGTGGCCAATGAAGGCCATAATGGCCATCAACTCCTCCACCATTGATTTTTTACTATAAATAGGGAGGCAATTTTCACTTGTAAAACACACCTTCATAGAATACAACAAGTATTCTCTCTTTCTCCCTTTTGAGCATTGTTCCTAGGACATGTGGGAAGCCATATTTGAGCTCCTATCCAGGGTAATTCAGTGACTCCTTTAGCCATGCTTGGCTAACTTCTTTCTTAAGTATCTTGGGTTGTTTTAGTTTATAATCTATGTTTTAGCTTTCTTCTACTCTTCTGAATTTTATTGCTATAATTCATGTTTTACTTACCTTGTTCTTAATGTTATCTTTGTGCACACAAGAGTTTTTACTTATTGCTTATAACAATGGAAATTGGTAAGTAGTAAGGGACCTAGGATTTAAAAGAAGCTATATGACATATCACTAAGGTATTAGGATAGACTTAGCTTTATGTTGGCCTGAAAATTCTTTCTTCATCTTCTTCTTGGTTTTTTCTAGATTACAAGGTATTGAATTTAGTAATTGAGGAGAAAGTTCTACAATGATTACGGTATTAACTTGTAGAAACATTAGGCTATAGCATCATGACTTGGTACTAAAATTCAGAAATAAAAGTAGTAGTTGCTAGCATATTTTATAAATTATATAAATCAACCCAAATGCTTAAGATTCATCATCATCTCTTTCTCTTATCATTTTATTTTGTTTATTTCTTGTTCTAAAAACATTAACATATTTTCATTTTAATTTTCTGCACAAGTACTAAATTCTATATTAATAAGAACACCTTTCCCTTGGGTTCGATCTTTTTTACTACGCGATAGTTAATCGTACACTTGCGATTTCGCTATCAAGTTTTTGGCGCCGTTGCCGGGGAAAGGTTCTTTTCAAGTTCTTATTTTTATTTTGTTAGTACTTCTTGTATATATAAAAAAATATATATATATATATATTTCTGCCTAACCATTTGCTGCCATGTTGAAAGAAGATCCTTTAGAGACTTTAATCTCTGAGGGATTGGAATTCGAAGATATTGAAAGTGATGACGAACAGGTCATTGAGATGGCAAGGTTTCTTGATGCTGCTCATGTTTTCCCTTCAAGGAAAAACTGGGTAGAGGAACTGAGAAGGGAAGAAGAAGTTCAAGAGGAAAAGAGGGAACTGAAGCCCCTACCTTCTACCCTTAAGTTTGTTTTTCTTGAAGAAGGTAAAAATAAACCAGTCATTGTGAGTAGTTCCCTCTCTCCTCTTGAAGAAGAAAAATTGGTAAGAATTCTTAGAGCTCATAAATCTGCTTTGGGTTGGACTATTGAGGACATTAAGGGCATAAGCCCCACTGTTTGTATGCATAAAATTTGTTTAGAAGAACAAGTTAAACCTGTAGTCCAACCCCAAAGAAGACTTAATCCTACCATGAAAGAGGTGGTAAGGAAAGAAGTGATTAAGTTGCTTGATGCAGGGATCATCTATCCCATTTCTGATAGTGAATAGGTTAGTCCCGTTCAGGTAGTTCCCAAGAAAGGGGGAATTACAGTGGTTCCTAATGAAAATAATGAATTGATCCCCACCAGGAAGGTAACTGGATGGAGGGTTTGTATAGATTACCGGAAGCTAAATTCTACAACCCGGAAAGATCATTTCCCCCTTCCCTTTATTGATCAAATGCTTGACAGGTTGGCTGGCCATGAGTACTATTGTTTCTTGGATGGGTATTCGGGATACAATCAAATTGTTGTTGATCCTAAGGATCAAGAAAAAACTGCTTTTACTTGCCCCTTCGGGGTGTTTGCTAATAAAAGAATGCCTTTTGGCTTGTGTAATGCTCCAGGAACCTTCCAAAGATGTATGTTTGCTATTTTTTATGATTTAATTGGTGAATGTATGGAAGTGTTCATGGATGATTATTCTGTGTATGGCCCCAACTTTGACAAGTATTTGGACAATTTGGAAAGGATTTTAGTTAGGTGCCAAGAAAAGAATTTGGTACTTAATTGGGAAAAGTGTCATTTTATGGTAAAAGATGGCATTGTGCTTGGGCACATGATTTCTGGAGAAGGGATTGAGGTAGATAAAGCTAAAACAGAGATTATTGAAAATCTACCTCCTCCCACTAACATTAAAGGTATAAGAAGCTTTCTTGGTCATGCAGGTTTTTATAGGCGATTTATAAAAGATTTTTCTAAAATTGCTAAGCCTATGACAAATCTCCTTGAAAAAGAGGCTCCTTTTATCTTTAAAGATGAGTGTTTGGCTGCTTTTAAATTGTTAAAAGAAAACCTTGTTTCAGCCCCTATCATTGTTGCTCCCCAATGGGATTTGCCTTTTGAAGTTATGTGTGATGCTAGTGATTATGCAATAGGGGCTGTTCTTTGTCAAAAAAATGGAAAAGTTTTGCATGTGATTTACTATGCTAGTAAGGTTCTGAATGAAGCTCAAAAAAATTATGCTACAACTGAAAAGGAGTTGTTGAGTGTAGTTTATGCTTTAGATAAATTCAGACCTTACATTTTGGGTACTAAAGTTATTGTGCATACTGACCATTCTGCATTGAAGTACTTGTTTGCTAAGCAGGAAGCTAAACCCAGGTTGATCAGGTGGATCTTACTCTTGCAAGAGTTTGATCTTGAAATTGTGGACAGGAAAGGGAAAGACAATGGTGTAGCAGACCATTTGTCAAGACTTGAAGAGGGGAACTCCGATCCAATTCCTATTCAAGAGGAGTTCCCAGATGAGAGGCTTTTAGCTATCCAAGAAATAGCACCATGGTATGTACATTTAGCCAATTTTAAAGCTGCTGGTGTGTTGCCTCCTGATTTAACTTGGCAACAAAAGAAAAGATTTTTGTATGATGCCAAATTCTTTTTCTGGGATGAACCTTTTTTGTTTAGAGAATGTTCTGATGGGATCATTAGAAGGTGTATTCCAAAAAAAGAGTTTGAGGCTATTTTATGGCATTTCCATGGCTCTGAATATGGAGGCCATTTTTCAGGTGAGAGGACTGCGGCTAAAGTCCTCCAAAGTGGTTTGCCAGTATATTTTGGTTGTTGTTGACTATGTTTCTAAGTGGGTTGAAGCATCAGCCCTTCCCACAAATGATGGCAAAGTGGTTCTTAATTTTCTGAAGAAATAGATCTTTACTAGATTTGGGGTGCCAAGAGCAATAATCAGTGATGGAGGTAAGCACTTTTGTAATAAAGCTTATGAAACTCTTTTAAAAAAATATGGTGTTCATCATAAAGTTGCCACCCCCTATCACCCCCAAACTAGTGGACAAGTAGAGGTTTCTAATAGGGAGTTAAAAAGGATTTTGGTAAAAGTAGTTGGTGCCTCAAGGAAGGATTGGTCAAAAAAATTAGATGACACCTTGTGGGCTTACCGAACTGCGTTTAAAACTCCTATTGGAACCTCTCCTTACCAGTTGGTTTATGGTAAGGCTTGTCATTTACCTGTGGAACTTGAGCATAAAGCCTTTTGTGCTTTGAAACAATTGAATATGGATCCCAAAGAAGCTGGGGATAAAAGACAGGTACAGGTACATGAGCTGGATGAATTCAGACTCCAAGCATATAACAATGCTAGGATCTACAAGGAGAAGACCAAAAAATGGCATGATAAGAAAATTGTGCCAAAAGAGTTTAGCCCAGGACAGCTTGTGTTATTATATAACTCAAGACTGAGATTGTTTCCTGGAAAGTTGAAGTCAAAGTGGTCAGGACCATTTAGGATCACCAAAGTCTTCCCCCATGGTGCAGTTGAGTTGGAAAATGATGTTACAAAGAATTTATTCACTGTCAATGGACAAAGATTGAAACCATACTTGGGGGGAGATGTTGAAAGACATGATGTTTTTGCTGTATTTGATACCCCTAATTGATTAAAGGGAAGGGTCTATCTCGGACCTTAACAATGAGCTGGTTGGGAGACAACCCAACTTAGGATAGTTTATTTTTCTGTTTTTAATTTTTTGTAACACTCTTGTAAATAAATAAAAAGAAAAAAAACTCTATGTTTTTGCTGCAGGAGAGGCCAGCGCTCCAGCGCTGGAGGCCAATGCTCAAGCGTTAGGCCCCTGCTTTGCACCTCTGATTGCCCAGTTTCTGTTTTAATCCAGCGCCCAAGCGTTGGCATCCCCAACGCTCAAGCGCTGGAGCTCGGGCAGATTTGCTGTTTTGTTTTTGTTTGTTGTTTTTAGTTTTTAATAAATTTTGTGTTCACCATTTTCTGAAAGGTTTTAGATTCTTTGAGTTTTCCCTTGCTTCAATAAATGATTTTAATTTTTGGGAACTCAAGAATTCTTGTTTTTAAGGTGGACACAATTTTTCAACCCATGATCTTGTTGTGCTGATTTTGGAACTAACAAGTCAAGCAAAATTCTCCTTGTGAGACTTATGTTTGTTCAATGTTACAGGATAGGTACCAAAAGGAGGAAGAACCCTCTTGAACTTAAGTGTTCAAATTGATTTTTACATTGAGGTTCCCTTGGACCTTTGTGGAAAATTTGTTACTATACCAGCTTCTTAGTTTTTTTTATTTTTCTTTTTATAGTTTTTAGTTTTATTTTTAGTTTAGTTTTTATGTTTTGTTTTTGCATGAGTCTTGATTATTTTATCCATTTTGAATATTGCTATAGCTTTGTGAAATGCTTTATCTGATTGAAATGCTTTGTGAGAAAGTTCTATGTTTTGAAGTGGTTAGGATTGCATGCTGTAGAAAGGATTATTGATATCTTGATTGTTTGGTTGATGGCAAAGTCTTTTTCTGAGTTCTAAAAAGGGTACCACTTACCCTATGTTTTTCTGAGAGCTGAGGACTCTGAATTCTTGATTGTGAAATTTTTCTGCCTTGTGTTGCATGTTGATTGGAGTTTTGTACACTTTGTGAGTTGAGAAGAGCTTATAGGCATTTTTGAAAACTCAGATTTTTGCTTGAAATGTTATATCCACTAGTAGCCCCTTTTGAGCCTTAAAAGAGTCATTCTTTGGAGCCTACTTTGTGTGATAATTCTTAAAGTTGTTATTGTGATTCATGTGCTGAAATTGTTGGAGCTATGTTTGTGGGTTTCTCTCTAAAAAAAAAAAAAGGAAAAAAGAGAAAAAAATTAGGTATGTGCCTTAGGAAAAAATAATGAAGTGGTGGGGTGAGAAAGAGTATGAGGGGAGTAAAATTCAAGTCATTCATCCCATACATTCCACTACTTTATTTTAAAAAGAAAAGAAAAAGAGGAAAATTGAGAGGACCCTTGTGTTGAATTGTTTAAAGCTCTTAAGTCAAGAAAAATCACTTAACAACAGTTTCTGAGTCAGCCACTAGAGTTGCCAATTTCTTGAAATCCATACCTTAAAATTGTTCAACCCTTTGGCCAAGTTACAACCTTAAGAATCTCTTCAAAATCACTTGGTTGCTTTATTTTGTTAGAACAGATAGCAACCTGAGAGGGGGGGGTGAATCAGTGTTGCCCCAATTTTCGCCTTATTGAAATCGTTACTTTCAAGTTTATGATGATCACAAATTGATCGTTGTGATTGCAGCGGATATGAACAATACTTGAAAGTAAATGTGAAGGATAAAGAGAATCACACACAAGATTTATCCTGGTTCGCCTTCAATCCACCGAAGACTACGTCCAGTCCCTCAAGAAAACCCCTTGAGGATTTTTCCACTATTGATAAGAATTCCTTACAAGTTCCTAACCCAAGGACCCCAAGAACTTCTACCAATATCCTGTGAAAGCAAACCGCTTTCAACAGCCCCTGAAAGCAAACCGCTTTCAGTTCCTGAAGGCAAACCACCCTCAGACCTTGAAGACAAACTTGTCTTCAATCGAAACCCTGAAAGCAAACCACTTTCAGTGACAACAACCCTTCACCGAATACCACGGTGAAAAACTCAATCTTACAGAAAGAGATGAAGAAGATATTACACTTGGCTGTTTCAATCCTTTAACACACAATTGGATTGAACATGAGAAATTATGCTTTAAGGCTTTTAAGCATAATACAATTCTGAGTTCTTCAAGATATGAACAACTAGTGTGTTCTTTTAAACATGAAGATCATGAATTCAGAATTTAGGCTCCAAAAGATTTAAGTTCTAAAAGATGAACCAATTTTGAAAGAGCTTTGGCCTAATGTGTTTTTCTCATGTGAAATGTGTCTATTTCGTGTGTGTTGTGTGTTCCATGTTGTTGTTGTATTTTCTGGACTCAAATGGTCTTTATATAGGCAAGGGAAACGTCCTTGAACCATCACAACCCTTTTCAAAAGGTTTGGGACACAATGGTTCATGAAAAGATACACTTTTTCGATCTGGTAATCGATTACCATACTTAGTGTAATCGATTACACAAGTGACCGTTTCAGTTTGAATTTGAATTTCAAACATGTAATCAATTACAAGACTGGAGTAATCGATTACTTGCCTTCGTGTAATCGATTACCATAATGGTGTAATCGATTACACAGAAGCCCATTTTCCAGAAACTTATTCCTTGCGACTTGCTTAAGGTTTTCTACTTCTTTTAAGTTATGAAAACACTTAGCTTGATTAGATTAGGTGTTTTGAGAGCCTTTATGCTTTAATAAACCTTTGGAAGCATAACTCACCTAATTTCTAAGACTTCTAGACTATTGATGGACTTGAGTGCTTGATTCTTTTGAAGTCTTCTTTTCTTCTTTTTGTTGATGAGTTTGTCGTCATCAAAACCACAGCCAGGGTCAGGAGCAAGACCTTCTTCACATATTTCAATTTTGATTTGAATGATAGGCAGAATTATTGAGCTTTCTTGTTTTTCATGGAGAATATCATTTTTGTGAGCTTAATTTGATGAACTCAAACATGTTAAAAGCCAAGCCTAACTTTCTTGATTCTTTATCTGTAAAACATGCATGTCTTCCTTATCTGCTAAGCTTTCTTTGAAAGGTTTTTGTGCTTCAAGTTTTAATCAGATAAACTTTCTCAAAACTCAGGGACGAGTTTCTCTTTAAGTTTTGTCGCTTAAGGACAAGCTGTCGTTGGGTATAGTGGTGTGATGAGTGGATATTATATGATGTTTTTAGGTAGTTTTTAGTCTTTTTATTTTATTATTTTTGAGTCACATATAGGTTTTTTGTTATTTTTATGTAGATTTTATATTTTTTTTGCATTTTGCATGTAGATTAGATTTTATTTGTTTCTCTATCTTTATTTTATATTTTTAGGAATTTTTATAGCTATTTTATATTTTTAGGAAAAGCTGGTTTAGTTATCATTTTTGTCCAGGGACCAATTTGTAAAGTTTCAGGAAATCAGGGACCGATTTGTAAGTTTTCAGGAAATGAAGGATCAAAGTGGAAAAGTTCAAGAGCGGAGGATGAAAAGTGAAGTTTCAAGGACTTAAAGGGCTAGAATTGAAGTGCTAGCAAAGAGAGGACTTAAAGTGGAAATCAAGAATATGAACCAACACTCTCTAAATTAAGCACATGGAAAATAAGGATTAAAGGATGAGTGGAGAATTGATGGTAGTGGGAAGGAGTTTTCAAAAGTTAATTGGTGGCCAATGAAGGCCATAATGGCCATCAACTCCTCCACCATTGATTTTTTACTATAAATAGGGAGGCAATTTTCACTTGTAAAACACACCTTCATAGAATACAACAAGTATTCTCTCTTTCTCCCTTTTGAGCATTGTTCCTAGGACTTGTGGGAAGCCATATTTGAGCTCCTATCCAGGGTAATTCAATGACTCCTTTAGCCATGCTTGGCTAACTTATTTCTTAAGTATCTTGGGTTGTTTTAGTTTATAATCTATGTTTTAGTTTTCTTCTACTCTTCTGAATTTTATTGCTATAATTCATGTTTTATTTACCTTGTTCTTAATGTTATCTTGGTGCACACAAGAGTTTTTACTTATTGCTTATAACAATGGAAATTGGTAAGTAGTAAGGGACCTAGGATTTAAAAGAAGCTATATGACATATCACTAAGGTATTAGGATAGACTTAGCTTTATGTTGGCCTGAAAATTCTTTCTTCATCTTCTTCTTGGTTTTTTCTAGATTACAAGGTATTGAATTTAGTAATTGAGGAGAAAGTTCTACAATGATTAAGGTATTAACTTGTAGAAACATTAGGCTATAGCATCATGACTTGGTACTAAAATTCAGAAATAAAAGTAGTAGTTGCTAGCATAGTTTATAAATTATATAAATCAACCCAAGTGCTTAAGATTCATCATCATCTCTTTCTCTTATCATTTTATTTTGTTTATTTCTTGTTCTAAAAACAACAACATATTTTCATTTTAATTTTCTGCACAAGTACTAAATTCTATATTAATAAGAACACTTTTCCCTTGGGTTCGATCTTTTTTACTACGCGATAGTTAATCGTACACTTGCGATTTCGCTATCAGATACCTTGGTGACAACAATTCCCGTTCACCTAGGTCAGCAAACTTCTGAGCCCCAATCGTCGAGACTTGATCGAGGCGGTTGGCTTCGACGTTCTTCTTTCTTAGTTGAAGGATAGCCTCTTGTTCCTGAGTGAGTTTTGGCTTAACAACGGTTTGCTTCTTGGGTGCCATTTGAGACTTCTGCACAAAAGGGTTAGAGAACACAAACAGAGAATAGCAAGAGTTTTGGAATGCAAGTGCTAAGTGAGTGTGAGGCTCTTGCTTTCAGTTGCTTTTGTTTAAGTTGATTGGAAACCGGACAGTTTTTGCTCGTTTAGTGGGATGAAATGATTGCATAGCATTTGATTCGAGATATCCAGGATCACATGCGTATTAAGTAATAATAGAAAAGTGTGCAGTTATGGCAGTTGAGGATTTAATGCGTGTTGAGGACACTTTTATCAGGTGGAACGATACAGCTGTTTACTTGTGGCCCCAGACGAACTATTTTGGTAGTGTCCTTTCGAGTGGGCCTAGACGTCTTCACGTTGAACGTGTAGCTATCAGACGGTGATTTCCCTTGACTTTGATTATCCTTGATGACAGACTTTATTTCCTTTCCATTTACTCGGTCAGACCATCTCTCCATTGAAAGTTTATGCATGTATATAAATATATATATATATATATATATATATATATATATATATATATATATATAAGTGTGAGCATACATAAAAGTTATTGAATGATTTTAATGATGCTTCAGAGGGAATGACTCATAAAGATTTGAAAATTTATATAATTTCAATTTCTTTCAAATGACTGTGAATTTGTCATATGCTGAAATCATTTATTTCTAAAGCGAGGAAGTTCAGTTTCTCTTTCATTTATTTTATTTGATATGTCATTGATTTTGACTTCAAGCAGAGAAGAAGAAATGAGCAGTATTGGATATTTATGAGATCAGGATTACCTCATTTGTATTTCTTGTGGATACATAGTTTATCATCCTTGAAAAAAAAATTGTTAGGTGCTTTCTTGATGGTTGTAAGAGTGAGGGCCCTTGCTTGTTTCTTCTTCTTGGATCAGCATGGATTTCTTTCCTTTTTATCTTCATTTACCTGTAAACAAAAATCAATTCCTTTCTTAAATAGGTTTCCTTAGTATGTTCTCCTGCCATCGCAAAGTGGATAGAGATTGCATTTGGTTGAGAACATCATGTGCTTCTTTGGATCTTTATACTCTCCATCTTTTAAGATGTTGGTATTTTTCAGAGAACCAGGCTCTGATACCAATTGATAGTAATAGAATCACACAAGGAAGGGGGGTTTGAATTGTGTGACCCATTTCTAAATCTCTTTTTCTAATTCTATGATTTATTAACCATCCGTTAGAGTTCGTTTATTTCTGTTACAAGATATTCATAAAATAAATTGAAATGGAAGAGATATTTGACACTCATTGAATGTTAGATATTTGTTCATCGATAAGGTTTGATCATAAGGATGTGAACTAAAACGTGGTGAGGAAACAGTAAAGCATGAAGGTAAAGCACACATAGTTTTTATCCTGGTTCACCCCCATAATTGATAGGGCTACATCCAGTCCTTGGCTTCACCAAGATTTTCACTATTTCAACAAATAGTACAAGTATTATCAGGGACTTCTCTCGACAAGTATTCTAAGGACTTCTCCTATCAAGTATTCGAAGGACTTCTCCTTACAAGTATTTGAAGGACTTCTCCTTACGAGTATTCTTAGGACTCCTCCTTACAAGTATTATCAGGACTTCTCCTATCACCTTTTCAGGATTTTTCTTTTCCACAATAATCTCTTCTTGATAAGAGTGGGTAGAAGAAATGAAGCTTAAAGAACAGAGAGATCATAAGCAAGCTGATCTCTTGTCCTAAGTTATGTGTGTAGAGTATGATGAGAGTAAAACTCTATGATGTTTCTACACACATAAGCAACCCAGCTCAGGTTTAGATATGACTTGAAGTTTTCTGAGCTGAGACCAAGATTGCCTTGGTCTTTGGACGAACTAGATTGAGATGTGTACAATTTAGTTCTAGTCGCCAAGTTGCAACAGGAGCAAGGTTCTCTATAAATATCTTCAGTTAAAGATCTTCGTTCATTCTCCACAGTAAGACTGAAAACCTGCCCGCAGTGCTTCTTCCTCTCCGGAAAGCACATAACGGCTAGTTCTGCATCTCTCAGCAGGCGTAAGTCACGATCAGAGGCTTTTCTGCAAGCATAAGATATGATCTGGAAATCATCAGTTCATCTGGGTTGATGTCGTCTGGCTCCATGCTGAGCGAGTAGCCTTGAGCTGGTTTCTTCGTATATAACGTGTAAAAGTTCAGCGGTGCGGACTGCTTTGACTCTTTTACCCCAGTGCTGGACAGCTAATACTTATCACGTGCCTTGGTCAGATTTTTGAATTTCGACCGTTGAGAGTGTACGATGCTCAGAGATTCTTGCCGTTGATTTCGCGATGTCAGCTTGATTATAGGAAAAGCAGAGAGGTAGTGGGACCAAGGAGTATTGGATTTATTGAGTCCCATCTTTCTTTATGTGATTGCCAGGTTTTGATAATCGTGCAGACGAGGAGAGAAGTAATTATTCAAAAGAATAATTTCTTTAATACTTCTGTTGACTTGATATCCTCGAAAGACGTGCTCATTGATCTTTGTTTCTTTGGCGCGATTCATACTCTGGTGGACGGATTCTTTCATTCAGCTTTGGCAGACGCAGTCTTCATTGAATGCTTGAAATTCCGTGATTTGCTCATATTGCCAAACGAAGTTTCCTTTAGTCAGTTCTTCTCCAAGAAATAGAACATTCTTGTCTGAATCCTTTCTTTTACTGAAGTTCTCCATTTGAGGGAGTTGATCCACAACTCCTTTATATGATGATAGAGAGGCTTCGAGGCGGACGGAGTTTCTTCAAGGTTGTCATACTCTTTCACTTTTAAACAGTACAGTCATCTCATTTGATCTTTGTAAATTCGGGTGATAGACTGATTTAGCTGCTTCAAGTAGGCTTGATTTGAGTGTGTAGATTTCCATCAAGTAGCCGTAAGAAGAGATGCTGGTCATTTGAAACTTGTTGATTTATCTCTCTTGATTCACGGACAATCTTGTACTTTGAATATCTTTCTTTCTGGCGCCATCAGACTAATCTATACGAGAATGTTTTTCTACGTATATTCTTGGTGTTGTTTCCTTCGAGGTGACCGGACGAACTCTTCTGGCGAACTGATTCCCTTGATAGAGCAGTGATGTTTATTTATTCCTTTCAAAGATGCTTGTTCCTGTTCACGATAATTTTCACTATGTTAGGAACTTCATCACTAACTTCTAAAGAAATTGTTAATTATCAAAATATAATAATTCGTTAGATTCTAACACTCAACCGACTGAAATGACTCACGAATTCCCTTCATCATCAGAGTGATCAGACTGTGCAATACCTTCGTCAGAAGATTCGTTGGCTTTCAGTGCATTTGAGTTATTAGCCTTAAAGGCTACAGCTTTAGCAGCGGACGCCTTTCCACATATGATGGCAGCATCATTGGCAAGATCTTGCTCGTGAATCTTCAGCTCACCCAGAAGATCTTCAACCTAATAGTGATCGAAGTTCTTTCCAGCTCTTCGGGCAGTAACGAACATCCTCCAGTTGGGAGTGAGACTCCTGAGAATTTTAATTACTTTCTCCTTGTTGGTAAAGCTTTTTCCTAGACTCCTCATCCCATTGTGAATGGTCTGAAGTCTAGCAAACATCGAGTCGATTGACTCATTGTCCTCCATCATGAAGGTCTCATACAGGGATATAATTTCTTTGGGGACATAATTTCCTTTGGATATCACGTCCCAAAGCTTCCAGTCAGTTGACTCGATGAAGAGTTGCATGTGCTTCTTCTAGTATGGATTGTTGGAGCCATCAAAGAGTGGTGGCTTAATGGTTGCAGTTCCAGTCGGGTAAGTGATGTTGTCCATGGATCTTTGTGCTCTACACCTGTTAAGATGTTAGTATATCTCAGAGCGGTTAAGCTCTGATACCAATTGATAGTAATAAAACCACACAAGAAATGGGGGTTTGAATTGTGTGCGTGATTTTTAACTTCTTTTTCGAAAAACAACAGTTATAAGTTCGAAAACGTTTGTTAAAGAGTGCAGCGGAAATTATTCTAAAACTGAACAATAAAGTACACAAGATTTTTATCCTAGTTCACCCCCTTAATCGACAGGGCTACGTCCAGTCCTTGGCTTAACCAAGATTTTCACTATTTAATCAAAATAGTACAAGTGTTCTCAGGGACTTCTCCCAGTATTCTGAGGACTACTCCTTTACATGTATTCTAGCAGGACTTCTCCTTTACGAGTGTTGGACAGGACTCCTCCCAGTTCTTTTTCAAGAAGAATTGGTTTCTACAAAATCTATTCGGTAAGAGTGGGTAGACAATATGAAGAACGAATTACAGAGAGAATAAACGAGTTGATTCTCTGAAGGGCTTTGTGTGAAAGAGGATAAGAGTAGCACTCTGTGAAGATCTTCACTCTAGTTGGCGACTGAACTCAGATAATAATAAGTTGAGACTGCTGAGTGTTTGGCTTAGAGAGATTGGATCGCAGATGATAAACTTAGAAAGTTTGAATTCTTTGATCGTGTAAAAGTCACCAAATTGAATCTGGTGCCAAGTCCTCTATTTATATCTTTAGTAGGATGATCAATGGGACCTTTGCGGAAGATCTGAATATAAATCCGTTTGAATTTCTCCTCTATTGTGAGTAACGGATACTATCTTCTGCTTCAATAAATGCAATCTGCAATGCATTTAATGCTTCTTTAATCGCGGAGGTTGATATCGTCTGGTTCTTCAATGCATTTTTCCTTGAGCTATAACTTCTGTAATTAATGCTCATGCATTCCAGCTAAGGGGGCCATTAATACTCAGATCAAAAGATTTGAATTTGAACGTTGAGGAGATACGATGATCAGAAAGGCTCACCGCTGATTCCGCAAAAGCAGCTTGAATTAAGGAATGTCAGAAGATTTGAATTTTCAAGGAATAAAGAACTTAATTCTGTCCTTTTCGCCATTAATGCTCTAAAGAGACAAGTGGTTCTTGACAGCTCATCCTGGGTTGAGCAAACGATCACCTCCTGATTTTTCTTTTGCACTAGTCAACCAAACATTCTGACTGGAATTTAGATGTTCTTTCCTTCAGATGAACCTAATGATTGAGTGACCAGACGTTTATCATATCCGGACGGACTCTCTGAGGCAGACGTTGTCAGCTGGCGAACTGATTCTCAAAGGCTGTAACCGGACGAATTCTTCTACTATCCTTTACTTGAACATCTGCTTTTGATAATGCTTTGTAGAGGTCCATGCAGTGTTTTTTCCATGTAGAGGGATGTTCCTGAGCATTCTATTTTTGACAAGATCAATACTTAGCGAAATTGTTATTTATCAAAATATAATACTTCATTAAATTTTTTGATTCTAACAATCTCCCCCTTTTTGATAATGACAGTTTCTCTTCGAGAAAAAGTTTTTGAGAGTAATAAATTTTTAAAAACTTCGTCCCCTTGAGTTTAAGATTTCTTTAAAAATTACTCCCCCTAAATGTGTGCTTTGCTTTTTCATTCTCAGTTATTCTTCTCCCCCTTTGGTATTATCAAAACAAAATAGAGTAATGCAGATAAGAAAAGAGTAAGAAGACGCTGGAGATAACCATTAGAATAGAGTAAATTAAAGCAAGACAAAGAGCAAGAAAAGTAAGAGCCAAGGAGAGAGGGATGGCTTCAGTTGCTCAAAGAACAGTTTCATTGTGTCCTGCAGCCGGTCAAAGCGGGTGTCCATGGTGATGGTGAGGTTATGCTGCATGGAGTCAAGACGGTCATGCACATCATCACGAAGATCACTCCTCTCTTGAGAGGTGATAGCACAAACTTCCTGAATCTCTTGAGCGATCATTGTGACCAATGCACGAATGTCAGCCTGCTTACTGGGAGCATAAGGTAAGTACTTGGAAGTGGAGGTATCATGGACCTGCGGTGTGACAAGAACCGATGGCAAAATTGGAGTGAAAGGTGCCACAGTAGGTATCAGTGGAGAGGGATGAATGCAGGGCCAAACGAAACCATAGGTCTTCATCATGGTTGGCAGGACAGGAAAGAGGACCAATGTCCAGGTCTTGAAGTTCAGTACCAAGGGATCTACTCGACCAGCCAAATGAAGAGGAATGTAGGCTGATACCCAAATCGCAATTGCACGATTGACTATCGCGTAATATAAAAAGATCGAACCCAAGGGATAGGTGTTCTTATTATTATAATATCTAGTACTTGTGCAGAAAAAAATAAAAGATGAATACTTGATGTTGGTTTTAGAACTAGCAAGAAACAATAGCATAAAAAGATAAGAAATAGAGATGATGAGAATTAAGCTCTTGGGTTGGTTTACATAGTCTATAAAACATGCTAGTAATCTCCTACTTAATTTCTGAATTTTAAATCCAATTTCATGATGTTATAGCCTAGTGTAACTACAAGATAATTCCTTAAGCATTGTAGATCTTTCTTTTTAATTACTAAATCCAATTCCTTGGCACCTAGTTAACTAAAGAAGAAGATGAAGAAGATGTTCAGGCCAACATAAAGCTACGTCTATCCTAATTCCTTAGTGATATATACTTATAGCCTTTTTTATTTCCTATTTCCCTTACTACTTACCAAATGGCCTTATGTAATAAGCAATAAGAAAAACCTCTTGGGATCCTCAAGATAGAAATTAAGCACAAGGAAATAAAACATGAAAGGAAATATTATTCAGAAATGTAGAAAAAGACTAGAACTTGAATTATAAACTAAAACAACCCAAAAAATTAAAGAAGAAGTTAGCTAAGCATGGCTAAAAGAGTCATTGAATTACCCTGGATAGGAGCTCAAGTATGGCTTCCACAATTCCTAGGAACAATGATATTAAGGAGGAAAGAAGAATACTTGTTGTATTCTGAAAAAGGTGTGTCCTACAAGTGAAGAAAATGCCCCTATTTATAGTAAAAATTCACCCTCCAGCGCTTGAGCGCTGGCATTCCCAACGCTTGGGCGCTGGGATGCATTAAAAATCCACTATCAGACCGAGGCCCAGCGCTTGAGCGCTGGCTTTCCAACGCTTGAGCGCTGGGTGGAAATCTGACTCATCTCCTAGTCAAAGTCCCAACGCTTGAGCGTTGGGTCGCCTGCTGCTTCATCTTCAAGCTTTTCTTTCCTTCATGGTAGTGGGTTTTCAATGCCTTCAATGGCCACTACTCAGCCCTTATTCATTTCTGAAACTTCTCCTCCACTACCATCAATTCTTCAAGCTTATTTTCCATGTGCTAAATTGGAGAGAGTTGCTTCATATTCTTCTTTTCCTCTTTTAGCCCTCTCTTTACTAGCACTTCAATTCTGGCCCTTTAATTCCTTGAAACTTCACTTTTAATCCTCCACTCTTGAACTTTCACACTTTGATCCCTGATTTCCTGAAACTTTACAAATTGGTCCCTGGACAAAAATGATAACTATACCAGCTTTTTCTAAAAAATAAAAATAACTATAAAAATTCCTAAAAATATAAATTAAAGATAGAAAAACAAATAAAAACTATTCTATATGCAAAATTCAAAATAAATATAAAATCTACATAAAAATAAAAATCCTATGTGTGACTCAAAAATAATAAAATAAAAAGACTAAAAACACCCTAAAAATATCATATAATATCCTGTCATCATAGGCCACATGAGTGACACCAGAGACGGTCAGCTTCCAATCGAAGTGGAAGAACATGTTGCACGAAGGTAGAGACTGAACAAGCTGAAGGTCGTGGCATCCAGTGGGGATCCACAAACCTGCATTGAAGCAAAAAGGCAAACCAAGAACCTGTAGACACACATCTGGAAGCATGTGTTCGTTTTGTGCAGCTGTGGGATGCTTGCGTTTTCCCAAGGCGAATCGAGATCGACGAGGAAATCTGGGCATGAAGGAGATCCGGTTGTGAGAAGGAGAATAGTGTCCAGCTGAGGCAATGAAGGAATTGGACCTGACCATTTTGATATGGTGATGGATGCAGTGAGTGGATGGAGGTGGACCATGAAAGGAGTGAGCCGGAAGTGTTGACATAAGATTTAGATCCAGATCTTTATGTAAGGGGGTAAGTCTTGAGGAATTGAAGGTTACAGTTGGTGACAGATAGGATGCATTAATATTAGTATTAATGTGAGCATCTACTTTCCTCAAAGACAGTGCAACATGTTGACTATGATTCACGACCAGACTGAGACAAAGATCAATATCATTCAGTTGAAGGCTTTCGAAAGCATGAAGTAGGGGATTCGGAAAAGCATACTCAGGCAAGTTTTCCGGGCTTGGAGATGCAATGGATGATGACTCAACGAAGTGCTCCTGAACTGGTCGTGCAATTGAGGACGAACGTTCATGCATTAACACAACTGGAGTGGAAGTACCAACTGGATGTTGAAGAGAGGTGAGAGCATGTTCTTCTTCAGAGTCATCGTCAAGATCAATGTGATGAATAATTTTGGGAACTTCAAACAGCGTGTCGAGAAACTTCTCAGCTTCGCCTTGCAGCAGCCCTTTGAAGTGCACAATTTTTGACTGAAGAGGAATTTCCCAGGCACGAGCATCTGCAGATCAGTGATGTTTCCATTGAAGTGATATGGTTGGCAAGGGAGAATTGTCGGAAAGCTTGACTCGAACCCAGTGCTTGTTGGCGATATTTCCCAAAACAGCAATGGTAGGTACTTCAGCTACAGGACCTAAGAGAGGAAGGTAAGTGCAGCACTGGTTAGGTGCTAAAGTAACCAGAACAATGCGGAATGCAGTAGCAGCTAGTAGTCCCATGTCTGGAACTAAAAACCATTTGGGTTCATAGGCTGGTCCATTATCACCAAGGGTTAGTGCCAGACGAATAGCTTCGATATCTTCATCAGAGCTAAATGTTCTAGAATGAAGCTCTCTGTGGGAGAGAAATTCCTTGATCAACAGTGTGCGAATCTCTGACCAATAGTCTTGAGGATGACCCAGCCACTAAGAAAGACACTTGAATCCACAATTGCCATCGTCTTCGACATCAAAGACATCAGAAATGTATTTGTGAAAGAGTAGAGGCAAGAACTTCAGATATTATGCATGAGAGTTCGAGATTAGTTCAGCCGTGGTATGTACAGCCTCGGGAGGAGGTTTAGAAGGAGTAGTTGTAGATACGGGTGTTGCAGTAGACAATGTTGCCTGAGAGTCATTCTGGTGAGACATGTCTGATTTCAACTGAGGATCCTTTACCAACCAACGACGTTTGAGTGCTGTGTCCATAGTAGTGATGCAGTCGCCAGACGGTGTCAATTCAAGAAGCTTCCTATTTTCTCGATGTGATCTTATCTTGTTCTTCTTAGCCTAGCTGCTTAACAGTTCTTCAGGCACTACAGATATATCAATGCTGAGTTGCATTCGACGGACATCTCCAAACTTGATGGGAGTGGCAGATATAAAGTCACACGCAATGAACTCTACTGTTTCTGTTGAGATAGTGAGAAACTTCTTTTGACGCATAAGAGCTGTGATGAGTGAGCCATAGGGAAGGTTCGTGTTGGAGCTTTCCAGAGTGTGAAGCATATATTGAACAATGAGAACAGGCTGATTGACTTTCTTGCGATGTTGTATCTGGAATAGAGTCCATTGAGAGAACTTGTTGACCAAGTCTCGAGAACCTTCTTTTGGCAATACAATCTTGCTAAGAATAGCATGAGGGAAGATACATTCCTCAACAAGATTCTTCACACGGCGAGACGTAGAACCCTTGGGTACTTCCTTCCAGATAGTGAAAGGGTTACTTTCAGAGGCTTCCCAGGAAGAGGAGTAACAGACTCGGTCGAGGGGAATGCTCAATAGGGCAGACACATCGCTAGACTAAATATCTATCACTTGCCACAAACATCATGTTCGGATGTGGTTAGGATGAACTTTGATGGCACAGTCATAGAATTCCTTCACGAGGGGAGAGAGTGCTGGAGTTGCAGATATATTGAACAAGTTTCCCCAATCCTGAGATAGCAACAGATCAAGATCGGAAACCTTTGCATGTTGATATAGCCTTAGATCAAGATATCTAGGAGTGTCAAGCTCTCTGTCACCTAGACGTTCAATCTTCACAGGGCCAATTTTGGAGGCTTGCTCCTTGTGATTCTGGGTGAGAAATTCTTTTTGGAGTTCAACAATCCGATGTTCATCTTCGTTAAGAGGCTCCTGAGTCTTTACCTGTTTCTGTCTTTTGGGTGCTTTGTACTCTGTAGCAAAAGTTAGTATAGATGCAAGAACAAGTATGATGAAGATAAAGAGTTTAAAGGAAAATATGAATAGAGTAAGGTTTCCACTGGAAGCAATATTAGAAGTCCGTTCGTTTTGTTTCTTGAAAATAAACACGTTTTCTTGATTTTGCCAATGTAATGATGAATAATAAAGTTGATACCAAGGCATTAAATGAGGAGAGATAAATAAGTATCAGCAGTGGTTAATGCGTGCTCACTAAGCAATCTTTTCGAAATGACTCAACTATTCATCATTAAATGCAGAGACAAAAATAATAATTGTTTTATGTTGAGGTTACTAAGACAGACGAACTCAAAACTGTGAACAGTTGTATCTGTGAGAGGAAGTTAATACATGCAAGCATATTATAAAGCAGGGAACATCCAAATTCTCTCTCTAAGGCAGGTGAACTTGTTTTCAATAAGAGGTTTTGTAAATATGTCAGCTAATTGATCATCGGTGTGTATATATGAGATGTCAATGTTTCCTTTAGCTACATTATCACGAATAAAATGATGCTTTATCTCAATGTGTTTAGTTCGTGAATGCAAAACAGGATTTTGTGTAATGTTGATAGCACTTGTATTATCACATAAAAAAGGAATATTATGCTCAAAAATATTATAATCTTATAATTGATGCTTCACCCATAGAAGTTGGGTGCAGCAAGAACCTGCCGCCACATATTCTGCTTCAGCAGTTGAAAGTGAAATTGTGCTTTGTCTTTTGCTTGCCAAGGATATTAGACATTGCCCTAGAAAGTGGCAACCGCCACTTGTGCTTTTCCTTTCGATTCTATCTCCAGCATAATCAGCGTCACAGAATCCTCTTAACCTGAAATCTTCACCTTTCTCATAGACTAGACCAAGGTTAGTGGTGCCAATGAGATATCTAAATATACGTTTTACTACACTTAGGTGAGATTCTTGGGGATTTACCTGGAACCTTGCACATACACAGACACTATACATAATGTCTGGTCTGCTTGAAGTAAGATACAATAGTGATCCTATCATCCCTCTGTATTTTGTTGAGTCAGCAGGCGTTGACTCGTCACCTTTGTCTAGCATAGCTCCAGGATGCATTGGAGTACCCATTGCCTTGGCCTTTGATGAGTGGATTTTATATGATGTTTTTAGGGTCTTTTTAGTCTTTTTATTTTATTATTTTTGAGTCTCATGTAGGTTTTTTATTGTTTTTATGTAGATTTTATATTTATTTTGCATTTTGCATGTAGATTAGATTTTTTGTGTTTTTCTATCTTTATTTTATATTTTTAGGAATTTTTCTAGTTATTTTATATTTTTAGGAAAAGCTGGTTTAGTTATCATTTTTGTCCAGGGACCAATGTGTAAAGTTTCAGGAAGTCAGGGACCAATTTGTAAGAGTTCAAGAGTGGAGGACTTGAAGTGAAGATTGAGAGAATATGAGGGCTTGAATTGAAGTGCTAACCAAGGGAGGACCAAAGTGAAAAAGAAGAATATGAAGAATCACTCTCCAATTTAGCACATGGAAAAAATGCTTAAAGGAATTGATGTTAGTGGAGGAAGGGTTTCAGAATTGATCAAGGCTGGTTAGTGGCTTTTTATGGCCATCAAAACCCACTACCATGAATGAAGAAGGAAGGAAAAGCTTGAAGATGAAGAAGCAGCGTCCCAGCGCTCAAGCGTTGGGATCCCAGCGCTCCAGCGCTGGGGTTCTGACTAGATGATGAGTCAGATGTTGACCCAGCGCCCAAGCGTTGGAAAGCCAGCGCTCAAGCGCTGGGCCTCGGACAGAAAGTGGATTTTTAATGCATCCTAGCGCCCAGGCGTTGGGAAAGCCAGCGCTCAAGCGTTGGAGGCTGGATTTTTACTATAAATAGGACCTTTCTCTTCACTTGTAAGACACACCTTCATAGAATACAACAAGTATTCTCTCTTTCTCCCTCAAAGATCATTGTTCCTAGGACTTGTGGGAAGCCATACTTGAGCTCCTATCCAGGGTAATTCAATGAATCTTTTAGCCATGCTTGGCTAATTCTTCTTTTAAGTTTTTGGGTTGTTTTAATTTATAATTCATGTTCTAGTTTTCTTTTACATTTCTGAATAATATTTTCTATTCATGTTTTATTTCTTTGTTCTTCATTAATCTTTATGCGCAAAAGATTTCATGCTTTCTACTTATTCATAAGGCCATTTGGTAAGTAGTAAGGGAAATAAGAAATAAAAAAAGTTATATGTTTGCATTTCTTAAGGCTATAAGGATGTACGTAATTTTGTGTTGGCTCGGATTCCTTCTTTATCTTCTTCTCTAATTAACTAATAACCAAGGCTATGGAGTTAGTAATTAGGAAAGGAAGTTCTACATTTCTTAAGGCTATTAGGGTGTAGAAACTTAGGCTATAGCACCATGAATTTGAATTTAAAGTTCAGAAATTTAGTAAGAGTTTTCTAGCATGTTTTATAGATTATGTAAATCAACCCAAGAGCTTAAATTCTCTCATCTTATTTGCTTTATTATTTTTATGCTATTACTCTCTTCTTGTCATAAACCAAACATCAACCATATTATTTTATTTGCACAAGTACTAAATTATATAAATATAAGAACACCTATCCCTTGGGTTCGATAATCTTTTATATTACGCGATAGTAAATTGTACGCTTGCAATTTTCTTTATCAACCTTCTCCATGCTATATTTCTTCAGAAGATCATTAATATATTTCGTCTGATGGATATAAGTTCTGGTGCTTTCCTGCCTGATTTGCAGTCCTAGGAAGAACTTCAATTCTCCCATCATGCTCATTTCAAATTCACTCTGCATTAGCTTGGAAAACTCTTGACAGAGAGTTTCATTAGTGGCACCAAAAACGATATCATCAACGTATAGTTGTACCAAAATGAAGTCCCTTGATTTTTTTCTTTTGAAAAAGGTATTGTCAATGCTACCCCTTGAGAATCCATTGCTCATCAGGAATGAGCTCAAGCGATCATACCAAGCACGTGGGGCCTGCTTCAGTCCGTACAACGCCTTTCGTAATTTGAAGACATGGTCTGGTAGGGCTGGATCTTCAAACCCTGGAGGCTGTTTTACGTATACTTCTTCCTCGATATACCCATTTAGAAATGCACTTTTCACATCCATTTGATATAGCTTTATGGAATACTGACAGGAAAATGCCAGCAGGATGCGAATGGCTTCAATTCTTGCGACAGGGGCGAAGGTCTCTGTGTAGTCAATACCTTCTTGTTGATTGTATCCCTGTGCGACTATTCTGGCTTTATTTCTGGTGACTTTCCCGCTTTCATCCATCTTGTTTCTGAATACCCATCTAGTGCCAATGATGGACTTTTCTTCGGGTCTAGGCACTAGAACCCAAAACTTGCTTCTTTCGAATTGATTAAGCTCCTCTTGCATTGCTAATATCCATCCTACATCTTGTAGGGCTTCACCTAGGGTCTTTGGTTCTATTTCAGACAAGAGCGCACAATTAGCATAATCATTAAATGTGGATCTAGTTCTTACCTTTTCATGTACGCTTTCGATTATCTGTGTGGGAGGATGGTCTGGCTTGAACCTCCAGTCTCTGGGTAAAGAGATACCGCTGGAAGTCATGATTTGATTTGTGGAGATATCGTCAGACGGAGTCACATTAACATCGTCTGGTGGAGTAGAGGACGAGATGCTTGAGTCAGTGGCTTTGTCAGATGTCGATGGTTGAACTGGATTTGAGGAGGGCTCTCCATTTATTTCCAGATCGTCGAACTCATCTTCCAGTGTGGTTTGATGCCCACACATGTGCTTATCTTCAAATTTGACATTAATAGATTCTTCTACAACCATTGTTCTGGAGTTGTAGACCCGAAACGCTTTTGAGTTGGGCGAATATCCCAGAAATATTCCTTTGTCTGACTTGGCATCGAACTTCCCAAGATCATCTTTTGTATTAAGTAGGAAGCATGGGCATCCGAATGGATGAAAATAAGTGATACTTGGCTTTCTTTCCTTCCATAGCTCATATGCAGTCTTCTTCAAGATGGGGCGCATGAATATTCGATTTTGAATATAGCATGCAGTGTGAATTGCTTCAGCCCAGAAGTATTTAGGTAGAGAGGTTTCATTAAGCATAGTTCTGGCCATTTCTTAGAGTGACCTGTTCTTTCTTTCAGCTACTCCATTTTGTTGAGGAGTTCTTGGAGCAGAGACTTGATGAAATATTCCATTCTCCTCACAGTAGCACTTGAATTCTTCATTTATGAACTCTCCTCCTCGATCGCTTCGTATACTAGTGATGCAATAACCTTTTTCATTTTGGAATCTTTTTGCAATGATCAGGAATGACTTGAATGTTTCATCCTTTGTTCCAAGAAATTGTACCCATGTAAATCTTGTGTAGTCATCGACGATAACTAGGCAAAATCTTTTTCCAGAACAACTAGCCGTTCTAGTAGGTCCAAACAAGTCCATGTGTAGCATATCCAGAGGTCTCTTAGTACTTACAACGTTCTTTGAATGAAAAGAAATTTTTAATTGCTTTCCTTGGAGACATGCTGAGCATGTGTCATCAGATTTGAAAGATAGATTTGGCAGACCACTTACTAGGTTGTGCTTGATCATCTTCGCAATGGTCTTTAAGGATGCATGCCCTAGCTTCCTGTGCCATATCCATTTATCATCCTCTGCTGACACTAGACATGTTACCTTTTGTCTTGCAAGGTTTTTCAAGGAGGTCTTATATAGATCTCCTTGTCTCTGTGCTTCAAAGATAGTTTTGTCATCATCATTTGTGACTCTACACTTCACTTTGTTGAAGGAAATAGTGAGTCCACTAGCACATAATTGACTTATGCAAAGTAGATTGTGTTTTAATCCTTCAACCAACATAACCTTCCACATTACCGGAAGGGGAATCTTACCGAGGTCACCTTCTCCGACGATGAATCCCTTCTGGTTACCTCCAAAGGTAACTGTTCCTCCGTTTTTCTTCTCACGAATCTTTGGGAATAAAGACCTTTTTTCCCGTCAAGTGTCGTGAGCATCCACTGTCCAGGTACCATAGCTCTCTTTGGCTTTGAGCTGTTAAGCACATCTGCAAGTGGTACAATCATCGATTTAGGTACCCAAACTTTCTTGGGTCCTTTCTTGTTAGTCATAATTTTGGGTGGACTCTTCCTCCCATACACTATTTTTTTAGGAGTTTGTTTCTCCTTACCCTTGACCATAAATGTCTTGGGTTTAATTTTCTGAGGTAAAGATGATACAGATTTCTTATCAGGTTGGTAAAAGTATGGAACAGCAGAAGAAGTATGTTTTATAGCAGTGATATCCCTATTTTCTTCTTCAAATCCTAGACCTCTATGATCATATGCTGACCTATTATTTCCACTTAGTTTAATTAAATTATCATATCCTTGAGTGAAAGTGGATAAATCCTTAATCAAGCTATTTACTCTTTGTTTCAGAAATCTGACTTCTTTATTTGCATCTTGTTCCATAAGTGTTTGATTTTTCTTAGTTAGCATGATTGAAACTTCCTTTGAAGCATGCAGTTCTTTTTCAATTTTATCATGCTTCTTTTTGAGTATGCTATATTTAATTGCTAATGCATGTGAATACTCTAATAGCTCATTATAATCCTCAGAGGAGATTTCAGGAGTTACCTCATCTTTGTCATCCTCTTTATAGTTGGATAGGTCAACGGAGATCATCAGGGCTTCTGATTCTTTGTCTGCTTCAATATCAGACGTATCAATAGATCCCATGAATGCACAGTATGAGGTTTCATCATTGTCTCCTTCAGCTTCTTCTTCTTGGTCAGACAGATCCTCTGACTCATCATTCTGGCTAGAGAAAGCCTTTTTCTTATAGGAGTTCTTTTGGGCAGGCTTGTTTCCAAGACGAGGACAGTCAGCTTTAACATGTCCAGGCTTCTTGCATTCGTAGCAGACGATTCCACCTTTGCTTGGAATCTTTTCTCCGTCTCTTGATGAGGAGGACGACTTTCCTTTGAACTGTTTCCTGTTCCCCATCATTCTTCGGAATCTTCTATTGAACAAAGCCTGTTCATCATCAGAGTGATCAGACTGTGCAATACCATCGTCAAAAGATTCGTTGGCTTTCAGTGCTTTTGAGTTATTAGCCTAAAAGGCTACAGCTTTAGCGGCGGACGCTTTTCCACATATGATGGCAACATCATTGGCAAGATCTTGCTCGTGAATCTTCTGCTCACCCAGAAGATCTTCTACCTGATAGTGATCGAAGTTCTTTCCAGCTCTTTGGGCAGTAACGAACGTCCTCCAGTTGGGAGTGAGACTCCTGAGAATCTTAATTACTTGCTCCTTGTTGGTAAAGCTTTTTCCTAGATTCCTCATCCCATTGTGAATGGTCTGAAGTCTAGCAAACATGGAGTCGATTGACTCATTGTCCTCCATCATGAAGGTCTCATACTGGGAGGCCAGCATGCTCATCTTGGTGTCTTGTACAGCTGACGTTCCTTCATGAGCCATGGCTAAGGTATCCCATACTTCCTTGGCAGTGCTCAGACTGTCTACCTTGTCGTGCTCGTTTTTGCTCAGGGCACAGATGAGGAATAGCCTAGCTTTGGCATTTCTTTGATTTTCCGTCTTCTGTTCATCAGTCCACTTCTCAGCTGGAATGGCTTTATTTTCACTATCTTTGGGGACATAATTTCCTTTGGATATCACGTCCCAAAGCTTCCAGTCAGTTGATTCGATGAAGAGTTGCATTTGCTTCTTCCAGTATGGATAGTTGGAGCCATTAAAGAATGGTGGCCTATAGGTTGCAGTTCCAGTCGGGTAAGCGATGTTGTCCATGGATCTTTGTGCTCTACACCTGTTAAGATGTTAGTATATCTCAGAGCGGTTAAGCTCTGATACCAATTGATAGTAATAAAACCACACAAGAAAGGGGGGGTTTGAATTGCGTGTGTGATTTTTAACTTCTTTTTCGAAAAACAATAGTTATAAGTTCGAAAACGTTTGTTAAAGAGTGCAGCGGAAATTATTCTAAAACTGAACAATAAAGTACACAAGATGTGTATCCTGGTTCACCCCCTTAATCGACAGGGCTACGTTCAGTCCTTGGCTTAACCAAGATTTTCACTATTTTATCAAAATAGTACAAGTGTTCTCAAGGACTTCTCCCAGTATTCTGAGGACTACTCCTTTACAAGTATTCTAGCAGGACTTCTCCTTTACGAGTGTTGGACAGGACTCCTCCCAGTTCTTTTTCAAGAAGAATTGGTTTCTACAAAATCTCTTCGGTAAGAGTGGGTAGATAATATGAAGAACGAATTACAGAGAGAATAAACGAGTTGATTCTCGGAAGGGCTTTGTGTGAAAGAGGATAAGAGTAACACTTTGGCGACTGAACTGAGATAATAAATAAGTTGAGACTGCTGAGTGTTTGGCTTAGAGAGATTGGATCGCAGATGGTAAACTTAGAAAGTTTGAATGCTTTGATCGTGTAAAAGTCACCAAATTGAATCTGGTGCCAAGTCCTCTATTTATATCTTTAGTAGGATGATCAATGGGACCTTTGCTGAAGATCTGAAGATAATTCCATTTGAATTTCTCTTCTATTGTGAGTAATGGATACTATATTCTGCTTCAATAAATGCAATCTGCAATGCATTTAATGCTTCTTTAATGGCGGAGGTTGATATCGTCTGGTTCTTCAATGCATTTTTCCTTGAGCTATAACTTCTGTAATTAATGCTCATGCATTCCAGCTAAGGGGGCCATTAATACTCTGATCAGAAGATTTGAATTTGAACGTTGAGGTGATACGATGATCAGAAAGGTTCACTGCTGATTCCGCAAAAGCAGCTTGAATTAAGGAATGTCAGAAGATTTGAATTTGCAAGGAATAAAGAACTTAATTCTGTCCTTTTCGCCATTAATGCTCTGGAGAGACAAGTGGTGCTTGACAGCTCATCCTGGGTTGAGCAAACGATCATCTCCTGATTTTTCTTTTGCACTAGTCAACCAAACATTCTGTCTGGAATTTAGATGTTCTTTTCTTCAGATGAACCTAATGAATGAGTGACCAGACGTTTATCATATCCGGACGGACTCTCTGAGGCAGACGTTGTCAGCTAGCGAACTGATTCTCATAGGCTGTAGCCGGACGAATTCTTCTACTATCATTTACTTGAACAGCTGCTTTTGATAATGCTTTGTAGAGGTCCATGCAGTGCTTTTTCCAAGTAGAGGGATGTTCCTGAGCATGATAAACATTGAGAAGTTAAGAATTCTATTTTTGACAAGATCAATACTTAGCGAAATTGTTATTTATCAAAATATAATACTTCATTAAATTATTTGATTCTAACAAACGCCTCAGCGTTGGGAAGCCAACGCTCATGCGTTGTCTCTTTTCCTGGGAGCTTAAATTGTAATATTTTCCAATGCCCAAGCATTAGATGGCCAACGCTCATGCGTTGAGTCCCTTCCTGGCCTCGTGCAAATTCATTTAATTCCAATGCCTAGGCGTTGGAAGCCAACGCTCATGCGTTGAAGTGCTGGCCGAAAATTATTATAAATAGTTGTTTTCCCTTCTTTGTAAAATAAACCTGGATACACTTGTTTACATCTTGTAATTGGCTGAGTCTTTGTTGGATACATTATTCTGGAGTTGTTAGAGGCCTCTTGAGCCGTTGTTCCAGGTTTCTTTTCTTTCTTTTAATTATGTTTAGCCTAGCCATGTTAGGCTAGTTTCTTTCTCGTTCTTGGGTTTTATGTGAATCTTTTATATTATATTAGAATATTAGAATTATAAGTTAATCATGTAATTAGTGATAACGGTAGAAAACTGATTCTGGTAGTTTGTTAGACTGCAGTTGGAGTGTTACTGCTGATAGCTGGTTACTGTAGCTACACAAAAAATAAAAAATAAAAAGTTAAATGTCACATGTTGATTTCTATCTTCATACGTGCGTCAACCGATAGTACGCAACTTCCATTTCTTTTTGAGTCTCTTGAAACGTGGCTTGTGGCATATTCGAGTCATTTCATTTGATTTGCAAGGACGTAGCTTCTAATTCTAAATCACATATATATATATATATATATATATATATATGACCATTTATGGTAGTTTTAATGGCTAAGATTTAATACCCTCATCCCTTATAATAAATATTGCTCTCACTTGATACACTTCATATATATAAATATTATTCCCTGTTATGTAGAAAGTTATTTTAGAGCAGATTTTGATATATTTTATGGAAATAGTTCATTATATTTTATTAGCATGGTTGTTAATTTGCATAATTGTAGACTCGCCTATCAAGTGCACAATTATGTGAAATTGCGTGAACTAAATCATGTTATTTGTTTTAGGTCAATATACTTATGAATATATATTATAAATAAAATTTGCATATTTTAGATTAAATTGATTTGACATAATTAATCATGCGATTGTTATTCTATATGTTGTGATTTGGAAAAGAATTAATACAAAATTTGTATTAAATTTATTTTGTTCACCATGAAATCAAAATATTTTTATTGTCCACTTGACCAAATATTATTAAAATATTTATGTTTGGCGACCTTTGACATACCTTTTTATATCCTTATGGTTTATGATTTATATATATTATCTCTATTGATAATCAAAGCTCAGTTAAAGTTAAGATTTATTGTAATTATGGTTCTTATATATAAATCATTTGAGAGAATAATATATTGAGTTTCATGATCTCAATTAATTGTGAAACCTTATTGGCTCTACTAACAAGGATAAATATCTCTTAGTTACAAAATATTATATATTAATTCTTATATAATTGTATATATGGAGAATTTCGTTAATAAAATATTATTTTCATATCGAGGTTTCTATTTCTTTTAGTTGTGCAATTATATATGAGTGTGATATTTTTTTGCAAAATATTATGGCATAATTTTTTGGACCTCTAGTCAATTTATTGTTTAACCACTGTAATATTTTATTATTACTTTTCAAATTGAAAGCGGGAGTTAAATTCAAATATATGATATTATTCTATATGAGTTGCATGTTGGGAGAATTTTTTTGCGTTTTTATTTGTATAAATCAAATATTAAATAGTAATTTTTTAGTACTATGCTAGCAAAATATTGTGGAGAGAGTTCCTTTGTTTGCTAGCAATTTTTTGCTAGTTTGTTTGTATATGGAACTAGTGTTTAGGTCTTTCTAGAATTAAAGCCTATATAATTTGTGTAGAATTTATGTATCTTATGGTTTATACAAGTTTTTCGTGTGATGTTAAGCGCTATATTTATATTTTGCACAGAATACTCTGCTTATGATTTTTTTACAGAATTTTACATTTTTACGTGTGCAACCAGTGGTGACTAGGAAGCAGTGCCATATACTAATTGAGAGTGACTCTGCCATGCCTGTGGGCTGGGTCACTTCAAATTATTTCCGGCCATGGAAGCCCTTGCGTGATCTGCACATGATTGACATTTTATGTAAGGAGGTAGATGATGGGTCAAAAATGTTTGATTATTTTACAAATATCCCTTGTGTGTGTGTTTTGATGATCACATGAATACCAAGTTAAGTCCTAAACAGGTAAATTAAGTTGACAGGAAAAATAAGCCCTTTGAGACTCAATGGAACGTCGAAGACGAAGAACATCAGACCATTGAAGTGAAGAAGACAATGCTGAAGCTTGTCCACTATCAACTCATCTTTTAAGCTCGTGGAACGCTACTCAACAAAGTCTTCTCCTTGGATTCATCTTCATGCTCACGGGAAAATCTTAAGCGCAGTTACTGAGAGACCTAGACAAAAGGAATGGGCGCGTCACGTCAGATGTCTCATCAATGCAACATTTCTCGAAGGAAGAAGCTTCGACTACACAAATACAACTGTTCAAAGTACACAATGCATTAATGGTTGATTAGATGAATGAAAGTAAACGGGCATTTCTACTCTAAAGAAAGAAGACGATGTTGTACGAACAAGGCCTATCAATCGAAGCAAAAGTATCCGTTACAAATATATTTGTTGAAGCAAGCTCTCACGGGATTATCTCTCCAGCTCTCTCTCATCAACGAAGTAGTATAAAAGCCTCATTCAGTGAAGACACAAGACAACGAAAATTATTCCAATCAACTTCAAGAGCTGAAAATTCTTCCAACATTTTCGTTCAAACAAAGCTTACAAAGTCTTATCCAAAGCCGTAGGCAGTGAATCCAAATGAAGAAATCACCACTTTCCTTTAACCTCGTAGTATTCGACAAAAAGCCAAATCCTTTCAAATACTAGAGAGCCCTTTGATCTTCAATGTATCTACGCTCTTCTTGAAAAAGAAAACCAACAGACCATTCAGTGTTAGAACCAATCCTTTGATCTTCAATGTATCTACACCCTCCTTGATAATACTTAGGAGAAGTCCTTGATAATACTTGTAGGAGAAGTCCTTGATAATACTTTGACTGATTATTAGAAAACTTAGCAAAAGCCAAGGACTGGACGTAGCCCATTTGTTGAGGGTGAAATAGTATAAATTTTTTGTGTTCTTTATTTACTTTCTACTGCCTTACTTATTGTTTAATCCCTGATTTTTTATCTGCTGCTAACACTAAGGGGAGTTTTCAAATCATTTTATAAAGAACTTATACTGCTTTTAGACGGATTGCATGGAATATGCCAGGAACTGTATGAAATGTCAACTTTTCGCAAACATGCACAGGGCGCCAGCGGTTGAACTTGCAAGCTTTATATCGCGCAGGCCATTTGCAATATGGGGCGTGGATTTAGTGAGCCCATTCTGTTGACCCGGGTTTTAGGGCTATTTTCATAGTTATTTTGCATATAGATTCATAGGTTAATTAGGATCTTTGTTCATTTTTCATGCATTTTAGTCTCATATCATGCATTTTTGTATTTCTAGGTTGTTCTAAGTTGGTATCTATTTATTAGACATTTTTTATGGTTTTTCTGTGATTTTTCTGGTTTCAGGTGCTGGCGCGCACGCCCCAGGAAGCTGGCGCGCTCGCCCCAGTTCATTAAGGGCAAAACAGAATTTTCCTTCTGGCGCGCTCGCCCCAGATGATGGGCGCGGCCGCGCCAGCCCCCTGAACCTTAAAACAGAACCAGAACGCATTTTTGCGGGGGAGAACGGATTTTGGAGCATCTTGGAGCAATTTGAAGCACTCTTGGAGCTGTGCTAGGGCTTGGGTTTCCATCCCCACATGGTGGCTATGGATCCTCTTGCTTCCTTTCATCTTGTTGCTTCCATTTTGGCCATGAGTAGCTAAGTTCTCTTGTATTAGGGGATTGATGTAGTTAGCCTAACTCTATGTTTTGAGTACATTTCAGTTATATATATATGAGTTGTTCTTCTTCTCTATGAAGCTCTTTTCTATGCTTTATTGTACCTAAATGCATTTGGGTTTATCTATCTAATTCTTGCACAATTGGAAAATTGGTTTGAGTTAGGGTTTTGAAAAGGGTTTAATTGGGAGTTTTGCTAGCTTAGGAATGAGGGCAATACCCGGTTATGTTGGTTTGATTGATGAACTTCTATTGCATTAATTGAGTAATTGGACTTAAGGAATTGATTCTTTTACTTTCGATTAATAGGTTCATTTAGTCAAGGAATTACTAAGTGGATAATTAAACCTAGCATCATAGAAGAGTTGGATAAATTCATATATGTATGTTGAAGTGGGTAGAGACATAGTAATTGGTTGACGAAATCATTTCCCCTAGTACGTTCCAACTATCGTTTAATTCACGTTTTTAGTTGCTTTCGCTTGCGTTCACGATTTCTTGTTTCAAACAATCTATCAACCTTTTTGCCATCCTTTCAATAGTCAAATTAGCGGAAATTGATAGTAAACAACCACAATCCCTGTGGAGACGATCTTTTTATTACTTCGAGCCTTTGTACACTTGCAAAGTGGCTAACAAGTTTTTGGCGCCGTTGCCGGGGATTGTGAATTTGTCTACTTCAGTTGAACCTAATTACTATTGTCTAGGACGTTTCTTTTTCTTTCTTTCTTTTAATTTTTGTTATTGTGAATTGGTGCTCCTAATTGGTTTTTGCTAGTGTATGCAAGGTGAAATCAACTCAAACTCATTGTTATTTGATCCGGAGATTGAAAGAACCCTTCGTGCCCTTCGTGCTCACCAAAGAAGGGTACGGGAAAACACAATGGCAGAACCACATGAGACACCAGCTCAAATTGAAGCCCGTCTCCGCACTGAATTTGAAGGGAGACTACAAGTTGAATTAGAAGCAAGGAGACTTCGAGCGGAGCGGGAACTTGAAGAGCAAAATGCTAGGAGGTCACTCCGGGACCTTAATGCTCCACAAATGAATTATGAATTCGAGGGTAGCATTATCCCACCTCCTCCAGAAACCGACAACTTTGAGCTCCAACCTCACTACATCACATTAGTGAGCCAACATCAATTCGGTGGGAGTCCAAATGAAGACCCTAATGCTCACATGGAACGTTTCATTCGGCAATGCAAAACAATTAGGAAGCATAATGTTTCTCAAGAGCATGTCCGAATGATGTTGTTCCCTTTCTCTCTTAGGGACCAAGCAGAGGAATGGCTCCAATCACAACCTCAAGGGAGCATAAGGACGTGGCATGATCTCGGTGAAAAGTTTACCGCCAAGTTCTTCCCTCGTGGGCGTGTGATGCAAATGAAGCACAACATTAGCACCTTTGCTCAAAGAGGAGATGAGAATCTTTCTGAAGCATGGGAGCGCTATAAGGCACTCCACAGAAAACGCCCTCAACACAATATCTCCATGTCAAATCAAATAGAAAGGTTCTATGAAGCACTCACTTATCCCACCAAGGTTAGTCTTGATTCGGCAGCCGGTGGAGCATTTGATTCTCTACCTACCCAAGCTGCCCTTGACATCATTAATAACTTGGCGGCAAGATCAATTGATGCTCACAATGATAGAAGAGACCGGAAGGGTGTTTTTGAAGTGGAAGCTTTGGATGCCATGTTCGCTTCTAACAAGCAAGTAGCCAATTCCAATAAGCAATTGGCTCAACAAATGGCATCCATGGCTAAGCGAATGGGGGAGTGTCAAATAGATCCTAATGAGGAAGAAGACTTTGATGAAGAGGTGAAAGCTATGGGACAACAAAGGAATGACCCCTACTCCAACACTTACAATCCGGGATGGAGAAATCACCCCAATTTCTCTTGGGGTGGGCAAAACAAGCAGAACCAACCCGGATCATCCCAAAGGCAATTTTCCAACCCTAGGCCACAAAATCAAGGGATGAGGCCTTATGGTCAAGAACAACCTTATCAAAGTCAAGGGAGTGGGAAAACAAGCTTGGAGGATGCCTTGGGCCAACTAGCCTTATCCACAAGTAGCTTCATCAAAAGTCAAGAGAATTTCAACAAGAACCAAGAAGCCTTCAATAGTGAAATGAGGAATAGTTTCAAAAATCAAGATTCCTCCATCAAGAACTTGGAAACTCAAATTGGACAGATTTCTAGGCAAATTGGTGAAAGATCTCAAGGGTCCTTCCCTAGTGACACGGTCATCAACCCGAAGGAGAATTGTAGTGCAATCAACTTGAGGGGTGGAAAGGTCTTGGATGAACCCAAGAGAAAAAGAAATGTTGGTGAGGAAAAAGATGCGAGAAAAGAGAGTGAAAAAAATAAAGAGAATGAGCAAAAGAATGAGATCCGAAAAGATGAGGAGAGAGAAAAAATGAGTGAAAAAGAGCAAGGAAAGAGAAAAGATCAAGAGGAAAAAGAAGATGAGAGTAGAGAGAAAAAGAACAAAGCAAAAGAGAGCTCTACATCATGTGCAAAAATCAAGGCACCTTTCCCCAATGCTTTCGTGAAGAAAAATTTGGAAAAACAATTTTCCAAGTTCTTGGAGATGTTCAAAAAGTTACAAATTAATATTCCCTTCTCGGAAGCATTGGAGCAAATGCCTGCTTATGCCAAATTCATGAAGGACATTCTGTCCCGAAGGAGGAGGCTAAGTGATGAGGATGAGACTATCATGCTAACTGAGGAATGTAGTGCCATACTACAAAGAAAACTCCCTCCTAAGTTGAAAGATCCTGGGAGTTTCACTATTCCGGTTGAGATAGAGAGACTGCAGGTTGGCAAAGCTCTGTGTGATCTAGGAGCTAGCATTAATTTGATGCCTCTCTCCATGTTTGAGAGGCTAGAAATAGGTGAAGTCAAGCCAACCCGGATTTCTCTCCAGTTAGCTGATAGATCGGTGACAATACCATATGGAATTGTGGAAGATGTTCTTGTACGGGTGGACAAATTTGTCTTCCCGGTTGACTTTGTGATTTTGGACATGGAAGAAGATGCAAAGGTACCCCTAATTTTAGGGAGACCTTTTCTAGCCACTGGTAGGGCTTTAATTGACATGGAATTGGGAATCATGGACCTTAGGGTGGCTGATGAGAAGGTTACCTTCAATGTTTTCAAGACCATGAGGCACCCCAAAACACATGGAGATGTCTTCAACGTCGAGGTCCTGGATGAACTCGCTTGTGAGGAGTACATGAGAATAGCAATGAAAGACCCTTTGGAAGGGATAATCCTCAATAGCAAGGACATCAACGATGTCGAGTTTGTGGATGAAGTGGTGAGCACCACCATCCACCAATTGGAATCTCTCAAATGTCTTTCTACTAGAAGGAATTGGGTGGAAGAGCTAAAGAGGGATGAGGTGAGTCCAACCCCTAGGGATAAGTTAGAGTTGAAACCTTTACCCCCCACTCTCAAATATGCATACCTTGAGAGTGAATACACCAAACCCGTCATTATAAATAATTCTCTCTCTAAGGTTGAGGAAGAGAAGTTGTTGAGGGTGTTGAGGGAATACAAGTCAGCTATAGGTTGGACCATCACAGATATTAAGGGTATAAGTCCTACTCTTTGCATGCACAAAATTTTGATGGAGGAAGAGTATAGGCCAATTGTCCAACCTCAAAGGAGGCTCAACCCCACCATGAAGGAGGTAGTTAGGAAAGAAGTGATTAAATTGCTTGATGCGGGTATCATTTACCCGATTTCTGATAGTGAATGGGTGAGCCCCGTTCAAGTAGTCCCCAAAAAGGGGGGAATCACCGTGGTTCCCAATGACAACAATGAGCTCATCCCGACTAGGCAAGTCACGGGATGGAGAGTGTGTGTGGACTACCGGAGGCTCAACTCGGCCACCCGAAAAGACCATTTTCCTCTTCCCTTCATTGACCAAATGTTGGAGAAATTAGCGGGGCATCAATACTATTGTTTCCTGGATGGTTATTCTGGGTACAATCAAATTGTGGTTGCCCCCGAAGATCAAGAGAAGACGGCTTTCACTTGCCCTTATGGGGTATTTGCCTATAGGAGAATGCCCTTCGGGCTTTGCAATGCTCCTGCCACTTTTCAAAGATGCATGTTTGCCATCTTCTCTGATCTCATTGAAAATTGTATTGAAATATTCATGGATGATTTTTCTGTGTTTGGTCCCTCTTTTGACTCATGCTTGTTTAATTTAACCCTTGTTCTGAAGCGATGCCAAGAAACCAATTTAGTTTTGAATTGGGAAAAATGTCATTTTATGGTAAAAGAAGGAATTGTGCTTGGTCATCGCATTTCTGAACTTGGGATTGAGGTAGACAAGTCCAAAGTTGAAGTGATTGAAAAACTTCCCCCTCCCACCAATATTAAGAGTGTGAGGAGTTTCCTTGGTCATGCGGGTTTTTATAGGCGTTTCATAAAAGACTTTTCTAAAATTGCTAAGCCTATGACTAACCTGCTTGAGAAGGATGCTCCCTTCATTTTTGATAAATCTTGTGTGGAGGCTTTTAACTTGATCAAAGAAAAGCTTGTCACTGCTCCTGTGATTGTTGCGCCTGATTGGTCTCTTCCTTTTGAGATCATGTGCGACGCTAGTGATATCGCAGTCGGAGCTGCTTTATGCCAAAAGAGGGGGAGGGTGTTGCATGTGATCCATTATGCTAGCAAGGTGTTGAATGATGCACAAAGACACTATGCAACAACTGAAAAGGAACTCTTAGCAGTAGTCTATGCTTTTGAAAAGTTTAGATCTTACCTTGTAGGATCTAAAGTTATTGTTTATACTGACCATGCTGCTTTGAGACATTTATTTGCAAAACAGGATGCCAAGCCCCGCTTAATAAGATGGATCTTGCTTTTGCAAGAATTTGACTTGGAAATCAAGGATAAGAAGGGCAAAGACAATGGTGTTGCGGACCACTTGTCTCGGATCGAAGGAGAGGCAAAAGTTGAAACTCCCATTTCTGAGGAGTTCCCAGATGAGAAACTCTTATCCCTCACCTCTCTTCCTTGGTATTCTGGTTTTGCTAATTTCAAAGCTGTAGGTGTGCTGCCGCCTGATCTGAACTGGCAGCAAAAGAAAAAATTTCTTCATGATGTGAAATGTTACTTTTGGGATGACCCCTTCTTGTATAAAAGATGTTCTGATGGAATCATTAGAAGGTGCATCCCGGAGGAGGAATTTGAAAATGTCTTGTGGCATTGCCACGGTTCAGACTATGGGGGCCATTTTAGTGGAGAAAGGACAGCTGCCAAAGTCCTCCAAAGTGGTTTGTATTGGCCCTCTCTGTTTAAGGATAGTCGAAAGTTTGTAGAGAAGTGTGACAAATGCCAAAGGACTGGCAACATCTCAAGGAAAAATGAGATGCCCCTCAATAATATTTTGGAAGTTGAAATTTTTGACGTTTGGGGCATTGATTTTATGGGACCTTTCCCGCCTTCCTTTGGATGTCAGTACATTTTGGTTGCGGTTGATTATGTGTCAAAATGGGTAGAAGCCGCCGCGCTCTCAACAAACGATTCGAAGGTTGTAGTAAACTTTTTGAGAAAGAATATCTTCACTAGGTTTGGTGTGCCTAGAGCTATCATTAGTGATGGGGGATCACACTTTTGCAACAAAGCATTTGAATCCCTTTTGGAAAAATATGGGGTGAGGCACAAGGTGGCCACCCCCTATCACCCCCAAACTAGTGGTCAAGCGGAGATTTCAAATAGGGAGCTGAAAAGAATCCTTGAGAAAGTGGTAAATTCTTCAAGGAAAGATTGGTCAAAAAAGTTAGATGACACTTTATGGGCTTACCGCACAGCTTTCAAAACCCCTATTGGAATGTCCCCTTACCAATTAGTTTATGGTAAGTCTTGCCACTTGCCGGTGGAGCTTGAACACAAAGCCTTCTGGGCAACTAAGTTTCTAAATTTTGACTTGAAGGATGCTAATGAAAAAAGGCTCCTCCAACTAAGTGAGTTGGAGGAATTCAGGCTTCAAGCATATGAAAATGCTAGCATCTATAAAGAGAAGACAAAGAAATGGCATGATCAGAAGATTGTGCAAAGAGAATTCATTCCGGGGCAACAAGTTTTACTGTACAATTCTAGATTGAGGTTGTTTCCCGGAAAGCTTAAGTCTAGATGGTCCGGACCATTCATTGTGAAAGAAGTCTCCCCCTTCGGCGCAATAGAAGTTGAGGAACCCTCCTCAAAAAGGACTTTTAAAGTCAATGGCCAAAGGTTAAAATTGTACTATGGGGGGGAGATTACTAGAGGAAAAACTACCTTAAGCCTTACCTCTCCAAGTTAGTGGGGAGGGAAAGTCTAACAAAGACTATAACATTGTGCTTCTTGGGAGACAACCCAAGTTTGTTTTAGTTTTTCTTAAGTCATACTGTTTTTGAGTCTTTGTTCTCTAATAAGGTCTGATTAATGCTTGTGGTAGAGGATGAGAGGTTTGAGAGATATGTGCTTGAATGTCTAGTATGTGATTTGATGGTATGTGGTACTTGAGAATTGTGTGTTTGTCTTGAATCATTATGAATTTCTCATATTTACATCCTCATGCATCATCACTCTAGTTGTGGAAAGAAAAAATGATGAGAGAATTACTTTTTGTTAGTATTTGGAGGTTTCGGAAGGCTCTTACAAAAATGGGGCTTGGGTGCTAATATTTTGGCCAAGTGTTGGAGGAGGATCCTCTCTGCCAGCAGCGCGTTCGCGCCCATCCCCTGGGGCGTCCGCGCCAGATCCCTGGAGTAGCCCTGGCCTCTCTGCCAGCAGCGCGCTCGCGCCCGGATACCGGGGCGTTCGCGCCAAACCACTGGATTAATTTTTCCCTCTCTGCCAGCAGCGCGTTCGCGCCCGGACCCTGGGGCGCTCGCGCCAGATTCCCAGCACTCCCTGCCAGCAGCGCTTTCGCGCCATGTCCCTGGGGCACTCGCGCCAGATCGCTGGGCTTTCTACCAGAAGCGCGTCCGCGCCCTTCCCTTGGCGTGTTCGCGCTGGCCTGTTGGCGTGCTCGCGCCAGTCACGCTGTTACTTATGTAACTCGTGACAGGCTTCTTCTTTTCCTCACTTCTCTTCTCCTAAAATCCCAAAGCCCGTTTCTCCTTTTCTCTTCCACTCGAAAATCAATCTCCAGCATCCCTAATCATCAAATCCTCTCCCCCTCCTTGGTTGGGTGCTTGTGTGTGGTTTCTTGGTTGTTATTCTCTCAACATTTCTCTTCTCTAGGTAAGTTTATCTCCTCCTCTTCTCTCCCTCTCATACTTGAGCAAGGTTCAAACTTCTTCTTCAATTCCTCCTAGTTTGTTTTTAAATTCATCTTCTTCTTGAGATTGGGCTAGCATTGTTGTTGATTCCTGCTTTAATTAATGGTTTTTGGACTAAGAAATTTGAAGTTTATAAGTGTGCTTGCAAGGTGTTTGATAAAAGTCCTCAACCAAATTCTTTTGCTAAAACTTCATGTGCTTCATTTCCCTGTTCTCTGGTTATAATTTTCTGCTGAAAAGTGTTGATTGAACATGTGATTCTGGCTTAGCTTAACCTTTAACATCATAAAAATAGATACTTTTCTTTTGCACGCCAACTGTTTGGTAAAAGTCCTGAACTAGAGAAAGTGTCTAAAGCATGAATTTTTCACTGTGTCTCATATAGCAGTAAGCTCTTGTGTGGGAATGTATATCTAAATAGTAATTAGGAATTTGTGTAGGTCCATTCTCAAAGGTGTAATTGAGTTGAGCCGGATGCTCATTTTTAAGCTAACTTGTGAGAAACTTTGCTCTTTGGTCCAATTTGTTTTGCAGATGGCCCCTCCTAGAGCCAAACGTGGAAAGACCGCAGCATCCTCGTCTCAACCTCCACAAGCTCCTCCACCGCCACCTCTTCCCACTCAGGCAGAGCAGTTCAATCCTCTCAAATTCAGATCACCGGCCCATCATCAGTTTTGGTTCATTGTCAATGCCAAAAATTTCATTCAAGAGAGAGGATTTGAGCTTCGTCGTGGTGAGCACCCTGAATTCTCCACCATTATCAGGGATCGGGAATGGCATAAGCTGTGCAAGGCGACATCAGGCTGTGAGGCATTGGTGAAATATGTCTACGCCAATGCTCGCTTGATTGATCAGTCTACATCAACACCACCCACCTACAAATCATATTTCTGGGGGCGAGATGTAGACTACAGCTCTGAGACACTTCGCGCATTCTTAGGGATGGGGCCCTATTTGCTGGAGGAAGGTCAGATTGATTATCATTCCTTAAAAGAAGATGATTGCAAAGATCTGATACCAAGAAAGATAGGTGTGCCTGGCGCTGATTGGGTTGGGAAAGGAGATGACAAGGCTCGCACCTTCATCCGCTTCCAGCAGCTAACTGGGCCCGCTCAGGTGTGGGCCAAGTTCTTTGCTGCCACAGTACTCCCCAACTCTCATCTGTCACAGATTCGGATGCCTATTGCGAAACTCATCTATTGTGTTTTTGAGGGCATCGCCATTGATGTCCCCCGGATTATTGCCGATGAGATTCACAAGAAAGCCAATTCAAATTCAAAGAAGGAGAGGTTGGGGTTCCCTTCGTTGATATCCTCCTTGGTAATCACGATTGCTTGTAAGGGTGAGGATATCACGTTGATCAAGCCGATCGACCCGTATCCTCCTATAACAGCCGCGGAGATTGATCAAGCCTTGGTTGCTGCACCTGTACATATGGTAGATGAGGAGCACCCACCGCCACCTCCGCCGGCCCCCAGAGTCAGACCCCGCTTGCCCACAACGTCCCGCCTGGACGTTCTCATCCGGATGAGTGCGGAGAATGCTGCTCGCCAGGAAGCAATTCAATCCTGGAATCACTTCCAGTGGGTGAACATGGGGAGACCACAGTATGACAGGCCGATCCACTGGCCCTTGAGTAATTATGAGCAGCAGGTAATAGAGTGGAGCCGGTTTGGTCAAGATGCAGGCCCAGTTCAGGATGATGCTCAGGCAGACTTGGGAGATGAAGATCATGAGGATTGAAGGAGTTTGAAACTTTTTGCTGTTTGACCATGATGATCATGCATTTTTTATTTTTATTTCATTTTTATTTTTATTTTTATTTTTATTTTCTGTGTTATGCATTATGTAGGATGCAATGAATGTAGATTTGTGGTATTTTGATGTGTTTTCTCCTGTTGCAAGGACTTGGAATTTTTCTAAAATGTGCAACAGAGGTTGGAGGGCCCAACAGATGAAGAAGTTCTGGTGCTATCATGTTTTGCACCTAAATGAACAAACAGGGAGTTAATTCTAAATCACATTTCTTCTTTCAGTTGCATCTTTGATCACAATTTATATTTCTTGCACACATTAATGCTGCACATACCCTATTTCCTGGGTTTGCATACCCTTATCCTGAGGCTTTGTTTTTATTGTTTACTCTGGGTTTGATGCTTGCTCTTTTATAAAAAGGTGATGCACGGGTGAGTGAATCTTGTAGGACATGTGTAGGCCTAAGCGAAGGGGACTTGAGTGAGTTTTGGGAAAGTGCAGTGAGGTTATTTGGATACCAATTTTGTGGGGGTAATGCATGAAGCATAGCTTCCTTTTAACCTTTATATTGGGTTTGCACTCTTTTTGGCTGTAAGGTTAATAAAAGGGCACACATGTGGAAAAAAAAAAAAAAAAAAAAAAAGAGTAAAGTGCAAAAAGTATAAAGACGAGGGAAGGATGTGAGTAAGGGAATGGGACGTACTTGCACCACTGAGCATACCCCCAATCATATCCCTACCTTGTTGGTAAAAGAAAAAATTAACCCGGAGTTGGTAATAACTATGAAGGGTTTAAAAAAAAAAAAAACCCGGAGTTGGTAATAACTATGAGGGGTTTTAAAAAGATGCGTGTGTGCTCATAATACAAAAAGACCGTTGGCTATCATTAGTGTATTCTCAATATGAGGTTGGGGAATTAGGAGCTGATTGTAAAAACCCACATCTTGGTGTTCTTTGTGATTTTTATTTGCATCTACTAAAGGTTACTCTGTTCCCTAGCTTGATTCCTTGCATGAACTATCTCGAAGAACTTATCCCATGTGTCCTGTGTTAAGTTTTTGTTTGCTAGCATCTTACCTAGAGCTTATGTTCTTGAGCTTGAGGACAAGCTTCCTTGAGTTTTTACGCTTGAGGGCAAGCTGTCGTTGGGTATAGTGGTGTGTTGACCCGGGTTTTAGGGCTATTTTCATAGTTATTTTGCATATAGATTCATAGGTTAATTAGGATCTTTGTTCATTTTTCATGCATTTTAGTCTCATATCATGCATTTTTGTATTTCTAGGTTGTTCTAAGTTGGTATCTATTTATTAGACATTTTTTATGGTTTTTCTGTGATTTTTCTGGTTTCAGGTGCTGGCGCGCACGCCCCAGGAAGCTGGCGCGCTCGCCCCAGTTCATTAAGGGCAAAACAGAATTTTCCTTCTGGCGCGCTCGCCCCAGATGATGGGCGCGGCCGCACCAGCCCCCTGAACCTTAAAACAGAACCAGAACGCATTTTTGCGGGGGAGAACGGATTTTGGAGCATCTTGGAGCAATTTGAAGCACTCTTGGAGCTGTGCTAGGGCTTGGGTTTCCATCCCCACATGGTGGCTATGGATCCTCTTGCTTCCTTTCATCTTGTTGCTTCCATTTTGGCCATGAGTAGCTAAGTTCTCTTGTATTAGGGGATTGATGTAGTTAGCCTAACTCTATGTTTTGAGTACATTTCAGTTATATATATATGAGTTGTTCTTCTTCTCTATGAAGCTCTTTTCTATGCTTTATTGTACCTAAATGCATTTGGGTTTATCTATCTAATTCTTGCACAATTGGAAAATTGGTTTGAGTTAGGGTTTTGAAAAGGGTTTAATTGGGAGTTTTGCTAGCTTAGGAATGAGGGCAATACCCGGTTATGTTGGTTTGATTGATGAACTTCTATTGCATTAATTGAGTAATTGGACTTAAGGAATTGATTCTTTTACTTTCGATTAATAGGTTCATTTAGTCAAGGAATTACTAAGTGGATAATTAAACCTAGCATCATAGAAGAGTTGGATAAATTCATATATGTATGTTGAAGTGGGTAGAGACATAGTAATTGGTTGACGAAATCATTTCCCCTAGTACGTTCCAACTATCGTTTAATTCACGTTTTTAGTTGCTTTCGCTTGCGTTCACGATTTCTTGTTTCAAACAATCTATCAACCTTTTTGCCATCCTTTCAATAGTCAAATTAGCGGAAATTGATAGTAAACAACCACAATCCCTGTGGAGACGATCTTTTTATTACTTCGAGCCTTTGTACACTTGCAAAGTGGCTAACACATTCCTTGCAGGGCGGGCCCAAATGAGACACATCCTGGTGACAGTAGATTACTTTACCAAGTGGATAGAAGCATAACCATTGGCTACCATTACAGCTGCAAAAATCACGAGCTTTTATTAGAAGAGGCTGGTCTGCCGGTTCGGGGTGCCCATGGCAATTGTCTCAAATAATGGTACCCAATTTGCAAGCAAAAACACTAAAGGTTATTGTGATAAGTTGGGGATTCAAAGACACTTTACATCAGTGGAGCACCCTCAGGAAAATGAACAAGCAGTGTCAGCCAACAGAGTTACTCTGGCAGGACTAAAGAAGCGGCTGGATGATGCGAAGGGGTGCTGGGTAGATGAGCTGCCAATTGTGGTATGGGCTTACAACACAACATATCAGTCAAGCACAAGGGAAACTCCTTTTAGAATGACATATGTATCAGATGCTCTGCTGCCGGTAGAAATTCACACAAGTCATTAAGGGTTCAAGCAACCAATGAGGAGGATAACAGGATGGGATTGATAGCCAACTTGATAATGCTACCGGAAGTCCATGGCAAGGCACATATCCGTGAAATGGCGAGTAAGCAAATGATTGCGTACAGGTATGATACCATAGTAATACCACGAAGGATGAAAAAGGATGGGAACCGCTCATGTCAACAAATTAACACCCCCATAGGATGGACCATACCAGATATCGCAATCATTAGGCAGGGGCGCTTATCATTTGTAGGAGTTAACAGGAAAGCGGGTTCCAAGATCGTGGAACGCCTCAAACTTGTTTTTCTATTGCAGTTAGTGTAAATAAAAGGCGTACTCTTTTTTCTCTACGGATTTTTTAATGAGGCGACCCAAAGAAAGAAAAGTGTAGTCATGTAGGGAGACTATGTTTACCACAAAGAAAAATGAAAAAAGCAAAATTGTGGTGCGAAAAGGTATAAGCTACCTTACATATGGAAAACCAAAGTGTTAAAACTTGTAAGCCTCCCCTTAATGAGTTGAGCATATAAAACTCAGCAAAGCCTCGGGCGGTCCCTGGTGGCCACCGGGATCCGATGAAAAGTCTCATTGAGCAAAAGCCTCACTCTTAAGTGAGCCAAAGCCTTGGGCGTTAACAAATTTTAACAACATGCGAAAGTCTTGACGGAATAAGAAATACTTGGCGTCAAGCAAAAGCCTTGCAAGACGAGCATAGCCTTAGTATCAAAACGCATATTAAATCCGCAATAGCACGAAAATCGAAAAAGGGCGCGCGAATCAAATAAGAGCCAAAAGGGAGCCAATAATGAGCAGCTTTATGAAAAAAGGCGAGTGTACAAAATACGTATAAAACCCATGATGGGCGAGGCGCTAAAATATAGATGGTAGATAAAAAATAAAAGGCGAGAGAAAAAAGAGATCATGGATAAAGATATGTTTAACATTAGAAAAAAACTTGTCCAAAAAGAAAGCCCATAAATAAAAGAAGAAATAAACTTCGCCTAGTTGGAGGGCGAGATTGAGGTTAGACGGTGGGAGCCATTTGAAGACACACATTTTATTCATACTTCAGGTAAGGTGTCTTGTGGGGTGAGCCACAACTATCGGACAAGGTGATGTAAATTCATACACACTTTGCCTTCATACTTCAGGCAAGGCGTCTTGTGAACGAGCTTTGCATATCTCTTAAAGGCATTATAGGCTTCATTCTTATGAGATAAGAATATAGTCCAAGTAAATCTTGAGTAATCATCAACAATTACAAGAGCATAATAATTACCTCCAAAACTTCTGGTCCTTGATGGTCTAAATAAATCCATGTGAAGTAGTTGGAGTGGTCTTGTAGTTGAAACTATATTCTTGAGTTTGAATGATACCTTAGTTTGCTTGCCATTCTGACATGCATCACATAGCTTGTCCTTTTCTAATTTTATCTTTGGAAGGCCAATAACAAGATCATGTTTGATTAGTTTATTCAAATGATCCATGTGGATGTGAGCCAGTCTTTTATGCCAAAGCCATGAATCAGTGTTGTTCTTGGCTAATAAGCATTTAACATTGGATGGAATTTCATCCAAAGATATCATGAAGACTTTATTGACTTTGTATCCTGAGAACTTAATTTCTCGAGTTTTCACATCTTTCACCACACAGATATCATTAATAAAACCAACTTTCAAACCTTTGTCACATAGTTGACTAATACTTAGCAGGTTATATTTCAAACCATCAACATAGAGAACTTTATCAATGATAGTTTGAGGGGGCGTACCTATCCTTCGAATTCCAAGTATTTTTCCTTTCTCATTATTACCATATGTGACAAAACCCTTTTCTCTGGGCATAAGATATGAGAACTTTGTTTTGTCTCCTATCATGTGTGATGAGCAGCCACTGTCAAGATACCATAAGTTTCTTGCTGCTTTCATACACAACTACAAAACAGATTTTAAACTTGGGTGTTAGGTACCCAATGTACTTTGGGTCCTTCATTGTTAGTGACTTTCTTAAACCATATATAATTTTTATTTGGTACTCCTACATTCTTGTAATAGCACCTATTTGGGGTATGTCCTATTTTATTATAATAAGTACATGAGTATTTATTGTAACCTAATGTATGCATAGAAGCATGATTGTTCTTTATGGAATATCTTTGATTATAGTTCTTCCTATTGTTTATAGTTTTAGACAAGGAGGAACGAAGCTATGTTAGGCATCTGTTAGCCTAGATAGCAACCTAAGAGGGGGGGGGGTGAATCAGGTTTACCCGATTTTCGCCTTGATACCTTCTTACTTTCAAGAGGAATATAAATACAAACGATTGTAGCGGAAATAGACGTTGCTTGAAAGTAAAGATGAAGGGTAGAAGAATGCACACACAGAATTTTATCCTGATTCACCTTCTATCCATCAAAGGCTACGTCCAGTCCCTCAAGAAAATCCCTTGAGGATTTTTCCACTATTGATAAAAATCTCTTACAAGCCCTTACACCAAGTACCTTAAGAATTTCTATCAACCACCTGTGAAAGTACACCACTTTCAACAGCCCCTGAAAGCACACCACTTTCAGTCCCTGAAAGTACACCACTTTTAGACCCTGAAGGAAAACCACCTTCGGTCTACACCCTGAAAGTACACCACTTTCAGTAACAACAACCCTTCACCGAGACCTACGGTGAATACTCAATCTACCAGAAAGAGATGAAGAAGAGTTTTACACAATGGCTGTATCAATACTTTAACATACAAGCGGATTGATCATGAGAATTATGCTTTAAGACTCTTAAGCATAAGAAGGCTTTCTTGATTCTGAGTTCCTTCTCTTATCAATGAAGATCATGAACTCAGAATTTAGGCCCTTTGAAAGTTTAAGTATCAAAAGACTAATGAATGAACAATTTTGGCAAAGCTTTGGCCTAATGATGTATTCTCATGTGTTGTTTTGTTTCTGGACTCAAATGGACTTTATATAGGCAAAGGGAACGACCTTGAACCAATGCAACCCTTACCAAAAGGTTTGAGACACAATGGTTCATGAAAAGATGCAACTTTTCGGGTATGTAATCGATTACATTACTTAGGTAATCGATTCCACTAAAAGCCGTTATTGTTTGAATTTCAAATTTAAACATGTAATCAATTACAAGCAAGAAGTAATCGATTACTTGCCTAGGTGTAATCAATTACCAGAAAGGTGAAATCGATTACACTTAAGTCCAATATCCAGAAACTTGAACTTTTAAGATCGGCTTGAGATATACTACTTCTTTTAACTTATGAAAACATTAAACTTGATTAGCTTAGATGTTTTAAGGTGCCTTTATGCTTGAGAAGCCTTTAGAAGCATAACTCACCTAAACTAAGACTTTTAGGTAGATGTTGAAACATATAGCACTGTTTCCTCTAAGTCTTCTTTTCTTCTTTGTGCCGATGAGTTTGTCGTCATCAAAACCTCAGCCAAGGTCAGGAGCAAGACCTTCTTCACAATCTCCCCCTTTTTGATGATGGCAAACACATTCTTTGAACCTTGAAGATCAGAGATGCTTCTTTGTTGAAAACTCCCCCTGTTTGATGTAATCCGATATATCTCCCCCTTTCTGATTCACTTGTTGAATTCCTGCATATAATCTTTAAAAACACAACCTTTCTCCCCCTTTTGACTTCATCAAAAAGAAGAAAAGGCCAAAAACAGGCATACAAGCAAACAAACGTATATACAAATAAAGCATAGGGGTTGGGGGTAAACACGTAATGAAAAGAGCAATATCCAACATAGTTAACAACATAATGGTTCGAAAGACATAATCAAAAAAGTGCAAAATACCAAAACAATCCAACAGAATATTCAACAGTTAAACTAAGTTATTACAACCCAAAAGATGTCCAAATAAAGCATAAAAAAAATCTAAATATCATCGGACCCATTAGACAGATCAGGAAAATTAAGAGGAGAGCGAGTCATGTGGTCGACGCGGAGGCTAAGACTATCCATATCAGCACGTAAGGTAGTGTACATGGACTCGACCCGACCTTCCATTCGATCAAAACATTGGTTAATGTGCTGCTTCATGTTTGCAAGATGAGAGAGAATAAGCTGGGTAGAGGCATCAGCATTGGCAGAGGACGAAGGACCACTCTCAGAAGATGGAGGACAGAAAGCAGCAAGGGCAGGAGCCTGTGTAGTGTCAGGGCCCAAATCAAATTTGTGCCGGAAGACACCATCAACATCCCTAAATATCCCCATTTTGTTCAAAATCTCCATGTCAATCTTCTGGGATTTCGCATCCATAACCTGAGCATATTGGCCATTTGTAGAGACCCCGAAGTTCTTCATGATGAGAGTGATCACAGGAGCAAATGGAAGAGGACCAGTTCTATCCTTTTGAAGCAACATGTGTATCATTACCAAGTATGCCCAGTTGATAGATTCACTATGCTTCATCCCATACATGATCTGTAACTCCAAATCACTAATCTGAGCATGATTGGAGGATTAAGGCAAGAGGACATAACTCAGTAAGTAGTGAAGTAAACGGTTTTCCACACTGAGATATCCAACAGCAAGGATATCCCGAGAACGATTAGCCTCAGTTCGTTGCTCCTTAACCTGTATTTCTTCCTTAGAAAACCGACAAAGAGATAGATAGGAGGACCTTTTGTCATAATCAGCCCAGGGACAAAGAATTTCAGGTCCAAGTTTGGCTCCAACATAGGGAATAGACAAACAAGTTCCCAACTGTTCTAGAGTCAAGGAAATGTCAATCCCTTTGACAGAGGAACATATCTTACCGCCTCTCTTGACTAAATTGCAGTAAAATACTTGCACGAGTTCAGGATAGTACGTACCCGAAAAGCCAACGAATTCATCAAGCTCTTGATAGTCAACCAAGGTTGGAAAGAGCACCCCTGCATTGATGAACGAAGTCATGTCTCCATATTTAGGAGGGAGAATTGGTCGTTCAAGATAGTGAGCCATGAATCGTTCCCTCTGTTCTTCTGTTCCAAGAAGGCGAGATAGGTCAAGAGCATTCATGGAGAGGTTCTTGGAGCGATGTCTGCGCGAGGAAGAGGAAGCCATTTTCGGAATTGGGATGCTAGGGTTCGAAGATTTGAAAAGAGGGCTTTTGGTTTCGAATGAAATCAGAAGAAATGAATGGGTCGAATGAGAAGATAGGAGAAGGACAAGAAAAACCCACCAAGAAATTCTAGAAATGGTCAAGAATCGAAGGAGAAAGAAGGGAAATAGAGGCTGGTTCATCGAGGAGAAAGAACGAAGAAAGGGGTGTGTAATCGATTGAAGAAATATCCCAAATATATATAGCATCGAACTGGTAATCGATTACGGTTAGTTATGTAATCGATTACAGGCAGTTTAAATTTGAATAGAAATTCAAATTTTGAAAACGTAATCGATTACAGCAGTTATGCAATCGATTATTAGATGGTTTAAAAGGCACGAGGACTAGAGAACATAGGTTAATCGATTATTGGGTGTATGATAATCGATTACTTAAGACATTTTACAAGATTTAAACTATAAAATCCTATGTAATAGATTACTAGAAGGATTAATCAAATACTTAAGAGTAAAAACACACAAAAGACATATGACTAAACATATAAGCAACTTAGATACATGCAATCATACGTAAATAATTTTAAATCATAAAATAAGCATGTAAGCATATAAGTTCACACAAAAATCATGCAATGTAATTAAAACATATAAACACATACTTAGATAAATATCTAATTAAATATCATGTTCATCTATAATACCTAATTCTCTTCTAATCTTAAAGAATGAATCTTTAGGAAGGGGTTTAGTAAATATATCAGCCAATTAATTATGTGTATCTACAAAGGAAATCTCAATATCCTTTCTCATGACGTGATCTCGAAGAAAATGATGTCTTATATCAATATGCTTCGTTCGAGAATGCATGATGGGGTTTTTTGTGAGATTAATGGCACTTGTGTTGTCACATTTTATTGGGATGTAGCCCAGCTCTAAGCCATAATCTTTGAGTTGTTGTTTGAGCCATAAGGTTTGTGTACAACAACTTCCTGCAACAATGCATTCTGCTTCAGCAGTACTTAAAGCAACACATGCTTGTTTCTTACAGGACCAAGAAACAAGAGCATTTCCCAACAAGTGACAAGTACCACTTGTACTTTTTCTTTCAGTTTTACATCCAGCATAATCTGAATCAGAATATCCAATCAAATCACAAACACTTCCTTTGGGATACCACAGACCAACATTTGTAGTTCCTTTCAGATATTTGAAAATCCTTTTTACTGAACTCAAATGTGATTCCCTAGGAGATGCATGATATCTAGCACATAAACACACACTAATCATGATATCAGGTCTACTTGCTGTTAAATAAAGAAGAGATCCGATCATACCTCTGTACTTGGTAATGTCTACGTGAACACCGGACCCATCTTGATCTAGATATGTGTCAGACCCCATTGGAGTGGCTATGGTTTTGCAATCATCCAAATCATATTTCTTTAGAAGCTCCTTGCAAAACTTTGATTGGTTGATGAATATCCCATCATGTGATTGCTTAATTTGCAACCCTAGAAAGAAATTTAACTGTCCCATCATAGACATCTCAAATTCCTCTTGCATCATGTTAGAGAAATCCTTACACAGATATTCGTTAGTTGAACCAAAAATAATATTGATACCCAAATCGCAAGTGCACGATTGACTATCGCGTAGTATATAAATATCGAACCCAAGGGATAGGTGTTCTTATTATTATAATATCTAGTACTTGTGCAGAAAAATTAAAAGATGAATATTTGATGTTGGTTTTAGAACTAGCAAGAAACAATAGCATAAAAAGATAAGAAATAGAGATGATGAGAATTAAGCTCTTGGGTTGGTTTACATAGTCTATAAAATATGCTAGTAAGATCCTACTTAATTTCTGAATTTTAAATCCAATTTCATGATGCTATAGCCTAGTGTATCTACAAGTTAATTCCTTAAGCATTATAGAACTTTCTTTTTAATTACTAAATCCAATTCCTTGGTATCTAGTTAACTAAAGAATAAGATGAAGAAGATGTTCAGGCCAACATAAAGCTACGTCTATCCTAATTCCTTAGTGATATATACTTATAGCCTTTTTTATTTCCTATTTCCCTTACTACTTACCAAATGGCCCTATGTAATAAGCAATAAGCAAGATATCTTTTGTGCACAAAGATGAATGAAGAACAAGGAAATAAAACATGAAAGAAAATATTATTCAGAAATGTAGAAAAAGACTAGAACATAAATTATAAACTAAAACAACCCAAAAACTTAAAGAAGAAGTTAGCCAAGCATGGCTAAAAGAGTCATTGAATTACCCTGGATAGGAGCTCAAATATGGCTTCCCACAATTCCTAGGAACAATGATCTTAAGGAGGAAAGAAGAATACTTGTTGTCTTCTGAAATGGTGTGTTTTACAAGTGAAGAAAAGGTCCTTATTTATAGTAAAAAATCATCCTCCAGCGCTTGAGCACTGGCATTCCCAACGCTTGGGCGTTGGGATGCATTAAAATTCCACTATCAGACCGAGGCCCAGCGCTTGAGCGCTGGCTTTCCAACGCTTAAGCGCTAGGTGAAAATCTGACTCATCTCCTAGTCAGAGTCCCAACGCATGAGCGTTGGGATCCCAACGCTTGAGCGTTGGGTCGCCTGCTCGTTCATCTTCAAGCTTTTCCCTTCTTCATGGTAATGGGTTTTCAATGCCTTCAATGGCCACCACTCAGCCCTTAATCATTTCTGAAACTTCCTTCCCACTACCATCAATTTCTTCAAGCTTATTTTCCATGTGCTAAATTAGAGAGAGTTGCTTCATATTCTTCTTTTTCTCTTTTAGCCCTCTCTTTGCTAGCACTTCAATTTTGGCCCTTTAACTCTTTCAATCTTCACTTTTAATCCTCCACTCTTGAACTTTCACTTTTTGACCCCTGATTTCCTGAAACTTTACAAATCGGTCCCTGGACAAAAATGATAATTATACCAGCTTTTCCTAAAAATATAAAATAGCTATAAAAATTCCTAAAAATGTAAAATAAAGTTAGAAAAACAAATAAAATCTAATCTATATGCAAAATGCAAAATAAATATAAAATCTACATAAAAATAATAAAAATCCTATATGTGACTCAAAAATAATAAAATAAAAAGACTAAAAACACCCTAAAAATATCATATAATATCCACTCATCAAATATCATCTACATAAATTTGAACCAATAAAGTATTACCTTTGGTTTTCTTGATAAATAAGGTTGTGTCAGCCTTACCCTTTTGAAATCCTTTTTCACAAAGGAATGTGCTTAATCTGTCATACCATGCACGAGGGGCTTGTTTAAGACCATAGAGTGCCTTCTTTAATCTGAAGACATGTGAAGGGTACTTGGGATCTTCAAATCCTGGAGGTTGCTTCAAATAAACTTCTTCTTGAATGAATCCGTTCAGAAAAGCACTTTTAACATCCATTTGATATAATGGAAAGTTTAAAGAACAGGCATATGCCAATAGAAGTCTTATGGATTCCAACCTTGCTACTGGTGCATAGGTTTCATCAAAATCAATGCCTTCTTCTTGATTATATCCTTGTGCAACCAGTCTTGCTTTGTTCCTGACAATTATACCATTTTGATCCAGTTTATTTCTGAATACCCATTTTGTTCCAATGATATGCTTGTCAGTGGGCTTAGGAACCAATTCCCAAACTTGATTCCTTTCAAATTGGTTTAGTTCTTCCTGCATTGCCACAATCCAATACTCATCTTCAAGAGCATCATTCACTTTTGAGGCTTCTATTTGAGATACAAAGGCCATATTCAAAACTGAATCATTTAAGCGTAGCCTTGTAGAAACGCCTCTTGAAATATCACCAATGATATTATCAACTGGATGATCCCTGTGGGTTCTCCATTCCTTCGGTAGTTGATAAGTGATATCTTCAATATGTTCTTCTTGCACTGAACCTTGATCCTTCTGCTTTTGAGAGTCTTCATTGATAATGTTATCTTCCTCATCATTATCTGGAAGATTGACTGTATCTTCTTTTGAAGAAATGGACTCATCAAAGGAAACATGTATGGATTCTTCAATAGATAGAGTTTTCTTGTTAAAGAATCTATATGCTTTGCTTGTTAGAGAATAACCAAGGAACACACCTTCATCGGATTTTTCATCAAACTTACCGAGGTTTTCCTTTCCATTGTTCAAGACAAGGCATTTTGATCAAAAAGCATGTAGATGAGCAATATTTGGTTTCCTTCCAGCATCAGCCTAGAAGTATTTTGGAAGGTTAGATTCACTTGGCATGGTCCTTGCTGGTTCTTCAAGTAATCTGTTCTTCCTTTCTACAACGCCATTTTGTTGTGGTGTTCTTGAAGTAGAGAAGTTATGTGATATTCCATTCTCATCACATAATTCCTGAAATTGATGATTCTGAAACTCTCCACCATGATCACTTCTAATAGAAGAGATCTTTAAAGCCTTTTCATTTTGAACAAGCCTTGCATATCTTTTGAATGCGTTGAAGGCTTCATTCTTATGAGGCAAGAATAAAGTCCAGATAAATCTAGAAAAATCATCAACAATAACAAGGGCATAGTGGTTACCTCCAAAGCTCTTAGTCCTTGATGGTCCAAGCAAATCCATATGAAGTAATTGGAGAGGTCTTGTAGTTGAGACTATATTCTTTGGCTTGAAAGATGTTCTGGTTTGCTCCCCTTTTGACATGCATCACAAAGCTTGTCTTTCTCAAATCTTATCTTCGGAAGTCCAAAAACTAGATCATGCTTGACTAGTTTATTTAAATGATCTATGTGTATATGAGCCAGTCTTCTATGCCGGAGCCATGAATCATTATTGTTCTTGGCCAGCAAGCATCTGACACTTGGTGGAATTTCATCCAAGGATATCATGAAGACGTTATTGACTTTATATCCGGAAAACTTGATTTCTTTAGTTTTCACATCCTTTACCACACATATATCATTGATGAATCCAACTTTCAAACCTTTATGCATCAAACCATCAACATATAGAACCTTGTCGATGACAGTTTGAGGGGGTGTACCTATTCTTCCAATACCAAGTATCTTTCCTTTTTGATTGTTTCCATATGTGACAAACCCTTTTTCTCCAGGCATAAGAAATGAGAACTTTGTTTTGTCTCCTGTCATGTGTGATGAGCAGCCACTATCAAGATACCATAAGTCCTTTTCTGCTTTCATGCACACCTACATGACAAAGTTCAGACATGGGGATTAGGAACCCAATTTTCTTTGGGTCCTTCTAAGTTAGTGTTTTTCCTAACCCATATATATTCCTTGTTTGGTACTGCAACATTCTTGTAATAACATCTACTAGGGGTATGTCATATTTTGTTACAATAAGTACATGAATATTGATTTTAACTTGATGTTTTCCTAGGAGAATGATTGATCTTCTTAGGAGGTCTATGATAATTATTCTTCCTATTGTTCATACTCCTAAAAAAACTAGTCTTAGTATTTTCAGAAGATCCTTCCACTTTGTTTAGTTCTACAAAGACAGTTTTCTTAACTTCTTTTGTCTTTGGATGAGATGTATATCCTAGTCCAACGTTATTGTTTGAGTGCCTTTGCATACTTATTAAATCATCTAACTTCTGTTTACCTGCGTTGAAGTTATGAACCCTTTGTTGTAGATTAACTATCTTTTCTTCTAAAGAACTACACTTAGTGCACTCATGTGGAATATCTAACTTAGATTTCACAATGTCTAATTCCTCCTGTAGATTTCTACACTTATTTTCTAAAGATAAGATTAAAGCATTCTGCTTAGTACTAACCTTAGAAATTTTTTGACATAATTTAAACACATTCTCTATAGCATATTCTAAATCATGAAATGAAAAAGTATTATCACTAACCTGGATATCCACAGCATCTGAATCATGTGAAGCCATTAATGCAACTTGTGCTTCTTCTTTGTCAGAACCGGATGATGAACTTACTTCATTTTCATCCCATGCCAAGTATGCTCTTCGTGTGGTTTGATCTTTCTTTTCAAACTTGTCCTTCAGACCATGTTTCTTCTTTTGATGATTTGGACATTCTAACTTGATGTGTCAAGATTTTCCATATTCGAAGCATGTGATCTTTTGAGAAGAGGAGGACTCATTATTCCTTTGGAAAGTTCTGTTATTGTTAAATTTCATACCATTTCTTTTGAGAAACTTTCCAAAGTTCTTCACTAGAAGATTCATATTCTCATTTTCTTCTTCTTCAGAATCTGCATCATAATCATCTTTGATGCTTTCCTTTGCCTTTAGGGAAATGGATCGATATTTCTTCTCATGTTGTTCATGCTCCTCCAAACGATTCAATTCCAACTCGTGTTCTTGGAGTTTTCCAAAGAGAGTTGCAAGAGTCATATTAGACAAACTCTTCTTTTATGAAATAGCCGTAACCTTTGGTTGCCATGCTCTTGTGAGTGATCTTAGAACTTTCATGTTCAAGTCACTGTTTGAAAACTGTTTACCAAGAGCAATCAAATGGTTAGTCAAATGAGAGAATCGTTTTTGCATATCCAATACCTTTTCTCCTGGAAGCATTCTGAACATTTCATATTCTTGAGATAGAGTATTGATTTTTGATCTCTTGACTTCATCTGTTCCTTCATGAGTTACCATCAAAGTATCCCATATTTCTTTCAATATTGTGCATGTTGAAACTCAGAAAAACTCATCCATGCCAAGAGCAAATGTAAGATATTCATTCCTTTGAGATCATACTGAACCTTCTTCTTTTCTTCTTCACTCCAAGTGTTTTCTGGTTTTGGTTGTCTGTTATCTCCCACTTCATTCATAGGTACAAATGGACCTTCTTCAATGGCTTTCCAAATTTCCACGTCTAATGACTTTATGAAGATTTTCATTTTGATCTTCCAGAAGTCATAGTAGTCTCCATTGAAGTGTGGTGGCCTGTTTATGTTGAATCCCTCACTGGTTCCAAGACTGGAAGAGGATGCCATCTTTTCCCGGATCTTAGGAGCAAATTACCTAAACTTACGCTCTGATACCAATTGTGAGCCTAGATAGCAACCTGAGTGGGGGGGTGAATCAGGTTTACCCGATTTTCACCTTGATACCTTCTTACTTTCAAGATGAATATAAATACAAATGATTGCAGCGGAAATAGACGTTGCTTGTAAGTAAAGATGAAGGGTAGAAGAATGCAAACACAGAATTTTATCCTGGTTCACCTTCTATCTACCGAAGGCTACGTCCAGTCCCTCAAGAAAATCCCTTGAGGATTTTTCCACTATTGATCAAAATCTCTTACAAGTCCTTACACCAAGTACCTTAAGAATTTCTATCAACCACCTGTGAAAGTACACCACTTTCAACAGCCCCTGAAGGCACACCACTTTCAGTCCCTGAAAGTACACCACTTTCAGACCTTGAAGGCAAACCACCTTCAGTCAACACCCTGAAAGTACGCCACTTTCAATAACAACAACCCTTCACCGAGACCTACAGTGAATACTCAATCTACCAGAAAGAGATGAAGAAGAGTTTTACACAATGGCTTTATCAATCCTTTAACATACAAGCGGATTGATCATGAGAATTATGCTTTAAGACTCTTAAGCATAAGAAGGCTTTCTTGATTCTGAGTTCCTCAAGATATGAACAACTAGAGTATTCTCTTATCAATGAAGATCATGAACTCAGAATTTAGGCTCTTTGAAAGTTTAAGTATCAAAAGACTAATGAATGAACAATTTTGGCAAAGCTTTGGCCTAATGATGTATTCTCATGTGATGTTTTGTTTCTGGACTCAAATGGACTTTATATAGGCAAAGGGAACGAGCTTGAACCAATGCAACCCTTCCCAAAAGGTTTGAGACACAATGGTTCACGAAAAGATGCAACTTTTCGGGTATGTAATCGATTACATTACTTAGGTAATCGATTACACTAAAAGCCGTTACTGTTTGAATTTCAAATTCAAACATGTAATCGATTACAAGCAAGAAGTAATCGATTACTTGCCTAGGTGTAATAGATTACCAGAAAGGTGAAATCGATTACACTTAAGTCCAATATCCAGAAACTTGAACTTTTAAGATCGGCTTGAGATATACTACTTCTTTTAACTTATGAAAACATTAAACTTGATTAGCTTAGACGTTTTAAGGAGCCTTTATGCTTGAGAAGCCTTTAGAAGCATAACTCACCTAAACTTAGACTTTTAGGTAGATGTTGAAACATATAGCACTTTTTCCTCTAAGTCTTCTTTTCTTCTTTTTGCCGATGAGTTTGTCGTCATTGATACCCAAATCGCAAGTGTACGATTCAATATCGCGTAATAAAAAGATCGAACCCAAGGGATAGGTTTCCTATTATTATAATATTTAGTACTTGTGCAGAAAATTTAAAAGATGAGAATTTGATGTTGGTTTTTATAGCAAGCAAGAATACTAGCATAAAATAATAAAGAAAGAGATGATGATGAGTCTTAAGCACTTGGGTTGATTTATATAATTTATAAAATATGCTAGCAACTACTACTTGAATTCTGAATTTTAGTACCAAGTCATGATGTTATAGCCTAATGTTTTTACAAGTTAATACCTTACACATTGTAAAACTTTCTTCTCAATTACTAAATTCAATACCTTGCAATCTAGAAAAAACCAAGAAGAAGATGAAGAAGGAATTTTCAGGCCAACATAAAGTTAAGTCTATCCTAATACCTTAGTGATATGTCATATAACTTCTTTTAAATCCTAGGTCCCTTACTACTAACCAATTTCCATTGTTATAAGCAATAAGTAAAAACACTTGTGATCATCAAGATAAATATTAAGAGCAAGGAAATAAAACATGAACTATAGCAATATTATTCAGAAGAGTAGAAGAAAACTAGAACATATATTATAAACTAAAACAACCCAAGATACTTAAAAAGAATTAGCCAAGCATGGCTAAAAGATTCGTCGAATTACCCTGGATAGGAGCTCAAGTATGGCTTCCCACAATTCCTAGGAACAATGATCTTTAAGGAGGAAAGAAGAACACTTGTTGTATTCTGAATAGGTGTCCTTACAAGTGAAGAAAAGCTCCCTATTTATAGTGAAAATCAGCCTTCCAGCGCTTGGGCGCTGGCATTCCCAACGCTTGGGCATTGGGATGCATTAAAAACCAACGGGCAGAAATGGGCCCAGCGCTTGAGCGCTGGCTTCCAACGCTGCGGCGCTGGGTGCAACCTCTGACTCACATCCTAGTCAGAGGTCCAGCGCTTGAGCGTTGGGAATTCCAACGCTGCAGCGCTGGGACGAACACTGGCAGCTTCTTCTTGGATTCCTTTCTTCTTCAATGGTGGAATTGATTGGCTTAATTAGGCTCATTCAGCCCCTAATAAGTTCTGAAACCTCCCCTTTACCACCATTAATCTTCCAACCTTATTTTACATGTGCTCAAATAAAAGAGAGTTGCTTCACATTCTTCAATTTCACTTCAAGTCCTCTCTTGGTTAGAACTTCAATTCTGGCCCTTTGACTCCTTCAAACTTCACTTTTCATCCTCCACTCTTGAACCTTTACACTTTGATCCTTCAATTCCTGAAACTTTACAAATCGGTCCCTGGACAAAAATGATAACTATACCAGCTTTTCCTAAAATATAAAATAGCTATAAAAATTCCTAAAAAAAATATAAAATAAAGTTAGAAAAACAAATAAAAGCTAATCTATATGCAGAATGCAAAATAAATATAAAATCTATGTAAAAATCCTAAAAATCCTATATGTGACTTAAAAATAATAAAATAAAAAGACTAAAAACAACCTAAAATCATCATATATTATCCTGTCATCACACCACTATACCCAACGACAGCTTGTCCTCAAGCGATAAAACTTAAAGAGAAACTCGTCCCTGAGTTTAGAAAAAGTTTATCTGATTACAACTTGAAGCACAAAAACCTTTCCAAGAAAGCTTAGCGGATTAGGAAGACCTGCATGTTTAAAGATATATAATCAAGAAAGTTAGGCTTGGCTTTTCAACATGTTAGAGTTCATCAAATTAAGCTCACAAAATAATATTCTCCATGAAAAACAAGAAAGCTCAATAATCCTGCCTATCATTCAAATCAAAACTGAAATAGTGCAACCAAGTAATTTTGAAGAGATTTTTGAAGGTTGTAACTTGGCCAAGGGTTGAATATTTCAAGGTATGGATTTCAAGAAATTGGCAACTCTAATGGCTGACTCAGAATCTGTTGTTAAGTGATTTTTCCAACTTAAGAGCTTCAACAATTAACACAAGGGTCCTCTCAATTTTTCTTTTTTCTTTTCTCTTTTTTTTTGAACAAAGTAGTGGAATGTATGGGATGAATGACTTGAATTTTACTCCCTTCATACTCTTTCTCACCCCACTACCTCATTATTTTTTCCTAAGGCACATACCTCAATTTTTTCTTCTTTTTCTAGAGAGAAACCCACAATAAAAGCTCTAACAGTTTCAGCACATGAATCACAATAACAACTTAAAAATATCACACAAAGTAGGCTTCAAAGAATGACTCTTTTAAGGCTCAAAAAGGGGCTACTAGTGGATTTTTGCTTTTCAAACCAAAACTCTGAGTTTTCAAAAATGCCTATAATCTCTTCTCCACTTACAAGGTAAACAAAATCCCAATCAACATGTAACACAAGGCAGAAAAATTTCACAATCAAGAATTCAGAGTCCTCAACTCTCAGAAAAAGATAGGGTAAGCGGTACCCTTTTTAGAACTCAGAAAAACTTTTGCCAAAAACCAAAACAATCAAGATGTCCAAAATCAATTCTAACAGCATGCAATCCTAACCGCTTCAAAACATAGAACCTCTTCAAAAGCAGTTTAATCAGATAAAGCACTCAAAGAAATAGTAGTACTCAGACTGGATAATATACTCAAGACTCATGCAAAAAACAAAAACACTAAACTAAAAATAAAGCTAAAACTATAAAAAGAAAAACAAAACTAAAAAGCTGGCACAATCACAAATTTTCCACAAAAGTCCAAGGGAACCTCAATGAAAAGAATCAATTTTGAACACTTAAGTTCAAGAGGGCTCTTTCTCCTTCCTGCAAAATTGAACAAACAAAAGTCTCACAAATAGAAACTTGCTTGACTTGTTAGTTCCACAAATAGCACAATTAAGAACATGGGTTGAAAAATTGTGTCCACCTTAAAAACAAGAATTCCTGAGTTTCCCAAAAATTAAAACCTATTGTAGAAACAAGGGAAAACTCAAAGAATCTAAAATTTTCAGAAAATGGTGAACACAAAAATTTATTAAAACAGCAAAACAGCAAAAAGAAAAAACAAACAGAGCCTCTGCCCGAGCTCCAGCGCTTGAGCGTTGGGGATGCCAACGCTTGGGCGCTGGAATTAAATCAAATACTGGGCATCAGAGGTTTCCAGCGCCTGAGCGCTGGGTTCCAACGCTCTGGCGTTGGAATTACCGTAAAATAAAAACGAGATTCCAGGGGCCTAGCGCATGAGCGCTGGCCCCCAACGCCTAGGCGTTGGTAAACACTGGAATCAGAGGTGGTTTGGCAGGGGCCTAGCGCATGAGCGCTGGCCTCCAGCGCCTGAGCGCTGGACCTCCCTGCAGCAAGAACATAGAATTTCTTTTCTTTATTTATTTACAAGAGTGGTGCAGAAAATTAAAAGACAGAATTATAAACTATCCTAAGTTGGGTTGTCTCCCAACCAGCTCATTGTTAAGGTCCGAGATAGACCCTTCCCCTTAATCAATTTGGGGTACTTTTTCTTTTCTTATTACAAACATCATCTTTGAACTCATCCTCACTTTCAGACTCATAGTGCTTACAAGTACGGAATACAGAAAACTTCACTTTTTCATCCCCTACCTTCAAAGATAGGAGGCCTTCTGCTACATTAATCTTGGCGTTTCCTGTAGCAAGGAATGGCCGCCCAAGAATTAATGGTACCTTGGAGTCTTCTTCCATATCAAGTATCACAAAATCAACCGGGAAAACAAACTTGTCAACCCTTACCAAAACATCTTCAGCCACCCCATAGGGGTACTTAATTGACCTGTCCGCCAATTGTAAACACATTAAAGTAGGAGTGGCCTCTCCCATGTCCAATTTCCTAAACATGGAGAGTGGCATGAGGTTTATAGAAGCTCCTAAATCACAAAGAGCTGTTGCATTAGGTAGTCCCTCAATTTCCACAGGCAAAGTGAAGCTCCCCGGATCCTTCAATTTTTGGGGCAACTTCCTCAAAACCATAGCTGAACACTCCTCAGTTAACATCACAGTTTCATCCATCTCACTTAATTTCCTCCTTCTAAATAAAATGTCCTTCATAAACTTAGCCTAAATTGGCATTTGTTCCAAAGCTTCAGAAAATGGAATATTAATTTGAAGCCTTTTAAAAATCTCAAGAAATTTCGAGAATTGTTTTTCCAAGTTCTTTTTGAAAGCTTTAGGAAAAGGAACTTTGCCAATTTTCTTAGAAGGAGGAATTACATTTTCAACAATTTTTTCAGCAACAATAGGAACATACCTCTCGTTTTCCTTGTCTTCAAAACTCACCTCTTGTTCAATTTCCACCACCCTTTCGGGCATAGTTTTACCACTCCTAAGAGTGATAGCTGAAACATTCTCAACATTTTCCTTTGGATTGACAAGAGTATCAGAAGGAAAAGTACCTGGAATCCTTTCTGAGATGGTCTTGGCCAACTGGCCTACCTGCACTTCCAAATTCCTAATGGAAGCTTCATGATTCTTTGCACTTGTCCTTGTCTCATTCATAAATTGTGCTGTTTGTTGGCCTATTTCACCAACAATTTCTTCCAAGCTTTTTCTTCCTTGGCTTGGAATCAAAGGCATTTGTGGCCTCTGATTCTGGTATGGCCTCTGAAATTGTTGCCTAGCTTCTCCTTGACCACCCCCTTGGTCTCTCCAAGAAAAGTTGGGGTGATTCCTCCAGCTTGGATTATAGGTATTACCATAGGAATTTTGGAAATTCCCCATAGCCTTTACCTCAGCCTCTAATTCTGCTTCCTCCGGGCTCAGTTGAACACCCTCCATTCTTTTGACCATTGCATCAACTTTCCTGGATAAAAGTTTATTTGAAGCAACAATGGACTCAAAAGAATCAACCTCATAAATACCTTTCCTGATTGCCCGGTCATGGTTTGAATGAGCAGCTCTTGCAGCAAGTTTGTTGATAAGATCAAGAGCTCCTTGTGGTGGCAAAGCATCGAATGCCCCACTTGCTGCAGTATCCAATTTGTCCCTGGTATAGTCATTCAAAGCAGCATAAAATTTTTCTACCTGATCAGCGATAGAAATGTTGTGACCTGGGCACCTTCTGAGAAGTCCCTTGAACCTCTCCCATGTCTCATACAGGTTTTCAGCATCTTGTTGTATGAAGGAGTTGATTTCCTGCTTCAACTTCCTTATGCGATTGTAAGGGAAGAATTTAGCCGTGAATTTCTCGGCTAGATCATCCCATGAAGTAATGCTCCTAAGTGGTTGTGAAGATAACCACTCCTCTGCCACATCTCTTAAGGAAAATGGAAACAGCATAAGTCTTACCGTATCCAAGTGAACATCATTTCTCCTTAAGGTTGAGCAATGCCTGGTGAATCGCTCCAGATGGGTGTGGCAGTCTTCGTTGATGCTTCCACCAAATTGGTTTTGACTAACCAAAGAGATGAAGTGAGGAGGAATCTGAAAATTTGGTAAAGCATCCTCCGGAACCACAATACTCCCTTCAAAATTGTAATCTACCTGGGGAGCTGTGATATCGCGAAGGGAACGGTTGGCATCCCGCTCTTCCTCCTCAATTCTCTGCCTTTGAAGTCTCGCTTGGACTTCCTCTTCTACTCGTGCATCATATTCAGCACGAAGGCGCTCCTCCATTTGTGCTTGTGTTTCAGACATGGCTCTTGCTAATCTTCTTTGCTCCGCTAATCTGCGATGCAAAGTTCTTTCAATTTCAGGGTCGAATTCAAAATGTCCTACCATGCAGAAAAAGCAAAAGAAGTCAATAGCACCTATTCAACACAATTTTATATTTTTTTTTTATTATTTTTTTTTATTTTGTTTTTAACATAAAAAGCACTAAACAAAATAATAACAAGCAAAGAACCTATCCCCGGCAACGGCGCCAAAAACTTGATACCCAAATCGCAAGTGTACGATTCAATATCGCGTAATAAAAAGATCGAACCCAAGGGATAGGTTTCCTATTATTATAATATTTAGTACTTGTGCAGAAAATTTAAAAGATGAGAATTTGATGTTGGTTTTTATAGCAAGCAAGAATACTAGCATAAAATAATAAAGAAAGAGATGATGATGAGTCTTAAGCACTTGGGTTGATTTATATAATTTATAAAATATGCTAGCAACTACTACTTGAATTCTGAATTTTAGTACCAAGTCATGATGTTATAGCCTAATGTTTTTACAAGTTAATACCTTACACATTGTAAAACTTTCTTCTCAATTACTAAATTCAATACCTTGCAATCTAGAAAAAACCAAGAAGAAGATGAAGAAGGAATTTTCAGGCCAACATAAAGTTAAGTCTATCCTAATACCTTAGTGATATGTCATATAACTTCTTTTAAATCCTAGGTCCCTTACTACTTACCAATTTCCATTGTTATAAGCAATAAGTAAAAACACTTGTGATCATCAAGATAAATATTAAGAACAAGGAAATAAAACATGAACTATAGCAATATTATTCAGAAGAGTAGAAGAAAACTAGAACATATATTATAAACTAAAACAACCCAAGATACTTAAAAAGAATTAGCCAAGCATGGCTAAAAGATTCATCGAATTACCCTGGATAGGAGCTCAAGTATGGCTTCCCACAATTCCTAGGAACAATGATCTTTAAGGAGGAAAGAAGAACACTTGTTGTATTCTGAATAGGTGTCCTTACAAGTGAAGAAAAGCTCCCTATTTATAGTGAAAATCAGCCTTCCAGCGCTTGGGCGCTGGCATTCCCAACGCTTGGGCGTTGGGATGCATTAAAAACCAACGGGCAGAAATGGGCCCAGCGCTTGAGCGCTGGCTTCCAACGCTGCGGCGCTGGGTGCAACCTCTGACTCACATCCTAGTCAGAGGTCCAGCGCTTGAGCGTTGGGAGTTCCAACGCTGCAGCGCTGGGACGAACACTGGCAGCTTCTTCTTGGATTCCTTTCTTCTTCAATGGTGGAATTGATTGGCTTAATTAGGCTCATTCAGCCCCTAATAAGTTCTGAAACCTCCCCTTTACCACCATTAATCTTCCAACCTTATTTTACATGTGCTCAAATAAAAGAGAGTTGCTTCACATTCTTCAATTTCACTTCAAGTCCTCTCTTGGTTAGAACTTCAATTCTGGCCCTTTGACTCCTTCAAACTTCACTTTTCATCCTCCACTCTTGAACCTTTACACTTTGATCCTTCAATTCCTGAAACTTTACAAATCGGTCCCTGGACAAAAATGATAACTATACCAGCTTTTCCTAAAATATAAAATAGCTATAAAAATTCCTAAAAAAAATATAAAATAAAGTTAGAAAAACAAATAAAAGCTAATCTATATGCAGAATGCAAAATAAATATAAAATCTATGTAAAAATCCTAAAAATCCTATATGTGACTTAAAAATAATAAAATAAAAAGACTAAAAACAACATAAAATCATCATATATTATCCTGTCATCAGTCATCAAAACCTCAGCCAGGGTCAGGAGCAAGACCTTCTTCACAGCATCTGATAGCAGAATCGCAAGCGTACGATGTACTATCGCGTAGTAAAAAGATCGAACCCAAGGGATAGGTGTTCTTATTAATATAAAATTTAGTACTTGTGCAAAAAAAAAAAATATGAAATATATGTTGTTGGTTTTAGAGCAAGTAAGAACAATAGCATAAAATAAAGAAGAGATAAATATGATGAGAATTAAGTCCTTGGGTTGATTGACATAGAATATAAAATATGCTAGCAAGTATCTACTTAATTTCTAAATTATAAATCCAATTTCAAGGTGCTATAGCCTATTATATCTACAAGTTAATCTCTTACACATTGTAGAACTTTCTTTTTAATTACTAAACCCAATTTCTTGCAATCTAGTTAACTAAAGAAGAAGATGAAGATAGAGTTCCGGCCAACACAAAGCTACGTCTTTCCTAATCTCTTAGCGAAATATACTTATAGCCTTTTTTAATCCTAGGTCCCTCACTACTTACCAATTCTCATTCGTATAAGTAATAAGCAAGAACACATGTGATCACCAAGATGAAATTAAGAATAAGGAATTAAAACAAGAACTGGAAATAAAATTCAGAAAGGTAGAAACAAAACTAAAACATAAATTTATAAACTAATACAACCCAAAAACTTAAAGAAGAATTTAGCCAAGCATGACTAAAGGAGTCATTGAATTACCCTGGATAGGAGCTCAAATATGGCTTCCCACAAGTCCTAGGAACAATGCTCAAGAGGGAGAAAGAGAGAATACTTGTTGTATTCTAAGAGGTGTGCTTTACAAGTGAGGAAAAGGCCCCTATTTATAGTAAAAAATCAATGGTGGAGGAGTTGATAGCCATTATGGCCTTCATTGGCCACCAATTAACTTTTGAAAACTCCTTCCCACTACCATCAATTCTCCACTCATCCTTTAATCCTTATTTTCCATGTGCTAATTTGAAGAGAGTTGCTTCATATTCTTCTTTTCCACTTTTGGTCCTCTCTTGGTTAGCATTTCAATTCTGGCCCTTTAATTCTCTCAATCTTCACTTTTAGCCCTCCACTCTTGAACTTTCACATTTTGGACCTTGATTTCCTGAAACTTTACAAAGTGGTCCCTGGACAAAAATGATAACTATACCAGCTTTTCCTAAAAATATAAAATTGCTATAAAAATTCCTAAAAATATAAAATAAAGGTAGAAAAACAAATAAAATCTAATCTACATGCAAAATGCAAAATAAAAATAAAATCTACATAAAAATAATAAAAAACCTATATGTGACTCAAAAATAATAAAATAAAAAGACTAAAAACTACCTAAAAACATCATATAATATCCACTCATCAGCATCCAGACGAGAAGGCGTGGTCGTGAATCGACTCCGGCACCACCACCCCCAAATCGTGACGCGACAACAGCACAAAACCAGGATGCACATGCAACGATGGGCACCAGCCAGCCAGCCATGATTAGTATTTCTCCAAACGAGTGGAATCGGGTGCGTGGCACCATCGATGCCATTCAAAAACAGAACCAACACCTCCAAGCTCAATTGGAGTACTTCCGTCTGTAGAAGGATCATAATATCACGAGTTACAGGGAGGCTGAAACTGTTGTCGAGTTTCATCCTTTTACGGCGGCTGTTGTGGCGGTTCCAATGCCAGGCGCACTGAAAACGTTAACACTTGAAACGAATTCAGGTGACTCTGATTCGAAAGAGCAATTACAATATTTTGTGATAAAAATGGTTACTAGTCAGGCGTCTGACGCGGTGAAGTGTCGCCTATTTCCTTCGACATTCAAGGGAACGACGTTCGCTTGGTTTACCAAACTACCCATGCACTCAATAACAAGCTTCATGGATTTCTTGCGTAAGTTTCTAACGCATTTTTCGGTGAGCATGGCGCAGATGGTTACCATAGCTGCGCTGTTTAACATTCAACAGGGCCTATCCGAGACAATCAAGCAGTACATGGCGAGGTTCAGCGCCACTGTCGTATGAATTGAGGATCCTCCTCAAGAAACATGTGCGGACGCCTTCAAGCAAGGGCTACGGGTGGGAACACTAAACAACAAATTGATCAAGCGCCCGCCACATGACATGGGAGAGCTCAGGGCGAGAATACAAGACTTCATATTTGAGGAAGAAGATGACGAGCATAAGCGAAAGAGGGATGCGTTGGACACCCCGGGAAGAAGGCAGGGGAGTAAGGGAAAACAATTTGATTCACAAACTCAAAAGGAGTCGCCAAGGCAGCAGGTGAGAAGGGGTCGCGTTGATTCATATTATAATACCTCATTCACAAACCCAGGGTGATGCAACTATCAAGAATGCCCAGATTACAGGCGAAGGAAAGCACCTCCACGGTGGGTCAATGACTACTCGCCGGTTTAGGCTCGTTCCACGATTCCTCTAACAGTGGGTTTATCAAAAGTTTTGGCAGACAACAAGGAAACTAATCTTATCATGCACCCGCTCCCTCCTAGAAGGCCGCCGCAGAATGTTGGTACCATAAAATGGTGCGACTTCCACAAAACTCTAGGACATTATACAGATGATTGTGTGACCTTATAGAAAGATATTGAAAGGTTGATCAAAGCAGGCTTCCTTAGTCAATATGTCAGGCGAGACCCAGAGCCCCACTCTGATCGCCGGGGATATCGGGAAGTTGATGTAGAAGAATTGGATGATGCAAACTCTCTGGGCGACCCATCAGGACTGGTAAGCTGCATATCAAGGGGCTTATCAAGCGGGGGAGAATCCAGCACGGCAAGGAAACGATACATTCGCGAGGCACATGCCGCTGTCCACTCCGTTCAGGAAGAGGCTTTTGGTTTTGATCACCCTCCAATTATCTTTACGAAGGATGATTTCAAAGGAGTTATACCACACAAGGGCGATCCCATTGTTGTACAATTGCGGGTGAACATTTACGATGTGCGAAGGGTACTCCTCGATCAGGGGAGTTCAACGAATATTATATACGGTGATGCCTTTGAGAAAATGGGCTTGAAAGAAAGTGATCTCTCACCATGCACTGGAACTTTGGTCGGATTCACAGGCGAGCAGGTGGTACCGAGGGGCTGTATCGAGGTGAGAACCATCTTTGGACAGGATGGGTCCGCAAAGACGCTAAAGGTTAAGTATATTGTACTCTCTTGCAAATCCTGTTACAGCCTGTTGATTGGGCGAGATACCCTCTGTAAGATTAGCACGGTCATCTCGACCAAGCATTTGGCCGTTAAGTATCCGCTCGCCAATGGAAACATGGGGACCCTAAAGGTTGACCAAATCAGGGCGCGTGAATGTTATAGGGAGAGCGTTGCTACATATGGGAAAGCGAACGCTAAGACTGGTCATAGGTGTTTTGAAGTTAGCCAAGGCTACACTTTGAACCCTCGGGTGGAGGGAATAGATGAACGCACGAAGCCGATCGAAGAAACGAAGGCGTTGGACCTGAGTGGTAGAACGCTCAAGGTGGGAACACAGTTATCCGCCAGCCAAGAAGAGCGCCAAATTCACTTGCTGGGAGAGAACTTGAACTTTTTCGCGTGGATGATTAAGGATGTGCCTGGCATCGATCCATATTTTATTTTCCACAGGCTGGCGCTTCCAGTGGAGGCCAATTCAGTCGCCCAAATAAGAAGATGGGCAGGGACAAGGACAAAGCTGTTAGAGTGGAGAAGGCTAAATTTTTGGAAGGCAGTTTTATTAGAGAAATCAAATACCAAACCTGGCTGGCGAATGTAGTCATGGTGAAGAAGGCCAACGGGAAGTGGCGTATGTGTACATACTACACCGATCTCAATAAGGCGTGCCCCAAAGAATTGCTGAATGTGGAAAAGCAATTCTAAGTTTGATGGATGCCTATTTAGGATATAATCAAATCTGCATGCACCCACAGGATGAAGACAAAACCGCTTTCATGACCCCCCAGGTTAACTATTGCTATCGCACGATGCCATTTGGTTTGAAGAATGCAGGGACGACCTATCAAAGATTAATGGGCAAGGTGTTCGAGGATCAGATGGGCAAGAACATTCAGGTTTATGTGGACATGATAGTGACTTCGGCAAGGCAGGAGACCATTTTGCAGATCTGAAGGAGGAGTTTGGCCAAATCAGGCGCTATAATATGCGGCTGAATCCAGAGAAATGCTCCTTTGGAATTCTAGGAGGCAAGTTCCTAGGTTTTATGGTTACAACTAGGGGAATCAAAATTAACCCAGACATGTGCAAGGCGATTCTAGACATGAGCAGTCCGAAGACGTTCAAGGAGGTGCAGCGCCTGACTGGGCGAATCCCCGCTTTAACTCGTTTCTTGCCATATGCAGCTGAAAAGGCGACCCCGTTTGTTAAGTGCTTGAAGAAGAATGTTAACTTTGAGTGGACAGCTGAGTGCGAAGAAGACTTCGGGCAATTGAAACAACTCTTATTTGCGCCGCCCGTCCTCCATAAACCCTCACCTGGCCAGCCCTTACTCCTTTATTTTACGGTGACTGATCGGGCCATCGGCTCAGTAATCTTACAAGATATTGGTAGGGAGCTGAGGATCATCTACTTTGTCAGCCACACTCTTCAGGGCGCGGAGCAGAGGTACCAGAAGATCGAGAAGGCGGCTTTAGCAATCCTCGTAACTGCCAGTCGTTTGCGGCCATACTTTCAGAGCTTCTAAGTCAAGGTAAAAACTGATTTACCCTTGAAGCAGGTATTGCAAAATCCAGATTTATCTGGTCGCCTAGTGAGCTAGTCTGTGGAATTTTCCGAATACAGTTTTCTCTACAAGACGAGAGGAAAGGTCTCAACTCAACGGTTGGCTGATTTTGTGGCCGAGTCTGCTACCACAGGAGGCGAGCCTGAAGAGAAGAAGTGGATGCTATCTGTGGATGGATCATCAAATGTACGAGGAAGTGGCACGGGGATAATTGTGAGTGGTCCTAACAAGGTACAGATAGAGAAGTCTTTAAGGTTTGAGTTTAAAGCAACTAATAACCAAGCGGAATATGAGGCTCTGATCGTCAGCCTAAGGCTCGCCAAGGAATATGAAATTGAGGACCTTGAGATCAAAAGCGACTCGCTTCTGATGACCAATCAAATCAAAGGCACCTATCAGGTTAAGGACCCCTTGTTGGAGAAGTATTTTCGACGGGTGCAAGATTTGATGAGTGGTATTCAGAGCGTCTCCATAGAGTACGTCCCTAGGGAATAGAATCAACGGGCAGATTTGCTCACAAATTTGGCCAGCATGCGAAGGCTTGGGAATTATAAATCTGTCATTCATGAAACCATTCAAGGCCAAAGCTTGGAGGTAGAGACAGTATGTAATGTGGCGCAGGGGTTGACTTGGATGTCGCCAGTATATGAAGTCCTCAAGAGCGACTCAGGGGATGTGGCGAGGTTTTCAAAAGAACTTCGGCAAGCTGCTAGTTATTACACCTTGATTGTGGGGGAGTTTCATAGACTGGGTTTCTCGGCGCCATTGCTGAAGTGCCTATCCGAGCAGCAGGCTCTTGGGCTGATGCACGAGGTTCACGAGGGAGTCTGCGCTAGCCACATTGGAGGGCGATCTCTGGGTGCCAAGATATTGAGAGCATGCTTCTATTGGCCTACTCTCAGAAAAGACTGCCAGGAGTATGTCAAGAGATGTGTGAAGTGTCTAGTATTGGCGGACTTCCATAGGGCTCCGTTGGAGTTGCTGGCGACTATTTCCTCCCCCTGGCCGTTCGCCATTTGGGGAGTTGGCTTGGTAGGGCCTTTTCCGGTCGCCAGAGGTCAGGCGAAGTTCATATTAGTGGCAGTTGACTACTTCACCAAGTGGATAGAGGCAGAGTCTCTAGCGTCGATAACCTCGGAGAAAATTTAATTTTTTTACTAGAAGAAGCTCATTTGCAGGTTTGGCGTGCCACAAGCAATAATCTCAGATAATGGAACACAGTCCGCTAGCAAAGCCACTCGATACTTTTGTGAGGAGTGGGGTATTCAGACCAGGTACGCTTCTGTAGAACACCCACAAACCAATGGCCAAGCAGAAGCGGCGAACAAAATCATACTGGCAGGGTTAAAAAGGCGGTTGGATGACGCGCAGGGGAAATGGCTAGATGAATTACCCATCATGTTGTGGTTGTACAAGATGATGCCACAGTCGACCACGGGCAAGACGCCCTTCAAGCTAACATATGGAACGGACGCCATATTGCCAGTGGAGTTGAAGAATAAATCTTGGAGAGTTTCTACAACAACACAAGAGCATAATGAGAGTAATTTTTTGATTAATTTGGATATGGCATCCGAGGTTAGGGAAGAGGCTCGCCTGCGAGAAGCATAGAGTGGCGAGGAAGTATGATGCTCGGGTAGTCCCGCAGAGTATGCGCGTGGGCGATCTCGTGCTTCGAAGGCGAACAGGAGTTGAGAATGTCAATAAATTGACGCCTAATTGGGAAGGACCATACAGGATCTTTGAATCCCAGGGTCAAGGCGCCTATGATCTAAAGAAGTTATCAGGTAGGAGGGTTCCAAGGTCCTAGAACGGCTCCAACCGGAGACATTATTACAGCTGAGATCGCAAGGGCGCTCTCTTTTCTTCCTTAAGGGAAGTTTTTGACGTGGAGACCCCTTCTTTATTTTGGATTGTTTGAATTGGAGGCCCAGTGGTGGTCGGGTATACAAGTTGTTCTTATTATTCGGCCCAACGGAGGTCTTGAATAAAAATTTGCTTATAAATCAGCCCAGTGGTGGTCTTAAATAAAATTTATTCTTATAAAGATATTATTTGTGTGCATGGTCCAATGGCGACTCCAAAACATACTCTCAGTGCAGAGGCAATCTAAATCTGTGAGAATGAGAACAAAGCTGCTTCTAAGAAGCCAAGGGGCTTAAAAACCCCCTATCTTTGGCGTCCTCACCTCGTCTACAGGGCGAGTGTTGGGGGTCTCCACAGAGGTTTACTTGGGACTGCATGCGCGACCCTTGTGCGATACGGTGAAGTGCCCAATCTTGATCGAATTAAATTGAGCCCGTCTTTGAGCTAAGCCTTGGGCAACCCCCGTGGCCACCGGGATCCAAGCAAAATGTCTCACTAAGCAAAAGCCTCGCCATGTGAGCCAAAGCCTTGATCAATTAAATCAAGCCAAAGTCTCGCCGAAATAAGGTTGACCGAAGCCCCGCTTAGGCGGGCCAAAGCCTCAAAATAGACAAATAGCACAAACATAGGGTGTGTGGTTCATTACGTGACTCATAAAATTAAGCCTTGGCAACCCTAGTTGCGTAAGCCCAAGCCACAAAAAGTCTCATCAGAACAGCTATGGAAGTAAGACTCGTTACGCGAGCTGAATCCATGCACACAACTAGCGCAGCGGCGTGATAATTATATGGTCTAGTGGCAACCTCGAAATTAAGCGCATCATCTTCAACCTCGCCCTCATAGTCCGGCTCCGCAAGGTAATCAGCGATGACTTCTTTCCAAGTGCCCAGGCAGGACAGATCAAAGTTGGGTTCAACATATCGCACCTGTGACTTAGCGGACGCAAAACCCTCTTCGAACTTTTTGGAGCATTCATCCTAAAATTCTTCTCGCAGAGCCCCCAGGTCGGCCGAAGTAGCTTCAAGGTCGCCTTTAACTTTGGTGAGCTCTTCCTTGACTTTGACGAGCTCCACGTTGACTTTGGTCAGCTCCCCCTTGACATCGTCAAGCTTCCCTTTAACTATGACGAGCTCAACTTCAGCAGTTCTTCTTTGATCTGCCAGAGACTTGGAAAATGTCTCCTCCAAGCTCTTCTTCATGGCGGCAAACTCGTCTTCCAGGGAAGCTTTTTGAACATCCAGGGCGTGCGCCTGGCGAGCCTCACTATTCGCCAACATCTTCTCCAAGTTGGACTTGATTGAACACAAGGCTTCAATCTCGGCGGCCATCTCTTCAGGACACCTATGACGGGCCTCACCACCAGACAGTGCCTTCTCCAGTTTGCCCTTGGCGGCCAGTAAAGCTTTATTCTCAGCACTCAACTCTCCCACCCGCTTTCCGCGATTAGCTAGAGCCCTAAGGGCATCTTTGTGCTTGCAAACTATGATGGCCCCCCAGCTAGCAGAGATCAAATTGTGCCTAATCATGTTATTTCCAATACCCATAAATTCGTTGCTGAGGGGATCTTGAAGATAGTCGTTCAAGGACAAGTGTGTTTCCGCAAAGTTTAAGGCAAACTGACTGTCGTCTTCCATCACCATCGTGGGAGTTCTCTGCGTTCCCCTCTCACCACGCCCTTCATCAAGATCCATGTAGGCATGGGCTTCTTCCCCGGTGGCGGGCGCCGTGTTGGGTTCTGTGTTGGATTCAGTGAGAAGGTTGTTCTCATGCTATTTATTGATTTCATTAATATATTTCGCTTTGGAAAAAAACAATTATACCATGAAAATTAAATTTTCAAAATCATTTAAATATAATAATTATATATCTTCATTCTTATATACAACAAATAAATAATTAACTTATAAACACATTTAAATATTTATTTTCTAAATTTACTCTAAAAATTATGATTACATGAAAAGTGTTGTACTATAAAATAATATTTATGTCATTTTCACATAATCTATGAATAAGTTCATTAAATAGAATAATCCCCACATTAATTTTGTGGACTATAACCCAAAACTTCAAATGTTAAAAGGAATATTGAAATCTTGGTATAGATTATTGTGATTTACAATCAATTCTTTAGCAACTACTTTTAATTGACAAATACTTAATGACTCAATTTAATACTGCACGGGGAACACAGTCTACCTGACCTATTTCTATTGCAATTCATTCAACCGATGTTTTACCCACAAATCCCGTGAATTCTTATTAGAGGTCGCGTTGATATGAATAAAATTGCATATCACACGATAATCACAAACCGAAATATGAAATATCCAAATACAGTTTAAGTTTGACAATAAAATTACATCAACACAAATATAACATAAATTCAAAGAGTTGAATCAATATTCTAAAGTTTTGATGATGAACCCTCACGATGAGCCCCTATTTTCAAAAAACTTAAAAATACTGAGGTAGACATAAACATTAGAAAATTAACTAATGCCCTATAGCAAAAGTATAACGACAAATTTGTGCATATTTTTTTATTTTTCAATTGTAAAATGTAGTTGGTACGAACTATAACTAATTGATAAAAAATATATTATAATAACTTTAATAATCTAAATAATAAAGTTAAACAATTTGCAATAATAACATTTTTAAATTGCAAGTACATTTATATTAACAAAAGTCATTATACGTCTTTAAAAACATATTGAACATTTACATCAATCATCCCAAATTATCAATGTACAAAGACTAAAGAGTAAATAATGTGTATGAAGTAGTAATTATGTGGTTGTTAATATTTAAAAAGTACCAAGAATCCCATAAAAATATATTTGGAATAGTAATTGAACATTAACTTTCTTTTGACCACCATCATGTCAATTTAATTCATACTTGGCTATCTAATGTTCTATAAGTTATTAATTCTTTTAATATTATTTTAACTATCCATATAATACAAAGATCCAATATCATTCTTTACCAAGTTATTGGCTAGAATTTGCAAAAAAAAAAATTAGGGCATAACTTTAATTCAACAAAAAGTAATGAAGCAGAATACTATTTGTTCTTAATGAATCCAAGATTTAAAAACCTAAGTTTCAGACCACAAATTATTGTTTGCTGTTGTGAACAAACTAAATAAATAATTGTGTTTGTTTACCATAATCACTGTTATATTATCATATTCATGAGACACGTGACACCTTACGAATTATTTACAATAATGTACCGAAAGCACATCAGCATAAACTTAATTTTACAGATTACGTCCACCATGTACTGGATAGCATAAACATAAGGCAATCTGAACATAACATAGTGAAATACAACATGTTGTCTTAAGGATAAAATCCAACAGTTTGATTTATGCGAAAGTTAGAGACATAATACATATCCACTCTAAAGGTTTAGTTCACATAACTGAACAATGTAATAGCACAAAAGCGACTTGTCCTAGAAGCTCCTATTCCCTCAGCCCTCCTGTTTCTGGGTTCCTGAACAAAAGAGAGAAGAGTGAGATATATAATCTCAGTGAGTCTATCAAGGACCCCTCACAGTTACTTACCATGTAACATAAACAGTAATCAAGAATAATGTATTGATTTACAATATAATAATATTATCGTTCATATCATAAAATGGACAACGCACATAATAACCCTCCCATGAATGGATAATAGATATTCTCATATGCACCCAAAATGAGGCAAAGTAATCAAGTACTTTCTCTTACATAATTCATGATTTGGTAAACCATTAATCTCGCATATATTTAGCTGGACACCAGTATACAACCGGTTGAAAATACATACTACAAGTGTATCCCTTAAGCTTGGTATGAGCATGGATCAAAATGTCTGTTTAGCACCCATGAACAAGGAAGGACATAAAAGAGTTTTGCCTCACCACCACCTGTACAACAGAGTGATTCGTCCAGAAGCACACATGCCCCGATGAAGCGAGTAAATCCTACGGTCTACCCTTATGGAATCTAAGGTCGACGGGTATACCTGTCTTAAGACTAAAAGGCAGCACTAGTGGAGTCCTTCGACATCCAACATTCTAAACACATTATGCATCTTAGTATGCATCACAATTTCCTAATACTATCTTAAGATCCTAATTTAAACGAATCCTAGTTTAGAACAGGACTCAAAGATGAATTGACCTTTGCTCTGTAAATCGAGCATAGTTCAAGGCTTACATAACCAAATTGAGCGCAACCAGGAAAGTTAAATAACAAAACAAGCTACAATATCAGAAGACTATATCTTCAAGTCAGTGTTTCACCAACATTGCGAAACCCAAAATTTAGAACAACAGATTCTTCAATTTCAGCCGTTCAACAACAATTGATTTTCTAGAATCACTTTCTAACCAACTTAATTTCATTAAAACCTCAAAATCACATCCCTAATTACATAAGAAAATTCAGTAACAAACAAGCATCAAAATCCCTAATTTTAAAGAGAAAAACAACATCAGAAGTCAGAACCCGCACTTTTCATGATAGAACAAGCATTTAAGCTACCATTGAAATCCCTAATTTTGGAACAGCAAAATCAAGCACCAAAACCCACATGGATGTCGTAATTTCATCATAAATTAAATAATTAACACAATTTCTAACAGGGCCTTATGGTTGCCCTTAACCTAGGGATGGAGACTCACCTTAGCTTTGCCTCTTTCTTCCTCTTCCTTTGGTGGTTCATGCGTAGGCCATGAAGAGAAAAAGGCTGGGTTTCTTTTTTGTACTTTGTTAATCAGAGAAGAGGAAATTTGATATTTGAGAGTGCGAGTGAGAGAGCTCGGTGCGAGAAAGAGAGAGGCTTTTGAGAGAAAAGTGATTTCAATCCTTTCATGCGTGAGTCTCCTTCTCTCCCTTTATTCTTCTTTTTTATTTTTAATTAATCCCCTTATGTCCTATCTATCTAATAAAATTAAATATATTCTACTCACTTTAAATACTACCATTTAACAATCAACAATTCAGTTCAAAAAAAAAAATCAACAATTAATAATAAGAAAAAATCTCTATATATATATATATATATATCTAGAAAATAAAAATTGAGGATGATACAAGAGAAACCAACAAGATAGAACACTAAAATACTAAAATAATGATAATATTTTAAGACAACTAAAAAGGGAAAATAATTCTAAGTCAAGTCATGCAAATTGGAAAATCCAAATCAAATCATAATTTAAAAAAAATCTATAAAATTCATAAAGCAAATGAATGTTTATATTTGTAATCTAAATATTCTTAAATAAATTTGTGGAAATTTCATTGTTGAATAACTTTAAATTTTTCTTGTTAAAATCTACATAATAAGAAAGATACTTGCCTTTTTTCATAAGCATTTTCTTGTAAGATTCTGCATAAAACTTTTCAACAACAACTCTCATCTTCTCGGCTTCTCTTTGTCTTTCCTTAATAAGAATATCCTGAAAATTTAGCAATAAAACTTGAAACAATAAGTTGAATGATAATAAAAACGTAGAATTTTTAAAAATATATGCAAAAGCACTTCAATTTATATATCTGCAAGTTTTCTCATGTGTAAGCATTTTCTAATAATTTTAGTCATGGAACTTAAAACTTCATGTTACGTAGAAGAAAAAATGTTGAAGGTTCAAAATAAATGTACGCATTTTAGTATGTGATTCTTTGTTTTCATCATCACTAAGAAATTCTTGGAATTTTTAGCAATGGAAGCAAAATAATTAGTAGCATAAAACAACACATAGCGAGTAAGGATGAAAATGGCAAAAAATCAAAACAAGCATACTCACTTCTTCTGGTAATACTTGTAATTTTCCATTAGCACGCCTTCCCTGAAATATTAATCACTCAAACATATAACAATATGTAAAATAAGCATACTCACTTAATTTTAATATTTTATTTTCCTTGTTATACCAAATATCTTCTTAAAATTGGAGTAAAATATGAAATGACATCTAAAAAGTAAATAAAGCTTACTAAAGTTCTATGTTTTCAAAGTTTACTCACTTTGATTTGGATGCTATGTTTTCCACCAGCTTTTCCTTTTTCATTCGCTTTCCCTTTATGTTTAGTTAAAGTTCTATATTTCTCATATCTCTCAACTTCTTTCACTGATCGGCAGGAAACATTTTCCTTCTTGTGACGATAGCACTGCAAAACATTTGTTTCACTAATTTTATCAACGATGTTGTAGCATTCATCCAATTATTGAAGATGGGAAACTTTGCGAGCATAATAAAGGCAAAAATATTAAAATAATACATATAAAAATTCAAACATAGATATGGTTTAGAAAGGTTAAATACACCGATTTTGACTTCTTTTAATTTGTTTAATATGCAAAGTTTATTTATATAGTTAAAGTAACACTATAATTCTAATAAAAATAAAGTAAAACAAGAAATAATAGAAAGTAGAATGCATTTTAAACAAATTAAAAGAAAGAATTCAAACATACCTTATCAATCTTCTTTCCATTTTTTCACACTTTCGTTCGAATGATCCAATTTTCAATCCAGTCGGGTAAAGATTTTGAGCGTTTTCCACCTTTGAAACTTGAATTTGATTGTCTAGTTGGTCTTCCGTTCTAATGCATTATAAAATGAAAAAATGTGTGAAGTACGATTGGTTTAATTTTCTTGATCAATATAAAAAAAATTAAGTCAGGTCATATATGATTATATTAGAATACACAATCAAGGTTTGGTAGAAATATTGTAGTGAATGTGAACAAGAAAAAGTTTAAAATTTGAAAACTAAATATAGTTTACCTTCTCCTTTTGAGAATGTTTGTAATTGAGGCTATCAATAAAAGGTAGATTAAAGATATAGGATGAATATTATAAAATAAAATGTATACACAATAACTTATTGTGCTAGCATAAGTTAGATATCGAATATTTCTTAAGAATACTTTATCTCAAGCATCAAATCCCAACTGTACTAATCAAATACTTAGGTCCTCTTTGTTATAAGACCCAAAAACACAAATCATTATAATAGAAAAGTACTATTAATTTACTAAAGACCCTCTACTTCTCGTGAAGTCCAATTGTCTCAAAATAAAATTTTGGACCTTCTTATTCAAGAGTATATATGAGAGAATAAAAATCATTATTAACTCTTAGAATAAAAATCACTTTAAATGATCTCAGATGCTTTCTTCTTCTACTTTGACTTTTCATGTCAACTCTCCTATCAAACCTCCTAATATGTAATTTATGTTGGATATAATTCAAAATACAAATCAATTACTTTATATTTTATAAAATAGTTTAAATGATACAAATTATCTTGGATACTTTTAAGGAGATATCTAAGTCATTCTGCAGCTAAAGATATTTCTCAGGATCTCTCAGTTACGTTTAATATTTTCTAATCATTCGAAAGAGATCTTTGGTAATATTATAGAAAATGCAATGAAGAATGCATAAAAATATTCTTATCTCTTGCAGAAGTAACAACTCTTTCAAAAGTTTACTCCAATGTAAGCTCTAAACTCTATAGATAAGACTTTTACTAGAAAAACTTGTGTTTTCAATGCATTTCTAAAAAACATGTGAAAAGTAATATATTTTTCAGAGCCAAGCTTGTAACCCACTATATGAATATTTTTCATACTTTACAGAATATACAAAATAATAATATAGGCCCTTAACAAATGCTAAAATTCCAAGGTTCATGGACTGACTCAACATTTCATACCCACTATTATTGATGATTTAACCTAACATTCGTTTCTACTTTAATATACATTAAAAATGGAAAAAAAAGAAATTAAAAAGAGAAATATAGGACCAGAGGATCAAATAACCCTGAAGAATCATGGAACTTAGGTTAAGGCTACTGAAATTTTTATGCAATAAAAATGAAGAACACCTTGCTCTGAAAACCATACTTATTCCCTAGAAAATGAAAAAGAAAATCGTATTTTATTTTGTAATTTTAAAGGTTAATACAAACTACAAATGAGGAAGATAAAGGATAATAGAACTAAAACATGTGTACAAATATATGTATGTATATATATAAATATTCATATATATAAAAAAAACTTTCCCAAAGGAAATTGAAAATGCACACAATTATCTAGGGCTGCTCATAGATCATATTGACATGACCAACTCGACCAAATCCGAACAAAAATAATGGGTTTCTTTGAGTGAACATATTAGATTGAATTTCAACAAAGATAAATTGATCAAATTGGTGCAAGTGTTGCTTCGTGTTTTGTAAACGAATTGAAAAGAACACTAAAGAGGGACAACTTAGGGTTAGGAAGCTTATTGACAATTCATTCAGATCTTCATGCCATAAACTTAAGCCACTTTCTCGGCTGAAGATTGATCACGTACTCCCCTCTCTTGTTTGTAGCACTTCCCACTGACTGAGGGCGATCACTCTTGCTTCTCCAGATCTAGATGTAGGTGCACTCCTACTTGTCTTGCTATGCCATGACTTTTTTCCTCGTCAACACTAGGACATAACAGATCTAGTCCGAATCAGAGGTAACATGTCTCAAATTACAGCAACGCATCTTTGAGTCATCGGCGTCTGTGGTTAGTCTTTGAGAACCCCTTCATCACATGTGTAGCGGGTGGCAAAATAGATTAAGGCATAGAGGGAGAAATTCACGGTGAACATGCATTTGTTAGGGTTGGTGGGGATCGATTGGGGGGTGGAGGGAGAGGTTAGTATACAATCATTGGAGATTTTGATGGAAGAATTTAGGGGTGGAACGTTCTAGATCTGAAAAATGATGTGAGGTAGTAAAATAGCTTCTCAACCGTGATGGTAAAATAGCGATATTTTTTTCCTTTTTTTTCGATTTCCAACCTGACCATCTACCCAATCTGATCCATCTCAACCTGGTTCAAGTTTGAGTTCATAAACAAAAAATATACAAAACCGATCCTACCCAAGTCAAAAAAATTGATCGTTTTGGATCCAGGAACACACTGAACACAAATCAATTCGACCCATGGGCACCCCTAAAACTACCCAAATAATAGATGATGAGTATTTATAAAAATGAATTGAACGATCATGGATATAGATTGAAAGATTTAGATAAGAAATAAAGAAATTAGGCTTGAATTACCTTTTTATTTTTCACGCTGAGATATTTTGAAGTAGGAATCTTCTGGTTCTTCACCATGTCCAGATCGTTCGGTGTCATGGTTGCTCGATTCAACAAAAATGAGAGAGAATCAAACTTTATTATGAATGTTCTAAGTAACTAGTTGAAAAGTAGAAAACTCCTTTGTAATATATGTGCTTGTGTGTGTGAGTGTGTGTGTGCGCGCGTGTGTGTGAGTGTGTGTGAGACCAAGGAAGTTTTTTTTTTTCCAATCCATTCATGGATAGTCTTATTACAAATAAATGGATGTCATAAATAATAACTGAATAACATATATAATAAAATAAAAACTAGTAGTATCATAAATATTTATTCATTAATTATAAAATAAAAACAAAAATTCATACTATAATACATAATAATAAATATTTAATTAAATAATAAATGTCATAAATTAGTAAGATAATTAAGTTAAAATATATATTACTCTCTCACTCTATATCTAGGAAGTGGTTAAGAAATGTTTATTAAGAACTAAAATAAGTATTAGTATAAAAATATTACAAGAAATTAAAGAATTAATAGCAACATTGTAATCAAATATTTATTAATCACTTATAAAATGTTAATATAAAAAGCTTGTAAGATATGCACGCATAATTGGAATAATATAATTAAGTATATAGACGAAGTAATCTTTTAATAATGTTAAATTAAGTAAAAAATATCACGATGTAACTAAAATGATTCTTTTGCTTTTTGGGGTTTTTTTTGGCTTTGACCTGTATAGGGAGGTTTACTTTGGCTGGGTCTTTGTATATTCTTTTTTTGGCTTGAGTCGCTGGCAATCTCTATCTGTTCTTTAGAGGTGGGGGTAGATGTTCCTCTTTCTTTGAGGTGGCTCTTGTGATGTTGTTTGGCTCTTCATTATATATCTCTTTTTCCTTCTTCTTTCAAAAAAAACTAACATGGTTCTTACTATCACAAGAAGAGGACATTAGATTGATTTTCACCAGAATTCACAGCTAATTTTGTAAGTATTAGCTACGAATTTATATACATCACAAATTTTATCTCTAAATAACCTTATAAGACTTAAATGTTTATATAGACTAATATGTTTAAATTTTTCAAATAAGTCAATTGGAATATAATTTTAATATATTAAAATAAAAATATATTATAATAATTGTATAAATGAACTGGGCGGGCATTTCCCCTGGTGGCGAGCTACGAAGACTTGTGAAGACACACTTGGTTTACATACTTCAAGCTTGGTGTCTTGTGACTTGTGGACTGGGTGAGCACTCCGCCCAGTTAATGATGACCTGGCGACCAAAGCAAGGACTAGAATGTGGCGAGCTGGGCAAGCCAAGAGGCAAAAGGCTGAGCCTAATGGGCCAACTTAAAGAGGCATGGTGACCCCTATCATGTATTCTAGGGGTTTAATGCTATTTATGATTTTTAAATGCTATTTATGGCTCCCCCTATAAATAGTCAGGGGGGCTCAAATAAAACTCCCTCTTTCTCTCTCTCACACACTTTTATCAACTAAATAAATTGAATACTTCATTCCCACCTTTACTCGTTATTCTTCCACCCCCTCCGGTTGTTTTACCGGAACAATTGGTGCTGTCTCTGGGGAAAGGTAAATTAACCCCTGTGACCAGGAGGAACGAAGCTATGTCAGGCATCCAGACGAGCAGGCGTGGTCGTGGACGTGGTGGAAGGTGAGCGGCGAGGGCTGAGCAGCCACCGTCTCCTCCTCCATCCCCGACTCTGGCACCACCACCTCCAAATCGTGACGCGACAACAGCACAGAACCAGGCTGCACATGCAACGATGGGCTCCAGCCAGCCAGCCATGGTTAGTATTTCTCCAAACGAGTGGAATCGGGTGCGTGGCACCACCGATGCCATTCAAAAACAAATCCAACACCTCCAAGCTCAATTGGAGTACTTCCGTCAGTAGAAGGATCATAACATCACGAGTTACAGGGAGGCTAAAACTGTTGTCGAGTTTTATCCTTTTACGGTGGCTGTTGTGGCGGTTCCAATGCCAGACGCAATGAAAACGTTAACACTTGAAACGAATTCAGGTGACTCTGATTCAAAAGAGCACTTACAATATTTTGTGATAAAAATGGTAACTAGTCAGGCGTCTGACGCGGTGAAATGTCGCCTATTTCCTTCGACATTCAAGGGAACGATGCTAGCTTGGTTTACCAAACTACCCATGCACTCAATAACAAGCTTCATGGATTTCTTGCGTAAGTTTCTTACGCATTTTTCGGTGACCATGGCGCAGAAGGTTACCACAGCTGCGTTGTTTAACATTCGACAGGGTCCATCAGAGACAATCAAGCAGTACATGACGAGGTTTAGTGCCACTGTCGTACGAATTGAGGATCCTCCTCCAGAAACATGTGTAGACGACTTCAAGCAAGGGCTACGGGCAAGAACACTAAACAACAAATTGATCAGGCGCCCGCCACATGACATGGGAGAGCTCAGGGCGAGAATACAAGACTTCACATTTGAGGAAGAAGATGACGAGCAAAAACGATAGAGGGATGCGTTGGACACCCCGGGAAGAAGGCAGGAGAGTAAGAGAAAGCAATTTGATTCACAAACACAAAAGGAGTCGCCAAGGCAGCAGGTGAGAAAGGGTCGCGTTGATCCGTATCATAATACCTCATTCACAAACCCAAGGTGATGCAACTATCAAGAATTCCCAGATTACGGGCGAAGGGAAGCGCCTCCACGACGGGTCAATGACTACTCGCCGGTTCAGGCTTGTTCCACGATTCCTCTGACAGTGGGTTTATCAAAAGTTTTGGCAGACAACAAGGAAACTAATCTTACCAAGCACCCGCTCCCTCCTAGAAGGCCGCCGCAGAATGTTGGTACTAGAAAATGGTGCGACTTCCACAAAACTCTAGGACATTATACAGATGATTGTGTGACCTTACAGAAAGATATTGAGAGGTTGATCAAAGCAGGCCTCCTTAGTCAATATGTCAGGTGAGACCCAGAGCCCCACTCTAATCGCCGAGGATATCGGGAAGTTGATGTGGAAGAATTGGATGATGCAAACTCTCTGGGCGACCCATCTGGACTGGTAAGCTGCATATCGAGGGGCTTCTCAAGCGGGGGAGAATCCAGCGCGGCAAGGAAACGATACATTCGTGAGGCACATGCCGCTATCCACTCCTTTCAGGAAGAGGCTTTTGGTTTTGATCACCCTCCAATTATCTTTACGAAGGATGATTTCAAAGGAGTCATACCACACAAGGGCGATCCCATTGTTGTACAATTGTGGGTGAACAATTACGATGTGCAAAGGATACTCCTCGATCAGGGGAGTTCAACGAATATTATATACGGTGATGCCTTTGAGAAAATAGGCTTGAAAGAAAGTGATCTCTCACCGTGCACTGGAACTTTGGTCAGATTCACAGGCGAGCTGGTGGTACTGAGGGGCTGTGTCGAGGTGAGAACCATCTTTGGACAGGATGGGTCCACAAAGACGCTAAAGGTTAAGTATATTGTACTCTCATGCAAATCCTGTTACAACCTGTTGATTGGGCGAGATACCCTTTGTAAGATTAGCACGGTCATCTCGACCAAGCATTTGGCCGTTAAGTATCCGCTCGCCAATGGAAACGTGGGGACCCTAAAGGTTGACCAAATCAGGGCGCGTGAATGTTATAGGGAGAGCGTTGCTACACATGGGAAAGCGAACGCTAAGACTGGTCATAGGTGTTTTGAAGTTAGCCAAGGCTACACTTTGGAGCCTCGGGTTGAGGGAATAGATGGACGCACGAAGCCGATCAAAGAAACGAAGACGTTGGACCTGAGTGGTAGAACGCTCAAGGTGGGAACACAGTTATCCGCCAGCCAAGAAGAGCGCCTAATTCACTTGCTGGGAGAGAACTTGGACCAATTCGCGTGGATGATTAAGGATGTGCCTGGCATCGATACAGATTTTATTTTCCACAGGCTGGCACTTCCAGCGGAGGCCAATTCAGTCGCACAAATAAGAAGATGGGCAGGGAAAAGAACAAAGCTGTTAGAGTGGAGACGGCTAAATTATTGGAAGGCAGTTTTATTAGAGAAATCAAATACCCAACTTGGCTGGCGAATGTAGTCATGGTGAAGAAGGCCAACGGGAAGTGGCGAATGTGTACAGACTACACCGATCTCAATAAGGCGTGCCCCAAAAAAAAGCTAAGTTTGGAAATGAAAAGCTGAGTTTGATGGATGCCTATTCAGGATATAATCAAATCTGCATGCACTCTCAGGATGAAGACAAAACAGCTTTCATGACCCCCCAGGTTAACTATTGCTATCGCACGATGTCATTTGGTTTGAAGAATGCAGGGGCGACCTATCAAAGATTAATGGACAAGGTGTTCGGGGACCAGATGGGCAAGAACATTCAGGTTTATGTGGACATGATAGTGACTTCGGAAAGGCAGGAGACCATTTTGCAGATCTGAAGGAGGAGTTTGGCCAAATCAGGCGCTATAATATGCGGCTGAATCCAGAGAAATGCTCCTTTGGAATTCTAGGAGGCAAGTTCCTAGGTTTTATGGTTACAACTAGGGGAATCAAAATTAACCCAGACATGTGCAAGGCGATTCTAGACATAAGCATTCCGAAGACGTTCAAGGAGGTGCAGCGCCTGACTGGGCGAATCGCCGCTTTAACTTGTTTCTTGCCAAATGCAGGTGAAAAGTGTTAGTCTAGATAGCAACCTGAGAGGGGGGGTGAATCAGGTTTACCCAATTTTCGCCTTAATACCTTCTTACTTTCAAGATGAATGTAAATGCAAACAATTGCAGCGGAAATAAGTATTGCTTGAAAGTAAAGATGAAGGGTAGAAGAATTCACACACAGAAATTTATCCTGGTTCACCTTCTATCCACTGAAGGCTACGTCCAGTCCCTCAAGAAAATCCCTTGAGGATTTTTCCATTATTGATAAAAATCTCTTACAAGTTCTTACACCAAGTACCTTAAGAATTTCTATCAATTTCCTGTGAAAGTATACCACTTTCAACAGCCCCTGAAAGCACACCACTTTCAGTTCCTGAAGGCAAACCACCTTCAGACCTTGAAGGCTAAACCACCTTCAATCAACACCCTGAAAGTACACCACTTTCAGTAACAACAACCCTTCACTGAGACCCACGGTGAATACTCAATCTACCAGAAAGAGATGAAGAAGAGTTTACAATTTGGATGTATCAATCCTTTAACATACAAGCGGATTGATCATGAGAATTATTCTTTAAGGCTCTTAAGCATAATAAGATTCTGAGTTCCTCAAGATATTAAAAACTAGAGTGTTCTCTTAACAATGAAGATCATGAACTCAGAATTTAGGCTCTTTGTAAGTTTAAGTGTCTAAAGACTTAATGAATGAACTATTTTGGCAAAGCTTTGGCCTAATGATGTATTCTCATGTGTTATTAGTTTCTGGACTCAAATGGACTTTATATAGGCATGAGGAAACATCCTTGAACCAATGCAACCCTTCCCAAAAGGTTTGAGACACAATGGTTCATGAAAAGATGCAACTTTTCGTGTGTGTAATCGATTACATTACTTAGGTAATTGATTACACTAAAAGCCGTTGCAGTTTGAATTTCAAATTCAAACATGTAATCGATTACAAGCAAGAAGTAATCGATTACTTGCCTGGGTGTAATCGATTACCAGAAAGGTGAAATCGATTACACTTAAGTCCAATATCCAGAAACTTGAACTTTTAAGATCGGCTTGAGTTTTTCTACTTCTTTTAACTTATGAAAACATTAAACTTAATTAGCTTAGATGTTTTAAGGAGCCTTTATACTTTGAGAAGCCTTTAGAAGCATAACTCACCTAAACTAAGACTTCTAGGTAAATGTTGAATTTTGTAGCACTGTTTCCTCTAAGTCTTCTTTTCTTCTTTTTGCCGATGAGTATGTCATCATCAAAACCTCAGCCAGGGTCAGGAGCAAGACCTTCTTCACAATCTCCCCCTTTTTTATGATGGCAAACACATTCTTTGAACCTTGAAATTCATAAATGCTTCTTTGTTGAAAACCCCCCCTGTTTGATGTAATCCAATAAATCTCCCCCTTTCTAATTCACTTGTTGAATTCCTGCATATAGTCTTTAAAGAACACAAAACCTTTCTCCCCCTTTTCACTTCATCAAAAAGAAGAAAAGGCCAGAATCAGGCATACAACCATACAAGTGTATTTTTCAATAAAGCATAGGGGTTGGGGGTAAATACGTAAAAGTGTGATAAAAAATAACCAACATAATTAACAAAGCCACCCAAACATTGCAAAAGCTAAAAAGCATCCAACAAAGTAGTCAATGGTTTAAACTACGCTATTACAACCCAAAAAGAAAAAGATGTCCAACTAAAGCATAAAAAAAAGCTAAATATCATCGGAGTCATTAGATATATCTGGAAAATTAAGAGGAGAGCGAGTCATGTTGTTGACACGAAGGCTAAGGCTATCCATATCAGCACGTAGAGTGGTGTACATGGACTCGACCCAGCCTTCCATGCGATCAAAACGCTGGTTAATATGCTGCTTCATGTCTGCAAGATGAGAGAGAATAAGCTGGGTAGAGGCATCAGCATCTGCAGAGGATGAAGGACCACTCTCAGAAGATGGACGACAGAAGGCAGCAGGGGCAGGAGCCTGGGTAGTGTCAGGACCCAAATCAGATTTGTGCCGGAAGGCACCATCAACATCCCTAAAAATCCCCATTTTGTCCTAGAAAGAAATTTAACTGTCCCATCATAAACATCTCAAATTCTTCTTGCATCATGTTAGAGAAATCCTTACATAGAGATTCGTTAGTTGCACCAAAAATTATATCATCTACATATATTTGAACTAATAAAGTATTACCTTTGGTTCTCTTGATAAACAAGGTTGTGTCAGCCTTACCCTTTTGAAATCCTTTTTCACAAAGGAATGTGCTTAATCTGTCATACCATGCACGAGGGGCTTGTTTAAGGCCATAGATTGCCTTCTTTAACCTGAAGACATGTGAAGGGTACTTGGGATCTACAAATCCTGGAGGTTGCTTCACATAAACTTCTTCTTGAATGAATCCGTTCAGGAAAGCACTTTTAACATCCATTTGATATAATGGAAAGTTTAAAGAATAGGCATATGCCAACAAAAGTCTTATGGCTTCCAACCTTGCTACTGGTGCATAGGTTTCATCAAAATCAATACCTTCTTCTTGATTATATCCTTGTGCAACCAACCTTGCTTTGTTCCTGACAATAATACCATTTTCATCTAGTTTATTTCTGAACACCCACTATGTTCCTATGACATGCTTGTCAGTGGGCTTAAGAACAAGTTCCCAAACTTGATTCCTGTCAAATTGGTTTAGTTCTTCTTGCATTGCCACAACCCAATACTCATCTTCAAGAGCATCATTCACTTTTGTAGGTTCTATTTGAGAGACAAAGGCCATGTTCAATACTGAATCATTTAAGCGTAGCCTTGTAGAACACCTCTTGAAATATCACCAATGATATTATCAACTGGATGATCACTGTGGGTTCTCCATTCCTTTGGTAGTTGATAAGAGTTATCTTCAATATGCTCTTCTTGTATTGAATCTTGATCCTTTTTCTTCTCAGAGTCTTCATTGATAATGCTATCTTCTTCATCATTATCTGGAAGATTGACTGTATCTTCTTTTGAAGAGTTAGACTCATCAAAGGAAACATGTATGGATTCTTCCATAGATAGAGTTTTCTTGTTAAAGACTCTATATGCTTTGCTTGTTAGGGAATAACCAAGGAATATACCTTCATCATATTTTTCATCAAACTTACCAAGGTTTTCCTTTCCATTGTTCAAGACAAAGCATTTTGATCCAAAAGCATGTAGATGAGCAATATTTGGTTTCCTTCCTTTGTAGAGTTCATAGGGGGCTTTCTTCAGAATAGGTCTAATAAGAACTCTATTGGAAACATAGCAAGCAGTACATACAGCATCAGCCCAGAAGTATTTTGGAAGATTAGATTCACTTAGCACGGTTCTTGCTAGTTCTTCAAGTAGTCTGTTCTTCCTTTCTACAACACCATTTTGTTGTGGTGTTCTTGAAGCAGAGAAGTTATATGATATTCCATTCTCATCACATAATTCCTGAAATTGATGATTCTGAAACTCTCCACCATGATCACTTCTAACAAAAGAGATCATTAAAGCCTTTTCATTTTGAACTAGCCTTGCATATCTTTTGAATGCGTTGAAGGCTTCATTCTTATGAGGCAAGAATAATGTCTAGGTAAATCTAGAGAAATCATCAACAATAACAAGGGCATAATAGTTACCTCCAAAACTCTTAGTTCTTGATGGGCCGAACAAATCCATATGTAGTAATTGGAGAGGTCTTGTAGTTGAGACTATATTCTTTGGCTTGAAAGATGTTCTGGTTTGCTTCCCCTTTTGACATGCATCACAAAGCTTGTCTTTCTCGAATCTTATCTTCGGAAGACCAACAACTAGATCATGCTTGACTAGTTTATTTAAATGATCTATGTGTATATGAGTCAGTCTTCTATGCCAAAGCCATGAATCGCTATTATTCTTGGCCAAAAGGCATCTGACATTTGGTGGAATTTTATCCAAAGATATCATGAAGACCTTATTGACTTTATATCCGGAAAACTTGATTTCTTTAGTTTTCACATCCTTTACCACACAGATATCATTAATGAAACCAACTTTCAAACCTTTGTCACAAAGTTGTCTGATACTTAGAAGATTGTGCATCAAACCATCAACATATAGAACTTTGTCGATGACTGTTTGAGGGGGTGTGCCTATTCTTCCAATACCAAGTATCTTTTCTTTTTGATTGTTTCCATATGTGACAAATCCCTTTTCTCTAGGCATAAGAAATGAGAACTTTGTTTTGTCTCCTGTCATGTGTGATGAGCGGCCACTATCAAGATACCATAAGTCCTTTGCTGCTTTCATGCACACCTACATGACAAAGTTCAGACATGGGTATTAGGAACCCAATATGCTTTGGGTCCTTCTAAGTTAGTGTTCTGCCTAACCCATATATATTCCCTTTTTGGTACTCCAACATTCTTGTAATAACATCTACTAGGGTTATGTCCTATTTTGTAACAATAAGTACATGAATATTGGTTGTAACTAGATGTTTTCCTAGGAGAAGGATTGATCTTCTTAGGAGGTCTATCATAATTATTTTTCCTATTGTTCATACTCCTAAAAGAATTAGTCTTAGTATTTTCAGAAGATCCTTCCACTTTGTTTGTTTTTACAAACACAGTTTTCTTAACTTCTTTTGTCTTTGGATTAGATGTATATCCTAGTCCAGACTTATTGTTTGAGTGTCTTTGCACACGTAGAATATCATCTAACTTTTGTTTTCCTGTATTGAAGTTATGAACCCTTTGTTGAAGATTATCTATCTTTTCTTCTAGAGAACTACACTTAGTGCATTCATGTGAAATGTCTAACTTAGATTTCACTATGTCTAATTCCTCTTGTAGATTTCTACACTTATTTTCTAATGATGATATTAAAACATTTTGCTTACTGCTAACCTTAGAAATTTTTTGACATAATTTAAACATATTCTCTATAGTATATTTTAAATCATGAAATGAAATAGAATTATCACTAACCTGGATATCCTCAGCATCTGAATCATGTGAAGCCATTAATGCAACTTGTGCTTCTTCTTTGTCAGAATCTGATGATGAACTTACTTCATTTTCATCCCAAGCCAAGTATGCTCTTCGTGTGGGTTGATCCTTCTTTTCAAATTTTTCCTTCAGACCATGTTTCTTCTTTTGAACATTTGGACATTCTAACTTGATGTGTCCAGGTTTTCCACATTCGAAGCATGTGATCTTTTGTGAAGAGGAGGACTCATTATTCCTTTGGAAAGGTCTGTTATTATTAAATTTCATACCTTTTCTTTTGAGAAACTTTCCAAAGTTCTTCACTAGAAGATTCATATTCCCATTATCTTCTTCTTAAGAATCTGCATCATAATCATCTTTGATGCTTTCTTTTGCCTTTAGGGAAATGGATCGATATTTCTTCTCATGTTGTTCATATTCCTCCAAACGATTCAATTCCAACTCGTGTTCTTGGGGTTTTCCAAAGAGAGTTGCAGGAGTCATATTTGACAAACTCTTCTTCTCTGAAATAGCCGTAACCTTTGGTTGCCATGCTCTTGTGAGTGATCTTAGAACTTTTATGTTCAAGTCACTGTATGAAAACTGTTTACCAAGAGCAATCAAATGGTTAATCAAATGAGTGAATCGTTTATGCATATCCAATACCTTTTCTCCTGGAAGCATTCTGAACATTTCATATTCTTGAGATAAAGTATTGATTTTTGATCTCTTGACTTCATCTGTTCCTTCATGAGTCACCATCAACGTATCCCATATTTCTTTCGATGTTGTACATGTTGAAACTCTGAAAAACTCATCCATGCCAAGAGCAGATGTAAGAATATTCATTCCTTTGAGATCATATTGAACCTTCTTCTTTTCTTCTTCATTCCAAGTGCTTTCTGGTTTTGGTTGTCTACTGTCTCCCACATCATTCATAGGTACAAACGGACCTTCTTCAATGGCTTTCCATATTTCACCGTCTAATGAATTTATAAAGATTTTCATCTTGATCTTCCAGAAGTCATAGTGGTCTCCATTGAAGTATGGTGGTCTGTTTATGTTGAATCCTTCACTAGTTCCATGATTGGAAGAGGATGCCATCTTTTCCCGGATCTTAGGAGCAAATTACCTAAACTTACGCTCTGATACCAATTGTTAGTCTAGATAGCAACCTCAGAGGGGGGGGGGGGTGAATCAGGTTTACCCGATTTTTGCCTTGATACCTTCTTACTTTCAAGATGAATGTAAATGCAAACAATTGCAGCGGAAATAAGCGTTGCTTGAAAGTAAAGATGAAGGGTAGAAGAATTCACACACAGAAATTTATCCTGGTTCACCTTCTATCCACCGAAGGCTACGTCCAGTCCCTCAAGAAAATTCCTTAAGGATTTTTCCACTATTGATAAAAATCTCTTACCAGTTCTTACACCAAATACCTTAAGAATTTCTATCAATTTCCTGTGAAAGTATACCACTTTCAACAGCCCCTGAAAGCACACCAGTTTCAGTTGCTGAAGGCAAACCACCTTCAGAACTTGAAGGCTAAACCACCTTCAATCAACACCCTGAAAGTACACCACTTTCAGTAACAACAACCCTTCACTGAGACCCACGGTGAATACTCAATCTACCAGAAAGAGATGAAGAAGAGTTTACAATTTGGCTGTATCAATCCTTTAACATACAAGCGGATTGATCATGAGAATTATTCTTTAAGGCTCTTAGGCATAATAAGATTCTGAGTTCCTCAAGATATGAAAAACTAGAGTGTTCTCTTAAGAATGAAAATCATGAACTCAGAATTTAGGCTCTTTGTAAGTTTAAGTGTCTAAAGACTTAATGAATGAACTATTTTGGCAAAGCTTTGGCCTAATGATGTATTCTCATGTTTTATTAGTTTCTGGACTCAAATGGACTTTATATAGGCATGAGGAAACGTCCTTGAACCAATGCAACCCTTCCCAAAAGGTTTGAGACACAATGGTTCATGAAAAGATGCAACTTTTCGTGTGTGTAATCGATTACATTACTTAGGTAATCGATTACACTAAAAGCCGTTGCAGTTTGAATTTCAAATTCAAACATGTAATTGATTACAAGCAAGAAGTAATCGATTACTTGCCTGGGTGTAATCGATTACCAGAAAGGTGAAATCGATTACACTTAAGTCCAATCTACATAAATTTGAACTAATAAAGTATTACCTTTGGTTTTCTTGATAAATAAGGTTGTGTCAGCCTTACTCTTTTGAAATCCTTTTTCACAAAGGAATGTGCTTAATCTGTCATACCATGCACGAGGGGCTTGTTTAAGACCATAGAGTGACTTCTTTAATCTGAAGACATGTGAAGGGTACTTGGGATCTTCAAATCCTGGAGGTTGCTTCACATAAACTTCTTCTTGAATGAATCCGTTCAGAAAAGCACTTTTAACATCCATTTGATATGATGGAAAGTTTAAAGAACAGGCATATGCCAATATAAGTCTTATGGCTCCCAACCTTGCTACTGGTGCATAGGTTTCATCAAAATCAATGCCTTCTTCTTGATTATATCCTTGTGCAACAAGTCTTGCTTTGTTCCTGGCAATTATACCATTTTCATCCAGTTTATTTCTGAATACCCATTTTGTTCCAATGATATGCTTGTCAGTGGGCTTAGGAACCAATTCCCAAACTTGATTCCTTTCAAATTGGTTTAGTTCTTCCTGCATTTCCACAATCCAATACTCATCTTCAAGAGCATCATTCACTTTTGAGGGATCTATTTGAGATATATAGGCCATATTCAAAACTGAATCATTCAAGCGTAGCCTTGTAGAAACGCCTCTTGAAATATCACCAATGATATTATCAACTACATGATCCCTGTGGGTTCTCCATTCCTTCGGTAGTTGATAAGTGATATCTTCAATATGTTCTTCTTGCACTGAACCTTGATCCTTCTGCTTTTGAGAGTTTTCATTGATAATGTTATCTTTTTCATCAATATCTGGAAGATTGACTGTATCTTCTTGTGATGAAATGGACTCATCAAAGGAAACATGTATGGATTCTTCAATAGATAGAGTTTTCTTGTTAAAGACTCTATATGCTTTCCTTGTTAGAGAATAACCAAGGAACACAACTTCATCGGATTTTTCATCAAACTTACCGAGGTTTTCCTTTCCATTGTTCAAGACATGGCATTTTGATCCAAAAGCATGTAGATGAGCAATATTTTGTTTCCTTCCAGCATCAGCCCAGAAGTATTTTGGAAGGTTAGATTCACTTAGCATGGTCCTTGCTAGTTCTTCAAGTAATCTGTTCTTCCTTTATACAACGCCATTTTGTTGTGGTGTTCTTGAAGCAGAGAAGTTATGTGATATTCCATTCTCATCACATAATTCCTGAAATTGATGATTTTGAAACTCTCCACCATGATCACTTCTAATAGAAGAGATCTTTAAAGCCTTTTCATTTTGAACAAGCCTTGCATATCTTTTGAATGCGTTGAAGGCTTCATTCTTATGAGGCAAGAATAAAGTCCAGGTAAATCTAGAAAAATCATCAACAATAACAAGGGCATAGTGGTTACCTCCAAAGCTCTTAGTCCTTGATGGTCCAAACAAATCCATATGAAGTAATTGGAGAGGTCTTGTAATTGAGACTATATTCTTTGGCTTGAAAGATGTTCTGGTTTGCTTCCCCTTTTGACATGCATCACAAAGCTTTTCTTTCTCAAATCTTATCTTCGGAAGTCCAACAACTAGATCATGCTTGACTAGTTTATTTAAATGATCTATGTGTATATGAGCCAGTCTTCTAGGCCAGAGCCATGAACCATTGTTGTTCTTGGCCAGCAAGCATCTGACACTTGGTGGAATTTCATCCAAGGATATCATGAAGACTTTATTGACTTTATATCCGGAAAACTTGACTTCTCTAGTTTTCACATCCTTTACCACACAGATATCATTGATGAATCCAACTTTCAAACCTTTGTCACAGAGTTGACTGATACTTAGAAGATTTTGCATCAAACCAGCAACATATAGAACCTTGTCGATGACAGTTTGAGGGGGTGTACCTATTCTTCCAATACCAAGTATCTTTCCTTTTTGATTGTTTCCATATGTGACAAACCCTTTTTCTCTAGGCATAAGAAATAAGAACTTTGTTTTGTCTCCTGTCATGTGTGATGAGCAGCCACTATCAAGATACCATAAGTCCTTTTCTGCTTTCATGCACACCTACATGACAAAGTTCAGACATGGGGATTAGGAACCCAATTTGCTTTGGGTCCTTCTAAGTTAGTGTTTTTCCTAACCCATATATATTCCTTGTGTGGTACTGCAACATTCTTGTAATAACATCTACTAGGGGTATGTCATATTTTGTTACAATAAGTACATGAATATTGATTTTAACTTGATGTTTGCCTAGGAGAATGATTGATCTTCTTAGGAGGTCTATGATAATTATTCTTCCTATTGTTCATACTCATAAAAGAACTAGTCTTAGTATTTTCAGAAGATCCTTCCACTTTGTTTAGTTCTACAAAGACTGTTTTCTTAACTTCTTTTGTCTTTGGATGAGATGTATATCCTAGTCCAACCTTATTGTTTGAGTGCCTTTGCATACTTATTAAATCATCTAACTTCTGTTTACCTGCGTTGAAGTTATGAACCCTTTGTTGTAGATTAACTATCTTTTCTTCTAAAGAACTACACTTAGTGCACTCATGTGGAATATCTAACTTAGATTTCACAATGTCTAATTCCTCCTGTAGATTTCTACACTTATTTTCTAAAGATAAGATTAAAGCATTCTGCTTAGTACTAACCTTAGAAATTTTTTGACATAATTTAAACACATTCTCTATAGCATATTCTAAATCATGAAATGAAAAAGTATTATCACTAACCTGGATATCCTCAGCATCTAAATCATGTGAAGCCATTAATGCAACTTGTGCTTCTTCTTTGTCAGAATCGGATGATAAACTTACTTCATTTTCATCCCATGCCAAGTATGCTCTTCGTGTGGTTTGATCTTTCTTTTCAAACTTGTCCTTCAGACCATGTTTCTTCTTTTGAAGATGTGGACATTCTTACTTGATGTGTCCATATTTTCCACATTCGAAGCATGTGATATTTTGAGAAGAGGAGGACTCATTATTCCTTTGGAAAGTTCTGTTATTGTTAAATTTCATACCTTTTCTTTTGAGAAACTTTCCAAAGTTCTTCACTAGAAGATTCATATTCTCATTTTCTTCTTCTTCAGAATCTGCATCATAATCATCTTTGATGCTTTCCTTTGCCTTTAGGGAAATGGATCGATATTTCTTCTCATGTTGTTCATGCTCCTCCAAATGATTCAATTCCAACTCGTGTTCTTGGAGTTTTCCAAAGAGAGTTGCAAGAGTCATATTAGACAAACTCTTCTTTTATGAAATAGCCGTAACCTTTGGTTGCCATGCTCCTGTGACTGATCTTAGAACTCTCATGTTCAAGTCACTGTTTGAAAACTGTTTACCAAGAGCAATCAAATGGTTAGTCAAATGAGAGAATCGTTTTTGCATATCCAATACATTTTCTCCTGGAAGCATTCTGAACATTTCATATTCTTGAAATAGAGTATTGATTTTTGATCTCTTGACTTCATCTGTTCCTTCATGAGTTACCATCAAAGTATCCCATATTTCTTTCGATATTGTGCATGTTGAAACTCTGAAAAACTCATCCATGCCAAGAGCAGATGTAAGATATTCATTCCTTCTTCTTTTCTTCTTCACTCCAAGTGTTTTCTTGTTTTGGTTGTCTGTTATCTCCCACTTCATTCATAGGTACAAATGGACCTTCTTCAATGGCTTTCCATATTTCCACGTCTAAGGACTTTATGAAGATTTTCATTTTGATCTTCCAGAAGTCATAGTGGTCTCCATTGAAGTGTGGTGGCCTGTTTATGTTGAATCCCTCACTGGTTCCAAGACTGGAAGAGGATGCCATCTTTTCCCGGATCTTAGGAGCAAATTACCTAAACTTACGCTCTGATACCAATTGTGAGCCTAGATAGCAACCTGAGTGGGGGGGTGAATCAGGTTTACCTGATTTTCGCCTTGATACCTTCTTACTTTCAAGATGGATATAAATACAAACGATTGCAGCGGAAATAGACGTTGCTTGTAAGTAAAGATGAAGTGTAGAAGAATGGACACACAGAATTTTATCCTGGTTCCGCTTCTATCTACCGAAGGCTACGTCCAGTCCCTCAAGAAAATCCCTTGAGGATTTTTCCACTATTGATCAAAATCTCTTACAAGTCCTTACACCAAGTACCTTAAGAATTTCTATCAACCACCTGTAAAGTACACCACTTTCAACAGCCCCTGAAGGCACACCTCTTTCAGTCCCTGAAAGTACACCACTTTCAGACCTTGAAGGCAAACCACCTTCAGTCTACACCCTAAAAGTACACCACTTTCAGTAACAACAACCCTTCACCGAGACCTACAGTGAATACTCAATCTACCAGAAAGAGATGAAGAAGAGTTTTACACAATGGTTGTATCAATCCTTTAACATACAAGCGGATTGATCATGAGAATTGTGCTTTAAGACTCTTAAGCATAAGTAGGCTTTCTTGATTCTGAGTTCCTCAAGATATGAACAACTAGAGTATTCTCTTATCAATGAAGATCATGAACTCAGAATTTAGGCTCTTTGAAAGTGTAAGTATCAAAAGACTAATGAATGAACAATTTTGGCAAAGCTTTGGCCTAATGATGTATTCTCATGTGATGTTTTGTTTCTGGACTCAAATGGACTTTATATAGGCAAAGGGAACGACCTTGAACCAATGCAACCCTTCCCAAAAGGTTTGAGACACAATGGTTCATGAAAAGATGCAACTTTTCGGGTATGTAATCGATTACGTTACTTAGGTAATCGATTACACTAAAAGCCGTTACTGTTTGACTTTCAAATTCAAACATGTAATCGATTACAAGCAAGAAGTAATCGATTACTTGCCTAGGTGTAATCGATTACCAGAAAGGTGAAATCGATTACACTTAAGTCCAATATCCAGAAACTTGAACTTTTAAGATCGGCTTGAGATATACTACTTCTTTTAACTTATGAAAACATTAAACTTGATTAGCTTAGATGTTTTAAGGAGCCTTTATGCTTGAGAAGCCTTTAGAAGCATAACTCACCTAAACTTAGACTTTTAGGTAGATGTTGAAACATATAGCACTATTTCCTCTAAGTCTTCTTTTCTTCTTTTTGCCGATGAGTTTGTCGTCATCAAAACCTCAGCCAGGGTCAGGAGCAAGACCTTCTTCACAGCATCCAGACGAGAAGGCGTGGTCGTGGATGTTGTGGAAGGTGAGCGGCGAGGGCTGAGCGGCCACCATCTCCTCCTCCATCACCGACTCCGGCACCACCAGCCCCAAATCGTGACGCGACAACAGCACAGAACCAGGCTGCACATGCAACGATGGGCACCAGCCAGCTAGCCATGATTAGTATTTCTCCAAACGAGTGGAATCGGGTGCGTGGCACCATCGATGCCATTCAAAAACAAAACCAACACCTCCAAGTTCGATTGGAGTACTTCCGTTAGTAGAAGGATCATAACATCACGAGTTACAAGGAGCTGAAACTGTTGTCGAGTTTCATCCTTTTACGGCGGCTGTTGTGGCGGTTCCAATGCGAGGCGCACAGAAAATGTAAACACTTGAAACGAATTCAGATGACTCTGATTCGAAAGAGCACTAACAATATTTTGTGATAAAAATGGTAACTAGTCAGGCGTCTGACGTGGTGAAGTGTCGCCTATTTCCTTCGACATTCAAGGGAACGACGTTAGCTTGGTTTACCAAACTACCCATGCACTCAATTACAAGCTTCATGGATTTCTTACGTAAGTTTCTAACGCATTTTTCGGCGAGCATGGCGCAGACGGTTACCATAGCTGGGCTGTTTAACATTCGACAGGGCTCATCCGAGACAATCAAGCAGTACATGGCGAGGTTCAGTGCCACTGTCGTATGAATTAAGGATCCTCCTCAAGAAACATGTGCGGACGCCTTCAAGCAAGGGCTACGGGTGGGAACACTAAACAACAAATTGATCAGGCGCCCGCCACATGACATGGGAGAGCTCAGGGCGAGAATACAAGACTTCATATTTGAGGAAGAAGATGACGAGCATAAGCGAAAGAGGGATGCGTTGGACACCCCGGGAAGAAGGCAGGGGAGTAAGGGAAAACAATTTGATTCACAAACTCAAAAGGAGTCGCCAAGGCAGTAGGTGAGAAGGGGTTGCATTGATTCGTATTATAATACCTCATTCACAAACCCAGGGTGATGCAACTATCAAGAATGCCCAGATTACGGGCGAAGGAAAGCACCTCCACGGCAGGTCAATGACTACTCGCCGGTTTAGGCTCGTTCCACGATTCCTCTGACAGTGGGTTTATCAAAAGTTTTGGCAGACAACAAGGAAACTAATCTTATCATGCACCCGCTCCCTCCTTGAAGGCCGCCGCAGAATGTTGGTACCAGAAAATGGTGCGACTTCCACAAAACTCTAGGACATTATACAGATGATTGTGTGACCTTACAGAACGATATTGAGAGGTTGATCAAAGCAGGCCTCCTTAGTCAATATGTCAGGCGAGACCCAGAGCCCCACTCTGATCGCCGGGGATATCGGGAAGTTGATGTAGAAGAATTGGATGATGCAAACTCTCTGGGCGACCCATCAGGACTGGTAAGCTGCATATCAAGGGGCTTCTCAAGCGGGGGAGAATCCAGCACGGTAAGGAAACGATACATTCGCGAGGCACATGCCGCTGTCCACTCCGTTCAGGAATAGGCTTTTGGTTTTGATCACCCTCCAATTATCTTTACGAAGGATGATTTCAAAGGAGTTATACCACACAAGGGCGATCCCATTGTTTTACAATTGCGGGTGAACATTTATGATGTGCGAAGGGTACTCCTCGATCAGGGGAGTTCAACGAATATTATATACGGTGATGCCTTTGAGAAAATGGGCTTGAAAGAAAGTGATCTCTCACTATGCACTGGAACTTTGGTCGGATTCACAGGCGAGCAGGTGGTACCGAGGGGCTGTGTCGAGGTGAGAACCATCTTTGGACAGGATGGGTCCGCAAAGACGCTAAAGGTTAAGTATATTGTACTCTCTTGAAAATCCTGTTACAACCTGTTGATTGGGCGAGATACCCTCTGTAAGATTAGCACGGTCATCTCGACCAAGCATTTGGCCGTTAAGTATCCGCTCGCCAATGGAAAGATGGGGACCCTTAAGGTTGACCAAATCAGGGCGCGTGAATGTTATAGGGAGAGCGTTGCTACATATGGGAAAGCGAACGCTAAGACTGGTCATAGGTGTTTTAAAGTTAGCCAAGGATACACTTTGAACCCTCGGGTGGAGGGAATAGATGAACGCACGAAGCCGATCGAAGAAACGAAGACGTTGGACCTGAGTGATAGAACGCTCAAGGTGGGAACACAGTTATCCGCCAGCCAAGAAGAGCGCCAAATTCACTTGCTGGGAGAGAACTTGAACTTTTTCGCGTGGATGATTAAGGATGTGCCTGGCATCAATCCAGATTTTATTTTCCACAGGATGGCACTTCCAGCGGAGGCCAATTCAGTCGCCCAAATAAGAAGATGGGCAGGGACAAGAACAAAGCTGTTAGAGTGGAGAAGGCTAAATTTTTGGAAGGCAGTTTTATTAGAAAAATCAAATACCCAACCTGGCTGGCGAATGTAGTCATGGTGAAGAAGGCCAACGGGAAGTGGCGAATGTGTACATACTACACCGATCTCAATAAGGCGTGCCCCAAAGAAATGCTGAATTTGGAAAAGCAATTCTGAGTTTGATGGATGCCTATTCAGGATATAATCAAATCTGCATGCACCCATAGGATGAAGACAAAACAGCTTTCATGACCCCCCAGGTTAACTATTGCTATGGCACGATGCCATTTGGTTTGAAGAATGCAGGGACGACCTATCAAAGATTAATGGGCAAGGTGTTCGAGGATCAGATGGGCAAGAACATTCAGGTTTATGTGGACATGATAGTGACTTCGGCAAGGCAGGAGACCATTTTGCAGATCTGAAGGAGGAGTGTGGCCAAATCAGGCGCTATAATATGCGGCTGAATCCAGAGAAATGCTCCTTTGGAATTCTAGGAGGCAAGTTCCTAGGTTTTATGGTTACAACTAGGGGAATCAAAATTAACCCAGACATGTGCAAGGCGATTCTAGACATGAGCAGTCAGAAGACGTTCAAGGAGGTGCAGCGCCTGACTGGGCGAATCGTCGCTTTAACTCGTTTCTTGCCATATGCGGGTGAAAAGGCGGCCCCATTTGTTAAGTGCTTGAAGAAGAATGTTAACTTTGAGTGGACAGCTGAGTGCGAAGAAGACTTCGGGCAATTGAAACAACTCTTATTTGCGCCGCCCGTCCTCCATAAACCCTCACCTGGCGAGCCCTTACTCCTTTATTTTACGGTGACTGATCGCGCCATCGGCTCAGTAATCTTACAAGATATTGGTAGGGAGCTGAGGATCATCTACTTTGTCAGCCGCATTCTTCCGGGCGCGGAGCAGAGGTACCAGAAGATCGAGAAGGCGGCTTTAGCAATCCTCGTAACTGCCAGTCGTTTGCGGCCATACTTTCAGAGCTTCCAGGTCAAGGTAAAAACTGATTTACCCTTGAAGCAGGTATTGCAAAATCCAGATTTATGTGGTCGCCTAGTGAGCTAGTCTGTGGAATTTTCCGAATACGGTTTTCTCTACAAGACGAGAGGAAAGGTCTCAACTCAACGGTTGGCTGATTTTGTGGTTGAGTTGGCTGCCATAGGAGGCGAGCCTGAAGAGAAGAAGTGGGTGCTATCTGTGGATGGATCATTAAATGTACGAGGAAGTGGCACGGGGATAATTGTGAGCGGTCCTAACAAGGTACAGATAGAGAAGTCTTTAAGGTTTGAGTTTAAAGCAACTAATAACCAAGCGGAATATGAGGCTCTGATCGTCGGCCTAAGGCTCGCCAAGGAATATCAAATTGAGGACCTTGAGATCAAAAGCGACTCGCTTCTGATGACCAATCAAATCAAAGGTACCTATGAGGTTAAGGACCCGTTGTTAGAGAAGTATTTTCGACGGGTGCAAGATTTGATGAGTGGTAGTCAAAGCGTCTCCATAGAGTACGTCCCTAGGGAATAGAATCAACGGGCAGATTTGCTCACCAAATTGGCCAGCATGCGAAGGCTTGGGAATTAAAAATCTTTCATTCATGAAACCATTCAAGGCCAAAGCTTGGAGGTAGAGACAGTATGTAATGTGGCGCAGGGGTTGACTTGGATGTCGCCAGTATATGAAGTCCTCAAGAGCGACTTAGGGGATGTGGCGAGGTTTTCAAAAGAACTTCGGTGAGCTGCTAGTTATTACACCTTGATTGTGGGGGAGTTTCATAGACTGGGTTTCTCGGCGCCATTGGTGAAGTGCCTATCGGAGCAGCAGGCTCTTGGGCTGATGCACGAGGTTCACGAGGGAGTCTGCACTAGCCACATTGGAGGGCGATCTCTGGGTGCCAAGATATTGAGAGCATGCTTCTATTGGCCTACTCTCAGAAAAGACTGCCAGGAGTATGTCACGAGATGTGTGAAGTGTCTAGTATTGGCGGGCTTCCATACGCTGGAGTTGCTGGCGACTATTTCCTCCCCCTGGCCGTTCGCCCTTTAGGGAGTTGGCTTGGTAGGGCCTTTTCCGGTCGCCAGAGGTCTGGCGAAGTTCATATTAGTGGCAGTTGACTACTTCACCATGTGGATAGAGGCAGAGTCTCTAGCATCGATAACCTCGGAGAAAATTAAATTTTTTTACTAGAAGAAGCTCATTTGCAGGTTTGGCGTGCCACAAGCAATAATCTCAGATAATGGAACACAGTCCGCTAGCAAAGCCACTCGATACTTTTGTGAGTAGTGGGGTATTCAGACCAGGTACAGTTCTGTAGAACACCCACAAACCAATGGCCAAGCAGAAGCGGCGAACAAAATCATACTGGCAGGGTTAAAAAGGCGGTTGGATGACGCGCAGGGGCAATGGCTAGATGAATTACCCATCATGTTGTGGTTGTACAATATGATGCCACAGTCGACCACGGGCAAGACGCCCTTCAAGCTAACATATGGAACGGACGCCATGTTGCCAGTGGAGTTGAAGAATAAATCTTAGAGAGTTTCTACAACAACACAAGAGCATAATGAGAGTAATTTTTTGATTAATTTGGATATGGCATCCGAGGTTAGGGAAGAGGCTCGCCTGCGAGAATCATAGAGTGGCGAGGAAGTATGATGCTCGGGTAGTCCCGCGGAGTATGCGCGTGGGCGATCTCGTGCTTCGAAGGCGAACAGGAGTTGAGAATGTCAATAAATTGACGCCTAATTGGGAAGGACCATACAGGATCTCTGAATCCCAGGGTCAAGGCGCCTATCATCTAAAGAAGCTATCAGGTAGGAGGGTTCCAAGGTCCTAGAACGCCTCCAACTGGAGACATTATTACAGCTGATATCGCAAGGGCGCACTCTTTTCTTCCTTAAGGGAAGTTTTTGACGTGGAGACCCCTTCTTTATTTTGGATTGATTGAATTGGAGGCCCAGTGGTGGTCGGGTATACAAGTTGTTCTTATTATTCGGCCCAGCGGAGGTCTTGAATAAAAATATGCTTATAAATTAGCCCAGTGGTGGTCTTAAATAAAATTTATTCTTATAAAGATATTATTTGTGTGCATGGTCCAATAGCGACTCCAAAACCTACTCTGAGTGCAGAGGCAATCTAAATCTGTGAGAATGAGAACAAAGCTGCTTCCAAGACGCCAAGGGGCTTAAAAACCCCCTATCTTTGGCGTCCTCACCTCGTCTACAGGGCGAGTGTTGGGGGTCTCCACAGAGGTTTACTTGGGACTGCATGCGCGACCCTTGTGCGATACTGTGAAGTGCCCAATCTTGATCGAATTAAATCGAGCCCGTCTTTGAGCTAAGCCTTGGGCAAACCCCGTGGCCACCGGGATCCAAGCAAAAAGTCTCACTGAGCAAAAGCCTCGCCATGTGAGCCAAATCCTTGATCAATTAAATCAAGCCAAAGTCTCGCCGAAATAAGGTTGAGCGAAGCCCCGCTTAGGCAGGCCAAAGCCTGAAAATAGACAAATAGCACAAACATAGGGTGTGTGGTTCATTACGTGACTCATAAAATTAAGCCTTGGCAACCCTCGTTGCGTAAGCCCAAGCCACAAAAAGTCTCATCAGAACAGCTATGGAAGTAAGACTCGTTACGCGAGCTGAATCCATGCACACAACTAGCGCAGCGGCGTGATAATTATATGGTCTAGTGGCAACCTCGAAATTAAGGACATCATCTTCAACCTCGCCCTCAGAGTCCGGCTCCGCAAGGTAATCAGCGATGACTTCTTTCCAAGTGCCCAGGCAAGACAGATCAAAGTTGGGTTCAACATATCGCACCTGTGACTTAGCGGACACAAAACCCTCTTCGAACTTTTTGGAGCATTCATCATAAAAGTCTTCTCGCAGAGCCCCCAGGTCGGCCGAAGTAGCTTCAAGGTCGCCTTTAACTTTGGTGAGCTCTTCCTTGACTTTGACGAGCTCCACGTTGACTTTGGTCAGCTCCCCCTTGACATCGGCAAGCTTCCCTTTAACTATGACGAGCTCAACTTCAGCAGTTCTTCTTTGATCTGCCAGAGACTTGGAAAATGTCTCCTCCAAGATCTTCTTCATGGCGGCAAACTCGTCTTCCAGGGAAGCTTTTTGAACATCCAGGGCGTGCGTCTGCCGAGCCTCACTATCCGCCAACATCTTCTCCAAGTTGGACTTGATTGAACACAAGGCCTCAATCTCGGCGGCCATCTCTTCAGCACACCTATGACGGGCCTCACCACCAGACAGTGCCTTCTCAAGTTTTCCCTTGGTGGCCAGTAAAGCTTTATTCTCAGCACTCAACTCTCCCACCCGCTTTCCGCGATCAGCTAGAGCCCTAAGGGCATCTTTGTGCTTGCAAACTATGATGGCCCCCCAGCTAGCAGAGATCAAATTGTGCCTAATCATGTTATTTCCAATACCCATAAATTCGTTGCTGAGGGGATCCTGAAAATTGTCGTTCAAGGACAAGTGTGTTTCCGCAAAGTTTAAGGCAAACTGACTGTCGTCTTCCATCACCATCGTGGGAGTTCTCTGCGTTGCCCTCTCACCACGCCCTTCGTCAAGATCCACGTAGGCATGGGCTTCTTCCCCGGTGACGGGCGCCGTGTTGGGTTCTGTGTTGGATTCAGTGAGAAGGTTGTTCTCATGCTATTTATTGATTTCATTAATATATTTCGCTTTGGTAAAAAACAATTATACCATGAAAATTAAATTTTCAAAATCATTTAAATATAATAATTATATATCTTCATTCTTATATACAACAAATAAATAATTAACTTATAAACACATTTAAATATTTATTTTCTAAATTTACTCTAAAAATTATGATTATATGAAAAGTGTTGTATTATAAAATAATATTTATGTCATTTTCACATAATCTATGAATAAGTTCATTTAATAGAATAATCCCCACATTAATTTTGTGGACTATAACCCAAAACTTCAAATGTTAAAAGGAATATTGAAATCTTGGTATAGATTATTGTGATTTACAATCAATTCTTTAGCAACTACTTTTAATTGACAAATACTTAATGACTCAATTTAATACTGCATGGGGAACACAGTCTACCTGACCTATTTCTATTGCAATTCATTCAACCGATGTTTTACCCACAAGTCCCGTGAATTCTTATTAGAGGCTACGTTGATATGAATAAAATTGCATATCACACGATAATCACAAACCGAAATATGAAATATCCAAATACAGTTTAAGTTTGACAATAAAATTACATCAACACAAATATAACATAAATTCAAAGAATTGAATCAATATTCTAAAGTTTTGATGATGAACCCTCACGATGAGCCCCTATTTTCAAAAACATTAAAAATACTGAGGTAGACATAAACATTATAAAATTAACTAATGCCCTATAGCAAAAGTATAACGAAAAATTTGTGCATATTTTTTTATTTTTCAATTATAAAATGTAGTTGGTAAGAAGTATAACTAATTGATAAAAAATATATTATAATAACTTTAATAATCTAAATAATTAAGTTAAACAATTTGCAATAATAACATTTTTAAATTGCAAGTACATTTATATTAACAAAAGTCATTATACATCTTTAAAAACATATTGAACATTTACATAAATCATCCCAAATTATCAATGTACAAAGACTAAAGAGTAAATAATGTGTATGAAGTAGTAATTATGTGGCTGTTAATATTTAAAAAGTACCAAGAATCCCATAAAAATATATTTGGAATAGTAATTGAACATTAACTTTCTTTTGACCACCATCATGTCAATTTAATTCATACTTGGCTATCTAATGTTCTATAAGTTATTAATTCTTTTAATATTATTTTAACTATCCATATAATACAAAGATCCAATATCATTCTTTACCAAGTTATTGGCTAGAATTTGCAAAAAAATATTAGGGCATAACTTTAATTCAACAAAAAGTAATGAAGCAGAATACTATTTGTTCTTAATGAATCCAAGATTTAAAAACCTAAGTTTCAGACCACAAATTATTGTTTGCTGTTGTGAACAAACTAAATAAATAATTGTGTTTGTTTACCATAATCACTATTATATTATCATATTCATGAGACACGTGACACCTTACGAATTATTTACAATAATGTATCGGAAGCACATCAGCATAAACTTAATTTTACAGATTACGTCCACCATGTACTGGATAGCATAAACATAAGGCAATCTGAACATAACATAGTGAAATACAACATGTTGTCTTATGGATAAAATCCAACTGTTTGATTTATGCGAAAGTTAGAGACATAATACATATCCACTCTAAAGGTTTAGTTCACATAACTGACCAATGTAATAGCACAAAAGCGACTTGTCCTAGAGGCTCCTATTCCCTCAGCCCTCCTGTTTCTGGGTTCGTGAACAAAAGAGATAAGAGTGAGATATATAATCTCAGTGAGTCTATCAAGGACCCCTCACAGTTACTTACCATGTAACATAAGCAGTAATCAAGAATAATGTATTGATTTACAATATAATAATATTATCGTTCATATCATAAAATGGACAACGCACATAATAACCCTCCCATGAATGGATAATAGATATTCCCACATGCCCCCAAAATGAGGCAAAGTAATCAAGTACTTTCTCTTACATAATTCATGATTTGGTAAACCATTAATCTCGCATATATTTAGCTGCACACCAGTATACAGCCGGTTGAAAATACATACTACAAGTGTATCCCTTAAGCTTGGTATGAGCATGGATCAAAATGTCTGTTTAGCACCCATGAACAAGGAAGGACATAAAAGAGTTTTTCCTCACCACCACCTGTACAACAGAGTGATTTGTCCAGAAGCACACATGCCCCGATGATGCGAGTAAATCCTACGGTCTACCCTTATGGAATCTAAGGTCGACGGGTATACCTGTATTAAGACTAAGAGGCAGCACTAGTGGAGTCCTTCGACATCCAACATTCTAAACACATTATGCATCTCAGTATGCATCACAATTTCCTAATACTATCTTAAGGTCCTAATTTAAACGAATCCTAGTTTAGAACAGGACTCAAAGATGAATTGACCTTTGCTCTGTAAATCGAGCATAGTTCAAGGCTTACATAACCAAATTGAGCGCAACCAGGAAAGTTAAATAACAAAACAAGCTACAATATCAGAAGACTATATCTTCAAGTCAGTGTTTCACCAACATTGTGAAACCCAAAATTTAGAACAACAGATTCTTCAATTTCAGCCGTTCAACAACATAACTTAAATTTACTTAATAATAATATGAAGTTAATCACCAATTCCACATCTAAATTCATGCTAACTTTCTAATTGTCTCTCTTATTCATTAATTTACCAAAATAATCACTTTTCCACTTATTTTATCTTAACTGATTTTCTAGAATCACTTTCTAACCAACTTAATTTCATTAAAACCTCAAAATCACATCCCTAATTACATAAGAAAATTCAGTAACAAACAAGCATCAAAATCCCTAATTTTATAGAGCAAAACAACATCAGAAGTCAGAACCCGCACTTTTCATGATAGAACAAGCATTTAAGCTACCATTGAAATCCCTAATTTTGGAACAGCAAAATCAAGCACCAAAACCCACATGGATGTCGTAATTTCATCATAAATTAAACAATTAACACAATTTCTAACAGGGCCTTATGGTTGCCCTTAACCTAGGGATGGAGACTCACCTTAGCTTTGCCTCTTTCTTCCTCTTCCTTTGGTGGTTCATGCGTAGGCCATGAAGAGAAAAAGGCTGGGTTTCTTTTTTGTACTTTGTTAATCAGAGAAGAGGAAATTTGATATTTGAGAGTGCGAGTGAGAGAGCTCGGTGCGAGAAAGAGAGAGGCTTTTGAGAGAAAAGTGATTTCAATCCTTTCATGCGTGAGTCTCCTTCTCTCCCTTTATTCTTCTTTTTTATTTTTAATTAATTCCCTTATGTCCTATCTATCTAATAAAATTAAATATATTCTACTCACTTTAAATACTACCATTTAACAATCAACAATTCAGTTCAAAAAAAAAAAAATCAACAATTAATAATAAGAAAAAATCTATATATATATATATATATATATATATATATATATATATCTAGAAAATAAAAATTGAGGATGATACAAGAGAAACCAACAAGATAGAACACTAAAATACTAAAATAATGATAATATTTTAAGACAACTAAAAAGGGAAAATAATTCTAAGTCAAGTCATGCAAATTGGAAAATCCAAATCAAATCATAATATAAAAAAAATCTATAAAATTCATAAAGCAAATGAATGTTTATATTTGTAATCTAAATATTCTTAAATAAATTTGTGGAAATTTCATTGTTGAATAACTTTAAATTTTTCTTGTTAAAATCTACATAATAAGAAAGATACTTGCCTTTTTTCATAAGCATTTTCTTGTAAGATTCTGCATAAAACTTTTCAACAACAACTCTCATCTTCTCGGCTTCTCTTTGTCTTTCCTTAAGAAGAATATCCTGAAAATTTAGCAATAAAACTTGAAACAATAAGTTGAATGATAATAAAAACGTAGAATTTTTAAAAATATATGCAAAAGCACTTCAATTTGTATATCTGCAAGTTTTCTCATGTGTAAGCATTTTCTAATAATTATAGCCGTGGAACTTAAAACTTCATGTTACGTAGAAGAAAAAATGTTGAAGGTTCAAAATAAATGTACGCATTTTAGTATGTGATTCTTTGTTTTCATCATCACTAAGAAATTCTTGGAATTTTTAGCAATGGAAGCAAAATAATTAGTAGCATAAAACAACACATAGCGAGTAAGGATGAAAATGGCAAAAAATCAAAACAAGCATACTTACTTCTTCTGGTAATACTTGTAATTTTCCATTAGCACGTCTTCCCTGAAATATTAATCACTCAAACATATAACAATATGTAAAATAAGCATACTCACTTAATTTTGATATTTTATTTTCCTTGTTATACCAAATATCTTCTTAAACTTGGAGTAAAATATGAAATGACATCTGAAAAGTAAATAAAGCTTACTACAGTTCTATGTTTTCAAAGTTTACTCACTTTGATTTGGATGCTATGTTTTACACCAGCTTTTCCTTTTTCATTCGCTTTCCCTTTATGTTTAGTTAAAGTTCTATATTTCTCATATCTCTCAACTTCTTTCACTGATCGGCAGGAAACATTTTCCTTCTTGTGACGATAGCACTGCAAAACATTTGTTTCACTGATTTTATCAACGATGTTGTAGCATTCATCCAATTATTGAAGATGGGAAACTTTGCGAGCATAATAAAGGAAAAAATATTAAAATAATAAATATAAAAATTCAAACATAGATATGGTTGAGAAAGGTTAAATACACCGATTTTGACTTCTTTTAATTTGTTTAATATGCAAAGTTTATTTATATAGTTAAAGTAACACTAGAATTCTAATAAAAATAAAGTAAAACAAGAAATAATAGAAAGTAGAATGCATTTTAAACAAATTAAAAGAACGAATTCAAACATACCTTATCAATCTTCTTTCCATTTTTTCGCACTTTCGTTCGAATGATCCAATTTTCAATCCAGTCGGGTAAAGATTTTGAGTGTTTTCCACCTTTGAAACTTGAATTTGATTGTCTAGTTGGTCTTCCGTTCTAATGCATTATAAAATGAAAAAATGTGTGAAGTACGATTGGTTTAATTTTCTTGATCAATATAAAAAAAATTAAGTCAGGTCATATATGATTATATTAGAATACACAATCAAGGTTTGGAAGAAATATTGTAGTGAATGTGAACAACAAAAAGTTTAAAATTTGAAAACTAAATATAGCTTACCTTCTCCTTTTGAGAATGTTTGTAATTGAGGCTATCAATAAAAGGTAGATTAAAGATACAGGACGAGTATTATAAAATAAAATGTATACACAATAACTTATTGTGCTAGCATAAGTTAAATATCGAATATTTTTTAAGAATACTTGATCTCAAGCATCAAATCCCAACTGTACTAATCAAATACTTAGGTCCTCTTTGTTATAAGACCCAAAAACACAAATCATTATAATAGAAAAGTACTATTAATTTACTAAAGACCCTCTACTTCTCGTGAAGTCAAATTGTCTCAAAATAAAAATTTGGACCTTCTTATTCAAGAGTATATATGAGAGAATAAAAATCACTACTAACTCTTAGAATAAAAATCACTTTAAATGATCTCAGATCCTTCCTTCTTCTACTTTGACTTTTCATGTCAACTCTCCTATCAAACCTCCTAATATGTAATTTATGTTGGATATAATTCAAAATACAAATCAATTACTTTATATTTTATAAAATAGTTTAAATGATACCAATTATCTTGGATACTTTTAAGGAGATATCTAAGTCATTCTGCAGCTAAAGATATTTCTCAGGATCTCTCAGTTACGTTTAATATTTTCTAATCATTCGAAAGAGATCTTTGGTAATATTATAGAAAATGCAATGAAGAATGCATAAAAATATTCTTATCTCTTGTAGAAGTAACAACTCTTTCAAAAGTTTACTCCAATGTAAGCTCTAAACTCTATAGATAAGACTTTTACTAGAACAACTTGTGATTTCAATGCATTTCTAAAAAACATGTGAAAAGTAATATATTTTTCAGAGCCAAGCTTGTAACCCACTATATGAATATTTTTCATACTTTACAGAATATACAAAATAATAATATAGGCCCTTAACAAATGCTAAAATTCCAAGGTTCATGGACTGACTCAACATTTCATACCCACTATTATTGATGATTTAACCTAACATTAGTTTCTACTTTAATATACATTAAAAATGGAAACAGAAGAAATTAAAAAGAGAAAAATAGGACCAGAGGATCAAATAACCCTGAAGAATCATGGAACTTAGGTTAAGGCTACTGAAATATTTATGCAATAAAAATGAAGAACACCTTGCTCTGAAAACCATACTTATTCCCTAGAAAATGGAAAAGAAAATCGTATTTTATTTTGTAATTTTAAAGGTTAATACAAACTACAAATGAGGAAGATAAAGGATAATAGAACTAAAACATGTGTACAAATATATGTATGTATATATATAAATATTCATATATATAAAAAAACTTTCCCAAAGGAAATTGAAAATGCACACAATTATCTAGGGCTGCTCATAGATCATATTGACATGACCAACTCGACCAAATCCGAACAAAAATAATGGGTTTCTTTGAGTGAACATATTAGATTGAATTTCAACAAAGATAAATTGATCAAATTGGTGCAAGTGTTGCTTCGTGTTTTGTAAACGAATTGAAAAGAACACTAAAGAGGGACAACTTAGGGTTAGGAAGCTTATTGACAATTCATTCAGACCTTCATGCCATAAACTTAAGCCATTTTCTCGGCTGAAGATTGATCACGTACTCCCCTCTCTTGTTTGTAGCACTTCCCACTGACTGAGGGCGATGACTCATGCTCCTCCAGATCTAGATGTAGGTGCACTCCTACTTGCCTTGCTATGCCATGACTTTTTGCCTCGTCAACACTAGGACATAACAGATCTAGTCCGAATCAGAGGTAACATGTCCCAAATTACAGCCACGCATCTTTGAGTCATCGACGTCTGTCGTTAGTCTTTGAGAACCCCTTCCTCACATGTGTACCGGGTGGCAAAATAGATTAAGGCATAGAGGGAGAAATTCACGGTGAACATGCATTTGTTAGGGTTGTGGGGATCGATTGGGGGGTGGAGGGAGAGGTTAGTATACAATCATTGGAGATTTTGATGGAAGAATTTAGGGGTGGAACGTTCTAGATCTGAAAAATGATGTGAGGTAGTAAAATAGCTTCTCAACCGTGATGGTAAAATAGCGATATTTTTTTCCTTTTTTTTCGATTTCCAACCTGACCATCTACCCAATCTGATCCATCTCAACTTGGTTCAAGTTTGAGTTCATAAACAAAAAATATACAAAACCGATCCTACCCAAGTCAAAAAAATTGATTGTTTTGGATCCAGGAACACACTGAACACAAATCAATTCGACCCATGGGAACCCCTAAAACTACCCAAATAATAGATGATGAGTATTTATAAAAATTAATTGAACGATCATGGATATAGATTGAAAGATTTAGATAAGAAATAAAGAAATTAGGCTTGAATTACCTTTTTATTTTTCACCCTGAGATATTTTGAAGTAGGAATCTTCTGGTTCTTCACCATGTCCAGATCGTTCGGTGTCATGGTTGCTCGATTCAACAAAAATAAGAGAGAATCAAACTTTATTATGAATGTTCTAAGTAACTAGTTGAAAAGTAGAAAACTCCTTTGTAATATATGTGCTTGTGTGTGTGAGTGTGTGTGTGCGCGCGTGTGTGTGTGAGTGTGTGTGAGACCAAGGAAGTTTTTTTTTTCCAATCCATTCATGGATAGTCTTATTACAAATAAATGGATGTCATAAATAATAACTGAATAAAATATATAATAAAATAAAAACTAGTAGTATCATAAATATTTATTCATTTATTATAAAATAAAAACAAAAATTCATACTATAATACATAATAATAAATATTTAATTAAATAATAAATGTCATAAATTAGTAAGATAATTAAGTTAAAATATATATTACTCTCTCACTCTATATCTAGGAAGTGGTTAAGAAATGTTTATTAAGAACTAAAATAAGTATTAGTATAAAAATATTACAAGAAATTAAAGAATTAATTGCAACATTGTAATCAAATATTTATTAATCACTTATAAAATGTTAATATAAAAAGCTTGTAAGATATGCACGCATAATTGGAATAATATAATTAAGTATATAGACGAAGTAATCTTTTAATAATGTTAAATTAAGTAAAAAATATCACGATGTAACTAAAATGATTCTTTTGCTTTTTGGGGTTTTTTTTGGCTTTGACTTGTATAAGGAGGTTTACTTTGGCTGGGTCTTTGTATATTCTTTATTTGGCTTGAGTCGCTGGCAATCTCTATCTGTTCTTTAGAGGTGGGGGTAGATGTTCCTCTTTCTTTGAGGTGGCTCTTGTGATGTTGTTTGGCTCTTCATTATATATCTCTTTTTCCTTCTTCTTTCAAAAAAAAAACTAACATGGTTCTTACTATCACAAGAAGAGGACATTAGATTGATTTTCACGAGAATTCACAGCTAATTTTGTAAGTATTAGCTACGAATTTATATACATCACAAATTTTATCTCTAAATAACCTTATATGACTTAAATGTTTATATAGACTAATATGTTTAAATTTTTCAAATAAGTCAATTGGAATATAATTTCAACATATTAAAATAAAAATATATTATAATAATTGTATAAATGAACTGGGCGAGCATTTCCCCTGGTGGCGAGCTACGAAGACTTGTGAAGACACACTTGGTTTACATACTTCAAGCTTGGTGTCTTGTGACTTGTGTACTGGGTGAGCACTCCGCCCAGTTAAGGACGACCTGGCGACCAAAGCAAGGACTAGAATGTGGCGAGCTGGGCAAGCCAAGAGGCAAAAGGCTGAGCCTAATGGGCCAACTTAAAGAGGCCTGGTGACCCATATCATGTATTCTAGGGGTTTAATGCTATTTATGATTTTTAAATGCTATTTATGGCTCCCCCTATAAATAGTCAGGGGGGCTCAAATAAAACTCCCTCTCTCTCTCTCTCACACACTTTTATCAACTAAATAAATTGAATACTTCATTCCCACCTTTACTCGTTATTCTTCCACCCCCTCCGGTTGTTTTACCGGAACAATTGGTGTTGTCTGTGGGGAAAGGTAAATTAACCCCTGTGACTAGGAGTAACGAAGCTATGTCAGGCATCCAGACGAGAAGGCGTGGTGGTCGACGTGGTGGAAGGTGAACGGCGAGGGCTGAGCAGCCACCGTCTCCTCCTCCATCCCCGACTCCGGCACCACCACCTCCAAATCGTGACGCGACAACAGCACAGAACCAGGCTGCACATGCAATGATGGGCTCCATCCAGCCAGCCATGATTAGCATTTCTCCAAACGAGTGGAATCGGGTGCGTGGCACCATCGATGCCATTCAAAAACAAAACCAACACCTCCAAGCTCAATTGGAGTACTTCCGTCAGTAGAAGGATCATAACATCACGAGTTACAGGGAGGCTAAAACTGTTGTCGAGTTTTATCCTTTTACGGCGGTTGTTGTGGCGGTTCCAATGCCAGACGCACTGAAAACGTTAACACTTGAAACGAATTCAGGTGACTCTGATTCGAAAGAGCACTTACAATAATTTGTGATAAAAATGGTAACTAGTATGGCATCTGACGCGGTGAAATGTCGCCTATTTCCTTCGGCATTCAAGGGAACGACGTTAGCTTGGTTTACCAAACTACCCATGCACTCAATAACAAGCTTCATGGATTTCTTGCGTAAGTTTCTTATGCATTTTTCGGCGACCATGGCGCAGAAGGTTACCACAGCTGCGTTGTTTAACATTCGACAGGGCCCATCAGAGACAATCAAGCAGTACATGACGAGGTTCAGTGCCACTGTCGTACGAATTGAGGATCCTCCTCCAGAAACATGTGTAGACGACTTCAAGCAAGGGCTACGGGCAAGAACACTAAACAACAAATTGATCAGGCGCCCGCCACATGACATGGGAGAGCTCAGGGCGAGAATACAAGACTTCATATTTGAGGAAGAAGATGACGAGCAAAAACGATAGAGGGATGCGTTGGACACCCCGGGAAGAAGGCAGGAGAGTAAGAGAAAGCAATTTGATTCACAAACACAAAAGGAGTCGCCAAGGCAGCAGGTGAGAAAGGGTCGCGTTGATCCGTATCATAATACCTCATTCACAAACCCAGGGCGATGCAACTATCAAGAATTCCCAGATTACAGGCGAAGGGAAGCGCCTCCACGACGAGTCAATGACTACTCGCCGGTTCAGGCTCGTTCCACGATTCCTCTGACAGTGGATTTATCAAAAGTTTTGGCAGACAATAAGGAACCTAATCTTACCAAGAACCCGCTCCCTCCTAGAAGGCCGCCGCAGAATGTTGGTACTAGAAAATGGTGCGACTTCCACAAAACTCTAGGACATTATACAGATGATTGTGTGACCTTACAGAAAGATATTGAGAGGTTGATCAAAGCAGGCCTCCTTAGTCAATATGTCAGGTGAGACCCAGAGCCCCACTCTGATCGCCGAGGATATCGGGAAGTTGATGTGGAAGAATTGGATGATGCAAATTCTCTGGGCGACCCATCTGTACTGGTAAGCTGCATATCGAGGGGCTTCTCAAGCGGGGGAGAATCCAGCGCGGCAAGGAAACGATACATTCGTGAGGCACATGCCGCTGTCCACTCCGTTCAGGAAGAGGCTTTTGGTTTTGATCACCCTCCAATTATCTTTACGAAGGATGATTTCAAAGGAGTCATACCACACAAGGGCGATCCCATTGTTGTACAATTGTGGGTGTACAATTACGATGTGCGAAGGATACTCCTCGATCAGGGGAGTTCAACGAATATTATATACGGTGATGCCTTTGAGAAAATAGGCTTGAAAGAAAGTGATCTCTCACCGTGCACTGGAACTTTGGTCAGATTCACAGGCGAGCAGGTGGTACTGAGGGGCTGTGTCGAGGTGAGAACCATCTTTGGACAGGATGGGTCCGCAAAGATGCTAAAGGTTAAGTATATTGTACTCTCATGCAAATCCTGTTACAACCTGTTGATTGGGCGCGATACCCTCTGTAAGATTAGCACGGTCATCTCGACCAAGAATTTGGCCGTTAAGTATCCGCTCGCCAATGGAAACGTGGGGACCCTAAAGGTTGACCAAATCAGGGCGCGTGAATGTTATAGGGAGAGCGTTGCTACACATGGGAAAGTGAACGCTAAGACTGGTCATAGGTGTTTTGAAGTTAGCCAAGGCTACACTTTGGAGCCTCGGGTTGAGGGAATAGATGGATGCACAAAGCCGATCGAAGAAACGAAGACGTTGGACCTGAGTGGTAGAACGCTCAAGGTGGGAACACAGTTATTCGCCAGCCAAGAAGAGCGCCTAATTCACTTGCTGGGAGAGAGCTTGGACCTTTTCGCGTGGATGATTAAGGATGTGCCTGGCATCAATCCAGATTTTATTTTCCACAGGCTGGCACTTCCAGCGGAGGCCAATTCAGTCGCCCAAATAAGAAGATGGGCAGAGAAAAGAACAAAGCTGTTAGAGTGGAGACGGCTAAATTATTGGAAGGCAGTTTTATTAGAGAAATCAAATACCCAACTTGGCTGGCGAATGTAGTCATGGTGAAGAAGGCCAACGGGAAGTGGCGAATGTGTACAGACGACACCGATCTCAATAAGGCGTGCCCCAAAGAAATGCTAAGTTTGGAAATGAAAAGCTGAGTTTGATGGATGCCTATTCAGGATATAATCAAATCTGCATGCACCCACAGGATGAAGACAAAACAGCTTTCATGACCCCCCAGGTTAACTATTGCTATCGCATGATGCCATTTGGTTTGAAGAATGCAGGGGCGACCTATCAAAGATTAATGGACAAGGTGTTCGGGGATCAGATGGGCAAGAACATTCAGGTTTATGTGGACATGATAGTGACTTCGGAAAGGCAGGAGACCATTTTGCAGATCTGAAGGAGGAGTTTGGCCAAATCAGGCGCTATAATATGCGGCTGAATCCAGAGAACTGCTCCTTTGGAATTCTAGGAGGCAAGTTCCTAGGTTTTATGGTTACAACTAGGGGAATCAAAATTAACCCAGACATGTGCAAGGCGATTCTAGACATGAGCATTCTGAAGACGTTCAAGGAGGTGCAGCGCCTGATTGGGCGAATCGCCGCTTTAACTTGTTTCTTGCCAAATGCAGGTGAAAAGTGTTAGTCTAGATAGCAACCTGAGAGGCGGGGTGAATCAGGTTTACCCGATTTTCGCCTTAATACCTTCTTACTTTCAAGATGAATGTAAATGCAAACAATTGCAGCGGAAATGAGTATTGCTTGAAAGTAAAGATGAAGGGTAGAAGAATTCACACACAGAAATTTATCCTGGTTCACCTTCTATCCACCGAAGGCTACGTCCAGTCCCTCAAGAAAATCCCTTGAGGATTTTTCCACTATTGATAAAAATCTCTTACAAGTTCTTACACCGAGTACCTTAAGAATTTCTATCAATTTCCTCTGAAAGTATACCACTTTCAACAGCCCCTGAAAGCACACCACTTTCAGTTCCTGAAGGAAAACCACCTTCAGACCTTGAAGGTTAAACCACCTTCAATCAACACCCTGAAAGTACACCACTTTCAGTAACAACAACCCTTCACTAAGACCCACGGTGAATACTCAATCTACCAGAAAGAGATGAAGAAGAGTTTACAATTTGGATGTATCAATCCTTTAACATACAAGCGGATTGATCATGAGAATTATTCTTTAAGGCTCTTAAGCATAATAAGATTCTGAGTTCCTCAAGATATTAAAAACTAGAGTGTTCTCTTAACAATGAAGATCATGAACTCAGAATTTAGGCTCTTTGTAAGTTTAAGTGTCTAAAGACTTAATGAATGAACTATTTTTGCAAAGCTTTGGCCTAATGATGTATTCTCAAGTGTTATTAGTTTCTGGACTCAAATGGACTTTATATAGGCATGAGGAAACATCCTTGAACCAATGCAACCCTTCCCAAAAGGTTTGAGACACAATGGTTCATGAAAAGATGCAACTTTTCGTGTGTGTAATCGATTACATTACTTAGGTAATCGATTACACTAAAAGCCGTTGCAGTTTGAATTTCAAATTCAAACATGTAATCGATTACAAGCAAGAAGTAATCGATTACTTTCCTGGGTGTAATCGATTACCAGAAAGGTGAAATCGATTACACTTAAGTCCAATATCCAGAAACTTGAACTTTTAAGATCGGCTTGAGTTTTTCTACTTCTTTTAACTTATGAAAACATTAAACTTAATTAGCTTAGATGTTTTAAGGAGCCTTTATACTTTGAGAAGCCTTTAGAAGCATAGCTCACCTAAACTAAGACTTCTAGGTAAATGTTGACTTTTGTAGCACTGTTTCCTCTAAGTCTTCTTTTCTTCTTTTTGCCGATGAGTATGTCATCATCAAAACCTCAGCCATGGTCAGGAGCAAGACCTTCTTCACAATCTCCCCCTTTTTGATGATGGCAAACACATTCTTTGAACCTTGAAATTCATAAATGCTTCTTTGTTGAAAACCCCCCCTGTTTGATGTAATCCAATAAATCTCCCCCTTTCTAATTCACTTGTTGAATTCCTGCATATAGTCTTTAAAGAACACAGAACCTTTCTCCCCCTTTTCACTTCATCAAAAAGAAGAAAAAGCCAGAATCAGGCATACAACCATACAAGTGTATTTTTCAATAAAGCATAGGGGTTGGGGGTAAATACGTAAAAGTGTGATAAACAATAAACAACATAATTAACAAAGCCACCCAAACATTGCAAAAGCTAAAAAGCATCCAACAAAGCAGTCAATGGTTTAAACTACGCTATTACAACCCAAAAAGAAAAAGATGTCCAACTAAAGCATAAAAAAAAAGCTAAATATCATCGGAGTCATCAGATAAATCTGGAAAATTAAGAGGAGAGCGAGTCATGTTGTTGACACGAAGGCTAAGGCTATCCATATCAGCACGTAGAGTGGTGTACATGGACTCGACCCGGCCTTCCATGCGATCATAACGCTAGTTAATATGCTGCTTCATGTCTGCAAGATGAGAGAGAATAAGCTGGGTAGAGGCATCAGCATCTGCAGAGGACGAAGGACCACTCTCAGAAGATGGAGGACAGAAGGCAGCAGGGGCAGGAGCCTGGGTAGTGTCAGGACCCAAATCAGATTTGTGCCGGAAGGCACCATCAACATCCCTAAAAATCCCCATTTTGTTCAAAATATCCATGTCAATCCTCTGAGATTTTGCATCCATGACCTGAGCATATTCACCATTGGTAGAGACCCCGAAGTTCTTCAGGATGAGGGAAATCACAGGAGCAAAAGGAAGAGGACCAGTTCTGTCCTTCTGAAGCAACATGTGGATCATAACCAAGTTTGCCCAATTGATAGATTCACTATGCTTCATCCCATACATGATTTGTAACTCCAAATCACTTATCTGAGCATGGTTAGAGGACTGGGGTAAGAGAACATAACTCAGTAAGTAGTGAAGTAAACGGTTCTCCACACTGAGATATCCAACAGCAAGGATATCCCTAGAACGATTGGCCTCCGTTCGTTACTTCTTCATCCGAGAAGCCAACAAATTCATCAAGCCCTTGATAGTCGAGTAAATTTGGGAAGAGCAACCCTGCATTGATGAAGGAATTCATATCTCCATATTTCGGAGGAAGAATCGGCCTTTCAAGATAGTGAGCCAAGAATCGTTCCTTCTGTTCTTCGGTGACAAGGAGTCGAGATAGGTCAAGAGAATTCATGGAGATGTTCTTGGAGTGATGCCTCTGTATTTGGTAATGTCTACGTGAACACCGGACCCATCTTGATCTAGATATGTGTTAGACCCCATTGGTGTGGCTATGGCTTTGCAATCATCCAAATCATATTTCTTTAAAAGTTCCTTGCAAAACTTTGATTGGTTGATGAATATCCCATCATGTGATTGCTTAATTTGCAATCCTAGAAAGAAATTTAACTGTCCCATCATAAACATCTCAAATTCTTCTTGCATCATGTTAGAGAAATCCTTACATAGAGATTCGTTAGTTGCACCAAAAATAATATCATCTACATATATTTGAACTAATAGAGTATTACCTTTGGTTCTCTTGATAAACAAGGTTGTGTCAGCCTTACCCTTTTGAAATCCTTTTTCACAAAGGAATGTGCTTAATCTGTCATACCATGCACGAGGGGCTTGTTTAAGGCCATAGAGTGCCTTCTTTAACCTGAAGACATGTGAAGGGTACTTGGGATCTATAAATCCTGGAGGTTTCTTCACATAAACTTCTTCTTGAATGAATCCGTTCAGGAAAGCACTTTTAACATCCATTTGATATAATGGAAAGTTTAAAGAATAGGCATATGCCAACAGAAGTCTTATGGCTTCCAACCTTGCTACTGGTGCATAGGTTTCATCAAAATCAATACCTTCTTCTTGATTATATCCTTGTGCAACCAACCTTGCTTTGTTCCTGACAATAATACCATTTTCATCTAGTTTATTTTTGAACACCCACTATATTCCTATGACATGCTTGTCAGTGGGCTTAAGAACAAGTTCCCAAACTTGATTCCTGTCAAATTGGTTTAGTTCTTCCTGCATTGCCACAACCCAATACTCATCTTCAAGAGCATCATTCACTTTTGAGGGTTCTATTTGAGAGACAAAGGCCATGTTCAATACTGAATCATTTAAGCGTAGCCTTGTAGAAACACCTCTTGAAATATCACCAATGATATTATCAACTGGATGATCACTGTGGGTTCTCCATTCCTTTGGTAGTTGATAAGAGTTATCTTCAATATGCTCTTCTTGTATTGAATCTTGAACCTTTTTCTTCTCAGAGTCTTCATTGATAATGCTATCTTCTTCATCATTATCTGGAAGATTGACTGTATCTTCTTTTGAAGAGTTAGACTCATCAAAGGAAACATGTATGGATTCTTCCATAGATAGAGTTTTCTTGTTAAAGACTCTATATGCTTTGCTTGTTAGGGAATAACCAAGGAATATACCTTCATCAGATTTTTCATCAAACTTACCAAGGTTTTCCTTTCCATTGTTCAAGACAAAGCATTTTGATCCAAAAGCATGTAGATGAGCAATAAAGTATTACCTTTGGTTTTCTTGATAAATAAGGTTGTGTCAGCCTTACCCTTTTGAAATCCTTTTTCACAAAGGAATGTGCTTAATCTGTCATACCATGCACGAGGGGCTTGTTTAAGACCATAGAGTGCCTTCTTTAATCTGAAGACATGTGAAGGGTACTTGGGATCTTCAAATCTTGGAGGTTGCTTCACATAAACTTCTTCTTGAATGAATCCGTTCAGAAAAGCACTTTTAACATCCATTTGATATAATGGAAAGTTTAAAGAACAGGCATATGCCAATAGAAGTCTTATGGCTTCCAACCTTGCTACTGGTGCATAGGTTTCATCAAAATCAATGCCTTCTTCTTGATTATATCCTTGTGCAACAAGTCTTGCTTTGTTCCTGACAATTATACAATTTTCATCCAGTTTATTTCTGAATACCCATTTTGTTCTAATGATATGCTTGTCAGTGGGCTTAGGTACCAATTCCCAAACTTGATTCCTTTCAAATTGGTTTAGTTCTTCCTGCATTGCCACAATCCAATACTCATCTTCAAGAGCATCATTCACTTTTGAGATATAAAGGCCATATTCAAAACTGAATCATTCAAGCGTAGCCTTGTAGAAACGCCTCTTGAAATATCACCAATGATATTATCAACTGCATGATCCCTGTGGGTTCTCCATTCCTTCGGTAGTTGATAAGTGATATCTTCAATATGTTCTTCTTGCACTGAACCTTGATCCTTTTGCTTTTGAGAGTCTTCATTGATAATGTTATCTTTTTCATCAATATCTAGAAGATTGACTGTATCTTCTTGTGAAGAAATGGACTCATCAAAGGAAACATGTATGGATTCTTCAATAGATAGAGTTTTCTTGTTAAAGACTCTATATGCTTTGCTTGTTAGAGAATAACCAAGGAACACACCTTCATCGGATTTTTCATCAAACTTACCGAGGTTTTCCTTTCCATTGTTCAAGACAAGGCACTTTGATCCAAAAGCATGTAGATGAGCAATATTTGGTTTCCTTCTAGCATCAGCCCAGAAGTATTTTGGAAGGTTAGATTCACTTAGCATGGTCCTTGCTGGTTCTTCAAGTAATCTGTTCTTCCTTTATACAACGCCATTTTGTTGTGGTGTTCTTGAAGCAGAGAAGTTATGTGATATTCCATTCTCATCACATAATTCCTGAAATTGATGATTTTGAAACTCTCCACCATGATCACTTCTAATAGAAGAGATCTTTAAAGCCTTTTCATTTTGAACAAGCCTTGCATATCTTTTGAATGCGTTGAAGGCTTCATTCTTATGAGGCAAGAATAAAGTCCAGGTAAATCTAGAAAAATCATCAACAATAACAAGGGCTTAGTGGTTACCTCCAAAGCTCTTAGTCCTTGATGGTCCAAACAAATCCATATGAAGTAATTGGAGAGGTCTTGTAATTGAGACTATATTCTTTGGCTTGAAAGATGTTCTGGTTTGCTTCCCCTTTTGACATGCATCACAAAGCTTGTTTTTCTCAAATCTTATCTTCGGAAGTCCAACAACTAGATCATGCTTGACTAGTTTATTTAAATGATCTATGTGTATATGAGCCAGTCTTCTATGCCAGAGCCATGAACCATTGTTGTTCTTGGCCAGCAAGCATCTGACACTTGGTGGAATTTCATCCAAGGATATCATGAAGACGTTATTGACTTTATATCCGGAAAACTTGACTTCTTTAGTTTTCACATGCTTTACCACACAGATATCATTGATGAATCCAACTTTCAAACCTTTGTCACAGAGTTGACTGATACTTAGAAGATTATGCATCAAACCAGCAACATATAGAACCTTGTCGATGACAGTTTGAGGGGGTGTACCTATTCTTCCAATACCAAGTATCTTTCCTTTTTGATTGTTTCCATATGTGACAAACCCTTTTTCTCTAGGCATAAGAAATGAGAACTTTGTTTTGTCTCCTGTCATGTGTGATGAGCAGCCACTATCAAGATACCATATGTCATTTTCTGCTTTCATGCACACCTACATGACAAAGTTCAGACATGGGGATTAGGAACCCAATTTGCTTTGGGTCCTTCTAAGTTAGTGTTTTTCCTAACCCATATATATTCCTTGTGTGGTACTGCAACATTCTTGTAATAACATCTACTAGGGGTATGTCATATTTTGTTACAATAAGTACATGAATATTGATTTTAACTTGATGTTTGCCTAGGAGAATGATTGATCTTCTTAGGAGGTCTATGATAATTATTCTTCCTATTGTTCATACTCCTAAAAGAACTAGTCTTAGTATTTTCAGAAGATCCTTCCACTTTGTTTAGTTCTTCAAAGACAGTTTTCTTAACTTATTTTGTCTTTGGATGAGATGTATATCTTAGTCCAACCTTATTGTTTGAGTGCCTTTGCATACTTATTAAATCATCTAACTTCTGTTTACCTGCGTTGAAGTTATGAACCCTTTGTTGTAGATTAACTATCTTTTCTTCTAAAGAACTACACTTAGTGCACTCATGTGGAATATCTAACTTAGATTTCACAATGTCTAATTCCTCCTGTAGATTTCTACACTTATTTTCTAAAGATAAGATTAAAGCATTCTGCTTAGTACTAACCTTAGAAATTTTTTGACATAATTTAAACACATTCTCTATAGCATATTCTAAATCATGAAATGAAAACGTATTATCACTAACCTGGATATCCTCAGCATCTGAATCATGTGAAGCCATTAATGCAACTTGTGCTTCTTCTTTGTCAAAATCGGATGATAAACTTACTTCATTTTCATCCCATGCCAAGTATGCTCTTCGTGTGGTTTGATCTTTCTTTTCAAAGTTGTCCTTCAGACCATGTTTCTTCTTTTGAAGATGTGGACATTCTTACTTGATGTGTCCATATTTTCCACATTCGAAGCATGTGATCTTTTGAGAAGAGGAGGACTCATTATTCCTTTGGAAAGTTCTGTTATTGTTAAATTTCATACCTTTTCTTTTGAGAAACTTTCCAAAGTTCTTCACTAGAAGATTCATATTCTCATTTTCTTCTTCTTCTTCAGAATCTGCATCATAATCATCTTTGATGCTTTCCTTTGCCTTTAGGGAAATGGATCGATATTTCTTCTCATGTTTTTCATGCTCCTCCAAATGATTCAATTCCAACTCGTGTTCTTGGAGTTTTCCAAAGAGAGTTGCAAGAGTCATATTAGACAAACTCTTCTTTTATGAAATAGCCGTAACCTTTGGTTGCCATGCTCCTGTGAGTGATCTTAGAACTCTCATGTTCAAGTCACTGTTTGAAAACTGTTTACCAAGAGCAATCAAATGGTTAGTCAAATGAGAGAATCGTTTTTGCATATCCAATACCTTTTCTCCTGGAAGCATTCTGAACATTTCATATTCTTGAGATAGAGTATTGATTTTTGATCTCTTGACTTCATCTGTTCCTTCATGAGTTACCATCAAAGTATCCCATATTTCTTTCGATATTGTGCATGTTGAAACTCTGAAAAACTCATCCATGCCAAGAGCAGATGTAAGATATTCATTCCTTCGAGATCATACAGAGCCTTCTTCTTTTCTTCTTCACTCCAAGTGTTTTCTGGTTTTGGTTGTCTGTTATCTCCCACTTCATTCATAGGTACAAATGGACCTTCTTCAATGGCTTTCCATATTTCCACGTCTAAGGACTTTATGAAGATTTTCATTTTGATCTTCCAGAAGTCATAGTGGTCTCCATTGAAGTGTGGTGGCCTACTTATGTTGAATCCCTCACTGGTTCCAAGACTAGAAGAGGATGCCATCTTTTCCTGGATCTTAGGAGCAAATTACCTAAACTTACGCTCTGATACCAATTGTGAGCCTAGATAGCAACCTGAGTGGGGGGTGAATCGGTTTACCTGATTTTCGCCTTGATACCTTCTTACTTTCAAGATGAATATAAATACAAACGATTGCAGCGGAAATTGACATTGCTTGTAAGTAAAGATGAAGGGTAGAAGAATGCACACACAGAATTTTATCCTGGTTCACCTTCTATCTACCGAAGGCTACGTCTAGTCCCTCAAGAAAATCCCTTGAGGATTTTTCCACTATTGATCAAAATCTCTTACATGTCCTTACACCAAGTACCTTAAGAATTTCTATCAACCACCTGTGAAAGTACACCACTTTTAACAGCCCCTGAAGGCACACCACTTTCAGTCCCTGAAAGTACACCACTTTCAGACCTTGAAGGCAAACCACCTTCAGTCTACACCCTGAAAGTACACCACTTTCAGTAACAACAACCCTTCACCGAGACCTACGGTGAATACTCAATCTACCAGAAAGAGATGAACAAGAGTTTTAAACAATGGCTGTATCAATCCTTTAACATACAAGCAGATTGATCATGAGAATTATGCTTTAAGACTCTTAAGCATAAGTAGGCTTTCTTGATTCTTAGTTCCTCAAGATATGAACAACTAGAGTGTTCTCTTATCAATGAAGATCATGAACTCAGAATTTAGGCTCTTTGAAAGTTTAAGTATCAAAAGACTAATGAATGAACAATTTTGGCAAAGCTTTGGCCTAATGATGTATTCTCATGTGATGTTTTGTTTCTGGACTCAAATGGACTTTATATAGGCAAAGGGAACGACCTTGAACCAATGCAACCCTTCCCAAAAGGTTTGAGACACAATGGTTCATGAAAAGATGCAACTTTTCGGGTATGTAATCGATTACATTACTTAGGTAATCGATTACACTAAAAGTCGTTACTGTTTGAAATTCAAATTCAAACATGTAATCGATTACAAGCAAGAAGTAATCGATTACTTGCCTAGGTGTAATCGATTACCAGAAGGTGAAATCGATTACACTTAAGTCCAATATCTAGAAACTTGAACTTTTAAGATCGGCTTGAGATATACTACTTCTTTTAACTTATGAAAACATTAAACTTGATTAGCTTAGATGTTTTAAGGAGCCTTTATGCTTGAGAAGCCTTTAGAAGCATAACTCACCTAAACTTAGACTTTTAGGTAGATGTTGAAACATATAGCACTGTTTCCTCTAAGTCTTCTTTTCTTCTTTTTGCCGATGAGTTTGTCGTCATCCAGTGTCAGGAGCAAGACCTTCTTCACAGCATCCAGACGAGAAGGCGTGGTCGTGGATGTTGTGGAAGGTGAGCGGCGAGGGCTGAGCGGCCACCATCTCCTCCTCCATCACCGACTCCGGCACCACCAGCCCCAAATCGTGACGCGACAACAGCACAGAACCAGGCTGCACATGCAACGATGGGCACCAGCCAGCCAACCATGATTAGTATTTCTCCAAACGAGTGGAATCGGGTGCGTGGCACCATCGATGCCATTCAAAAACAAAACCAACACCTCCATGTTTGATTGGAGTACTTTCGTCAGTAGAAGGATCATAACATCACGAGTTACAGGGAGGCTGAAACTGTTGTCGAGTTTCATCCTTTTAAGTCGGCTGTTGTGGCGGTTCCAATGCGAGGCGCACAGAAAACGTTAACACTTGAAACGAATTCAGGTGACTCTGATTCGAAAGAGCACTTACAATATTTTGTGATAAAAATGGTAACTAGTCAGGCGTCTGACGCGGTGAAGTGTCGCCTATTTCCTTCGATATTCAAGGGAACGACGTTAGCTTGGTTTACCAAACTACCCATGCACTCAATCACAAGCTTCATGGATTTCTTGCGTAAGTTTCTAACGCATTTTTCGGCCAGCATGGCGCAGACGGTTAGCATAGCTGGGCTGTTTAACATTCGACTGGGCCCATACGAGACAATCAAGCAGTACATGGCGAGGTTCAGCGCCACTGTCGTATGAATTGAGGATCCTCCTCAAGAAACATGTGCGGACGCCTTCAAGCAAGGGCTACGGGTGGGAACACTAAACAACAAATTGATCAGGCGCCCGCCACATGACATGGGAGAGCTCAGGGCGAGAATACAAGACTTCATATTTGAGGAAGAAGATGACGAGCATAAGCGAAAGAGGGATGCGTTGGACACCCCGGGAAGAAGGCAGGGGAGTAAGGGAAAACAATTTGATTCACAAACTCAAAATGAGTCGCCAAGGTAGCAGGTGAGAAGGGGTCGCGTTGATTCGTATTATAATTCCTCATTCACAAACCCAGGGTGATGCAACTATCAAGAATGCCCAGATTACGGGCGAAGGAAAGCACCTCCACGACAGCTCAATGACTACTCGCCGGTTTAGGCTCGTTCCACAATTCCTCTGACAGTGGGTTTATCAAAAGTTTTGGCAGACAACAAGGAAACTAATCTTATCATGCACCCGCTCCCTCCTAGAAGGCCGCCGCAGAATGTTGGTACTAGAAAATGGTGCGACTTCCACAAAACTCTAGGACATTATACAGATGATTGTGTGACCTTACAGAAAGATATTGAGAGGTTGATCAAAGCAGGCCTATTCAGGATATAATCAAATCTGCATGCACCCACAGGATGAAGACAAAACAGCTTTCATGACCCCCCAGGTTAACTATTGCTATCGCACGATGCCATTTGGTTTGAAGAATGCAGGGAGGACCTATCAAAGATTAATGGGCAAGGTGTTCGAGGATCAGATAGGCAAGAACATTCAGGTTTATGTGGACATGATAGTGACTTCGGCTAGGCAGGAGACCATTTTGCAGATCTGAAGGAGGAGTTTGGCCAAATCAGGCGCTATAATATGCGGCTGAATCCAGAGAAATGCTCCTTTGGAATTCTAGGAGGCAAGTTCCTAGGTTTTATGGTTACAACTAGGGGAATCAAAATTAACCCATACATGTGCAAGGTGATTCTAGACATGAGCAGTCCGAAGACGTTCAAGGAAGTGCAGCGCCTGAGTGGGCGAATCGCCGCTTTAACTCGTTTCTTGCTATATGCAGGTGAAAAGGCGGCCCCGTTTGTTAAGTGCTTGAAGAAGAATGTTAACTTTGAGTGGACAGCTGAGTGCGAAGAAGACTTCGGGCAATTGAAACAACTCTTATTTGCGCCGCCCGTCCTCCATAAACCCTCACCTGGCGAGCCCTTACTCCTTTATTTTACGGTGACTGATCGGGCCATCGGCTCAGTAATCTTACAAGATATTGGTAGGGAGCTGAGGATCATCTACTTTGTCAGCCGCACTCTTCAGGGTGCGGAGTAGAGGTACCAGAAGATCGAGAAGGCGGCTTTAGCAATCCTCGTAACTGCCAGTCGTTTGCGGCCATACTTTCAGAGCTTCCAGGTCAAGGTAAAAACTGATTTACCCTTGAAGCAGTTATTGCAAAATCCAGATTTATCTGGTCGCCTAGTGAGCTAGTTTGTGGAATTTTCCGAATACGGTTTTCTCTACAAGACGAGAGGAAAGGTCTCAACTCAACGGTTGGCTGATTTTGTGGCTGAGTTGGCTGCCACAGGAGGCGAGCCTGAAGAGAAGAAGTGGGTGCTATCTGTGGATGGATCATCAAATGTACGAGGAAGTGGCACAGGGATAATTGTGAGCGGTCCTAACAAGGTACAGATAGAGAAGTCTTTAAGGTTTGAGTTTAAAGAAACTAATAACCAAGCGGAATATGAGGCTCTGATCGTCGGCCTAAGGCTCGCCAAGGATTATGAAATTGAGGACCTTGAGATCAAAAGCGACTCACTTCTGATGACCAATCAAATCAAAGGCACCTATCAGGTTAAGGACCCGTTGTTAGAGAAGTATTTTCGACGGGTGCAAGATTTGATGAGTGGTAGTCAGAGCGTCTCCATAGAGTATGTCCCTAGGGAATAGAATCAACGGGCAGATTTGCTCACCAAATTGGCCAGCATGCGAAGGCTTGGGAATTATAAATCTGTCATTCATGAAACCATTCAAGGCCAAAGCTTGGAGGTAGAGACAGTATGTAATGTGGCGCAGGGGTTGACTTGGATGTCGCCAGTATATGAAGTCCTCAAGAGCGACTTAGGGGATGTGGCGAGGTTTTCAAAAGAACTTCGGTGAGCTGCCAGTTATTACACCTTGATTGTGGGGGAGTTTCATAGACTGGGTTTCTCGGCGCCATTGCTGAAGTGCCTATCCGAGCAACAGGCTCTTGGGCTGATGCACGAGGTTCACGAGGGAGTCTGCGCTAGCCACATTGGAGGGCGATCTCTGGGTGCCAAGATATTGAGAGCATGCTTCTATTGGCCTACTCTCACAAAAGACTGCCAGGAGTATGTCAGGAGATGTGTGAAGTGTCTAGTATTGGCGGACTTCCATAGGGCTCCGCTGGAGTTGCTGGCGACTATTTCCTCCCCCTGGCCATTCGCCCTTTAGGGAGTTGGCTTGGTAGGGCCTTTTCCGGTCGCCAGAGGTCAGGCGAAGTTCATATTAGTGGCAGTTGACTACTTCACCAAGTGGATAGAGGCAGAGTCTCTAGCATCGATAACCTCGGAGAAAATTAAATTTTTTTACTAGAAGAAGCTCATTTGTAGGTTTAGCGTGCCACAAGCAATAATCTCAGATAATGGAACATAGTCCGCTAGCAAAGCCACTCGATACTTTTGTGAGGAGTGGGGTATTCAGACCAGGTACGGTTCTGTAGAACACCCACAAACCAATGGCCAAGCAGAAGCGGCGAACAAAATCATACTGGCAGGGTTAAAAAGGCGGTTGGATGACGCGCAGGGGCAATGGCTAGATGAATTACCCATCATGTTGTGGTTGTACAATATGATGCCACAGTCGACCACGGGCAAGACGCCCTTCAAGCTAACATATGGAACGGACGCCATGTTGCCAGTGGAGGTGAAGAATAAATCTTGGAGAGTTTCTACAACAACACAAGAGCATAATGAGAGTAATTTTTTGATTAATTTGGATATGGCATCCGAGGTTAGGGAAGAGGCTCGCCTGCGAGAAGCATAGAGTGGCGAGGAAGTATGATGCTCGGGTAATCCCGCGGAGTATGCGCGTGGGCGATCTCGTGCTTCGAAGGCGAACAGGAGTTGAGAATGTCAATAAATTGACGCCTAATTGGGAAGGACCATACAGGATCTCTGAATCCCAGGGTCAAGGCGCCTATCATCTAAAGAAGTTATCAGGTAGGAGGGTTCCAAGGTCCTAGAACGCCTCCAACCGGAGACATTATTACAGCTGAGATTGCAAGGGCGCACTCTTTTCTTCCTTAACGGAAGTTTTTGACGTGGAGACCCTTTCTTTATTTTGGATTGTTTGAATTGGAGGCCCAGTGGTGGTCGGGAATACAAGTTGTTCTTATTATTCGGCCCAGCGGAGGTCTTGAATAAAAATATGCTTATAAATTAGCCCAGTGGTGGTCTTAAATAAAATTTATTCTTATAAAGATATTATTTGTGTGCATGGTCCAATGGCGACTCCAAAACATACTCTCAGTGCAGAGGAAATCTAAATCTGTGAGAATGAGAACAAAGCTGCTTCCAAGACGCCAAGGGGCTTAAAAACCCCCTATCTTTGGCGTCCTCACCTCGTCTACAAGGCGAGTGTTGGGGGTCTCCACAGAGGTTTACTTGGGACTGCATGCGCGACCCTTGTGTGATACGGTGAAGTGCCCAATCTTGATCGAATTAAATCGAGCCCGTCTTTGAGCTAAGCCTTGGGCAACCCCCGTGGCCACCGGGATCCAAGCAAAAAGTCTGACGGAGCAAAAACCTCGCCATGTGAGCCAAATCCTTGATCAATTAAATCAAGCCAAAGTCTCGCCGAAATAAGGTTGAGCGAAGCCCCGCTTAGGCGGGCCAAAGCCTCAAAATAGAGCAATAGCACAAACATCGGGTGTGTGGTTCATTACGTGACTCATAAAATTAAGCCTTGGCAACCCTAGTTGCGTAAGCCCAAGCTACAAAAAGTCTCATCAGAACAGCTATGGAAGTAAGACTCGTTACGCGAGCTGAATCCATGCACACAACTAGCGCAGCGGCGTGATAATTATATGGTCTAGTGGCAACCTCGAAATTAAGCACATCATCTTCAACCTTGCCCTCAGAGTCCGGCTCCGCAAGGTAATCAGCGACGACTTCTTTCCAAGTGCCCAGGCAGGACAGATCAAAGTTGGGTTCAACATATCGCACCTGTGACTTAGCGGACACAAAACCCTCTTCGAACTTTTTGGAGCATTCATCATAAAAGTCTTCTCGTAGAGCCCCCAGGTCGGCCGAAGTAGCTTCAAGGTCGCCTTTAACTTTGGTGAGCTCTTCCTTGACTTTGACGAGCTCCACGTTGACTTTGGTCAGCTCCCCCTTGACATCGTCAAGCTTCCCTTTAACTATGACGAGCTCAACTTCAGCAGTTCTTCTTTGATCTGCCAGAGACATGGAAAATGTCTCCTCCAAGCTCTTCTTCATGGCGGCAAACTCGTCTTCCAGGGAAGCTTTTTGAACATCCAGGGCGTGCGTCTGGCGAGCCTCACTATCCGCCAACATCTTCTCCAAGTTGGACTTGATTGAACACAAGGCCTCAATCTCGGCGGCCATCTCTTCAGCACACCTATGACGGGCCTCACCACCAAACAGTGCCTTCTCAAGTTTGCCCTTGGTGGCCAGTAAAGCTTTATTCTCAGCACTCAACTCTCCCACTCGCTTTCCGCGATCAGCTAGAGCCCTAAGGGCATCTTTGTGCTTGCAAAATATGATGGCCCCCCAGCTAGCAGAGATCAAATTGTGCCTAATCATGTTATTTCCAATACCCATAAATTCGTTGCTGAGGGGATCCTGAAGATAGTCGTTCAAGGACAAGTGTGTTTCCGCAAAGTTTAAGGCAAACTGACTGTCGTCTTCCATCACCATCGTGGGAGTTCTCTGCGTTCCCCTCTCACCACGCCCTTCGTCAAGATCCACGTAGGCATGGGCTTCTTCCCCGGTGGCGGGCGCCGTGTTGGGTTCTGTGTTGGATTCAGTGAGAAGGTTGTTCTCATGCTATTTATTGATTTCATTAATATATTTCGCTTTAGTAAAAAACAATTATACCATGAAAATTAAATTTTCAAAATCATTTAAATATAATAATTATATATCTTCATTCTTATATACAACAAATAAATAATTAACTTATAAACACATTTAAATATTTATTTTCTAAATTTACTCTAAAAATTATGATTATATGAAAAGTGTTGTACTATAAAATAATATTTATGTCATTTTCACATAATCTATGAATAAGTTCATTTAATAGAATAATCCCCACATTAATTTTGTGGACTATAACCCAAAACTTCAAATGTTAAAAGGAATATTGAAATCTTGGTATAGATTATTGTGATTTACAATCAATTCTTTAGCAACTACTTTTAATTGACAAATACTTAATGACTCAATTTAATACTGCATGGGGAACACAGTCTACCTGACCTATTTCTATTGCAATTCATTCAACCGATGTTTTACCCATAAGTCCCGTGAATTCTTATTAGAGCCTACGTTGATATGAATAAAATTGCATATCACACGATAATCACAAACCGAAATATGAAATATCCAAATACAGTTTAAGTTTGACAATAAAATTACATCAACACAAATATAACATAAATTCAAAGAGTTGAATCAATATTCTAAAGTTTTGATGATGCACCCTCACGATGAGCCCCTATTTTCAAAAACATTAAAAATACTGAGGTAGACATAAACATTAGAAAATTAACTAATGCCCTATAGCAAAAGTATAATGACAAATTTGTGCATATTTTTTTATTTTTCAATTATAAAATGTAGTTGGTAAGAACTATAACTAATTGATAAAAAATATATTATAATAACTTTAATAATCTAAATAATAAAGTTAAACAATTTGCAATAATAACATTTTTAAATTGCAAGTACATTTATATTAACAAAAGTCATTATACGTCTTTAAAAACATATTGAACATTTACATCAATCATCCCAAATTATCAATGTACAAAGGCTAAAGAGTAAATAATGTGTATGAAGTAGTAATTATGTGGTTGTTAATATTTAAAAAGTACCAAGAATCCCATAAAAATATATTTGGAATAGTAATTGAACATTAACTTTCTTTTGACCACCATCATGTCAATTTAATTCATACTTGGCTATCTAATGTTCTATAAGTTATTAATTCTTTTAATATTATTTTAACTATCCATATAATACAAAGATCCAATATCATTCTTTACCAAGTTATTGGCTAGAATTTGCAAAAAAATATTAGGGCATAACTTTAATTCAACAAAAAGTAATGAAGCAGAATACTATTTATTCTTAATGAATCCAAGATTTAAAAACCTAAGTTTCAGACCACAAATTATTGTTTGCTGTTGTGAACAAACTAAATAAATAATTGTGTTTGTTTACCATAATCACTATTATATTATCATATTCATGAGACACGTGACACCTTCCGAATTATTTACAATAATGTACCGGAAGCACATCAGCATAAACTTAATTTTACAGATTACGTCCACCATGTACTGGATAGCATAAACATAAGGCAATCTGAACATAACATAGTGAAATACAACATGTTGTCTTAAGGATAAAATCCAACAGTTTGATTTATGCGAAAGTTAGAGACATAATACATATCCACTCTAAAGGTTTAGTTCACATAACTGAACAATGTAATAGCACAAAAGCGACTTGTCCTAGAGGCTCCTATTCCCTCAGCCCTCCTGTTTATGGGTTCCTAAACAAAAGAGAGAAGAGTGAGATATATAATCTCAGTGAGTCTATCAAGGACCACTCACAGTTACTTACCATGTAACATAAGCAGTAATCAAGAATAATGTATTGATTTACAATATAATAATATTATCGTTCATATCATAAAATGGACAACGCACATAATAACCCTCCCATGAATGGATAATAGATATTCCCACATGCACCCAAAATGAGGCAAAGTAATCAAGTACTTTCTCTTACATAATTCATGATTTGGTAAACCATTAATCTCGCATATATTTAGCTGGACACCAGTATACAGCCGGTTGAAAATACATACTACAAGTGTATCCCTTAAGCTTGGTATGAGCATGGATCAAAATGTCTGTTTAGCACCCATGAACAAGGAAGGACATAAAAGAGTTTTGCCTCACCACCACCTGTACAACAGAGTGATTCGTCCAGAAGCACACATGCCCTGATGATGCGAGTAAATCCTACGGTCTACCCTTATGGAATCTAAGGTCGACGGGTATACCTGTCTTAAGACTAAGAGGCAGCACTAGTGGAGTCCTTCGACATCCAACATTCTAAACACATTATGCATCTCAGTATGCATCACAATTTCCTAATACTATCTTAAGATCCTAATTTAAACGAATCCTAGTTTAGAACAGGACTCAAAGATGAATTGACCTTTGCTCTGTAAATCGAGCATAGTTCAAGGCTTACATAACCAAATTGAGCGCAACCAGGAAAGTTAAATAACAAAACAAGCTACAATATCAGAAGACTATATCTTCAAGTCAGTGTTTCACCAACATTGCGAAACCCAAAATTTAGAACAACAGATTCTTCAATTTCAGCCGTTCAACAACATAACTTAAATTTACTTAATAATAATATGAAGTTAATCACCAATTCCACATCTAAATTCATGCTAACTTTCTAATTGTCTCTCTTATTCATTAATTTACCAAAATAATCACTTTTCCACTTATTTTATCTTAATTGATTTTCTAGAATCTCTTTCTAACCAACTTAATTTCATTAAAACCTCAAAATCACCTCCCTAATTACATAAGAAAATTCAGTAACAAACAAGCATCAAAATCCCTAATTTTAAAGAGCAAAACAACATCAGAAGTCAGAACCCGCACTTTTCATGATAGAACAAGCATTTAAGCTACCATTGAAATCCCTAATTTTGGAACAGCAAAATCAAGCACCAAAACCCACATGGATGTCGTAATTTCATCATAAATTAAACAATTAACACAATTTCTAACAGGGCCTTATGGTTGCCCTTAACCTAGGGATGGAGACTCACCTTAGCTTTGCCTCTTTCTTCCTCTTCCTTTGGTGGTTCATGCGTAGGCCATGAAGAGAAAAAGGCTGGGTTTCTTTTTGGTACTTTGTTAATCAGAGAAGAGGAAATTTGATATTTGAGAGTGCGAGTGAGAGAGCTCGATGCGAGAAAGAGAGAGGCTTTTGAGAGAAAAGTGATTTCAATCCTTTCATGCGTGAGTCTCTTTCTCTCCCTTTATTCTTCTTTTTTATTTTTAATTAATCCCCTTATGTCCTATCTATCTAATAAAATTAAATATATTCTACTCACTTTAAATACTACCATTTAACAATCAACAATTCAGTTCAAAAACAAAAAATCAACAATTAATAATAAGAAAAAATCTCTATATATATATATACATATCTAGAAAATAAAAATTGAGGATGATACAAGAGAAACCAACAAGATAGAACACTAAAATACTAAAATAATGATAATATTTTAAGACAACTAAAAAGGGAAAATAATTCTAAGTCAAGTCATGCAAATTGGAAAATCCAAATCAAATCATAATATAAAAAAAATCTATAAAATTCATAAAGCAAATGAATGTTTATATTTGTAATCTAAATATTCTTAAATAAATTTGTGGAAATTTCATTGTTGAATAACTTTAAATTTTTCTTGTTAAAATCTACATAATAAGAAAGATACTTGCCTTTTTTCATAAGCATTTTCTTGTAAGATTCTGCATAAAACTTTTCAACAACAACTCTCATCTTCTCGGCTTCTCTTTGTCTTTCCTTAAGAAGAATATCCTGAAAATTTAGCAATAAAACTTGAAACAATAAGTTGAATGATAATAAAAACGTAGAATTTTTAAAAATATATGCAAAAGCACTTCAATTTATATATCTGCAAGTTTTCTCATGTGTAAGCATTTTCTAATAATTTTAGCCAGGGAACTTAAAACTTCATGCTACGTAGAAGAAAAAATGTTGAAGGTTCAAAATAAATGTACGCATTTTAGTATGTGATTCTTTGTTTTCATCATCACTAAGAAATTCTTGGAATTTTTAGCAATGGAAGCAAAATAATTAGTAGCATAAAACAACACATAGCGAGTAAGGATGAAAATGGCAAAAAATCAAAACAAGCATACTCACTTCTTCTAGTAATACTTGTAATTTTCCATTAGCACGCCTTCCCTGAAACATTAATCACTCAAACATATAACAATATGTAAAATAAGCATACTCACTTAATTTTGATATTTTATTTTCCTTGTTATACCAAATATCTTCTTAAACTTGGAGTAAAATATGAAATGACATCTGAAAAGTAAATAAAGCTTACTACAGTTCTATGTTTTCAAAGTTTACTCACTTTGATTTGGATGCTATGTTTTACACCAGCTTTTCCTTTTTCATTCGCTTTCCCATTATGTTTAGTTAAAGTTCTATATTTCTCATATCTCTCAACTTCTTTCACTGATCGGCAGGAAACATTTTCCTTCTTGTGACGATAGCACTGCAAAACATTTGTTTCACTGATTTTATCAACGATGTTGTAGCATTCATCCAATTATTGAAGATGGGAAACTTTGCGAGCATAATAAAGGAAAAAATATTAAAATAATAAATATAAAAATTCAAACATAGATATGGTTGAGAAAGGTTAAATACACCGATTTTGACTTCTTTTAATTTGTTTAATATGCAAAGTTTATTTATATAGTTAAAGTAACACTAGAATTCTAATAAAAATAAAGTAAAACAAGAAATAATAGAAAGTAGAATGCATTTTAAACAAATTAAAAGAAAGAATTCAAACATACCTTATCAATCTTTTTTCCATTTTTTCGCACTTTCGTTCGAATGATCCAATTTTCAATCCAGTCGGGTAAAGATTTTGAGTGTTTTCCACCTTTGAAACTTGAATTTGATTGTCTAGTTGGTCTTCCGTTCTAATGCATTATAAAATGAAAAAATGTGTGAAGTACGATTGGTTTAATTTTCTTGATCAATATAAAAAAAATTAAGTCAGGTCATATATGATTATATTAGAATACACAAGCATCAAATCCCAACTGTACTAATCAAATACTTAGGTCCTCTTTGTTATAAGACCCAAAAACACAAATCATTATAATAGAAAAGTACTATTAATTTACTAAAGACCCTCTACTTCTCGTGAAGTCAAATTGTCTCAAAATAAAAATTTGGACCTTCTTATTCAAGAGTATATATGAGAGAATAAAAATCACTACTAACTCTTAGAATAAAAATCACTTTAAATGATCTCAGATCCTTCCTTCTTCTACTTTGACTTTTCATGTCAACTCTCCTATCAAACCTCCTAATATGTAATTTATGTTGGATATAATTCAAAATACAAATCAATTACTTTATATTTTATAAAATAGTTTAAATGATACAAATTATCTTGGATACTTTTAAGGAGATATCTAAGTCATTCTGCAGCTAAAGATATTTCTCAGGATCTCTCAGTTACGTTTAATATTTTCTAATCATTCGAAAGAGATCTTTGGTAATATTATAGAAAATGCAATGAAGAATGCATAAAAATATTCTTATCTCTTGTAGAAGTAAAAACTCTTTCAAAAGTTTACTCCAATGTAAGCTCTAAACTCTATAGATAAGACTTTTACTAGAAAAGCTTGTGTTTTCAATGCATTTCTAAAAAACATGTGAAAAGTAATATATTTTTCAGAGCCAAGCTTGTAACCCACTATATGAATATTTTTCATACTTTACAGAATATACAAAATAATAATATAGGCCCTTAACAAATGCTAAAATTCCAAGGTTCATGGACTGACTCAACATTTCATACCCACTATTATTGATGATTTAACCTAACATTAGTTTCTACTTTAATATACATTAAAAATGGAAACAAAAGAAATTAAAAAGAGAAAAATAGGACCAGAGGATCAAATAACCCTGAAGAATCATGGAACTTAGGTTAAGGCTACTAAAATATTTATGCAATAAAAATGAAGAACACCTTGCTCTGAAAACCATACTTAGTCCCTAGAAAATGAAAAAGAAAATCGTATTTTATTTTGTAATTTTAAAGGTTAATACAAACTACAAATGAGGAAGATAAAGGATAATAGAACTAAAACATGTGTACAAATATATGTATGTATATATATAAATATTCATATATATAAAAAAACTTTCCCAAAGGAAATTGAAAATGCACACAATTATCTAGGGCTGCTCATAGATCATATTGACATGACCAACTCGACCAAATCCGAACAAAAATAATGGGTTTCTTTTAGTGAACATATTAGATTGAATTTCAACAAAGATAAATTGATCAAATTGGTGCAAGTGTTTTGTAAATGAATTGAAAAGAACACTAAAGAGGGACAACTTAGGGTTAGGAATCTTATTGACAATTCATTCAGACCTTCATGCCATAAACTTAAGCCATTTTCTCGGCTGAAGATTGATCACGTACTCCCCTCTCTTGTTTGTAGCACTTCCCACTGACTGAGGGCGATGACTCTTGCTCCTCCAGATCTAGATGTAGGTGCACTCCTTCTTGCCTTGCTATGCCATGACTTTTTTCCTCGTCAACACTAGGACATAACAGATCTAGTCCGAATCAGAGGTAACATGTCTCAAATTACAGCAACGCATCTTTGAGTCATCGACGTCTGTGGTTAGTCTTTGAGAACCCCTTCCTCACATGTGTAGCGGGTGGCAAAATAGATTAAGGCATAGAGGGAGAAATTCACGGTGAACATGCATTTGTTAGGGTTATGGGGATCGATTGGGGGGTGGAAGGAGAGGTTAGTATACAATCATTGGAGATTTTGATGGAAGAATTTAGGGGTGGAACGTTCTAGATCTGAAAAATGATGTGAGGTAGTAAAATAGCTTCTCAACCGTGATGGTAAAATAGCGATATTTTTTTCCTTTTTTTTTCGATTTCCAACCTGACCATCTACCCAATCTGATCCATCTCAACTTGGTTCAAGTTTGATTTAATAAACAAAAAATATACAAAACCGATCCTACCCAAGTCAAAAAAATTGATTGTTTTGGATCCAGGAACACACTGAACACAAATCAATTCGACCCATGGGCACCCCTAAAACTACCCAAATAATAGATGATGAGTATTTATAAAAATGAATTGAACGATCATGGATATAGATTGAAAGATTTAGATAAGAAATAAAGAAATTAGGCTTGAATTACCTTTTTATTTTTCACCCTGAGATATTTTAAAGTAGGAACCTTCTGGTTCTTCACCATGTCCAGATCGTTCGGTGTCATGGTTGCTCGATTCAACAAAAATGAGAGAGAATCAAACTTTATTATGAATGTTCTAAGTAACTAGTTGAAAAGTAGAAAACTCCTTTGTAATATATGTGCTTGTGTGTGTGAGTGTGTGTGTGCGCGCGTGTGTGTGAGTGTGTGTGAGACCAAGGAAGTTTTTTTTTTCCAATCCATTCATGGATAGTCTTATTACAAATAAATGGATGTCATAAATAATAACTGAATAACATATATAATAAAATAAAAACTAGTAGTATCATAAATATTTATTCATTTATTATAAAATAAAAACAAAAATTCATACTATAATACATAATAATAAATATTTAATTAAATAATAAATGTCATAAATTAGTAAGATAATTAAGTTAAAATATATATTACTCTCTCACTCTATATCTAGGAAGTAGTTAAGAAATGTTTATTAAGAACTAAAATAAGTATTAGTATAAAAATATTACAAGAAATTAAAGAATTAATTGCAACATTGTAATCAAATATTTATTAATCACTTATAAAATGTTAAAATAAAAAGCTTGTAAGATATGCACGCATAATTGGAATAATATAATTAAGTATATAGACGAAGTAATCTTTTAATAATGTTAAATTAAGTAAAAAATATCACGATGTAACTAAAATGATTCTTTTGCTTTTTGGGGTTTTTTTTGGCTTTGACCTGTATAGGGAGGTTTACTTTGGCTGAGTCTTTGTATATTCTTTTTTTGGCTTGAGTCGCTGGCAATCTCTATCTGTTCTTTAGAGGTGGGGGTAGATGTTCCTCTTTCTTTGAGGTGGCTCTTGTGATGTTGTTTGGCTCTTCATTATATATCTCTTTTTCCTTCTTCTTTCAAAAAAAAACTAACATGGTTCTTACTATCACAAGAAGAGGACATTAGATTGATTTTCACGAGAATTCACAGCTAATTTTGTAAGTATTAGCTACGAATTTATATACATCACAAATTTTATCTCTAAATAACCTTATAAGACTTAAATGTTTATATAGACTAATATGTTTAAATTTTTCAAATAAGTCAATTGGAATATAATTTCAATATATTAAAATAAAAATATATTATAATAATTGTATAAATGAACTGGGCGAGCATTTCCCCTGGTGGCGAGCTACGAAGACTTGTGAAGGCACACTTGGTTTACATACTTCAAGCTTGGTGTCTTGTGACTTGTGGACTGGGTGAGCACTCCGCCCAGTTAAGGACGACCTGGCGACCAAAGCAAGGACTAGAATGTGGCGAGCTGGGCAAGCCAAGAGGCAAAAGGCTGAGCCTAATGGGCCAACTTAAAGAGGCCTGGTGACCCTATCATGTATTATAGGGGTTTAATGCTATTTATGACTTTTAAATGCTATTTATGGCTCCCCCTATAAATAGTCAGGGGGGCTCAAATAAAACTCCCTCTCTCTCTCTCACACACTTTTATCAACTAAATAAATTGAATACTTCATTCCCACCTTTACTCGTTATTCTTCCACCCCCTCCAGTTGTTTTACCGGAACAATTGGTGCTGTCTGTGGGGAAAGGTAAATTAACCACTGTGACCAGGAGGAACGAAGCTATGTCAGGCATCCAGACGAGAAGGCGTGGTCGTGGACGTGGTGGAAGGTGAGCGGCAAGGGCTGAGCAGCCAGCGTCTCCTCCTCCATCCCCGACTCCGGCACCACCACCTCCAAATCGTGACGCGACAACAGCACAGAACCAGGCTGCACATGCAACGATGGGCTCCAACCAGCCAGCCATGATTAGTATTTCTCCAAACGAGTGGAATCGGGTGTGTGGCACCATCGATGCCATTCAAAAACAAAACCAACACCTCCAAGCTCAATTGGAGTACTTCCGTCAGTAGAAGGATCATAACATCACGAGTTACAGGGAGGCTAAAAATGTTGTCGAGTTTTATCCTTTTACGGCGGCTGTTGTGGCGGTTCCAATGCCAGACGCACTGAAAACGTTAACACTTGAAACGAATTCAGGTGACTCTGATTCGAAAGAGCACTTACAATATTTTGTGATAAAAATGGTAACTAGTCAGGCGTCTGACGCGGTGAAATGTCGCCTATTTCCTTCGACATTCAAGGGAACGACGTTAGCTTGGTTTACCAAACTACCCATGCACTCAATAACAAGCTTCATGGATTTCTTGCGTAAGTTTCTTACGCATTTTTCGGCGACCATGGCGCAGAAGGTTACCACAGCTGCGTTGTTTAACATTCGACAGGCCCATCAGAGACAATCAAGCAGTACATGACGAGGTTCAGCGCCACTGTCGTACGAATTGAGGATCCTCCTCAAGAAACATGTGTAGACGACTTCAAGCAAGGGCTACGGGCAAGAACACTAAACAACAAATTGATCAGGCACCCGCCACATGACATGGGAGAGCTCAGGGCGAGAATACAAGACTTCATATATGAGGAAGAAGATGACGAGCAAAACCGATAGAGGGATGCGTTGGACACCCCGGGAAGAAGGCAGGAGAGTAAGAGAAAGCAATTTGATTCACAATCACAAAAGGAGTCGCCAAGGCAGCAGGGGAGAAAGGGTCGCGTTGATCCGTATCATAATACCTCATTCACAAACCCAGGGCGATGCAACTATCAAGAATGCCTAGATTACGGGCGAAGGGAAGCGCCTCCACGACGGGTCAATGACTACTCGCCGGTTTAGGATCGTTCACGATTCCTCTGACAGTGGGTTTATCAAAAGTTTTGGCAGACAACAAGGAAACTAATCTTACCAAGCACCCGCTCCCTCCTAGAAGGCCGCCGCAGAATGTTGGTACTAGAAAATGGTGAGACTTCCACAAAACTCTAGGACATTATACAGATGATTGTGTGACCTTACAGAAAGATATTGAGAGGTTGATCCAAGCAGGTCTCCTTAGTCAATATGTCAGGCGAGACCCAGAGCCCCACTCTGATTGCCGAGGATATCGGGAAGTTGATGTGGAAGAATTGGATGATGCAAACTCTCTGGGCGACCCATCTGGACTGGTAAGCTGCATATCGAGGGGCTTCTCAAGCGGGGGAGAATCCAGCGCGGCAAGGAAACGATACATTCGTGAGGCACATGCCGCTGTCCACTCCGTTCAGGAAGAGGCTTTTGGTTTTGATCACCCTCCAATTATCTTTACGAAGGATGATTTCAAAGGAGTCATACCACACAAGGGCAATCCCATTGTTGTACAATTGTGGGTGAACAATTACGATGTGCGAAGGGTACTCCTCGATCAGGGGAGTTCAACGAATATTATATACGGTGATGCCTTTGAGAAAATAGGCTTGAAAGAAAGTGATCTCTCACCGTGCACTGGAACTTTGGTCAGATTCACAAGCGAGCAGGTGGTACTGAGGGGCTGTGTCGAGGTGAGAACCATCTTTGGACAGGATGGGTCCGCAAAGACGCTAAAGGTTAAGTATATTGTACTCTCATGCAAATCCTGTTACAACCTGTTGATTGGGCGAGATACCCTCTGTAAGATTAGCACGGTCATCTCGACCAAGCATTTGGCCGTTAAGTATCCGCTCGCCAATGGAAACGTGGGGACCCTAAAGGTTGACCAAATCAGGGCGCGTGAATGTTATAGGGAGAGCGTTGCTACACATGGGAAAGCGAACGCTAAGACTGGTCATAGGTGTTTTGAAGTTAGCCAAGGCTACACTTTGGAGCCTCGGGTTGAGGGAATAGATGGACGCACGAAGCCGATCGAAGAAACGAAGACGTTGGACCTGAGTGGTAGAACGCTCAAGGTGGGAACACAGTTATCCGCCTGCCAAGAAGAGCGCCTAATTCACTTGCTGGGAGAGAACCTGGACCATTTCGCGTGGATGATTAAGGATGTGCCTGACATCGATCCAGATTTTATTTTCCACAAGCTGGCACTTCCAGCGGAGGCCAATCCAGTCGCCCAAATAAGAAGATGGGCAGGGAAAAGGACAAAGCTGTTAGAGTGGAGACGGCTAAATTATTGGAAGGCAGTTTTATTAGAGAAATCAAATACCCAACTTGGCTGGCGAATGTAGTCATGGTGAAGAAGGCCAACGGGAAGTGGCGAATGTGTACAGACTACACCGATCTCAATAAGGCGTGCCCCAAAGAAATGCTATGTTTGGAAATGAAATGCTGAGTTTGATGGATGCCTATTCAGGATATAATCAAATCTGCATGCACCCACAGGATGAAGACAAAACAGCTTTCATGACCCCCCAGGTTAACTATTGCTATCGCACGATGCCATTTGGTTTGAAGAATGCAGGGGCGACCTATCAAAGATTAATGGACAAGGTGTTCGGGGATCAGACGGGCAAGAACATTCAGGTTTATGTGGACATAATAGTGACTTCGGAAAGGCAGGAGACCATTTTGTAGATCTGAAGGAGGAGTTTGGCCAAATCAGGCGCTATAATATGCGGCTGAATCCAGAGAAATGCTCCTTTGGAATTCTAGGAGGCAAGTTCCTAGGTTTTATGGTTACAAATAGGGGAATCAAAATTAACCTAGACACGTGCAAGGCGATTCTAGACATGAGCAATCCGAAGACGTTCAAGGAGGTGCAGCGCCTGACTGGGCGAATCGCCGCTTTAACTTGTTTCTTGCCAAATGCAGGTGAAAAGTGTTAGTCTAGATAGCAACCTGAGAGGGGGGGGTGAATCAGGTTTACCCGATTTTCGCCTTAAAACCTTCTTACTTTCAAGATGAAGGGTAGAAGAATTCACACACAGAAATTTATCCTGGGTCACCTTCTATCCACCGAAGGCTACGTCCAGTCCCTCAAGAAAATCCCTTGAGGATTTTTCCACTATTGATAAAAATCTCTTACAAGTTCTTACACCATGAACCTTAAGAATTTCTATCAATTTCCTGTGAAAGTATACCACTTTCAACAGCCCCTGAAAGCACACCACTTACAGTTCCTGAAGGCAAACCACCTTCAGACCTTGAAGGCTAAACAACCTTCAATCAACACCCTGAAAGTACACCACTTTCAGTAACAACAACCCTTCACTGAGACCCACGGTGAATACTCAATCTACCAGAAAGAGATGAAGAAGAGTTTACAATTTGGATGTATCAATCCTTTAACATACAAGCGGATTGATCATGAGAATTATTCTTTAAGGCTCTTAAGCATAATAAGATTCTGAGTTCCTCAAGATATTAAAAACTAGAGTGTTCTCTTAACAATGAAGATCATGAACTCAGAATTTAGGCTCTTTGTAAGTTTAAGTGTCTAAAGACTTAATGAATGAACTATTTTGGCAAAGCTTTGTCCTAATGATGTATTCTCATGTGTTATTAGTTTCTGGACTCAAATGGACTTTATATAGGCATGAGGAAACATCCTTGAACCAATGCAACCCTTCCCAAAAGGTTTGAGACACAATGGTTCATGAAAAGATGCAACTTTTCGTGTGTGTAATCGATTACATTACTTAGGTAATCGATTACACTAATAGCCGTTGCAGTTTGAATTTCAAATTCATACATGTAATCGATTACAAGCAAGAAGTAATCGATTACTTGCCTGGGTGTAATCGATTACCAGAAAGTTGAAATCGATTACACTTATGTCCAATATCCAGAAACTTGAACTTTTAAGATCGGCTTGAGTTTTTCTACTTCTTTTAACTTATGAAAACATTAAACTTAATTAGCTTAGATGTTTTAAGGAGCCTTTATACTTTGAGAAGCCTTTAGAAGCATAACTCACCTAAACTAAGACTTCTAGGTAAATGTTGAATTATGTAGCACTGTTTCCTCTAAGTATTCTTTTCTTCTTTTTGCCGATGAGTATGTCATCATCAAAACCTCAGCCAGGGTCAGGAGCAAGACCTTCTTCACAATCTCCCCCTTTTTGATGATGGCAAACACATTCTTTGAACCTTGAAACTCATAAATGCTTCTTTGTTGAAAACTCCCCCTGTTTGATGTAATCCAATAAATCTCCCCCTTTCTAATTCACTTGTTGAATTCCTGCATATAGTCTTTAAAGAACATAGAACCTTTCTCCCCCTTTTGACTTCATCAAAAAGAAGAAAAGGCCAGAATCAGGCATACAACCATACAAGTGTATTTTTCAATAAAGCATAGGGGTTGGGGGTAAATACGTAAAAGTGTGATAAACAATAACCAACATAATTAACAAAGCCACCCAAACATTGCAAAAGCTAAAAAGCATCCAACAAAGCAGTCAATGGTTTAAACTACGCTATTACAACCCAAAAAGAAAAATATGTCCAACTAAAGCATAAAAAAAAGCTAAATATCATCGGAGTCATCAGATAAATCTAGAAAATTAAGAGGAGAGCGAGTCATGTTGTTGACACGAAGGCTAAGGCTATCCATATCAGCACGTAGAGTGGTGTACATGGACTCGACCTGGCCTTCCATGCGATCAAAACGCTGGTTAATATGCTGCTTCATATCTGCAAGATGAGAGAGAATAAGCTGGGTAGAGGCATCAGCATCTGCAGAGGATGAAGGACCATTCTCAGAAGATGGAGGACAGAAGGCAGCAGGGGCAGGAGCCTGGGTAGTGTCAGGACCCAAGTCAGATTTGTGCTGGAAGGCACCATCAACATCCCTAAAAATCCCCATTTTGTTCAAAATCTCCATGTCAATCCTCTGAGATTTTGCATCCATGACCTGAGCATATTCACCATTGGTAGAGGCCCCGAAGTTCTTCAGGATGAGGGAAATCACAGGAGCAAAAGGAAGAGGACCAGTTCTGTCCTTCTGAAGCAACATGTGGATCATAACCAAGTTTTCCCAATTGATAGATTCACTATGCTTCATCCCATACATGATTTGTAACTCCAAATCACTTATCTGAGCATGATTAGAGGACTGGAGTAAGAGAACATAACAGTAAGTAGTGAAGTAAAAAGTTCTCCACACTGAGATATCCAACAGCAAGGATATCCCTAGAACGATTGGCCTCCGTTCGTTACTTCTTCATCCGAGAAGCCAACAAATTCATCAAGCCCTTGATAGTCGAGTAAATTTGGGAAGAGCATCCCTGCATTGATGAAGGAATTCAAATCTCCATATTTCGGAGGAAGAATCGGCCTTTCAAGATAGTGAGCCAAGAATCGTTCCTTCTGTTCTTCGGTGACAAGGAGTCGAGATAGGTCAAGAGTATTCATGGAGAGGTTCTTGGAGCGATGCCTCTGTATTTGGTAATGTCTACATGAACACCGGACCCATCTTGATCTAGATATGTGTTAGACCCCATTGGTGTGGCTATGGCTTTGCAATCATCTAAATCATATTTCTTTAAAAGTTCCTTGCAAAACTTTGATTGGTTGATGAATATCCCATCATGTGATTGCTTAATTTGCAATCCTAGAAAGAAATTTAACTGTCCCATCATAAACATCTCAAATTCTTCTTGCATCATGTTAGAGAAATCCTTACATAGAGATTCGTTAGTTGCACCAAAAATAATATCATCTACATATATTTGAACTAATAAAGTATTACCTTTGGTTCTCTTGATAAACAAGGTTGTGTCAGCCTTACCCTTTTGAAATCCTTTTTCACAAAGGAATGTGCTTAATCTGTCATACCATGCACGAGGGGCTTGTTTAAGACCATAGAGTGCCTTCTTTAACCTGAAGACATGTGAAGGGTACTTGGGATCTACAAATCCTGGAGGTTGCTTCACATAAACTTCTTCTTGAATGAATCCGTTCAGGAAAGCACTTTTAACATCCATTTGATATAATGGAAAGTTTAAAGAATAGGCATATGCCAAAAGAAGTCTTATGGCTTCCAACCTTGCTACTGGTGCATAGGTTTCATCAAAATCAATACCTTCTTCTTGATTATATCCTTGTGCAACCAACCTTGCTTTGTTCCTGACAATAATACCATTTTCATCTAGTTTATTTCTGAGCACCCACTATGTTCCTATGACATGCTTGTCAGTGGGCTTAGGAACAAGTTCCCAAACTTGATTCCTGTCAAATTGGTTTAGTTCTTCCTGCATTGCCACAACCCAATACTCATCTTCAAGAGCACCATTAACTTTTGAGGGTTCTATTTGAGAGACAAAGGCCATGTTCAATACTGAATCAATTAAGCGTAGCCTTGTAGAAATACCTCTTGAAATATCACCAATGATATTATCAACTGGATGATCCCTGTGGGTTCTCCATTCCTTTGGTAGTTGATAAGAGTTATTTTCAATATGCTCTTCTTGTATTGAATCTTGATCCTTTTGCTTCTCAGAGTCTTCATTGATAATGCTATCTTCTTCATCATTATCTGGAAGATTGACTGTATCTTCTTTTGAAGAGTTAGACTCATCAAAGGAAACATGTATGGATTCTTCCATAGATAGAGTTTTCTTGTTAAAGACTCTATATGCTTTGCTTGTTAGGGAATAACCAAGGAATATACCTTCATCAGATTTTTCATCAAACTTACCAAGGTTTTCCTTTCCATTGTTCAAGACAAAGCATTTTGATCCAAAAGCATGTAGATGAGCAATATTTGGTTTCCTTCCTTTGTAGAGTTCATAGGGGGTTTTCTTCAGAATAGGTCTAATAAGAACTCTATTGGAAACATAGCAAGCAGTACTTACAGCATCAGCCCAGAAGTATTTTGGAAGATTAGATTCACTTAGCATGGTTCTTGCTAGTTCTTCAAGTAGTCTGTTCTTCCTTTCTACAACACCATTTTGTTGTGGTGTTCTTGAAGCAGAGAAGTTATGTGATATTCCATTCTCATCACATAATTCCTGAAATTGATGATTCTGAAACTCTCCACCATGATCACTTCTAACAGAAGAGATCTTTAAAGCCTTTTCATTTTGAACTAGCCTTACATATCTTTTGAATGCGTTGAAGGCTTCATTCTTATGAGGCAAGAATAATGTCCAGGTAAATCCAGAGAAATCATCAACAATAACAAGGGAATAATAGTTACCTCCAAAACTCTTAGTTCTTGATGGTCCGAACAAATCCATATGTAGTAATTGGAGAGGTCTTGTAGTGGAGACTATGTTCTTTGGCTTGAAAGATGTTCTGGTTTGCTTCCCCTTTTGACATGCATCACAAAGCTTGTCTATCTCGAATCTTATCTTCGGAATACCAACAACTAGATCATGCTTGACTAGTTTATTTAAATGATCTATGTGTATATGAGCCAGTCTTATATGCCAAAGCCATGAATCACTATTATTCTTGGCCAAAAGGCATCTGACATTTGGTGGAATTTCATCCAAAGATATCATGAAGACCTTATTGACTTTATATCCGGCAAAACTTGATTTCTTTAGTTTTCACATCCTTTACCACACAGATATCATTAATGAAACCAACTTTCAAACCTTTGTCACAAAGTTGACTGATACTTAGAAGATTTTGCATCAAACCATCAACATATAGAACTTTGTCGATGACTGTTTGAGGGGGTGTGCCTATTCTTCCAATACCAAGTATCTTTTCTTTTTGATTGTTTCCATATGTGACAAATCCCTTTTGTCTAGGTATAAGTAATGAGAAATTTGTTTTGTCTCCTGTCATGTGTGATGAGCGGCCACTATCAAGATACCATAAGTCCTTTGCTGCTTTCAAGCAGACCTACATGACAAAGTTCAGACATGGGTATTAGGAACCCAATATGCTTTGGGTCCTTCTAAGTTAGTATTCTGCCTAACCCATATATATTCCCTTTTTGGTACTCCAACATTCTTGTAATAACATCTACTAGGGGTATGTCCTATTTTGTTACAATAAGTACATGAATATTGGTTGTAACTAGATGTTTGCCTAGGAGAAGGATTGATCTTCTTAGGAGGTCTATCATAATTATTTTTCCTATTGTTCATACTCCTAAAAGAATTAGTCTTAGTATTTTCAGAAGATCCTTCCACTTTGTTTGTTTTTACAAACACAGTTTTCTTAACTTCTTTTGTCTTTGGATTAGATGTATATCCTAGTCCAGACTTATTGTTTGAGTGCCTTTGCACACTTAGAATATCATCTACACTTATTTTCTAATGATGATATTAAATCATTTTGCTTACTGCTAACCTTAGAAATTTTTTGACATAATTTAAACATATTCTCTATAGTATATTTTAAATCATGAAATGAAATAGAATTATCACTAACCTGGATATCCTCAGCATCTGAATCATGTGAAGCTATTAATGCAACTTGTGCTTCGTCTTTGTCAGAATCTGATGATGAACTTACTTCATTTTCATCCCAAGCCAAGTATGTTCTTCGTGTGGGTTGATCCTTCTTTTCAAATTTTTCCTTCAGACCATGTTTCTTCTTTTGAACATTTGGACATTCTTAACTTGATGTGTCTAGGTTTTCCACATTCGAAGCATGTGATCTTTTGAGAAGAGGAGGACTCATTATTCCTTTGGAAAGGTCTGTTATTATTAAATTTCATACCTTTTCTTTTGAGAAACTTTCCAAAGTTCTTCACTAGAAGATTCATATTCCCATTATCTTCTTCTTAAGAATCTGCATCATAATCATATTTGATGCTTTCTTTTGCCTTTAGGGAAATGGATCGTATTTCTTCTCATGTTGTTCATATTCCTCCAAACGATTCAATTCCAACTCGTGTTCTTGGAGTTTTCCAAAGAGAGTTGCAAGAGTCATATTTGACAAACTCTTCTTCTCTGAAATAGCCGTAACCTTTGGTTGCCATGCTCTTGTGAGTGATCTTAGAACTTTCATGTTCAAGTCACTGTTTGAAAACTGTTTACCAAGAGCAATCAAATGGTTAATCAAATGAGTGAATCATTTTTGCATATCCAATACCTTTTCTCCTGGAAGCATTCTGAACATTTCATATTCTTGAGATAAAGTATTGATTTTTGATCTCTTGACTTCATCTGTTCCTTCATGAGTCACCATCAACGTATCCTATATTTCTTTCGATGTTGTACATGTTGAAACTCTGAAAAACTCATCCATGCCAAGAGCAGATGTAAGAATATTCATTCCTTTGAGATCATATTGAACCTTCTTCTTTTCTTCTTCATTCCAAGTGTTTTCTGGTTTTGGTTGTCTACTGTCTCCCACATCATTCATAGGTACAAACGGACCTTCTTCAATGACTTTCCATATTTCACCGTCTAATGACTTTATAAAAATTTTATCTTGATCTTCTAGAAGTTATAGTGGTCTCCATTGAAGTATGGTGGTCTGTTTATGTTGAATCCTTCACTAGTTCCATGATTGGAAGAGGATGCCATCTTTTCCCGGATCTTAGGAGCAAATTACCTAAACTTACGCTCTGATACCAATTGTTAGTCTAGATAGCAACCTCAGAGGGGGGGGGGTGAATCAGGTTTACCCGATTTTCGCCTTGATACTTTCTTACTCTTATCCTGGTTCACCTTCTATCCACCGAAGGCAACGTCCAGTCCCTCAAGAAAATCCCTTGAGGATTTTTCCACTATTGATCAAAATCTCTTACAAGTCCTTACACCAAGTACCTTAAGAATTTCTATCAACCACCTGTGAAAGTACACCACTTTCAACAGCCCCTGAAGGCACACCACTTTCAGTCCCTGAAAGTACACCACTTTCAGACCTTGAAGGCAAACCACCTTCAGTCTACACCCTGAAAGTACACCACTTTCAGTAACAACAACCCTTCACCGAGACCTACGGTGAATACTCAATCTACCAGAAGAGATGAAGAAGAGTTTTACACAATGGCTGTATCAATCCTTTAACATACAAGCGGATTGATCATGAGAATTATGCTTTAAGACTCTTAAGCATAAGAAGGCTTTCTTGATTCTGAGTTCCACAAGATATGAACAACTAGAGTGTTCTCTTATCAATGAAGATCATGAACTCAGAATTTAGGCTCTTTGAAAGTTTAAGTATCAAAAGACTAATGAATGAACAATTTTGGCAAAGCTTTGGCCTAATGATGTATTCTCATGTGATGTTTTGTTTCTGGACTCAAATGGACTTTATATAGGCAAAGGGAACGACCTTGAACCAATGCAACCCTTCCCAAAAGGTTTGAGACACAATGGTTCATGAAAAGATGCAACTTTTCGGGTATGTAATCGATTACATTCCTTAGGTAATCGATTACACTAAAAGCCGTTACTGTTTGAATTTCAAATTCAAACATGTAATCGATTACAAGCAAGAAGTAATCGATTACTTGCCTAGGTGTAATCGATTACCAGAAAGGTGAAATCAATTACACTTAAGTCCAATATCTAGAAACTTGAACTTTTAAGATCGGCTTGAGATATACTACTTCTTTTAACTTATGAAAACATTAAACTTGATTAGCTTAGATATTTTAAGGAGCCTTTATGCTTGAGAAGCCTTTAGAAGCTTAACTCACCTAAACTTAGACTTTTTGGTAGATGTTGAAACATATAGCACCGTTTCCTCTAAGTCTTCTTTTCTTCTTTTTGCCGATGAGTTTGTCGTCATCAAAACGTCAGCCAGGGTCAGGAGCAAGACCTTCTTCACAGCATCTAGACGAGAAGGCGTGGTCGTGGATGTTGTGGAAGGTGCGCGGCGAGGGCTGAGCGGCCACCATCTCCTCCTCCATCACCGACTCCGGCACCACCACCCCCAAATCGTGACGCGACAACAGCACAGAACCAGGCTGCGCATGCAACAATGGGCACCAGCCAGCCAGCCATGATTAGTATTTCTCAAAACGAGTGGAATCGGGGGCGTGGCACCATCGATGCCATTCAAAAACAAAACCAAGACCTCCAAGCTCAATTGGAGTACTTCCGTCAGTAGAAGGATCATAACATCACGAGTTACAGGGAGGCTAAAACTATTGTCGAGTTTCATCCTTTTATGGCGGTTGTTGTGATGGTTCCAATTCCAGGCGCACTGAAAACGTTAACACTTGAAACGAATTCAGGTGACTCTGATTCGAAAGAGCACTTACAATATTTTGTGATAAAAATGGTAACTAGTCAGGCGTCTGACGCGGTGAAGTGTCGCCTATTTCCTTCAAAATTCAAGGGAACGACGTTAGCTTGGTTTACCAAACTACCCATGCACTCAATAACAAGCTTCATGGATTTCTTGCATAAGTTTCTAATGCATTTTTCGGCGAGCATGGCGTAGACGGTTACCATAGCTGCGCTGTTTAACATTCGACAGGGCCCATCCGAGACAATCAAGCAGTACATGGCGAGGTTCAGCGCCACTGTCGTATGAATTGAGGATCCTCCTCAAGAAACATGTGCGGACGTCTTCAAGCAAGGGCTACGGGTGGGAACACTAAACAACAAATTGATCAAGCGCCCGCCACATGACATGGGAGAGCTCAGGGCGAGAATACAAGACTTCATATTTGAGGAAGAAGATGATGAGCATAAGCGAAAGAGGGATGCGTTGGACACCCCGAGAAGAAGGCAGGGGAGTAAGGGAAAACAATTTGATTTACAAACTCAGAAGGAGTCGCCAAGGCAGCAGGTGAGAAGGGGTCGCGTTGATTCGTATTATAATACCTCATTCACAAACCCAGGGTGATGCAACTATCAAGAATGCCCAGATTACGGGCGAAGGAAAGCACCTCCACGGCGGGTCAATGACTACTCGCTGGTTTAGGCTCGTTCCACGATTCCTCTGACAGTGGGTTTATCAAAAAAATTGGCAGACAACACCTAAACTAATCCTAGAAGGCCGCCGCAAAATGTTGGTACCAGAAAATGATGCGACTTCCACAAAACTCTAGGACATTATACAGATGATTGTGTGACCTTACAGAAAGATATTGAGAGGTTGATCAAAGCATGCCTCCTTAGTCAATTTGTCAGGCGAGACCCAGAGCCCCACTCTGATCGCCGGGGATATCGGGAAGTTGAGGTAGAAGAATTGGATGATGCAAACTCTCTGGGAGACCCATCTGTGTTATTAGAGATAGCAACCTGAGAGGGGGAGGTGAATAAGAGTTGCCCCGATTTTCGCCTTATTGAAAATGTTACTTTCAAGATAATGATGATCACGAAATGATTGTTGTGATTGCAGCGGAATTGAGCGTTGCTTGAAAGTAAAGATGAAGGATTGAAGAATTCACACATAGAATTTTATCCTCGTTCACCTTCTATCCACCGAAGGCTACGTCCAGTCCCTCAAGAAAACCCCTTGAGGATTTTTCCACTATTGATAAAAATCTCTTACAAGTTCTTAACCCAAGGACCCTAAGAATTTCTACCAATATCCTGTGAAAGCAAACCGCTTTCAACAGCCCCTGAAAGCAAACCACTTTCAGTTCCTGAAGGCAAACCACCCTCAGACCTTGAAGGCTAAACCACCTTCAATCAACATCCTTAAAGTATACCACTTTCAGTACCAACAACCCTTCACCGAATACCACGGTGAATACTCAATCTTACAGAAAGAGATGAAGAAGAGTTTACAATTGGCTGTATCAATCCTTTGACATACAAGTGGATTGATCATGAGAATTTATGCTTTAAGGCTTTTAAGCATAATATGATTCTGAGTTCCTCAAGATATGAACAACTAAAGTGTTCTTATAACCATGAAGATCATGAACTCAGAATTTAGGCTCTTGAAGGTTTAAGTTCTAAAAGATGAACTAATTTTGACAAAGCTTTGGCCTAATGTTGTATTCTCATGTGTTGTGTGTTGTCTCTTGTGTTCTGGACTCAAATGGACTTTATATAGGCAAGGGAAACGTCCTTGAACCATCACAACCCTTTTCAAAAGGTTTGGGACACAATGGTTCATGAAAGGATGCAACTTTTCGTTCTGGTAATCGATTACATCACTTAGTGTAATCGATTACACTAATAGCCGTTTCAGTTTGAATTTCAAATTCAAATATGTAATCGATTAATAGCAATGGGTAATTGATTACTTGCCTAGGTGTAATCGATTACCAGAAACCTGAAATCGATTACACTGAAGTCCAACTTCCAGAATCTTGATCCTTTGAGATCGGCTTAAGGTTTTCTACTTCTTTTAAGTTATGAAAACACTTAGCTTGATTAGTTTAGGTGTTTTAAAGAGCCTTTATGCTTTAATAGACCTTTAGAAGCATAACTCACCTAAACTAAGACTTCTAGGTATTTGATAGACTTTGTAGCGTTGTTTCCTCTAAGTCTTCTTTTCTTCTTTTTGTCGATGAGTTTGTCGTCATCAAAACCTCAGCCAGGGTCAGGAGCAAGACCTTCTTCACAATCTCCCCCTTTTTGATGATGGCAAACACATTCTTGATACTTGAAGATCATATATGAATTTCTGTTGAACAACTCCCCCTGTTTGATGTAATCTAGTATTGCTCTTGTATATCTCCCCCTTTCTAATGTACTTTTTGAATTCCTGCATATGATCTTAAAGAGCACAGCACCTTTTCTCCCCCTTTAGACTTCATCAAAAAGAAGAAAAGGCAAAAAATACAGGCATGCATCCATATGGTAGAAGCATTACAAACATAAGTAGTAGACATGGATAAATCCTAGTAGTAGATATAGAACTAGACTGGGACAAAGAATCCTCAGAGTTCTCAAAAGGGTCAAGGTCCTGGAGACTCTCAATTTCCTTACGCATGAAGGAGTGCACGGCCTCTATGCGATTTTCCACAAGCAGAAATCGAGATCGAATGGTATCTTCAAGTTGACCCAACTTTTGAGAAAGACGAAGTGACAGGATGTCCATTCGTTCAAGGTTGACCTTGGTTTCCTGTGAGAAATTTGAAGGAATGGCATAGAATGGAGACAGTCCAGCCGATGCAGCATTTGTTTGGACATCTATGCGGTATCGAGGATGCAAAAAGGGATCATTGGAGGAATCCCTTCGAGGAGTATTGATTGAGAGGAAACATTGGAGGGACGAGGAAGAGACTGATAATGAGATCGCAAGTGCACGATTTACTATCGCGTAATAAAAATGTTCAAACCCAAAGGATAGGTGTTCTTGTTAATATTAAGTTTAGTACTTAAACAGAAAAATAAAAAGATGTACTTGTTGAAAGTTTGTTTAAGGTAGCACATGGAAATAGCAATAAAATAGAAAAGATGATAGCAAATAAGCTTCTTGGGTTGGTTTACATAGTCTATATAATATGCTAGCAAGTTCCTACTTAATTTCTGAATTATAAATCTAATTTCATGATGCTATAGCCTAATTATCTACAAGTTAATTCCTTACACATTGTAGAACTTTCTTTCTAATTACTAAATTCAATTCCTTGCAACTTAGTTAACTAGAGAAGAAGATGAAGAAGAAATTCAGGCCAACATAAAGTTACGTCCTTCCTAATTCCTTAGTGAAGTATACTTATAACCTTTTTTAGATCCTAGGTCCCTTACTACTTACCAATTTCCATTCGAATAAGTAATAAGCAAGAAATCTTTTGCGCATAAGATGAATGAAGAGCAAGGAAATAAAACATGAAATAGAAGTAATATTCAGAAAGGTAAAAACAAACTAAAACATAAATATAAACTACTACAACCCAAGAAACTTAAAGAAGAATTAGCCAAGCATGGCTAAAAGAATCATTGAATTACCCTGGATAGGAGCTCAAGTTTGGCTTCCCACAATTCGTAGGAACAATGATCTTTGAGGGAAAAAGAGAGAATACTTGTTGTATTCTAAGATGGTGTGTTTTACAAGTGCAAATTTCCTCCCTATTTATAGCAAAAAATCTGGCCTCAGCAATTAAATCCCACTTCCAGGCCGAGGCCCAGCGCTTGAGCGCTGGGTTCTAGCGCTGCAGCGCTGGCTACTGATTCTTCAACTTCAAGCTTTTCCTTCCTTCTTCATGGTAGTGGGTTTTGATGGCCATAAAATGCCACTACTCAGCCTTGTTTAATTCTGAAACTCCTCCTCCACTATCATCAATCCTTCAACTTAATTTCCCATGTGCTCATTTGAAGAGAGTTGCTTCATATTCTTCTTTTCCACTTTTGGTCCTCTCTTGGTTAGAACTTCAATTCAAGCCCTTCAATTCTCTCAATCTTCACTTTTATCCCTCCACTCTTGAACTTTCACAAATTGGTCCTTGATTTCCTGAAACTTTACAAAGTGGTCCCTGGACAAAAATGATAACTAAACCAGCTTTTCCTAAAAATACAAAATAACTAGAAAAATTCCTAAAAATATAAAATAAAGCTAGAAAATCTAATAAAATATAATCTACATGCAAAATGCAAAATAAATATAAAATCTACATAAAAACAATAAAAAACCTGCATGAGACTCAAAAATAATAAAATAAAAAGACTAAAAAGACCCTAAAATTATCATATAAAATCCACTCATCAGAGACCCCATGGCGAATACAAGACTCGAGGAAGAAGATAGGTTGTGTATGTGGATAGGTAGGCAAAAAAAGCAAGAGACATATGCTGATTTTGTAGAGAAAATCGTGTGTGTAATCGATTATGACAGTTAGAGTAATCGATTACAGCAGTTTAAAATTTGAAAAATTTCAAATTTTGTGTATGTAATCGATTATAGCAGTTACAGTAATCGATTATGTAGGAGTTTCTACCAGGCACGAGGACTGAGAACAGGGATAATCGATTACAAGACCTATGGTAATCGATTACTAGGACATTTTTATAAGTTCTAGGCTCTAGAATCCTATGTAACACATTCTTAAATAAAAATTTGAGCACATAATCAATCTAAATGCATATAAACATATAATCATCACAAAGATTATGCAAATATCATGTTACTTTAAATGTCATGCTCATCTAATATGCCTAATTCTCTTCTAATCTTAAATAATGAATCTTTAGGAAGAGGCTTAGTAAAGATATCTGCTAATTGATTATGAGTATCCACAAATGAAATCTCAATGTCTTTCCTCATAACATGATCTCAAAGAAAATGATGTCTTATATCAATATGCTTAGTTCGAGAATGCATGATAGGATTTTTAGTGAGATTAATGGCACTTGTGTTGTCACATTTTATTGGAATGCAGCCCAGCTCTAAGCCATAATCTTTGAGTTGTTGTTTGAGCCATAGAGTTTGTGCACAACAACTTCCTGCAGCAATGTATTCTGCTTCAGCAGTACTTAGAGCAACACAAGCTTGTTTCTTACAAGACCAAGAAACAAGGGCATTTCCTAATAAGTGACAAGTACCACTTGTACTCTTTCTTTCAGTTTTACAACCAGCATAATTAGAATCAGAATAACCAATCAGATCACAAACACTCCCTTTGGGATACCACAAACCAACATTTGTAGTTCCTTTCAAATATTTGAAAATCCGTTTGACAGAACTCAAATGTGATTCCCTAGGAGATGCTTGATATCTAGCACATAGACACACACTAAACATAATATCAGGTCTACTTGCAGTTAAGTATAAAAGAGATCCGATCATACCTCTATATTTGGTAATGTCTACTTGAATACCGGATTCATCTTGATCTAGATATGTGTTAGACCACATTGGTGTGGCTATGGCTTTGCAATCATCCAAATCATATTTCTTTAATAATTCCTTGCAAAACTTTGATTGATTGATGAATATTCCATCATGTGATTGCTTAATTTGCAATCCTAGAAAGAAATTTAATTGCCCCATCATGGACATCTCAAATTCTTCTTGCATCATGGTAGAGAAATCCTTACAGAGAGATTCGTTAGTTGCACCAAAGATAATATCATCAACATAAATTTGAACTAATAAAGTATTACCTTTGGTTCTTTTGATAAACAAGGTTGTGTCATCCTTACCCTTTTGGAATCCTTTTTTCACAAAGGAATGTGCTTAATCTATCATACCATGCACGAGGGGCTTGCTTGAGACCATAAAGTGCCTTCTTTAATCTGAAGAAATGTGAAGGATACTTTGGATCTTCAAATATTTATTAATCACTTATAAAATGTTAATATAAAAAGCTTGTAAGATATGCACGCATAATTGGAATAATATAATTAAGTATATAGACGAAGTAATCTTTTAATAATGTTAAATTAAGTAAAAAATATCACGATGTAACTAAAATGGTTCTTTTGCTTTTGGGGGTTTTTTTTGGCTTTGATCTGTATAGGGAGGTTTACTTTGCCTGGGTCTTTGTATATTCTTTTTTTGGCTTGAGTCGCTGGCAATCTCTATCTGTTCTTTAGAGGTGGGGGTAGATGTTCCTCTTTCTTTGAGGTGGCTCTTGTGATGTTGTTTGGCTCTTCATTATATATCACTTTTTCCTTCTTCTTTCAAAAAAAAACTAACATAGTTCTTACTATCACAAGAAGAGGACATTAGATTGATTTTCACGAGAATTCACAGCTAATTTTGTAAGTATTAACTACGAATTTATATACATCCCAAATTTTATCTCTAAATAACCTTATAAGACTTAAATGTTTCTATAGACTAATATGTTTAAATTTTTCAAATAAGTCAATTGGAATATAATTTCAATATATTAAAATAAAAATATATTATAATAATTGTATAAATGAACTGGGCGAGCATTTCCCCTGGTGGCGAGCTACGAAGACTTCTGAAGACACACTTCGTTTACATACTTCAAGCTTGGTGTCTTGTGACTTGTGGACTGGGTGAGCACTCCGCCCAGTTAAGGACGACCTGGCGACCAAAGCAAGGACTAGAATGTGGCGAGCTGGGCAAGCCAAGAGGCAAAAGGCTGAGCCTAATGGGCCAACTTAGAGAGGCCTGGTGACCCCTATCACTTATTCTGGGGTTTAATGCTATTTATGACTTTTAAATGCTATTTATGGCTCCCCCTATAAATAGTCAGGGGGGCTCAAATAAAACTCCCTCTCTCTCTCTCTCTCACACACTTTTATCAACTAAATAAATTGAATACTTCATTCCCACCTTTACTCGTTATTCTTCCACCCCCTCCGATTGTTTTACCGGAACAATTGGTGCTGTCTGTGGGGAAAGGTAAATTAACCCCTGTGACCAGGAGGAACGAAGCTATGTCAGGCATCCAGACGAGAAGGCGTGGTCGTGGACGTGGTGGAAGGTGAGCGGCGAGGGCTGAGAAGCCACCGTCTCCTCCTCGATCCCCGACTCCGGCACCACCACCTCCAAATCGTGACGCGACAACAGCACAGAACCAGGCTGCACATGCAACGATGGGCTCCAGCCAGCCAGCCATGATTAGTATTTCTCCAAACGAGTGGAATCGGGTGCGTGGCACCATCGATGCCATTCAAAAACAAAACCAACACCTCCAAGCTCAATTGGAGTACATCCGTCAGTAGAACGATCATAACATCACGAGTTACAGGGAGGCTAAAACTGTTGTCGAGTTTTATCCTTTTATGGCGGCTATTGTGGCGGTTCCAATGCCAGACGCACTGAAAACGTTAACACTTGACACGAATTCAGGTGACTCTGATTCGAAAGAGCACTTACAATATTTGGTGTAGTTCTTACACCAAATACCTTAAGAATTTCTATCAATTTCCTGTGAAAGTATACCACTTTCAACAGCCCCTGAAAGCACACCACTTTCAGTTCCTGAAGGCAAACCACCTTCAGACCTTGAAGGCTAAACCACCTTCAATCAACACCCTGAAAGTACACCACTTTCAGTAACAACAACCCTTCACTGAGACCCACGGTGAATACTCAATCTGCCAGAAAGAGATGAAGAAGAGTTTACAATTTGGATGTATCAATCCTTTAACATACAAGCGGATAGATCATGAGAATTATTCTTTAAGGATCTTAAGCATAATAAGATTCTGAGTTCCTCAAGATATGAAAAACTAGAGTGTTCTCTTAACAATGAAGATCATGAACTCAGAATTTAGGCTCTTTGTAAGTTTAAGTGTCTAAAGACTTAATGAATGAACTATTTTGGCAAAGCTTTGGCCTAATGATGTATTCTCATGTGTTATTAGTTTCTGGACTCAAATGGACTTTAAATAGGCATGAGGAAACGTCCTTGAACCAATGCAACCGTTCCCAAATGGTTTGAGACACAATGGTTCATGAAAAGATGCAACTTTTCGTGTGTGTAATCGATTACATTACTTAGGTAATCGATTACACTAAAAGCCGTTGCAGTTTGAATTTCAAATTCAAACATGTAATCGATTACAAGCAAGGAGTAATCGATTACACCCAGACAAGTAATCGATTAACAGAAAGGTGAAATCGATTACACTAAAGTCCAATATCCAGAAACTTGAACTTTTAAGATCGGCTTGAGTTTTTCTACTTCTTTTAACTTATGAAAACATTAAACATAATTAGCTTAGATGTTTTAAGGAGCCTTTATACTTTGAGAAGCCTTTAGAAGCATAACTCACCTAAACTTAGACTTTATACTCACCTTTGAGAAGCCTTTAATTATGTAGCACTGTTTCGTCTAAGTCTTCTTTTCTTCTTTTTGCCGATGAGTATGTCATCATCAAAACCTCAGCCAGGGTCAGGAGCAAGACCTTCTTCACAATCTCCCCCTTTTTGATGATGGCAAACATATTCTTTGAACCTTGAAACTCATAAATGCTTCTTTGTTGAAAACTCCCCTTGTTTGATGTAATCCAATAAATCTCCCCCTTTCTAATTCACTTGTTGAATTCCTGCATATAGTCTTTAAAGAACACAGAACCTTTCTCCCCCTTTTGACTTCATCAAAAAGAAGAAAAGGCCAGAATCAGGCATACAACCATACAAGTGTATTTTTCAAAAATCATAGGGGTTGGGGGTAAATACGAAAAAGTGTGATAAACAATAACCAACATAATTAACAAAGCCACCCAAACATTGCAAAAGCTAAAAAGCATCCAACAAAGCAGTCAATGGTTTAAACTACGCTATTACAACCCAAAAAGAAAAAGATGTCCAACTAAAGCATAAAAAAAAGCTAAATATCATCGGAGTCATCAGATAAATCTGGAAAATTAAGAGGAGAGCGAGTCATGTTGTTGACACGAAGGCTAAGGCTATCCATATCAGCACGTAGAGTGGTGTACATGGACTCGACCCGGCCTTCCATGCGATCAATACGCTGGTTAATATGCTGCTTCATGTCTGCAAGATGAGATAGAATAAGCTGGGTAGAGGCATCAGCATCTGCAGAGGACGAAGGACAACTCTCAGAAGATGGAGGACAGAAGGCAGCAGGGGCAGGAGCCTGGGTAGTGTCAGGACCCAAATCAGATTTGTGCCGGAAGGTACCATCAACATCCCTAAAAATCCCCATTTTGTTCAAAATCTCCATGTCAATCCTCTGAGATTTTGCATCCATGACCTGAGCATATTCACCATTGGTAGAGACCCCGAAGTTCTTCAGGATGAGGGAAATCACAGGAGCAAAAGGAAGAGGACAAGTTCTGTCCTTCTGAAGCAACATGTGGATCATAACCCAGTTTGCCCAATTGTTAGATTCACTATGCTTCATCCCATACATGATTTGTAACTCCAAATCACTTATTTGAGCATGATTAGAGGACTGGGGTAAGAGAACATAACTCAGTAAGTAGTGAAGTAAACGGTTCTCCACACTGAGATATCCAACAACAAGGATATCCGTAGAACGATTGGCCTCCGTTCGTTACTTCTTCATCCGAGAAGCCAACAAATTCATCAAGCCCTTGATAGTCGAGTAAAGTTGGGAAGAGCAACCCTGCATTGATGAAGGAATTCATATCTCCATATTTCGGAGGAAGAATCAGCCTTTCAAGATTGTGAGCCAAGAATCGTTCCTTCTGTTCTTCGGTGACAAGGAGTCGAGATAGGTCAAGAGTATTCATGGAGAGGTTCTTGGAGCGATGCCTCTGTATTTGGTAATGTCTACATGAACACCGGACCCATCTTGATCTAGATATGTGTTAGACCCCATTGGTGTGGCTATGGCTTTGCAATCATCCAAATCATATTTCTTTAAAAGTTCCTTGCAAAACTTTTATTGGTTGATGAATATCCCATCATGTGATTGCTTAATTTGCAATCCTAGAAAGAAATTTAACTGTCCCATCATAAACATCTCAAATTCTTCTTGCATCATGTTAGAGAAATCCTTACATAGAGATTCGTTAGTTGCACCAAAAATAATATCATCTACATATATTTGAACTAATAAAGTATTACCTTTGGTTCTCTTGATAAACAAGGTTGTGTCAGCCTTACCCTTTTGAAATCCTTTTTCACAAAGGAATGTGCTTAATTTGTCATACCATGCACGAGGGGCTTGTTTAACACCATAAAGTTCCTTCTTTAACCTGAAGACATGTGAAGGGTACTTGGGATCTACAAATCGTGGAGGTTTCTTCACATAAACTTCTTCTTGAATGAATCCGTTCAGGAAAGCACTTTTAACATCCATTTGATATAATGGAAAGTTTAAAGAATAGGCATATGGCAACATAAGTCTTATGGCTTCCAACCTTGCTACTGGTGCATAGGTTTCATCAAAATCAATACCTTATTCTTGATTATATCCTTGTGCAACCAACCTAGCTTTGTTCCTGACAATAATACCATTTTCATCTAGTTTATTTCTGAACACCCACTATGTTCCTATGACATGCTTGTCAGTGGGCTTAGGAACAAGTTCCCAAACTTGATTCCTGTCAAATTGGTTTAGTTCTTCCTGCATTGCCACAACACAATACTCATCTTCAAGAGCATCATTAACTTTTGAGGGTTCTATTTGAGAGACAAAGGCCATGTTCAATACCGAATCAATTAAGCGTAGCCTTGTAGAAACACCTCTTGAAATATCACCAATGATATTATCAACTGGATGATCCCTGTGGGTTCTCCATTCCTTTGGTAGTTGATAAGAGTTATTTTCAATATGCTCTTCTTGTATTGAATCTTGATCCTTTTGCTTCTCAGATTCTTCATTGATAAAGCTATCTTCTTCATCATTATCTGGAAGATTGACTGTATCTTCTTTTGAAGAGTTAGACTCATCAAAGGAAACATGTATGGATTCTTCCATAGATAGAGTTTTCTTGTTAAAGACTCTATATGCTTTGCTTGTTAGGGAATAACCAAGGAATATACCTTCATCAGATTTTTCATCAAACTTACCAAGGTTTTCCTTTCCATTGTTCAAGACAAAGCATTTTGATCCAAAAGCATGTAGATGAGCAATATTTGGTTTCCTTCCTTTGTAGAGTTCGTAGGGGGTTTTCTTCAGAATAGGTCTAATAAGAACTCTATCGTGTTAGAACAGATAGCAACCTGAGAGGGGGGGTGAATCAGTGTTGCCCCGATTTTCGCCTTATCGAAATCGTTACTTTCAAGATAAAGATGATCACGAGATAATTGCTATGTTTGTAGCGAAATAGAGCAATGCTTGAAAGTAAGTATGAAGGATAAATAGAATCACACACAAGATTTGATCCTGGTTCACCTTCAATCCACCGAAGGCTACGTCCAGTCCCTCAAGAAAACCCCTTGAGGATTTTTCCACTATTGATAAAATTTCTTACAAGTTCCTAACCCTAGGACCCCAAGAATTTCTACCAACACCCTGTGAAAGTAAACCACTTTCAACAGCCCTTGAAAGCAAACCGCTTTCAGTTCCTGAAGGCAAACCACCTTCAGACCTTGAAGACTAACCCGCCTTCAATCGAAACCCTGAAAGTAAACCACTTTCAGTGACAACAACCCTTCACCGAAACCTACGGTGAAAACTCAACCTTACAGAATGGGATGAAGAAGATTTTACAATAGGTTGTATCAATCCTTTAACATACAAGTGGATTGATCATGAGAAATTATGCTTTAAGGCTTTTAAGCATAATACGATTCTGAGTTCCTTAAGATATGAACAACTAATGTGTTCTTATGAACATGAAGATCATTGACTCAGAATCTAGGCTCTTGAATGTTTAAGTTCTAAAAGAACTAATTTTGACAAAGCTTTTGGCCTAATGTGATTTTCTCATGTGTTGTGTGTTCTCTTGTGTGTGTTGTGTATGTTACATGTATGTTCTGTTTTCTGGACTCAAATGGACTTTATATAGGCAAGGGAAACGTCCTTGAACCATCACAACCCTTTCCAAAAGGTTTGGGACACAATGGTTCATGAAAAGACATATTTTTTCGTTCTGGTAATCGATTACCATACTTAGTGTAATCGATTACACTAATGACCGTTTCAGTTTGAATTTGAATTTCAAACATGTAATCGATTATCATTCATGAGTAATCGATTACTTGCCTTGGTGTAATCGATTACCATAAACCTGTAATCGATTACCCAGAAGTCCATTTTCCATAAACTTGTTTCTTTGAGAATGCCTTAAGGTTTTCTACTTCTTTTAAGTTATGAAAACACTTAGCATGATTAGATTAGGTGTTTTAAGAGCCTTTATGCTTTAATAAACCTTTGAAAGCATAACTCACCTAATACTAAGACTTCTAGACTATTGATGGACTTGAGTGCTTGATTCTTTGAAGTCTTCTTTTCTTCTTTTTGCCGATGAGTTTGTCGTCATCAAAACCACAGCCAGGGTCAGGAGCAAGACCTTCTTCACATATTGGAAACATAGCAAGCATTACTTACAGCATCGGCCCAGAAGTATTTTGGAAGATTAGATTCACTTAGCATGGTTCTTGCTAGTTCTTCAAGTAGTCTGTTCTTCCTTTCTACAACACCATTTTGTTGTGGTGTTCTTGAAGCAGAGAAGTTATGTGATATTCCATTCTCATCACATAATTCCTGATATTGATGATTTTGAAACTCTCCACCATGATCACTTCTAACAGAAGAGATCTTTAAAGCCTTTTTCATTTTGAACTAGCCTTACATATCTTTTGAATGCGTTGAAGGCTTCATTCTTATGAGGCAAGAACAATGTCCAGGTAAATCTAGAGAAATCATCAACAATAACAAGGGCATAATAGTTACCTCCAAAACTCTTAGTTCTTGATGGTCCGAACAAATCCATATGTAGTAATTGGAGAGGTCTTGTAGTGGAGACTATGTTCTTTGGCTTGAAAGATGTTCTGGTTTGCTTCCCCTTTTGACATGCATCACAAAGCTTGTCTTTCTCGAATCTTATCTTCGGAATACCAACAACTAGATCATGCTTGACAAGTTTATTTAAATGATCTATGTGTATATGAGCCAGTCTTATATGCCAAAGCCATGAATCACTATTATTCCTGGCCAAAAGGCATCTGACATTTGGTGGAATTTCATCCAAAGATATCATGAAGACCTTATTGACTTTATATCCGGCAAAACTTGATTTCGTTAGTTTTCACATCCTTTACCACACAGATATCATTAATGAAACCAACTTTCAAACCTTTGTCACAATTTTGACTGATACTTAGAAGATTGTGCATCAAACCATCAACATATAGAACTTTGTCGATGACTGTTTGAGGGGGTGTGCCTATTCTTCCAATACCAAGTATCTTTTCTTTTTGATTGTTTCCATATGTGACAAATCCCTTTTCTCTAGGTATAAGTAATGAGAACTTTGTTTTGTCTCCTATCATGTGTGATGAGCGGCCACTATCAAGATACCATAAGTCCTTTGCTGCTTTCAAGCACACCTACATGACAAAGTTCAGACATGGGTATTAGAAACCCAATATGCTTTGGGTCCTTCTAAGTTAGTGTTCTGCCTAACCCATATATATTCCCTTTTTGGTACTCCAACATTCTTCTAATAACATCTACTAGGGATATGTCCTATTTTGTTACAATAAGTACATGAATATTGGTTGTAACTAGATGTTTGCCTAGGAGAAGGATTGATCTTCTTAGGAGGTCTATCATAATTATTTTTCCTATTGTTCATACTCCTAAAAGAATTAGTCTTAGTATTTTCAGAAGATCCTTCCACTTTGTTTGTTTTTACAAACACAGTTTTCTTAACTTCTTTTGTCTTTGGATTAGATGTATATCCTAGTCCAGACTTATTGTTTGAGTGCCTTTGCACACTTAGAATATCATCTACACTTATTTTCTAATGATGATATTAAATCATTTTGCTTACTGCTAACCTTAGAATTTTTTTGACATAATTTAAACATATTCTCTATAGTATATTTTAAATCATGAAATGAAATAGAATTATCACTAACCTGGATATCCTCAGCATCTGAATCATGTGAAGCCATTAATGCAACTTGTGCTTCGTCTTTGTCAGAATCTGATGATGAACTTACTTCACTTTCATCCCAAGCCAAGTATGCTCTTCGTGTGGGTTGATCCTTATTTTCAAATTTTTCCTTCAGACCATGTTTCTTCTTTTGAACATTTGGACATTCTTAACTTGATGTGTCCAGGTTTTCCACATTCGAAGCATGTGATCTTTTGAGAAGAGGAGGACTCATTATTCCTTTGGAAAGGTCTGTTATTATTAAATTTCATACCTTTTCTTTTGAGAAACTTTCCAAAGTTCTTCACTAGAAGATTCATATTCCCATTATCTTCTTCTTAAGAATCTGCATCATAATCATATTTGATGCTTTCTTTTGCCTTTAGGGAAATGGATCGATATTTCTTCTCATGTTGTTCATATTCCTCCAAACGATTCAATTCCAACTCGTGTTCTAGGAGTTTTCCAAAGAGAGTTGCAAGAGTCATATTTGACAAACTCTTCTTCTCTGAAATAGCCGTAACCTTTGGTTGCCATGCTCTTGTGAGTGATCTTAGAACTTTCATGTTCAAGTCACTGTTTGAAAACTGTTTACCAAGAGCAATCAAATGGTTAATCAAATGAGTGAATCGTTTTTGCATATCCAATACCTTTTCTCCTGGAAGCATTCTGAACATTTCATATTCTTGAGATAAAGTATTGATTTTTGATCTCTTGACTTCATCTGTTCCTTCATGAGTCACCATCAACGTATCCTATATTTCTTTCGATGTTGTACATGTTGAAACTCTGAAAAACTCATCCATGCCAAGAGCAGATGTAAGAATATTCATTCCTTTGAGATCATATTGAACCTTCTTCTTTTCTTCTTCATTCCAAGTGTTTTCTGGTTTTGGTTGTCTACTGTCTCCCACATCATTCATAGGTACAAACGGACCTTCTTCAATGACTTTCCATATTTCACCGTCTAATGACTTTATAAAAATTTTCATCTTGATCTTCTAGAAGTTATAGTGGTCTCCATTGAAGTATGGTGGTCTGTTTATGTTGAATCCTTCACTAGTTCCATGATTGGAAGAGGATGCCATCTTTTCCCGGATCTTAGGAGCAAATTACCTAAACTTACGCTCTGATACCAATTGTTAGTCTAGATAGCAACCTCAGAGGGGGGGGGGTGAATCAGGTTTACCCGATTTTCGCCTTGATACTTTCTTACTCTTATCCTGGTTCACCTTCTATCCACCGAAGGCAACGTCCAGTCCCTCAAGAAAATCCCTTGAGGATTTTTCCACTATTGATCAAAATCTCTTACAAGTCCTTACACCAAGTACCTTAAGAATTTCTATCAACCACCTGTGAAAGTACACCACTTTCAACAGCCCCTGAAGGCACACCACTTTCAGTCCCTGAAAGTACACCACTTTCAGACCTTGAAGGCAAACCACCTTCAGTCTACACCCTGAAAGTACACCACTTTCAGTAACAACAACCCTTCACCGAGACCTACAGTGAATACTCAATCTACCAGAAAGAGATGAAGAAGAGTTTTACACAATGGCTGTATCAATCCTTTAACATACAAGCGGATTGATCATGAGAATTATGCTTTAAGACTCTTAAGCATAAGAAGGCTTTCTTGATTCTGAGTTCCACAAGATATGAACAACTAGAGTGTTCTCTTATCAATGAAGATCATGAACTCAGAATTTAGGCTCTTTGAAAGTTTAAGTATCAAAAGACTAATGAATGAACAATTTTGGCAAAGCTTTGGCCTAATGATGTATTCTCATGTGATGTTTTGTTTCTGGACTCAAATGGACTTTATATAGGCAAAGGGAACGACCTTGAACCAATGCAACCCTTCCCAAAAGGTTTGAGACACAATGGTTCATGAAAAGATGCAACTTTTCGGGTATGTAATCGATTACATTACTTAGGTAATCGATTACACTAAAAGCCGTTACTGTTTGAATTTCAAATTCAAACATGTAATCGATTACAAGCAAGAAGTAATCGATTACTTTCCTAGGTGTAATCGATTACCAGAAAGGTGAAATCGATTACACTTAAGTCCAATATCCAGAAACTTGAACTTTTAAGATCGGCTTGAGATATACTACTTCTTTTAACTTATGAAAACATTAAACTTGATTAGCTTAGATATTTTAAGGAGCCTTTATGCTTGAGAAGCCTTTAGAAGCATAACTCACCTAAACTTAGACTTTTTGGTAGATGTTGAAACATATAGCACTGTTTCCTCTAAGTCTTCTTTTCTTCTTTTAGCCGATGAGTTTGTCGTCATCAAAACCTCAGCCAGGGTCAGGAGCAAGACCTTCTTCACAGCATCTAGACGAGAAGGCGTGGTCGTGGATGTTGTGGAAGGTGCGCGGCGAGGGCTGAGCGGCCACCATCTCCTCCTCCATCACCGACTCCAGCACCACCACCCCCAAATCGTGACGCGACAACAGCACAGAACCAGGCTGCACATGCAACAATGGGCACCAGCCAGCCAGCCATGATTAGTGTTTCTCCAAACGAGTGGAATCGGGTGCGTGGCACCATCGATGCCATTCAAAAACAAAACCAACACCTCCAAGCTCAATTGGAGTACTTCCGTCAGTAGAAGGATCATAACATCACGAGTTACAGGGAGGCTGAAACTGTTGTCGAGTTTCATCCTTTTACGGCGGCTGTTGTGACGGTTCCAATTCCAGGCGCACTGAAAACGTTAACACTTGAAACGAATTCAGGTGACTCTGATTCGAAAGAGCACTTACAATATTTTGTGATAAAAATGGTAACTAGTCAGGCGTCTGACGCGGTGAAGTGTCACCTATTTCCTTCAACATTCAAGGGAACGACGTTAGCTTGGTTTACCAAACTACCCATGCACTCAATAACAAGCTTCATGGATTTCTTGCATAAGTTTCTAATGCATTTTTCGGCGAGCATGGCGCAGACGGTTACCATAGCTGCGCTGTTTAACATTCGACAGGGCCCATCCGAGACAATCAAGCAGTACATGGCGAGGTTCAGCGCCACTGTCGTATGAATTGAGGATCCTCCTCAAGAAACATGTGCGGACGCCTTCAAGCAAGGGCTACGGGTGGGAACACTAAACAACAAATTGATCAGGCGCCCGCCACATGACATGGGAGAGCTCAGGGCGAGAATACAAGACTTCATATTTGAGGAAAAAGATGACGAGCATAAGCGAAAGAGGGATGCGTTGGACACCCCGAGAAGAAGGCAGGGGAGTAAGGGAAAACAATTTGATTTACAAACTCAGAAGGAGTCGCCAAGGCAGCAGGTGAGAAGGGGTCGCGTTGATTCGTATTATAATACCTCATTCACAAACCCAGGGTGATGCAACTATCAAGAATGCCCAGATTACGGGCGAAGGAAAGCACCTCCACGGCGGGTCAATGACTACTCGCCGGTTTAGGCTCATTCCACGATTCCTCTGACAGTGGGTTTATCAAAAAATTTGGCAGACAACACCTAAACTAATCCTAGAAGGCCGCCGCAAAATGTTGGTACCAAAAAATGATGCGACTTCCACAAAACTCTAGGACATTATACAAATGATTGTGTGACCTTACAGAAAGATATTGAGAGGTTGATCAAAGCAGGCCTCCTTAGTCAATTTGTATGGCGAGACCCAGAGCCCCACTCTGATCGCCGGGGATATCGGGAAGTTGATGTAGAAGAATTGGATGATGCAAACTCTCTGGGAGACCCATCTGTGTTATTAGAGATAGCAACCTGAGAGGGGGAGGTGAATAAGAGTTGCCCCGATTTTCGCCTTATTGAAAATGTTACTTTCAAGATAATGATGATCACGAAATGATTGTTGTGATTGCAGCGAAATTGAGCGTTGCTTGAAAGTAAAGATGAAGGATTGAAGAATTCACACACAGAATTTTATCCTGGTTCACCTTCTATCCACCGAAGGCTACGTCCAGTCCCTCAAGAAAACCCCTTGAGGATTTTTCCACTATTGATAAAAATCACTTACAAGTTCTTAACCCAAGGACCCTAAGAATTTCTACCAATATCCTGTGAAAGCAAACCGCTTTCAACAGCCCCTGAAAGCAAACCACTTTCATTTCCTGAAGGCAAACCACCCTCAGACCTTGAAGGCTAAACCACCTTCAATCAACACCCTGAAAGTATACCACTTCCAGTACCAACAACCCTTCACCGAATACCACGGTGAATACTCAATCTTACAGAAAGAGATGAAGAAGAGTTTACAATTGGCTGTATCAATCCTTTGACATACAAGTGGATTGATCATGAGAATTTATGCTTTAAGGCTTTTAAGCATAATATGATTCTGAGTTCCTCAAGATATGAACAACTAAAGTGTTCTTATAACCATGAAGATCATGAACTCAGAATTTAGGCTCTTGAAGGTTTAAGTTCTAAAAGATGAACTAATTTTGACAAAGCTTTGGCCTAATGTTGTATTCTCATGTGTTGTGTGTTGTCTCTTGTGTTCTGGACTCAAATGGACTTTATATAGGCAAGGGAAACGTCCTTGAACCATCACAACCCTTTTCAAAAGGTTTGGGACACAATGGTTCATGAAAGGATGCAACTTTTCGTTCTGGTAATCGATTACATCGCTTAGTGTAATCGATTACACTAATAGCCGTTTCAGTTTGAATTTCAAATTCAAATATGTAACCGATTAATAGCAATGGGTAATTGATTACTTGCCTAGGTGTAATCGATTACCAGAAACCTGAAATCGATTACACTGAAGTCCAACTTCCAGAATCTTGATCCTTTGAGATCGGCTTAAGGTTTTCTACTTCTTTTAAGTTATGAAAACACTTAGCTTGATTAGTTTAGGTGTTTTAAAGAGCCTTTATGCTTTAATAGACCTTTAGAAGCATAACTCACCTAAACTAAGACTTCTAGGTATTTGATAGACTTTGTAGCGCTGTTTCCTCTAAGTCTTCTTTTCTTCTTTTTGTCGATGAGTTTGTCGTCATCAAAACCTCAGCCAGGGTCAGGAGCAAGACCTTCTTCACAATCTCCCCCTTTTTGATGATGGCAAACACATTCTTGATACTTGAAGATCATATATGAATTTCTGTTGAACAACTCCCCCTGTTTGATGTAATCTAGTATTGCTCTTGTATATCTCCCCCTTTCTAATGTACTTTTTGAATTCCTGCATATGATCTTTAAGAGCACAACACCTTTTCTCCCCCTTTAGACTTCATCAAAAAGAAGAAAAGGCCAAAAATACAGGCATGCATCCATACAAGTATATATTGCGAAATAAAGCATGGGAATGGGGGTAAAGATGTAAAACAAGGATAAAAACCATAACCAATACTTATATTATATATATGGAAGCAAATGCATAAGTTACATATGGTAGAAGCATTACAAACATAAGTAGTAGAGATGGATAAATCCTAGTAGTAGATATAGAACTAGACTGGGACAAAGAATCCTCAGAGTTCTCAGAAGGGTCAAGGTCCTGGAGACTCTCAATTTCCTTACGCATGAAGGAGTGCACGGCCTCTATGCGATTTTCCACAAGCAGAAATCGAGATCGAATGGTATCTTCAAGTTGACCCAACTTTTGAGAAAGACGAAGTGACAGGATGTCCATTCGTTCAAGGATGACCTTGGTTTCCTGTGAGAAATTTGAAGGAATGGCATAGAATGGAGACAGTCCAGCCGATGCAGCATTTGTTTGGACATCTATGCGGTATCGAGGATGCAAAAAGGGATCATTGGAGGAATCCCTTCGAGGAGTATTGATTGAGAGGAAACATTGGAGGGACGAGGAAGAGACCCCATGGCGAATACAAGACTCGAGGAAGAAGATAGGTTGTGTATCTGGATAGGTAGGCAAAAAAAGCAAGAGACATATGCTGATTTTGTAGAGAAAATCGTGTGTGTAATCGATTATGACAGTTAGAGTAATCGATTACAGCAGTTTAAAATTTGAAAAATTTCAAATTTTGTGTATGTAATCGATTATAGCAGTTACAGTAATCGATTATGTAGGAGTTTCTACCAGGCACGAGGACTGAGAACAGGGATAATCGATTACAAGACCTATGGTAATCGATTACTATGACATTTTTATAAGTTCTAGGCTCTAGAATCCTATGTAACACATTCTTAAATAAAAATTTGAGCACATAATCAATCTAAATGCATATAAACATATAATCATCACAAATATTATGCAAATATCATGTTACTTTAAATGTCATGCTCATCTAATATGCCTAATTCTCTTCTAATCTTAAAGAATGAATCTTTAGGAAGAGGCTTAGTAAAGATATCTGCTAATTGATTATGAGTATCCACAAATGAAATCTCAATGTCTTTCCTCATAACATGATCTCGAAGAAAATGATGTCTTATGTCAATATGCTTAGTTCGAGAATGCATGATAGGATTTTTAGTGAGATTAATGGCACTTGTGTTGTCACATTTTATTGGAATGCAGCCCAGCTCTAAGCCATAATCTTTGAGTTGTTGTTTGAGCCATAGAGTTTGTGCACAACAACTTCCTGCAGCAATGTATTCTGCTTCAGCAGTACTTAGAGCAACACAAGCTTGTTTCTTACAAGACCAAGAAACAATGGCATTTCCTAATAAGTGACAAGTACCACTTGTACTCTTTCTTTCAGTTTTACAACCAGCATAATCAGAATCAGAATAACCAATCAGATCACAAACACTCCCTTTGGGATACCACAAACCAACATTTGTAGTTCCTTTCAAATATTTGAAAATCCGTTTGACAGAACTCAAATGTGATTCCCTAGGAGATGCTTGATATCTAGCACATAGACACACACTAAACATAATATCATGTCTACTTGCAGTTAAGTATAAAAGAGATCCGATCATACCTCTATATTTGGTAATGTCTACTTGAATACCGGATTCATCTTGATCTAGATATGTGTTAGACCACATTGGTGTGGCTATGGCTTTGCAATCATCCAAATCATATTTCTTTAATAATTCCTTGCAAAACTTTGATTGATTGATGAATATTCCATCATGTGATTGGTTAATTTGCAATCCTAGAAAGAAATTTAATTGCCCCATCATGGACATCTCAAATTCTTCTTGCATCATGTTAGAGAAATCCTTACAGAGAGATTCATTAGTTGCACCAAAGATAATATCATCAACATAAATTTGAACTAATATCATCAACTTTGGTTCTTTTGATAAACAAGGTTGTGTCATCCTTACCCTTTTGGAATCCTTTTTTCACAAAGGAATGTGCTTAATCTATCATACCATGCACGAGGGGCTTGCTTGAGACCATAAAGTGCCTTCTTTAATCTGAAGACATGTGCAGGATACTTTGGATCTTCAAATATTTATTAATCACTTATAAAATGTTAATATAAAAAGCTTGTAAGATATGCACGCATAATTGGAATAATATAATTAAGTATATAGACGAAGTAATCTTTTAATAATGTTAAATTAAGTAAAAAATATCACGATCTAACTAAAATGGTTCTTTTGCTTTTGGGGTTTTTTTTGGCTTTGATCTGTATAGGGAGGTTTACTTTGGCTGGGTCTTTGTATATTCTTTTTTTGGCTTGAGTCGCTGGCAATCTCTATCTGTTCTTTAGAGGTGGGGGTAGATGTTCCTCTTTCTTTGAGGTGGCTCTTGTGATGTTGTTTGGCTCTTCATTATATATCACTTTTTCCTTCTTCTTTCAAAAAAAAACTAACATGGTTCATACTATCACAAGAAGAGGACATTAGATTGATTTTCACGAGAATTCACAGCTAATTTTGTAAGTATTAACTACGAATTTATATACATCACAAATTTTATCTCTAAATAACCTTATAAGACTTAAATGTTTCTATAGACTAATATGTTTAAATTTTTCAAATAAGTCAATTGGAATATAATTTCAATATATTAAAATAAAAATATATTATAATAATTGTACAAATGAACTGGGCGAGCATTTCCCCTGGTGGCGAGCTACGAAGACTTGTGAAGACACACTTCATTTACATACTTCAAGCTTGGTGTCTTGTGACTTGTGGACTGGGTGAGCACTCCGCCCAGTTAAGGACGACCTGGCGACCAAAGCAAGGACTAGAATGTGGCGAGCTAGGCAAGCCAAGAGGCAAAAGGCTGAGCCTAATGGGCCAACTTAAAGAGGCCTGGTGACCCCTATCATTTATTCTAGGGGTTTAATGCTATTTATGACTTTTAAATGCTATTTATGGCTCCCCCTATAAATAGTCAGGGGGGCTCAAATAAAACTCCCTCTCTCTCTCTCTCTCTCTCTCTCTCTCTCTCACTTTTATCAACTAAATAAATTGAATACTTCATTCCCACCTTTACTCGTTATTCTTCCACCCCCTCCGATTGTTTTACCAGAACAATTGGTGCTGTCTGTGGGGAAAGGTAAATTAACCCCTGTGACCAGGAGGAACGAAGCTATGTCAGGCATCCAGACGAGAAGGCGAGGTCGTGGACGTGGTGGAAGGTGAGCGGCGAGGGCTGAGCAGCCACCGTCTCCTCCTCGATCCCCGACTCCGGCACCACCACCTACAAATCGTGACGCGACAACAGCACAGAACCAGGCTGCACATGCAACGATGGGCTCCAGCCAGCCAGCCATGATTAGTATTTCTCCAAACGAGTGGAATCGGGTGCGTGGCACCATCGATGCCATTCAAAAACAAAACCAACACCTCCAAGCTCAATTGGAGTACATCCGTCAGTAGAAGGATCATAACATCACGAGTTACAGGGAGGCTAAAACTGTTGTCGAGTCTTATCCTTTTACGGCGGCTGTTGTGGCTGTTCCAATGCCAGACGCACTGAAAACGTTAACACTTGAAACGAATTCAGGTGACTCTGATTCAAAAGAGCACTTACAATATTTGGTGTAGTTCTTACACCAAATACCTTAAGAATTTCTATCAATTTCCTGTGAAAGTATACCACTTTCAACAGCCCCTGAAAGCACACCACTTTCAGTTCCTGAAGGCAAACCACCTTCAGACCTTGAAGGCTAAACCACCTTCAATCAACACCCTGAAAGTACACCACTTTCAGTAACAACAACCCTTCACTGAGACCCACGGTGAATACTCAATCTACCAGAAAGAGATGAAGAAGAGTTTACAATTTGGATGTATCAATCCTTTAACATACAAGCGGATAGATCATGAGAATTATTCTTTAAGGCTCTTAAGCATAATAAGATTCTGAGTTCCTCAAGATATGAAAAACTAGAGTGTTCTCTTAACAATGAAGATCATGAACTCAGAATTTAGGCTCTTTGTAAGTTTAAGTGTCTAAAGACTTAATGAATGAACTATTTTGGCAAAGCTTTGGCCTAATGATGTATTCTCATGTGTTATTAGTTTATGGACTCAAATGGACTTTAAATAGGCATGAGGAAACGTCCTTGAACCAATGCAACCCTTCCCAAAAGGTTTGAGACACAATGGTTCATGAAAAGATGCAACTTTTCGTGTGTGTAATCGATTACATTACTTAGGTAATCGATTACACTAAAAGGCGTTGCAGTTTGAATTTCAAATTCAAACATGTAATCGATTACAAGCAAGAAGTAATCAATTACACCCAGGCAAGTAATCGATTACCAGAAAGGTGAAATCGATTACACTTAAGTCCAATATCCAGAAACTTGAACTTTTAAGATCGGCTTGAGTTTTTCTACTTCTTTTAACTTATGAAAACATTAAACATAATTAGATTAGATGTTTTAAGGAGCCTTTATACTTTGAGAAGCCTTTAGAAGCATAACTCATCTAAACTTAGACTTCTAGGTAAATGTTTAATTATGTAGCACTGTTTCATCTAAGTCTTCTTTTCTTCTTTTTGCCGATGAGTATGTCATCATCAAAACCTCAGCCAGGGTCAGGAGCAAGACCTTCTTCACAATCTCCCCCTTTTTGATGATGGCAAACACATTCTTTGAACCTTGAAACTCATAAATGCTTCTTTGTTGAAAACTCCCCTTGTTTGATGTAATCCAATAAATCTCCCCCTTTCTAATTCACTTGTTGAATTCCTGCATATAGTCTTTAAAGAACACAGAACCTTTCTCCCCCTTTTGACTTCATCAAAAAGAAGAAAAGGCCAGAATCAGGCATACAACCATACAAGTGTATTTTTCAATAAATCATAGGGGTTGGGGGTAAATACGAAAAAGTGTGATAAACAATAACCAACATAATTAACAAAGCCACCCAAACATTGCAAAAGCTAAAAAGCATCCAACAAAGCAGTCAATGGTTTAAACTACGCTATTACAACCCAAAAAGAGAAAGATGTCCAACTAAAGCATAAAAAAAAGCTAAATATCATCGGAGTCATCAGATAAATCTGGAAAATTAAGAGGAGAGCGAGTCATGTTGTTGACACGAAGGCTAAGGCTATCCATATCAGCACGTAGAGTGGTGTACATGGACTCGACCCGGCCTTCCATGCGATCAAAACACTGGTTAATATGCTGCTTCATGTCTGCAAGATGAGATAGAATAAGCTGGGTAGAGGCATCAGCATCTGCAGAGGACGAAGGACAACACTCAGAAGATGGAGGACAGAAGGCAGCAGGGGCAGGAGCCTGGGTAGTGTCAGGACCCAAATCAGATTTTTGCCGGAAGGTACCATCAACATCCCTAAAAATCCCCATTTTGTTCAAAATCTCCATGTCAATCCTCTGAGATTTTGCATCCATGACCTGAGCATATTCACCATTGGTAGAGACCCCGAAGTTCTTCAGGATGAGGGAAATCACAGGAGCAAAAGGAAGAGGACCAGTTCTGTCCTTCTGAAGCAACATGTGGATCATAGCCCAGTTTGCCCAATTGTTAGATTCACTATGCTTCATCCCATACATGATTTGTAACTCCAAATCACTTATCTGAGCATGATTAGAGGACTGGGGTAAGAGAACATAACTCAGTAAGTAGTGAAGTAAACGATTCTCCACACTGAGATATCCAACAGCAAGGATATCCCTAGAACGATTGGCCTCCGTTCGTTACTTCTTCATCCGAGAAGCCAACAAATTCATCAAGCCCTTGATAGTCGAGTAAAGTTGGGAATAGCAACCCTGCATTGATGAAGGAATTCATATCTCCATATTTCGGAGGAAGAATCAGCCTTTCAAGATTGTGAGCCAAGAATCGTTCCTTCTGTTCTTCGGTGACAAGGAGTCGAGATAGGTCAAGAGTATTCATGGAGAGGTTCTTGGAGCGATGCCTCTGTATTTGGTAATGTCTACATGAACACCGGACCCATCTTGATCTAGATATGTGTTAGACCCCATTGGTGTGGCTATGGCTTTGCAATCATCCAAATCATATTTCTTTAAAAGTTCCTTGCAAAACTTTGATTGGTTGATGAATATCCCATCATGTGATTGCTTAATTTGCAATCCTAGAAAGAAATTCAACTGTCCCATCATAAACATCTCAAATTCTTCTTGCATCATGTTAGAGAAATCCTTACATAGAGATTCGTTAGTTGCACCAAAAATAATATCATCTACATATATTTGAACTAATAAAGTATTACCTTTGGTTCTCTTGATAAACAAGGTTGTGTCAGCCTTACCCTTTTGAAATCGTTTTTCACAAAGGAATGTGCTTCATTTTTCATACCATGCACGAGGGGCTTGTTTAAGACCATAGAGTGCCTTCTTTAACCTGAAGACATGTGAAGGGTACTTGGGATCTACAAATCCTGGAGGTTGCTTCACATAAACTTCTTCTTGAATGAATCCGTTCAGGAAAGCACTTTTAACATCCATTTGATATAATGGAAAGTTTAAAGAATAGGCATATGGCAACAGAAGTCTTATGGCTTCCAACCTTGCTACTGGTGCATAGGTTTCATCAAAATCAATACCTTATTCTTGATTATATCCTTGTGCAACCAACCTTGCTTTTTTCCTGACAATAATACCATTTTCATCTAGTTTATTTCTGAACACCCACTATGTTCCTATGACATGCTTGTCAGTGGGCTTAGGAACAAGATCCCAAACTTGATTCCTGTCAAATTGGTTTAGTTCTTCCTGCATTGCCACAACCCAATACTCATCTTCAAGAGTATCATTAACTTTTGAGGGTTCTATTTGAGAGACAAAGGCCATGTTCAATACCGAATCAATTAAGCGTAGCCTTGTAGAAACACCTCTTGAAATATCACCAATGATATTATCAACTGGATGATCCCTGTGGGTTCTCCATTCCTTTGGTAGTTGATAAGAGTTATTTTCAATATGCTCTTCTTGTATTGAATCTTGATCCTTTTGCTTCTCAGAGTCTTCATTGATAATGCTATCTTCTTCATCATTATCTGGAAGATTGACTGTATCTTCTTTTGAAGAGTTAGACTCATCAAAGGAAACATGTATGGATTCTTCCATAGATAGAGTTTTCTTGTTAAAGACTCTATATGCTTTGCTTGTTAGGGAATAACCAAGGAATATACCTTCATCAGATTTTTCATCAAACTTACCAAGGTTTTCCTTTCCATTGTTCAAGACAAAGCATTTTGATCCAAAAGCATGTAGATGAGCAATATTTGGTTTCCTTCCTTTGTAGAGTTCATAGGGGGTTTTCTTCAGAATAGGTCTAATAAGAACTCTATTGGAAACATAGCAAGCAGTACTTACAGCATCAGCCCAGAAGTATTTTGGAAGATTAGATTCACTTAGCATGGTTCTTGCTAGTTCTTCAAGTAGTCTGTTCTTCCTTTCTACAACACCATTTTGTTGTGGTGTTCTTGAAGCAGAGAAGTTATGTGATATTCCATTCTCATCACATAATTCCTGAAATTGATGATTCTGAAACTCTCCACCATGATCACTTCTAACAGAAGAGATCTTTAAAGCCTTTTCATTTTGAACTAGCCTTACATATCTTTTGAATGCGTTGAAGGCTTCATTCTTATGAGGCAAGAATAATGTCCAGGTAAATCTAGAGAAATCATCAACAATAACAAGGGCATAATAGTTACCTCCAAAACTCTTAGTTCTTGATGGTCCGAACAAATCCATATGTAGTAATTGGAGAGGTCTTGTAGTTGAGACTATATTCTTTGGCTTGAAAGATGTTCTGGTTTGCTACCCCTTTTGACATGCATCACAAAGCTTGTCGTTCTTGAATCTTATCTTCGGAATACCAACAACTAGATCATGCTTGACTAGTTTATTTCAATGATCTATGTGTATATGAGCCAGTCTTATATGCCAAAGCCATGAATCACTATTATTCTTGGCCAAAATGCATCTGACATTTGGTGGAATTTCATCCAAAGATATCATGAAGACCTTATTGACTTTATATCCGGAAAACTTGATTTCTTTAGTTTTCACATCCTTTACCACATAGATATCATTAATGAAACCAACTTTCAAACCTTTGTCACAAAGTTGACTGATACTTAGAAGATTGTGCATCAAACCATCAACATATAGAACTTTGTCGATGACTGTTTGAGGGGGTGTGCCTATTCTTCCAATACCAAGTATCTTTTCTCTTTGATTGTTTCCATATGTGACAAATCCCTTTTCTCTAGGTATAAGTAATAAGAACTTTGTTTTGTCTCCTGTCATGTGTGATGAGCGGCCACTATCAAGATACTATAAGTCCTTTGCTATTTTCATGCACACCTACATGACAAAGTTCAGACATGGGTATTAGGAACCCAATATGCTTTGGGTCCTTCTAAGTTAGTGTTCTGCCTAACCCATATATATTCTGTTTTTGGCACTCCAACATTCTTGTAATAACATCTACTAGGGGTATGTCTTATTTTGTTACAATAAGTACATGAATATTGGTTGTAACTAGATGTTTGCCTAGGAGAAGGATTGATCTTCTTAGGAGGTCTATGATAATTATTTTTCCTATTGTTCATACTCCTAAAAGAATTAGTCTTAGTATTTTCAGAAGATCCTTCCACTTTGTTTGTTTTTACAAACACAGTTTTTCTTAACTTCTTTTGTCTTTGGATTAGATGTATATCCTAGTCCAGACTTATTGTTTGAGTGCCTTTGCACACTTAGAATATCATCTAACTTTTGTTTTCCTGTATTGAAGTTTATGAACCCTTTGTTGAAGATTATCTATCTTTTCTTCTAGAGAACTACACTTAGTGCATTCATGTGAAATGTCTAACTTAGATTTCACTATGTCTAATTCCTCTTGTAGATTTCTACACTTATTTTCTAATGATGATATTAAATCATTTTGCTTACTGCTAACCTTAGAAATTTTTTGACATAATTTAAACATATTCTCTATAGTATATTTTAAATCATGAAATGAAATAGAATTATCACTAACCTGGATATCCTCAGCATCTGAATCATGTGAAGCCATTAATGCAACTTGTGCTTCTTCTTGGTCAGAACCTGATGATGAACTTACTTCATTTTCATCCCAAGCCAAGTATGCTCTTCGTGTGGGTTGATCCTTCTTTTCAAATTTTTCCTTCAAACCATGTTTCTTCTTTTGAACATTTGGACATTCTAACTTGATGTGTCCAGGTTTTCCACATTCGAAGCATGTAATCTTTTGAGAAGAGGAGGACTCATTATTCCTTTGGAAAGGTCTGTTATTATTAAATTTCATACCTTTTCTTTAGAGAAACTTTCCAAAGTTCTTCACTAGAAGATTCATATTCCCATTATCTTCTTCTTAAGAATCCGCATCATAATCATCTTTGATGCTTTCTTTTGCCTTTAGGGAAATGGATCGATATTTCTTCTCATGTTGTTCATATTCCTCCAAACGATTCAATTCCAACTCGTGTTCTTGGAGTTTTCCAATGAGAGTTGCAAGAGTCATATTTGACAAACTCTTCTTCTCTGAAATAGCCGTAACCTTTGGTTGCCATGCTCTTGTGAGTGATCTTAGAACTTTCATATTCAAGTCACTGTTTGAAAACGGTTTACCAAGAGCAATCAAATGGTTATTCAAATGAGTGAATCGTTTTTGCATATCCAATACCTTTTCTCCTGGAAGCATTCTGAACATTTCATATTCTTGAGATAAAGTATTGATTTTTGATCTCTTGACTTCATCTGTTCCTTCATGAGTCACCATCAACGTATCCCATATTTCTTTCGATGTTGTACATGTTGAAACTCTGAAAAACTCGTCCATGCCAAGAGCAAATGTAAGAATATTCATTCCTTTGAGATCATATTGAACCTTCTTCTTTTCTTCTTCATTCCAAGTGTTTTCTGGTTTTGGTTGTCTACTATCTCCCACATCATTCATAGGTACAAACGGACCTTCTTCAATGGCTTTCCATATTTCACCGTCTAATGACTTTATAAAGATTTTCATCTTGATCTTCCAGAAGTCATAGTGGTCTCCATTGAAGTATGGTGGTCTGTTTATGTTGAATCCTTCACTAGTTCCATGATTGGAAGAGGATGCCATCTTTTCCCGGATCTTAGGAGCAAATTACCTAAACTTACGCTCTGATACCAATTGTTAGTCTAGATAGCAACCTGAGAGGGGGGTGAATCAGGTTTACCCGATTTTCGACTTGATACCTTCTTACTTTCAAGATGAATGTAAATGCAAACAATTGCAGCGGAAATAAGCGTTGCTTGAAAGTAAAGATGAAGGGTAGAAGAATTCAAACACAGAAATTTATCCTGGTTCACCTTCTATCCACCGAAGGCTACGTCCAGTCCCTCAAGAAAATCCCTTGAGGATTTTTCCACTATTGATAAAAATCTCTTACAAGTTCTTACACCAAGTACCTTAAGAATTTCTATCAATTTCCTGTGAAAGTATACCACTTTCAACAGCCCCTGAAAGCACACCACTTTCAGTTCCTGAAGGCAAACCACCTTCAGACCTTGAAGGCTAAACCACCTTCAATCAACACCCTGAAAGTACACCACTTTCAGTAACAACAACCCTTCACTGAGACCCACGGTGAATACTCAATCTACCAGAAAGAGATGAAGAAGAGTTTACAATTTGGATGTATCAATCCTTTAACATACAAGCGGATAGATCATGAGCATTATTCTTTAAGGCTCTTAAGCATAATAAGATTCTGAGTTCCTCAAGATATGAAAAACTAGAGTGTTCTCTTAACAATGAAGATCATGAACTCAGAATTTAGGCTCTTTGTAAGTTTAAGTGTCTAAAGACTTAATGATTGAACTATTTTGGCAAAGCTTTGGCCTAATGATGTATTCTCATGTGTTATTAGTTTCTGGACTCAAATGGACTTTATATAGGCATGAGGAAACGTCCTTGAACCAATGCAACCCTTCCCAAAAGGTTTGAGACACAATGGTTCATGAAAAGATGCAACTTTTCGTGTGTGTAATCGATTACATTACTTAGGTAATCGATTACACTAAAAGTCGTTGCAGTTTGAATTTCAAACTCAAACATGTAATCGATTACAAGCAAGAAGTAATCGATTACTTGCCTGGGTGTAATCGATTACAAGCATGATAAGTCTTTGTAGAGGTCCATGCAGTGCTTTTTCCAAGTAGAGGGATGTTCCTAAGCATGATAAACATTGAGAAGTTAATAATTCTATTTTTGACAAGATCAATACTTAGCGAAATTGTTATTTATCAAAATATAATACTTCATTAAATTATTTGATTCTAACAATCTCCCCCTTTTTAATAATGACAATTTCTTTTTGAGAAAAAGTTTTTGAGAGGAATAAATTTTTAAAAACATCCTCCCCCTGAGTTTAAGATTTCTTTAAAAATTACTCCCCCTAAATGCGTGCTCTGCTTTTTCATTCTCAGTTATTCTTCTCCCGCTTTGGTATTATCAAAAAAAAAATAGAGTAATGCAGATAAGACAAGAGTAAGAAGACGAAGGAGATAACCATTAGAATAGAGTAAATTAAAACAAGACAAAGAGAAAGAAAAGTAAGAGTCAGGGAGAGAGAGATGGCTTCAATTTCTCAAAGAACAGTTTCATTGTGTCCTGCAGCCGGTCAAAGCGGGTGTCCATGGTGGTGGTGAGGTTGTGCTGCATGGAATCAAGACAGTCATGCACATCATCATGAAGATCACGCCTCTCTTGAGAGGTGATAGCACGAACTTCCTGAATCTCTTGAGCGAGCATTGTGACCAATGCACGAATGTCAGCCTGCTTACTGGGAGCAGAAGGTAACTGCTTGGAAGTGGAGGTATCATGGACCTGCGGTGACAAGAACCGATGGAAAAATTGGAGTGAAAGGCTCCACAGTAGGTATCAGTGGAGATGGATGAATGCAGGGCCAAACGAAACCATAGGTCTTCATCATGGTTGGCAGGACAGGAAAGAGGACCAATGTCCAGGTCTTGAAGTTCAGTACCAAGGGATCTACTCGACCAGACAAATGAAGAGGAATGTAGGCCACATGAGTGACACCAGAGACGGTCAGCTGCCAATCGAAGTGGAAGAACATGTTGCACGGAGGCAGAGACTGAACAAGCTAAAGGTCATGGCATCCAGTGAAGATCCACAAACCTGCATTGAAGCAAAAAGGCAAACCAAGAACCTGTAGACACACATCTGGAAGCATGTGTTCATTTTGTGCAGTTGTGGGATGCTTGCGTTTTCCCAAGGCGGATCGAGATCGACGAGGAAATCTGGGCATTAAGGAGATCCGGTTGTGAGAAGGAGAATAGTGTCCAGCTGAGGCAATGAAGGAATTGGACCTGACCATTTTGATATGGTGATGCATGCAGTGAGTGGATGGAGGTGGACCATGAAAGGAGTAAGCCGGAAGTGTTGGCATAAGATCTAGATCCAAATCCTTATGTAAGGGGGTAAGTCTTGAGGAATTGAAGGTTACAGTTGGTGATCTTTATCTAGATCTAGATCCCCTGGTTTAGGGCTCTAGTGAATAGGGGGAGTGGAAAGCAGTTTCTTTAATTCTTTGAAGGCCTCCTCAGCCTCGTTGGTCCTTTCAAAGTTCCCTCCCTTCTTCAATATTTGGTACAAGGGTAGTGCTCGGAGGACCGCCCTGGGGAGGAAATGACCGACTGTTGCGATCCTCTCGGCTAGGTGCTGGACTTCTTTGATGTTGTTCGAACTCTTCATCTGCTGGATAGCTTTGCATTTGTCGGGATTGGCTTCGATTCCCCAGAGGGTCAGCATAAACTTGAGAAATTTCCCGGACTTGAATCTGAATGTGTAATTCTCAGGGTTTAATCGGAGGTTGTACTTGTGCTGTTGGTCGAAAACTGCTGCCAGATCCGCGGCATGGTTCCCTCCTTTCTTCGTTTTGATGATGATGTCATCGATGTACACCTCGACCGCCTTCCCCATTAGATTGCCGAATACCTTGGTTATCATTCTCTGGTAGGTGGCTACCACATTCTTAAGCCCAAAGGGCAGCATGGTGTAGCAATAAGTGCCTTGGTTTGTGATAAACACTATTTTCTCCTCGTCCCTTTAGTTCATAGGTATCTTATTGTACCCCGAGTAGGCATCCATCAGTGAGAGGTACTCGTATCCGGAGGAGTTGTCAACTAGGGCGTCTATGCTCGGTAGGGGGAATGGGTCCTTCGGACAAGCTTTGTTGAGGTTGGTGTAATCAATGCACATGCGCCATTTCCCGTTTTCCTTTTTAACCAGGACCACATTGGAAAACCAAGTGGTGTACTTGGCTTCCCTGATGATCACGGCCTTCAGCAGCTCGAAAGTCTGTTGGCGGATTACCTCCTGCTTCTCCGCACTTACTTGTCTTTTTTTTTGTGAGACCGGACGGTGCTTGGGGTCAAAAGTGAGATGATGCAAGAAGAAGCAGGGATCCACCATGAGCATGTCTGAGGCGGACCAGGCTAAGAGGTCATAGTTGGATCGAAGAAGCTTCTTCATTCACAGGAGCTCCTCGTCAGGGAGTTTGGTGGCTATTTTTGTCATCTTGGTGGGATCCTTGTTCAGTTGGAGCAGTCTAGAGTCTCTGTGTGGGTGCACCCTTTGGCCTTCATCTGAGTGGTCAGCCTGGGGGTCAAAATCTATGAGATAAAAGGCTTCGTGGCGCCTTTCCCAGGGTTTCTTGGTACATTTGTCCCGGCCTAGCAGTGGCTCCTTCTGGGCTCGTTCTTCCCTAGCCATTCTGCAGCTGGCCGTGTAGCAGCACCTGGCAAGTTCGAGACTTCCTCGAATAGAGATGACCTTTCTGTTGTATGGATACTTCAGCATGAGGTACAGAGTGGAGATGACCGCCTTAAGCATGTGTTGCTCTAAGTACTGCAGAAGCAGAGTATATTGTTGCAGGAAGTTGTTGCGCACAAACATTATGGCTCAAACAACAACTAAAATATTATGGCTTAGAGTTGGGCTATATTCCTATCAAGTGTGACAATACCAGTGCAATTAACCTTACCAAAAACCCCATCATGCACTCTAGAATGAAGCATATTGACTCTTCGAGATCATGTCATGAGAAAAGATATAGAAAATTATTTTGTAGACACACATAACCAATTAGCTGATATTTTCACTAAACCTCTTACTAAAGATTCTTTCTTTAAAATTAGAAGAGAATTAGGTATATTAGATGATCTTGATGTTTGATTATGTGTTTACATGTCTGTTTCTCTGAAAATATGCTCCAAAATATGGTTCTCAGACTAAGTAATCGATTACACCTTTTCTGGTAATCGATTACCCAAGAAAATTTGGCCCAGATTTTAAAACAGAGATTTCAAGTAATCGATTACACATAACCTGTAATCGATTAACATAAGAATTCCGATCTGTAAGACCCTCTATTTTTAGTATTTATGTTTTGGTCTCTAAACTACTTGGTAGTTTCAGTTTGGTCCTTGGTTGACCGTTTGATTGACTTTATTATTATTGGAATGAGCTTTGTGTTAGTTGAATTGTTTTGTATTTATCATGAAAATTTTGGAAGAATAAATATAATTTTTTTTTTAAAACTGTTAGAAAATATATCTTCTAGTGTGAGTATTTTGGGTTAAACTATTTTAGTAACCTATATTAAATATATATATTAAAGAAATGTTTTACTATATGTACGTAAATAGTATTTATTATAACTGATTATTTTATTATTAAAGGAAAAAGAAAAAAAGAAAATTATATATATGTATATATATCGCAGATATATTTATTTAAATATATTTTGTTTTTGTTAGTTTTTGGTTGAGATCATATTTTGAACACAAATTGTATTTTATCTTATTACAAAATTAAGGAGATTTGATTTGAAAATTAAGATGAGCATATTACCTATTTTTATGTGATATACTAATAGCTGTTTTTTTCTCTGTTTTAATTAATTATAGTTTTGTTTTGGTAAGTTTTTATATATATAATAACAGTAACTTACCATACCAGACGTGTATGCTAATATATATATATATATATATATATATATATATATAAAATTTTGTCTTATTATATATTAATTGGTTAATTGGATTATGAACCTAGTTAAACTATATTAGATTGTGTTTTATCCTATCAAGATTGTGCTTGAATTATAAAATTAAGATATGAATATTGGTTTAAGAGATTGAGAAAAAAAACTGAAATATCATATTCCCCTTAAATAACAAATTCAACTCTCTCTCTCTCAACTCTCTAGCATCACTCGTTTGTTCCTTGCTTTGTCTTCTGCAAGCTTGGAATTATGCAAGTGCATGTGATATTTGCTCGCACCAGAAGTTAATCCTTATTCCTTAATGCAAACTTGATAGAGCAAGAAATTGTGCAAGTTGTTTTACGTCTTGTTAATCTTCATCTCAATCAAGTTCTGCATTTTTAAAGCATGGGAAGTGTGATGCAGATAATGATTTCTTCCGGGGGATGGATTGGAGTAGTATTTTGTAAATACACACGGTTGGACGCGGAGCCGATGCGATTCCACGTTCGAAGGTAAGGGTAACTCGGTCTTAGTGTATCGAGTCATGCATGCCTTATATTGAATTGCTTGTGTTTGATATTTTTTTCTTGCCTTGAATGATGGTGATATCCTTGATGAAAGTTATTGTTGTATTTTGGACTTTGTTTTGGACTTGTTATTGATGTTGTAACCTGTGATATATGTTTAATATGTTGTTGAGGTTTTGGGAGAAAATAAATTGGGTTACTTTGATATGGGACGATGGGACGATGTGATGAGTCTTAACCTCAAGTGTATGATGAGGTGAGTTTAATCCCAGTGGAATCTGCCCTGAGACTTGCGGGTGATAGGATGGGTTAGACATTTGAGAGGAGTTTAATCCTTGTGGAATCGGCCCTGAGACATGCGGGTGATAGGATGGGTTAAATCTCCAGTGAAACCGCCCTGAGATTGAGGGAGTTTAATTGAGGGACTAACAAGCCGTTGAGGAATTTAACTTGAGATGAATGGTTACGTTTGATATTCGCTTTTGATGTTGTACTTGCTATAATTATATCTATTCCCAATATAATAATCTTCTGCTGCTAAGTTTAGTAAATTTTCTTCTGTTTTGGTATATTTATGCATGTTGCTTGATGTTGCTTATGATGTTTGTTTAATGAGTTAACCCTTTCTGTTTGCTATTTGTTGTTTGGGCGCTCAACGCTAGAGACTGACAGGACGAAGAGTTTCATATCTTAAAGAAAATTATGGAATCAGAGTGCGCAGCGGAAACGTTGGGGAAATCTGAAGAAGATTATTAATGCTTGGAGGACTTCAGTTGTTTTTTTTAGTCCGTTTAACGTTGTTGTATTATTATTCGTTTCCTCTTCCGCATAGTTATTATTATTCTATAGGATTATGTTAAATAATAATTATTGAGCGCCGAAAATTCTTTTGAGAAATTGAGTTACTTTGAGAGAGGTTTATTAATTTCCGCTTATTCACTATGTGACCCTCAATCCAAAATTGGGGCGTTACACGGTCCACGTGTTTTTCCAGAGAGTTTAAGTAATCGATTACTCAAAGGGTAGTAATCAATTACCACAATATTTTGGCCTACGAAAATTTCCAGAGAATTCTGGTAATCGATTTCCATATTATGTAATCGATTACCTATTCGAAGCTTGTGTTTCTTTTCATTATTTAACCGTCTGTAATCGATTACCCAACTGGCTATAATCGATTACACATTCGAAACAGGCATATATCTGAACCAAAATTCCTTTCCCTCCTATTCTTTTTGAAATTCAAAATTCCCAAAAATTGTCAAGTAATCGATTACATAACCACTGTAATCGATTACATACACGGTCAATATAAACAAATAATTTTATTCATATCATAACTCTCTTACAGACACAAGTTCCTCTCATCTTCAACCTCTTAGCCTAAATATCTTGAACATTCTATCCTCCTACTTCCTATCATGGCTTCTGGTTCTCATCCATCAAATTCCACCTCTCCTGCAAATACTCCAAGGCGATAGACAATCCATGATTCCTATGTTAATCATCGCTATCGAGTGGATATTCAGAGAAACGATGTGTCTGCTGGTTTATCTCCATTCTATGCGATTCCTTCACATTGCTCTCAAGAAACTCGAGTCATTCTTGAACGCATGGACATCTTGGCCCTTCGTCTGACACAATGATTGGGTCATTTAGAAGACACCATTCGTTCTCAACTTATTCTTCTGGAAAATCGAATAGAGTCTGTGAATGGCTTTTTGCGTCAAGAAATCGACAAACTCAAAGAACTTGATGTGTCGAAAATGTCTGAGGATTCTACTGATGTCTAGTTTCATAAGTGTCTCACTACTATAATAGGTTCTGGTTTGAGTTGTAATAAGCATCAACTTAAGTACCATGTAGTGTGTTTGTTTATTTGCTTCTATTAAGTGTGTAAACTCCTACAACTATGTTAAATATATATATATATATATATATATATATATATATAAAAGTTATGATACTTGTTTTTGGGTTAATGGTTTACTGGGTCCCTGTAGTTGCACTAAGTTTGCTATAAGTCCCCGCCGGAGACCGGAGCTCCGGTGAGTGCATATTTGGCATGCTGACTGGATTAATGAAGATGATGTGGATTTTATTAAATTTAAATAAAAACAGGTCAGAAATAATAGAAACCCTAAATCCCCAAATTAAAACCCCTCACCCTCAATTCCTTAATTTACACTTGATTATTATCCCCAAATCAACCCTTTAACTTACAAATCAAAATTAGAAACTAAAAACCCCAAAATTCCTTAACCTTTCTTCACTTTCTAGACACCAACTTTCTCTTTCCCCACACAGAATTAGACGAGTCAGAAAGAAAAACAAAGCTATTCTTCCTGGATGTATATTCTTTTTGTCTTTTCCTTGATCATTTAGAAATGAAAAGTTGTGTTTTTTGTGACTTGGTTTGGTTGGATCATTATGCAGGTTGCTAGGTTGTTCGGGCCAGCCATCTTTGAAGCTTCGAAGCTGAAAGTTTTATTGTTAGGAGTCGACCAAAATAATCACCCGGGAAATCTTCCAAAGACTTACACGCTAACTCACCGTTCACGTTCTTGTTTTGAAATTCCTGGCACATTGGTTTATCATTCACTGCTTTGTTTGCAGCAATGGCACTGGACTTATCTGAGCAACCAGTGCTGGTAAACAAGGATTTGGTGAAATCTCGTGAGGCCTTGAACCTCTGAGCCAGCCAGAATTGCTTGCTCTGTTTGCTCTGTTTTGGCTTCTTGGACCAATATTCCTTTGGAAGATCGTTTCCCATTTCGTCGATTTGATTGGACCATTGAAATCGATACCCAGGTGGGTTTTCATCGCATGTGGTGGTGGCATTTGTGGTGTGGTACCGAAAGCTTATGCTTTCAAGCAATGATCGTGATCTTACAAATCCAATTGGGGTGTGAGAATTTTGAAGGGACTTGGAAGAACAGATACTGGGTTAGGAATTTTTGGGGTTTTTAGTTTCTAATTTTGATTTGTAAGTTAAAGGGTTGATTTGGGGATAATTATCAAGTGTAAATTAAGGAATTTGGGGGTGAGGGGTTTTAATTTGGGGATTTAGGGTTTCTATTATTTCTGACCTGTTTTTATTTAAATTTAATAAAATCCACATCATCTTCATTAATCCAGTCAGCATGCCAAATATGCACTCACCGGAGCTCCGGTCTCCGGCGGGGACTTATAGCAAACTTGGTGCAACTACAGGGACCTATTGCAAACTTTTTTCCGGCCAGGGACCAATTCCAAATCTTGCTGCAACTACAGGGACCCAGTAAACCATTAACCCAAAAACAAGTATCATAGTTATATTGCTTGTTAGCCTGAATGGAATATTCTTGGCCTTTTCTTCTTTTTGATGATGTCAAAAGGGGGAGAAAGGTCTTGTGCTTTTAAAGATCATTTACAGGGAATGCTACAAGTGGAACAAAAAGGGGGAGTTGCATCCGATAGGGGGATTTCTGATATAACAACAACGATGATCTTCAAAGACTAAAGCATGTGTTTGCCATCATCAAAAAGGGGGAGATTGTGAAGAAGGTCTTGCTCCTGACCCTGGCTGAAGTTTTGATGACGACAAACTCGTGAACAAAAAGAAGAAAAGAAGACTTAGAAGAACCAGTGCAACATGTTTCAAGCAACCTCAAGGGTTCAAGCTTTAACTAAGTCTTACATGTTTAGGTAAGTTATGCTTCTAAGTTCTCTTTTAGTATGAAGGCTCAAATATAAAAGTAACATATTGAGTTTAACCTTTTTCATAAGATAAAAGTGATAGAAAAACTCAAGTTGAACTTAAAGTTTCATTATCTAGAAAATGGACTTGAGTGTAATCGATTACACCCTTAAGGTAATCGATTACACAAAGGCAAGTAATCGATTACAGCTTGCTTGTAATCTATTACATGTTTGAATTTGAAATTCAAACAGCAACCGTCACATAGCGTAATTGATTACCTAAGTACTGTAATCAATTACATGCTTGACTAGTTGCATTATTTCATGAACCATTGTGTCTCAAAATGTTTGGGAAGCATTGTGATGGTTCATGGATGATCTCTTATGCCTATAAATAGTCCGTTAAATCTCAAAAACGAAACACACATGACATAGGCCAAAAATGCACTTGAACAACAATTTCATATACAATTAAAACCTTTGTTCTACAACTTTCAATAGCCTATATTCTGAGTTTCTTATTCTTCATTGTAAAAAGAACACTTATGATGTTCAACTATTGAAGAACTCAGAATAAGAAAGAGCCTTCATATGATAAGTGCCTAAAAGCATAACTTCTACATTCAATCTGTTCTATGTTAGAGGATTGAATCAGCCGTGTAGAAATTCTTCTTCATCTTCATTCTGGTTGAGTGAAAGATTCACCGTAGGGTTCGGTGAAGGTTGCTTGTCTGACAGTGGTTTGCTTTCAGGTTCTGAAAGTGGTGTGCTTTCAGGTTGTTGATAGAAATTCTTAAAGTCCTTGGAGTAAGCACTTGTAAGAAGTTTTTATCAATAGTGGAAAAATCATCAAGGGTTTTCTTGAGGGACTGGACGTAGCCTTCTGTGGTTTGAAGGTGAACCACGATAAATTCTGTGTGTGATTTCTTCTAACCCTCATCTTTTACTTTCAAGCAATGTTTATTTCCGCTCCAATCACAATCATCATTCGTGAATACCTTTATCTTGAAAGTAACAAGTTTTGTCAAGGCGAAAATTATGCAAACCTGATTCACCCTCCCCCCTCTCTCTCAGGTTGCTATCTATACTTACAATTGGTATCAGAGCGTAAGTTTAGGTAATTTTCTCCTAAGATCCGGGAAAAGATGGCATCCTCTTCCAGTCATGGTACTAGTGAGGGATTCAACATAAACAGGCCACCATACTTCAATGGAGACCACTATGAATTCTGGAAAATCAAGATGAAAATCTTCATAAGGTCATTTGATGTGGAAATATGGAAAACCATTGAAGAAGGTCTGTTTATACCAATGAATGAAGTGGGTGATAGAACACAACCAAAACCAGAAAACACATGGAGTGAAGAAGAAAAGAAGAAAGTTCAATATGACCTTAAAGGCATGAACATTCTTACATCTACTCTTGGCATGGATGAATTCTTCAGAGTATCTACATGCAAAACTTCAAAAGAAATATGGGATACATTGATGGTAACCCATGAAGGAACAGATGAAGTCAAGAGATCAAAAATCAATACCCTATCACAAGAATACGAGATGTTCAGAATGCTCCCTGGTGAAAAGGTATTGGATATGCAAAAACATTTTACTCATTTGACTAACCATTTGATTGCACTTGGTAAAGAATTTTCCAGGAGTGATCTAAACATGAAAGTACTAAAATCACTTACAAGAGCATGGCAACCAAAGGTTACGGCAATATCTGAAAAGAAGAGTTTATCTAATATGACTCTAGCAACTCTCTTTGGAAAACTCCAAGAACATGAATTGGAGTTAAATCATCTAGAAGAACATGAACAACATGAGAAGAAGTATCGGTCCATCTCTCTAAAAGCAAAGGAAAACATCAAAGAGGAATATGATGCAGATTCTGAAGAGGACGTCATTGAAAATATGAACCTTCTTGTGAAAAATCTTGGAAAGCTATTCAAAAGGAAAGGTATGACATTTAACAATAATAGAACTTTCCAAAGGAATAGTGAACCTTCCTCCTCTCATAAATTCACATGCTTTGAGTGTGGAAAACCTGGACATATCAAACTAGGGTGTCCAAAACTTCAAAAGAAGAAACATGGATTAAAAGATAAGTTTGAAAAGAAAGATCCAACTTCACGAAGAGCCTACATTGCATGGGATGAAAATGAAGTAAGTTCTTCATCCGACTCTGAAAAGGAAGAAGCACAGATTGCTTTAATGGCCTCTCATGACTCAGATGATGAAGATATCGAGATTAGTAGAAATGGTATTTCATTTCATGATTTAAAATTTGACATAGAAAATGTGTTTAAATTATGTCAAAGTTTCTCTAAAGTAAGCAGTAAACAAAATGCTATTATCTCTTCATTAGAAATTAAGTGTAAAACTTTACAGAATGAATTAGATGTAGTAAAATCAAAATTAGACATTCCACATGAATGCACTAAGTGTGATTCATTAGAAGAGAAAATAGACAATCTTCAACAAAGAGTTCATAACTTCAATATAGGAAAGCAAAAACTAGATGATATCCTAAGTGTAAAAAGACACTCAAGAAATAAAGTTGGATTAGGATACACATCTAAGTCAAAGGCAAAAGAAGTTAAGAAAACTATCTTTGTTAAACCAAACAAAGGAGAAGAAACCTCAAAACATGAGAATACAAGATCTTCTAAAACTATGAACAATAGAAAGAATTATCATTAGAGATATTCTAAGAAGATCAATCCTATTCCTAGGCATGCCTCAGGTTACAATAAATATTCATGTACTTATTTTAATAACATAGGACATACTCCAAATAGGTGCTATTACAAGAATGTAGGAGTACCAAATAAGGAGTACATGTGGATTAAGAAAGTCATTAACAATGAAGGACCCAAAGTACATTGGGCACCTAACACCCAAGTTTAAAATATGTTTTGTAGGTGTGCATGAAAGCAGCAAGCAACTTATGGTATCTTCACAGTGGCTGCTCATCACACATGACAGGAGACAAAACAAAGTTTTCATATCTGATGCCCAGAGAAAAGGGTTATGTCACATATGGTAATAATGAGAAAGGGAAAATACTTGGCATTGGAAGGATAGGTACGCCACCTCAAGCTATCATAGATAAAGTTCTCTATGTTCATGGGCTGAAGCATAACCTGCTGAGTATTAGTCAACTATGTGACAAAGGCTTGAAAGTTGGTTTTATAAATGATATATGTGTGGTGAAAGATGTGAAAACCCGAGAAATCAAGTTCTCAAGATATAAGGTTAATAAAGTCTTCATGATATCTTTGGATGAAATTCCATCCAATGTTAGATGCTTACGAGCCAAGAACAACAATGATTCATGGCTTTGGCATAGAAGACTGGCTCACATCCACATGGATCATTTAAATAAACTAGTCAAGCATGATCTTGTTATTGGTCTTCCAAGGATAAGATTCGAAAAGGATAAGCTTTGTGATGCATGTCAGAAAGACAAGCAAACTAAGGTATCATTCAAACTCAAGAATATAGTTTCAACTACAAGACCTCTCCAACTACTTCACATGGATTTATTTGGACCATCAAGGACCAGAAGTTTTGGATGTAATTATTGTGCTCTTGTAATTGTTGATGATTACTCAAGATATACTTGGACTATATTCTTATCTCATAAGAATGAAGCCTTTAATGCCTTTAAGAGATATGCAAAGCTTGTTCAAAACGAAAAGTCTTTAAACATTTCCTCTATAAGAAGTTACCATGGTGGAGAGTTTCATAATCATTTATTCCAGGAATTATGTGATGAAAGTGGAATTTCACATAACTTCTTTGCTCTAAGAACACCACAACAAAATGGTGTTGTAGAAAGGAAGAACAGGTCACTAGAGGAACTAGCAAGGACTATGCTAAGTGAATCCAATCTTCCTAAATACATTTGGGCTGATGTAGTAAGTACTGCATGCTATGTATCCAACAGAGTACTCATAAGGCCCATACTGAAGAAGACTCCTTATGAATTGTACAAAGGAAGAAAACCCAACATTGCTCATTTGCATGCTTTTGGATCAAAATGCTTCATCTTGAACGGTAAGGAAAACCTTGGTAAGTTTGATGAAAAATATGATGAAGGTATATTCCTTGGGTATTCTCTGACAAGCAAAGCATATAGAGTCTTCAACAAGAAAACTCTAGTTGTTGAAGAATCAGTTCATGTCTCTTTTAATGAGTCTAACTCTTCAAATGAAGATAAAACTGCTTTTCCTGATTATGATGAGGAAGAAAACATAATCAAGGATGACCATCATAAGAAAATGGAGCAAGAATTAGAACCGATAGAACAAGTTGAAGGTGCCACTTAAGAGTTGCCAAAAGAATGGAGAACACACAGGGATCACCCATTGACAACATCATAGGTGACATATCAAAAGAAGTTTCAACAAGACTACGCTTAAATGATTCAGTCTTAAACATGGCCTTTGTTTCTCAAATAGAACCTTATAAGGTAAATGATGCTTTAGAAGATGAGTATTGGATAGTAGCAATGCAAGAGGAGTTGAACCAATTTGAAAGAAATCAAGTATGGGAATTGGTTCCTAAGCCTATTGATAAACATATCATTGGAACAAAGTGGGTGTTTAGAAACAAGTTAGATGAAAATGGTATTATAGTCAGAAACAAGGCAAGGCTGGTAGCACAAGGATATAATCAAGAAGAAGGAATAGATTTTGACGAAACCTATGCACCAGTTGCTCGTTTGGAAGCCATAAGACTTTTGTTGGTGTATGCTTGCTCTTTAAACTTTCCATTATATCAAATGGATGTTAAAAGTGCTTTCTTAAATGGATACATTCAAGAAGAAGTATATGTGAAGCAGCCACCAGGGTTTGAAGATTCTAAATATCCTTCACATGTATTCAAGTTGAAGAAAGCCCTTTATGGTCTAAAGCAAGCTCCCCGAGAATGGTATGACAGACTAAGTACATTTCTCTACGAGAATGGATTTCAGAAGGGTAAAGCTGATACGACACTATTCATCAAGAAGACCAAAGGTAATACGTTATTAGTTCGAATTTATGTAGATGATATTATTTATGGTTCCACTAACGAAAATTTGTGCAAGGAATTCTCAAACATGATGAAAGAAGAATTTGAAATGTCTATGATGGGAAAGCTAAACTTCTTCTTAGGATTTCAAATCAAGCAATCTAAAGACGGAATATTCATAAATCAATCCAAATTCTGCCAAGAGCTCTTAAATAAATATGATTTGGATGATTGCAAAGCCATAGCTACACCAATGGGGTCAAATACTTATCTAGATCAAGATGAGTCCGGTATTCCAGTGGATATTACCAAATACAGAGGTATGATCGGATCTCTTCTTTATTTGACAGCTAGTAGACCTGATATTATGTTCAGTGTATGTCTATGTGCTAGATATCAAGCATCTCCCAAGGAATCTCTTTTAAGTTCTGTTAAAAGGATTTTCAAATACTTGAAAGGAACTTCAAATGTAGGTTTGTGGTATCCCAAAGGAGGTGTCTGTGGTTTGATTGGATATTCTGACTCAGATTTTGCTAGATGCAAAACTGAGAGAAAGAGCACAAGTGGTACTTGTCACTTACTAGGAAATGCTCTTATTTCTTGGTCTTGTAAGAAACAAGCATGTGTTGCTCTAAGTACTGCAGAAGCAGAGTATATTGCTGCAGGAAGTTGTTGTGAAGAAGGTCTTGCTCCTGACCCTGGCTGAGGTTTTGATGACGACAAACTCATCGGCAAAAAGAAGAAAAGAAGACTTAGAGGAAACAGCGCTATAAAGTTCATCATTTACCTAGAAGTCTTAGTTTAGGTGAGTTATGCTTCTAAAGGCTTCTCAAAGCATAAAGGCTCCTTAAAACATCTAAACAAATCAACCATAATGTTTTCATAACTTAAAAGAAGTTGAAAAACTTAAGCCGATCTTAAAAGATCAAGTTTCTGGAAGTTGGACTTTAGTGTAATCGATTTCAGCTTTCTGGTAATCGATTACACCTAGGCAAGTAATCGATTACTTCTTGCTTGTAATCTATTACATGTTTGAATTTGAAATTCAAATTGTAACGGCTCTTAGTGTAATCGGTTACCTCAGTGATGTAATCGATTACACACACGAAAAGTTGCATCTTTTCATGAATCATTGTGTCTCAAACCTTTTGGGAAAGGTTACATTGGTTCAAGGACGTTTCCCCTTGCCTATATAAAGTCCATTTGAGTCCAGGACATAACAAAACATGAGAATATAACATTAGGCCAAAGCTTTGCCAAAAAATAGTTCATACATTAAGTCTTTTAGCACTTAAACTTTCAAAGAGCCTAAATTCTGAGTTCATGATCTTCATGATTAAAAGAACACTCTAGTTGTTCACATCTTGAGGAACTCAGAATCCTATTATGCTTAAGAGCCTTAAATCATAAATTCTCATGATCAATCCACTTGTATGTTAAAGGATTGATACAGCCAATTGTAAACTGTTCTTCATCTCTTTCTGATAGATTGAGTATTCATCGTGGATCTCGGTGAAGGGTTGTTTTTACTGAAAGTGGTGTATTTTCAGGGTGTTGATTGAAGGTGGTCTAGCCTTCAAGGTCTGAAGGTGGTTTGCCTTCAGGAACTGAAAGTGGTATACTTTCAGGGGCTGTTGAAAGTGGTATACTTTCACAGGAAATTGATAGAAATTCTTAGGGTCCTTGGTGTAAGAACTTGTAAGAGATTTTTATCAATAGTGGAAAAAACCTCAAGGGATTTTCTTGAGGGACTGGACGTAGCCTTCGGTGGATAGAAGGTGAACCAGGATAAAATTCCGTGTGTGAATTCTTCTACCCTTCATCTTTACTTTCAAGCAACGCTTAATTCCGCTGCAATCGTTTGCATTTACATTTATCTTGAAAGTAAGAAGGTATTAAGGCGAAAATCGGGTAAACCTGATTCACCCCCCCCCCCTCTCAGGTTGCTATCTATACTAACAATTGGTATCATAGCGTAAGTTTAGGTAAGTTGCTCCTAAGATCCGGGAAAAGATGGCATCCTTTTCCGGTCATGGAACCAATGAAGGATTCAACATAAACAAGCCACCATTCTTCAATGGAGAACATTATGACTTCTGGAAAATCAAGATGAAAATCTTCATAAAGTCATTAGACGCGGGAATCTGGAAAGCCATTGAAGAAGGTTCCTTTGTGCCTGTAGAAGAAGTTGAAGGAAGTTCACAACCAAAATCAGAAAACACTTGGAATGAAGAAGAAAAGAAGAAGGTTCAATATGATCTCAAAGGAATGAATATTCTTACATCTGCTCTTGGCATGGATGAGTTTTTCAGAGTATCAACATGTACAACATCGGAAGAAATATGGGATACGTTGATGGTGACTCAAGAAGGAACAAATGAAGTCAAGAGATCAAAAATCAATACTCTTTCTCAAGAATATGAAATGTTCATAATGCTTCCAAGAGAAAAGGTATTAGATATGCAAAAACGATTCACTCATTTGATTAACCATTTGATTGCTCTTGGAAAACAGTTTTCAAACAGTGACTTGAACATGAAAGTTCTAAGATCACTTACAAGAGCATGGCAACCAAAGGTTACGGCTATCTCCGAGAAGAAGAGTTTATCAAACATGACTCTTGCAACTCTCTTTGGAAAACTCCAAGAACACGAGTTGGAATTGAATCGTTTGGAGGAGCATGAACAACATGAGAAGAAGTATCGATCTATTTCCCTAAAGGCGAAAGAAAGCATCAAAGATGATTATGATGCAGATTCTGAAGAAGAAGATAATGGGAATATGAATCTTCTAGTGAAGAACTTTGGAAAGTTTCTCAAAAGAAAAGGTATGAAATTTAACAATAACAGATCTTTCCAAAGGAACAATGAGTCCTCCTCTTCTCAAAAGATCACATGCTTCGAATGTGGTAAACCTGGACATATCAAGTTTGAATGTCCAAATCTTCAAAAGAAGAAACATGGTCTAAAGGACAAATTTGAAAAGAAGGATCAATCCACACGAAGAGCATACTTGGCTTGGGATGATAATGAAGTAAGTTCATCATCAGATTCTGACAAAGAAGAAGCACAAGTTTCATTGATGGCTTCACATGATTCAGATGTTGAAGATATCCAGGTTAGTGATAATTCTATTTCTTTTCATGATTTAAAATATTCAGATGTTGAAGATATCCAGGTTAGCACTAAGCAAAATGATTTAATATCATCCTTAGAAAGTAAGTGTAGGATTTTACAAGAGGAATTAGACGTAGTAAAATCTAAATTAGACATTGCACAAAAATGCACTAAGTGTAGTTCTCTAGAAGAAAAGATAGATAATCTTCAACAAAGAGTTCATAACTTCAACACGGGAAAACAAAAGTTAGATGATATTCTAAGTGTGCAAAGGCACTCGAACAATAGGTCTGGATTAGGATATACATCTCATCCAAAGACAAAAGATGTTAAGAAAACTGTGTTCGTAAAACCAAACAATGTGGAAGGATCTTCTAAAAATACTAAGACTAATTCTTTTAGGAGTATGAACAATAGGAAAAGTAATTCTCATAGACCTCCTAAGAAGATTAATCCTTCTCCTAGGCAAACATCTAGTTACAATCAATATTCATGTACTTATTGTAACAAAATAGGACATACCCCTAGTAGATGTTATTACAAGAATGTTGGAGTACCAAAGAGGGAATATATATGGGTTATGAAGAACATTAACTTAGAAGGACCCAAAGCTTATTGGGTTCCTAATACCCATGTCTGAACTTTGTCATGTAGGTGTGTATGAAAGCAGCAAAGGATTTATGGTATCTTGATAGTGGCTGCTCATCACACATGACAGGAGACAAAACAAAGTTCTCTTTACTTATACCTAGAGAAAAGGGATTTGTCACATATGGAAACAATCGAAAGGGAAAGATACTTGGTATTGGAAGAATAGGCACACCCCCTCAAACAGTCATCGATAAAGTTCTTTATGTTGATGGTTTGATGCATAATCTTCTAAGTATCTGTCAACTCTGTGACAAAGGTTTGAAAGTTGGTTTCATTAATGATATTTGTGTAGTAAAAGATGTGAAAACTAAAGAGATTAAGTTTTCCGGATATAAAGTCAATAAGGTCTTCATGATATCCTTGGATGAAATTCCACAAAATGTCAGATGCCTTTTGGCCAAGAACAATAGTGATTCATGGCTATGGCATAGAAGACTGGCTCATATACACATAGATCATTTAAACAAACTAGTCAAGCATGATCTAGTTATTGGACTTCCAAAGATAATATTCGAGAAAGACAAGCTTTGTGATGCATGTCAAAAAGGGAAGCAAACCAGAACGTCTTTCAAGCCAAAGAACATAGTCTCAACTACAAGACCTCTTCAATTACTACATATGGATTTGTTCGGACCATCAAGAACTAAAAGCTTCGGAGGTAATCTTTATGCTCTTGTTATTGTTGATGATTTCTCTAGATTTACCTGGACATTATTCTTGCCTCATAAGAATGAAGCCTTCAACGCATTCAAAAGATATGCAAGGCTAGTTCCAAATGAAAAGGCTTTAAAGATCTCTTCTATTAGAAGTGATCATGGAGGAGAATTTCAGAATCATCAATTTCAAGAACTATGTGATGAGAATGGAATATCACATAACTTCTCTACTCCAAGAACACCACAACAAAATGGTTTTGTAGAAAGGAAGAACGGACTACTTGAAGAATTAGCAAGAACCATGCTAAGTGAATCAAATTTTCCTAAATACTTCTGGGCTAATGCTGTAAGTACTGCTTGCTATATTTCCAATAGATTTCTTATTAGACCTATTCTGAATAAAACCCCCTATGAACTCTACAGAGGAAGGAAACCAAATATCTCTCATCTACATGCTTTTGGATCCAAATTCTTTGTCTTAAACAATGGAAAGGAAAACCTTGGTAAGTTTGATGAAAAGTATGATGAAGGTATATTCCTTGGTCATTCCCTAACAAGCAAAGCATATAGAGTCTTTAACAAGAAAACTCTATCTATGGAAGAATCCATACATGTTTCCTTTGATGAGTCTAACTCTTCAAAAGAAGATATAGTCAATCTTCCAGATTATGAAGAAGAAGATATCATTATCAATGAAGACTCTCAAAAGGAAAAAGATCAAGATCCAATACAAGAAGAGCATATTGAAGACAACACTTATCAACTACCAAAGGAATGGAGAACCCACAGGGATCATCCAGTTGATAATATCATTGGAGATATTTCTAGAGGTGTTTCTACAAGGCTAAGCTTAAATGATTCAGTCTTGAACATGGCCTTTGTCTCTCAAATAGAACCCTCAAAAGTGAATGGTGCTCTAGAAGATGAGTATTGGATTGTGGCAATGCAGGAAGAACTAAACCAATTTGAAAGGAATCAAGTTTGGGAACTTGTTCCTAAGCCCACTGACAAGCATGTCATTGGACAAAGTGGGTATTCAGAAATATACTTGATGAAAATGGTATTATTGTTAGGAACAAAGCAAGGTTGGTTTCACAAGGATATAATCAAGAAGAAGGCATAGATTTTGATGAAACCTATGCACCAGTAGCAAGGTTGGAAGCCATAACACTTCTGTTGGCTTATACTTGTTCTTTAAACTTTCCATTATATCAAATGGATGTTTAAAGTGCTTTTCTGAACGGATTCATTCAAGAAGAAGTCTATGTGAAGCAACCTCTAGGATTTGAAGATCCCAAGTTTCCTTCACATGTCTTCAGATTAAAGAAGGCACTCTATGGTCTTAAACAAGCCCTTCGTGCATGGTATGACAGATTAAGCACATTCCTTTGTGAGAAAGGATTTCAAAAGGGTAAGGCTAACACAACCTTGTTTATCAAAAGAACCAAAGGTAATACTTTATTAGTTCAAATATATGTAGATGATATTATTTTTGGTGCAACTAACGAACCTCTATGTAAGGATTTCTCTAACATAATGCAAGAAGAATTTGAGATGTCCATGATGGGACAATTAAATTTCTTTCTAGGATTGCAAATTAAGCAATCACGTGATGGGATATTCATCAATCAATCAAAGTTTTGCAAGGAACTGTTAAAGAAATATGATTTGGATGATTGCAAAGCCATAGCCACACCAATGGGGTCTAACACATATCTAGATCAAGATGAATCCGGTGTTCAAGTTGACATTACCAAATACAGAGGTATGATCGGATCTCTTCTATATTTAACTGCAAATAGACCTGATATAATGTTTAGTGTGTGTCTATGTGCTAGATATCAAGCATCCCCAAGGGAATCACATTTGAGTTCAGTTAAACGGATTTTCAAATATCTGAAAGGAACTACAAATGTTGGTCTGTGGTATCCCAAAGGGAGTGTTTGTGATTTGATTGGATACTCTGATTCAGATTATGCTGGATGTAAAACTGAAAGAAAAAGTACAAGTGGTACTTGTCACTTGTTGGGAAATGCTCTTGTTTCTTGGTCTTGTAAGAAACAAGCATGTGTTGCTCTAACTACTGCTGAAGCAGAATACATTGCTGCAGGAAGTTGGTGTGTACAAACCCTATGGCTCAAACAACAACTCAAAGATTATGGCTTAGAGCTGGGCTGCATTTCAATCAAATGTGACTACACAAGTGCCATTAATCTCACTAAAAACCCCATCATGCACTCTCGAACTAAGCATATTGATATAAGACATCATTTTCTTTGAGATCATGTCATAAGAAAGGATATTGAGATTTCCTTCGTAGATACACACAACCAATTAGCTGATATTTTTACTAAACCTCTTCCTAAAGATTCATTCTTTAAGATTAGAAGAGAATTAGGCATATTAGATGAACATGATATTTAAAGTGATGTGTTTACATGTTTTAAATATTTGCATAATTTTTGTGTAAACTCATATGATTGCATGTATCTAAGTTGATTATATGCTGAAATGTTCTTCTAGTATTGTGTTACATAGGAATTTATAGTTTAGAACCTATAAAATTGTCCTAGTAATCGATTACCATACATCTTGTAATCGATTACCCCTGCTCTTAGTCCTCGTGCATTTTCAAATTTTCTGCGTAATCGATTAACATAACTGATGTAATCGATTACCTAAACGAAAACTGCCAGAATTTCAAATTTCCCTCCTTTTATTTAAAATTCAAACCATCTTGTAATCAATTACCTAACTGCCATAATCGATTACTCATACAGTTTTCTCTATAAAATCAGCATATGCCTCTTGATATTTCACCCTACCTACATCATATCCACATATATCTTCTGCCTTCATCCTTGATCTTGCACTAACCATGGGGTCTCTTCCTCGTCCTTCAAATGTCTCATCTCCTGTTAATACTCCTCGAAGGGACTCTTCCTATGATCCCTATGTGCTTCATCGATACCGCATAGATGTTCAAACCAATGCTGCATCTGCTGGATTATCTCCTTTCTATGCTATACCTTCCAACTTTTCTCAGGAAACTAAGGTCATCCTTGAACAAATGGACATCTTGACTCTTCGCCTCTCTCAAAGATTGGGTCAACTGGAGGATACCATTCGCTCTCGATTCCTGCTTGTGGAAAATAGCATAGAATCAGTGCACTCCTTTATGCGTAAGGAAATTGAGAGTCTCAAGGATCTTGACCCCTCTGAGATGTCTAAGGATTCCAGTCATGTATAAATCCTGACCAACTTTGTCCCAGTATAGTAATACAACTACTAATAGGACTTCTCTATCTACTACTAGGATTTCTCTATATCCACTAATAGGTGCTCTCCTTGGTTGTAATATAAACCCTCCAACTTATGTTTGTAATCTAATTGTCATATGTAACTTCTACTTTTGTTTCTATATATATATATGTGTGTGTGTGTGTGTGTGTGTGTGTTGGTTATTGTTTATCACTGTTTTACATCTTTACCCCCATCCCCTATGCTTTATTCAAATATACACTTGTATGGATGTATGCCTGTTTTTGGCCTTTTCTTCTTTTTGATGAAGTCTAAAGGGGGAGAAAGGTTCTGTGTTCCTTAAAGACTATATGCAGGAATTCAACAAGTGAATCAGAAAGGGAGAGATATGATAGTAATAAAATCACACAAGAAAAGGGGGTTTGAATTGTGTGGGTGATTTTTTAAAAGTTTTTCGTATTGAAGACGAATTATAAGTTTAAAAGCGTTTATGTAAACGTGCAGTGAAATATATTTAGAGCATAAACAGTAAAGCACGCAAGATATTTATCCTGGTTCACCCTCAAAATCGATAGGGCTACGTCCAGTCCTTGGCTATACCAAGATTTTCCACTATTTCGACTGAATAGTACAAGTGTTCTCAGGGACTTCTCCCAGTATTCTGAGGACTACTCCTTTACAAGTTTTCTCAGGACTTCTCCTTTATCTCTTAAGTATTCGACAGGACTTCTCCCTGATTCTTTCACAAGAATGTTGGTTTTCTACAAAGATCTCTTCACAAAGAGTGGGTAGAAAATATGAGGTTCTAGGTTCAGAGATGATGGTTAAGTTTGGTTCTCTGAAGGGATAGTGTGAGAGTAATGAGAGTTTTCACTCTATGAGGATTTCACACTAATTGGCCACTAAACTCAGAAGGATAGAAGATTCTAAGGTTGCTGAGTGTTCTTGGCAAAATCTTGTCTAAGTTGTGAATTGACTTGAAGAATTTGAATGCTTAGATATAGTGTAAGTCGCCAAGTTGAAAGTGATGCAGAGGCAGCTATTTATATCTTCAGTAAGGTGAGAACTGGATGGACTGCTGAAGATTTTCAAAAATAGTTCCGTTGGAGGTTTGCTCGATTGAGAGTAACGGATACTTCTGCACTCGTTGCTTGATAAGGTTTGCCATAGTGATGAGCATTTCTTCAATCGCTGGAGAGTGAGTTCGTCTGGCAGTCCTTTTTCTTCTGATTTCCAGAGACAGTAATTAATGCAAGTGGATTCCAGCTAATAAGGCATTTAATGCTTCTGATTAGAGAATTTGAATTCTTCCGTTGAGGAGATACGATGATCAGAGAATTTCTCCGTAAATTCAGCAAAAAGCAACTTGAATTAAGGAATGTCGGAGAATTTGAATCTTCAGGATATATGGCGCTTAATTCTGTCTCTTTCGTAATTAATGCTCTGAGGTGCTTGACAGCTTCTCTTGGTTTTTAGACAAACGATCTCTACTGAGCAGATTCTTTTCATGTCAGTCTTTAATCATTACTTTCTCAGTCATTGACTTGGAGTGAACCGGTCAGATCTTTTAGGCGGACGAAGTCTTCTGAGAGAGAGAGGCTTCACTTCTCTTAGCCGGACGTACTTTTCCTTTGCTCTTTGATAATGATTGCAGTGTCCCTTCCATATATAAGAGTTTCTGAATAAAATACTTTGAAGAGAATTAGTGACTCTTTACGAAATTGTTATTTATCAAAATAGGTTAATTTATTTGGATATTTTTCTCTAACAAGATATATTGGATCACATCAAACAGGGGGAGTTTTCAACAAAGAAGCATATCTGATCTTCAAGTTTCAAAGAATGTGTTTGTCATCATCAAAAAGGGGGAGATTGTGAAGAAGGTCTTGCTCTTGACCCTGGCTGAGGTTTTGATGACGACAAACTCATCGGAAAAAAGAAGAAAAGAAGACTTAGAGGAAACAGCGCTATAAAGTTCATCATTTACCTAGAAGTCTTAGATTAGGTGAGTTATGCTTCTAAAGGATTCTCAAAGCATAAAGGCTCCTTAAAACATCTAAACTAATCAAGTTTAATATTTTCATAACTTAAAAGACGTAGAAAAACTTAAGCCGATCTTAAAAGATCAAGTTTCTGGAAGTTGGACTTTAGTGTAATCGAATTCAGCCTTCTGGTAATCGATTACACCTAGGCAAGTAATCGATTACTTCTCGCTTGTAATCTATTACATGTTTGAATTTGAAATTCAAACTGTAACGGCTCTTAGTGTAATCGATTACCTAAGTGATGTAATTGATTACACACACGAAAAGTTGCATCTTTTCATGAACCATTGTGTCTCAAACATTTTGGGAAAGGTTGCATTGGTTCAAGGACGTTTCCCCTTGCCTCTATAAAGTCCATTTGAGTCGAGAACATAACAACACATGAGAATACAACATTAGGCCAAAGCTTTGCCAAAAAATAGTTCATACATTAAGTCTTTTAGCACTTAAACTTTCAAAGAGCCTAAATTCTGAGTTCATGATCTTCATGATTAAAAGAACACTCTAGTTGTTCACATCTTGAGGAACTCAGAATCCTATTATGATTAAGAGACTTAAAGCATAAATTCTCATGATCAATCCACTTGTATGTTAAAGGATTGATACAGCCAATTGTAAACTCTTCTTCATCTCTTTCTGATAGATTGAGTATTCACCGTGGATCTCGGTGAAGGGTTGTTGTTACTGAAAGTGGTGTACTTTCAGGGTGTTGATTGAAGGTGGTCTAGCCTTCAAGGTCTGAAGGTGGATTGCCTTCAGGAACTGAAAGTGGTATACTTTCAGGGGCTGTTGGAAGTGGTATACTTTCACAGGAAATTGATAGAAATTCTTAGGGTCCTTGGTGTAAGAACTTGTAAGAGATTTTTATCGATAGTGGAAAAATCCTCAAGGGATTTTCATGAGGGACTGGACGTAGCCTTCGGTGGTTAGAAGGTGAACCAGGATAAAATTTCGTGTGTGAATTCTTCTACCCTTCATCTTTACTTTCAAGCAAAGCTTAATTCCACTGCAATCGTTTGCATTTACATTTATCTTGAAAGTAAGAAGGTATTAAGGCGAAAATCGGGTAAACCTGATTCACCCCCCGTCTCAGGTTGCTATCTATACTAACAGTTGTTGTGCACAAACATTATGGCTCAAACAACAACTAAAAGATTATGGCTTAGAGCTGGGCTGTATTCCTATCAAGCGTGACTATAACAGTGCAATTAACCTTACCCAAAACCCCATCATGCACTCAAGAACGAAGCATATTGACTTAAGACATCATTTTCTTCGAGATCATGTCATGAGAGAAGATATAGAAATTTCTTTTGTAGACACACATAACCAATTAGCTGATATTTTCACTAAACCTCTTACTAAAGATTCTTTCTTTAAAATTAAAAGAGAATTAGGTATATTAGATGATCTTGATGTTTGATTATGTGTTTACATGTCTGTTTCTCTGAAAATATGCTCCAAAATATCTCAAACTATGTAATCGATTACACCTTTTCTGGTAATCGATTACACAGGAAAATTTGGCCCAGATTTTAAAAACAGAGATTTCAAGTAGTCAATTACACATAACCTGTAATCGATTAATATAAGAATTCTGGTCCACGTGTTTTTCCAAAGAGTTTGAGTAATCGATTACTCAAAGGGTAGTAATCAATTATCACAATATTTTGGCCTAGGAAAATTTCCATAGAATTCTGGTAATCCATTACTGTAGCAACCGAGGTCGTGGCGGGACGACGCTAAAAACAAATAAGTCAAACAACAGAGTCACCACTAACATTTTTCAGAGGAAAACGCTAGAAAACCTAAAAAGAAAACAAAAGGTCTACGAAACCTAAAATTCTAGGTTTGGGAGTCGGTTACGCGTGGGGAAGGTGTTACCACCCCACAGCGCCTGTTAGAACGATACCTTGATCGATTGTGCGAAAATTATTAAAAGACTTATTATTATTTTTTAAGATTTCTACTATTTAAATAAAAAAGGGGAAAGAAAATTATTTACAAAAAAAACAAAATGTTTATTTTTATTTAAAAAGAAATATTTATTTATCATTTTTTGAGATTTATTATTTACAAAGAAAAGAAGATGATATTATTTACGAAACAAAAATGTTTATTTTATTTTATGAGAGGCTACGTAGTTCTGAAGGTTTAACTTTTTTATTTATGAAATCCGGCGCGTTCGCGTTTATTAATTACGCGCAGAAATTGAAATACTGAAACAGAAATAGGGAAATAGAAATAGGGAAACAGAAACAGAAGCAGAGAAACAGAAACATAAGCAAAGAAACAGAAATAGAGGCAGAGAAACAGAAACAGAGAAACAGAAATAGAAAAACAGAAACAGCAATATAGAAACAGCAAAGAAAAAAACAAAACAAAAAAAACAAACCAAAGAGAAAAGAAATAAGCAGCACGATGCTTTGGTTGAGGATGATGGCGAGGCTTGGTGCGATAAGGTGGTGGTGCTGCGACGGCGGCCAGGGGGCCTGAGGGAGGAGCGGCGGCGCTGGAGGCCGTAGGAGGAGCGGCAACGCGAGGATGATGGTGCGGTGACGCTTGCACGAAGTGGTGTGGCGGTGCGAGGATGATGATGCGGTGACAGTGGCACGAAGTGGTGCGACGGTGCAAGGAGGAACAAGAGGAGCGGAAGCCGAGCGTGATGAAGAGGGACGGCGAAGCGAGGTTGGGGTCGAGCTTGAAAACGGAGAAGGAAGGTTTGAGGACGGCGAATGAGGTGATGAGGGAGGAAGGGCGGCGACGCTGTTGGAAGAGGTGGGGAAGGGCGGCGCTAGGTTTAGGGTGAGTGAGGGGATGTGTAGCTAGGGATTGAGAAAGGGAGAGTTTGAATGGAGGCTGATAGTGTAGTGAGTAAATTGTGTGTACGGAAACCGAGGTAGGCAAGGGATTTATAGTGTTAGGATTAGGGTTTCAGTGGGTGGAGAATTACAAAACTAACCCTAGGGTTTTTGAAGCCTTTTTGGTCCTCCCCCTGTTTTGGTTTTGGGCCAGCTTGACCCATTTTATTTGTGAAGACACGATTAATCTATTTTTTTTGTATTTTTTTTACTCTATTTTTTTTGTTTTTTGTTTTTTGTTTTTTCTTTTTTTTTCGATAAAATGAAACACAATAAAAAGAGAAATTAAAATAAAAGACCCGGACAAAATTGGGTGTGTAAGACCCCTAATTTATTGTAATTACAGTTTAGTCCCTGAACTTGGTTGTAATTTTTTTCTAGTCCTCGGACTTCTTTTGTTTGTAAATTAACCCTTGAGTTAATTAATGTGATGTTAGTCTTGAGTTATTTAATCTTGTCTAGAGCATGATTGCTTACCTTGAGAATATTTGAATTACCTTGCTTGTATTGCAAAAAGATGAGTTATGGCTTAGCGGTTGAGGCTTAAGCATTTGGTTGGCAAGTCTTGGGTTCGAACCTTGATGAGGAAGGTTTTGTTTTTATTTTAGTTTTTCGTGTGACTCATCAAATTCACTTTCAAATTTCGAAATTCAGATCAAAGAGGAGTAAAGAGCATTTAAATAAGGCTTAATGTGAGGATTATAGGCACATTAAAGGAGGATTAGGAATGGTTAATGGCTTGTCTAGGGTTTTTAAGGAGTTTTAATGTGTATTAAGGCTAAGGAAGGAGGTGGGGGCGGCTCTCTCTCCCTCACCATGCAGCTGAATGGAGAATTTAACATGTGCCAAATTCCTCTTTTGAATTTGAAAATCAAACAAGTGAGTTAAGTGTCATCAAGGGGGTTTAATGCCTTGTCCTTTACCTTAATGTGCCATGAAGGGGAAATCATGCTGAATAATGAATTGCTGGTCGTGCATCCTCTTCCTCCCTCACCCTCTAATTCCTGAACTCTTAACCTTCAAGAGTTTCTAACCTTCCTCTTGCTCCTCCACTCAAAGTTTTCCCAAAAAAAAAGGCCTAAAATCCCTTGTTCTGTGTTTCCGAAGTGCTGCTGGAATCTTGTGTTGCTTGGTCGACCCTCTCCCTCTTCTTGGTGGTGATCAAGCTCTGAATCCCTCCCTTTTTCGTGGTGCTCAAACCTCACACTCAATCCCTTCAAAGTTCGTGGTGTCGGTTCTATCGGTAAGCGATCGAAACTATCTAAAATCTGAGTTTCTTTGGAGAACAACTTCCTATTGTGTTTAGGGCTAATTTCTCTTGTCTAAACCTTTGTTTTGCATCAAGCTCGAGTTTCCTACTCTCTTGAAGGTTCTGGATTCATGGTGCAACCTACCTTGACCAAAACTCTCAAACAAGGTTGGTATTCTATTCCTTTTCTTTCGGTCCAATACCTAGTTGCCTTCATCGAATAAGTGATTTTTAAGAAATTAGGAAACATTGAGATTTTGGGTAGAAAACTTTTTTTTTTGGGCATAATGTAAGATCTGAACATGGAAGAATTTTAGTCTTGAAAGGAATTGGTTAAAAAAGGAGTTTCGGGTGAAAAACTTGGTTTTTAGGGTTTCTGGCAGGGAGCCAACGCATGAGCGCTGGACTCCCAACGCCTGGGCGTTGGCATTCTGCCCAGTATGTGTTGCCAGATAGGAACCCAACGCTTGAGCGTTGGAACCCAACGCTTGGGCACTAGGCCCCTGACAGCAAGTTGCTGTTTTGCTTGTTTTTGAGTTTAAATCTTGTGGAATCGGTTTCTGGTCTTTTCCTGGGTTGTTGATGAATGTGGATATGTTTTATCATGTTAGGTCGGGGACAAGACCAAGCAAAGGAGTAAAAGGTAAGGGTAACTCGTTTTTATTAGGATTATCCTTGTTGTTGTGATTGTTGTATGTTGTTTTGTGAATTCGGTTGCGTGCAGCTTTAAGAACTTGTTGCTGGAATCATGGTTAATGAATTTAGCATGCTGTATATGTTCATGAAATGATGATTATGAGGATGATGATTATGTGATCATGGCATATGCATTGTTGTAGGTTGACGACAGGGGTGGTGATTAACCACGGAACTGTCAAAGCAGTGGGTGGTGGGTAACCACAAAGCTGCTGAGAATGGTGGGGTGGCGGTGTAACCACGTGACCAAACAGGCCGATGGTGTGATGGGTAATCACGGGACTATGCCTGAGGACATTGGGGTGACGGTTAGTCACAAGATTGTCCGGTTCCTCTTGGAACGATGTTTTGGCCATAGTTGTGCATTTAGCAATTGAGGTTCATGCATAAACTTGATTGATGTTGTAAGATGAGAAAATAATTCATGTTGATATTATTGTTGCATTGTGTTGATTTCTTTTGGGTCAATTGTGCTCATTCTATTTTTAATCACAATTGTTGTATGTGTTTTTTCTTGATTTCCGAGTTAACCTTTTCTGCTTGTTTGTTTGATTTGTTTGGGCGCTTAACGCCATAGATGACCAGGACAATGAGGTCCAGGAGCGGTGACTTGACGATTGAACAAGTGGCGAGGAAGATTCAAGAAAAATAAAGAAGTTGTAAATTTCTTATATTTTAGCGACGTTTGGTTTATTTGCACATGTCGGTGCCACTTTAATTATTTTGGAACTTTACCGCATTGAGATGATTATAATTCTATTATGGGATAATTATTAATTATTAATGTCGAGTGACGTTGATCATTGGAACTTGAGTGTTTTGAGAGGCTTCAAAGTATATTTTCCGCGTAATTACTATGTGACCCTCAACCCAAAATTGGGGTGTTACAGGGTGCTGACAGCAGCCCCCATTTGCTTGACTTTCGGTGAGAAAGTTAAAGCAAATTCAAAAGCAGCCAATTTTGGCCAAACAAGCAAACAGAAGAAGAATAACAAAGATGCCAGATCCGGAGCCCATCAACAGGCGGATCGAAAATCAAAAGATAACCGAAAGAGTGCAGGGGTTGGATACCCTGAAAGACTGCAGGGGTTGGATACCCTGAAAGAGTGCAGGGGTTGGTTACCCTAAAAGAGTGCAGGGGTTGGTTACCCTGAAAGAGTGTAGGGGTTGGTTACCCTAAAAGTGTGTAGGGGCTACTTACCCTAAAAGAATGTAGGGGTTGGTTACCCTAAAAGAATGTAGGGGTTGGTTACCCTAAAAGTGTGTAGGGGTTGGTTACCCTAAAAGAGCCTAGAGGTTGGTTACCCTAAAAGAGTGTAGGGGTTGGTTACCTTAAAAGAATGACTAGGTACCCAAAACCTAGAAAAATTGATTTATAATTCTTGAATGATCATGTGGAAAAAAAGTTGAAAGATTTCCAAATAAACAAGCTTTTTAATTTTCAAAAGACTTTATCTTCACTATTGCAACACAATACTGGTCAAAGCTGGTGGATGAAGGGATGGGTTTTGGATGGAATAAATGGAATAAGATTTATGGAGGGTAATGGAGATTAGGCTTGTAACAAGCCCCAAGTCTAACATCAATGTAAGGAACAACTGCTTATCATTCTATCGTGCTGAGAGGAGAGAAAAGCAATGAGCCCTAAGGGTGATAAGCATCAATTTGAAGATCTGTCATGGAAGAGGGGCGAACCCAGAGTCTAACTTGCTTCAGGCCCATCTTCAATCAAGGAAGATTACAGGTTTCATCACTTCAAATTTCCACTTTTTTTATTTGATCTCCCCATTTTTTTTTAGGAGCAAAAACCCATAAGTGTAAACTTATTGTCCCTAAATCAAAGTTTAAGAAAACAAGAGCGATCAATATTTTATCAGAATGGACTTTATTGGCTTGTAATGTGGCTAGGGGGTAATGGGTGATGAAAGAAAGGGTATAAAGGCTTAAAGAAAGTGTTTAAGGGTTAATTAGGACTAAGGATCTGTAGTGCAATATTCTTTTTCATTCTCTGTATTTTTTTCCATTTTTCCTTTTTTGCTTTTTTTTTTTTTTTTTGCTTTTGCATTTTTTGATAGCAGAAGAATGATTTAACTGTCTTCAAACATTATAAAAAGCCCCCTTGTGTTGGGGAAATTCATGAACACTTCTAGAGAGACACTCAAACTGGGTACGCCCCCAATGTGGGGGTAACAAGTGAAACAAACAGTATATCAGCCCCAGTGAAATGAGTTATGCAGATGGAAAAAAAAACTGATTTTTTTTAAGGCTCAAAGTGGGTAGCAAGGGATAATATTTTTTAGATGATTTTTTTTTTTTTGGATAGAGAAAAATGGCCAAACTTCATTTCAAATATTGATTGCTCCTTTTCAAAAGATTTAACTTTAGGATAAAGGTTTTAGACTTTGCAAATTTGCTCCTTCTTTATTCTCCTTTTTTTTTTGGGAAACAGAAGAGCATAGGCAATAACATACTACAATTTCATTACTGAATTTGAAAAGATTACAAACTTAAAGACGAGACAACATAACAATGGATAGAGTCCAACGAAGACACAACATAAAGACAAAGCCTAAAGACGAAACAACTCTGAGATCAAAACATCTGAGTGTCACTTTTAATGCTTCAGCAATGGGTTTTTCTCAACATTCGTCTGCTCCTCTGTGAAGGTCAAGTAACCAGCATCTCTCAATCTCTGCACTCGATTTTTGAAGGACCAGCACTTCTCAATGTGAAGAAGGTCTTGCTCCTGACCCTGGCTGAGGTTTTGATGACGACAAACTCATCGGCAAAAAGAAGAAAAGAAGACTTAGAGGAATTAGCGCAATAAAGTTCATCATTTACCTAGAAGTCTTAGTTTAGGTGAGTTATGATTCTAAAGGCTTCTCAAAGCATAAAGGCTCCTTAAAACATCTAAACTAATCAAGCTTAATGTTTTCATAACTTAAAAGAAGTAGAAAAACTTAAGCCGATCCTAAAAGTTCAAGTTTCTGGAAGTTGGACTTTAGTGTAATCGATTTCAGTCTTCTGGTAATCGATTACACCTAGGCAAGTAATCGATTACTTCTTGCTTGTAATTGATTACATGTTTGAATTTGAAATTCAAACTGTAACGGCTCTTAGTGTAATCGATTACCTAAGTGATGTAATCGATTACACACACGAAAAGTTGCATCTTTTCATGAACCATTGTGTCTCAAACCTTTTGGGAAAGGTTGCATTGGTTCAAGGACGTTTCCCCTTGCCTATGTAAAGTCCATTTGAGTCCAGAACATAACAACACATGAGAATACAACATTAGGCCAAAGCTTTGCCAAAAATAGTTCATACATTAAGTCTTTTAGCACTTAAACTTTCAAAGAGCCTAAATTCTGAGTTCATGATCTTCATGATTAAAAGAACACTCAAGTTGTTCACATCTTGAGGAACTCAGAATCTTATTATGCTTAAGAGCCTTAAAGCATAAATTCTCATGATCAATCCACTTGTATGTTAAAGGATTGATACAGCCAATTGTAAACTCTTCTTCATCTCTTTCTGATAGATTGAGCATTCACCGTGGATCTCGGTGAAGGGTTGTTGTTACTGAAAGTGGTGTACTTTCAAGGTGTTTGATAAGGAAAATCGCAAGTGTACGATTAAACTATCGTGTAATACAAAAGATCGAACCCAAGGGATAGGTGTTCTTATTAATATATAATTTAGTACTTGTGCAATAAAAATAAAATGATATGTTTGATGTTTGGTTTAGGACAAAATGAAAGCAAAAGCATAGAATAATAAAACAGAATAAGATGAGAAGAATTTAAGCTCTTGGGTTGATTTACATAATTTATAAAACATGCTAGAAAACTCTTACTAAATTTCTGAACTTTAAATACATATTCATGGTGCTATAGCCTAAATTTCTACATCCTAATAGCCTTAAGAAATGTAGAACTTTCTTACCTAATTACTAACTCCATAGCCTTGGTTATTAGTTAATTAGAAAAGAAGATGAAGAAAGAATCCGGGCCAACACAAAGTTACGTACATCCTTATAGCCTTAAGAAATGCAAACATATAACCTTTTTTATTTCCTATTTCCCTTACTACTTACCAAATGGCCTTATGACATAAGTAGAAAGCAAGAAATCTTTTGATCACAAGATTAATGAAGAACAAAGAAATAAAACATGAATTGAAGATATTATTCAGAAATGTAAAAGAAAACTAGTACATGAATTATAAACTAAAACAACCCAAAAACTTAAAAAGAAATTAGCCAAGCATGGCTAAAGGAGACATTGAATTACCCTGGATAGGAGCTCAAATATAGCTTCCCACAAGTCTTAGGAACAATGCTCAAGAGGGAGAAAGAGAGAATACTTGTTGTATTCTCAGAAGGTGTGTTTTACACGTGAAGAAAAGGGTCCTATTTATAGTAAAAATCCAGCCTCCAACGCTTCAGCGCTAGAATTCCCAACGCTTGGGCGCTGGAAGCATTAAAAATCCACTGCCAGACCGAGGGCCAGCGCTTGAGCGCTGGCTTCCCAGCGCTGCAGCGCTGGGCACTGCTTCTTCATCTTCAAGTTTTTCTTCCTTCTTCATGGTAGTGGGTTTTGAATGCCATAAAAAGCCACTACTCAGCCCTTAATCAATTCTGAAACCTTCCTCCCACTACCATCAATCCTTCACATAATTTCCCATGTGCTAATTTGAAGAGAGTTGCTTCATATTCTTCTTTTCCACTTTTGGTCCTCTCTTGGTTAGCACTCCAATTCAAGCCCTTTAATTCTCTCAATCTTCACTTTTAGCCCTCCACTCTTGAACTTTCACATTTAGGACCTTGATTTCCTGAAACTTTACAAAGTGGTCCCTGGACAAAAATGATAACTAAACCAGTTTTTTCTAAAAATATAAAATAGCTAGAAAAATTCCTAAAAATATAAAATAAAGTTAGAAAAACAAATAAAATCTAATCTATATGCAAAATGCAAAATAAATATAAAATCTACATAAAAACAATAAAAAACCTATATGTGACTCAAAAATAATAAAATAAAAAGACTAAAAACTACCTAAAAACATCATATAATATCCACTCATCAGTGTTGATTGAAGGTGGTCTAGCCTTCAAGGTCTGAAGGTGGTTTGCCTTCAGGAACTGAAAGTGGTATACTTTCAGGGGCTGCTGAAAGTGGTATACTTTCACAGGAAATTGATAGAAATTCTTAGGGTCCTTGGAGTAAGAACTTGTAAGAGATTTTTATCAATAGTGGAAAAATCCTCAAGGGATTTTCTTGAGGGACTGGACGTAGCCTTCGGTGGATAGAAGGTGAACCAGGATAAAATTCCGTGTGTGAATTCTTCTACCTTTCATCTTTACTTTCAAGCAACGCTTAATTCCGCTGCAATTGTTTGCATTTACATTTATCTTGAAAGTAAGAAGGTATTAAGGAGAAAATCGGGTAAACCTGATTCACCCCCCTCTCAGGTTGCTATCTATACTAACACTTAATTGTATGCCCAGGCACTCCCATGTGATATTTGCAACTCTCAGCTAGGTTGTACCACTTTGGGGGAGGATTGGGGACTTGTGGCGGCACCTCAGGGCCTATCAGGCCTCCCTTGATTAGAGTATCATAAATCTCTGAGTAAGTACCTGGCACTGGGTCCATCTTTGGTCTTTCTTTCTTTGGTTGATAGGCTTGGCTTCCAGGTGGAGATGCATTTGAGGTATGGTTTACTTGCAGGGTAGTGGATGGATAAGGGACAGGATAATTTGAATAGGAGGGGTGAGGATATGGTGCAGGTGGGTAAGTTGGTTAAGAATTTGGTGGATAATGGCCAATGCCAACCATATGGACATCTGCATCCTTTTTGTGGAACATTGGCTTCTTTTGTTTGTCTGCAGTGGCATTTTCCTCACTCAGCCTCCCCTCTCAGATAGCATCTTCAACTTGTTCGCCAGCAGTGACCACGTCAACAAAATGATTTGCGACGCAGCCAACTAATCTTTCAAAGTATGGCCCTTGAAGGGTCTTCAGAAAAATTCTAACAATCTCATTCTCGTCTAGAGGAGGGTAGACTTGGGAGGCTTTCTCCCTCCACCTTTGAGCATACTCTCTAAATGATTCAGACTCCGCCTTCTTCATCCTTTGCAACTCAAATCTATCAGGAGTAATGTCAGTCACAAACTGGTAATGCTTCACAAACAGCTCAACGAGACCATGCCAGGTTTTGGTTTGCTTCATATCAAGATGCAAGAACCATGTTAATGCACCACCAGTAAGGCTATGCTGGAAGCAATGGATCATCAGTTTCTCATTCTTGTGATAAGCATCTATGCTTCGAGAATACATAGTAAGGTGAATCATAGGGTCTAACCTCCCCTCAAACTTTTCAAAGTTAGGAACGTTGAACTTTGCCGGAATTTCCATATCGGGTAATAGACAGAAATCTTGCATGTTCAGGCTCCCATATTTGTCTATACCTTGCATTGCCCTCACTTTCTCTTCTATTGCCTCCATCTTATTCAGCATCTTGGCTTCTTCCTCATTACCTTTCTCAGTAAAAAATTCTGCCTCCTTTTCCTTAGTGGTCTTTTGGGTCAGAATAACAACATGGGGTCCCTCCGCTTCCCCACCATTGTTCTCATTTCTTGTGTTCTTTGTGGGAATAAGGGTCTTAAGCAAATCCAGGATTTGACCCACGTGTCCTTCCAATCTTTCAATTCTTTGCTCCATGGGTTGATTTGCATTTTGATCAGACATACCGGTTGTTGAGGTTTGTTGGGAAGTTACTGATTGATGAGAACGAGAACGAGTATGAATCGGGCTACGAATGAAATTGTGGTGTGAAGCAATGGTGAAAATCTGTAAAATAAAACTGTTATGATCTATGAGTGATTTTTTTTAAAAAACGGAAGAGAAAATAAGAGACAAAAGAGGGATGGAACAAAAAGGAAGGAAAGTGTACAAAAAGTTTTTTTTTGAGAATTTTTTTTTTTTGATGAGCATAAATAAAAAAAAATTATTTACAGAGACAAGAAAACGAGGGACTCCGAGAGAGAAAAGGAGCCCCCAACTAAATTTATTTTCTTAACCATAAAGGTTGGACTATTCTAGAAATGGAGAAACCTAATATAAATAACAAACCAGGGTTAGCAACTAGTCTAATGATTGGGGGATGGATCTAGATCTCACATAACTAAAGGTTCCCAAATTACCCTCGTCACACAGACAAGGACCCGATGATCAAACTATTTGACGCGTAGACACTAGGCCTCTCACGACAAATAGCTAAATGACCGGTAATAATCCGAATGGTGAATCAATAGTTGACGAGTAGATGATGAGTGGATTTTATATGATGTTTTTAGGGTCTTTTTAGTCTTTTTATTTTATTATTTTTGAGTCTCATGTAGGTTTTTTATTGTTTTTATATAGATTTTATATTTATTTTGCATTTTGCATGTAGATTAGATTTTTTGTGTTTTTCTATCTTTATTTTATATTTTTAGGAATTTTTCTAGTTATTTTATATTTTTAGGAAAAGCTGGTTTAGTTATCATTTTTGTCCAGGGACCCAGCGCCCAAGCGTTGGAAAGCCAGCGCTCAAGCGCTGGGCCTCGGACAGAAAGTGGATTTTTAATGCATCCTAGCGCCCAGGCGTTGGGAAAGCTAGCGCTGAAGCGTTGGAGGCTGGATTTTTACTATAAATAGGACCCTTTTCTTCACTTGTAAGACACACCTTCATAGAATACAACAAGTATTCTCTCTTTCTCCCTCAAAGATCATTGTTCCTAGGACTTGTGGGAAGCCATACTTGAGCTCCTATCCAGGGTAATCCAATGAATCTTTTAGCCATGCTTGGCTAATTCTTCTTTTAAGTTTTTGGGTTGTTTTAATTTATAATTCATGTTCTAGTTTTCTTTTACATTTCTGAATAATATTTTCTATTCATGTTTTATTTCTTTGTTCTTCATTAATCTTTATGCGCAAAAGATTTCATGCTTTCTACTTATTCATAAGGCCATTTGGTAAGTAGTAAGGGAAATAGGAAATAAAAAAGGTTATAAGTATACATTTCTTAAGGCTATAAGGATGGACGTAGCTTTGTGTTGGCCCGAATTTTCTCTTCATCTTCTTCTCTAATTAACTAATAACCAAGGCTATGGAGTTAGTAATTAGGTAAGAAAGTTCTACATTTCTTAAGGCTATTAGGGTGTAGAAACTTAGGCTATAGCACCATGAATTTGAATTTAAAGTTCAGAAATTTAGTATGAGTTTTCTAGCATGTTTTATAGATTATGTAAATCAACCCAAGAGCTTAAATTCTCTCATCTTATTTGCTTTATTATTTTATGCTATTGCTCTCATCTTTTCCTAAACCAAACATCAATCATATTATTTTATTTTCTTTGCACAAGTACTAAACTTTATAAATATAAGAACACCTATCCCTTGGGTTCGATAATCTTTTATATTACGCGATAGTAAATTGTACACTTGCAATTTCATTATCAAGTTTTTGGCGCCGTTGCCGGGGATAGGTTCTTTCAAGTTCTTATTTTTATTTTATTTAGTACTTCTTGTTTATATATTAAAAAAAGAGAAAAAAAAATATATATTTAAAAAAATTGTGATGAACTGGTGCTGCTAATTTTGTTTGCTAAGTATTGTCAGGTATAGCAATGGCTGAAACATTTGAGCAAAGGAAGGCAAAAATCCGGGCTGAGGTTGAAAAGGAATATGAGAAGTCGAAGCAGGATATCTTCACTCTAGTTAGAGAGTTTTACTCTGATATAGATTGCAAGAGGAAATCCGGATTTTTGCCAAGTCCTAAGCAAGAATGTGAGGCCAGGGAGATTCTACAAGTAAAGATACAAGGCATTATAATGAGGCAGCCCGGGGATGAACAACAATCACCTGTTCATGAAAGTGAACTTGTGGTTCAAAAAGAGGAGGTGAAAGCAACCTTCATTGTAGAATTTGTCCTTAAAGAAAAATTGGAGATGGAGGAAGAAGAACCTCAAGGAACCTATGCTATAGGTTCAGAAAAGCAAGGAACAGAACAGGGAAGGGAAAATTTATTTATCTCTTCCATTTTTAATTTGAATATTGTTGCCTTGTTAGCTGAAAAATCATTTGGCACCATGTTGTACTTGTGCCAAAATATGCATGATTTGCGGGGTCTAAAGAATTTTGTAATAGACCCCGGTTGAAAGTGATTAGTGGAAGGGTCTATCTCGGACCTTAACAATGAGCTGGTTGGGAGACAACCCAACTTAGGATAGTTTATAATTCTGTCATTTAATTTTTTGTATCACTCTTGTAAATAAATAAAAGAAAAAAAAACTCTATGTTTTTGCTGCAGGAGAGGCCAGCGCTCCAGCGCTGGAGGCCAACGCTCAAGCGTTAGGCCCCTGCTTTGCACCTCTGATTGCCCAGTTTCTGTTTTAATCCAGCGCCCAAGCGTTGGCATCCCCAACGCTCAAGCGCTGGAGCTCGGGCAGTTTGCTGTTTTTGTTTTTATTTGCTGTTTTTAGTTTTTAATAAATTTTGTGTTCACCATTTTCTGAAATTTTTAAGGTTCTATGAGTCTTCCCTTGGTTCTAAACTGATTTTTATTTTTGGGAAACTCAAGAATTTTTGTTTTTAAAAGGTGGACACAAAATTTTTCAACCCATGATCTTTTTGTGCTGTTTTTGGAACTAACAAGTCAAGCAAGTTTCTACTTGTGAGACTTTTGTTTGTTCAATGTTACAGGATAGGTACCAAAAAAGGGAGAACCCTCTTGAACTTAAGTGTTCAAATTGATTTTTACATTGAGGTTCCCTTGGACCTTTCTGGAAATTTGTTACTATACCAGCTTGTTAGTTTTTATTTTTTGTTTTTCTTTTTATAGTTTTTAGTTTTATTTTTAGTTTAGTTTTTCTGTTTTATTTTTGCATGAGTCTTGAGTATATTATCCATTCTGAATGTTGCTATAGTGTTGTGAAATGCTTTATCTGATTGAAATGCTTTGTGAAAAGATCTATGTTTTTAAGCAGTTAGGATTGCATGCTGTAGAAAGGATTTTTGATATCTTGATTGTTTTGGTTGTTGGCTAAGTCTTTTTCTGAGTTCTAAAAAGGGTACCACTTACCCTATCTTTTTCTGAGAGCTGAGGTCTCTGATGCATGATTGTGAAATTTTTCTGCCTTGTGTTGCATGTTGATTGGAGTTTTGTGTACTTTGTGAGTTGAGAAGAGATATTAGGCATTTTTGAAAACTCAGATTTTTGGCTTAAAATATTATATCCACTAGTAGCCCCTTTTGAGCCTTAAAAGAGTCATTCTTTGGAGCCTACTTTGTGTGATATCTTTAAGTTGTTATAGTGATGCATGTGCTGAATTTGTAGAGCTTTGTTTGTTGGGTTTCTCTCTAAAAAAAAAGATGAAGGAAAAAATTGGAAAAAATAAGGTATGTGCCTTAATAAAAAAAAATAATGAAGTGGTGGGGTGAGAAAGAGTATGAGGGGAGTAAAATTCAAGTCATTCATCCCATACATTCCACTACTTTGTTCAAAAAAAAAAAAAAAAAAAAAAATTGAGAGGACCCTTGTGTGAATTGTTTAAAGCTCTTAGTCAAGAAAATCACTTAACAACAGATTCTGAGTCAGCCAATAGAGTTGCCAAGTCTTGAAATCCATACCTTGAAATGAACAACCCTTTGGCCAAGTTACAACCTTCAAAAATCTCTTCAAAATCACTTGGTTGCTTTACTTCAGTTTTGATTTGAATTATAGGCAGGATTATTGAGCTTTCTTGTTTTCATGGAGAATATTATTTTTGGTGAGCTTAATTGATGAACTCAAACATGTTAAAAGCCAAGCCTTACTTTCTTGATTCTTTGTCTATAAAACATGCATGTCTTCCTTTTCTGCTAAGCTTTCTTTGAAAGGTTTCTGTGCTTCAAGTTGTAATCAGATAAAACTTTCTCAAAACCCAGGGACGAATTTTTCTTTAAGTTTTGTCGCTTGAGGACAAGCTGTCGTTGGGTATAGTGGTGTGATGAGTGGATTTTATATGATGTTTTTAGGGTCTTTTTAGTCTTTTTATTTTATTATTTTTGAGTCTCATGTAGGTTTTTTATTATTTTTATATAGATTTTATATTTATTTTGCATTTTGCATGTAGATTAGATTTTTTGTGTTTTTCTATCTTTATTTTATATTTTTAGGAATTTTTCTAGTTATTTTATATTTTTAGGAAAAGCTGGTTTAGTTATCATTTTTGTCCAGGGACCAATGTGTAAAGTCTCAGGAAGTCAGGGACCAAATTGTAAAAGTTCAAGAGTGGAGGACTTGAAGTGAAGATTGAGAGAATATGAGGGCTTAAATTGAAGTGCTAACCAAGAGAGGACCAAAGTGAAAAAGAAGAATATGAAGAATCACTCTCTAATTTAGCACATGGAAAAAATGCTTAAAGAAATTGATGTTAGTGGAGGAAGGGTTTCAGAATTGATCAAGGCTGGTTAGTGGTTTTTTATGGCCATCAAAACCCACTACCATGAATGAAGAAGGAAGGAAAATCTTGAAGATGAAGAAGCAGCGTCCCAGCGCTCATGCGTTGGGATCCCAGCACTCCAGCGCTGGGGTTCTGACTAGATGATGAGTAAGATGGTGACCCAGCGCCCAAGCGTTGGAAAGCCAGCGCTCAAGCGCTGGGCCTCGGACAGAAAGTGGATTTTTAATGCATCCTAGCGCCCAGGCGTTGGGAAAGCTAGCGCTGAAGCGTTGGAGGCTGGATTTTTACTATAAATAGGACCCTTTTCTTCACTTGTAAGACACACCTTCATAGAATACAACAAGTATTCTCTCTTTCTCCCTCAAAGATCATTGTTCCTAGGACTTGTGGGAAGCCATACTTGAGCTCCTATCCAGGGTAATCCAATGAATCTTTTAGCCATGCTTGGCTAGTTCTTCTTTTAAGTTTTTGGGTTGTTTTAATTTATAATTCATGTTCTAGTTTTCTTTTACATTTCTGAATAATATTTTCTATTCATGTTTTATTTCTTTGTTCTTCATTAATCTTTATGCGCAAAAGATTTCATGCTTTCTACTTATTCATAAGGCCATTTGGTAAGTAGTAAGGGAAATAGGAAATAAAAAAGGTTATAAGTATACATTTCTTAAGGCTATAAGGATGGACGTAGCTTTGTGTTGGCCCGAATTTTCTCTTCATCTTCTTCTCTAATTAACTAATAACCAAGGCTATGGAGTTAGTAATTAGGTAAGAAAGTTCTACATTTCTTAAGGCTATTAGGGTGTAGAAACTTAGGCTATAGCACCATGAATTTGAATTTAAAGTTCAGAAATTTAGTATGAGTTTTCTAGCATGTTTTATAGATTATGTAAATCAACCCAAGAGCTTAAATTCTCTCATCTTATTTGCTTTATTATTTTATGCTATTGCTCTCATCTTTTCCTAAACCAAACATCAATCATATTATTTTATTTTCTTTGCACAAGTACTAAACTTTATAAATATAAGAACACCTATCCCTTGGGTTCGATAATCTTTTATATTACGCGATAGTAAATTGTACACTTGCAATTTCATTATCAGTAGACACTAGGTCTCTCACGACAATTATCAAGACACCTCGACGCTCCCTAGTTTGCGGGCCCGGGTATAGAGCCCAAAAAGTGTGCGATAGGTGAAATATATACAATAGAATCAAAAGAAAGCATATATACAAGATAAAAATAAGGATATATACAAAAAGACAAGAAATGAATAATAAGATAAAACAAACAAAGAGAAAAAATAAGAAAATGCACAACCAACAGAGTCGCCACTAACGTTATTAAGAGGAAAACGCTAGAAAACTTAAAAAGAAAACAAAAGGTCTACGAAACCTAAAATTCTAGGTTCGGGAGTCGGTTACGCGTGGGGAAGGTGTTAACACCCCATAGAACCCGTTAGAACGGTACCTTGATCGATTGTGCGAAAATTATTAAAAGACTTATTATTATTTTTTAAGATTTCTACTATTTACATAAAAAAGGGGGAAGAAAATTATTTACCAAAAAAGCAAAATGTTTATTTTTATTTAAAAAGAAATATTTATTTATCATTTTTTGAGATTTGTTATTTACAAAGAAAAGATGATGATATTATTTACGAAACAAAAATGTTTATTTTATTTTATGAAAGGCTACGTAGTTCTGAAGGTTTAATTTTTTTTATTTATGAAATCCCGCGCGTTCGTTTATTAGTTACGCGCAGAAACAGAAATACTGAAACAGAAACAGGGAAACAGAAATAGAAGCAGAGAAACAGAAACAGAAGCAGAGAAACAGAAACAGAGGCAGAGAAACAGAAACAGAGAAACAAAAATAGAAAAACAGAAACAGCAATATAGAAATAGCAAAGAAAAAAAAAACAAAAAAAAACAAACAAACCAAAGTGAAAAGAAAGAAGCAGCACGATGGTTTGCTTGAGGATGATGGTGGGGCTTGGTGCGATAAGGTGGTGGTGCTGCGACGGGCGGCCAGTGGGCTTGAGGGAGGACGAGCGGCGCTGGAGGCCGTAGGAAGAGCGGCGGCGCGAGGATGATGGTGTGGTGACGCTGGCATGAAGTGCTATGGTGGTGCGAGGATGATGATGCGGTGACGGTGGCAGGAAGTGGTGCGGGGTGCAAGGAGGAACAAGAGGAGCGGCGGCCGAGCGTGATGAAGAGGGACGGCGGAGCGAGGTTGGGGTCGAGCTTGAAAATAGAGAAGGAAGGTTTGAGGACGGCGGCTGAGGTGATGAGGGAGGAAGGGCGGCGGCGCTGTTGGAAGAGGTGGGGAAGGGCGGGGTTAGGTTTAGGGTCAGTGAGGGGATGTGCAGCTAGGGTTTGAGAGAGGGAGAGTTTGAATGGAGGCTGATAGTGTAGTGAGTGAATTGTGTGTACAGGAACCGAGGTAGGCAAGGGATTTATAGTGTTAGGATTAGGGTTTCAGTGGGTGGGGAATTACAAAACTAACCCTAGGGTTTCTGAAGCCTATTTCGTCCTCCCCCTTTTTTGGTTTTGGGCCAGCTTGACCCATTTTATTTGTGAAGACACAATTAATCTAATTTTTTCGTATAATTTTTTTTACTCTATTTTTTTGATTTTTTGATTTTTTTCTTTTTTTTTCGATAAAATGAAACACAATAAAAGGAGAAATTAAAATAAAAGACCCGGACAAAATTGGGTGCTGACAATTACCATATTATGTAATCGATTACCTATTCGAAGCTTGTGTTTCTTTTCATAATTTAACCGTCTGTAATCGATTACCCAACTTGCTGTAATCCATTACACGTTCGGAACAGGCATATATCTGAACCAAAATTCCTTTCCCTTCTATTCTTTTTGAAATTCAAAATTCCCAAAAACTGTCAAGTAATCGATTACATAACCACTGTAATCGATTACATACACGGTCAATATAAACCAATAATTTTATTCATATCATAACTCTCTTACAGACAAAAGTTCCTCTCATCTTCAACCTCTTAGCCAAAAGATCTTGAAGATTCTATCCTCCTACTTCCTATCATGGCTTCTGGTTCTCGTCCATCAAATGCCACCTCTCCTGCAAATCCTCCAAGGCGAGAGACAGTCCATGATTCCTATGTTAATCATCGCTATCGAGTGGATATTCAGACAAACGTTGTGTCTGCTGGTTTATCTCCATTCTATGCGATTCCTTCACATTGCTCTCAAGAAACTCGAGTCATTCTTGAACGCATGGACATCTTGGCGCTTCGTCTGACACAATAATTGGGTCATTTAGAAGACACTATTCCTTCTCGACTTATTCTTCTGGAAAATCGAATAAAGTCTGTGAACGGCTTTCTGCGTCAAGAAATCGACAAACTCAAAGAACTTGATGTGTCGGAAATGTTTGAGGATTCTACTGATGTCTAGTTTCATAAGTGTTTCACTACTATAATAGGTTCTAGTTTGAGTTGTAATAAGCATCAACTTAAGTACCATGTAGTGTGTTTGTTTATTTTTTTTTATTAAGTGTGTAAACTCCTACAACTATGTTAAATATATATATATATATAAGTTATGATACTTGTTTTTCAAGTTACGACTTGTTTTCCCCCACTCCCTATGGTTTCAAAGTTATATTTCTTGTTAGTCTGTATGGAATATTCTTGGCCTTTTCTTCTTTTTGATGACGTCAAAAGGGGGAGAAAGGTCCTGTGCTTTTAAAGATCATTTACAGGGAATGCTACAAGTGGAACAAAAAGGGGGAGTTGCATCCGATAGGGGGATTTCTGACATAACAACAATGATGATCTTCAAAGACTAAAGCATGTGTTTGCCATCATCAAAAAGGGGGAGATTGTGAAGAAGGTCTTGCTCCTGACCCTGGCTGAGGTTTTGATGACGACAATCTCGTGAACAAAAAGAAGAAAAGAAGACTTAGAAGAACCAGTGCAACATGTTTCAAGCAACCTCAAGGGTTCAAGCTTTAACTAAGTCTTACATGTTTAGGTAAGTTATGCTTCTAAGGTCTCTTTAAGTATGAAGGCTCAAAGATAAAAGTAACAAATTGAGTTTAACCTTTTTCTTAAGATAAAAGTGATAGAAAAACTCAAGTTGAACTTAAAGTTTCATTATCTAGAAAATGGACTTGAGTGTAATCGATTACACCCTTAAGGTAATCGATTACACAAAGGCAAGTAATCGATTACAGCTTGCTTGTAATCGATTACATGTTTGAATTTGAAATTCAAACAGCAACGGTCACATAGCGTAATCGATTACCTAAGTACTGTAATTGATTACATGCTTGACTAGTTGCATTATTTCATGAACCATTGTGTCTCAAAACGTTTGGGAAGCATTGTGATGGTTCATGGATGATCTCTTATGCCTATAAATAGTCCATTAAGTCTCAAAAACGAAACACACATGACATAGGCCGAAAATACACTTGAACAACAATTTCATATACAATTAAAACCTTTGTTCTACAACTTTCAAGAGCCTATATTCTGAGTTTCTTATTCTTCATTGTAAAAAGAACACTTATGCTGTTCAACTATTGAAGAACTCAGAATAAGAAAGAGCCTTCATATGATAAGTGCCTAAAAGCATAACTTCTACATTCAATCTGTTCTATGTTAGAGGATTGAATCAGCCGTGTAGAAATTCTTCTTCATCTTCATTCTGGTTGAGTGAAAGATTCACCGTAGGGTTCGATGAAGGTTGCTTGTCTGAAAGTGGTTTGCTTTCAGGTTCTGAAAGTGGTGTACTTTCAAGTTGTTCATAGAAATTCTTAAAGTCCTTGGTGTAAGCACTTGTAAGAAGTTTTTATCAATAGTGGAAAAATCCTCAAGGGGTTTCTTGAGGGACTAGACATAGCCTTCTGTGGTTTGAAGGTGAACCAAGATAAATTCCGTGTGTGATTTCTTCTGATGAGTGGATTTTATATGATGTTTTTAGGCTATTTTTAGTCTTTTTATTTTATTATTTTTGAGTCTCATGTAGGTTTTTTATTGTTTTTATGTAGATTTTATATTTATTTTGCATTTTGCATGTAGATTAGATTTTATTAGATTTTCTAGCTTTATTTTATATTTTTAGGAATCTTTTTAGTTATTTTGTATTTTTAGAAAAAGCTGGTTTAGTTATCATTTTTGTCCAGGGACCAATATGTAAAGTTTCAGGAAGTCAGGGACCAAAATTGTAAAAGTTCAAGAGTGGAGGACTTAAAGTGGAGATTGAGAGAATATGAGGGCTTGAATTGAAGTGCTAACCAAGGGAGGACCAAAGTGAAAAAGAAGAATATGAAGAATCACTCTCCAATTTAGCACATGGAAAAAATGTTTAAAGAATTGATGTTAGTGGAGAAAGGGTTTCAGAACTGATCAAGGCTGGTTAGTGGCTTTTTATGGCCATCAAAACCCACTACCATGAATGAAGAAGGAAGGAAAAGCTTGAAGATGAAGAAGCAGCGTCCCAACGCTCAAGCGTTGGGATCCTAGCGCTCCAGCGCTGGGGTTCTGACTAGATGATGAGTCAGATGTTGTCCCAGCGCCCAAGCGTTGGAAAGCCAGCGCTCAAGCGCTGGGCCTCGGACAGAAAGTGGATTTTTAATGCATCCTAGCGCCCATGCGTTGGGAATGCCAGCGCTCAAGCGCTGGAGGCTGGAATTTTACTATAAATAGGGCCCTTTTCTTCACTTGTAAGACACACCTTCATAGAATACAACAAGTATTCTCTCTTTCTCCCTCAAAGATCATTGTTCCTAGGAATTGTGGGAAGCCAAACTTGAGCTCCTATCCAGGGTAATTCAATGATTCTTTTAGCCATGCTTGGCTAATTCTTCTTTAAGTTTTTGGGTTGTTTTAGTTTATAATACATGTTCTAGTCTTTTTCTACATTTCTAAATTTTTATTTCCATTCATGTTTTATTACCTTATGCTTTATTTCTATCTTGTGGATCCCAAGAGGTTTTGCTTATTACTTATTACATAAGGCCATTTGGTGAGTAGTAAGGGAACTAGGTAATAAAAAAGGTTATAAGTATACTTCACTAAGGAATTAGGAAGGACGTAACTTTATGTTGGCCTGAACATCTTCTTCATCTTCTTCTTTAGTTAACTAGGTACCAAGGAATTGGGTTTAGTAATTAAAAAGAAAGATCTACAATGCTTAAGGAATTAACTTGTAGTTACACTAGGCTATAGCATCATGATAATGGTTTTATAATTCAGGAATTTAGTAGGAAATTTCTAGCATGTTTTTATAGACTATGTAAACCAACCCAAGAGCTTAATGTTCATCATCTCTTTACTCTATTATTTTATGCTATTGTTTCTTTCTAGTTCTCAAACCAACAACAAATATACATCTTTTTATTTTTCCTATTTAAGTACTAAACTTAATATTAACAAGAACACCTATCCTTTGGGTTCGAACATTTTTATTACGCGATAGTAAATTGTACACTTGCAATTTCATTATCATCTTCTAACCCTCATCTTTAACTTTCAAGCAATGTTTATTTCTGTTGCAATGACAATCATCATTTTTGAATACCTTTATCTTGAAAGTAACAAGTTTTGTCAAGGCGAAAATTATGCAAACCTGATTCACCCCCCCCCCCAGGTTGCTATCTATACTTACATGGAGCCTAAGTAAAATTTTAGGTGAATTTTGGGGTCGGTGGTCGCAGCATTAGGATGTGCCAAAATAGGTCGAACGAAACCCCAAGGCCTGGGTCTTAAGATGATCTCTTGGGAGAAAGGGCCTCGCACGAGTGGTGCCGCTACGTTGACCTGGTGAGGTGCTGGCTAATTTGGCCGATCTTGGGCTAAGGGCGCATTTCTCTGTCCGAGGACTTGGGCAGACTCCTCGTCACGAAGGGAGGGTGAGTGCTTGCTACTCTGGCTGGCCTCCACCTGTGCTTGAACCTTTTCTGACCGAAGCTGGTCACGCTCTTGTTGGAGCTGTCTAATTTGGGACTTCATTTGTTGGAACAGGGCAAGGGACTCTTCACCGAGTGGTCGCGCTTCCACCCCATCGGGGGCCTCATGTCTTCGTTCCATAGCCATAACCTGTTGGTTGAGTTGGTCTAGAGTTAATATGGTGTCTTTTGGTGGGATAGAAGGTCCCGGGGGGCTGGTAGGTGTGATAGGTTCTGTCCCTGCTAAGCCAGGCTGGCTGCTCTGGTAACTCGAGCCGCTGGCTCTCCCTGTCCCGGGGTTGGTGGTGCTTGGGAATGGGGGGAGTGCCCCCCCCCCTTTAGGGTTTCCACATGACCCTCTAGGGTAGGCTGTCGCTTGGAGTGTTGCTGCTTGGAGGCCTTAGCTTTTCCCATGGTGGTGAAGGTTGAGTTTTACCGATTTCCCACAAACGGTGCCAAATGTACAAGCTAAGCCTGCTCGGAGAGAGGGGAGTCGGTAGGTAGGTAGTCGGGTTATCTTGTGCAATGGTCTTCCGTCATCGTTCCTGATCCCGGGAGGGGTCCCTACAATGACACTCCAATGCCAAAGTAAGAGGTCGGGGTCAGAGGGTTAATCCGAGTAAGATGGGATTAGAAGTGTGTACCTTATGGTTTATGGGGATCCTCCTTATATAGAGGTCTGGGGGTGGTGCTGTAACGCCCCAATTTTGGATTGAGGGTCACATAGTAATTACGCGGAAATTAAAACCTCTCAGAAAAACAACTCATTTTCTTAAAAGGTTTTCGTCTCTCTTAATTACTTAAAAATAATATAAGTAATAATTTTCCCCATAAATAATAATTACTACGCGGAAAATATTACAACAAGAAAATTGCTCAACAGCGAGCCCAAAAATAAAATAAATTAAAATAGCGGAAAACTTAAGACATCAATCGTCTTCTTCAAACTTCTTCCACGATTCCGCTGCGCACTCTGATTTCGTAAAGCTTCTTCAAAAGACGACGATCAACACCCTGTCTATTTTCTGGCGTTAAGCGCCCAAACACAAACAGAAAGGGTTAACTCGAGAACAAACAACAAATACCAAACAGCATGTTGAAAGGGAATAAAATAATTAACAACAACAATATTATCAATTAAGATGTGCAAATGCCCTCCATATCTATATGCTTATAGTTATATTTATATGGCCAATACATCACCCTTCTCGGGCCCAAAACATCACCCTTTTCGGGCCAAAACATCACCCTTCACGGGCCAAGACAATCACGTGGGACAACGATCCACCACATTGCCCTAATTCACCCTAACCGGGTCAGGACAATCACGTGGGACAACGATCCACCACATTGCCCTCGGTCGATCCCACGGGACAAAGATCTGTCACATCAACCTTAAAATCCTCAGTTGATCACGCGGGACAAAATACCGCCACATCAACCCAATATATATATATATATATATATATATATATATATATATATATATATATATATATATATATATATATATACGATGCACATGCTATGACTATGCAAAATTCATGATCCTCATGGACCAGCAGTCCACACAAAACATCAGTCATAGCACACCCCATACACAATATAATCATCTTCAATATATCATGTAAACAATTCTCAATTTCAAGCATCACAATACCAACAATTTCATTCTCATAAACAAAATAATTCACAGAAATAAAATCATGGTAAACACAACTGGCTCTATCTAGACCCAGAGTTACCCTTACCTTCGAACGTAGAATCGCATCGACTCCGCGTCCAATCAAGTTAATGAGGAAGGAGCTGAAACCATCTTTATCATCACCAAAGGATGAACTCGCGGTGGCGGTACTGTGAACGCAGGGAAGAGACAGCGACGCCCCTTCCTGGGACAGACGGAAACATCGCGGCGCTGTGAGGTGGCGCACGGTGGCTTTGACGGCGGCACGAGAAGACCAGTTCGCAGAAATGGCTGCTAGAGCGAAGGTGGAGGTCCTGGGAGAAGCGGCGGCACAGCCTTGAACATAGGAAAGAATTGCAGCGACGCGAGAGAGAGGGACTAGCGGCGGAACAATGGCGCGAACCTGGAACAGTGCGACGGCGCGAGCTTGGAACCAAGGCAGGAACAAAGGCGACGAGCGGTAGAGAGAGATGTTCGGTGGCTGTGCGACAACGCCGGAGGAACTAGTGGCGGCGATGCTCAAACGGTGTAGTGAGTGGAGGAAGGGAGCGCGCGATGAGGAGGAAGAAGAGGCTTGGCAGCACGTTTTAGGCAGGGATGAGAAGAAGAGCAGGTCGAGGTTTGGAGTTGGGTGCTGCTGCTGCTTGTGGTTTCGGTTGAAAGAAGGAAGAAGTTGAGCGTCGTTGGCAGCGTGAGAGGATGAAACACAGAAGCGGCTACACTTGGGAGGAGAGGGAATTCATTGCTGTTGAGAGAAAAAGGATAGGGGTTTTAGTGGTGAGTAGAGAGATAGTTGAATTTGTTATTTTAGAGGGAATATGTTATTTCAGTTTTTATTCTTTATCTCTTCACCAAAATGCATATCTTAATTTTAAAATTCATGTTCAATCTTAATAGGATAAAACACACACTAGTATAATTTAACTAGGTTCATAATTCAAATAACCAATATATAATAAAATAGAATTTAATATATATATATATATAAATATATATCGACAATACGGTACTGCTATTATTATTATTTTTCTTCCTTATAATCATATATATATATAAAAAAACTTACCAAAATAAAACTATAACTAATTAAAACAAAGATAAAAATAGCTATTAGTATATCACATAAAAATAAGTAATATGTTCATCTTAATCTTCAAATCAAATCTACTTAATTTTATGATAAGATAAAATACAATTTGTGTTCAAAATATGATCCCAACCAAAATCTAACAAAACAATATATATTTAAATAAATATATCAGATATGTGTATATTATTATTTTCTTTTTCCTTTTCCTTTTTCTTTTTAAATTAAATAGAAAAGCATTTATAATAAAACATATAATAAAATAATAATATTAACTAACATAAAGCTCATTCAAATAATAATAAAGTCGGTCAAATGGTCAACCAAGGACCAAACTGAAACTACAAAGTAGTTCAAGGACCAAAACATAATTAATCTAAACTCAAGGACCAAAAATGTAAATACTAAAAATAGAGGGTCTTACAATACCACCCCCCTTAAAAAGAGTTTCGCCCTCGAAACTCAAAGTCGAGAGACGAAAACAGAGTTTTCTCAAACAAGCCAAAACAAGCCAAGTTCAGGTCTGCTCTTATATCAAAACAATAAATAAGTTAGTTCAAGAAAATTTAAATATTGAAATTAGAATCATAAGGAAAAATAGAATAACTGTAAGACATCAATATTGGAATGTAGTCAAGGTACTGCGACATATGGTCAGTAAGCTTGAAGAAGCCACACAGAAAATAGGGACATGATGCACACAAGAAAAAGCCTGAATAATCGAAGATTCTTCCATTTTAAAATTGGGCCAGACAAGAAAATGAGAAATTCACACAATTAAATTTTCCTCTCAACTGTAAATCCAAGTAGACATCGGACAGTTGTTAAAATAGATATTTAAGTCAGAAAATTAAAACAAGGCAACTAACAGAACTCTAGACGGAAAATACATAGCGGATATCATATTCTCAAAACAATATTTTTTTTTTCTCGGAGTCAACCCGATATCCAAAACCGGAAGTCAAAGCATTTAGCAAAACTACTGAAAATTATAGGAATAATAAATACCAAATGAGTAATATTAATATAAGACAAATCAAAGCATTAATAACCATAGCAGCAAATAACACATAATAGTATAACAGCAAACCAAGAACTTCCCAAAACTTTACAGAATCATCAACAGATCTCAGCAGCATACATGAAAGACAAAATATTTTGGAGTATCCAACATCTGGAAATACTTACACACACTTTTCACAATCAGTTTCAGGGGTAGCAATGCAATAGAAACATACTATGATTTTCTAATTGGCTACATCCTATTAGGTTATCCACTTATGGAACAACCTTCTAACAAATTAGACACTCAATCAAACAAGTCAAAACAACGGTCACTTAATCAGCTATCTCTGTATCTTGACTTGCTAACCTCTTACTTCTACTTGTAAGAAAGTCAACAATAAATCTAGAAACAGAAAAGCAAGAAGCTTTGTCAATCAAACAACAACCAATTAAGTCACACAATTCTTCTTTCGATTGTCACCCCAACAATCGATTTCAGAATGCAAAAATATCCTATCAGTCAACTCTACCCAAGGCTCTAGTTTTCTCAACCAAAGCTCTGATACCACAAATGTAACGCCCCAATTTTGGATTGAGGGTCACATAGTAATTACGCGGAAATTAAAACCTCTCAGAAAAACAACTCATTTTCTTAAAAGGTTTTCGTCTCTCTTAATTACTTAAAAATAATATAAGTAATAATTTTCCCCATAAATAATAATTACTACGCGGAAAATATTACAACAAGAAAATTGCTCAACAGCGAGCCCAAAAATAAAATAAATTAAAATAGCGGAAAACTTAAGACATCAATCGTCTTCTTCAAACTTCTTCCACGATTCCGCTGCGCACTCTGATTTCGTAAAGCTTCTTCAAAAGACGACGATCAACACCCTGTCTATTTTCTGGCGTTAAGCGCCCAAACACAAACAGAAAGGGTTAACTCGAGAACAAACAACAAATACCAAACAGCATGTTGAAAGGGAATAAAATAATTAACAACAACAATATTATCAATTAAGATGTGCAAATGCCCTCCATATCTATATGCTTATAGTTATATTTATATGGCCAATACATCACCCTTCTCGGGCCCAAAACATCACCCTTTTCGGGCCAAAACATCACCCTTCACGGGCCAAGACAATCACGTGGGACAACGATCCACCACATTGCCCTAATTCACCCTAACCGGGTCAGGACAATCACGTGGGACAACGATCCACCACATTGCCCTCGGTCGATCCCACGGGACAAAGATCTGTCACATCAACCTTAAAATCCTCAGTTGATCACGCGGGACAAAATACCGCCACATCAACCCAATATATATATATATATATATATATATATATATATATATATATATATATATATATATATATATATATATATATATATACGATGCACATGCTATGACTATGCAAAATTCATGATCCTCATGGACCAGCAGTCCACACAAAACATCAGTCATAGCACACCCCATACACAATATAATCATCTTCAATATATCATGTAAACAATTCTCAATTTCAAGCATCACAATACCAACAATTTCATTCTCATAAACAAAATAATTCACAGAAATAAAATCATGGTAAACACAACTGGCTCTATCTAGACCCAGAGTTACCCTTACCTTCGAACGTAGAATCGCATCGACTCCGCGTCCAATCAAGTTAATGAGGAAGGAGCTGAAACCATCTTTATCATCACCAAAGGATGAACTCGCGGTGGCGGTACTGTGAACGCAGGGAAGAGACAGCGACGCCCCTTCCTGGGACAGACGGAAACATCGCGGCGCTGTGAGGTGGCGCACGGTGGCTTTGACGGCGGCACGAGAAGACCAGTTCGCAGAAATGGCTGCTAGAGCGAAGGTGGAGGTCCTGGGAGAAGCGGCGGCACAGCCTTGAACATAGGAAAGAATTGCAGCGACGCGAGAGAGAGGGACTAGCGGCGGAACAATGGCGCGAACCTGGAACAGTGCGACGGCGCGAGCTTGGAACCAAGGCAGGAACAAAGGCGACGAGCGGTAGAGAGAGATGAGCGGTGGCTGTGCGACAACGCCGGAGGAACTAGTGGCGGCGACGCTCAAACGGTGTAGTGAGTGGAGGAAGGGAGCGCGCGATGAGGAGGAAGAAGAGGCTTGGCAGCACGTTTTAGGCAGGGATGAGAAGAAGAGCAGGTCGAGGTTTGGAGTTGGGTGCTGCTGCTGCTTGTGGTTTCGGTTGAAAGAAGGAAGAAGTTGAGCGTCGTTGGCAGCGTGAGAGGATGAAACACAGAAGCGGCTACACTTGGGAGGAGGGGGAATTCATTGCTGTTGAGAGAAAAAGGATAGGGGTTTTAGTGGTGAGTAGAGAGATAGTTGAATTTGTTATTTTAGAGGGAATATGTTATTTCAGTTTTTATTCTTTATCTCTTCACCAAAATGCATATCTTAATTTTAAAATTCATGTTCAATCTTAATAGGATAAAACACACACTAGTATAATTTAACTAGGTTCATAATTCAAATAACCAATATATAATAAAATAGAATTTAATATATATATATATATAAATATATATCGACAATACGGTACTGCTATTATTATTATTTTTCTTCCTTATAATCATATATATATATATAAAAACTTACCAAAACAAAACTATAACTAATTAAAACAAAGATAAAAATAGCTATTAGTATATCACATAAAAATAAGTAATATGTTCATCTTAATCTTCAAATCAAATCTACTTAATTTTATGATAAGATAAAATACAATTTGTGTTCAAAATATGATCCCAACCAAAATCTAACAAAACAATATATATTTAAATAAATATATCAGATACGTGTATATTATTATTTTCTTTTTCCTTTTCCTTTTTCTTTTTAAATTAAATAGAAAAGCATTTATAATAAAACATATAATAAAATAATAATATTAACTAACATAAAGCTCATTCAAATAATAATAAAGTCGGTCAAATGGTCAACCAAGGACCAAACTGAAACTACAAAGTAGTTCAAGGATCAAAACATAATTAATCTAAACTCAAGGACCAAAAATGTAAATACTAAAAATAGAGGGTCTTACAGGTGCGATTCTCGAGGATAGGTGATGATGACCTTATTAGAGGATCGTCTCATATTGTTAGATCTTTTGCCACGTCCAACAGATCGGACAGTCAGGGCTTGTCCTAGGTCGACGCGCCTACGGAGGTGACCCGTTGATAAGACTGTTGATTTGATGTGTTGTTAAGAACGAAGGTGTTCTTGAAAGTAAAGGTAAAAAGAGTTGAGGAATTGAAGATGCAAAGATGAATTCTATAAATTCTTATTATTATTCTGCACTTTAAATCCCTCATTATTCACGGTTACAAGATCTGTATTTAATCAGATATAACAACGGATATTCCGAGGTCAACTTTACATTGGGAATCATAAACAATAATAAGTACAAGATAAGATCTCGGATATCCCGGATACAAGATAAGATAAACTATAACTAGATAACTAGTTTACAGCTGGCACTGTGCTAGTCAGACGATACTTCTGGCCAGACGGTCTAACATGGCAGACGATCCATTTCTTCAACATGAAAATGATCCTTATCAGAACAGACGATGTTTTCTTTTGTCAGTCAATACGGCAGACGATCCCAGACGATGCTGTGCTCGTTACTGCGCATCTCCAACAGTAGACGATTCTTATCTCTAACATTCCCCCGCAAACTGAATGTGGTTGAGAAGGAAGATAGCCTTCGAAAAAACCTTGAGTTTAAGCTTCAACTTGCTTGCTTGTACTTCCCTTTTAGGCATCATGAGCAAGGGTGGAAATATAATGCCACGAAAAGTTGTGCTCCTTTGACATTGATGCTTGTACTCGGAGCAAAGGGTTGGGGTGTGTAATGAAGAACATGGAAGATGAATTGTACTACTTTTCCAGATTCACCAGATCAACTTCACCAGGACAAAGAAAAATACATATTTTTATTTTTGGAAAGACACTTTGGAGCAATGATCTTTCCATGCCAGTCCGAGGAAGTATTGCCTTGGCTTGTACTGTAGTGGGAACCTCAGATGATATTGAGTTTTTCTCCAGCACCTGTGTCTTAGAGGCCTTACGGCTATAATGGCTTGAGTTCAGAGAAACGTTAACAAGTGTTATCCCTCTGTTCATGAATCTCATCGTTGAAAAGGAAAAACAAGAAAGTCGTAAACGATAAAGGCTTGAGCTTAGAAGAACATTAACAGGTGTTAGCCCTCTGTTCATAAGTCTCAGCGTCGAAAGTTTAAAGACAGGAAAAGATAAAGCTTGACAAGAAGGCGGAGCTTCGATCATGGGAGAAAAGTAAAAGAAAGGAACCACAGATCAGACTAGCTCTGATACCATGTAAAGAACGAAGGTGTTCTTGAAAGGAGAGGTAAAAAGAGTTGAGGAACTGAAGATGCAAAGATGAATTCTGTAAATTCTTATTATTATTCTGCACTTCAAATCCCTCATTATTCACGGTTACAAGCTTTGTATTTATACAGAGATAACAACGGATATTCCGAGGTCAACTTTACATTGGGAATCATAAACAATAATAAATACAAGATAAGATCCTGGATATCCCGGATATCCCGGATACAAGATAAGATCAACTATTACTAGATAACTGGTTTACAGCTGGCAGAGTGCTGGCCAGACGATACTTCTGTCTAAACGGTCTAGCATGACAAAAGATCCATTTCTTCAACATGAAAATGATCCTTATCAGACTAGACGATGTTTTCCTTTGTCAATCAATACAGCAGACGATCCCAAACGATGTTGTGCTCGTTACTGCGCATCTCCAACAGTAGACGATTCTTATCTCTAACACATGTGTAGGGGATCGTCCATTGAAGCCCTTGCCTCATCTCGGCCTGTCTTTGTAGGACCGAGCGGGTCAGGGTCTCTATCGGACCCGGTGAGTTATGCCAAGTAGCCTTCAAGGGGGACCGGGAGGGTTACTCTCGGAATAGTAAATGAACAAGCTAAGCCTGCTCGGAGAGAGGGGAATCGGTAGGTAGGTAGTCGGGTTATCTTGTGCGGTGATCTTTCGTCGTCGCTCCTGAGCCCGGGAGGGGTCCCTGCAATGATACTCCAATGCCGAAGTAAGAGGTCGGGGTCAGAGGGTTAATCCGAGTAAGATGGGATTAAAAGTGTGTACCATATGGTATATAGGGATCCTCTTTATATAGAGGTCTGGGGGTGGCGCGATCCTTGAGGATAAATGATGATGACCTTGTTAAAGGATCATCTCAAGTTGTTAGAACTTCTGCCACGTCCAGTGGATCGGACGGTCAGGGCTTGTCCTGGGTCGGCGCACCTATTGAGGTGACCCATTGATAAGACTGTTGATTTGACGTATGTAGGCTATCACCCATTGAAGCACTTGCCTCCTCTAGGCCTGTGTTTGTAGGATTGAGAGGGTGGGGGTCTCTGCCGGACCTGGTGAGTTATGCTGAGGGGCCTTCAAGGGGGATCGGGAGGGTAACTCACGGAACAGTAGCCCCCCAGCCCGAGCGCTCGATTACAAGGGCCCAGGGTTAAGTTGCGGTCGTCTGGCAACTTATTCTTCGGGATGTTCTCCTTTTCGTGTGGCCGGGAGGGGTTACTTCTAGAACAACATTCAAGTGTTTCCATATTAACTGTTGTTCCTCATCATTTATGTATACATTCTTTAACCTTGTTAAATTACCAAGTTCATGAGTTTATTTTACTCCTTTTATGATAACATGTTATTTTAGTCAAGGTCACTCTTAACTCATTTTCCTTTACAAACAAGCATATCGTTACCTCTTTATTAGACGCTCACTTAAATTCACTTCCCCCATAATGTTAATATTTGATGACACGAAATTTTATGATATTTTTCGTGTTTATTTTCATGTAGTTTAATATATTTTTTAGGAAATTTAGTCCATTTTAGGATACATTAGACTTAGTTTATGCATTTTATTATTTTAAATATTTTTTTAACTTTTATAGTTTTTATATTATTTTTTAGATTTTATTAGGATTTGTTTACTTTATTTTAGAGGTGATAACTTTATTTTAAGTTGTTATCTCAATTTTTATCTTTGTTTATTTTCTTTTATTATCTCTTAATTATTTTCTGTTATTATTATTTTATTTGATGCTGGAGTCAGAGTGAACAGATGGTGGTGTGATCATAATTTATTGAAATTATTCCATCTTTTACTAGCTACTTTACCATATTATGTTTGAATTTTCCAAAGGTTTTGATGAAGATCATCTATGTAGTTTTTTTTTAGGACACATTTTGTTTGTTTAAGCGTGCAAGTTGAAGCTTCTGTGGGAAGGTTAAGATAAAGACAAGGTCAACATTCTGAATACCTCAGTCAACTAGTTTTATCAATCTTCAGATGATTCAAAAGTAAGTTAAAGTAACCTTTCAATTGTTCCTTAACTAGAAGTCATATACCTCGTGTGAAATTGATTTAGTTCAAGTTGGTCTACCTTTTGTGCAACATATTATTATGTGAAGCTCTACAGAAAAGAAAAAAACTTCTATTGTCCAATGATTTTAAACAATAATTTGTCCCAGACAATAAAGTTACTTTTGAGGAATGAAACCTATCATTTTAATTACAACTGATAGAAGCATAACAGGGCCAAAATATTATAAAGCATGTTGTGCCAGACATGAAACATGTCGTACTAGAAGAGTACAAGACTAGTCATGTATTAAATTCCAAGAGACAACGTCTATATTAATAGGAACTTTGTGTTTAACTGATAACAATCTTGAATAACTAAATAAGAGAAATCAGAATTTATTTAAGAGCTCCCTCCTCTACACATATTCAGAATGTGAACGTTCAAACACTCAAAGCTCTCAACTAGTTCTTTGATTCTTTTATTTATAGATTTCCTTCATTTATTATTTATACATCTTGTACTAGGATTCTCGGAAAACATTCTATAAGTTGTACTTTTAATCCATCATCATTTATTGAGTTTCAAAGCCAAAAACTTATTTACTACCTTTCGTTCCAAAACTTTTACTCCCTACTCCGTATCTTATTTACTTCCCTCTCGCGATTTTTCACTTCGTTGTCTCTGGAACCCTAATCGAACCTTCTTCGTCGCTCCTTTTCTCCGATTTGAAAGCACCAATCTCACTGAGCCATGGGTTGAATCCTCACTCAGAAGGTAAGCACCTCGTTCTCCGATTTCAGTTTCTTCTCCTTTCCGACTCCGATTTCAGTTTCTTCTCCTTTCCCCCTTCGATTCCTTTTAACGATGTTGCGTTTTGTGCTTCTAGGTCTGTGATTCGTGGCAGGAACATCAAGATAGTTGTTGTCCTCCACACAAATCCACAAGGTTAGCTTGTTACCTCTAAAATTTTGATGTTCTGGACTGTATTTTGACCATAGTTGCAGAGGTTACAGTTATAGCAAATTTTTGTTGATGCTTCAAGCTTGAATTGATTCAGTAAGGGAAAATTTTATTTCAACTACATTCGTAATTGTATGGGTGCTGAGATATAACCAATAGTCGCTACTGAGTCCTTTTTTAATAGGATTGTTGAAACATTGCCAGGTATATTCTAACCTTTACATTTTCTTGATGCAGATAAAAATGCTTCATTCAATCATCAGTGTTTTAATTATGAAGGGAAGGTATGTAATATACCTGGTTGCAGTTTCTATGCTTCTTCATAGGCTCAATGTTTGTGCACAGTGCACACCTTCAGTCATAGAGGACTTGGCCTTTAGAAATATGTCATGGCTGAGAAGCTGTCGCTACATCAAAATCTCTTAACTTTTCTTTACTCTGTTACAGTCAATTATTCTTTTTTATAAAACACAAGGGCATAATTGATATGCCATGTTATTATGAAATGAAAACTTGAATGAAGTGTCTGTTTTCTTAAACAATTACATGGTTATAGTGGTAAAAAATATGTTTGTATTTTGTAATCTTACTGTCATCAGTGTTTTTTATTTGAAATATGCAGGTGAAGCTGATCTGTGAATATAAAGGGGTTCTACACAAAGTGCTACCTGAAATACGACAAGTATGCTTTCCAATACTGCTGGCTATCTGCATTTGGTCTTTTTATACTATTGTGGTGAAGTTAAGGTCTAGTTGATGCATAATGTTTCAGATGGGAATGAAATCAAATGGGTTTCGTTCTGATCCTCAAGTCAACAATATTGAACTGATATTTTCTCTAAATCTTGAACCCTGTAGGTTTATGAAAGGTTTAATATTGACTCAATAGTAGATGCTGATGATGCCTGTTTTGATTATTTTGTTCAGAAGGTATGTATTTTGGAGTTGTGGTTTTGAAAATCTTATGTTAAGTTGAAGTGATTTCATTGTTCCAAAGAGGTCTATGCAAAAAAGAAAATTACCTGCCCATTGGCAAAAAAATTATAAATGGATCGTGGTTGGTCATTATCTCGGGATGCAGAATCTACATCCATCATGATGTCCATTTAATTACAAACTAGGGCTTATTTTCTCCTGTTGAATGATAATAATTTCATTCATTCTTGCTTAGTGCTGCTATGCCTTTGGTGTCTTATTATTGGAGATCGTTTATGCTGTCTAGCAAAAGGATCTTACATTTTTGCCATATTTAAATTACATTTTGATTTGTGGAAATAACAAGCAGGCTACCTTGGAAAGATCCTTAATAGTAACACCGCTAATGAGCAATTGTGTTTGTTATGGGATCATAAAATTTATGATAACAGATGTTTATAGGGACGTAGTTGGTGACATTTAGAGAAGAAATTTGATTTTCTTCTATTATTTTTGCCCTGCTTATCCAATGTCCTTATTTGTGTCCAATGACATGTCAACTACTCAAGCTCACCTTGGTAGATGTGCGGAAGTCTTGACTATTTTATGTATCCTCTAGCTGAGTTCATCTGCTAAGATATTGTCAGCAAAATATTTCTGTTCAATTTTTTTAAACAGGAGCCTTGGGTGGTTCGAACTTATTAATAATTAAGAGCTCATTATTACAAATTAATGTCCATTCTTGTCTTGCAGGTTTTTCCAAGAATAAAAGATTCTGATCAGGTTAATTTATAAAAAAAACTCAATTTTTTTGGTGTGTATGCTTGTGATTATTAAACTTATATGCTAATAAATTTTTTCTGATGAAATCTTTGGTATAGGGAGGGATCATGCTATTCATCAATTCTTACTTTGAATTTGTACGGATCCAAAAAATTTTAAAGTCACAGAATGCCTCCTTTTGTCTGCTTGGGGAGTAAGGAGCTATTTTCATATTGTGCCATCACTGTTCTTATTTTTTTAGTACTATGATTATTTGATCATAACTTTGTAATTTAATTTTTTGCAAATTTATACAAGTAGCTGTTATGTTGCATTGTGATTTATGAGTGCTCTTTTTGATTAATTTAGGTATACAAAACAAAGTGATATTTCTCGTGCGCGTCTTTGGTTCTTTGAAGGAAGAAGAAAAATTATGCTTTACACTGAGAGATCTCATTTTTACCACAGATACAAGGTTGTATACAATGAAATAGTTTTTCCTCATACACTTCCTGTAATTGTTTTATCTGGTATTTAATAGCTATATGTTTTTATAGTTTTGAAAAAATTAAAATGCTGCCTGGCTGCTCAAATTGTTGGAATGACATGCAGTACCATAATTGTTGGAATTTCTTCTATGTAGAATGTGAAATATTACAATAAAAAACTCTAAAGTTAGTTCAATTATTAAGAAATTGTATGATCTAGTCAAAAGTGTTCATGATATAGACCAAGACAGAATTGTCAAAATTGCGGCGTGGTCTATGCTGTGAGGACTGATGTTGTGACTTATGGTTTTATTATCCTCCTGTAAGTCTGTAACTTATTATTATAATGATCAAAATATTAACAAATTTAGTTTACTTCTTGATGGCAGATTCGTGGGGTTCAGAATTTAATCATTTATTCACTCCCAGAGAGGAAGGAGTTTTACCCTGAGGTAAGCAGACTTGTAAAGTAGGACATTTTTCTCCTCTATCTCACAGAGACACATAATTTAAAGGATTGAATACAACTGATGGACTACGAGTCCTCCTAAGACGACAAAGAACTTATGAAAGGAAAAAAATTCAGTTCAATTGAGCAATCTTGTTCCTTTGCACCTACAATCTTGAAAACTGAAATAAAAAAAACTGCAAGGACTTGCAAGGAAGCTAAAATACAAGCATGTCCTATAAAGGCGTGTAGGAAGAAATTTACGGCTAGAAGTTTAGGAATTAAGCTCCAGCCTAATTCAACGGATTCCTCTAAGGAAGCTCAGCCAATATTAGATTATTGCTCTTTCTGATCTGTTTGTGCAGTCAGAAAATTCATGGCTTCTTTTTTTTGTTGATATAAATTTGCAATAGATGTTATTCTCATTTTCTCCTCATGACACTGAAAACACAATCTAAAACCTGGCATCTTTTTTTTTCACTACCATCTCTTTTTTCCAAGTGCAGATTGTGAATATGCTTGATGGGTCTGACGGTATGACATGCACTGCTCTTTTTTCTTGCCTTGACAAGTTTCGGGTAATGCTTTACTCTCTTTGATGTCATTTAGCATTATGCTACTTTTTAGAATTTAGCATGACAGTATTAATATTTGAATGGAGAGGTGATTGATGAGAGAGAGATTAACTGACTTTTCTATCCAGAATGTAATTTTTGCATTCTGGAAATTAGTTTATGGAATCATTGTTATAGTAAATTACATTCCGGAACTAATTTACATGAACCGGATAGTTGTGTTTTGCAGTGTTTGTTAATAATACTATGCACTGCTAGTCCAGTGATCTTATTTTGCTTTTGCTTTTGCTTTTCTTCCCTCATAATTTCTTTTCATATTTTTGGAGGTTTTCTATTGTGCAGATAAGAACCATAGCTTAAAGAAATAATTTATGTAGCTTCAGATGATATATATTCCAAAAATAAGAACCAGTATTTTTTTAGCTTTTTTTTTTTCTACTGAAGCATTCTGCGGCGGTTCTAAACCGCCGCAAAAAAACGTATGCCAGCGGCGGTTCCAAATTCGCCTCAACTAAGTAAAGCACTGCGGCGGTTACAGAACCGCCGCTATATACCAGCGGCGGTTGTTCCAACGGTTGGCCAAAACCGCCGCAAATGCATCTCCCGACACTCGTAACTGCAGCGGTTTGGCAACCGCCTTTCATATACATTTTGCGGCGGTTTGAACCGCCGCAAAATGCAAACAGAACCGCCGCAAAATACTTATTTCCCTGTAGTGTTATAAGAGGCAAACAACTATTGCACACCCCTTAAGAAAAGTAGTTAGAGTGGTTGTTAGCATTTAATTTGTTCTCAATTTATATCAACTTTCCAAAATTGTCCCGACTTACTTTTTAAAATTTCTATTGATCATTAATGCATTACATAGTGGAAAGAGAGAGAAAATCAAATTAAGTAAGGGTAAGTTTGTCAAAACAATAATTAATGCACTACAAATTTTAAGTTGATTCACATAAAAAGGACCATGACATCTCTCAATTTATCTCTTATAAAAAGGAACGGAGGGAGTATTGTATTAGTTTTACATCTATTTTTTAAGAGTTTTTCCATCTATACTCTCATTTAATATTATATCTCTCACTGGACAGGGCGGGCGCCCATGCACCTGCTAAGGGCGGTTCGGTTTTCCCCCTCGTCATGTGGAGAACACGTCCGTTTCAAGTCAGGGCTGGTCAAGGTGACAGGTAAACTTGTAATAGGTATAGGGGTTGGACTTTGTAATATGTTGGGCCAAACTTTAACGGCCCATAGGCTTGATGTTAATTAATTATCATTAATGGCTCTACTCCCTATAAATAGCCAAGGGAGGCTAATGTAAAAGGGTTGACAATTTCACTAATCAATAAGATTTGTCTACTTCTCTCCTATAGTGTTCTTTTCCCAGAACATTTTTGGCGTCGTCTGTGGGGAAACGGTAAACTAAACCCTACGAACTCTAGACCTAGCTATGTCAGGCGCTGGTCGTCGAGGGCGAGGCCGCGGTAGGGGAGGACGAACGGCGGGCGGTCAACCTGTGCTGCCTCCCCCACCACCGCCGACCCCTACCCCTAACCTAGGATCGCCGCAGGAGGACGCACCGGGCGGTGGTGCGCCCAACCAGATTCCTTTCACCATCTCCGTGGCTGAATGGAATAGGGTATGCGGTGCCCTAGATTTTGCTCAGCAACATAATCAACACCTGCAGGCTCAGCTAGAATATTTTCGTCAACAGAAGGATCCTGGTATGGAGAGTCTCAAGGAAGCTGAGAGCGTGGTGGACTTTCAACCCTTTTCGCCCGCCATCCAGGCCGTCCCGATCCCGGACGCCGTGAAGCAGCTTGTATTGGATACATATTCTGGCGAGTCGGATCCTAAGGAGCATTTACAGTCGTTTATGACCAAGATGGTGATTAGTCAAGCGCCTGATGCGGTCCGATGCAGGTTGTTCCCTTCAACATTGAAAGGAACAGCATTGGCTTGGTTTTCCAAATTACCATCACATTCCATAAACAGCTTCACATAATTTTCATATAAGTTCCTATCGCATTTTGCAGCAAGCAGGAGTCAGAGGGTAACGTCAGGCGCATTATTCAATATTCGTCAGGGCGCGTCGGAAACCCTTAAACAGTACATGGCGAGGTTCAATGCCACGCTGGTGCGGATTGAGGATCCGCCCCAGGAGACCTGTGTGAATGCCTTTAAGCAAGGCTTGAGGGCGGGTGCACTGAACAACAAGCTCAGTAGGCGCCCGCCACGAGACATGGCGGACCTCAGGGCCCGTGTCCACGACTTCATACTAGAGGAGGAGGATGACGAACAGAAGAGAGCACGGGACATGCTTGACGCGCCTTCAAGAAGGCCTGAAGGGAGAGGCAAGCAGGCGGATGTGTTTGCTCAACGGGATCCTCCAAGGGCAAACCGTAGCAACCCATATCAGACAGCCGCCTTTGCTAATCAGGAGCGTCGGAATAATTTACCCCGCCCAGAAATTGTATGGCGGCCAGCACCCCAGCGCCAGGCGCAGCAGCCAGTGCCCCCAGTACCTCGTTACTCACCGGTGGCCCACCGGGCAAAGGTGCCATTGGCGGTTAGTCTCTCTCAGATATTGACAGACAACAGAGAGACTAATCTGATCCCTCGCCCTTATCCTCCCAAACGTCCCCCACCGAATGTAGACACCCGGAGGTGGTGTGAGTATCATGGTGTTTTGGGCCATGATACGGATGATTGTGTTACCTTACAACGGGAGGTTGAGCGATTGGTAAAGGCGGGTCATCATGGCCAGTATGTCAAGGCAGCGCCCGCCCAAGGCGTAGGGCGATCGGGACAAGTCGCCCGACGTGAAGATTATGGCGATGCGGATGGCGAGGCGCCAATGGGAGATCCGGCGGGAACTGTCAATTGCATTTCCGGAGGCTTCAATGATGAATCCAGTGCAAGTCGCAAGAGGTATGTACGTCAGGCACATGCAACAGTGCATTCGGTTCAGGAAGAAAAATTTGGGTTCCAACACCCCAACATTGTTTTCACCAGCGAGGATTTCAAAGGGGTTCTACCGCACAAGGGCGACCCTGTTGTGGTACAATTGAGAATTAACAATTACGATGTGCGGCGGGTGCTTCTAGACCAAGGAAGTTCAGCAGACATAATATATGGCGAGGCATTTGAGAAGATGGGCCTCAAGGAGGACGCGTTGTCACCTTACACTGGGTCGCTAATCGGGTTCACTGGCGAGCATGTGGTGCCCAGGGGATGCGTGGAGTTGAAAACAATGTTTGGCTCGGATGGATTTGCTAAGGCGGTCACTGTTAAGTACATTGTTCTTGCGTGTAAGTCATCTTATAATGTTTTAATTGGTCGTGACACTCTAAATCAGATCTGTGCAGTTATTTCCACAAAACATTTAAAGGTGAAGTATCCGTTGGCCAATGGGCGAGTAGGAACGATGGCGGTCGATCAAATTAGAGCACGAGAATGCTACAGGGAAAGTGTCGCTGATTACGGGACGCAGAACGCCAAGGTTGGACACCGATGCTACGAGATTAATAAGGAAAGCACGCTTGATCCCAGAATGGAGACACCAGATTCTCGCCCTTGCCCCATCGAAGAAACAAAAACGGTGAAGGTAGGGCAACGAATGTTGAAAGTAGGAACACAATTGACACCTGCGCAGGAAAATCGCCTGACTCACCTACTGGAAGAAAACCTGGACTTATTTGCTTGGACGCTCAAGGATGTTCCGGGCATTAGTTCGAGTGTGATTTGTCACAAGTTGGCAATCAAGGAAGAAGTTAAACCAGTCGCCCAAGCAAGAAGGAAAATGAGGGAAGAGCGAACGAAGGTGGTTGAGGTGGAGACGGCAAAGCTTAAAGAAGCAAACTTCATTAGGGAGGTTAAATATCCTACATGGTTGGCGAATGTGGTGCTAGTCAGGAAAGCAAATGGAAAATGGCGCATGTGTACTGATTACACAGACTTGAATAAGGCGTCCCCGAAGGATGCGTATCCTTTGCCTAACATTGATAAGCTGGTTGATGGGGCTTCTGGGAACGAAGTTCTTAGCCTCATGGACGCCTTTTCAGGCTATAACCAAATATGCATGCACCCACAAGATGAGGAGAAGACAGCGTTCATGACTCCAAAGATTAACTATTGTTATAAAACAATGCCTTTTGGGCTCAAGAATGCAGGGGCGACCTATCAACGACTGATGGACAAGGTGTTTGAGGAGCAGGTGGGAAGAAATATGCAGGTTTACGTAGACGACATGATTGTGACGTCAGTCAAGGCAGATGATCATCTGGCTGACCTGGGCGAGGCCTTTGGACGAATACGGCATTACAACATGCGCCTAAACCCAGACAAATGTTCCTTTGGGATTCTGGGAGGCAAATTCTTGGGTTTCATGGTAACAGTTAGGGGCATCGAGATTAATCCTAACAAATGCAGGGCGATCCTAGAGATGGCTAGCCCATCTTCGGTCAAGGAAATCCAGTGTTTAGCCGGCAAAGTCGCTTCTCTAGCCCGTTTTCTACCACACGCAGGGGAGAAAGCGGCCCCATTCTTCAAATTTTTAAAGAAGAGCGCGAAATTTGAATGGACGTCTGAGTGCGAAGAGGCGTTTAGGCAGTTGAAGCAGTTTTTGTCTCAACCGCCAATTTTGCAGAAGCCAATAGTGGGCGAGCCCTTATTGCTTTACTTTTCCATCACTGATCGCGCATTGGGTTCCGTAATTACGCAAGAGGTAGCGGGCGAGGTACGTATCATTTATTTTGTAAGTCACACATTGCAGGGAGCTGAAAAGAGGTATGAAAGAATCGAGAAGGCAGCCTTGGCGGTTCTAGTCACAGCCCGTCAATTACGACCTTATTTTCAGAGCTTTCAGGTGAAGGTCAAAACTGATTTGCCATTGAGGCAGGTGTTGCAAAAGCCTGATATCTCCGGACGTCTGGTCGGGTGGTCTGTGGAGTTGTCAGAATATGATTTAATCTATGAGGCGAGGGGAAAGGTCTCGCCACAAAGGCTAGCGGAGTTCGTAGTCGAATTAACGATGGCGGGAGAGGAACCAGGCTCTAGAACGTGGGTCCTGCATATTGATGGCTCGTCAAACTCGCGTGGCAGTGGGGCGGGCATCATATTGACTAGCCCAAAAGAAGTGCAGATTGAACAATCCCTCAGGTTTGAGTTCAAAGTCAGTAATAATCAGGCTGAGTATGAGGCATTATTGGCAGGATTGAGTTTAGCGAAGGAACTGGACATAGAAACCCTGGAGATCCGAAGTGATTCTCTCTTGGTGACCAATCAAATAAATGGTGTTTACCAGGTTAAGGACCCGTTGCTGGAAAAGTATTTGATTCGGGCTCAGGAGTTGATGAAGGAGATTCAAACTGTGGGAATTAGTTACGTCCCTCGAGAACAGAACCAGCAGGCTGACTTGCTCGCCAAATTAGCCAGCACAAGGCGACCTGGAAATTATAGATCTGTCATCCATGAAGTAATGCATTCTCCAAGTATCGAAAGGGTAGAGCAGGTATGTGTTGTGGCCAAAGGGAATACTTGGATGTCGCCGATAATAGAAGTGTTGACTGGGTCTTCGGAAGGAACGACCACGGTCACGTCCGAAAGGAGGCGGGCAGCTAGTTATTTCACGACGATACAAGGCGAGTTGTATAGGCGGGGCTTCTTAGCGCCTTTGTTGAAATGTGTCACGGAGGATCAGGCTCAGGACTTGATGAAGGAAGTTCACGAGGGGACGTGCGCCAGCCACATTGGGGGCAGGTCGTTGGGAGCAAAAATTTTAAGAGCTGGCCAACCTTGAGGAAGGATTGTCAGCTCTATGTGAAGAAGTGTGACAAATGTCAGATTTTTGCAGATTTGCATAGGGCGCCCCCTGAGTTGATGGCGACTATATCCTCCCCATGGCCATTCGCCCTCTGGGGAGTGGATTTAGTTGGGCCATTCCCACCTGCAAGGTCGCAGTTTAAATACATCCTAGTGGTTATGGATTATTTTACCAAGTGGATAGAGGCAGAACCGCTCGCCTCCATTACCTCCGAGAAAATTAAAAAGTTTTATTTCCAAAGAATTATTTGCAGGTTCGGCGTGCCTCAAGCAATTATCTCTGATAATGGGACTCAATTTTCAAGTCAGGCGACTAAGGATTTCTGTGAGGAGTGGGGAATTCAAAATCGTTTCACTTCGGTCGAACATCCCCAAACGAATGGCCAGGCAGAGGCCGCTAATAAAGTAATTATGGCAGGTTTGAAGAGGCGTCTTGATGAAGCAAAGGGGCGCTGGTTGGAGGAATTGCCCATTGTCCTATGTTCATACAATACCACTCCTCAGTCGACTACGGGAGAAACGCCCTTCAAGCTAACTTACGGCGCAGACGCCATGTTGCCGGTTGAAATAAAGAATAAAGCGTGGCGGGCGGTAGCAACTGATCCGGAGCACAATCAAAGCAACTTGTTGGTGAGTCTGGACTTGGCCCCAGAAATACGAGAAGAGGCTCGCCTCAGAGGAGAGGCCATGAAGCAGCGCATATCTAGGAGATATGATTCACGGGTTGTTCCACGGACGATGCGCGTCGGCAATCTAGTACTTCGTAGACGAACAGGTACCATGGATGTTAACAAGTTGACACCCAATTGGGAAGGCCCTTTCAAGATTACAGAGGATCTAGGCAACGGAGCGTATCATTTGGCAGATTTGTTTGGCAAAAGAATTCCGAGGTCTTGGAACGCCACTCATTTAAGGCATTATTACAGTTAAATATGTATTGTGTTGGCGCCCCCATGTTGGCGGCCAAGCTCTGAACTAATAGTGATGTCATTCTGGTGATTCCATTCCACTCAATAAAGGTAGCATATTCAGCCTATGAAAAGGTCAATAATTGGGCCTTAAGATGGCCCAGCCAAAAACCCAAACTTTACTTCTGCAGGTACCAAACAATGGCGTGGAGGACTTTCCTAATAGTCTTAAGGACTTCCGAGGGAAAAGTCTGATGAGGCGACCCTTGTAACAAAATTTGGCCGCCCCATATGTCAATACAATGCAAATTGGCGCTAATATGGGATCGCCCGAATAAGCACGCTTGAAATCCGAGGCCTAGTGGCGATCTAAATCCCAAGGCCATAAAATGGTCTAAATCTCAAGGCCCAGTAGTGGTCTAAATTCCAAGGCCCAGAGGCGGTCTAAATTACATTTGCAGTTAAGTAGTCCAGTAGTGACAAAGTAAATTTCTTTGCCGCTTCCAAGAGGCCAAGGGGGGAATCGTACTCCCTAGCCTGGCGCATTGTCCCGTCTTCCAGGCGGGAAGGCGCAGTGCGTGAACGGTGGTCCTCTTGGAACGGTGGGGCGCGACCCTTGTGCGATACGGCGAAGAAAGCCCAGCCTTGATCGAAGAAGATCGAGCACGTCTATTGAGCCAAGCCTCGGGCAACCCCAGCGGCCATTGGGATCTGAGCAAAAGTCTCACTGAGCAGAAGCCTCGCCATGTGAGCAAAAGCCTTGATCGAATTAAATCAAACCAAAGTCTCACCGGAATAAGGTCGAGCGAAAGCCCCGCCTCGAGCGGGCCAAAGCCTCATAACAGACAACTAGCACAAACACAGGGCGTGCGGGTCATCACGTGACTCATAAAATTTCTAGCCTCTGGCTGCCCTAGTTGCGTAAGACCGAGCACCCCCAAGCCTCGTTAGAAGAGCCACGCGAGTACGACTCGTTACGCGAGCGGAAACCATGCGTGCAACAAAGGTCCAATGGCGGCCTAGAGTATCACTTTTACCATGGCCTAGAAGTGCCCTCAAAATTATTTCTTTCAAAACAATGCCTCAGCGGCGATTTCAAACTTTTTTTTAAAACAGTGGCCTAGACGCGCCCTCAAGCTTTATTTCTTCAAAACAATGCCCTTGTGGCGACCTAGAAAACTATTTCTTTCAAAATAATGCCACGATGGCGATCCCAAACTTTATTTCCCTCAAAACAAGGGCAAGGGCTCGCCCCAAATATTACTTCTAAATTGTTTACACTCATTTACAATTGTTGATTTCAACATATTTTTAAAATCGGTAGCCTAGAAGCGCTATCATTTTGATCAGTTATTAGTGGCGATGGTAACGATAATTTCTTAATGACACACAGATAAGTATTTATGAAAAACAATTTTATTTGAAAAGTCTGGAGTGATGACTCGAGAACGTTATTTATCAGTGTTATGAACGTTATTTATACGTTTGATGATAGAGAAGAAAGAAAATACAATGTGCTAGACAAAAGAAAACATTTCATTAAAGTTGTGCAGGAAGGTACAAAAGGGGACCGCAGGCGGCCAGCATTACACAAAAAAAAAAGAAACTAAAAAGCAATTCTTGCCCAAGCTGCTCAATGCTGCTCGCCATCAGCGGCCGTATTCATTGCCTCATCCTCAGAGTCTTCGCCCTCAATCCCGTTGGCGGTGACGTTCTTCCATTTTCCCATTGCTGAAAGGTCAGCTTCTGGAAGAAGGAATCGCACTTGGGTCTTAGCAGTATTAAACCCAATGGTATACTGCTTCAGACTTTCGACCTCGAATTCCTCCTGCAAGGCACTAAGGATTGGGCCTTCTTAGTGCGTTGGGCGAGCGCCTTCTTTGCTTCCTCATATCTTCTCATCAGTGTGTAACTCCAACTGATGGCCGCAACGCTGTTGCGCATAATCCTGTCTCCTACTGCGCGCGGATTTGTACTAATCGGGTGCGCCAAGTATTTATCGAAGCACAGCATGTCTTCAAAGTAGGCCAAGTCTTCAAACTCCTCGGCGCCTTCTTTGGCATTCTCCGCCTGTCCCTCCTCGGCAGCAGCCTCACCGCCCACGCCTGGGGCGGGTCCCTCAGCAGGAACTTCCTTCGCCTTTTCAGCGCGCTTAAACTTGCGGCGCTTAGGCGGTGGAGCAGTTTGATCAGGAACAGCTTTTCACACCCCTGTTTCTTGGATTGGGCCGCCACCCGCTGGACCCTGACTTGTAGCTCCAGCTTGCGAAGATGGGGCGGTCTGGGAAACAGCTTGGCGCGCTGGCGTAGCTTGGTTGGTGGCTTGAGGCGCCGCGGGAACAGTTGGGTTTTCAGCTGCTTTCTTCTTGGCTTCCTTCGCTAAGCGGGCAAGGTCAGCCCTTGAGAGTTGATGTCTTTTCACTGCAAAAAAATACGAAAGGGTGAAGTGTTAAATTTGAAATGTGACGGTGCATAAATTTGTTGTATATTGAAATAACTCACGCAAGTAGTTCTCGGCGGTGCCTTCACCCTCTGCAAGAAGCAGCTCGACAAGGTCAATTTGGGAGGCGCACCCCAAGTATCTAATGATCGCCCAATCCTCCCAAGTAAGGGCCCCATCCTCCACACTGAGTGTATATTTGGGCGACTCAGTCCAGTAGGGTGGGAACCGCATGCACCAACATCGTCATGGCGAAGAAGGTGTGGAATATCAGGGCTGTCCACGATTTTAAAGAATCGTGACTTCCATTGGTCGTGTGTGTTACTTTTCCAAGCCTTGAATCTGGTTTTCAATGGCTTGGCGGCAAGAACTACCCAGGAGCTAGTGGGCGCTACTGCTAATCCTTTTTTGTTGGGCGGGACGCATTTATGAAAATAGAAAAAATATTCATACTTAGGGGTAACCCCTAAAGCTTCACACAGAATCTCAAATCCTCGGATGAATCCCCAAGAATTAGGAGTTAGTTGGGACGGGGCGACTTGCAGAGCGCTTAGCACGTCGCAGACAAAAGGCGAGAAAGGGAGGCGGATGCCAAAGTCTTCAAACATGTAAAAATACACGAAGAAAAAATGAGGGGAATGGGCGAACGCCCGGGTGTCGCAGACGCGGTCAGTTATGGAGCAAGGGCGGGTTATTAGGTTGATGTCATAATTATTGGTGCAGATCCCGCCAAGGTGCGTGATAAAGTTCTTTAGGTTTTGGGCGTCGGTGAAGGAAGGGGGAACTGAGGTTACCTTGGTTGAGACGAGACCGGCTTGGACGGGCTTGGGAAGCGAGTCTTCATAAATAAGAAGTTTGGTTCTGGGGGATAGTGGTGCCTTGTTGGGAGGCACGTTGGAAGTTCCGGTACCGGACCGGTCACCGGGAGAAGAAGAAAGGAGTGGTTGTTCTGGGTTTTGGTAGTTTCCGCCACCGGTAGAGGAGGGGCCAACCATTTCACTGTTCATATTGCAAAAATAATCAAATCAAGAAAAAGGACAAAGGAAGCAGAGAACGTACTAATGGCCGAAGTAAAGTAAGGTTTGCAAGCAAGGTTTGCACGTGTGCACAACTCCGGCGCGGTGGAAGCAAGAGCAGAGGCTGAAAGAGAAGCAGGAGGTCCGAAATCGCACGCGGTCTGGAAGATAAAGAAATGCCAAGAAAGAGAAATGGGTTCCAGTTAAAGGGGATTTTATAGGAAAAATGAGGAAGAAGAAAGGGCGCAGCGGTTAGGAGTGCGCGAGTGGGAAATTAATGGAAAACACGGATCCCGATGTGTAGTTAAGTCCCATCATTGAGCCACGTCGCCCTAGGCAGCTATGTTTCCAAGAAAAATGATTGCTATTAAGGCAGAGACGGCGCGCGTGGTGTGGGACCCTAGGTAGGGGTTGCCAATAGTCAGAGAGTTGGTACAAATGAAAGGACAAGTGAAGGTCAAGGGTTGAAATGATGACGCGTGAGTAAGGCGACCGGAACACCAGGCGAGGCAAATATCAAGGTAATTAAATTAAATTGCTAAATTATTTAAAGATAATGGCGTGTACTTTTACAGGTGACACCAAAACAGGGTCAGGAAAAGAGAATAAGATGAGGCGCGACGAAGGATCAGGCTTCATTCCCATGGGCCGGAGTCGGGCTTCGAAGGACGAGTCAACTTTCTTTTTCAGGGCTCTCCTTCGTGGCACGCTCTTTTCACTTAAGGTGGCACTCTAATTATTCACCGCGCCCGAGCCTAAGGCGACTTATTTCCCTACAAAGCTGTACTCTTTTTCCTTCGCCAGGTTTTTGTCCCACTGGGTTTTGCCTGGGAAGGTTTTAATGAGGCATGCTTTATAGGGATGACCGCCCAAAGGAAGCGTTGGTTTGAATCGTATGGCGAGCACTCAGAGCTTGTCTTGTAAGCTTGTGGACAGGACAAGCGCGGGCTTCCGAGAACTGGAATGCATTCAGAGCGTTTTTCAGAAACAAGTTATTAGAGGCGAGTCAAAGACACTTCACTTTCAGATTTCAAGCTTGTGTCTTGTGGGCTTGTGGGCTGGTATCCAGAGTCTGACATATCTTCAAAGGCATCCTTCAGAGGCAAGATGAAGACACTTCTCCCGAACCTCAAGCTCGTGTCTTGTGGGCTTGTGGACAGCATGCACCTGCTAAGGGCGGTTCGGTTTTCCCCCTCGTCATGTGGAGAACACGTCTGTTTCAAGTCAGGGCTGGTCAAGGTGACAGGGGTAAACTTGTAATAGGTATAGGGGTTGGACTTTGTAATATATTGGGCCAAACTTTAACGGCCCATAGGCTTGATGTTAATTAATTATCATTAATGGCTCTACTCCCTATAAATAGCCAAGGGAGGCTAATGTAAAAGGGTTGACAATTTCACTAATCAATAAGATTTGTCTACTTCTCTCCTATAGTGTTCTTTTCCCAGAACACTCACTTACTATCTCTTATTTTCGCCTATTGCAATTCTTATCATTTACTTAATCAGTAATTATCATTCTCACTCTTTAATATAACTGAACCCTAAATACGGGTGTTTCAGTCAATTTATTATATCAATTAATGAACTCTCGAACTATATGCATAACGTTAAAAAAAAACAATTTTGGAATTGAGGAAATATATTTAGAATTGAATTCTTCACAGTTTTTCTAAAATTGGGTTGTTGTAGCTTTAAGAGGCAGAGTCATTATAAGCCTCAAGATGTAGTTATAATACTTGTAAATATAGTGATAATTTCAAAGGTGTTTTGGGGACTATAGGCACCCCTACTAGGTTCCTTGTGAAAAGAGAACAAAAAACGTGTTTATTTTAAGGTGTAAATATTCTTATAAATATCAAAAGTTCTCACCTTCCAACTAAAATGAATTCTAAAAACACGACTCAATCCCCATTTTTGTTTTCTTTTGCTTATTTGAGTTTGTATAAGGGCTCAGCCTTTGGGTTGAGGACCTAACAATAGTTCTACATTGGGGCCACCACCAAGAAAATACATTAATTTGCATTTTGAAAAAGAAAAAAAGTAAACTATTGTTAATATTGTAACCAAAATAAAAAAGAAACTATTATTAATACGTTGGTTTGCGATTGAATATTGATATTGATATTTATTTGGGAAAAAAATGATCAATGACAATTGCTATCTAGAATAATGTCAATTTCATTTATTACATTAGTGGATTAAAAGTCATATTTTTATGATGAATTTTTATTAATGTGTTGGATTATTTATTTTCATTTCTTTTTTTATTGTATTCAAAAAAAATTTATAAAGATTTAAGTGCTTTATTAAATACTTTGTTACCTAAAAATTTTACAGATGGAAAATTATGCAACTTGACAAGAATATCCAGCTTCAGATGGCCTGTGTGGATACATTTCTATGTCACTGAAATTCTGTTTCACATAGCTAAATAATATCTCATGGAGTTATTTCCTTTCCCCTTAACATGCTCCAGATGAGAGAAAAAATTATCTGGAAAGGGATGAATGGTAGTTAAGATTATACAGTGCCAGCATCATAGCAATAGCAGCTTCTGTATATGAAAAAAATAGCTGCGGATTAATTTGATGAGGTGAACACCAATAATCCATAGTAGCTTAAACTAATCTCTTTTTTTTGGTATTGACCAAGGTATCCCCACAGCCGATTGCCGTGAGACTAATCCTTCGCCCCACGGTCAGCACACGAAGCGGTAGGGGGCTGGCCAATGAGTTTTTTCCATTCACAAGAGTTGGGATTCGAACCCCATCTCTGACTATATATATATAGTTATGTTTTTATGGGCAGTTCCTTGTAAGTATAAGTGACCCCACGATCGCCATCTACCACCTGTCCCCTCCCTCTCAGTATCCTGCATTATAGTGTAGATTTAATTTAATTAAAAAGGAATCAAGTCATGATCTTCAAAGTGAAAAAAAAAGTGAAAGTAGCATACACTTATTAAAAATGTTCAAGCACAAATGTCAGTAATTTTATTAATAATTGCAAAAGTGTGTTTTATTACATTATTGGTCCCTATTGTTTCATGAATGCAGGAATTTTACCCCTACAGTTTCAACAATTGCTTGAATTAAGTCTCTCTATTTGACGGGAAAAAAAAAATTAAGTCTCTCTACTTTCAAGATTGAACATCCAAATGTTTATTTGTCATCCAATAACTAATAAAAGAAATTAAATATGATCATAATATGTTATGCCAATGGTAAGTTAAGACGATTTATGTCATTTTAAATGTCAAAAATAGTGATATATGTCCACTTTTTTCATTATTGGATGATAAAATTTGGACCAAAATGTTTGAACTTAAAAGGGATAAAGATTGGTGTACACCCTTTTGGTGTAAACCACTAGAGAGAGATGGGAAGAGATGAGGGATAAGTGACAGATATGATATATGATGTGATGTGTGCAGAAGAGAGAGATAGAAAGAAAAAAAAAGGTGTCTTAAAGTGTCTACACAGTAGAGTGGTTCATGAATCATAACCCGCTTAAAAGTAGAAGGACTTAATTTGAGCAATTTGAACGAAAAGGACAAAAATCACACATTCGCAAAAAAATGTATTAAAGCCTTTCTTCTAATAATATAAATCAAGATATCGCATAATTTCGTACCATCTATTTGTTAACAAGCCCTCAACTCCTACAGGGCCACGGGCATGAATTCTGCTTGTGCTTATTCCGACCTGAACAAAAGTGAATGGAACATAAAGTTGAGAAAACATATATATTAAAATTAATATTAATATTAATATTAATAATCATAATAATGTTCTTTTGGAAAGTACTACACTACCTCTGCACCAAGCCCAAAGCGTGCTCCATCACAAAACCTTGTACTTGCATTGTGGAATACAGCAGCACTATTTGTGCATCAGGCAAAAATGCATATTCAACCGTCAGCAACACAAAGTTAAAAACAAAATTTATTCCTAGAGCTAGTTATGCGTACAAGACAAGAAAGACATTGAAGCATGGATACTATTTAATGTTTGAAGTAGTTAGGTCCAAATGAAATATTGCTAGGGTTGTTAAAGCATGTCCAGCCCTAAGCGTGAGAGAATGCGTTGAATAGTCTCACATTAACTAGATATATGACTAAATAAGTGTTGATAAAGGGTAGAGCAACCCTTGACCTTATGCACCCTGACATGCACTGATCTATCACGAAATCCTCATGTATGTGAGGATTCTAAGTTCAATATTGTAATTCACCCTACAAAGGTTGTTCTATAAATGGTAATCAAGTTCAACATCCTCATGCATGATCCTCATGCATGTACTATCTTCTAATTTATTGTTTTGGACTTTATAACACCATCTTGATGAAACTCAAGAAAAGTATCAAATATGAAGAATTAGATGTTTGGACAAATATAATATCCAATAGACGAGTGCTAGCAACACTCACTTTAACACTCTGTATTAAACACTATTTTATTTATTAGTTTAAATGCAAGTGGGTCTCACTAAATTGGAAGTGGGACCTACAATTTTAGCGGACCACACATGATTGATTTTCAACCAATAAATAAGAGTGTTGGAAAAAGAATGTTTATATATTTTTTCTGATATGAAATATTAATGAATGTATTCAAACTTTGGAAGGTGAATAGGTTTGTAATTCAGACAAATTGCAGCAAGGATTTGAAGTAAGCTAACATATCATCATGCCACATTAGTATGTTTTGGCACTTGGCACTTGGCACTGGCAGCAAAGGGTGAAACATTGTTGTTGGGGAAAAGTCTTCACTTACCTATCAATTTGACTTAAGAAAGTTTCAGCAACTTCACGGTCTTCTGTAACAATGCAATCAGTATGAGCACTGCAGAAACAGGAAAGAAAGGCAGATTTTTAAGATAATAATGTTGATGATACACAAGCATCAAAACATAGTTTTTGCAAGTGAACCAAAACTTGCCTTCCATGTTGATGTACGTGGTTAATGGCAGCAAACACATCATCTACAATTTCAACTGTACAAGCCAGTGAACTATACTCATGACGAAAAGAGTCTGCTTCAGCAATACTTAACAAGGCACTGGCTCTTGGTCCACCATACAGTTGAACACCTGTTGATAGATTAATTCAAGCCAAGAATCTAAGGACTTAATGCCCTAATTCGTCTGCATGCGCTATATCTAATTGTACTCCAGTTTTATAACATAATTTACACTATCCATGTACAAGAAATCATTAAGAAAAGAAAACTACTTTATTTGAACATATGGGTCTAAAATAAATAGAAAGAAATTAAATTTTAGCTTCATAAACTCTGAAACTCAAACTCTCAGGAGTTAGAACAACATGATAACATTCAATTTCCTACGACATTACACAAGTAGAGATATCTCAATGCCCCCGACACATCAATAGTATCAGAGCCGGTGGTGCGACCCTGAGTAACCGGTAGCTTCTGCTGAGGGGAGCATGATAATATGGTGGTGACTCACACTTACGGGGGAGATTGTTGAGAATTCATGCGTGAGTAGAAAAATAAGAAGTCCCACATGGATGAAAAGAGAGTGTTGAGTAATATACAAGTGAATACTTAAAGGTTTTGGTGAAAGATGCGGTGTTCTGCACTTGTCCAATATGGTGTGTAGTGTAGAGATAGATCCATACTCCCTCGTACCACAACAGTGGTATTAGATTAAAGTCTCACATTGGATGAAAGTGAAAGTTTTGAATAATATATAAGTGAAAAAAAACCATACACCCAATACTTTAAAGCTCTGGGTTAAAGATGTCGTGTCCTTTATTTGTCTTGTTTTCTCTTTGTTTGATGTGGTGTGCAGGGAAGGGAAAGAATTTTAATTCTTAATATGTTTGCTTGGTGTTTAGTTCAAAGGATGGGAGGAGTTTAAATTCTTGTTGTCATGTTTATAAAAGCGGAATGGAGGAAAGGGAAAGCGAGGAGAAATAACCCTCTTCTTGTTTGATTTACATGGGGAGTGTTTTTTAAATTATAGTTTAGATTTTCAAAATATAAGTAATGACATTTTAGTTATACAATTTATCTCCATTTTTTTTCACTTTTAGTGGGTATTCAAAATTGAGTTGGAAAGGTTTTTGTTCCCCTCAATATCTCGCTCTCCCCTCCCCTCCCGTCCCGTCCCGTCCCATCTCCATTCTCCTCCCATGCAATCAAACACTAATATATAATGGAAGAGTTTTTTTTTTAATAGAGGTTGCTAATTTAAGAAACTAATAAGTATTGAAAAAGAATAAGAACTTCCAATTAATGCATGTTTCACTCATTATAAATTATTCTGCAAGTAGGGCAAACCTTCACGTTGGAGTTCAGCAACAAGTTCTTTTAGTCCACCATTTTCTGACAGATCTTTGTGTACAAGAAGGGTTTCCTAAGAACAGCAGGACATAATATTGTGATGAGCAAAGTCCATAAATTTAATTCACATCATGAATGGAATATGAGGAAAGCCCAAAAGGAGATGTGGATTGTAATCACCATTGCATTGCATGCTGCAGGATAATCAACCTTTGCATCCCTAACAATCTGCTTTGCCATATCCATATGAGCTGTTTTGTCAACATATACATGACATATTCCATCTGCATGTCAAACATAACAATTTCATAGAATCATTAGTAATTATTACAAAAAATAGGAAATCTCGTTAAATGCATATATTAATTACCAGCATGACCAAGAACAGGAATCTTTGTTGAGGCCTTGATTTGAGAAACAAGCTTACTACTGCCTCTAGGGACCACAAGATCTATCACGTCATCAAGCTGTGGCAGAGTTGAATTAGTCGAAAATCATCTCAGACAAATAAATGTTAGGAATTTTACTTGTAGTATCCACCTTGAGCAGATCTGGAATTTCTTCTCTTGATGTTACAAGCCCAATAAGTTTGTTACCAACTTTATCAGGAATAACTGATGTAATGACCTACAATAATGAAGAGTTATTTATATGCTAAAATTATGGCAAAGAAAACAACAGATTTGCATTCATTAAATAAAACAAGTCTTGTCTTGTCTAAAATATAGACAAACCTTGTGTAGGACTGCATTTGACCGTTTCGCTTCCTTTCCTCCTTTAAGAAGTAAACCATTTCCACTTCTAATTGCCAATGCAGCTATCTATTAAGCAATTCAAACAGTAATCATCTTAAAGATCAATATTCAAAAATTTCAATATCATAAGACTAAAGATCTTGGAGCTCTGATTCTTAATTAATGCTAATATATAGATTTTTATTGAAGCTATAAGGTTGGTAAGAATTGAGAAGGAATTGGAATTTTATCTTAACCTGGACAAGAGCATCAGGCCGAGATTCAAATATAACCAGAAAGACGCCCAAAGGACATGATATTTTCTCCAGGATGAGTTCATCTGCTAGCTGGACACAGAGAAGTAGTCAGAGAACTGTTAAAATGAATGTTGAACAGTAGGATGCAAGTTTTCATAACATAATCAATTTCCAGAAATCAAAGGTTGGGTTGGAAACATGTAACATTATTCAAATATGTCAAAAATGACAATACTAGATAACCAATTCCAGTGTTACTTAATAAGTGGTTAATGACATGATTATGATTATGTTTATGTAGGGGGTTTTGACCTCAGTTCTCTTTAACATCTGACCAATGGGTTCTTCCATGTCTGCAAGCATGCGAACAGACTTTACGAGACTAGACATCTGAAAATCAAAAAACAAAGGTCAGATAAAAACATGCTCACTCAAAGAGAAAACTTCATTTAGCCTGCTATGGGAAGAAACAAGTTGATGCTATTTTGGAGATTGGACAGTGATAAAGCCAGAATGCTTGAGTAAATTATCTTTCAGTAGGTAACAAGTTCTTGCCTTTTCGGGTCTCAGGGTTAAACGTGATATCAATGATTTCTCATATCCAGCTTCTTCTGCATCAGCAACATCAGCTCCATTCTCAAGTCTAATCATACTATCATTATGCTCTAATGCATTAGCCATATCTAGCAATATTTTCCTCCTTTCTTCAGAATTTAGAATCTGAAACAAAAACGAGACAACCTATCTGAGTTCTTAAAGAAATTCATGACAGTAAACCTTTCCCTTCACATTCCAAATATGAAACCTCAGTTACCTGAAGTCTTCTAGAACTATCACGCGCTGAAACTGCCATTTCATGTGCACTCACTTCCTTTAAGCTGGTCCACAAATGGGCATCTTTATGAAAGACAGTACCAATTCTTTCTCCTTGAAGCACTCTCATGATGTTATCTGTAGCATAGCCACTGCAAAGGAGGTTTAAATACAATTCAAAGTCAGCACAAGTGAAAATTTTCATGCTTATGCTTGTACTTATGTAATACATGCCTTGTTTCTCCTGCATCAATAAAATCTCAGCAAAAAAACCATGGATACCTAGTAATGATGACAGGTGTGCCAGCATAAGCAGAGCAAACAGCAGCATTAACTTTGGCAGTCATACCACCTCTGCCCAATCTTGACTTGTCTCCAAAAGTGATTTCTGTTTGATGTTTTTCTTTTACATATGTATGAATTAACTTTGACTTTGGATCAGTTGGAGGGCCACTGTAAAGGCCCTCAACATCACTCAATAAAACAAGGAGGTCAGCTTTAAGTTCCAGAGCCAATAGACCAGCCAAACTGTCATTATCCCAGAAGATTCCAGAAGAATCCTGCAGACCGTGCTTCTGATTAAAGGTAATTATGTCACAAAATCAAAGTAATGTTTTTTTAGGAGAAAAACACTCCAATGAGCATCACACCTCATATGGTGCCTTCCTAGTACTAACAGCATCATTTTCATTGAAAATAGGGATAACCCTTAAATCTAATAATGAGTTCACAGTATCTGACAGTTGTTTTCTGAATGCTGCATCCCTAAAAAACCCATCATTCACAAGAAGTTGGGATGAAGTCACATCAAGCTGCACCGGGAAAATGACATATTAACATCAATATCAATATAGGAGAAACAATACATACATGTATAAACATGATACAATATTTAATCAAAAACTTAATTTTGTGTGCACCTGACTAAACATGATATCATAGAGAGCCATGAGACTACTCTGCCCAACAGCTGCACATGCTTTGCCATCAAGTTCTCCTTGAGGCTTTTGAAGTTCAGAAAAGCTGCATAACAAGTAAACACTTTATTTCGAGCTCATCATTTTCATCCTCTATCGCTAAACTCTACCTCAAATCCAAAGAATCGTGAAAAGTTCGCACCAGATCTTTCATATTTCAATCATATACTGGTTTATTCATAATTAAACAATTCAAAAAGAACAATGCCAGAAAACAAAGCATATGCTTGGAGTGGGCGCTGAAAAAGTTTAATTACTTCTTTAATTACAAAAATGAGTTTTTGTTCTGTCTGATTGATACAAAAAACCAAATCATCTTCTGACTTTTTTCTTGTCTTTAGCTTTGTATTGCGCGGGAAAAAAGGCTAAATTTTGGGAACAACACGAGCAACAGAACTTAGAGAAAACGATGTAATGAAATCATGAACAAGTTATTAATTGAAACTTTGATTCATGCCTTTGGCAAATGCACAGTTAATATAGCGAAAGAGAAAAAACAAAAACCTGCTATTGGCCAATCTGCGATATCTTAGTCTTTGTCGGCCAAGACCAACTGCTCCTGAAGTCACCAATATCACTTCATATCCCTTAGTATTTAGTTCTTTAAGCTGCAGGAAAGATTATAGCTTTCAGGCACAACAAAAATTACATGACCAGTGAGGAATATCAAACACATACAAATTTTGTAAATTTTGTAAGAGATTGTGGTTGTGCTTGATATATTCTAAATATATTGGGTTTTATTTCGTGATTTCTATTGTTTAACCACTTCTCTTGCTAACTTTGTGTTGTCGTATTTCTCTCTAATTATTTATTCTTGAAGAGAGAGGTTGTGAGTTTGAGACTCACTTAAATGACTTTACAATGGATTCATGATCCCATTATCTAAATTGTAACATTAGAGTATTTTGATACTAATTTGCTCTAATGCGACTTCTAATGTTACTATGATTTATTGAATTAGTGGGAGTGTGCACACAATTATCTTGTCTCAAGAATTATAGATATATATTGTGTGCACTTTTGTGTTAATATAGTATTTCTTGGAGCAGTTTTAATGTCATATATTCTTATGCGCGATTATTGCGCTTCTGACTTAGGCCAGCTATATGTTGGTAACAACACATTTGGCATGCAATTTTAAAGTGTTTTTGATTTTTGCCAACATTATTTGGTTGGTACAACACTTTTGGCATGCAATTTTATTGTGTTTTTTATTTTGGCCAACATTATTTGGTTGGTATAGCACATTTGGCCATATGCTTCCGCTGTTGGCAGTTTGATGTATGTTCAAGTTTGTACTCGTCCCGATATTGCTTTTGTTGTTAATGCTTTAGGGAGATACATGAGCGACCTAGGTAAGGGTCATTGGAAGGCTGTGAAAAAGGTCTTTAGATATTTGCAGGGAACTAAGAATCACATGTTAACCTATAAGAAGTTTGATCAACTTCAGGTTATTGGATATTCTGATTCTGATTTTGGAGGTTGCCCTGACGACCAGAAGTCTACTTCTGGCTTTATCTTTATGATGGCAGGAGGAGCTGTATCTTGGAAGAGTGTTAAACAAACACTTACAGCTACTTCTACCATGGAAGCAGAGTATGTTGCTTGTTATGAGACTACTCGTCAAGTCATGTGGTTGAAGAATTTGATTTCTGGCTTTCACATTGTTGAAAGTATTTCTAGACCACTTGTGATATATTGCGATAATACTGCTGCTGTTAGTTTCTCTCACAACATCAAAAAGTCTTCTCGATCAAAGCATTTTGATATAAAGCTTATGTTTGTTAGAGAGAAAATTAATGAATTTCAGACTCAGGTTGAACATATTGTTACAGAGAACATGTTAGCAAATCCACTAACCAAAGGCTTAGTTGTTGGAGTCTTTTAGAATCATGTGACTCATATGGGTTTACTTAAGTCTTTTGATGTATTGGATTAGTGGGAGTCTGAAACTTATTTTATTATGAGATATGTTTGAAATGACGTCACTTGTATAATATCTCTTTAGCATTTTTGGATGCTTAGGTCATTTTATGGAATAGCTTTTGGTTTATGAATTGTGCTTTTCATATTCATCTTTGTTTTGCATGAAATATAATCTTTTATTACATATGATTAGTATCCCTATCGGATATGATCTTTCTGTTGAGTAACTTAACTTATGATACAGCTTATATTTCTTTGGCATACATGCACTTTGCTATAATTAATATTTCGTTTAATGATACATAAATTTTATAGTAATTGATAAATGTTAATCCAAGTGGGAGAATGTTATATTATTTATAATTAATTCTCTATTTTGGTTATGTGGATTAACATTATCAATTAATTAGAATATATTTTGTTTGGTCATTAATATCAATTCTATGAATTATTAATTATTATGCATGTATTGTGATAGATGATACATTGGACTTTTGTTATTAACTGACCTATGATGGGTTAGGTCAGTTAACTATGCTCATTGAGAGGACCTGGTCTCATTTGATAGTATATAAACTGATTCTCATTAATCAGTTCATTATTCTGGAATACATCAGATAGAGAGCAGTTTACTCTCACGTATGCTCTCTGCCTCTTCTCTCACACAGTGATCATGGATCCAGGTATACTATTTCTCTACTGCAATTACAAATATTAACATACTGTGATCTTTATCAATAAAACTGTATGATCTGTTAGGATCTTCTTCTAAATTTTAGTAAATTACCCTTAATTTATGAATCTCTTCATGTTTAAATTAAGAAAAAAACACATTGGAATAAAATGTTGCATCTTACCGGATTCTGTTCTACCATAATTTTTAAGTGCTATTCTGATCCAAGTTTAGATTTGTGCTATAAGATTTACCCCTTTACCTGCTCGCAGAGAGCTCCTATTCTTCCCAATGCTAATCTTCCATCACTTCGAGTAACCACAGCTGTTCCAACCTTGAAGATTTGCAAAATAAATAAATATTGAATTGCAGAACTATATCAAAAACACTGATATTACTCCCAATCCACATATATGATCTCCAATTCTTCTCATAGTTTTCAATCGTAAAACAATGAGCAACTATTTTTCAACGGCCTCGATGAGAAGAAAAATCAGTGTGTGGTTTTGAAAGATGAATATACCTTGACAACAACACGCTTCACACACTTGACAAAAGCTCGGGTAGGATCCATCGAGCCCGTGAAAAGGGAGAGCACTGAAACGAGGACAACAGCAATAACACTGATTTAGTGAGTAATTTTGAGGGGGAAATTAAGACAATACAAAAGAAAAAGAAGAAGATTGGAAAAGAAAGAAAGAAAGAAAGAAAGAGAGAGACCAGATAGAGAGCACAAAGAAAGAAAGGTGTGAGTTGATTTCGGTGGTAAAAGGAACATTTCTGAGCTTCAAAGAGACACGGTGAGCATGCCACGTAGAGTACGAGGGCTTTTTCTGTGCATTGCCGGGGTGGGTGGGTCCCACAGTCAATTCACGGATTCTCAGTTCGAAACGACACAACAAAATCCGTGATGCTCGCCCTGTCACTAACTTGCATTTGGCTACGCGACCAACTTCACCTGCATTTTCCCATTATCTTGGAATTATTTTAATATTTTTTATCACTAGTATATAACTTCTTTATATTGAAATTCAACGGTTCTTTCCCATATTTAAAGTATAGAATGATTAGCTTTCCGATGAAAAAAAAAACTATAGAATGATTGGATGAGGTTCATAGAAATAGAAATTAGGCAAGCTTAAATATACCCTCTCTTATCATACCCTTTCTTTACCCTCTCACCTGTTTAGCAGGTAGCCTGTTTCCTTTTTTTTTTTTTATAACTTTTTTATAGTAATATATTTATTCATCTTGAAATGTTATTTAATTCATCCAATGTACAAAAGAGTGTATGTGTTCTATCTACTTGAATTTCTATTTCTTCATCTAAATTTTCTAAATTTTTTTCAATTATTATGATTTTAATATAGTTATTAAAAGGTAATTACCAAATTAATATTATTTCTTCTTTATAATTATTAGTGTCTATATACTGGAATTTCATTACTCTATCCTAAGTTTGGAGTTTTTAATATTTGTTCTTTATAATCTTTTTTCACTATTTTTATTATATTTAACACAAATTGACTTTTCATAGTATTTTTATTCTTAAATTTTTCTTCTTCTTTATTTAATTTTTCAATTTGTCTTCTATAATACCTATTTTGTTCTTTTATTGAATGCATCTTGGATTATCTGCTCTGATACCAACTATTTTTATAGGGTATTCTTAATCCTCCTCAGGAAAGTACAATTTTTAATTCTTCAATTTGTTTATTTAATTTTCTTAGTTCTTCTTCAGTATTGTCTCTCATAATTATTAGAGGTGGTTTGGGAATATTTTCTTCATAACACTCTATTTCTAAACTATTTTTCCACTCCTCAGGTAAATTTTCTATCTGGCTTTTTCTTGGTTTATAATATTTTTCAACTTCATCAAATAACTCAGGTATATGTATATAATCATTGTTTTTAAATTCTATAGAATGATGAGAGTTACTTAAGGCATAACTGATACTATATGTCAAGCTAAATATTTTATCACCTTTGTTCATTAAATCTTGTTTTTTGAACTGATAGCATAAACTTAAAATTTCATTTATATTTTTCGTATTAATAGGTACTCCTAAGTTAGGAAATATGCTAAATTTTAACTTGGTATATGCTAGATTTCCATCTATCATTCCTAATATAGCATCTCTTGGTTCTCTTATTCTATTATCCATTAATGCTAATTTTATAAGACTATTTATTCCTTCAAAAAAGTACTTTTAATTAAAATTTGTACTGCTCCTATGTGAATATATTTAATCTTTTTTCTGTCTTCTTCTTTCTTTATACTCCGTATTTTTTCATTGATATGTTTGGCAGTTACCAATTGCAAGTTGTGTCTTCCATCCGTTTCACTAACATCTATAGTTATTTCTTGCAATGTTTTTCCCAAATAGATAATATTTTCGAGGCTATTTTTCTTTTTAAGTAATTCTTTTAAGTTTTTCTTTTATTTCTTTATATTATCTCCTTCAGAAAGATCTATTTCTTGTTTTTGAATTTGTTTGAATTTTTTCTTATCTATTAAAAACTCTACACAAATATCTGAACTATCTGCAGTAATATCTTGTTCAAAAGTGTGTTCAATGCTACTCATAGTTTTAGTTTTGAGAGTATACCTGAAATTGCTTAGGCTTGCTGAAGAGGGTCCACGACGTCTTCCGCTTCTGGGTTACTTCAAGAAGAACTTCTTTATAAGATTTATGCTTGGTTATTGAAGCTACTATTTGAGAGGTATGATTTTCCAGGGTGGAGATTCTAGTGTACTAAAGAAATCACTCAGAAAATATTTGGAAACAATAAAACAAGAACCCAAATGAGTTCTCAAAAACTCAACCTTACAAGGAAGGGAGAAAGCATAAAAGCTTCTACGAGAGGATTATTCAAACTCACTCTGCCTCTCCAAGCACTCAGTCTAGCTATTTATAATGGGTTAGAGGCTTAACTAATGACCTCTATGCCCTTACATTATTTTGCCCTGACTTCTGTACCCCTACATTATTTCGTCAGTGCTTACTTTTTGAATACTACCTCACTCTTCAATAATTTCTGGTGAGCTGCTGCTGCTCTCTTGGCATCTTCTGCACAGGTGATCTTCTACTGTTCTGAGTCTTTCACAGAGCTCCATCTTTATTTCTTCAGAGTAATTAATGCCTGAAAAGTCATAGTATTGTGCCTCCCATGCAACAAAAAATTTGTACTCCTTTTCAGAGATTCCTTTATTGGTGTCAGATGTGATAATGATGTCTGGGTTTTTGTAATTCATCTTGATTCTTGAGTCTTTGTCTATCTCTCTCATTTTCTCAAATATAGAGATCAACTGATTTACTTGTATTGCTTTCAACTGGCTTGGTACACTTCCTGGTCCTGCATCTGCTACTGGATAATTACCATTGGAGATTCCAAGCTTAATGAAATACTTGGGTTTTACATACGTTTCCTCAATGAATTCACCATAACTCCCAAAACATTTAATATAAACATCTCGAGGGTTATTAGTGTTGTTTTTGAACATATTTTTTCTTCACAATGTTATAGCAGACTTAATCCCTTCAGGAAAATTAGTTAATTCTTGCATGTCTGGTGATGGATATATGGTTTCAACCATTCCATACAAGAATGCTTTCCAAGTCCACAGTGGATTTGCACCTGGTATAATGTTTATTTTATATCCAAAGTGTGTCTTGTCTGTGGTGTACCACATTTTGGAACAATCTCCATTCCAAGAATATAATTCGTTCATCATTTCTATATATTCTTCCTTATTTGGCTCAATTTGTCTCTTTAATTCTTCTCTCATTTGTGGTAATCTGTGGGAGAGAGGTTTAATGGAATCTGTCTTTCTCTCATATGTGGGTCTCAAGCTTATCTTTTTCCCTGCTTTGGCCAACAAGTCTTCTGCATCTTTCCTGCTTTTGCATTTCTGAAAAGCTACATTTCCTTGTCCTATGCATAATGGTTGAGCTTCTACCCAATTTTCATAGATGCCTTGGTTGGGACCATTGAGAATCACATAATATTTGTCTTCATATGCTTGTTGTTTTGCTTCTGTGGGAAGTTGCATGCTGGTTTCTTCTTTCTTCTCTGGTGTTGTTGTCATATTATCTTTGGCTTTAGCTTTCAGCTTTAATAATTGTAGCTCTTTTTCTAAAAGAGATGTTTTTGCTTTTAATTGCTCCAACTCAGCTTCCTTAATTTGTATTTCCATGTCATAATCTGCATTCATCTTTACCTGAAATTGAAAATTTTGCCAATTTGACTGAAATTATTTTATTGCTAGCTCTCTTGTGAGAGAATCAACAATGCTATTCTTGTTACTTTTTATCAGTTCTACTTCGAACTGGTAATAACTAAACCATTGTTGCCATCTGAGAAGACGGCCTTGCTTATAATCTCCTTGAAAATTAGTTCTTAAAAAATATAAGAAGTAAGTAGAATCAGTCCTGACAGTAAATTCTTGGGGAATTAGGTAAATATTAATTTTTTTAATTGTATTCTTTACAGCAAGAGTTTCTTTTTCATTGATATGGTAATTTAACTCATGAGTTTTAAAACTTCCAGATGTATATCTACATATTTCTTCTTTTCCTTTATGACGGGCTTTTAATACTCCTCCCCAATATTGATCAGATGCATCTGTTTCTATGATTAATTCATCTTCTGGGTTTGGATGATATAATTTTGGTAGTTTTTCACATTTTCTCTTTATAGTATCTACATACTTAGTGTCTGAATCTTTCCATTCCCATTTTACATTATTTTATAATTTTTGTTGTAAAGGTTTTCTTATTTCTGCTAGTTTCGGTATATAGCCTTCTGAGTAGGTTAATAATCCTAAGAACCTTTGTAATTGTTTTTTATCTTCAATTTTTGAAGGAAAATCTCTTATTTTTATTACTACATGATCTTGTATTCGGATTTGTCCTTCTTCTATTTCTAATCCTAAAAAATTTATTTTGGTCTTTCCTATAACAGCTTTCTTTTTTGACAATACTATTCCTTTTTCTATGCATCGATCTATAACTCTTTCAAGTCTTTCATAATTCTCTTCCAATGTTTTGGAGAATATAATTATGTTATCTACATATACACAACAAACATCTTTTAAGTCTTTTAAGGCTGTATCTGTGTATCTTTGAAAAATACTTGGGGATTGTTTCATGCCAAAAGGCAGTACATTCCATTCATATTGCCCTTGTGGGCAACTAAATGCTGTTAAGGGTTTACTCTCTTCTGTTAATCTAATTTGATAAAATCCTGACTTACAATCTAGTGTAGAGAAATATTTATTTCCTCTTATTTTTTCTATCAATTCTTCTTTATTGGGAAGATAATAAGCATCTCCTATTGTTTGTTCATTGAACTTTTTATAATTTATTACCATTCTTCTTTTCCCCCTTTTCTTCTCTGATTCTTTTTCTACATAGAATGCTGGGCTACTATGTTTACTTGTTGATTTTCTTATTAATCCATTTCTCTCTAATTCTTCTATATCTTTCGCAAACTCTTCTCTATCTCTTTTTGTATAGTTCATAGGCTTATCTTTTATTTCTTTTGTTGGATCTTTTAATTTTATTTCTACCATAAATTCGTTATTATGATTTATTTTTGGGTCTATAGGGTTTTCACTACATGCTTTTTCAAGTTTTTCTAAAATTCTTTTTGGAATATCTTCTGTTATTTCTTCTATTACTTTTTCTACTAAGAATATTAGTTTGTGTTGTACCACCTGAATTTTTTCTTTTATAGATATTGTACTTTCACCACGTTTTCGGGCGAACTCTGATGAGTTTGTTGTAGCTGGATTATATTTACCTAATATTTTGGTTGTAATCTTTTGTTTTTGATGTACATTCTTTATGTATGGGCAAACTAAGGATATTTCTTTTATTGTTTGGGTAAATGGTTGATATAGTCTCAGAAAATTATTTCCTATTATTATATCCATTCCAGTTTCTTGTTGGTATATAGTTGGCACAGGAAATATTTTATTCTCTATAATTATTTTTGGAAATATTAAAACTTTATTAATATATTTGTGTCTTTGGACTGCTAAAACCACTTTCAATGGTTTCTCTAAGTTTTTCCAATTATTATTTTTTGTTATATGTTTAGTGGCTAAACATATAGTTGCTCCTGTATCTATGTAAGCATGCGTTACACTTGTTTCTAATCCTTCTATTATCAATTTTATTTTTATGAACGTGCTAATCTGAACCATCTTCAGTTTCAGTTTGCGTTTCAGTTTCTGAAATATATTCGTATATTTCATCATCATTATTCCATTCTTCTAAGGGTTCTAGTTTATATTTATATGCTATGTTGATTATGTTTACCCTATCTTTTTTCTCCTTTTTCTTAGGGCATTCATTTGCATAATGGCCTACTTCATTACATAGCCAACATTTACAATCTTTTTTTCCTTCTGGACAAAATTTATTTTTATTCTTAGTATTTTTATATGTTTTTCTTTTCTTGAAATATCGTCTTCTATATTTCTCTTTTGGGTTTCTTTGTCTTCTAAATTTATAACTTTTCTTTTTTATGTATCCTTTCCTTCCTTTCTTTGCACATCCCCACAAATGTGGTATTTCAGGGTCTTTATCATCACAACATATTCTATCTAACATTTTCAATTTAGATTTTGTTTGGGACATAATACATGTTTCTCTTATTAAATCTCTTACAGTTGATATTCTTCCCCCTAGTGTGTTTGCTCTAGATTTTGGTCTATTTTCCCAAGCATTTTTTTACTTTTTCATTTATCGGGAATGGTAATTTACTTATAAACATTTCTTTAAAGTTTTCTTTATCATTTTCGTCTAATTGGTAATAAAATTTTTCATATTCACATGCATATTCATTAAAATAGCACATATCACATATCTGCATATTATATAAGTGCCATTTAGCCTTCTCTCTTTCTTGCTTTCTTGCTTCTTCACTCTCTCTAATTATATCATCACCAACAAATTCCGTGTATATTAGTTTTCCTAAATTATCTATTATTTCAGGACCAAAGTTACCCAGTAAATTTTCTGGTTTTAATTCAGTTAACCATGTTCTTAATATTCCACTCGTCTTGTATATAGCGAGTCTTATTATGTCTTGCTTATTTATTCCTTCATAGTCTTTGGATACTACTAATAAGGTCATTTCATTCAACCATTCTATTAATATTTCTTTTCTATTTTTTGAACAATCAATATTTAAAATATTTCTATATTGTATTACTCCTCTTTTTGGTGTATATTCCTCAGGTATTCCATACTTTTTAGGTGGTGGATTTTGTGGTTCTTCAGTTTTATACTTCCAATTTTGTTGATAGTATTCATCAAAATTTCTCTTTCTGTTTTGATAAGAAGTTTCTCCTTCTTCTGTTTTAGGAACTCTATCTACATGAATATGTTCATCTTCTGAATCTTCATATCCTATGATGATCTCATCATTCTCTTCATCATCTTCTTCACTAGATTCAGATACTTCTGTAGAAATTTTTATTTATTGGGTTTGATTTTCTTCTTTTAAATTTTTTAATTGTTCCATTAGTTGTATTATTTCTTCTAATTCCGTTGCGGAATTTATTTGGTTTTTTATGTTGCTTTCTACTTCTTCCATTATATTAGTGGTGGTCTAGGTAACATAAATTTTATAGAGTGGTCAGAAATTATTATTTCTTTGTGTTGCTTAGTTATTATTTCTTTTAACTCTCCTAGAGTAACACATTTTTCATTCTGTTTCTTAACTATTAGATCCTTTAGGCTTTTTAGATTTTCTTGTAATTCTTCACATAAATTTTTACTTGGTTCAGTTTCTTTTCCTTTTAGTTTATTTTTTAATTTTTCAATGTCCTCATGTATGTCATCTATTTTGTAATCTCTATTATAGAATTCTATTGTTTCCTTTTTTATATTGTGTAAGTCTTCTACTACTTGCTGTAATAAAGGGACTATTAATTCTAATCTTTCATTTAAGGTCATTTTTATTTTTTATGTATGTTCATCAAAAGCTTCGTATAACTTTATGTACAAACTTAATCTTAGTTGAAAATCTTTTTTAATTTCTTCAGAAATTTGTTTTCCTTCTATAAATTTTATATGATTTTTTATATATTTTTTAAGTATTTCTTTTTGTGATTGTAATCCATTATTATATTCTAATCTTGTAATTTTTTCACATATTTTATGTAATATCATATTATCATGTGTAATGGGCATTTTTGTATTTTTAATGAAAAGATATAAAAAATTTCATTTAGGTTTACTTGCAGTTTTTAGTTTTTTGATTTTTTGATTTTTTTTATTTTTTTATATAGGTATTTTTGTAATTACCCTTAGACTACTTGATCTATAGGTTGCAAGTCTAACTTTTTAAATTTTTGGTCTTTTTGTGATACATGGTATCTCATTTAATGGAACAACTTTTTTACCCCCTAATTCTTGAACAGCATTTTAAAATTTTCCTAGAAATTATAGATGTTCCTCGTTCATAAATGGGATATGTCTGATACCACCCATATAAAATATATTAATTATATTAGATAATAAGAAATTTATTTAATGAAGCAATATTTTATATATATATGGGATGTATTAAATGAGAAATGTGTTTTTATATGAGAAAATGAGAATAAATCACGATTGTTAGATCTAATAATGAATGGTCAAGATTAAAACAACTTAATAGTCATAAGACTATTTAAAAATGTCATATGACTTTTTAAAAAGCCACATGACTTCATATTTTAATCTTGACCATTCATGATTAAATCTAACGGTCGTGATTTATTCTTATTTCCTCATATAAAAACATATTTCTCATATGATACTTCCTCTATATATATATTATGATTAAATATTTATTGAGAGCCGAATTCATTTTGAAAATTGAGTTATTTGAGAAAGGTTTATATATTTTCCACTTATTACTATGTGGCCCCTGATCGAAAATTAGGGCGTTACATTAAAACACTTTAAGTTTCCCTTCAAAACTTCTAACTTTAAACCTCAAAACTTGACAAAACTCTTGAGAACTTTTATACCCAAGAGCAAGCATAAAAACATATTGAACCTCTCATTGTCTCTTAGGGCGTCAAATCCCTAATCCTAGACAACCATTGAGGTTTCCTATACTTAACCAAAACTCAAACTTTCATACAAGAATTCCAAAGCTTCTTACCAACACCAGTAAACTTTCATCTGCAAAAACTTAGAGACATAAGCATGTTTTTCAAGTCAAAAACCCCACCCTATGCATGAAACATAGCCTCGGCCATGGCTAAATAAAGAGGACCAAAATTTCTTTTTCACTTAAACTCGACAACAAGATTTAAACACATGAAATCAAGTGCTAAAAGAAAACTTCCAAGACCCTAGAAACCTTGTATAGGTTCGGCCATTATGAGCTAAAATGCAAGACCCATTTTTCTTCCAAAATCACTTTGTACACTTGCTAGACCTACTAAAACTAGTGGTGGAAAACAACTTTGTTTACACAAAATCACTTCCTAGAAAAAGCTATTTTCCCAACATCAACTTCTTCAAAAACAAAATGGATAGATTTGTAGATCCATATGCCAAGTACAATAAATTCAAAGGCACTTTGTCAAAAGCCTACCCAAAATCATTTGTGAGAAAAACTCAATCTTTTTCAAAACCAAAGACATGAAAAGAATGATATAAGCATAGGAAACAAATAACTCCAGAGGAAGCAAGGGATTCAAGCAAGACCATCATCTTTAAAGTGATCCAAATAAAAAATAAAAACCCTGAGAAGCAAGACAAAGGAATGACCAACCTTTTCTCTCAAATGAACAAGTGAAGAAAAAGAAAGATGGAGGGTGGATGGCCGTGACAAGGAGGAACAAAAGGGAGGAGAGGATGAGCTTCTTCCTTCTCTCTATCTCTCCACTTTATCTCTACTTCTCTCTACTAAAAATATCACTTGCATCTAATGAACCAATCACTTGAAGAAAAGCAACATAAACCCCTAAAATGGACTATTGGGTCGTGGCTCCAAGGGCTTGGGAGGGAGGACATCTTGAGCTTCTTGAGAGTCTAGGGACTTGGTTGCAAATAGGTGAAGTTTAGTCATGTTTAGGGAACCAAACTCTTACACTTAGTCAAGTGTCATCCTTACACAAGTCACTAATCAAGTCAAGACCATCACATCAACTCTAATCCACCTTTTGGGCACATTCTCCCAAAAATCCTATTTGTGGCTAACATCGATTGTTTTCTCATCTTGGCTCCGACGTTCGTCAAACTTGGGCGTCGATCGCTAAAAACATCCTAGAATATTTTTCTCAAGATTCTGGTCATTTCCGTCCGAAAATCACTATTCATAAAAAATGGGTTTATTTCATAAATGGGTTCCTTAAAACATTATAAGACTTCCCATTTTGTTCGGAGATTTTAGAAATGCCTTAAACTTCCCCGTTTCCGCATGACATGGCCTAAACAGGTCTTTTACCGTGTGTTGAGAACTTTTCTGGGCCCTAGAACTAAACCCCATTGAACTTATAGTCGATCTTCATGAATTTACACACTAATTGTGATACAAATAAGGGTTTAGACTTATTCTTCCTCGAACATCGATCAAGGTTAAATTGGCGTCCAATCGGTAAATTGTCATCGTAAAAAATCCTCGTACATAAAGTAATTGATCAGAGCATTAACTAGGGATTTAATGCAGTCATTACATACGTTAGGATAATTAAATAATTACATAATCATTTATAATATCCAGGGTCTTACAATACTACCCCCTTAAAATATTTTCGTCCTCGAAACTACGAGTCGGTGAACAACTTAGGGTGTTGCGCCCTAATCTTCTCTTCAAGTTCCCAGATTGCATCTCTTGTTTCCAGGTTCCATATCATTCACCTTTATGGGAGGAACTTGCTTCCCTCTCAGCTGCTTCACGCTCATGACTCCTATCTTCATTAGCGGCACCTCGAATGATAGGTTATACTTCAGTTGAACATCATCTGACTCGATCACATGAGACGGATCAGGGATTTACTTGCATAGCTAGGAGACAAGAAGGACATCATGTATGCTGGAGAGGAATGGTGGCATCACAATCTGATAGGCCACTAGCCCCACTCGCCGAATAATCTGTTACGACCTGATGAACTTGGGAGTGAGCTTCTTGGACTTGATAGCTCTCCTGACTCTCGTTGTCAGTGTCACACGAAGGAACACACGGTCACTGGACTTTATTTCCAAATCCCTTCGTCTCTTATCCTCATATATTTTCTTCCTGGTTTGAGAGGGTTTCATGTTATCTCTGATCTGCTTCACCTTCTCCGTCGTTTTGCTGAAGAAACTCAGGATCGACGATTAGGTTCTCCTCGTTCTACTACCAACACAATGACGTGTGACACTTATGCCCATACAAAGCCTCATAGGGAGCCATCCCTATGCTTGCACGGAAACTGTTGTTGTAAGTGAACTCTATCAGGGGTAGCAGTTCATCCCAGTTCCCACGATGATCCGGTACACAAGCTCTTAATAGGTCTTCTAGAGACTAGATAGCCCACTAAGTTTGTCCATCCGTTACAGGGTGGTAAGAAGAACTTAGCCTAAGATTCGTTCCTAAAGCTTCTTGAAATGCTCCCCAAAAATGAGATGTAAACTTTGGATCCCTGTCAGAGACAATGCTTGAAGGTACTCTTTGCAGTCTCACAATCTAGGCGACATAGACTTCTGTCAACTATTGCACGTTGTACATAGTCTTCACTGGGAGGAAATGATCCAACTTGGTCAACTGGTCCACGATCACCCAAATTGAATCATACTTCTTCTGCGTTCACGACAAAGTGACCACGAAGTCCATGGAGATGTTATCCCACTTTATAAATTTTTTTATTTCAATCCAATTTCGATTAGTACTAACCTCTCTGGGACTGCAGCTAAAGCTCTTCCACCCTAGTATCACATCGTCGAAGACAAGGGCGATGATGATGATGACAACATTTCGTCTAAGACAAAGAGCTTAAGGAAGACTTCTCAAGTAACTTCAATTTTCACCTAATTTTTCTTTTCCGAACTCTTGGCTAAACATCTTTGTAAATGACAGAGCTGAAAAAGAAATGCTCCAAGAAAACCTTCCAAAAATCCAAAGAAAAGAAAAGGCAAGGAACCTGAGCCTACACTTTCTTCTTCCAGCAAGAGGATTCTACAAAAACTTAGGTAAAGTGTACATTTACTAATTGTCAGGTCACGTCAAACTTGTAAAGAACTAACATTTAAATTTTAGTCTGAACAGACTAAATCATTCAACCACGAAGATGAGCAAGAGATACAGGATGATTTCGACGATCAAGAGAAACCTGAAGTGAATTCCCCAAACCATGATCAATATGAACCTCCCATCGTCACACCCCCAAACAAGAACATTACTCCTCAAACAGATGCTGATAAGGATTCCCCTTCGAAGGAAACCAATTTGAGTAGGGGCTATTGTAAGACCCTGAATAAATTAAATAATTATTTAATCAGCCAATTCCTACCTAGGGATTCTTGCAGACAAGAGTTAAAGTCAAGAGCTATTCAAATCATCATAGCAATGTTTTCCAAATGACAGTTCATAGTTGGACCGATCTTTACTCGATTTGAAAATCTAGCGAGAATAAGACGTTCTCACTATCTCCATGACGACCAGTGAAGAATTTCAAGAAGAAAGACTGTAATATTGATATGGTTTCTTTTCGGAGCCCGGAAAAGGAAATTCTCGCTAGCAAGACCTTCAATCGAAAATCCAGCAAGCAAAACGGACGATTTCGAGACCTCGGATCGAAAATACGAGAGTCACCAAATGACTCCGTTTGACGTAACGGACCCATATATGCGATAAAAACTTTTATGAATAGTGACTTTCATGAATAGTGTTTTGTGAATAGTGTTTCACGAGCAGTGATTCCATGAATAGTGTTTTCGGGCTAGAATTGGCACAAATTTCAAGGGAAACGACCAAGGCTTGAGTTGTACGAGCACGATGTCCAAAATAAATGAGTAACTGGTGTTATAAAATCTCAGTGACATTGGGAAATGCACCAACGACCGGCTTTGGATAACGACGAGAATTATGACACGACTGACGCAACTGACGTGTATGACGCCCATCATGACGATGCGTCATTGGATTAAAAATTTATTATTAAACTAATCCTAGATATTTTCCTAAACTTTTAAGCTTTAGAGTTTAGTCCTTAAACTTTGAAAGTTTAGACTTTGGTCCTCCAAATAGTAACTAGATATTTTGAGGAACTTTTTAACTCTTCAACTTTGGTCCCTAGGGTTTAAGGAAAATTTTAAGTTGGCCCTCCAAGGGGGCTGAATAGCCACGGCCTTGAGGCCCATTTAAGTGAGTTTTGAGTGGTTTTTCCATCTTAAGTCATTAAGTGGAAGTAAAGGAAACTTAAGTGAGTAAGTAAGAGAGAGAAAGGAAGCTTGAACTATTCATCATCGTCTTCCTCCTAGCTGCCATGTTTGAACCTCCCCTCTTCATTTTCCAACATCTTCTGTAACATTCCTTATTTTCGCTTGAAAGGTAACTGCCTTAAGCTCGTTACCCATACCACTAACTATGAGAGATAGAAACCCTAGACCTATCTCAGTGACTTACTAGAAGTAAAACGACTAGAAAATATATCTATATAGAAGTAGTGTGTGAATGAATTGATTGATGTTTTTAGTGATAGACATGATTATTAGTAGAACTAATAAGTTGATTAGAGAGTGTAGACATGACATTGGCAATAGGAACTTTAACTACTCTAATTAACTCTCTTGGCGATAGTTGGTATCGTCTCAGAGTGATCGTAACTATGGTCAGGCCAGTTGGCTAAGACTTCTGATGACACATGATTCTGGACTCTGAGGAAACAAAATAACTCATAATATCTTTACTGCATAGGGTTGACTTGGGAATAATACCACTTTTGTACTGTAGTGAAGACACGATGGTATGTGCGACCAATACGGTGAGACCAAGTACTATGCCTGATGGATATGTCACTGTGCACATCATTTCAAACCCTAAAGAGGATGTAATTAAGGTTAGCAGAAGCCCTAAATTCGTGTTGCACATTTCAGGGTGCATGGGATGAAACCCTAATCTCCATGCATGAAGAGCCATTGGTGGTGCAACTTAATCAAGTTCATAATCTAAGTTCATTAAGCTAAGACACATACAGCCTATATAAACCACTTCTCTGCCATTTAGGGACTTCAGAACAACCTTCTGAAGTGTTTTAGAGAGCTAGCATAAAGAGAGAAGCTCTCACTTCTCTCTAAAACCCGAGAGTTCTTCACACTTTTTCTCTTCTTCGATTCTTCTTTTCCTTCGAGTTTTGGTGTTTAAATCCTACACCATTACCTTTCTGGAAGATCAAGGATGGATTCTGAGTAGTCTTGTTAAGGTTTTACTCAAGAAAACGGAGAAACCAAGTTTCTGAAAAAATTTCCAGATTCCGGCGGAAATTTCTGGCCGCATGAAAATTTCATAAATCGTGTTTTCCGGTGAAGCTAAAGTGTTTATAGACAAACCATCACCACCAATATTATTCTGGAAACCTAGAGAACACAACACCGTGGTTAACTCAGCTCCGGCGGCGACGACCGCCGTGGCCGCCGCCATGCTTCATCTTCTCCGGCGAGCTGTTTGAATAATAATTTCCAAAACTCCATTTTCGAGGTAATTAAGTCTCCAGAACTCATTCTTGACCTTATTTCTTCACTTTAGAGCCTCAAGAAACAAGATTTAAGCCATGTAATCCCATGATTCAAAGCCACGAAAGCTATGAACACATGCAACTCGTGTTCACGTTTCTGGCTCATTCAATGGACCAAATGACCTGGAAATTGTTCGTATGGAACACTGGAATGTCAAGGAACATGTTAGGTAACCCAGATGGAACACTGGAATGTCAAAAAATAATAATGTTGATTTTTCAAGTTTTGATATCATGAACTCTAGCTTAGGAAGATGGGAAAATGGGCGTGAAAATCTTTGTATAACATGATGGAAGCCTCTGCATGTTGATAATAAGGAGTTTTCTAGAAGGAAACAGTATGTTAAGTAGGTAGAATAATGGAAATAAAGGTTCATTCAAAAGAATAACAGAAACCCTAACTTTAGGTAGAACTAAGAAGATGATCATATGAGATTCTTTGTGTCATAACCAGAATAAAGGGTTCAGAGAAGTTAAAGTAGAAAGAAGAAATGTATTTTAGGGATAGTATAAGGACTAAAATGCAAATTATGAAAATATAAGGACAAAAATGCAAATTAAGACAATATAGGGACTAAAATGTAAATAATGGAAATAAAAAGGGGCTGTAAGTAAAATACAGAAGAGTTGTAATTTAGAATCATAAGAAATAAAGGGAACCATAGTTAAAAGATGTTCTAAACCTGAGAATTACATAATGGAAGTTACGTGGTATAAAATGTAGAACAACAAGGACAAAGTACGGACTCGGAGTATCAGACTGGAACCCGAGGTAAGGGGAGTTAGACTATGTCATGTAATTTTAGGTTGCATATAAGCAATCTATTATAAAGATGGAGTACGTATTATTATTATTATGTATAATTGCTTATTTGATATGTTGTGATGTTGCTGTATGAATATTGATTGTGATACGTTGGATTGGATGTGGTAGTTGTTGCATTGAACATTAGAATGGGAAGGTACACTATGGGACATAGTGATACTAAGAATTGCTATCATAAGGATTATTATAATTGCTCTTAGCTATATCTTTATAGCATCACGGTAGTAGAGAAGAGGGAAAAATCTTGAGGTAATTGTTGGCCTATCACTTGTTAATGAAAATTCATCCTACCATATAACTGAATAGGACTCACTAATAGGTTAGTTAGATAATGGACATAATTAAATGAACTAGGGAGATGTACTGTTTGAGAACTCTATGCGGGATGATTACCAAGAGACCGTGGCTCCTGTGTGTGAAACTCTACTCACCTAATATATGTGTATCCAATCTTTAATGAGATGTACTCATTCCATGAGTCGGGATACAAATGTAACATAGTTCCTCTTAGTTATGTACTCTGGATATTTTAGAAGTATAAGGGGGTGATGCCTATGCTATAATAACATACTTGAAGGGACAATGAGTAAGAAAGTATTGTCACTACCATTGTAAGGATTGTGGATAATACAGAGATACCAAGGGTGGCCATGTTCACAGATGAATAGGCTCGGGGATACATGATGGGACTACCTCTCTGCCAGTGCTAGGCTCGACCCCTTAGGTCGAGCTGGTATAAAGTTAAAGGACTGGGAAAGTCATGTATATCTGATGGAAAAGCCCTAAGGTAATCCAGTTCAGTAAAGAGTGGAACGGAAAAACGTGTCCATTATTCTCGAATGACTTTCTGAATAGTGTAGAAGCTTATGCTTCGAGCCTTATACACTACTAGCATACATGATATTGAAAAATAAAAAGGTCGGATCAGGAACTTTCTTCTCGGTGGGTACAACCTCTGGGTAATTGGAAGAGAAGTCCGACTGAAATTATGGAGTCATAAGGGAGGATTGATAACCAGCATAAATGCATAATACAATATGTGTTTGATGTGATTATATGTGATGATAATGTGTTATCCTGATTTATAATGGATCACTTATATGTTGTGTAGCATGTACATAGTTGTGTTTGACTCATCCTTGCACTTTATTTTATAGATCTTAACAAGTGTACAAATGAGTCGACCTCCAGTCGTCTCCATCCACGCTGAGTTTCCGACAGCCTCTGGGTGGTACCATGACCCAACCACTAGATATTGTATATATAATGGTGTTACTGTGTTTTGGTTTAGAAGTTCCTTTAATGAGGAAGTGGGGTACCCAGTAGCTTTACCTATTATCTTTTCTTTCTACTTGCCTTTGAGAGCCCGTCACCTAAATCCGAGAGATCCTCCAGATCCTCCACAAGAACCTGAGCCTATACCGGTCGTGCCTCCCACTAATTGGAGTTGGCGCTATATTCGGATAAAATGGGTTCGTGAGATGCGATGTAGAGTCAATGGCTTAGGCATGTAAATATCCATGCTAGTTTACGGAATTTTCGGATTTTGATTGAACTGCTAGTTTTGTATGCCCAATAGTTTTGTTTGACTATAATCTTACGATATAGCTATGTCGTTGCTAATACTCTATATGATTTCTTGAGTTGCTTATCATGTATTGCTTTTCGTTAGAAGTTGACCCTTGCACCTGTTTGTTGTTTGTGTTTTTGGCGATCCGCCGCCAGCCGAGCAACCTTTAGCCGGAAGATACAGGTGGACATCGATACAAGGAAGATTAAGGTAGCTGAATGGGTGGCTTATTCACGGAATAATTTTTGTAGTCGCTTTAATTAATGTATATGAATTCAAGTATGTTTAGGTACTAGATAGGTCTCCAGAATTCTATATTTTTATGTGGTCGCCTTGCGTGGGATCATAGGAGGTGTATCGGCATAGGGAGTCTTATCTTGCTTTCTTACAAATTTCCAGCAAAATTTCTTAAACCAAAAGTCATTCGTTTTGTTAAGCTATTTTATCACTGTTGACCATACACGTTATGCCATATGTATGGCTATTTACTAAACGGGGTATGAATATTTATTAATGCATCTCATAATGGCATGTTTTGTGAAGAAAAAAAAACATGGACTCGTTTTCCTACAGTCTTGAAAATATACCTTGCACATTTATTGTAAGACCCTTAACTTTTGGTATTTTCACTTTGGTCCCTGAACTCCTTGTATTTGCATTTTAGTCCCTCGACTCTTGGTAATTATGTTGTGGTCCTTGGAGTTAATTAGTTAGATTCTAGCCTTGGGATTTTTAGATATTTGGATTGGGTCACGTAGGTTTAGCTTTGAGGATTATAAAAATAGTTTCGCTTGAGTTGTAACAAGGTTGTCTTTGGCTTAGTGGTTAAGTGACGTTTGTATTTCGGTTACATGATGTGGGTTTGAATCTTGGTGAAGTAAGTTTTGCTTTTTATTTCAGATTTTGGGTGGGCTTATTGACTAGGTTTGATTTGAATTTGAAATTCAAAAGGAGACAAGGGAGTTAATTCGAAACAAGAGAGTTAATGTGGTCAATGGATGACTAAATAGCATTTAAATGGAGAATAATGACTTTAATGAGTGTTGACTAGTGAATCAATGAGAATAATGTGTAGATTTTTAAAATTCTCTCCCTTTGTGAGTATATATTTCGTGCTCCTTTAAGTATAGTGCAGCCCCATTCTACCTTGGCTATCATTAGAAAACACTAGAAAGAAATTTGTTGCTGCTGCCCATTGTTTTGCTGTGTTTCTGCTGCCTCTTTTTCCTTGTGCGGCTGTGTTTTTTTCCACTATTTGGGAAAGGAAAACTAACTCTTCAATCCTCTCATTCAAGGTTCTTAGATTACCCTTCGGTAAGCCTTTTCCTCTAATCAATTTCTGAGTTTGTTCTTGATTTTACATCGATGGTACTCCAATTCCTTTTCTGTTTTGATCTCAAACTTTCTCCTCAAATTCAAGGGCTTGATCGTGTTCTCCTTTGGGTTGACGACAATCTCGTTGAAGTGCTAGACGTGCTACTTGATCCCTAAGTCTCCCTCAATCGTCGTACTCAAGGTGGGACTTGAAGTTCATGCAAAGGAATAGGTGGTAAGGGTGACTCCTCGTAGGAATTTCCTTGTTGATTGTGATGTATTGTGTTTTGTTTTATAAATCTTGATGGTGGTTGTTGTTGGAATTGATTCTGGACTGTTTGAGATGCGGTAATGGGTTTTTTTGTGAATTATTTGTTGTTGAGATTTTGTTGAAAATTATTATGAGTTTTTGAGAAGCTTGATGTTGATGAATCCTTGAGGAATTAAACATAATTGGAGGTGATGAGGTGAGTTTAATCCTTGTGGAATCGTCCCGAGATGATAGTAATAAACCACACATGAAAGGGGGTTTTGAATTGTGTGTGTGTGATTTTAAAATTATTTTTGCTTATAAACAATTATAAGTTTCAAGTACTTTTCAAGAGTTAGTGCAGCGGAAATTAACTTAAGACTGAAAGGTAAAGCACACAGAATTTTTATCCTGGTTCCCCCCCTTAATCGACAGGGCTACGTCCAGTCCTTGGCTTCACCAAGATTTTCCACTATTTTCTCAAAATAGTACAAGTATTCTGCAGGACTTCTCCTAGTATTCGAAGGACTTCTCCTAGTATTTGAAGGACTTCTCCTTACAAGTTTTCGACAGGACTTCTCCTAGTATTCGAAGGACTTCTCCTTGTTTAGTATTCGACAGGACTACTCCCGATACTTCTAATAAAGAAGGTTTGGTTTCTACAAGATTCTCTTCAATAAGAGATGGGTAGAAAAATGAAGAACAGTTTACAGAGAGGATATGAATTCTCTTCAGTGTTTGCAGTAGTGCGCATGGGTGGACTAGGACATCTCTTAGAAATCGGACTAAGAACCTTCTTAGTCTCAAGCTGACTAGTTGCTTCGATCACCATCGGACTAGGACATTTCTCAATTACCAGACTTGAGAACTTGATTGCTACCGGACTAGCACCTTCTTCAGTTACCGGACTTGTAGTTGCGATGTCCATCGGACTAGAACAGCGAACGGTAACCGGACTAGAGCGATCTTCAGTCACCGGACTAGCAGGTTTAACGTCCATCGGACGAGCTTCACCAGTGACTAGGAGGTGGAGAGCCATCAATCAGCTTGACCCTTACCCAATGTCTATCATAGATGTTTCCCAACACAGCAATAGTTGGTGGGTCAGAAACTAGGCCAAGTAGTGGAAGGTATGTGCAGGATTCCCTCTCACCCAGCGTAACCAAGATGATGTTGAAAGTGGTGGCAGCAAGTAGGCCCATATCGGGAACATGGAACCACTTTGGTGCAAATGCTATCTCTGCGGGGGCAAGCGTTAATGCCATAGCAACAGCTTCAACATGATCATCAGAGCTGAGAATTCCTCTATGGAGGTTGCGTCTGTTTAAAATTTCTTCAAGCATTCTCCTTCTCATTTCAAGCTAGGAATCCTCATGAACGCCAATCCACTAAGCTATGCAGTGGTAACCACAATTGCCATCATCTTTCACATCTACAATGTCTGCAATATACTTGTGAAATAGAGATGGCGGACATTTTAAATATCGCTGATGAGAGGCTGATAGTTGCATTGAAGGGGCCTCTACTTCTGAAAAAGAGCAAATATGTTCTTGTTGATAAGAAGGAGTGCATGGTTTGACTTCTTCTGAGATAGGCTCCAGTACTGTCTTATGAACTTTTGGCACTAAAGCAGCTATAGGCATAGCATCTTCAGGATCATCAGACGAAGACTTCGTCTGGCTAACTGTAGTGGAAGAGGTCATCGTTTGGTAAGCCTTTACCAAACGTCTTCGTTTAGGCTTGGGAACGGACGGTGTCGCTTCAGCTTCCTCAGCGGACGAGGGCACGATTGTAGATGCAGATGCAGGCCTCTTTGCTTCTGTTTTTCTTACTACAGGTAGATCTTGTGGTTCCTTTGATGGTGAAGAAGCTGCTTCTTTGGCCAACTTCTTCTTTGACCAATCACTTAGCAAATTTTCAGGAACTACAGAGACGTCGACAACAAGCTTCATTCTTTGAACATCCCCAAATTTGATTTGAGTGGCATAGAAAAAGCCATGAACTCCATTTGCTGTTTCTCCTCATCCAGCAGTTTCTTCTTCCCCATGATGGCCGTAATGAGAGCGCCATATGGAAGGTTGGTTTGGGAGTTTTCCAAGGTGTTCAGCATGTGATGGAAGATAAGATATGGAATGTTGATCTTCTAACTGTTCACCATCTGATAGAGGGCCCAGTGTGAGAGCTTGTTTACTAGGTCACGGGTTCCTTCCTTTGGAATCACAACCTTGCTTAAAACAGCATGAGGAATATGCATTCATCAATCAGATTTTTGACAGTGGCTCCTCCCTTTCCATTTATTTAGGGTCTTCCTTCCAAATGCAGTTGGGGTTTATAGCGGACGTTTCCCACTTTGGTGAGTAGATGACTCCTTCATCTACTTTGATGCCTAGGGTAACTGTAATGTCCCCAGGATGGACATTTGTAATGACTCTCATGCACCGGGTCTTGATGCCTAAGGGACCATCCTTCACAGCGCAATCGTAGAATTCTTTAACAACAGGAGCAAGAGTAGGAGTTTTTGAGATCTCCATGAGCTTATCCCAGTCTTGAAACTGTACAAGATTCATGCAAGTCAATTTGACATAGCTATCAGATTGAGGTCTAGGTATCTTAGTGTAACAAGATCCCTATCCCCCATGTTGGATAACTTTTTCTTTCCAACTCTTTCTATCTGCTCTTCTCTGTTTGTAGCGATGTTCTTCTCTCTTCGATCTTGCACAGCCTGTTGAGCTTCAGTCAGTTGAGGCTGAGTGGAGGTTTGCTTCTTGGGAGCCATGGATGCTTTTTCTGCAAATAGTTTAGAGAAAACACAACAACAAAGGCAAATGAGACCAATAGGTTTGACGGGAGTGCAAATGTTGTGAGTGTAGTGAGTGTGTGTTTTAGAAGAGTTTTTGTTCAAATTAGCATGAAATACAGAAAGATTTTCTCGGTATTCGTAACAAAATGATTGATATTGAATGTTGATGTGAGAGAAAAGAGATTTCGCACGCGCATTAAATGCATAGTGATAAATGTGCAGTCATGGCAGTTGAAAATTTAATGCGTGTTGGGGAAGCAAGTAATTGAAGAGACACAACTGTTCACCGGTTACTTGAACGTGAATGACGTGGTCACCAAACGAGGACCATTCAGTTTCTATCAAACAAGAACTGAATGTCAAACGAGTTCCTCGTCGGACTAGGACCAATTTGTGATCGTTTGACCTTTTGCTACTTGTGTCGGACGATTTCCAATTCAGACGTGTACATATCTGTTTTTGTCTGACTTTTTGAGGTGGACATGATTGGTTTGAATCTGACTATATCTTTACCGGACGAGCGCATTACCAGACCAGGACCAAAAAGGTGTCCGCCTGGCTTCCTGAAGTTTGAAGCGTATGAATACTTATTCAGACGAGAACGAGATGTATTCATTTGAGAGATCTGCAACTTCCTGCAAAGTTGTTAGTGCAGACGAAGTATATTTTGGCGCATCTAATACATAATCTTCAACCTGACTTAATTAATAAGATGAGAATTAAATCAGTTGATGAAGGGTTTCAGCATGGCGAATAGGTAGGTATTAGCATAGTCTAAACATGTGCTTTTGATTCACTAGGATTTTCCTCTTTCAATTTTGCGAAAGTGGTTTCCGTAGTGATCAACTTCTGTTGATATTATTGCAATTGATTCTTGGTTCTTGTTTAGCAACAGTCTTTGGGAATGTAAACTTTCTTCTTGTTTAGCATTGCAAGCCTCCATTGTCCAGGAGCCATGGTTGGCTTTGGTTTGTCTTTGTTGATAAGATCTGCAACATAAAATATCGTAGATTTTGGTACCCATATTTTCTTGGGTCCTTATTTGTTAGTTTCTACCTTGGGTCGAACCTTTTTACCATACTCAGTTTTTCTTAGAGTGGGTTTCTCTTTTCTTTTAACTACAAAGAGCTTAGATCTAGATGATTTAGAACTTGATGATATAAAGTGCATTTTTGATGTATCATGCTTGATGGATGATGTATATGGTTTGTCAGATAATGCATTACTGGATGGTGCAGTGTATTCATCATTGGTTTCAAAACCTAAACCACTCTTGTCATACATAGTTCTATTATTTCCACATAACTTGATCAGATTTTCATGACCTAAGGTGAATGCTGACAGATCATTAATCAAGCTTTTGACCTTTTCCTTTAGGACGTTAACTTCCATTCTTGAATCTTGTTCCCTCAAGATTTTGTTTAGCAAAACATTTTCATTTTTGGAGATATTCAATTCATCTTGAAGTTTTGTGAAACTTTTCTTTAGACTACTATACTTGGCACATAAAGCATGTGAGTATTCAAATAATTCATTGTAATCTTCTTCAGAATTTTTTTTAGTTACCTTATCTTCGTCGTCTGTTTCATTGTCAGACGAGTCCACTTTCATTATCATGACCTGATCTCCTTTGTCTGCTTCAGTATCAGACAGGTCGATAGATGCCACAAATGCATGGTATGGCGTTTCGTCTTCATCCTCTTGTTCTGATTGTTCCTCAGAATCTTCGTCCTCGCTTGCGATAGCCTTTTTGCAGTTGAAGTTTTTCTTTTGACCTGATCTCTTTGCCAGACGAGGACAATTTGTCTTGAAGTCGCCAGGCTTTTTGTATTCATAACAGACCGCAGATCCTATGCTTCCTCTTCCATCATTTCTGGGATCTTGCTTGAGTTGTTTTCGTTTGGCTCACATCTGTAACGGACACTTCTACATCTTCAAATCTGCATTAAATGCATTTTGCCATGCATTTATTGCAGCATTAAATGCTTTGGTTGACATCGTCTAGTTCTTCAATGCTTTCAGCCATGAGTTCTCTCGTTTGGCCATTAAATGCTCATGCATGCCAGCAAAGAGAACATTTAATGTTCTGAACAAGAGATTTGATTCTGACCGTTGAGGGGATCCTATGTTCAGAAAATCACGCCGTTGACTCTAAAAAGGTTGCTTGATTTAAGGAATTTTATGTCCCTTTCTTCATTCTGCAATCAACAGTGCTTCATTTAATGCTTTGACGAGGTAGATAACCTTTATTGCTTGAAGTATTTTGTCAAACGAACTCTTCAGCACTTTTGGCACACGAAATCTTCATAGAGTTACCAAACGTGCTCCTTAGGCGGACGTACTTCTCAGATGAATGGCTAGATGAACACCTGTTGAGCAGCCAGACGTACTCCTTAGCCAGACGTACACCTTTGGCGGACGTACTCAACCGGCAAACTAGCTCTTTGATAAGTTGCCAGACATACTCCTCTTCTTTGTTTTTCTTTGAAGTTTTGCTTTTGATAATTCCTTGTATGGATGTATGCAGTTGTTCTTCAAGTAGATAGATGTTCCTGAGTATGAAATATTCAACGTATTATGAAATCTTTATCTAACGATATTAAACCTTGAGTAAAATTGTTATTTATCAAAATATAATAATTTATGAAATTGTTTAATCTAACACGAGATGTGTGGGTGATTTGGATGGGTTAAATCTCAAGTGTGTTGTGCATAGATGATTTTAATCCCTGTGGAATCGGCCGAGAGGTGTGGGTGATTTGGATGGGTTAAATCTCAAGTGAAACTTCCCTGAGACTGCGGGTGTTTGATGAGGGACTAGCAAGTATGTGGTTGTGGTGATTTGTATATGAGGGTTGGTAAATGTTTTTACGGTGATTTGTGGTAATTGGATTTGTAATTATTGTATTTTATTGTTGGTTGTTTTATCACAATTGATGCGTTGTATTATTGTTGTGTTTCGAGTTAACTCTTTTTGTTTGTTGTTTGGGCGCTTAACACTAGAGATGTACAGCGCAAATGAGGTTCAAGAAGGAAGATCCTAATGTTAGAACGAAGTGGTGAAGAAGGCTCGAAGAGTTGAAGAACTTTGTAGAAGATTGTTCTGTTTTTCCGCTGTTTTAATTTTAGCACTTGTGGTGCAACTTTATTTATTTTGAAATGCCTTCCGCTGATTTGTGATGTTTAATAGTTTATTATGGGTTGAATATTAATTATAAATATTTGAGAGTCGTTTTAACACTTGAGTGTTTTGAGAGGTTTTGAAGTTTAAATTCTATGTAACTACTATGTGACCCTCAACCCAAAATTGGGATGTTACATTTACTTACTGTTCATTCACTATAGTAACGGACTGAAAATTGAGGCGCTATAGTTATACTCGAAGGTCTGATAATTCGAGTCCTAAAAAAGAAAATCCCGCACAGGATCTTTCAAGCCTATCTACACTTGACTTGAATTTTTACAGCCTTTTATTAACTCTTTCACTTCGACTCACAGGGCACTCCAGCTTCAAAAAATCCTCATCCTGAAGGCTCGTCGACAAAAGTAATTGAACTTTCTTCGTCACTATTCTCTTAGTTCTTTGAGCAATTCTAACTCTTCGAGAAGCTCAGACCTTCCAGAACTTCCTCCATTTCTTCAAGAATTACTTGAACAACCTTTACCTTTAGCTTCTCAATATTCTAGGTGTGAGATTGCTTATCATTCCCCTTTCGCTGATCGAACTCCTTTTCCTCCATAGAAAATACCAAACAATGTTGGTAAGGAAATAGAAGCGAATCCTCATCCTGAGGTCGAAAGCATGGAGAAGCCAATCATCACCAAGAAAACTCCAACCCCTTTGTCTGAAACTGCAAAGGATACTTCCAACACTTAGAGTTCTACTTAGACTCGACTTTCAGCCGAAGATGTTGATAAGCTTGCTGATGATCCTTTGGAGTTGTTGTAAAAGTATATGGAGCTTGTCATGTCGGCAGCTTCGAGAAAATATCAACCAACAATTGAGGTTGAAATTCCCATTCCTCATGATGATGTGGACCAAATGTTGGCTAGGCTAAGGTACTTAGCCTTTGAACGTGACATGCTTGTTAGTTCAGATAGCAACCTGAGAGGGGGGGGGGTGAATCAGAGTTGCCCCGATTTTCGCGTAATAGTACCAAACGACTTTCAGCGCAATTAGAGTTGTAACGTAAGAACGTTGTTGCAGCGGAATGTTGTAATTGCTTGAAAGTAAAAGATGAAGGATAAGAAGAACACACAGGGATTTTATCCTGGTTCACCTTCAAACCTAGAAGGCTACGTCCAGTCCTCTGATCACACAGAGATTTTCCACTATACCAGAAAGCAAACCACTTTCTGAAAATCACCGCTCACTGAAACACTCAGTGAACCAATTACAACCCTCAGAACAGATTACCCTGTCTGAGTCAAATCCTTTACTGAAAACCACAGTAAAGTTAGAACCCTTCAGAAAGATTACCACTTTCTGAAGAATTACTCCACTGAATTCCACAGTGAAGATTTCCCATGATCAAGTACTCTTACGGATACTTGCACCAAGGACCCTAAGATATCTTATCAATCTTCCTGAAGCAACCCACTTCTAATTGATCAAGTCTTCTTAGCAATACTTGTGCCAAGGACCCTAAGAGGACCCATCAAGCCTCAGAAAGCAAACCACTTTCTGATGACACCGTATTACCACGGTGGACTTTGAATCAAACCTGATTCAAAGGGCCTTTTTACAACCACCGAAAACCACGGTGAATGAATCAACATGATTCAAATAGAAGAAGAAGAAGATGCCTTTTCTATGGCTGATTCAATCCTTTAGACATGATGGATTGATCTTAGTTTGTATGCTCCAGGCAATTACAATGAAGGCTCTTCCATTCTGAGTTTCTCAAATGTTGAACATCATGAGTGTTCTTATGAAAATGAGAGAACCGAAACTCAGAATGATGACTTTAATGTATATGAAAGTTATGGACCAAGTCATTAATGTTTCTGAGTGTCTAAGGACTTTATATAGGCACTAGAGGTCGTCCATGAACCAACACAACCTTTCCCAAACTGTTTGAGACACAATGGTTCATGAAAAGACATACTTATCGACCTGGTAATCGATTACCACAGTTAGTGTAATCGATTACACCATGCCGTTGAAGTTTGAATTTGAATTTCAAACTTGGTAATCGATTACACACATCTGTAATCGATTACACACATCTGTAATCGATTACACACATCTGTAATCGATTACACACATCTGTAATCGAATACAGACAGTCCAGAACTCAGTTTTATCCATTTTAAACCCTAATTGAGTGTTCCTACCAAGTTTAACTTGTGAGAACATATTGTACTCAATTAGTTGATCTTTCATGAGCCTTCTAATGCAATATAAACCTTAATAAAGCATAGCACACTAAGTTGACAAGACTTACTTAAAACTAGAACCTTCATGTTTTGATCTTGACGTTCTGAGCCTGGTTCTTGTAGTCTTTCTTCTCTTAAGTCTTCTTGAAGTCTTTCTTCTTTTGGTTCCTTTCTTTCTTGAAGTCTTCTTGAAGTCTTCCTTTTCTCTTCTGAAGTCTTTCTTCTTTTTGTGATGTGTTTGTCTTCATCAAAACCTCAGTCGAGTCCAAGGACGAGACTTGATTTACAATGCTCAAAGACCTCCGGAATTATCCTGCCTCAGCCGTAGAAATTAAGAGCCTCATCCAGAACCTAAATGACAAAAATCTCACTATGAACAGGAACGTGCCATTGTCGAGCTTCAAACGTTCATTACTGATTCTTTGGCTAGCTTCGAAAAGCTTAAAACTTGCCAATAAAACTTGATTTCTAGCAGAGCAGCTGACCAATTTTGCAAAGGTAAAGTTGCACAAATCCAAGCAACAACTGCTGAGATTGAAGAAGTCAAAAAAAGAGTTTTAATAAGACTTCTTGCTATTGATCAAGCCATTGAAAAGCTTATGAAAGAAAAACAAAACCTTATGGACAAAGCACCGAAATTGGGAGCTAGAAAGACAGAAGTGGCAACACAAGTAGTGCCCGAAATCAAAGAAAGCGTCAGGCTAGCCAACGTAATTGCTGAGGGCGAGAAGAAAGATGTCGTCATTCGAGGCCAAGTTGAGAGGCTGAAGAAACACTTTCCTCCCCTCAAAGCAAACACATCATTTTGAATCATTAGTCGAATTCTGATAAATAGCCATGTAACGGTTTCATTTACTTCAATTCGACTTTTGTTTCTCGCCAAACTTTGTGGCGACTACGACTCTATTTTTATTTCATGAAGTAATGGTTTATATATTTTCAAGTACTTTCCATTTTTATTTACTATTCGCGCCGACTTCTTGAATCGAATATGCGTTACTTGAAAACACCTTTTTGACTTTGAATGGTCCCTCCCAACTTGGTGACCATTTCCCATATCCTCGATTTTTCTTGTACATTGGCAAAACCACTTTCCACACTAAGTCATCAACATGAAAAGACTTAGATTTAACTTTCTTATTATAGGCTTTGGCTATCTTTTCTTTCTGACGAATGATAGCTTCTAGAGCAAGAAGTCTTTCTTCATCTAAATTGACCATCTCGTCTAGCAACATGTTCCAATAATGATCAATTGGAATTTCCATTTGTCTTTGCAAACGAGTTGATTGTAAGCAAACTTCAACTGGTAGCACTAACTCATGGCCATAAGTTAGCCGAAAAGGTGTTATACCCATTGCTTCTCGAGGAGAAGTCCTATAAGCCCATAGAATTTGGTCTAAAGTTTTATGCCAACTTTTGGGTTTTCAACCCATGTGTTTCTTAATTAAACCAATCATAATTTTGTTAGCAGCTTCCACTTGACCATTTGCTTGGCCTAATACGGGGTTGAAGTTAATAACTTAACTCCCAACTCTCTAGAAAAATTCACCGTCTTTCGACCTATGAATACTGACCCTTGATCAGCAGTCAAAGTTTCAAGAGTTCCATATCGTGGCACGATGTGTTTTTGTATGAAATCGATCACAATGTCTTGGGTCACTTTCCTCAAAGGAATTGCTTCAACCCATTTTGTAAAATAATCTATGGCCACGAGAATAAATTTATGACTCTTTGATGAAGAAGGATTAATCTCACCAATTAAATCTAGAGCTCATCCTCGAAAAGGCCATCGTCTGATGACTGAGTGTAACTCACTAGCTGGAACATGTTGAATTCTTGCATGTTTTTTACAAGCCTAGAATGATTTAGCATACTCAATGCAGTCTTTCAAAATGGTTGGCCAATACAATCCTAGTCAAAATAGAAACCATTTCATATTTTGGCCAACTTGATGAGCACCACAAGACCCACCATGAACTTGTGAAACCGCAATGATGGCTTCATCTTCACCGAGACACCTCAAAAAAATTTCATCTGCATTTCTTTTAAACAACTCATTACTCATGATCACATAGCTTAAATCCATGTACCTTACCTTTCGATCCACAGAAAAAGTAGGATTTTGCAAGTATTTGACTATAGGCTTCCTCCAATCCTTTGGAGCTATGCTATCAATCACAAGCACCTCAAATTGTTGTTTTGGAACCAACTTCGCTCTGATTTTGATCAAATCATTCAATTTTTCCTTAGATACCTTAAAACCAGAAGCGATATGGGCTAACTCATAAGTTTATTGATTCTCAATCCTAGGCACGTATGGATTTCGACTTCATCAAACCTTGTCAATAAATGAGAAGCCTTGACAAAATATTTCATTAAATTCTCACTTATGCACTTGTATTCTTTGGTTAATTGTTTTACCACCAACTACGAATCACCTTTAATCTCCACAGTCCTGTCTCCTTAAACCAACATCTCTAGCCCAGCAATTAAAGCTTCATGTTCTGGTTCATTATTCGAGCAAAAACCTTTAAATTTTAAACTTAAACTTGGTGGAATACATTGAGGAGATATTATCCAAATTCTTATTCCTATTCCTTTTTGGTGCCTTGATCCATAAAAAAAGAGTTTCCAAGGTTTAAGCCTGACAAATGCTTCTTGCATTTTGACTAGAGAATGTTCGGCTAGAAAATCTGCCACGACTTGCCCTTTCATAGATTTTAAAGACGCATATCTCCAGGAGTACTCAGATAAAGCCATTGCCCATTTACCAGTTCGACTATGAAAAATAGGCTTCGACTACATGTGTTTTATTATATCAAAATGGGAAAACACAAACACACCAACTGCTTAATATAATGTTTTAATGTAAGGCAGGAAAAGTACAAACAAAGGCACAACTTTCCTATCAAGCTATACCTAGTTTCTACATTGTTCAACATTTGACTAAGGTAGTAAATGTCCCGTTCGACGCCATTTTCATCCTCTTGATCTAACATGCTCCCTATTGTTTCATCGGTTCATAAATGTACAATTTTAAAGGCCATTTACAGGGGGAGCCATCGCAGGAGGACTGGCTAAATAACTCTTGATATCATCAAAATCTTCTTGGTGCTCAATTTCCCATCGAAATTTTTCTTCTTTTTTCAATCGAAGTAGTGGCGAAAAGATCTTCGTCCTACCACTTAGGTTTGACATAAATCTTCTTAGAAAGTTGATCTTTCCCAGCAAGGATTGCAACTACTCTTTCTTCGAAGGGGGTTGGGTGCTGAGAATTACTTTTTCCTTGTTTTTGTTGATTTCGTTCCCTTTCTTGTGGACCACAAATCCAAGAAACAAGGATAATTAAACATCAATGCAGCATATTTGAAATATAGCTCACAATCACATTTAAATGAGATAAAATTAAAACAAAGTAGAACGAGCTTGAAATAAACCAAAAAAATGAATTACAGATAATTATCCCTCATCTTGATCCTCCGCGATCTCATTCCTGTCCTCGGCTCCCTCCAACATTCGCGGCAAAAACTCTGCCCTTGGCAGTAGGGCACCTCCCCCCACACAATATTCACAGTCCCCTCCACCTTAGGGGTGTGAAGAAGGTCTTGCTCCTGACCCCGGCTGAGGTTTTGATGACGACAAACTCGTGAACAAAAAGAAGAAAAGAAGACTTAGAAGAACCAGTGCAACATGCCTCAAGCAATCTCAAGGGTTCAAGTTTAACTAAGTCTTATATTATTAGGTAAGTTATGCTTCCAAGGTCTCTTTTAGTATGAAGGCTGTAAGACAACTAAAAGTATTTGAGTTTAACCTTTCCATAAGTTAAAAGTGGTAGAAAAACTCAAGACAATCTTAAAGTTTCATTTTCTGGAAAATGGACTTGAGTGTAATCGATTACACCATTAAGGTAATCGATTACACAAAGGAAAGTAATAGATTACAACTTGCTTGTAATCGATTACATGTTTGAATTTAAAATTCAAACAGCAACGGTCACTTAGTGTAATCGATTACCTAAGTATTGTAATCGATTACATGCTCGACTTGTTGCATTATTTCATGAACCATTGTGTCTCAAATCGTTTGGGAAGGGTTGTGTTGGTTCATGGATGATCCCTTATGCCTATAAATAGTCCATTTGAGTCCAGAAACGCAACACACACGACATAGGCCAAAAACACACTTGAACAACTCTTTCATATTCAATTAAGCTTTGTTTTTAAACTTTCAAGAGCCTATATTCTGAGTTCATTATTCTTCATTGTAAAAGAACACACATGCTGTTCAAATACTGAAGAACTCAAAATTAAAAGAGCCTTCATATGCTTAAGAGCCTAAAAGCATAACTCCTATGATCAATCCATTCTTGTATTAAAGGATTGATTCAGCCGGTTAGAATTTCTTCTTCATCTTCATTATTTTTGAGTGAAAGATTCACCATAGGGTTCGGTGAAGGTTGGTTGTCTGAAAGTGGTTTGCTTTCAGGGTGTGAAAGTGGTTTGCTTTCAGAGTTGTTGATAGAAATTCTTACGGTACTTGGTGTAAGCACTTGTAAGAAGTTTTTATCAATAGTGGAAAAATCCTCAAGGGCTTTCTTGAGGGACTGGACGTAGCCTTCGGTGGATAGAAGGTGAACCAGGATAAATTTCGTGCCTGATTTCTCCTATCCTTCATCTTTTACTTTCAAGCAACCGTTATCTCCGCTGTAATCACAATTGTCATTTTGTGAACACCATTATCTTGAAAGTAATAATTTTGTTAAGGCGAAATCGTGCAAACCTGATTCACCCCCCCTCTCAGGTTGCTATCTATACTTACAAGGGGTTTGGCAATACTTCGCAATGTGCCCCGGCTTGCTGCAGTTCCAGCAAGTATTCTTCTCAACCCAGGAACTAGCATAATTCCCCTTTAGCTTGCATCTGAAACACATAATTTCTTCTAGTGGTCTTAGCTCCCTCCGAGTGCCCATTTTAACTCCTGCACGTCGACCCGAATCATCAATGCGCTCCTTGGTTTGAGGAGGTTGGTATGGCTCCTTGCCCTTTGTACTCTTCCCTTGACGCGACCTAATCGGCCCGCCTCTTCCTCTCAGTTCCATTATGTGCTTGTTGGTTGTTTCGAAATCCTTCGCTTTTTCTTCCCGCATCAGGTAATGTTCGATTCGTATTGTTTCCACCGCTCTCCATAGGGTAACAACATTTGCGGGAGTCTGTTTTGCCTCCTCCTCCGTATGTGCCACAGCAGTATTCGTAAAAATCTCCACCAATTTGACCAAGTTAGAGATGGTGGTAGCCATCAGGTCCAAGTTCTTATTAGGAGCGGCCATTTCTAATTCTCGGATTACTAATCTATTATTCATGTTTACAAGAACAATAAGTAATTTAGTCCAAGAACAAGTAACCGCAACTCCTATTAATTAATCACTATGCCGACTAGATTCTATTAGATTATCCACACATGGGAGAATCTTCTCACCACCAGTCAACAGAACACAAAACGGCCACTCAAGCTAGTATCAGACGGTTATCCCATTCAGAATATTTAACCAGAAAATTCAAACAGGCAATTAGCAGTTATATAAAAAAAAGACCAAATAGATTTTTTTTCCTTTTTATATAAATAGGTATACTATTATGTAAGATATTAGTAGACAGATCTATGTCAAGCAGCAACCCATAAAGATTAAATAGAAGGAAAAATATATAACCCAGAAAACTAACAGAAATAGAAGCAAATCAAAATATGTTCATTAATTTACTTATTATTATTATTATCCTTACTATTTTTTTCTTTTAAATAGAAAACTAATCATACATACTGCTACGCATCTATGTTGTAGGAATAGGATAAGACTTTCTATTTCCATCTCAAAACATTTCACTATCACATATAAAAAATATATCTTATTTAATATTCACCTTACGAAAACAAACTTAACAATATAATTAATTAATCCTCTATAAGTATGTCACATAAAAGATAAAATGCTCATCTTAATTTTCAAATCAAATCTTCCTAATTTGTGATAAGATAAAAATGCAATTTGTGATCATAACTAAAATCTAAAAATCAAAATATTTATATCTGCAAAACATGCCTATCGTATAGATGTATCAACAGATTTGTTTTATAATAAAATATTCATTTATAAAAACATAGGTATACTATTATGTAAGATATTTCATTAATATCATCTATATGTAGAGTCCTAAAATAGCTCAACACAAAATACTCACACTAGAAGTCATTAAAACATGTGTATATTCTCCCAAAAATAGTAAGGTAAATCAAAAGTCAACCAAGGACCAAAACATATTATTATCTTCTATTTGACTATATCCTGTTAGGTTATCCCCTCATGGAACGACCTCCTAACAAACAAATTGAATAGTCAATCAAACAAGTCAAGTAAAATACCAAAACAAATTATTATCTTCTATTTCTTCTAGTGGTCTTAGCTCCCTCCAAGTGCTCACATTAACTCCAACACGTCAGCCAGAATCATCGATGCGCTCCTTGGTTTGAGGAGGTTGGTATGGCTCCTTGCCCTTTGTACTCTTCCCTTAACACGACCTAATCAACCCGCCTCTTCCTCTCAGTTCCATTATGCGCTTGTTGGTTGTTTCAATATCCTTCGCTTTTTCTTCCTGCATTAGGTAATGTTAGATCCCTATTGTTTTCACCGCTCCCCATAGGGTAACAACATTCACGGCAGTCTGGTTCGCCTCCTCCTCCGTACGTGCCACAGCAACATTCGTAAAAATCTCCACCAATTCGACCAAGTTAGATATGGTGGTAGCCATCAGGTCCAAGTTCTTATTAGGAGCGGCCATTTCCGATTCTCGGGTTATTAATCTATTATTCCTGTTTACACGAACAATCAGTAACTTAGTCCAAGAACAAGTAACAACTCCTATTAATTAATCACTATGCCGACTAGATTCTATTATATTATCCACGCTTGGGAGAATCTTCTCACAACCAATCAACATAAAAAAAAAGGTCACTCAAGCTAGTATCAGACGGTCATCCCACTCAGAACATTTAACCAGAAAATTCAAACAAGCAATTAGAAGTTACATAAAAGAAAGACCAAATAGATTTTTTTCCTTTTTATATAAATATATATGTACAACAGTAATAGCCGAAGGTGGCGACACGTAGCGAAGTCAAACCTACAGTAATGGACTTTCCGTCTAACATTTTTATGGCTAACTTCGTAGCATGGAATTGTGCATTATAACCAACAGGAGAGATGGCACCTACATGAGTCGTGCGTAAGAGCAGTCCTAAGCTAGTATGAATAAGTAATTATACAATCGCAGGGGACATGCGTAAGATCATACCTGCAATGTATGCGGATCATACATACAATGAGATTGTACTTGCATTTCATATAGCCTAACTTTAGGGTTGATTGTTGAGTGAATTAATCTGCAATGTCTTTATGAAGCGTGAGTACTATGTTTGCTTAAAATTAATATATGAATTCCTTTATATATGCGATTATTTGTTGTGTTGTGTTTAGGCGACCGACAATCGCTAGACGATGGATGTCGACTACATGATAAAGTGCTATACCTCTAGAGAAGTTTTGTTCATGTTGGCCGATGAGGAGGGCCTTCAAAGTGGGTGTTCATGCGTGAATCCTGGATGGTGGTGCTCTCAATGAGGCTGCGGCGGCGCTCGCTGTGCTCCGATGTGAGTGAGGTGGGGTCTTCAAGTCCAGTGCGTTAGGGGAGGATCTGCAGAAGACCCTCCGACGCTCAAGTCAATAAGGGAGCTCTGAGAGCATCCAAGAGTTTAGCTTAAACATGTAAGGATGCATAGAAAACTTGTAATGTAAGGAGTGAGTAAGAAGCAGATAAGAAGTAGGAGTAGAAGTAGAAGTCAAAGTAAAAATCTCGAGTGAGACGATAGAACTTGGTATTTATAGGCGCCGGAGGTGTCTCTGCAAGTGTTGGGGAAGCTCATATGGGAGGCTTCTGAGCTAGAGTGGCTGTAGGCCGAGGGGCTTGTAAAGCACTTTCCCTTCGGCCTATGTCCAGGCCGGTCGGACAAGGTTCCACTATGCTGGGAGTGCTCGTACCTTAACCAGGCCATGCAGGCTGCCTCTTAGGTGTATTCTTAAGAGCATCCCTAGTGCGTCAGCCGCTACATCGTTGGTTCGTATGCCTGAAGAGCCGACAAGAACAAGAGCCCCCAATGTCAAGCTATGTGAAGCTTTTAGCCCTCTCTTTGTTGCGTCTTTGAGCCCCCTGCTTCTAAGCAATAGGCCCTCGGTAGTTGTGTGAGTCCCTCAGTTTTCTTCTAGCACAGTTTTGTCCTGAGGTTTTGGATTGTCGCCCGTTTTTATGCTTGGTCCATGCTGGATTTGTTGACCAGGTTGAGTGCAACTTTGGCCGATCTGACTGATAATGATCCGAATGAGGTTGCGAGGGCCAGTCGATTTCACGATGTATTTTTAACGTCACGCTGTTCCCGACCGGGTTCGGAAGTTGGCGAAATATCTGCCGCTTTAACTTCCTTTGGGAATTTCGAGGGGTAATTCCATAAATGCGGTTCCCTTTTCCAACGAGGGTTTTGAGGACTTGAGGAATTTCCCAAGGGTTTAAAGTTCCTTATAAATTTACAGTTTCCTAGCCTCTCTAGAACCATTCTCCTCTTCGTAACCATCTCCCTTTATGGATGTTGTGCTTGACACTTCCACCATTCCTAAGATGAAAGCTTTGGAAGGCATCGACGAAAGGTTTCAGCTGGTTTCGAAAGCCTTCTTTAGAGGCGAAGACTCCCGCTATTCTTCATGGGGCCTCTGTTAGAGGTTACGGGCCGACGGGCAGAGGTGGATCCGAGGATCCGTCTTTCTCCAACTTCCTTTTGTAAGACCCTGAATGAATAAAATAATTAATTCATACTTAGGGATGCGTGAAGGCGGGAGTTAAGGCCAAGAGCTATTCTGATCATCGATGCGATGTTTTCCAAATGGCGATGTGTTGTAAGACCGATCTTGACTCGATTTGGAGTTCGAGTGAGAATAAGATTCTTTCACTATCTCGATGACGATCAGTGAAGAAATTCGAGAAAAACGACTGTAATATTGATAGGTTTTCTTTTCAGAGCCCGGGAAAGGTATTTCTTGCTAGCAAGACTTTCAGTCGAAAATCCAGTAAGCCAAACAGACATGTTCGGGACCTCAAAGAAAAAATCTAGGAATCATCAAATAACTCTGTTTGACGTGACGGGTCCAAAGGCTTTAATGGGTAAGTTTTTTTCATTTTGTTCACTTAAGTGGAATTAGTGAAAGAAAGGAAAATTAGAGAGAGAAAGTGAGAACAGAAAAAGACTTCACTATTTCATCATCTTCTTCATCTTGCTCACCATGGCCGAATTTTTCCATCCCCTCTAGCACCATAATTTTCTTGTTTTCTAATCTTGGTTCTCTGAGGTAAAATGATCTCCTCTTCAAGCTCTTTAATTCTATGGTTTTAGATTTCAAAAAGGATGAGTTTAGAGATAATGGTAGTTAATGGAATCTCAAACAGCTTTCATATTTATTTTTGCTATGATCTTCCTCTTAATTTTGAACCAATTAGATTTTGATGTTGGATTTTTACCATGAATACTTTTGTTAAAGTTATAGACATTATATTGATCTCCAAGGATCCTAAATTAAATTTCAAAGAAGTTGAGATTTTGAGAATTGATTATTTGAAATAAGTGATTTTCAAATTTCGGAATTGATTTTCACCATATATTTCCTATTGTCTTTGTTGTGTACAAATTAGTTTTGAGAAAAAAATAACATCTTGGTATTTAATATAGCATGGCTGAACCCTAGCCCCTATGTTGACTTGGAAGTTTTGATTCTTTTTGGAACTAGTTTTTCAAGTGTTTATAGCTTATGTGTGATTTTTAGCAAAAAGCAAAAATTTTCCCCTTGAAATTGGTTGAGGCCGAGAGCCCCAAGAGGACTAGGAAGCTTGAAAAAAAATGATTTTGAACTTGGTATTGGGAGTTATGTTTTAGAGGGACTAAAATCAAAGTTTTGGGTTAAAATGGATTTTGAGCTTAAGGCTTGTTTGTATTTTTGAAAGCTTCAATGAATGTCTAAGCAAAGGATTTGAATCCTATAAGACAATGATAAGTTAAAGGTCAGTTTTGGACTTATGAGTATTAATGAATTCTATATGAAAGTTGTTTTGAATTCAAGGGATGAATTGATTTTGATGTTTTGTAAAGAAAGTTTATGTTTTAGCTTTTGAAGTATGTTTTAGAAAGCTTTGCTAGTTGATTGGAGAAAAAGGAAAATTCTACCCTAGTTTAGGGCCTAAGGCAGAATTGCCACACTAGGGTTTTGAGTATTGTTTTGTCTTCAAAAACTTGTTTTAGGCTTCTAAATTGATAAGTGAAAATATTGCCTAGATTGCTCTTTAAGAGTTTTAAAGTTTTGGAAGAGTTTTGAGGCTGTAACATAGTGTTTTGCAAAGGTTTTGTAAGTCGCAAAGGTTTGCTTAAGAGTTCTGCACTCCACGGTCTTAATTCTTGTGAATTATGCCATTTTCCTAAGTCTTGCAAGTCTTCTAAGTTCAGTAGCTAATTACTTAGAACTAGTTTATAAATTCTAAACTAGGTTATGTTTCCTAAAGGTTTAGGGGGCATAGGAACTCTCGCGAAGGACATAGCTTCCGGAGCGGATGTAGCTTTCGGAGCGAACGTTGGATTCAGGAGCAAAGGACCTTGATAAGGACACTTCTATACTCATAGCTACTAAGCATATGTATATGATTATGTGAATGTATACTATGATATTTGACTTGGTAGCTTTCTTGATTTTAATATCATTCACATGGTTTGACATAATCCAATTAGTGATCATGAAACCATGCAAGACCACGTTTGAGGACAGATGTGCGTGTGAATGCAATCCGGGATTCGTAAAAATACGGTCCCGATGTTTGATTCAATTATTATTGTCGTTGGGGTTAGTTTTGGATACACGCCAAGCGGTAAGCAACTATAAAGAGTTAGCTCGAACCAGAGACTTGGTCATTGTGTTGTTGGATTAGGAAGGCTTAAGCCGCACCTGTGCAAGTGGCGAATCCCAGGGGTTAATGGAAAGCCACCATCAGACCTATCACTGAGGAATTTTCCCGCCTCCCACTAATTTTAGTTGGCTCTATATCCAGATTAAAGGGGTCGCGAGGGGCGACGTAGAGTCCATGGCTTTGGCATGCAAATAACCATGTTACTTTGAGGGTTTCTGGTTTTGATTAAATTGCTAATTTTGTATGCCCAATAGACTTGTTTGATTATAAACCTATGATGTTGCTATCTCTCTACTAATACTTTATACGATGTCATAAGTTTGATTATCTTGTACTGCTTGTCTTTATAAGTTGCCCTGTGCATTGTTTGTTGCTTACGTTTGGACGACCCGTCGCCAGCCGGGAAACCTTTATTCGGAAGAAACAGGTGGATGTTGACCCAACAAAGATCAAGGTATCATAATGGATGGCTTACTTGTGGAATAATTGTTATAGTCGTTTTGATTACTGTGTATGAACCCAAGTATGTTTAGGGACCGGGTAGGTTTTCGGAAATCTATGCCTTTTTGTGGTCGCCCTGCTTGGGATCATAGGAGGTTTACCAACATAGGAAGTCTTATCTTTCTTTCTTACAAGATGGCGGAAAAGTTTCCTTAAATCAAAAGTCAGTCGTTTTGTTAAACTACTTTATCACTGCTGACCACACATGACTATGCCACATGTATGGCTATTTGCTACCCATAATACATTAAATCAACAGCGAATATTCTAAAATAATAATAAAGTTTATGTCTTGCACAAACAGTGTGCCCATAATAAATATTTAAAGCATCTAACAGCGGAAATAAATCTTCAACACTTCAACATTAGCTCCTTCTGAATCCTCTTTTTTATCCTTTTATCTCCTTAAGAGTGCAAATAAATTATTCTCCAGGAAAATCTTCACTCTGAAAGTCTATGGTATTAAGCGCCCAAACGACAAACAAACAAACAGAAAGGGTTAACTCTTTTAAAACAAAACAGCAAGAGTAACAAAACAGAACAACATTCATAATAATTAAAATAGTAACAACATTAGCAACACAAAACAACAATAGTAAATCTTAATACATTAATACAGAAATAGTAACATAAACAGTAGCAATGAATACAACATTTTATGGGAATTACAAAAAAACAACAACATTATCAATAATTTAATTACTGTAAGGTCAGAAACAACACCACAAAATAATGCATTGCTAGTCCTCAATAACTATATGCTTAACAATGGCTAGAATTTGTTCCAAGCGGGAACAGGACGATCACGTGGCACAACACCACCTCACCGCCCTCAAGGCAGATCACATGGGACTAAAACCCATCTCATCACCCCCAGGAAGATCACATGGGACTAAAACCCATCTCATCAACCTCCAGGAAGATCACATGGGATTAAAACCTATCTCATCAACCTAATCCTCAATAGATGCATATGCTATGACCGTTACACAATAATCAAGCGAACCAACAATTCATATCAACCTCTAGATCATAGTATATTAGAGTAAAAATTATGTCTCCTCTTAAATCATTATCCAACATCAACTCATCTCAATTCACTAATCAACATCATCATGTTATAATCATAATCCACAACCACAAAAACAAGATATATTGAAAATTCAATAGGGAAATCAATCACAATAAATAACATATTCATCTCATCCACATGCAAAACAACATAAAAACATGCATGACTCGAGACTCTCTAGGAAATGAGTTACCCTTATCATCGAACGTGGAATCGCATATGCCTTGAGTTCAACCTTGCAAGAAAACACATAACAACAATAAACTAACCAATCAAGGAAGGAAATAACCCTAAAGGATTTTTAAAACAAAACAACAGTTCTTACCAAACAGGGGCCCAACGCTTGTGCGTTGGAATGCTAGTGCTCATGCGCTGGCACCCTGCCATGCCCAGGGAAGGAACAGCCCCAACGCATGTGTGCCCGGGAGTCCAGCGCTCATGCGCTGACTCCCTGCCATCCTCAACGCATGTGCGCTCAGGTAGCCAGTGCTCATGCACTGGCTCCTTGTCTCGACCCACTGGGTCAAGGGATTCCAATGCATGTGCGTGGGAGAAGCCAGCGCTCATGCACTGGCTCCCTGCCAAGGAGCCCAAAAAACAACAATTTCGCAGAAATTTTCTTTTAAACTCTACTTTTTCGAAATCAAGGTTTTCCATAGACAAAAACAAGTGAAAAGGAAGGTTCTTCTCAAAAACAAAAGAGATTGATTGAATAAGAATATAGCAAAGGTTCTAGGAAAAATGTTTAACATGGGATAACAACTCATTGTTTCTATGACCATCCATCACAAAAGAAAAGTGAGAGAGACCAACCTTGAGTCTAGACTGATCAAGAGGAAAAGAAATAATTCTTGTACATCTCGAACTCGAGCAAACGATCGTCCAACGATCACAAAAAAATGGCTGGAACCCTTCGATGACGGAACCCTTAGAACGAAACGAGAAAGGAAACGAAAAAGAATTAGAAGGAATTCAGAAACATAGTCCAAACAACCATCATAAACTCTTGACGAATTTCAGAACAAGAATTTCTCACCTTAATTCTTGGAAGGAAAAGAGAAAGAGAAACGCCTTTGGTCTTCCTAGGAAGGAAGTAAAACTCTAGCAATGGCAGCAAGAAAAGGAAGAACTTTTGATTCTCCAAAGGAAAAGAAGAAGTAATTCGACAACAGCAGCAAAAAGGAGGAAAAGGAATTTCACTCTAGATACCTAAGAGTTGTTGCTGATAATGAATGAAAAAGAACTCAACTTTCTCCCTCTTAAAGCTGGTCAAACTTCTCACTCTAAGGAGTAGGTTTATTCAGTTTTTCCTCTCTATCTCTTAACTAAAATTTCTATCATGTTTATTTAAAATAAACCCAAAGTCATTGTTTCTAAAACAGCCCACAAAACAGAAAAACAACTCAATATATAATTTGAAAATAACATCCAAAATTCAGAGATATTATCCTATCTCCAAATACAACATCAAAATAATAACAGAAACATAATCTGTTACAGAATAAGTCAACAAAGCCAATAAAAGTCAACAGGGACCGAACTGTAAACTACTAAATAGTCCAGGGACTAAAACATAAATATTAAAATCCAAGGGCCTTACAGCTCCAAGCATGATGAGTTTTCGAAGAATCCGAACTTGTAGATGTCTATAGGTTTTGACCTTGAGTGGAAAACCTTCCTATGTGTTTTTTTGATACCTTTATAGTATTTAACTTCTACATTGGTTGATGTTTGAGTTTATGCTGATTGACTATATTAAGCCATGTTATTTAGCTCATATGAAAGAGCAAGTAGTTCTTTAAAAGTAGGTTATTCCTTGTCTGGATAAATTTTTACTTGTTCTAGGAACGAGATGTCTTCATAACCGGGCCTAGAGAGGGAAATGCAGACAACACATGAACCGGATAGCTCAGGCTATGACCAATATGACCCATACGGTCTCCCAGCAGGTTACTGCTGCTGAGGCACAAGTTGCTGCCTCCGCTCAGCGACAGGCAGGGGAGGATGAGCATTTTGCACGCCAGCAAGGAAGGGAGGAGGCTATTGCCCAAACCCGAGGACTTAATGACGTTCAACGTCATGACCTACCGAATTTCTTAGGAGAAGTTGGCGCTGAGTGTAACAGCCCAACTTTTAAGTTGAGAGTCACATTGGAAAACGTGGAAAAATACTACAAATAAAAACCTTTCAAAACATCTCAAGTTTTCCAAAATAACGTCTCACATATATTTAATAAGTGTAGCCCATAGTCAGTAATATTACAGCAAGGAAAACAAGACGTAATGAAAGTAATATGTTGCACACATGTGCTAAGTTTTACAAAATAGCGGAAACTAAACATCATCTTCAAATCTGCCCCAAAAGTTCCTCAAACTTGCATCAAAACAGACTTCAAGTCTTCCCTCATCGCTGGTCATCTGGCGTTATGCGCCAAAATAAAAGAAGATACAAACAGAAACAGCAAAGGGTTAACTCAAATATAAGAATATAGAAATACAGTATTAGAAGTATATTATAGAGTAAGCAGTATTAACCATTATATTATAACTGAAACAACAATCCACAACATATCTGCCAGTAATTCATAACTTCACAGAATAAGCCTCATTCATCACAACACATATGCTTGTTAGCTCTTCAATGAATAATGCAAATAGCTCATTGGGTTTTTGCCGTATCTGGGCCAGGATGACTTAGAACATGGAAGAGAGTTTTCCACACCACCCTTGGCATGATCCCGCGACGCATAATAGTTCGCCACATCAAAACCTAAAATTATGCACCTGTAGTGCATCTGTCATGACAGTAATCGCACCCTCATGAACAATAACGGTTCACTCGTTTCATAGTTATGTCAATATATACATAACACAGTAAGCTCTTCTTACAAAATATGTTCAAGCAATTCAATCTCATAACCATACAACATATTTGTTATATCATACTATCATCAACAGTATTCAAACAACTTACAAAATAATCACAGTCCGTGTTCTGCAATAAGAATCACAAAAATATCATAATATCATAATACTAAGATTGAGTTACCCTTACCTTCTCTTAGGTTGCATACACTTGTTCTTCAACCTTGAATGGCCTACAAGATTAAAGAGATTTGAAACTTCAGCTCTGTCCTTCACGAACCAAGAAGAACTAACAACGAACGGCTCTGGTCAACAACAACGCTTCAGAAAAATGTCAAGGATTCAGCTTACTTTGAAGAGAAGAAAGGTGTGGGAAAATGAAAGATTAACGTACTGACGGAGCTTGGTATTTATAGAGTGAGGAAACCGACTTAGAAAAGATTAAAATATTCTAAGTCAAAGAAAACGGCAAGTCATTAATGCTCATTAATGATTCTGACATTTTATCTCTTAAGAGTCAATAGAAACGGAAGTTTATCATTCCCAAGGTATTGACACTCATTTCTTACAGTCAACAATAATGGCTGACCAGACCAGACAAAACGAAGTCCTAGTCTGCCAACTAAATGAAGCAACAGTCTGCCAGTGAGAAACAGTCCGCCAGTGAAGAAACAGTCCGCCCGTCAGTCCGCCAGTTAGAAACAGTCCGCCAGTTAGAAACAGTCCGCCAGTGAAGAAACAGTCCGCCAGTGAAGAAATAGTCCGCCAGTTTTACAGGACGATCTCAACCAGACGATTTCAACTTCCCTTTTAAAACGTCGTCATTTCAGCCAAGGCTTAAACAATACATAATTCCATACTCAAACACGTATTTCTCATAAATAAAACATATTATGTCAACCCAATACTAACTCGAATTACAAAATAATTCAAGACAAAGTATAATCAATATACTTCAAAAAGATTCAAATTATAATCACAAGAGTTACAGGGGCCAAAATACCATTACACAAAATTGAGGGCCTTACACTGAGGAAGCTAATATTTGGGTAACTGAAATTGAGAAGATCTTCGGAGTCCTAAACACTCCAGAAGAATCCAAGGTAGGGTTTTCTTTGTACCTGCTGCTGGGTAATGCAGAGTACTGGTGGAAGGGAGCCAGACAAATTATGGAGGCCAACTAGGTAGCTGTCACTTGGAGCATGTTCTGAGACGCTTTTTTTTAGAAGTATTACCCACTATGCACCTGGGAAGAAAGGGAGTCTCGATTCATGAAGCTGTACCAAGGGAACATGTTAGTATATGAATGTGTTGCAAAACCAGAATCCCTTGCTAAGAATTTCCGACTCTTTGCTCGAAAGATAGATGAACCCTACCTCTATTCAAGGTTCACGAAGGGGATCCAATATGAGATTGAGAAGTCAGTTAGACCCTTGTGGATTCGCCAGTATCATTCACTGGTAGAAAAGTGTAGAAAGATCAAGGTCATAAGCAATGAGTGAAACAGGATGGTCGGAAAAGGTGGGCCATCTCAGCTAGGAACTCAGGATCAAAAGAGTTTTGGAAAAAAGAAGAAACATAAAAAGAAGCCATAACAGCGTCGGCATGGGATAGGCCTAGCCTCTGGGTGGTACCAACTCGGAAATACATTCCAAGGAGATCAAGGGACTCCACCCGCGGAGAAAGAAGTGGTTTGCTACCGATGTGTGAAGGCTGGTCATTATGCTAGAACTTGTGAAGGAGAAAAGAAGAGGTGTTATAACTTTCTGAATTCAGGACACTTTGCCAAGCAATGTCGATCACCAAAGGATGAATTTGCAATGAACATTGTGAGGGAAACCTGTACGACTGCACCAGGACGCGTGTACACCATGAGTGGGGAGGAAGCGACAAATCTAAGAGGTTCAACTAGGATCGATGCGACGTAACAGGTAACTTGTTACCCATCTTGTTTGGGTCGGGTGTGGTGCATTCATTCATTTTGATGGATGGTGTGGACCGCCTGATATTTCATGCCTTTTCACTGCCATTTGATTTGGTAGTTTCTTTTTCCTGCTGCACACCCTGTTAAGAACCGAAGTCAATTCTTTAAATGAAAGGTAAAAAGAACTTGAGGAACCGAAGATGCAAAGATGAACTCTATATATTCTTCTTATTATTATGCACTTCAATCCCTTTTTATTCAAGATTACAAGCTCTATATTTCTACAGAGAGAACGACGGATATTCCGAGGTCAACTATTACATTGGGAATCATGAACAATAATAAATACAAGATAAGATCCCTGATATTCTGGTATTGCTAGTACTACTAGATAACTGTTTTATAGCTGGCATAGTCTGGTTTACAGCTGACTAAGATGTATCATGATCTGAAGATAAATTTCTAGTAGCAAGGAATGAAGAAGCAAGTTGCAGCATATGTCACTGCATGTTTGACACGCCAGAAGGAAAAGGTGGAACATCAGAAACCTGCTCGGATGCTTCAATCTCCGAACGTTCATGAGTGGAAATGGTATACTATATCTATGGACTTTGTGGTAGCCTTACCTCGATCCCATAAGAAGTATGATTTGATTTGGGTAGCCGTTGATCGACTGCCAAAATCTGCACATTTTCTATTGGTGAGGACTACATACAACATAGAGAAGCTTGTAGAAGCTTATATCGCAAATATTGTACAATTACACGGGGTACCTTGAAGCATCATTTTTATAGGGACTCAAAGTTTACTTCACGTTTTTGGGGAGCCTTACATGAAGCATTAGGAATAAAGCTGAGACTAAGTTCTGCATACAATCCTCAAACTGATGGATTGACTGAAAGAAAAATTCATTCACTAGAAGATTTGTTGAGGGCATGCATTCTCAAAAATCGTGGAAGTTGGGATGAGTTGTTGCCATTAATCGAGTTTACTTACAACAAAAAATTTCATGTGAGCATAGGCATGACACCTTATGAGGCTTTGTATGGGTGTAAGTGTCAAATGCCACTGTGTTTGTACCAGGATGGGGAAAGCATGATTGTCGAACTTGATTTTATTCAGCAGACGATTGAGAAGGTGAAACAAATTCTAGAAAAAATGAGGGCTTCTTAGAGTAGGCAGAGGAGTTATACTGACAAACGACGGAGGAATTTGGAGTTCGAAGCCGATGATCATGTGTTCCTTCGGGTAACGCAAACAAAGGGTGTGGGAAGAGCTATAAAGTCCAAGAAGCTTACTCTAAAGTTTATCAGACTTTACCTGATCATTCATCATGTAAGAATGGTTGCTTATCAAATAGGTTTACTATCGTTTCTCTCTAACATCCATGATGTTTTACACGTCTCCCAACTGAGGAAGTACATTCCTGATCCATCTCATGTCATAAAACTAGATGATATTTAACTGAAGGATCAAGCAACTGAGTGATAAGAAAATCCCATTAGTGAAAGTCATATGGAACCAAGAACTAGGTGATGCAACTTGAGAGTTGGAAGAGAAGATCAAGGAAAAATATCTAGAATTGTATCCTGACTCGTGTTTCGAGGATGGAAATATTTTAAGTGGGTAGTATTGTAAGACCCGAAACTTTCAAAAATCAAATTTATTCAATTTTTCACTATTACACTTTTGTTTTCTTTAGCCTAAAGTTGTGTGTAAAATGTGTTTGAATGGAATAAAAGAAGAAATAATATTCATGACTCTTATAGATTGAAGTCATAATTCGAGTGATAAATTCACGACGTCGTTGAAGAGTTTCAGTAACGTTTTGAAACATTTGAATATAGTACGGCGTTGAAGGAACCTTAAATATTCCCCAAATATTATATGAGAGGGAAATTGACTTTTTCCATATCATCATCGCTTCTAGCTTCCGCCTCAGCTCTGATCGCTTCCAACTTCTGCCTCAACTCTGTTTGCTTCAAACTCTTCTCGAGCTCTGTTCGCTCGAAGCACCGGCACCATCGCTTTAAGCTCCGTTCAACCTGCCTGTTCAGGAAGCACGAGAACGGACATGGCACAAAAACCATATCAACCCAGATGAACCACCGCGAACTTGAAGGCGCAAGGTGTGGTGGTTGTAAGACCCGGACAATTAAATATTAATTAATTAATTAAATCATTTGTTTATGTATGATAAATGCTTTTAGCGTAAGATTAATGCGTGGAGCTTATTGGATTATATTTAATGAGAATAAACATTTGTGACTAAGTTAAACATAAGTATTATCCTAAACGTAATACTGGAGAAATACTCTGTTCTTCAATCGCTTAATTTTATTTTAAAAAATCCAAAGTAATCTATAATTATTTCTTCAACCTTGAAATAATATTTACAATGATATTTCATCATCATATAATTTTTTGGGGTTGATTTAGCTAGTTAAATCTTACTACCAGACGAGCCCGTACCGATTTTACTCACAATTTCCCTCCTCACAACCACGCTCCATCTCTCTTCCTTTTATTTCAAACACTATGTTGAATAGAAATATATTATTTCTAGGACACCTATACCCTCTCAACCAATCACTAAGCAACAAACATGGTACTTTCGTATCTTTTATGACACACCCTAGTGTACTTGATGAGAAAAATAAAATAAAATAAAATAATACCCTCATCTATCTCCCCCCTCACTTCATTCATTTTCTATTTTCCTATCAGCATCTCCCTCTCGTAAAACATACGCACAACTCTCCTCTCTTTTCTCTTCCACCGAACATACAGACCTACGTCACATCTTCCTCTTTTCATCACCGTGCTCCTTCTTCCTCCAGCTTTTGGTAGTTTCTCCTCCTCCTCACGGCGTGAGCTCCATGAGTAACCCTAGAGGAGATAGCCACCATCACCATCTGACATTGGCAGCCACCACCACCCTAAACTCATCATCTTTTCTTCTTCTTAGCTCACTCAAGTCGCCTCATATGCTTTGATTGATGGCTGAGGACGAAGTTTGGGCGAGTTCTAGTGAGTTCTGGGCGAAGAAACTGTAAACTTAATCATTAAAAGCATGTAAAAGATGGATCTTAAGAATTCATAGTCATCACATATGAGAATGGTTATGGGTACTAACCTCTATCCATGTTTGTAGTTAATCCTCTTTGATGTTCTGTACAATATTCTTGTTGCAATTGAGAAACTCTTCTATCACCTTCCCTTTCCTTCTATGCTCTTGTTTTTAGTGATGGAAAATATAGAGACAATCTTTATGGGTAGAGATAGGGAAATGTTTCAAGTCCTTCAACATACTTATAATGCTCCCATCAAGCACTATATATAGACTCTCTTTCAAGAGTCACATCCTTTCATACAAAAGGTCACAACCCTCTATTCAAGAGTCATGTCCCTTACAGGAATCATGTCCTTTCATACTAGGAGTTACATCTATTTATTGAAGATTTATGCCTCTCTATTTAAATATTAAACAATACATCCCTTCATTCAATTATTAAATCAATTATTCAATATATCACATGAGACATTTCTTACATTCTCCCACTTGGGTCGTGTGATGAAATACAATTCATGACTTAATAAACATCAACATAATGCGCATAACCAGAATATATATTGTATATACTTATTACATCATAAGTCATAATTAAGAATAAGAACTAATAAGAGTCATGGCGGTTGTACATCATTTATTCGACATAGTCCCTTCCATGTACTACTATACTAGCCTTCTTCCTAACATGACACATTAATGGGAAGTACGTAATATATCTAATAATAATGTCATTTATAAAGATATATATATTCTATTTTCAACATTATCATTATCACACGTGTATATAAGTATGAAAATAGAAAATCAATCAGAAACTTAAATATTAAAGAGCTCAGAGTGTCAAACATACATAAAACTTTATAATAACATTAATGTTCAACATTCACTAGTAGGCATAATGCCCATACTTTCAACATGACCAGTAAATGTCTTGGGCGGTAACCCTTTTGTCAAAGGGTCAGCAATCATAAGGTTAGTGCTAATATGATCAATAGACACTCTATGTTTCTGAACTTCTTCTTTAACAGCAAAGTATTTCAACTCCATATGTTTAGCACCCTTGGAATACTTGTCGTTCTTAGAAAAGAAAACTGCTGCAGAATTATCACAATAAATTTTCAGCGGCCTGGCAATACTGTCGACTACTCCAAGTCCTGAAATAAAGTTCCGTAGCCACTTAGCCTGAACCGTGGCCTCAAAGCATGCCACAAATTCAGCCTCCATAGTGGATGCAGCAATGACAAACTGCTTCGCACTCTTCCATGAGATAGCTCCTCCAGCTAGCAAAAACACATAACCGAAGGTAGACTTTCTTGTATCTACGCATCCGGCAAAGTCTGAATCTGAATATCCAATCACCTCAAGATGATCTGATCTCCTATAAGTAAGCATGTGATTCTTTGTAACTTGCAAGTATCTCAGAACATTCTTTGCAGCTTTCCAATGTTCCATACCAGGATTACTCTGGTACCTTCCCAACATTCCAACTGCAAAACTAATATCTGGTCGTGTACAAGTCTGAGCATACATTAAACTCCCAACTATAGATGCATAAGGATATTCTTCCATCCCTTTCCGTTCCAAATCATTCTTTGGACATTGCATGAGACTAAATTTGTCTCCTTTCTGAATTGGAACAGGAGATGCTGAACATTTGTCAATTCTGAATCTCTCTAAAATTTTATTAATATATGATTTCTGAGACAAGCCTAACAATCCTTGTGATCTATCTCGGAATATTTCTATTCCAATCACATAACTTGCCTCACCCATATCTTTCATTTCAAAATTACTAGAGAGGAACTTCTTAGTCTCATGTAGAAGACCAAGATCATTAGTTGCAAGCAATATATCATCAACATACAAAATCAAAAATATAAACTTACTCCCACTGACCTTTAGGTATATACATCGATCAACTATGTTTTCCTTAAATCCAAAGGATACAATAGTATTATTAAACTTTAGATACCATTGTCGGGAAGCTTGTTTAAGTCCATATATTGATTTCTTAAGTTTACACACCATGTGTTCCTTTCCTTTCTCTATGAATCCCATTGGTTGATCCATATAGACATCTTCCTCTAAATCCCCATTTAGAAAGGCGGTTTTCACATCCATTTGGTGTAACTCTAGATCATAATGAGCCACCAATGCCAAAATAATCCTGAGAGAATCTTTCTTAGAGACTGGTGAGAATGTCTCTTTATAGTCAATGCCATCTTTTTTAGTAAATCCCTTTGCAACTAATCTGGCCTTATAGCGTTCTAAATTACCATAAGAGTCACGTTTGGTCTTAAAGACCCACTTACAACCAACTCTTTTGCATCCTTCTGGTAACTCAACCAGATCCCAAACCTTATTTTGTTCCATGGATTTTAACTCATCTTTCATGGCATCTAACAATTTATCAGCATTATCACTATTCATGGCTTGTGAAATCGTAATTGGGTCATTTTCAATTCCTAAGTCAACTTCTGACTCATGTAGGTAAACCACATAATCATTAGGAATAGCAGATCTTCTTTCTCTTTGAGATCTTCTTAATGCTAATTGTTGTGGTTTTTCTACCATAGGTTCATTGACTTCAACTTCATTTTGAGCAATGGGATCATTTATTTGTTGTTCTTCAGTATTATTAATCGGTTCAATAACTTGAGGAACAACAACTTTATTAGAGACAAAGTTTAATGGAACTTGTACACTCATTTCTTGAATTTCCACTTTGCGTGGTATTTCACTCCCACTAACTTCACCATCCTCAATAAACCTAGCATTCCCACTTTCAACAATTCTTGTTGTATGGTTCGGACAATAAAATCTATACCCCTTTGACTTTTCTGGATAACCAATGAAATATCCACTGATTGTTCTTGCATCCAGTTTCTTTTCTTGTGGATTATAAATCCTAATTTCTGCCGGGCATCCCCAAACATGTAGGTGCCTTAAACTAGATTTCCTTCCTGTCCACAGTTCAAAAGGAGTTTTTGGAACTGCTTTACTAGGAACCCTATTTAGTAAATACATGGCAGTCTTTAAAGCACAAGTCCACAATGAAATATGTAAAGATGAATTACTTAACATACTCCTTACCATATCCAACAAGGTTCTATTACGCCTTTCTGATACACCATTTTGTTGTGGTGTACCCGGCATTGTGTATTGCGCACATATGCCACGTCTTTCAAGGAATTTAACAAATGGACCTGGATGTTGTCCATTTTCATCATATCTTTCATAATACTCACCTCGTCAATCAGACCTTACAATTTTCACTTTTCTATCTAATTGTCTTTCAACTTCATTAATATATATCTCTAATGCATTTACAGCTTGAGATTTATCATGCACTAAATAGATATAACCATAACGTGAATAATCATCAATGAAGGTGATAAAATATTTTTCCTTAGTGAAAGATTTAACATAAAAAGGTCCACAAATATCTGTGTGTATTATTTCAAGAAGTCGAGTGCTTCTTGTGGCCCCTTTCTTTGTGTGTTTTGTTTGTTTACCTTTAATACAACCCACACATACATTCAGATCGGTAAAATCTAAATCCGGAAGGACTTCATTCTTTACTAATCTTTTCATTCTTTCTTTGGAAACATGTCCCAAGCATTTATGCCACAAGTAAGCAGAACATTCATCAATTAATCCACGCTTAAGTCCAACATTATGATGCACGGTTAAGAGTGTTTCAGCAAAAAGATTATCAAGATTGAACTTATACAATCCATCATACTTTATCTTATTACAAATCAAATAATTATTTTTATACAAACTGAAACAACCATTACCAGAACTAAAAAAGTATCCAGCATCATCAAGTTTAGTTAAAGAAACCAAATTCCTAGAAATGTTAGGTACATAAAAAGTTTCAAATAAATCTAAATGCCTTCCAGTGTCTAGGATTAGACGATAAGTCCCGACAGCTTCCACTGGAACCTTCACTTTATTTCCCATAAAGACAAACTTTTCATTTGGTCTTGTAGTTCGGGTCATAAGGAATCCCTGCATCGTATTAGAAATATGAACAGTACTTCCAGAACCAATACACCAAGTATTATAAGGAACTTCTGCTAAGTTTGATTAAATACATACATAAGCACAAGGCTTACCTTTCTTTTCAAACCAAGCCTTTCGTTTTGGACAATCCTTTTGGAAATGTCCAACCTTTCTACAGAAACGACATTTGTTGTCATGATGTTCCTTCTTATGAATCTGAAAAGAGGAAGCCTCATTGATCTTTAATGGTCCCTTCACTTTCTTGTCATATTTCTTACTAGATTTCTTTCTTGCTCCTTGATGGTTAACATAATTGATGGAATGACTTCCCTGACTCTTAATTCTGGTTTCCTCTTGAACTAACATACTATGCAATTCATGCACATTCCATTTATCTTTCATGGTATTATAGTTCATTTGGAAAGGACCATAATCAGACGGTAATGAATTCACTATGAATTGCACAAGGAAGTTTTCATCCACATCCATTCCCAATGTCTTAAGTCTTGCTGCAATGTTTGTCATTTCAATGACATGTTCATGCATAGTACGAGAACCATCAAATTTCATGGTGGTCAAAGTACTCATTAATGTCCCCGCAAGAGACTTATCAGCAGTTTGGGAGCGCTCTTCCACAAATTTCATCATTTCTTTAGCACTTTCAGTGCTAGGAAGAGCAGACTTAATGTTGCCAGTAATACTCATTCATATGTACATTAGACTCAACCTGTTTGATCTTTCCCAATGTTTGTAATGAACTTTCTGTTCATCAGTGCTTGTGTCAGTAAGAGCACTTGGCTTATCTTCTCTAATACATAAATCCAAATCCATTACCCTAAGGTAAAATTGGATCTGTTCACTCCATTCGGAGAAGTTAAGTCCATTAAAAATTGGAACAGAGGAGAATTGCGAATGCAAAGCAACAAGTACTGCAATCAATAAAATTTGAAAATATTAAGGCTTTGAATTACATACTAACATGCTAAATAAATTCAGATTACTTCATAAATGCATATTAATGTTCACCTTTGGGCGATCCATCAATATACCATACTAGACATAATGATGCTAATATAAATTTACATAATTTGGCAATGATACATGTATCTACTAGAAATATTTATTATCTTTGGATATATAAACATAGCTAATAGTACATTTACACTACCATCATACATGCTCATTGATTATAAGAACAAACAATCAACCTTTGGGTGATTCTTAACTGTCCTATAACCATGAATTCCAATTTACTCACAAGACAACATTTATCATATCAATTAAAGCATCAAAATTATGAGTAAATGTAATATGATCATACAAATTGGAATTAAATAAACATAAAGATTTGACCACTTTGGTGATTAAAAAATCTGTCATACTATAATTCCAAAATATGGATAGAATAAAATAAATATAAAATTATGAATGATATTTTTGACATTATGTGGTCGTGCGAAATTTTAGCTACTAATAATAATAGATATAAGGTTTTGAAACAAACACAACGCTTGGTGTAACGGTAATTGTCTCCCATTATAACTGACAAGTCTATGGTTCGAATCTGCCAGGAAACGGTATTTTTTTTTAAGTTTTCGAATTTTGAATTTTAAAAAAGAATAAAAAAGTAAGATCCTGGTTCAGAGTTGAACCCATGCAAACGTTAGTAAAACAACACACCATAACCACCAAACCAGCATCAATATCATGGAAAATTCACGCAAGTAAAATTATTTATCAATACGGAATGAACGTCCTTCTCTAAACAATCATGAAATCCAGAAATAACATCCATCTGAATGCTCTATCATTAAACACACTCAAACGAGTGACATTTTAAAACAAACGTTAATCATCATTTAATTCAATGACTCATGCAGCGGAAATTATCATCATCATTCAAAAGTTTCAAAACATTCAAGAACAATTTTAAGACATCATTTAAGGATCAAAAACATCATTAAATGAAAACTATAAATTCTCTAACACATGCTCTGATACCCCATGTAAACTTAATCATTAAAAGCATGTAAAAGATGGATCTTAAGAATTCATAGTCATCACATATGAGAATGGTTATGGGTACTAACCTCTATCCATGTTTGTAGTTAATCCTCTTTGATGTTCTGTACAATATTCTTGTTGCAATTGAGAAACTCTTCTATCTCCTTCCCTTTCCTTCTATGCTCTTGTTTTTAGTGATGGAAAATATAGAGACAATCTTTATGGGTAGAGATAGGGACAATGTTTCAAGTCCTTCAACATACTTATAATGCTCCCATCAAGCACTATATATAGACTCTCTTTCAAGAGTCACATCCTTTCATACAAAAGGTCAGAACCCTCTATTCAAGAGTCATGTCCCTTACAGGAATGATGTCCTTTCATACAAGGAGTTACATCTAATTATTGAAGAGTTATACCTCTCTATTTAAATATTAAACAATACATCCCTTCATTTAATTATTAAATCAATTATTCAATATATCACATGAGACATTTCTTACATTCTCCCACTTGGGTCATGTGATGAAATACAATTCATGACTTAATAAACATCAACATAATGCGCATAACCAGAATATATATTGTATATACTTCTTACATCATAAGTCATAATTAAGAATACGAACTAATAAGAGTCATGGCGGTTGTACATCATTTATTCGACATAGTCCCTTCCATGTACTACTGTACTAGCCTTCTTCCTAACATGACACATTAATGGGAAGTACGTAATATATCTAATAATAATGTCATTTATAAATATATATATATATATATATATTCTATTTTCAACATTATCATTATCACACGTGTATATAAGTATGAAAATAGAAAATCAATCAGAAACTTAAATATTAAAGAGCTCAGAGTTTCAAACATACATAAAACTTTTTAATAACATTAATGTTCAACATTCACTAGTAGGCATAATGCCCATACTTTCAACAGAAACATCGCAAACGACCAAGGAAGATCATCACCATCGTCGATTCAAGAACACGGCAATAGTTCGGCCGAGACCTGCAACTGGTCGTAACTCCCCCCTCTGACCTTCGTTGGTCACGAAACCACCACCATTGTGTTCCTCGCTGCGAGGGGAAGAAGACACATTGGTCCTTTGACGTCGTCGTCGTGCTCAAGTCTTCTTCTCTGGCGACCGTCCGTTGGTAAAATTCCAGAACTCATTTTTCTTAAGTTGTTGACCTCTTGAACTCATTTCTGGACTCAGAGCACTGATATTTTGAAGAGAAATAACACTTTCCTCGTGTTCTTGTGCCTCAGGTACTTCAAAAAATAAATGAGCTTACAAGCCAACTCCTTGACAAATCCACAGCCTTCCAACCATTTAAAATGCCTCTGATATCTTTGGTACTGTTGCAGAAACCACTTTTAGACCATGTTTTAATGGGACAAAAGTCATGAAGCTTAGAGAAGGTAGAATCTGATTCCCACCATCTCGGCCTCATCCTCTTCTTCATATCCCTTGTTCAGAAATTGTTGTTGATGCTGCCACTGCTGGTGACTTGGTTATGGTATACACACACACACACACACACACATATATATATATATATATATATATATATATATATATGCCTATACGTATATGTATATGAATAAATATTTGATCATGTGCATTCTATGTATTTTAGTTGTAATGTAAATCAATTGTTGTTGTATCTGATTAGATGAGCATGCTTTGTCCTATGAAAAGTTGTGAATTGAGATGTGGCTTATTGTAGAAAAGTGATTTTGGGAGTTGATAAATCCTTTTGAAACTTTTTTTGGGTTGACAAAACCCTAGGAGGGTTTTAGGGGAATAAAATTTGATTTGGAGAAATTCGGGGTTTGAGAATGAGATGGTCGAGAGCTTGAGGACTTAAAAAGGGAATAAAAATTTCTCGGGGACTTAATCATGAATTTTATTTTGTTGGGGGCTGAAAATAAAAAAGAGGATTTTTCAAAAGTTTATGGTTTATGAGTTCTCTTTAGACTTGTTTAAGTGTTTCCAATGGTTTGAGCTCGTTGGTTTCATGTTCATGAAGACACTTGAAAATTATGAGTCATTTTGCATGTTGTAGTTTCAAGTAACCTTGAGAGTCTGCCTAAGCTTGTGTGATACCTAAGCCTTAGCTTAGGAAGTAAATCCTTGTTTAGTTTTGGTACTAAGTTATGCTATGTGGTTGTGAAGGTTCAAGGGATGTCAGGACCTTCGGAGCATCCGTTGTACGATGGATTGAAAGCAACAACGGTAAGGGAACTTCGCTACTGTAATTAGCTATTTATACTACATACATATATAAAGTCTAATGTTGATTAAGATATATTAATGCATGGAGTTGAAAGAATCTGTTATGCTGGATTAGATTGTTTGATGATTACATGTCTATGAATGACAATTTGTTTGTTAGAAATTATTGCTTGTAAATTATGTGATTGATTTATTCTTGTTCATTGAGTGACACTGAACATGGCTTGGATGCGTGATTGCAATGTTGTGTGAACCTTAGCAATAACAAGTGATAATATGCATACTCGTTGATTTACCGTATGGCTTAATAGCAATTTTTGTCCCTAACTTATCACGAAGTTGCACTTCTGGTCCCTCACGCAAAATATTAGCCATTTTCGTCCTTTACTTTGACAAAGGACAACAGTTTTGGTCCCTCACCACTATTCCGCCAAAAAGTTAACATTTTACTGTGTTTTCATAGGGACAAAAATAGTGATGAGGGACCAAAACTGCTGTCGTTTGTTAAAGTAAGGGACGAAAATTGCTATCGTTTTTCAAAGTAAGACACGAAAATTGCTATCGTTTGTCAAAGTAAGAGATGAAAATTGCTAATTTTTTTGAATGAATAGTGATGAGTGACCAAAATTGTTGTTGTTTGTCAAAGTAAGGGACAAAAATGGCTAATATTATTCATGAGGGACCAGAAGTGAAACTTCGTGATAAGCGATGGACTAAAACTACTATTAAGCCTTACTGTAATGATATTGAAACATGCTTAAATGTGATAACGTGTGAAATGTTAGACGATGATGAGTATGATGGTATATTGCAGTATGAGTGCTATAAGACATGTGGAGAACTGCCATTGATACTAATCAAGGCAAGTCATAGGTATGTGAAACCAGGTGACATGAAAATAGGTGATTTAAGACGGGGACGTCCCGCATTGGTAAGTAACTCAGATTCGCACAAAGTTTGCTTTTAGTTATATTCCAGTTGTTATATTTAAGCTTGTTTCTTGGAACGACATGGCATCTCATGCATACATAGGCAGGCCTGTGAGGTTGGTAAACACACAGGGTGACTATGGGTCATGTAACTTGGGGTGTTTAGCCGAATCAAAACTCTGGTTGTGTTATTGTTGAATCCAGGGCGACTTCAGGTGGTGACCTGGGATAGTGGCAGCTTTTGGGGTTGATGGATGGTAGTCCATCGACTAGATAACCGAAGGATCTTGACCCACCTACCTTGCGAGTAATTGGAGTTATATTCGGATAATAGTCACACTCATAGGCATGTATGCATTGGCATAAAACAGACATGACCATTGCATCTCGATTGTTGGTACGAGTATGCCAATGTTTGTTGTAGGGCGATGGTTGTTATATAATGTTGCTTATCATGTGAGGAGGTTGTTTTTATGTTGATAGGCGAAGGGCATCGAGGCCATTGATGCTCGTCAAAGTAAGCAACAAGGAAGTGGAGGACCAGCCAGGTCCCATCCAGCTAGAGATGACAGAGGGAAGGAACCTTACCAACGACCACACGCCAAGAGGTGTGCTTTTGGGTCCGACCGACCCGTAGAGGGCAACTTGGGCGTTCGGGGAACTCCGAAGTTGATTGAAGACATTGTCTGTTATAAGTGCAACCAGAAGGGACACTATGCTAGTAGCTGTGCTACGAAGTCTATTATTTGTTGGAACTGTCAGAAACCGGGACATGCTGCTAGAGACTGTCGGGTTTCGAAGGTTGAGGGTGTTGTGAATGCTACTCGTGGGAAAAGACCCGTTGCTCACGATAGAGTTTATAATATCACTGGAGAAGCTGCTAATGATACTGATGGGCTTATCTAGGATTGTTGCGACATTACTTGTATTCCTCTTACTCTTTTGTTTGATTAAGGAGCTACTCACTCCTTTATTTTTGTTGATTGTGTGGAAAATCTAGGTTTTCCTGTGTCAGATTTGTCATTCAACTTGGTAGCATCTATCCTTGCTACCAAAAGTTTAACTGCAACCTCTATTTGCTTGAATTTCCCTTTGATGTTCTGGTATAGGAAGTTCGTTGAGAACTTGATCTGCTTACCCCTTAAGCACTTGGACGTAATCATAGGCATGGATTGGCTCTCTCTTCAACATGTTCTACTGGATTGCGCCAACAAGGAGGTAATTATTCCTGATTTGAAGATGTCCGAGATCTTCAACCATTTCCTTTCGAAGTCCTCCCTGAGAAGAGGAGCTTTGAAGGTTCTGTTAGCAACTAGCTTTGAAGAGTCTTCGGCGCATGGCGTTCATACTATTCCCATTGTTCGTAACTTTGAAGATGTATTTCGTAAGGATTTTCCAGGAATACCCCTGCTCGTGATACAGAGTTTTCGACGACTTGCTTCCTAGAACCGAACTGATTTCCATCTCACCATACCGGATGGCGCCAGCAGAATTGGCAGAGTGGAAGAGTCAGATAGACGATCTCATGGCTAAGGGTTTCATTCGATCAGTGTTTCTCGATGGGGAGCACCTGTGCTACTTGTAAGACCCCTAATTTATTGTAATTACTGTTTAGTCCCTGAACTTGGTTGTAATTGTTTTCTAGTCCTCGGACTTCATTTGTTTGTAAATTAACCCTTGATTTAGTTAATGTCATGTTATCCTTGAATCATTTAATCTTGTTTAGAGCATGATTTCTTACCTTGAGGAACATTTAAATTACTTTGCTTGAATTGCAACAAGATGAGTTGTGGCTTAGCGATTGAGGCTTAAGCGTTTGATCTGCAAGGCTAGTGTTCGAACCTTGATGAGGAAGGTTTTGTTTTTATTTTAGATTTTCGTGTGGCTCATGATTTTTATAACTAAAATTCAAAATTTGAATGGTGAGGGTTAATGGAGCATTGAAATCAGGTTTAAAGAGGGAGTTATGGAGTTTAAGGAGGAATAATGGTAGTTAATGACTTGTCTAAAGCTTTGATGGTCTTTGAAAGAGAATAAAGGATAGGAATGAAGATGATGGGAGGCTCTTCTCCTTCTCTTTGAAGCTGAAAACCTGAATTTAACATGTGCTAAAAACCTCCTTTGAAATTCAAAACCAACAAGTGAGTTATGTGTCATCAAGGGGGTTTAATGCCTTGTCCTTTGCATTAATGTGCCATGAAGAAAAATTATGCTGAAGGAAGGGGGTTATGGTCGTGCCACTCCTCTCTCTCTCACTCTCTCATTGCTGAAATCTTAAGTTTTAAAGAATTGCAATCATCCTCTATCTCTTTCACTCAAAGAATTTTCCAAAAAAACCTAGAACTCTAGTGTTGTTTTCCTTGAGGAGCTGCTGAACCTTGGTGCCATTGTGGGTCAATTATATTCCTCTATTATAATTCCCTACTCCTGTTTCTCAATCCTCTCTCAAGTGTCCAGGTGATAGCCCAAACGGTAAGAGACTAAATTTTCCAAACTCTGAGTTTTTCTTGGTGACAATTCTTGTCTTCTTCTAGAACTAATTGGTTTTTGTTCCAACCTTTGATTTTCATCAAGCTCGAGTCCATTACATTCTGGAAGAGGCTAGGGTCGGACTACACTCAAGCTTGATCAACTCTCTCAAGCAAGGTTGGTATTCTATTTTATTCTTTCGATTCAATACCTAGTTGTCTTCCTTGAACAACTGATTTTTTTAAGAAATTAGAAACCTTTGATATTTTGGGTAGAAAACTTATTTTTTAGGTTATAATATAGGTTCTAAACATGGAAGAATTTTAGTTTTGAAAGTAATTAGTTAAAAATGGAGTTTCGGGTGAAAAACTTGATTTTTAGGGTTTCTGGCAGGGAGCCAACGCATGCACTGGACTCCCAACGCCTGGGCGTTGGAATTTTTCCCAGTACGCGTTGCCAGACAGGGACCCAATGCTTGAGCGTTGGAACCCAACGCTTGGGCGCTAGGCCCCTGGCAGCAAATTGTTGTTGTTCCTTCTTTGGTCTAGAATTCTTATGAGTTGTTTTCTGACCTTTTTCCATGTTTTTTGATGAATGTATGTATGTTTGTTTGTCTTAAAAGGTTTGGAAACACTTGCATGCAACCCCCTCAGAGGTAAGGGTAACTCATTTTTCTTAAGTTTCTATGTCGGTTTTGTGATTGTTTTGCATGCTGTTTTATGGACTCTGTTTTGGATGATTTGAGAATTGTTTCTGACGTATTGTTGGAAAATTGGTATGCTGTAAAGCGATGATGCGTTGATGGAATTTTTGGTATAATTGATGTGTTATTTAATTATAACATGAGGAAAACATTTTGAGGAGTTGATGTATTATATAATGCATGTGATATACTATGACTGAGGTTTTGCGTGGACTGTTGGTCCATGAGGATTATGAGTTTTGTATGGTCATAGCATGTGCATTATATATATATATATATATATATATATATATATATATATATATATATATATATATATATATATTGGGTTGATGTGGCGGCACTTTGTCCCGCGGGATCAACTGAGGATTATTGGGTTGATGTGGCGGTACTTTGTCCCGCGTGATCAACTGAGGATTTTTTGCACATGTCGGTGCCACTTTATTTATTTTGGAACTTTGTCGCGTTGAGATAATTATAATTTATTATGGGATAATTATTAAATTATTAATATTGAGCGACGTTGATTTTTGGAACTTGTGTGTTTTGAGAGGTTTCAAAGTATATTTTCCGCGTAATTACTATATGACCCTCAACCCAAAATTGGGGCGTTACACTACTCGTGAAGAAGAAGGATGGTAGATCACGACTTTGTGTGGACTATAGATAGCTTAATAAGGTGACGGTGAAAAATCGTTATCCTTTGCCTAGGATTGATGACTTGATGGACCAACTTTGGGGAAAGGCTGTTTTCTCGTAGATCGATTTGCGATTTAGTATCACCAGATTCGGGTTAAGGATGCGGACATTCAGAAGACTGTGTTTCGTACTCTCAATGGACACTATGAATATTTAGTGATGCCATTTGGGGTCACGAATGCACCAGCAGTATTCATGGATTACATGAATATGATTTTTAATCATTTCCTTGATAGATTCGTGGTCGTCTTTATTGATGATGTTTTAATCTATTCGAGAAGTCGTGAGGAGAACAAGGAGCATTTGCGCAAGGTGTTATTAGTTTTTCGTGAAAAGACCCTCTTTGCGAACGCAACTAAGTGTATGTTCTGGCTTGAACAATTGATGTTTTTGGGCCATGTCATTTCTAAGGAAGGCATTGTCGTTGACCCGAGCAAGATAGATGCAGTAACTAAGTGGGAACAACCTAAGACTATGATAGATATCAGGAGTATCTTGGGCTTAGCAGGATACTATCGGAGATTGATCAAGGGTTTTGCAAACATCGCAGGACCTTTGACGAAGCTGACTCAGAAGAATCAGCTTTTTGCTTGGACGGAGGAATGTGAGACTAGTTTTCAGGATATGAAGCAACGTTTGACAACCGCGCCGGTCTTGTCATTACAACAATGTGATGAACCTCATGAGGTTTATTCTGACGCTTCTTATCAGGGTTTGGGTTGTGTGTTGATGCAGAATCGGAAGGCTATTGCCTATGCTTCGAGATAGTTGAAGACCCATGAGCGTAACTACCCGACACATGACTTGGAGCTTGCAGCGGTGGTTTTTGCTCTTAAGTTATGGAGACACTACTTGTATGGGCGCATGTTTACCGTATTCAGTGATCATAAGAGTTCGAGGTATTTGTTTGAACAGAAGGACTTGAATATGAGATAGAGGCGATGGATGGAGTTTCTGAAGGATTATGATTTTACGTTGCAGTATCATCTGGGAAAGGCTGATGTTGTGGTTGATGCTCTCAGTCGCAAGGCTATACATGTTTCTTTGCTGATGATTAAGGAATTGGAATTGCTTGAGGCTTTTCGAGATCTGAGTTTGGATGTTGACGTGACACCCAGGAAGCTGAGTTTCGGGATGATCATCGTATCTAGTGGTTTGTTGGAAGAAATCAAAGTCAAGCAGATGCTAGACAGAGTTTTGGTGGAGAAAAAAGAGATGATTAGTTTGGGGAAAGCACCATACTTTGAGGTGGGATCCGTTGGTATCTTGCATTGCAAGGGACGTGTGTGTGTTCCGAGTGATGTTGAGTTGAGAAGGTTGATCCTTGACGAAGGCCACAAGAGCAGGTTGAGTCTTCATCCAGGTGTGATGAAGATGTATCAGGATTTGAGGTTACACTTTTGGTGGTCGGGCATGAAGAGAAATGTTGTTGAGTATGTTGCTGCTTGCCTGACTTATCAGAAAGAGAAGGTCGAGCATTAGAGGCCCGCTGGATTAATGTATTCTCTTGAGGTGCCAGAGTGGAAGTGGGACAGCATGTTCCAGATCCTTCTCATGTCATAACTCAGGATGATGTTCATCTAAAGGACAATTTGACGTTCGAAGTTCCACCGATGAGTATTGCAGATCGCAAGATCAAACAGTTGAAGAACAAGCAGATTCCGCTTGTGAAGGTGATTCGGAACCAAAATACAGGAGACGCTACGTGGGAGTTAGAAGAGAAAATGAGAGAACAATATCTCGCTTTTTTCCTTGACTTGTAGTTTCAGGGTAGAAACACTTTTAAGGGGGGTGGTATTGTAAGACCCTCAATTTTGTGTAATTTCACCTTAGTCCCTGGAATTCTTATAATTATAGTTTGGATCCTTTGGAGTATAATGATTATACCCAACCTTGAATAAATTCAGTAATTCAAGTTAGTCTTGGTAGATATATTGGATTTTGTCCATGTTAAAATAGACGATTGTGTATTGAATCATGTATCGTTTAAGTCTTGGCTGAAATAGCGACGTTATGATGAAGAAAAGAGTATCGTCTGTGTATTGTCTAAGTAGTGTGTGTGCATCGTCTGATGTAAAATGAGTGTATCATCTGACTGATTAAGTCGGTTATTTCATGTGTAGTCTGGTCTGTCAGCCGTTTACTTTAACATGTGAGCTAAGTGTTAGTTATCATTATGGGAATGATGACCCGCTGTTTTTGTTGACCACTTTATCTTCAGACTTTGTCGGTAAGTCGGTTTCCTCACTCTATAGATACAGAACTTATAACAGTGCATTAATCTTCAGTTTTATTGAATTCTCCACCTTTCCTTTCTTCAAAGAAACCTTAGTTCTTAACACTCTCTCGGGGAGCTTGGGGTTGATTATTACACGTTCATTTTTTTTGTGTTCGAGTCCTTCCTGTTCGTTGAAGGACAAAGTTGAGTTTCATTTCTTCTTGATCATTTGAGCCAAACAAGGTTGGTTTCCTTTCTAGTTCTTATGTTAGAGCTTTGTTATAATCTTTTTGTTTCGGAAAGTCCTTTGAATTCTGAAGAGAAACCATCTTTGATCAATTTTAAAATAAGTTTTGTCCCTGAGAGAGCTTGGGTTTTGAATAATAGAGTTTAAAATGATTTTTACGTGAAAAACGTTGTTTCTGGGCTCTCAGGCCGAGAGCTGGGCGCATGAGCGTTGGCTTTCTAACGCCTTGGCGCTGGGATTCCATTAAACATCTATCGTCTGATAAGAAGCTAATGCATGAGCGTTAGTGTTCCAACGCACGAGCATTGGGGCTCTGCCCGAATTTTGTTTCTAAGACGAGGAGCCAACACATGAGCGTTGGTGTCCAACGCACGAGCATTGGGGAGTACTTTGTTCTACCCTGCTTTACGAAAATTTTGATTGTGACCGTTTTGAGTCCAAATTTCCTTTGAGATTGTGTGCCACAGTTGGATTATTGATCATTTGAACCCTCAACATATAGATAGTATAAATATTAGTTTTTCTATGTATTTAACTTGGAATTTTGATGCAAAGAAGATATTCACAAAGAATCCAAGTTTTAGGTGAAAAAATAGACCCTCGTTTGAGCTCGTTGTGATCGTCTGGCTTCATAGACCGTCCGACTCCATGATCATCTGGCCTCATGGAAAATCGTCTAAGGTCACGTCTGACTCCATGGAATAAGAATCTGGCAGAATCCCAACGCTCATCCGTTGGAACTCAACGCTCATGCGTTGACTCAAAGGCAGACGATGATCATTTGACAAGAGGCGGTGTAGGAAACTTAACGATGAAGAAAAACAGAGCAGCTAATTCAGCAACCAACAAAGGCGGTTTGACTAAGCAGCCACTGTTCAGCAAGTTGGCAAAGGCGGTTGCTTACCAATGAAGTTTTCCGCCATGAACAACACCTTAAACATGCTCTGTTTTTGCCTATAAAAACAGAGCCTCATTCAGAACAAAGACAATTTGATTTTTATAAGAATTACATCTAAAACAGAGGCAGAGCACGAGCTAGTGAAGGATTCTAGTGATAAGGAAGTAAGCCGGGAGAGAGAAAGGAAGTTCTGTGCATCGGTATGTCGCCTTAACGTGGGAACGCGTCACCGTTGTCGCCAACCCTCCAAAATCCAATATTTCTTCTTGTAAGCTTGTAGCATCCATGGAAATGGATAGCTAAACCTCTATTGTTGGAATTAGTTGTAGCCTTTTGATCCTCTGATGTATTTATAACTGATATTTCATATATAAATCAATGTTTCTGTGAATGGTTTCAATGGTTTACCTTATGTCTAATGCTTGTTTTAGCTTAATTACCTAGAACATGATTATGGATTTGATAGTGTAGTGGGAACTAGCTACTTGAATATGAAATAGGTAATATCAACAGCTTCCGTAACTGCTTAATCTCCAATCTGATATTTGGTTTAATTCTGATTAAATTCAGTCCAAAAAAATCAAATCATTTTATCCATTGTTTAGTTAATTACATTAAAGTACCGCATTCGTATCACAATTCTCTGTAGTTCGAAAAAAACCCATTGCTATACTACATTCGAATCTTGAAAGGGATTTTGATAGTGGTTAAGTGACAATTTTATATATTCTTTTGGTGAACGGTTTTTAATACGTCCAAATCCTTTCAACAAAAGTCTTATAATATTGTAAGGAACTCGCCTATGACGTAAACCCATTTTCGATAAATAGTGATTTCGGGTCGGAAACGACCGAAATCCTAATGAAAATATTCTAGGATATTTTTAGCAATCAACGCCCGAGTTTGACGAGCATTGAAGCAAAGACAAGCAAACGATCGAGATTAGTCGCAACTGAGATTTCTAGGAAATTGAGCCCAAAAGGTTGAGTAGCTCTTGATTTGATGATTTATGATATAATGATGAAAAATTATCCAAAGGAAATCTAGCTTAAGCCTAAGATAATATTAATTAATCAAGAAAATCCTAGAATTGGATTAGTAAACTCCTACATCCCTTAAGAAAAAAAAGGTAATTAACCCACAATTAGGGCCCAATTAAGGACGCGACCATCTTTAACTATCATTAATATGTCCATCCTTCTCTTTATTATAAGGACTTAGACCTGCTCAATTCACACAATAAATCGACACACATGACAATTAGCAAAAGCTCCAACCATATCAACCAAAACAAATTTGCTATAAAGGCTCCAGACATGATATGAGTTGTAAAAAAGTAAAATGACTCTGTCATGTGAATGTGAAATTAATGAATTGAAGAGCTTACTGAAATAGTTTAGATGAATTTTTTCAAAACACAAATCTTGATAACTAGTATACCAAAAAAAAATCACATACTTCACTTGACTTTCATTTATCATAAAACGCAGCATCCACAGAGTGGCTCATAAGCCATGTACGTTTATTTCAAGACTACTTAAATGTCAGTAATAATACAAATTAAACCACCATATAATATATACTATATATATATCCATGTATTTTTTAAGTTGACATATCACAATGATATTGATTAGGATATCAAACAACACATCATTTTGGATCTATGTCCCTCTTCATAATGCTAATTAATACCAGCTTTGCTATATAGGAATAACAAATGACTTAATCAAATTCATTGTAAATTCAAGTTTCTCAAAGACAAAGAAAGTTCGAAGGGTTGAGTGATTGTGAAGTTTAATTGCTTTCCTAGAATAAATAAATAAATTCAATTAGTAATTGGTAGCTAGAACGAAATGCAATGTCCGCCTGTAATTCACGTACCAATCATTCTTTTTGCTTAAAATAGTATGGTGTAGTGTAGCTGTAATATATTCCAATTCTCTCCAAAGTGTACGCGCGTCAAGCAAGATCGATTCCTAAATTAGCCTGTATTCACTTTATAGCTAAATAAAGATTAGTAGACATTTAAAGGGTGTAGACCACTAGAGAGAAATAGGAAGAGAGAAGAAATAAGTGATAAATGTGATATATGATGTGGTGTAACTGGAAGAAAGAGATAGAAAGAAAAAAAAGGTGTCCAAAAGTGTCTGTACTATTTAGATGTAGATGAATCATTCTGCTTCATTATTAATTGTAATGATAAACCAAAATTGTGAAGGAAAACTCTGGACTATGAAGCTCTATATAGAAGAAAAGAAGAAGGACATAACATCGCGAAAACGATAGAAACTCACAAAAATGTAATAACTTGGAAGCTTCAATTTAGAACAATTTATGGATATATATATCTGCAACCCTCTACTTATCATTCCATTAAGGATGTCACTAAATAACAAAAATACAAAATCATCATTCGTACCAACAAGTCTGCATTTATACAGGAAAATATATAATTAAAAAATGAGCAAAATATTACATATGTACATCAAATATAACCCCCAAAAAAGATAGATCGAAGGGACATCTTTTCCTCAAATGAAGAAAAAACATCAGACGCAGGCTTGACCACCACCATCACAAGTGCAGTCACCGTTGCAGGAGACAATATCACCATCTTGTTGAGGTTTGATGCTGAGGCAACAACACATGAAGGCCACAAACAACATGAATCCCCATGCGTATGCCAAAGCCTTGACCCAACTCAAATAGTTTTCCATTTTTCTTCTTATATGTAGCTCTTCAGCTACCTTTGATCTTCAGCTCTTTAATACTTAAAATGCCATCTTTCATGAGAGTTGAGATTGTCGAAGGGTTGTTAGATATGAATATATGATATATCTACCCTTTCGGGAAAGAGAATAAGAGCATCAATTGGGATGATGATAATGAAGTCATTGATGAGAGATTTGAGTGAGACATGGTGTGGCACATGGTCTGAGCTTGAAAGAGTTCAAAATAACATGGGCCAACCTGTGTAACTTTTATAGCCACCTTAGCAGTATTTCGATCTCCAACCGCTCATTATCTCTTAAAGCTACAAGTTATAAATTTGTTGCACTCGTTCTCTTAATAAAAGTCATATTAGATCCGCATATATAAAAGCTCACAGCAGGGAGTCTTTGTCATTTTCCTTTTAAGTTTTAAAGTCTAAAGGTGTCCCGGGTTTATATTAACAAAAAACAAAAATGATAGGTAGACCAGGCTACAGGTATAAACATATATAGACACTGCATGTTTGAAGTGGTTTTAGATCGTTATAAAACGCGTTTATTCATTATTTTCACTTTGTGGCAGTTAAAATACGCCATAAAATAAATATTTAAACACCACAAAGTGGTCTGTCAATCATTACTGAAGATTTTTTTTTTTGATATCCTCTTTTTATTGTCTTTCTCATAAGGGGTTGTGTTAGAAATAATAAAAAATTATTCATGGCACTCATATCAACCCGCTTAAACTTTTGCGATAATTGGTTCTTGACATAATTAATTGGGTTGACGCAGTCATTTAACACATTGTCCATTCAGCAAGTTGTTGAGAGTTCGAATTTCAACTCTTGGTGAATGAAAAAAATCATTGGTCAATCTTTTACCGCTTAGTGCGCTTATAGTGACACGAGGAATTAGTCTCACAACTATCGGCTTTGGGGATACCTAGTTAACAGTGAAAAAAATTGGTTCTTGACATGATATTAGAGCCTCTATGACTAAGCGTTCTAAAGTTCAATCTTTTCCGCCCTTGATAGTTCTAACAAAAAGTTGTATGTTAGCGCGTGGTAGATGAGTCTGTACATTATTCATGCTTCAAACTCAAACAAACTCTTGCATGAGAGAGTGTCAAAAATTTTATAAAACCATTCATATAACACGTTATGGGATAATTGGTTTTTGACGGCATATCTATGTACACCACCTATTTGGGTATGCATTAGTGCATTGCTATGAGATAGTTGTGAATTAGCTAGTAGTGTAGCTTTTAGTGTTCTCAATTTTACTATAACTTTTTCTAATTTTAAATTCTATTTTATATGATTAAAAATCATATATTTACAAGTTAGAGATAACACACTTTATACTTCGAACAATTAGTTGATTGTTTAATATAATAAATGCCAGTTAAGAAAACAGCGTACACTCGTTTGCTTAATAAAAGTCACATATTAGATCGGCATATATAAGATCTCACCTGAGGGAATCTTGTAATTTTCCTTATAAGTGTTTAAAAGGCTAAGAGTGTGTTTGGATGGAGAAATGTGGAAATACAAGGAATTTTAAATGTAAGGGAATTCCTTGATTTCCAAATTCCATTGTTTGGATAAAATATTTAAATTGCATCAATTGTAAAATTCTTTGTTTGGGTAGTGTAATAGAATTTCCTTTCTTTAAGTTTTTTTTAATGAAATAATGAAAAACTTTATTTGCAAAATCTAAATAATAAATTTTTTAATAATTTTTACATTTATTAAAAAATGATCATAAATGAAAAATTATAAAACTTAATTAGAAATAATTAACTTAACTTATATCGTAAATTCAAAAGTAATTTTTTTTTTCCAACCAAGAATAGCAAACCAACTATATAGAGCAATGAGTTTCATATGCTTAAAATAATTCCACATTCAAATATTTCATATCAATAGCTCGACAAATAAGCTATACAAATAAAAAGATAGAAAATAATAATCACAATTAATGCATAAAAGTCACAATGTAGTCTTTCTTCCTCTCCATTGGAAGAGCTTTCAAAACCTCTAACTTATTTGGATTTTCTGCAAACCAATCAACTGCTTTTAGCCATTGAGTGGCATTAAGGTCGGGAATGTTCTCCAACTCATTCATCGCATCCTTAACCACTTCTTGAACATTTTTCACCCTTTTTGTAGTTGCTTGCACAAATTCACTCAGTGAGTCAGCCACTCTATTCATTGAACCAATTATCCTTTCCTTATCTCCACTTTTTCCTTTTCTGGCTTGCATACTAGTCGATGATCCCCTTTTCCTTGTTGTAGAGCTTCTTTCATCATCATCATCATCATCATCAATATCCACGATGTGAGCTCTTTTCTCATCATTTTCTTCTTTGCTCATGATGTCATCGGCATCCAAAGGTGTCTCCGCTCCAATTCCTATTGCTTTATCCTTAGCACATAGGTCTACAATATCATCCCAATTAGGAACCACCTTAAATCGAAACCTCTTAGCTTCATCATGTGACTACAAAGAAAATAAGAAGCATATTAACAATAAAACAAACATCAATTTTATTGAATAGTAACAATATTAAAAATGACTACCTTGACATATTCATTCCATGCAGCTTCATCTTCAACTGTAATCATGAATTTCCCACCATCCCAATCAAATCCACTTTGGCTAAGGATGTCACTAACAATTCCATACCATGATCTCCACAGCTTGATGCGGTTCTTAACATTCTCTCAAATAAGTTGCACTTGAAGTGTGAAGACAACATTTGAGCCGCAGTGTTATATGCCACTTCTTTCCAACCTCCATCACTCTTATTTCCCGAGCTTCTTTGATCTCTAAGTATATCAGCAAGTGCACGCTCCATCTCCAAGTTCCAGGTAAAGTAAGCCCTGCTATCATCTTTCTTATTCTCATTATTAGCTTCTTCCATTTTCCTTTTTCCCCTCATCTCCAAGTTCCAAGTAAAGAATCTGCACTCAAAGAATCAATAGCAAGTAGATAATTAATAGAGTACTGCTATAAAGACCAGCATTTATGTATGCAATCTGCCTATGAGACAAAGTAGATCCATATAAAACAAGAGAAATTAACTAGTTCAAACAAAGATTCAGTTCTGGCAATGTAAAGGTATTTATTAGTAAGGAAATAAAGGACACAAGGATATCAGTACACTGTACTTTGTGCAAACGAACTTACCAAGAAAATAAGCTCTAGCTATATTCCCTACAGGAGGCTCCTGAGTCTCAGCTTGTATTTATATGACCTTTAGTTGACTTCACAAAAGAATCACAGGACAATCACTCATGCAATTCTCCAAAGTATGTAATAAATAATGAACCAATGTACAAATGTATAATTAACGAACACTTCTAGTACAACAGAATCACCAAGAAGCCTCAAAGTGTGCGAGTATATCACCAAAAAGGAAGAGAATTTAGGCAAAACAATATCTAAACCCAATAAATTTCAATATCAATTAAATTTAAAATCTAGAAATAAGCACTTAGAAATAAAACATAAAAACAAATAAATCCCATTCATCATTTGAGTAAGATATTGGGGAGGGCTTTGCTATTCTAAGAAGTCTGTTGGTGAATCACCTAGAATCTTAGATCACAACATAGATAGCTTACTGACCAATTAATCCCATTCATGTTGTTTTGAGCCTAGGAACGTACAAAGAACAACCATCTGTAATGGTGTAATTACACTAAGGACAGAGTAGGAATGGACTTGACTCAAAACAAAAAACTCTAGAGTCCACATAGTTCTTTGGACATTATAAAATCAAAGTGGTGAGGAAGTGAGATCTAATCTAATTAGTTGAGTAAACTTAACAGGAAGACTAAGCAAGATAGAGAATAAGAAATACAAAGACTTCAATGTATTATTGTTTCAGAAGCAACTATCTAGTGATATTATAAGCTTCTAGCTGGAGTTATCTTTTTCTCAGAGAGTATCATTATGTTTCTTAGGCCAGCCCACAAATCAAATATCAAATCGAAACTAATATAGCATTGGTTGGCAGTATATAAAATAGACATATCACAAAATAACAAATCCCACAAGAAATTGAGGATAAACTGAGTTCCAATTTGCAAAACCATTTAAATCACAGGGCATACATGGAAGATGGCATGAAACCCAAGATCAACATCCAATCAATCACCAACCAATTTGAAACAAACCCTAAACCTAATCCCCCCCCCCCAAAACCAAACCCTAATTCTGAACCAAATTCAATCAGCATAAAGAGTCATGAATTATCCTGTGCAAATTGAAATTAAAAACGAAAAATTACTAAAATACAAAGCACCCAATTGTCAAATCCAATTAAGATTGAAAATGTTTAATACAAAAGATGGAGGTTTGGTTTACAAGATACTACTATATAGAAACCCTCATCTCTTAACTTATTGATGAATTTAATACAAAAGATGGAGGAGGAAAAATGGAGATTTGACCAGGGATGTTTCAAGAGGCAGAACCAGGGACAGAATATTAGAACATGAACCATAAGCAACTCACGCTCACAATGGCAAAACAGAACAATAACAAAAAGATATATGGCTTACATTCCAGCTTACAAACTACATCCACTTGAACAAAAGGTGTTTGTTGTGGGAATTTCACTATTCCAAAAGTAGGTAAATCTCTATAAGCATTCAACCTACATCACATTCACAAATTCGCAATCATCAATGTAGTTCATGTTCACCATTCAATCACAAGGGCCCATAAAAACCATAAATCAAACCCACAATGAGAATAGACTTGGGACCAAAAAGCAACACCCATAAATCACACCAACACACTGTAAATTGATTCAGGAAACGTAGCAAAACAGCAGCACATAAGAAAGGGGAAAAACATCCCAGTAAATTGATGCAGGAACCAGAACATACAGCATACAGGCCTAAGACATTAGAAGGGGAAGAAGAAAGGAGGGACCAACCGAAGTAGTGGTACTTACGGTGGCGGCGGTGAAGCGAGACAACGACGGCGGCACTGGTGTCGAGCGGAGAGGGATGAGCAGCGGCGACGGCAGAACCCTGAACGGCGAGGGAGAATCGATGGCGGTAGAGCCTCGGACGGAAAGGGAGGAGTGACGGCCACGATGGGGCCTCAAATCGGAGAGGAGCAGCGGCGGCTTGGAGCGGTGACGGTGGCAGAGATCAAAGACAAAGGAGCAGTGGCGGCTTGGTGCTCGATGAAGAAGAGCGAGACGCGAGTGAGAGGCGCAGAGAGAGAACGAGCGACAGAGAGACGGAGGAACGAGGGATTTAGAATTCCACCACTTTTGAGATCATTTTAATTACCTCACTTTTACACAAGAAAATTACTCCATTTAATTTCTGAGAATTTTAGAAATTCTTCCCCATTAATACCCAAATAGAGTATTTTGACATGAAGTATTTAAAATACCCTTAAAAAATTCATTACTCCCAAAATTTCCCTCATCCAAACACAGGGAAGGAGTCACGGGTTTATATTAAGAAAAAAAACATTTGATACTCTCTTTTTGCGGTCTTTCTGATAATTAGTCACTAAGTTATTGTAATAAATGTCATTTGAAGTTAAAACTTACGGCATATAATGGTCTTACCAAATAAGTGATTTTGAGTTCGAATCTTGGACACGCAACTATATATATTTTTGGATATATGTACTTATATTAAATACTTGGAGGTGAAGTTGTTATCCAGATCTAATAGCTAGAATTATGTCTATTGAATATTTGTCATCCAGCTAAAATGTTATAGGGAGAAAGATGAGTAATGGGAAGTATAAACCATTATTGTTGAACAAATTGAAGCTAGAGTTCAAATAATATCTTTTTATTTTATTAATGTTATTTTCACACCTCAAAGGGATATGGAAAGAGGTGAAAAAAGGAGAGAGATAAAAATAAAAGAAAAAGGAAGAGATGATATGAAAAAAAATATAAATAAAAATAGGTGGAAATTAGGTGGATAAAAAATAAGGGGTGAATAGACAGAAATTCGGTTGGTCACTTGTAGCTAGCTCTTTGGATGAATTGACCAACTTACATGCCTTCCTCTACGCCTTTGCGACTTTCTTATGCTCTAAGTAATATAATGTATACGACAAATTTATCTTTATATTATAACTAATTTATTCATAAACTGAACGAGGAAAAGCAGATATAAAAGAAGGGAAGATGTTAGTTGCTAAATATTAATTTTTTTATTTTGTGATTGCTTATTGTTACAACACCCTTCTTTAATTGGAAAAGAGATGTACATATATGAAGAGACATAAAAAGAAAAGTGAAAAAAAAAAGAATGGATTGGCGTGGGGCGATACACCCTAAATAGGGATGGCTCCTCCGGCGAGTAAGAGACACTAGGCTGTGGTCCTGGACTGGTCTAGTGGCACGAAGCCTAATAAGGGGTAGTTAGGGATTCAACTGTAATAGTCTTAAGATTTTGGGTGTTTGCCCCACTATTATAAAAGGCAAGAACCTGCTCAGTTTAATACATGTTCTCACTTATCAGATTTATTTTTTTGATAAGTTAAAATTTATTACCAAGCACAAAAGGGTTCTTGAACCCAAGCACACAATCACAAGAAAGTGATTTCAGTTGATTATTACAATGGGAATAGAAAGAAACAAGCAAGTAACAGCAACCCAACCCTGCTCTAATTTGTACAAACCACAAATCTACCCAACTGACATATTGCAAATAATGTAATGGTTAAAACATATGCCATCATAGATCTAGTAGCGTGCTAATGGGGATATCCTGTCAGAGCCATGTATGCAAATTTACCATTCACCCACCTCATCGGCTACAACAAAGACATTATTCTGCAAATACCACAAACAAACAATCAACCAGCACTAAGAAATGAACAACGTCCAAAGTCAGAAGCATCGAGGACTGAACAGAGCAACAACAGGACGTGATCATCTTCTATGTTGCTCTCCCTGCGTAACATTCTTTAAGATATCATATAACAGTAAGACAATAACTTGGATTGATAATCCATTCATAGGTGGAAAAACGGAAGTTTGAAGATTTAGCACGGAGCCAGTTCCAGCTCCTTAATTGGGCTAGCTCAAAAATCTTCTCTACTTTTTTCTGCTCCCCTTTGAATATGATAGCGTTCCTGTGCATCCAAGTCGACAAAACAACCGCAGACCAAATTTCCATGCCCCCCTCCTCTGCGTAACAATCCAGGGACCAGATGAGTGCTGTAAGTAATGCATCCAACTATTTTCCAGCAGAACCGTAGTTTTTCCAAGCCAATTATAGCATGCATGCCAAATCTGGGATGAGAAGGCGCAGGTGAGAGCATTTTGAACCGAAACCTCCCCAAAGAATAGAGTGTCATCTGCAAACTGCAGCATCGACACGACAACTGAAGTCTCTTTCCCCACCTTATATGCATAAAATTTATTGAGTCGGACAGCTTCCTTTACCAGCCCATTGAGGCCCTTCTGCAACAATGAGAAATAGAAGGGGAGCCATTGGGTCCCCTTGTCTAAGGCCCTTCTCCATACCAAAATCCTCTTAGGGGCTCCCATTAACTAGTACTGAAACTCTTGCCGACTTAAGGCATTCATAGATCCAACCAATCCATTGTTCATTAAAATTCATACGACGCATCGTATATAATAGAAAGTCCCATCTTACCGAATTGTACGCCTTTTCAAAATATACTTTGAAAGCAAGTGCCTGTCGTCTCCTACTTTGGGCATCATGAATGACTTCGTTTGCGACGACGATGCTGTCCAGCATGCTCCTCCCACCCAAAAATGCAGTTTGCTGCTCATCAATAATGTTTGCTAATACCAATTTAAGTCTCTTTGCTGTGATTTTATAAAGACACCCGACGAGAGAGATGGGTCGGAAATCATTGAGACACTGAGGAGTCTCAACCTTGGGAATAAGTGCAATGAATGATGAATTGCTGCCCCTAGGCTAAATACCGTTAGAGTGAAACTCATCTAGGGCTCTCTGGATATCGCCGGAAAGTAGGTGCCAAAAGGTTTTCAAAAATTTGAAGTTGAAACCATCTAGTCCCGGACTTTTATCGCCATCACATTCCCAAACAGAATCTCTTACTTCCTCTAGCTCAAACTTAGCATACAAGGCAGCATTTTGTACCTGGGAGACGGTTTTGAACGGGACACCATTGAGGTTCGGTGGTTTCCATTTGCCCACCTTAAATCTATCCTCAACGAAGTTCTTCACCACTTTCTTTAATTCCTTCGGCTCATCCACCCACCCCCCATTGACCTCCAAACCTACAAGATTATTCCTCCTCCTCCTCCAATTAACGAAGGAATGAAAGAACTTTGAATTCTGGTCCTCCTCTTGGTACCACTTGAATCTGGATTTTTGGCATAATAAAAACTCTCTAGATCGGGAAACCTTCCAATATTCAGCTAACAAAGTCCTTCTTCTAGATATTTCAGCCTCATTCAAACCCTCTTCTTCTTCTTCTTATCTAGTTCTGGCATTTGTCTCACCAGATCTTCGCTTTTTTTAATCACATCTCCAAATATTTCTTTATTCCACTCCTTGAGCCTTGCCTTAAGACTTCAGCTTCTCCTTTACCAAGAAAGCGCCCCACCCATGAATCTGTATTTCTTCGCACGCTTTCTCCACAAACGGTTTAAACCGAGGATCAAAAAACCAACAATTGAGATTTCTAAACGGTTTAGGGCCCCAATTTACTACCAAGTTTCCCAAAAGTAGAGGGCAGGGATCTGAGAATTCACAATCAAGTACAAACTGGGAACACCCTGGCCAGGACACAAGCCAATCATGAGAAACCAGGAATCTGTCTATTCTGCTCATTGCCCGTCCATTTGGTCGAAACCAAGTGAATCTTTTCCCCGCTAGAGGGAGGTCCAACAATTCCATATTTAACATGAAGGAGTTAAAGTCATTTATTTCCCTTCTCCCCTGATTGGCACCCTCTGACGAACCTCACCTTTCCTCGACATTTCTCACCACATTAAAATCTCCCCCAATGCACCACATAAGTGCATGATTAAGCTTCACCACAATCGCAGAGTCGTGTTTGTCCCGCCTTCCTATGTCGCTTGGTGTTATTTTATCGGGATCGTATTATTGTGCAACGTGGTTGTGCTGAGCATTCATCCTAGACTAACCCTAGGTTTTTTGTGGTTGGTTAATTGGTTACAACTATTTAATTGTTACCTTGTTTAGGTATTGTGATAACATGTTTTGATTATGTTGCTGATTAGAAACTTATATATTCTGTTATATGTGATATCTTGCTGGAAATATTATGTTATTATAATATCTTGTCTTGTTTAATTGGATTTGACCCTTGCATTGCTTTAACTGTATGTTGTATGGGCGCTTTACGCCAGAAGAAGGACTTGTCGTGGAGGGGAGTGCCTTTTTCCATACATGAGGAGTTCAGTCTCCTTGAGGTCAATAGAAAGTCGGCTTGGACCTTCAACCGGATCTCACGCTCTACGACTTATCGCAGTTGGATTAGGGTGGTTAAACGCGACCGCTATGGACTCACTTTGGATCAGACGTACTACCAGGGGACGTTGTGCGTGACTATGCCGCCTAGACGGGTGCTTGACCTCTTTGCTCGATTTGATGTTGCCTACAACGAGGAAGCAGTGGAGTCTCCGGCTCCCCTCACGACTTCAAAGAGTTCAGGTGGTTCCTCAGTGGAGAGTGTTACGCGGAGGGTGCTTCGTTGGAGACGTCAGAGGATGCGGTTCTTTGACCCGATGGATGCTAGGCGCAGGGCGTCTTGAGTGTCTCAGTGGTATTTCGGTCTTTTGTTTGGCCTTTGGGTGTTGAGTCTGTACACTCTTAAATTTTTTTCGTATTCAGTTGCTCTAGTGTCATCACTATCATATGGTTCTTTATGCGTGTTGACACAGGAGGGTTGATAGTAGTTTCTTTTATTCTCCTCATTTTTTAATAATCAGCTGTGGTGGCTTTGTTCTGAATTTTTCATGATGGTCTTTAATTAATTCATTTTTCGCTGTTATTGTCATTATCTTTATTTCTTGTTTGATATTACGATAGTAACCCTCAAAAAATCGGGGTGTTATAGCTCCATACTTCCTGGACCAAGGGAAGTGAACAGCTCATTCTAGAAGCCTTCAACAGCCTTAGGAATCTCTTTTGTGCCTTCTGCCAAATTGTCATTATCATCCTTGATCTTGTTAATTTTGTTTATGCCTCACCTTTTGAATGGTAGAGGCATGAAAAAATTTAGAGTTCCTATCCCCCCCACTTTATCCATTTGATTCGTGACCTTTGACCCCAATACTTCTCCTCTTGTAATCATAAGTTGGCAATCTGCTGTTGTAATTCGTTCAACTCTTGAGCAGTGTTGTGCTGTGAAGGCCTATTGGTCAACATTCGCAGCTTCTACTTCAATATTGCAATTTCCTTATCAGCCTTTTCGAATATCTACCTGCTTCATACTTGCATCCCTTTGGAACTCTTTTTTATGCTTTGTTGAATCTTTCCCCGATCTGTGGACTCTTGATCTTCTTTTAGCCAATTGGACTGAACCACCGCTTTACATTCTTGGTGATCCCCCCAATAACCTCCGTGCTTCTCCCCTATGGTTTCAGGAAAACAATCACTGGAGTATGGTCTGAGCTAACGGGGGGACAACAAGAAATCTTGCATGGGGAAACATAGACCTTCTCTCATAGATAGCAAGAATCTTGTCTAGTAGGACCTTGCCAAGTGAATTTACATCCTTAAGTTTCACATCCATTAGAGTTATGTCATGTATCCCTGAACACAAGCATCCTTGATGTCTGGGCTGGCCTGAGACCTTGTTTTTCATGGGGATAGAGTACCTCACCCATGCAGAAGTAATATTAACGCCCCAAACAGAACCATAAAATTGGGCTTTTAGCCTCGGCTGGAATAAAAAAAAATTAGAACCATAAAATTTTAGTGGTCATATGATACTTTGATAACATTTGGAGGGAGATCGATGAAATCTTTTAAACTTAAAAAACTGGGCCAATCACTCCCCCAGCCCCATACAAGATCCACCATCGGCCCGAACCACAATCTCGTCATTGTGGTGTCCCCATAGGATGATGAATCTGCTGCATCAATTACTTCTCTTTTTTTATTATAAACTACATATTTCTTCCTGTATGCTAACCGTTGTTTGAGGTAAGGAAAAAGTTTACTTCAGACTCTATTTCCACTTACGTTTACGAGAGATAGGAAGAAAAAAAAATGAAATATATGATAGATGACATAGTAGAAACAGGAAAAAAATATATCAAGAATGAAAATGAATGAAAATGAGATGCAAGAAGAAGGTAAGTGCGAATAAATCATAACCCTTTGGGGTTAAAGCTCAAATGAGATACCTCAATTACATTGCTCGGAATGCAAACAGTGGGCGTGATAAGAAGAAACTTCTTTATTTCAAGCTATGTTAGCGCAGCTTAAGGACTTCTATTTTTTGTAAGTGCGTGTTTGGTTGCATGTATGCAAATCAACGTGTAAATTCCAAAATCACGTTCATTCATGAGCCACAATGTGTAGCATGACATCTTAACTAGCGTACCTTAAGAGTGTGTAAAATGTTCATTTACGTTTTGACTGTTTAAATTCCTTAATCGAGTTCATTCATGTCCAGCAAACTATTACGTCCAAACATGATGTAAAATGTTTCATCATGAGTCATGTTTCGCTGCTTGAAGCAACTTTTATTGAGGACAAACACGCTTAAGCATCTTGCGGCACATAAGCCACAACCTACTACTTCCTTCAAACTTCTCTTCAAATGGTTGAAAACAAAGGGCTACTTTTTTTCACTTCAGCTTCTCAAGAAGTATGCATACTATAAATAAACAGTCTGTACAACGTTTAACGTGAGCAAGCCATTTAATTGACCATCCCTCTTTCCCTCATGAACCTCGCCATTAACGTAGAATAGGGACCTCCTTCAAGAACAGCCAGTTTCACAAAATTCAAGCGTGAGGAATCAATGTTCTCTAAAATAAACAGTTTCAGAAGGATGCATCTACAAGGCAAGCATCTGTTTTGTAATCTTCACCAGAACACCAACCACTATCAAAATAAAAGAAACCAACTAATAAGAAACAAAAAAAATTGAAAGTGCTATCTTCGTCAATTTCCCTGAGCAATTAAGAATTTTGACAACTAGTGACAATTCCTATATAACAGCTATGTATCAATATTCCAATGCTTCCTCTAGATATAATAACCAGTTAAAGCAGTGTACTTTACAAAAGCAAGATTCCTGAAAATTTACAATATTTTTGGACAGTTGGCAGCCTTCCCCAGAAAAATACCATTCCAATGAAAGTAAATTGCTCCCACGAGAAAGCAGCAATACCTAAAACAATATTGCAATTAGTGTCAGCATGACAGAAACAAAATAAAAGAGATACAAAATATGGAACTCTGCATGATCGAACGTTGCTATTTCTAAGAATCAGTGTATAATAGAATGCACAAGGTCACAATTATACTCTAAAAAATGTCACCATGAAAAAAGCATAACATGTCGACATCCCAAAATAAGATGAAGAAAAGAGGGCCAAGGTCCCAAATCAATAAATGAATAGCTTCCAAGTCTTCGGAGTCTAAAGAAATATAAGAAAATCAAGCCAGAGGAAATTTGAACTCCCAAGCATGCACATATCATCACATGAATAAGCCAAAGTCATGCTCAACAAAACTTAACCCTCTTTCAGTCACCAAGACTAATGACTGGGCAAAAGATAAACATAAATAAAGAGTGATGAATACAAAGGGAGAGTCACGCTTGGAGCTCAATTTAAATGCGCATATCTCTTGTGGATAAGTTTGATTATCACGTATTTCATTTCCAAAACCGCTAAAAAAGGGGCATATTTTTAAAGTTCAAAGACATACATAAATCCAACAGTGATGGGAGAACCATTTTCAGAACCACTAAAAATGGAGTATATTTTTAAGTTCAAAAACTTTCATAAACCTAACAGTCATGGGAGAAGCAAAGATGACAGGAACTTAAGATAGAGACTGGATATATTATTAACTGAGAGATAAACCCCGAGAACCTCACCAGACTTAGGAAAGGCTCACCCTTCTCAATCTCTCACTACCATGTTACTTTCCTGTCTCTCTCCCTTTCATCCTCCAAGCCTTCTCTATATATTACCCTCTCAACTCTTTCTGTTATTTTTCAATTTTCCCTCTCCTCCAACTCAACTCCCCCCCCCCCCCTCCCCCAAAAAATAACTCCTAAATTGGCAGCCCCTCTCTTGTGCCATGATCATTGTCATTTTGTCATAATCTCTTATGGAAGTTATTTCCTACCCATCATTTTCTTTCTTTTTCCATAACTAGTCACTCCTTTGTATCTCTGCTTGTTATGGCTTTGATCTCCTAGTATAAGCATTGCTTAGAGGTCTATCACAAGGCCAACCTTAAAAAAAAAAATTGGCCTCCATGACCATTATGCATCATGTAGGTTGGACCTAAGTTTTGATAACACATATTAACTAAGAATGAGATTTATTTACGATAGCTGTGATTATACAACAATAAAATAAATATAACTTCAAAGGCTAAACTGTCAGCACAATGTCCATAACATACATATCTGCTTCTTAATCACTTCAAGGTACAGTTGTATTTACAAATTTGGAACATAAACATATGAATGCATATACATATAAATGCTAAGGCAGAAAGCACTTACATGCAAGTCCAACAAATTTTTGGTAAGCTACAGCTCGCTATAATTGCGCCATACTGCACGAAATTCTTCACGGAATGTGTTTAAACGTGCTTTCAGGTTAGGTGTTCTAAAGCTTGCATGCAGGATGGTAGCTGAAAAGAGTGAGGAAAATAACCTTAAAATCAAGGACAGAGATGATAGAAATATTAAGATTAAAATTCTCAGTATGCAATTTACCAAGAAGACCAATAGCAAGCGCCCATAAAACAGTAACGAGACCAGCAGAAACAAACCAAACGAAAAAACTTGCTGCAAAATAGGAGAAAAAGTAGCACTGTTGTCAAAAATTGGGAAGGAGCAAGGATTGAAAGAACATCCCAAATTATTATTATGTAAAAATTCCCTGCTTCAAGGACTACATTTACCAGAAGAAAATATCAAGACAAACACCCAACGTGGCCGGCCACAAATATAAATTGCTCTCTTAGCTGCTGGACGTCCACGAATGACAGGCCTGGAATTTAAATAATTACTTAAGATGCAGAAATGTCCAAATATAGAAAGACATGAAAACAACCAAACAAGCTTACGTAAGAGGAGGTCTCATCTTAGCAGCTAAATGCGGTGAAAATTGCCTAACTGTTCTTGTGACCTTCTCACTAAAGGTACCTGAAAAACTGCACACAAAAAAATTACCGATTAGATTGAAGCAATAAATATAGAGAAGTTTGCATTTTCATTCTAATAGAACAGAAAAGAGTAAACGAATACTTCATAGATCATAGTTCAAACCTTCTCAGAATACTACTGATTCCCTGGATTGTGCAAAATTTATTCAAATATTTAACAAATTCTCCTGAGGTAGGTCTTACTGGAATAAATAATTGTCAAATAGTCCATGTCAGCTAAGTATAATAAACATCTAAATTCGTACTCATAGCTCTTTTGGTAGTCAATTGTTTTCATATCATAACATAACCCATTGGAGTTCTTTTTTCCTCGAATAAATGATTTCACAATGCCAATTTGCCTTTCTGAATACAACAGTGGAGTACTGGAGAACATGAACTACCATTATATCCAAGTCACAAGCAAAAGTGTGTTCCAGTAGACACATATAGTCCATAGTCTAAACTTGATCAAAGTTCTTCATTTTCCATCAAACTACCTTTTACCATGCTCCAGACTAGAATGTATTTGTTCGTTTGTTCATTACTTTAAAAAAAACTAGATATATTTCCCATCAGAATTAAGGTTAAATATACTATGTTGACCATAGTCAAAATAAAAAATATCACTAATCTGCCACACAAATCATGCATCAAAGAAGCCATGTCTAAAGCTGGAAGTAGAACTACCATGTGATTCATATAATTTTAGTTTTATGACAGGAACCAATGTGTGTGTGTATTGGTGGGGCGGTTAGTCCGGCAGTTAAAGTCAAGTACATCTAGAAACCAATCATATACAGCTTTTCCCAAGACTTCTGAGAATCATGTTTTTGCAAAAAAGATACGCTGAACACTACATATCATGCATTTTATTTGCTAAAAATTGAAGGACTCAACAGGGAGAAAATATTTGTTCGGTGTTTTATTGCAACAATTGCCTATGGGCAAGCATAAAGAGAAGCACATGACAAAAGTCCAAATATTTGTTACCCAAATAACCAAGGGGCAACTTTTTGTGCCACACTGCACCAACCTTAAAAGTCAAAATCCCATTTATTTTCCTCTGCACAGTAACACTCTTCCCCTCCCTTCCTCTCTCATGCAAAAACACCACTACTGATGCAAACACTGTAGTTATAGATTCTTTATCTTATTTCTCAATTTCTGATTTGACATCTCATCCTTGATAATCAGAATTTTTTTGTCTACCTTCTCTACCTCACCAGCCAAACACACAATTCCTAATCCATAATTCCTCTTACAGACTCATCTGCACTTTGCAAGATTAATTCCTGCAAAACTAGCCACAATAAATACCTGCACTTTGACAAAGCTTTTCTCCGGGTTTTGCGCTCTCCAACCAGCACTATCCGTCTTGTTCATGATATTATTTCATTAGAAAATATGCAAAAATATGATAATAAATAAGTTTTTAAAAACTAAAAAGATGAACAGGTTCAATATTGTTTTGCAAAAAAAAATAAAAGTGTTCTGAATTGTATGTGTTAAAATAAATTAATTAGTAAGCACACTTTAAAAAATGGACAAAAAAGTAAGAATCTTCAATGCTACAAAAATGCAATAATACATATTTGATTGTTTTATTAAAATTAAAATAACTATAAATGTCAAAATATGTATATTTGCTTATTTATAATGCAAAACAAACATTATACAGCATAAAGATATTGTTGTAATATAGTGTACATGTGCTGTGCATTAGATTGTCAAATATTAGATAGAATAAAAAATTATGATGTAATTCCACTACTTGTAGTGTTGACCTGCTTGTGATGTACCTCATTGTGCATTAAGCACACCAATAGAGTAGTATTCAGTATTCTACTAAAGGAACAGCACAAGATTTCCTTGACACAGCTACCTCCCACACAATAACCATATGTAACCGATATAACTAGGCAGTAAACAGGATGATACAACACAACATATTAAACTACTATACTGTGATGCTGAGGGTCTTCAATTGATTAAGATGCCAAAACAAACCATAAAATTGAAGCATATGTTACTTTCATCTCACAAGCAAAGAAGTCATATTAAGATATCTAAAAACGGAAGCAAAATCCTAAGTTCTAAACTGATACAAAACCTTGCGCACTTAACTAGCACAATAGTATGCAACACCCTCAGACCTAAACGTTGCAAAATAAAATAAACTCCAAAAGCCAACAATTAAATATGGTACAAAAAAATTGCCAGTAAGTAAAACCACTGCATACCTGTCATTTAGAAAGGCAATGCTGAGTGCAGCAAGTAGCGCGGCCACAATAGCAAGTGGCCTCCGGAGAAAACCCAATACTGCAATTTTCAAAACGCGGCATTTAGACCCAGGAAGACACACAATCATCAAACGCGAAAATCTGAATAAGTAATACGAATCATGCTCACTTACTAAGAACCGAGACAATCAAAATGAAATAATTGGTCCGGTAACTGCAAATACAACGAGCATAATCATCAACTTTTCTATGACCCTAAAATTTCTCTACGGTGATAATTCAGAGAAGTCAATAACAAGTAATTCCCCAAATACATACAATTTTATACAATATTTAATGCTGATATTAAAGAAACGTTGTCAAGGATAAAAATAAAAATTGTAAAAACTCAAGATAAATAAATAAATATAAAGAAAAAATGAAATTCGTTGGGCTAATCATGTGAATTGATTCCAGTTGGAACAAACGAAAGAGAAAAAAGGGAGAAAGGGTTGGTACTAGTAGAGATTGCATTTGAGGCGGCTATTCCATTTGGAGGAAGATCTTGGAACGGTGAACCGGGAGAAGAACTCCGATAGAGGGCGCGGCGGCGACGACCAATCCACCTCGCGGAGGGCGTCAATCAGATCCTCTGCGGTCACGTTCCCCCAATCCATTCGCTCTGTCTCTGCCTCTTTCTCTCTCGCGGTCCGAGATTTTGTGTTGTGGTGATCGAAGAAAAGGAAGAGATGAATGAATTGAACGGAGGCGCGTGTGTGTGACGGAGGAGAAGGAGAACGAGGAAAGAAGCAAGTGGTATCACCGTATCAGCAAGGAAAGAAGAAGGAAACTGAACGAGTGAAAAAAAGGAATCGGAGAAAGCGTGGTTTTTATTTAAGGCATTTTGGTAATTAAAAGTTCAGAGAAAAGGGAAATTGCTTAAAGAATTGGGAGTTAGAATCACACCCCCATACTCAAAATCACACCCCAGCCATTTTTTCATATTGTCCAAAATACCCTTAATACCTTTAACCTAACACCCCCACCCATTTTTCTCCCCATTTTCAGAAATTTCAATCCGTAACCCTCTCATTCTCTCACTCTTCGTCTCCTCCTTCTCCTCCTTGCCCCCTAGACTCCCTCTCACCATCAACCTCATCATCAACCTGTGCTACTTGAAGCTCATCATCAACTTCACCATCAACCTCGTCATCTTCCATTTGTTCTTCTAGTCGAGGTAAGTTTCAAAACCCTTGTCTTCCAAACACATTTTTTATTCTTTTGAAGACGAAGCGTCCGCCATGGGAGGACGTCGTTTTCATTCCGGGATTTAGATCACGGAACATGTAGGTTTAGGTTCCGTGTTTTAAATCCCGGGACCTTTATTTATATGCTTCCGGGTGTAAGATTCCGGAATGTTAATGTAAAAAGTGTATTGAAATTTATTTGGGTCCATTCCGGGTTTTAGAACTCGGTAAGTTATTTTTATTTGAAATATTAGATTATGAGATTTATATCTCGGATGTAAATACATTCCAGGATTTAGATACCAGAACGTATATTCTGGTTACAATTGATTCCGAGATTAAGATCCCGGAATGTTAAAGTAGGTCCTTTCCGGTTTTTATGTCTCGGAATGTTACCTTAATTTGACATGTTAGATTCCGAGATTTATATCTCGGAATTTAGAGTTTTGCAAACACGTTCAAACACATTTCGAGATATAAAACTCGAAATTTAGGGATTTTATAATTGTTATGTTTTAAAATTTCACAACCCAGCACTATATTTTAGATTTGACTTAATTTGTTTTGTTATTTGCAGATGGCACGGACTCATTTCGGACCACGGGGACGTGGACCGGATGGAACAACAGCGACGGCAGTGGCCGTATCCTGGTGGGCGTCTTCCACCTACGGCGTCCAACAGGAAATGCAAAGCCGATGCGTCTTCCTCAGCCCCACCTCCACCTCCACCACCACCTGTTGCTCAGCCAGAGGTCCTACCCCCTCCACCTCCTTCACCACCAACAGTAGTTCCACCTCCTTCACCACCACCAGCAGCACTGGAGACTGAAGAGTTTGTTCTTCAGCGGGAGCCTCCTTTTGCAGGAGGCCCCGTGGACCTATCGTTGCTCCGGAACTGCCCGGAGCACGTTGCACCCATCCTCTGGGAGGCATACTTGGAGTCACACCCGATAAGCATGGACCTTTGTAATGTTTAATTACTTTTATAATTTTTTACTTTTTTAACATGGACTTGTATTTTTATTTCCAGGAGTACGTCGATAGAGGAGATCTGACGCTCACAACCTGCGGGCACAAGCTGGCAAATCTCTCATGTGATGACGTGCTTGAGGTCTTGGAGATCGTGCAGCGGTCCACCCTGCACCCCCTCGTGTCCTGCTCATACACAATGATGGACAAGGGGTTGGTGTCTGCCTTTGTGGAGAGGTGGCACCCGTGTTAGTACAGATAGCAACCTGAGAGGGGGGGGGTGAATCAGAGTTGCCCCGATTTTCGCGTAGTAGTACCAAACGACTTTCAGCGCAATTAAAGTTGTAACATAAGAACGTTGTTGCAGCGGAATATTGTAATTGCTTGAAAGTAAAAGATGAAGGATGAAGGAAATGACACACAGAGTTTTATCCTGGTTCACCTTCAATCCACCGAAGGCTACGTCCAGTCCCTCAAAGAAACCCCTTGCGGATTTTTCCACTATTGATAAAAATCTCTTACAAGTTCCTAACCCAAGGACCCCAAGAATCTCTACCAATATCCTGTGAAAGCAAACCACTTTCAACAGCCCCTGAAAGCAAACCGCTTTCAGTTCCTGACGGCAAACCACCCTCATACCTTGAAGACTAACCCGCCTTCAATCGAACAACCCTTCATCGAATACCACGGTGAAGTTAGAATTCTTCAGAAAGATTGCCACTTTCTGAAGAACCACTCCACTGAATTCCACAGTGAAGATTTCCCATGATCGAGTACTCTTAATGAATGCTTGCACCAAGAACCCTAAGATATCTTATCAATCTTCCTGAAGCAACCCACTTCTGATTGATCAAGTCTTCTTAACGAATGCTTGTGCCAAGGACCCTAAGAGGACCCATCATGCCTCAGAAAGCAAACCACTTTCTGATGACACCGCATTACCACGGTGGACTTTGAATCAAACTTGATTCAAAGGGCCTTTTTACAACCACCGAAAACTACGGTGAAAGAATCAACATGATTCAAATAGAAGAAGAAGAAGATGCCTTTTCTATGCATGATTCAATCCTTTTGACAAGAAGGATTGATCTTAGTTTGTATGCTCCAGGCAATTACAATGAAGGCTCTTCCATTCTGAGTTTCTCAATTGTTGAACATCATGAGTGTTCTTGTGAAAATGAGAGAACCGAAACTCAGAATGATGACTTTAATGGATATGAAAGTTATGGACCAAGTCATTGATGTTTCTGAGTGTCTAAGGATTTTATATAGGCACTAGAGGTCGTCCATGAACCAACACAACCTTTCCCAACCGGTTTGAGACACAATGGTTCATGAAATAACAGATCTGTCGACCTGGTAATCGATTACAGCATTCTGGTAATCGATTACGCTATAACCGTTATGTTCTAACGGCTATTTCCTGACAGGTAATCGATTACTGAAAACTGGTAATCGATTACGCTATGCCTGGTAATCGATTACTGGAAACTGGTAATCGATTACGCTATGCCTGACTGACAGGTAATAGATTACTGACTGCCAGGTAATCTATTACTGCAAGTCTGAAACTCAGTTTTAACCATCTTAAACCCTAATTGAGTGTTCCTACCAAGTTTAACTTGTGAGAACATATCGTACTCAATTAGTTGATCTTTCATGAGCCTTCAAGTGCAATTAAACCTTAATAAAGCATAGCACACTAAGTTGACAAGACTTACTTAAAACTAGAACCTTGATGTTTGATCTTGACGTTCTGAGCCTGGTTCTTGAAGTCTTTCTTCTCTTAAGTCTTCTTGAAGTCTTCTTGAAGTCTTCCTTCTTTTTGTTCCTTTCTTTCTTGAAGTCTTCCTTTTCTTTTCTGAAGTCTTTGTTCTTTTTGTGATGTGTTTGTCTTCATCAAAACCTCAGTCGAGTCCAAGGACGAGACCTGATTTACAATCTCCCCCTTTTTGATGATGACAAACATCATGCTTGAACATTGATTGATCATTAGACTTTCTTTCTTGTCTTGTATCTCCCCCTTGGTTTTGCAATTATATCTCCCCCTTTGTTTTGCAAATGAAGCACAGTATCCTGAAAAATGATCAAGCATACACAAGACTTTTCTCCCCCTTTTGACATCATCAAAAAAGAAGAAAAAGCCATACAAAGTGTTCCAGGATAATAGAAATAAAAGGGAAGCATAATGAAAAATATTTTGATGTCAAGACGATAATGTGTATCAACACTTTTCTCCCCCTTTTTTGTTCCACTTGTAGCTTTTCTTATTAGTAAGTCTTTTACAAAGCACATGTGACCCTTTCTCCCCCTTTTGACTTCATCAAAAAGAAGATGAGTCCAAGCGTACATGCTAACAAGTAGTATAGACATTTGAATCGTAGGGAGTGGGGATGAGCAAGACAGTATTTTGAAACTTATGCATCACACGCAATTAAAGCATAACCATGGAAGTTCAGAATACATAATTAAACATACAAGCAGAATTCAAACCATCTAAAAGTTATGTCTAAACTATAACAACCCAAGATAGATGAAAATATAAGCCAAACTTTGAAAGTTAACTTTTTTCCATTTTTAGCCCTGATAGAATTGATTATATTCTTCCAGTAAACGATTACTGAAGCTTTCTGAAATAATCCTGGGCCAAAGTATCCCTGTAACCGATTACTGACTTTATGTAATCGATTATCATGTCTGAAAACTTGAAATTCTAGACTTGATAGGTACTGCATGAAAAAATATATCTAACATGATGTAAATGCAGATGCCTAAGAATGCATTATTCTTGTACTTAATATCATTTGAAAGATATAAAGTGTTTAGAATTTTTCTTACCAATACCATAGTCTAAATTTGTGTTTTGAAAGACCATCCTTTGTATTTGACATTTCAGATCACAAGGTCTTCAAACACATTTTCACAATAGGCTTAATGGTATTTTTAGAGGTACTCAAAAGACTTTTGGATCCTTGTGAATTAGTTCCTTTCATATCCCATATGAATCTTTCATTGGGGACTTCACCGTTTCTTTGATAACTAGGAGAATAATAGGAACACTTAAATTTCATGTTAGATACTTTTTCCTTAAGATGATAGAAAGATTTGATACATGCCTTTCTAAGTTGAACACCATCATGTATTCTTCTTGAGTGACCAAAGTTATATGAACTTCTTGGTCTAAAAGTGATTTTCTTAACATCACTAGGATGATTATGATCAGATAAACCTAAATCACTTTTATGAAAGGCATGTCTTGTATTACATAACAACTTATGTGAAGAAGGTCTTGCTCCTGACCCTGGCTGTGGTTTTGATGATGACAAACTCATCAACAAAAAGAAGAAAAGAAGACTTCAAAGAATCAAGCACTCAAGTCCATCAATAGTCTAGAAGTCTTAGAATTAGGTGAGTTATGCTTCTAAAGGTTTATTAAAGCATAAAGGCTCTCAAAACACCTAATCTAATCAAGCTAAGTGTTTTCATAACTTAAAAGAAGTAGAAAACCTTAAGCAAGTCTCAAAGAATAAGTTTCTGGAAAATGGGCTTCTGTGTAATCGATTACACCATTATGGTAATCGATTACACCAAGGCAAGTAATCGATTACTCCAGTCTTGTAATCGATTACATGTTTGAAATTCAAATTCAAACTGAAACGGTCACTTGTGTAATCGATTACACTAAGTATGGTAATCGATTACCAGAACGAAAAAGTGCATCTTTTCATGAACCATTGTGTTCCAAACCTTTTGAAAAGGGTTGTGATGGTTCAAGGACGTTTCCCTTGCCTATATAAAGACCATTTGAGTCCAGAAAACACAACAACAACATAGAACACACAACACACACGAAATAGACACATTCCACATGAGAAAAACACATTAGGCCAAAGTTCTTTCAAATTTGGTTCATCTTTTAGAACCTAAATCTTTTGGAGCCTAAATTCTGAGTTCATGATCTTCATGTTTACAAGAACACATTAGTTGTTCATATCTTGAAGAACTCAGAATTGTATTATGCTTAAAAGCCTTAAAGCATAATTTCTCATGTTCAATCCAATTGTGTGTTAAAGGATTGAAACAGCCAAGTGTAATATCTTCTTCATCTCTTTCTGTAAGATTGAGTTTTTCACCGTGGTATTCGGTGAAGGGTTGTTGTCACTGAAAGTGGTTTGCTTTCAGGGTTTCGGTTGAAGACAAGTTTGTCTTCAAGGTCTGAGGGTGGTTTGCCTTCAGGAATTGAAAGCGGTTTGCTTTCAAGGGCTGTTGAAAGCGGTTTGCTTTCACAGGATATTGGTAGAAGTTCTTGGGGTCCTTGGGTTAGGAACTTGTAAGAAATTCTTATCAATAGTGGAAAAATCCTCAAGGGGTTTTCTTGAGGGACTGGACGTAGTCTTCGGTGGATTGAAGGCGAACCAGGATAAATCTTGTGTGTGATTCTGCTTATCCTTCACATTTACTTTCAAGTATTGTTCATATCCGCTGCAATCACAAAGATCAACTCGTGATCATCATAAACTTGAAAGTAACAATTTCAATAAGGCGAAAATTGGGGCAACACTGATTCACCCCCCCTCTCAGGTTGCTATCTGTTCTAACAACTTATCCATATCATCTTGTACCTTTGTTTACCACTTGTGTTAATTCATCAATTCTTGATTCAAGGATTATGCATGAATCTAAAGATGTAAAAACATTTTGAATATCTATTCTAGATTTTACTTGATCTAACTCATCTTGCATGCTTTTAGTTTTACTTTGTAGAGATGTGATGATCCTACTTTGATATGCATATACTTCATAAGAACTTAAGAAACTATCATGCAATCTATCAAAGATTCTTTGTAATTTATCATATGAAATTTTATTACTAACCTCTTCATTTCCATCATTAGAATGATGTGTTGCCATCAAAGCGAGACATATTTCTCCATTTTCTGAATCGGATGATGAACTTGCTTCATTGTCTTCCAAGTTTGTCTTCTTTGTTTTGGAGGAAAAGGTTCCAGAGAGTATGGACAAGGGCTCTATATTTGGTAATCTCTACTGGAGTAAATGATTCGTCTTGATCTAGATAAGTGCTTGATCTTTATTGATGTGGGTATTACTTTGTAATCATCCAAGTCATATTTCTTCAAAGGTTCTTTATAGAACTTGGATTGATTGATTGAATATCCCATTTTCAAATTGCTTGATTTGCAATCCATGCCCGTAGTGCTTGCTTTAGATCATATAAAGCTTTCTTTAAGATGAGGACATGTGAAGGAAACCTTTGGATCTTCAAAGCCAGGAGGTTGCTTCTTAAAGACTTCTTCTTGAATGTATCCATTCAAGATACCGCTCTTAACATCCATTTGATATAGTTGGAAGTTAATCGAGTAAGCATACTCTAATAGAAGTCTAATTGCTTCTAACCAAGCAATTGGTACATATGTCTAATCAAAATCTATACCTTCTTTTTGATTATAACCTTGTACTACTAATCTATCCTAATTTCTAACTATGATTCCATGTTCATCTAGTCTGTTCCTAAACACCCATTTGGTTTCAATAATATGCTTATCATTAGGTCAGGGGGCCAATATCCACACCTGGTTTCTCTAAAACTGGTTCAACTATTCTTGCATGGCTAGAATCCCGTTCTCATCTTCTAAAGCATTATGTACTTTAGATGGCTCTATTTAATACTGTTTGAGGAGGCGTACCTATTTTTCTTATGCTAAGTAATTACCCCTTTTTCATTATTCTCATATGAGACATGTCCCCTTTTTCCTAGGTATGTGATATAAAAAATTTTGTTTTGTTTCCAATCATGTGTGATGTGCAGCCATTATCAAGATATCATAAACCCTTTGCTACTTTCATACACATTTACAAAACATATTCTCATAAAGGAATGTTAAGTACCTAAGTTGCTTTGGGTTCTAGGTTATTGATTGTCTTCTCCACCCACATATATTGCTCACTTGATATTCCTATATTCCTCTAATAAAATCTACTAGAGGTATGTCCTATTCTATTGCAATAAGCATATAGTCTATAACCTTCATTATATATTATATCTAAGCATATCATAATATCTCCTAGATTTTCTTAGAGCATTCCTATTGAAATTTCATGCTTTGATTATATAGCATGAGTATGTAATCGATTACAGCAGTTGGGTAATCGATTACAGAACAGTTTTCCTAAATTTGAATTTCAAAAGATGGAGGGAAATTTGAAATTCTGGCTGTTTTCAAGAAGGTAATCGATTACAGCAGTTAGGGTAATCGATTACTTTGAGGTTTCTAACAGGCACGAGGACTGAGAGCAGGGATAATCGATTACAGGTCTATGGTAATCGATTACTAGGACATTTTTATAAGTTCTAACTTATAAATTCCTATGTAACATATTTCCAAATGAACATTTAAGCACATAATCAATTTAAATACATACAATCATATAAGTTCCCAAAGATTATGTAGATATCATTTAACTTTAAATGTTGTTTTAACAAAGACATTTTTCTTAATCTCCTTGTTATTCTTTTAGGGTGTAAATCCTATACTACTCTTGTTGTTTGAGTTTTGTTGAACACTAAGAATTTTATCTAGTTTCTGCTTTTCTAGGTTGAAACTATAAACTGTTTGTTGTAGATTTTCTACTTTTACTTCTAAAGAACTACGTTTAGTGCATGCATGTGTAACATCTAATATAGATTTAACATCATCTAATTCCTTTTGAAGCATTTGACATTTTTCTTCTAAAGATGAAATAATAGCATTTCAACACTAACTTTAGAAGCATTACGACACATCTTAAAAAGACTTTCTATAGCATATTCTAAATCATTAGAAAAAGAAGTGCTGGTACTAACCTGGATATTTTCCTTGTCAGAATTCTGAGTCTGAGCCTACGTCATTGTCATCCCAAGAGATGTATGCTCTTCTGGAGTTTGAATCCTTCTTTTCAAACTTCTCCTTTAGTCCATGCTTCTTCTTTTGAATGTTTGGACAATCATATTTGATGTGACCAGATTTACCATACTCATAGCATGTGATCTTTTGTGAAGAGGAGGAGGCTTTATTTCCCTTTTTGAAAACTTGTAGATTTCATACCTTTTCTTTGTAAGAACCTTCGAAAAATCTTGACTATTAAGACCATGTTCTTATCATCTTGTGACTCTGCATCATATTCATCATTGATGCTTTCTTTGGCTTTTAGAGCAATAGACCGATGTCTTTTTTTTTTTTTTTTTCTTTGTTCTCATATTGACTCTGCATCATATTCATCATGTTCTTGAAGTTTTCCAAAAGGAGTAGCCAGAGTCATGTTGGAGAGACTTTTCTTCTTTGAGATAGCAGTGTCCTTTGGTTGCTATGTTCTTGTAAGAGATCTTAACATTTTCATGTTTATGACAGGGAGGACTTGCTGGCAAAGTTCGGAAAGACGAGGGGCTACAACCTTCGATTCTCGTGGCTAGCCCCGCATTACGCAGCAGCGGTTGCAGGTACCTTTTTATAATAACTGGTCATTAAATACTTACAATTTTTTAGATTCTAGTATACTTACTTTTTTTTTAACTTTCAGACAGACGATGGGATCACGCTCCCCGTCTGTACCTGTTGCATCTTGTTGGCGTTACATTGTTCGCCAACAAGAGTCACACTTACAGCAGTGTGACCTACCTTATGGCGTTGGAGGACCTAAATATGGTCGGTATGTATGCATGGGGAACCATGGCGCTGGCCGTGTTGTATGACCAGCTAGGAGTTGCAAGCCACTATAAGATGAAGCAACTCAGTGGCTACATGCCACTCCTACAAGCTTGGATATACGAGCACTTCCTGGACACATTGTTCTTCAGACATCCGGTGCCGAACTATACAGAGGATATGCCGAGAGCGGTCAGATGGCGGTGCGAGAAGCAAGGGACAGTTCCATGCTGGACACGGAGGGAGCACCTGGATGACATCCGCGGACCAGACGCGACTCGACCGTACCTACCAGAGAGGGTCCTCCGCCAGTTTGGCCACATACAGACTGTCCCCCGATCTTCCCCCGGTCCACCACCCTCTGCGGATGATATAGACGCTGCTTTCGAGGCTTTCACAGATGTCGTCATCCCATTGGGCTCCAGGTTTCATTTCCTGTGCAGTCATCACCGGATTACATGACGTGGTTCTTGCGGCATTCACACCCGCTTCTGATGCCAGATTGCAGGCATGACAGCGTTAGAGTAGCGGTAAGTTCTTTATCCCGTTCAAAAATCCATTTAATTAATTCATATTAATTATTCTAATATAATTCAATGACATTTCAAATTGGTTCCATTTCGGTCTATGCTTCGGAGATTGGAGGATTGGTTAACACAGTCTCTTGCGGTGCACGATGCACCTCCCGCCGGCAGACCTAATCGAGCTGCCTTGCAGCGAGCTTTGGATTATACGAGGCAGAGGACGACGATCAATTTTATGTATCAGAGGAGGGGTAGGGGAGGGTCTTCGACCTCGACGTCGAGTGAGGGCAGATGATTGTATATATTTTGTAATTGAATTGTTATATTTTGGATGATTTTATGTTAGATTTTGTAATTGACTTGTTAAATTTTGGATGATTTTATGTTAGATTTTGTAATTGAGTTGTTATATTTTGTAATTATGTTATAACTTTTTGAAATGTTATATCTTGCATAATATTAAATCTTGGATAATATTAAAAACCAACATAAAAGCTTTCGGATTATACAACCCGGAAAAAAACACGTTTTAAGATCAATTCCAGATAGTATAACCCGGAACCTTTTAACTTCCCGGGATGCATGTGTATGCACTTTCCGAGAATGTAAATTTCGTGATTTTGGGTGCTAGAGGTGTTAAATCTAACACCCTAAAGAAATGTATGAGCCGGGGTTCGAACTGGGGACCTCTGGTGTGTGAGACTAGCGTGATAACCAACTACACCACCCAGACAACTTTTTAATGGAAATGTGTTCAATGAAATTAGGTATACTACGATTGTACCCGTGTAATACCCGAAAAATTGGTTCTACAATTTGATAAAACGAATTATATATTTTACAAAGAAATTCTATAATTTATTAAAATAAATTAAGCAATTTTTATATGATCATCATTTTAATATGTATATATTATGCCTATGTATCGGCTTTTAAAGTGATATTATGATTATTTTACAATAATGCTATTATCCTTAATTTATGTTGCTAGGCTCACTCTATACCAACAATAAAACACACTTACTTTAAATCTTTTATTCAACACTTTATTATGGATTAGTTGATATTCATGAGGATCCTATTAAATTAGAAATGAGATCCAAATTTTCAGTAGACCCATTATAATTTTTAACTATTCAATGAAAGAGTGTTAAAGTCAATCTTTCTAGCATTTTTCTCACTCACTTAACGTGACCTCTGAGTCTCAATATTAATTTCATGGTTATCAATTATGAAATACCTTAAGAAACAAAAAAATAATAATATCAATAAATTTTTTAGTACAATAAACGAATATATATATATATATATATAATATTATTTATCATTCACAATTTGTTAAAATGAGTTAAACAATTTACAGATGTTATATCAATGTTGAAATAAGAGTTAAACTCCACTAAAATCATTAATAGTGGAATCACGTGATCACTCTCCCTTTAACTATTTCTTTGGTGCTCAGGGGATGGCAATTGGATCCAGATCCATTGGGTACCCGGAAAAAATACCCACTATGGGTAGGGTAAAAACCCGTTAAATGAGTATGGAGTTGGGTCTGGGGCAAGTACCCGCAAAAATTAATGAGTATGGGTGCGGGTATGGGTACCATAGAACCCACCCCACCCCATCTCCGCACACAGATTATATATATAATTATTATATAAATAGATAATTCTTTATCGTAAAACAATTTTTTAAATTTTTTCTTTATAGTATCATTACTGCAATATATTGTTATAATTATACTATGATGGTAACTTATAATATATATGTTAACACAATAACTTTATTTAAGTTTTTTTTAATAAAAGTAGCAAGTAACTTTTTTAATATATAATTTTTTTAGTGAGTTAAATTAGTAAGTAGACTACCATATAATTTAGGTTTGAAATTTTAGAAGGCAAATAGTGAAAATCATATTTTCTTAACAAAATTGCGGGGTAATGGGTAAGGGTACGGGCATATAAGTATCCAAAGGGTATGTGATGGGCACTCAAGTTGCTACCCACGCAGGTATAGGGACGGGCACGGGTACTATTTGAAAATGTGGGTATGGGGATGGGTACTATAGTACCCAACCCAGACCCTACCCATTGTCATCCCTACTCTCACTGTAGAGTTCACTGCTTGTCGCGCTCACCTTGTTCTTCATCATATCTCGTTGCAGCTCTCACTATCTTCCCTTCTTGCTGCAGTTACCGTCATTTTATATTGAAAGGAAATCAATGTCAACTTTTAATTATCTTACTGTGTGTTTGGATGAGGGTATGTAGAAATTCAAGGGAATTTAAATACTAAGGAATTCAATTGATTCAATTGAATTGTTTGGATTTTCAAATTCCATTGTTTAGATAAAATGATTGGAATTCCTTCCATTGTGAATTCTTTGTTTGTATGATGTAATTAAATTTCATTTATCTCTTTTTCTTATTTTAATAAAATCATGATTATTATTTATAAGATCGGTCAAAAACTTAAAAATCGGGTCAAATCCCTAAAATCAGGCTAAACCCCTAAAATCAGTCTCAAACCCGAAAATCGGCACCAAAATCGAAAACCAGGTCCGAATCTGAAAATTCGATCCCGTACACGAAAATCGAACCCGAACTTGAAAATCAGTCCCGAACCTGAAAAATTAAGTCTGAATTTGAAAAATCGATCATAAACTTAAAAATTGGCCCCAAATATGAAAATTTGGCCTGAATTTGACAAATGAGCCCCGAACTAAAAAGTCAGTCCAAAAGCCCAAAATCGGTCCCAAACTCGAAAATCGACTACGGACCCGAAAATCAGGCCCAAATCTGATAAATCAGTCCTAAACTCGAAAATCGGCCCCGACCTCGAATATCAGGCTCAAATCTCAAAAAATCGCCCATGTGCTAAAAACTCGACCCCGAACTCGAGAATCGATCCCAAACTCGAAAATTAGCCTTGAACCCTAAAGTCGGTCCCAAACTTGCAAACTGGCATCGAATCCGAAAATCAGGCCAAAATCTGAAAATTCAACCCCGAACTGGAAAATGGGGTTCAAATTTGAAAAATCGGTCCTCAACTAGAAAACCTGGCCTGAACGTGAAAAATCGACCTCGAACTCGATATCGGCCTCGAAGTCAAAAATTGATCTCGACTTTTTCAAATTCGGGTCTAATTATTCCGTTTGGGACCAATTTTTGACTTCGAGGCCAATTTTTCATATTCGGACCTGATTTTCAGGTTTCGGGCCAATTTTCGAGTTTGAGACAAATTCTCGAGAGATTCGGGGGCCGATTTTTAAGTCCGAGGTCAATTTTCTAGATTCGGGCCTCGTTTTCGAGTTCGGGGCCGATTTAAGAGTTCAAGACTGATTTTCTGCTTCAGGACCGATTTTGGGATTCGGGGCTGATTTGTCAGATTCAAGCTAGAGTTTTAGGTTTGGGCCGATTTTAGGGTTCGAGGTTGATTTTCAAGATTTTGGCCAGATTTTCGAGTTCGGGGCTAATTTTCGAGTTTAGGGGCAAATTTTCAAATTAAGACACAATTTTCGGATTCGGGGCCAATTTTTGAGTTTGAGGCCGATTTTTCAGATTCAGGGCCAATTTCCATGTTCAAACACAATGTCCGGGTTGGGGTCGATTTGCGAGTTTGAGGTCGATTTTGGGTTTCGGGACTGATTTTTCAGACCTGGACCCGATTTTCAGGTTCGGGACCGATTTTTCAACTTCAAACCCAATTTTTAGGTTCGGGGACAATTTTCAGGTTCAGGACCAAATTTTTAGATTCGGGCATGATTTCAGTTCGACACCGATTTTCGAGTTTAGAATCGATTTTTCGGGTTCCGAAACAATTTTTGAGTTCGAGGCCGATATTTTAGATTCGAACCAGAATTTCAAGTTCGACAGACCGATTTTGCAAATTCGGACCCAAGGGTAAGGTAGAGATGAGGAATTTGAAATTCCTACAGTTTCAGGGTCATTTCAATTCCCTTGAATCTAGTTATTGTAAATACTTAGTTAAATTGTCATAGATTTACAATTCCTTTAAAAAATTTAGCCAAACAATGTATTTCAGGATAAAGCATTTTAAATACCCTCTAAAATTACATTCCCCCAAAAATTACCTCATCCAAACACACGTATCACTCGCAGACACCCCCGGGCATTCAGTGATAAATGACAAGAAACTAAAGAATTAAATCAAATATGATCCCAATACCATTTTTACAGAAACATACGGAGGAATTTTTTTTGTTTCCTCCATATGTATGAAAACAAAAGGAAAATATTAAAGGGATAGCAAAATATGTAAATGAATATTGATAGCAAGAACATAAAAACTGTTATGGAACTATGTCACTTTTATTTTGAGGGTAGCACATTAAGTCTTCTTCCTTCTTAAATGAAGGCCATGCCGTGAAGATTTGAAAATGCAATGAGAGTTTAGCTTCCTTCTAAGTGCTGGGATCTGCTGAGCCAAATTCACCCCTCATATCAGCTTCATACCGATCCTATACCAACACCAACTGCAAGATCACCAAAAAAAAAGAATTATTGTAAGACTTAAAAGGAATAATTTACAACAGTAACCTCAAAGAAAAATAATCTGGAAACTGATACTAATCAAAAGTGTAGAATCACAAAATACTCGGTATAAAATAGTAATCAGTAAAAAGTCAAATTGCATATCCCACACCAAAATTTTGTAGCATATTGCTCATCCATATCCTTTAAAAATACATGAGAGAAGATAAGATGAAGAGAGGAATAATGAGATAAAGGAGGGGAAAGATAAAAGTTAAATCGTAATTAAAATTTGAAAAAGATGAAGCAGTATAGGGACTATCCTTCTGCATATTTTGTGAAGAAGGTCTTGCTCCTGACACTGGCTGAGGTTTTGATGACGACAAACTCATCGGCAAAAAGAAGAAAAGAAGACTTAAAGGAAACAACGCTATAAAGTTCATCAATTACCTAGAAGTCTTAGTTTAGGTGAGTTATGTTTCTAAAGGTCTCTCAAAGTATAAAGGCTCTTTAAAACACCTAAACTAATCAAGCTTAATGTTTTCATAACTTAAAAGAAGTAGAAAAACTTAAGCCGATCTTAAAAAATCAAGTTTCTGGAAGTTGGACTTCAGTGTAATCGATTGCAGCTTTTTGGTAATTGATTACACATAGGCATGTAATCGATTACCACTTGCTTGTAATCGATTACATGTTTGAATTTGAAATTCAAACTGTAACGGCTCTTAGTGTAATCGATTACCTAAGTGATGTAATCGATTACACACACGAAAAGTTGCATCTTTTCATGAACCATTGTGTCTCAAACCTTTTGGGAAAGGTTGCATTGGTTTAAGGACGTTTCCCTTGCCTATATAAAGTCCATTTGAGTCCAGAACACAACAACACATGAGAATACAACATTAGGCCAAAGCTTTGCCAAAATTAGTTCATTCATTAAGTCTTTTAGAACTTAAACTTTCAAGAGCCTAAACTCTGAGTTCATGATCTTCATGTTTATAAGAACACTCTAGTTGTTCATATCTTGAGGAACTCATAATCTTGTTATGCTTAAAAGCCTTAAAGCATAAATTCTCATGATCAATCCACTTGTATGTTAAAGGATTGATACAGCCAAATGTAAACTCTTCTTCATCTCTTTTTGATAGAATGAGTATTCACCGTGGATCTCGGTGAAGGGTTGTTGGTACTGAAAGTGGTGTACTTTCAGGGTGTTGATTGAAGGTGGTTTAACCTTCAAGGTCTGAAGGTGGTTTGCCTTCAGGAACTGAAAGTGTGTTGAGTATGGCTCATTATGGTGACTCCGTCTAGCCAGAGTTCAATGAGTCTATATGGCTAGAACTGAGGACTCCGTCCGGCTGTTGGGTTCGTCCAGCTTGGAGCCGTTGAGTTCGTCCAGCCTGGAGTTCTTCTGAAGAGTCCGTCCGCAACTGACACATAAAGAGATCGTCTGCCCAGAGCTGTTGGACCGCGTCTGGCTAGAGTAATTACGTGGTCAGTTGAGGACAGCTAATGAGCACTCATTCTGTAATATCCGTGTAATCTAGAATCTAATTGGCTGTTAGGATTGCGTTAGGATATAATTGAAACACTGTCGTTTTAATTGTATACCCTAGTATAAATATGCTGTAACACTAAAACCCTAAATGTTCGTTCTTCCTGCTCTAAGTTGAATGAAACAGTGCTATAGCTATCTATAGCCGCAGATGTAAGCAATTTGGCTGAACTGCGTGAACAAAGATTTCTGTTTGCTTTTCGATCCCTCTCTCTCGAGTTACTATGTGTGATTCAGGTGTTCGAGCCCAACAATTGGTATCAGAGCACCCATGGCTGCTGGCGGAGCTAAGTTCGACGTTGAAAAGTTCAACGGAACAGGAAACTTCGGTTTATGGCAACGCAGAGTCAAGGATTTGTTGGCTCAACAAGGATTGCAAAAGGCGCAGCGAGAAGAGAAACCAACAGGGATGTTAGACATAGATTGGTTGGAGATGCAAGAGAAGGCCGCTGGATTGATTTGTTTCTGTGTTTCTGACGAGGTGATGTTTCATATCGCGGATCTCACGACTCCAAAGGCCGTTTGGGACAAGTTAGAAAGCCAATATCAGTTCCAAACGTTGATGAACAAGCTATTTGCAAAGCAGAGGCTTTACAGTCTGAGGATGCAGGAGGGAAGTGACCTTCAAAGTCATGTTAATCACTTTACCACAATAGTTGCAGATCTGCTGCGACTGGGGGTGAAGGTGGATGACGAGGACAAGGCGGTTATTTTGCTGTGCTCGTTACCAAGTTCCTACGAACACTTGGTCACCACCCTTACGTATGGGAAGGACGCTATCACGATTGATGCCATCACATATGCCCTTTTGTCTCACTCACAGAGAAAAGAGAAGGCAGAGGAAGACAGTAGTCAAGGTGAAGGTCTGTTTGCTAAGGGAGAAGGACAAGACCGTGGAAGGAACAAGGGAAAAGCTGCTGGAAAGAAGAAGCGATCTAAATCCAAGCAGGCTAGGTCGACAGCTGAATGTTTCAACTGCAAGAAGGTTGGTAACTGGAAGAGGGATTGCCCTATTCTCTCTAACTCTGCAAACTTAGCTCAGATGAATGATTCCGGCAGTGAAGGGGACATGCTTTGTGTCTCGTCTGCCAAGTGCACAGATGTTTGGATTCTAAACTCTGGGTGCTCTTACCATGTGACGCCGCACCGGGAGTGGTTCAGTTCGTTTAAGGCGGGCAAGTTTGGATATGTCTATTTAGGTGATGACCAGACATGTGAAATCACTGGAATAAGACAAGTTAAAATTGCCATGGACCATGGTGGCACGCGTATACTGGGTAATATGAGATATGTCCCGGACTTGAGGAAGAATCTAATTTCCTTGGGAACTCTCCAGGAGAATGGTTACTCCTGCCATTATGATGGCGGAAAGGATACCATGAAGGTGAGCAAGGGTGCACTAACAGTAATGACAGCAAAGCGGACTGCAGGGAATATCTATCGCTTGTTGGGAAGCACCATGGTAGGTGATGTTGCATCAGTTGAAGCTGAAAATGATGCAACGAGGCTTTGGCATATGCGTCTGGGTCACCCCAGTGAGAAGGGGTTAATGGCACTTCATAAGAGAAATCTTTTGAAGGGTGTTCGAAGCTGCAAGGTGGAATTTTGCAAGTTTTGCGTGTTGGGCAAACAATGTCGTGTCCGTTTCGTGACCGGGAAGCATGAAACAAAGGGGATCCTCGACTACGTTCATTCAGATGTCTGGGGGCCTACTAGGGAGGCCTCCATTGGAGGTTCCAGGTACTTTGTTACTTTCATCGATGACTTCTCCAGGAAGGTTTGGGTTTATTTCTTAAAGCACAAGTCTGAAGTGTTTAGCAAGTTCAGATTGTGGAAAGCAGAGGTGGAAAACCAGACAGGGAGGAAGGTCAAGTATCTGCGGTCAGATAATGAGACAGAATACACAGAGGCAAAATTCAAGCAGTTTTGTGAAGAACACGGGATCTAGAGGCATTATTCAGTAAAGAAAACACCACAGCAGAATGGTGTTGCTGAGAGGATGAATAGATCTCTCACGGAGAAGGAAAGGTGCCTTCGGTTGCAGGCAGGATTGTCGAAGGGATTTTGGGCAGAAGCAATGAGCATGGCATGTTATCATATAAACAGGTCTCCAAGAGCTTCATTGGATGGAAAGGTTGCAGAAGAAGTGTGGACAGGTAAGCCAATTAACTTAAATAATCTGAGGATTTTTGGTTGTCCAGCTTACATGCATATCTCCATTGATGAGAGGTCCAAATTGGATCCCAAGTCTAGGAAATGTACTTTTCTTGGTTACACCAAGGGTGTGAAGGGATTCAGATTATGGGACCCAGGTTTGAGAAAGGCAGTTCATAGTAGAGATGTTGTATTTGATGAACAGTGCATGCTGAAGGAGTCAGATCCAAGGGAAGGGATTACTTCAAAGGCTGAAACTTCCACTGCTGGGAAGATTCAAATTGCTGTCGAGCCAACCAGACGATTGCAACCTCGTTTGGCAGACGGTTTCACATCGGACGATGATGAAACGTCTGATCCACACAATCCTGGGCAGACGATGCCCAATGTGCAGGCCACTGCAGATTCTGACAGTGAGTCAGAAGACGAACCAGTTGATTCAGGTGGAGTACAGGGTTATGTACTTGCACGTGACAGGGAGCCTCGTACAAGAGGACCACCACTCAGATATGAGTTTGAAGACTTAGCTGCTAATGCTCTTCTTACAAGTTCTGGAGATCCTTGTACTTTCCGTGAGGCTATGGGAAGCCAAGACCGTGAGAGGTGGATTGGAGCCATGGTGGAGGAGATTGAGTCCCTGAAAATGAATCAGACATGGGATCTCGTCGAACTTCCGGAAGGGAAGAGGGCAATTGGCTGCAAGTGGGTGTTCAAGAAGAAGCCACCAGTAAAAGAAAATGAAGGGGAAAGGTTCAAGGCTCGCGTAGTAGCAAAAGGCTATTCACAGCGGAAGGGGATTGATTATGATGAGATATTCTCCCCAGTGGTTAGACACACTTCTATAAGGTCAGTATTGGCTCTGGTAGCATTCCGAGACATGCATTCAGAACAAATGGATGTGAAGACGGCGTTCCTTCATGGGAATCTAAATGAGCAATTGTACATGCAGCAACCTGAAGGATTTATAGAGCCCGGTCAGGAGCGTCTGGTATGTAAATTGAAGAAGTCTCTGTATGGGTTGAAACAGTCACCAAGGCAGTGGTACAAGAGGTTTGACTCATACATGCAAAGGATTGGCTACAGAAGGTGTGACTATGACTGCTGTGTTTACGTTCGGAGCCTTGATGATGATTCAGTAATTTTCTTGTTACTGTACGTGGATGATATGCTGATTGCTGCAAATCACTCAAGTGACGTGCGCGATTTGAAAACCAAGCTGGGAAAGGAGTTTGACATGAAGGACCTAGGAGCTGCTAAGAAGATTCTTGGAATGGAGATTCACAGGGATAGACGAGCACGGAAACTGTGGCTCTCTTAGAAAAACTATGTTGAAGGCGTGTTAGCCAGATTCGACATGAGCAATTCGAAAGCTGTGAGTACACCATTGGCAAGTCACTTCAAACTTTCCGTTGATCAGTGTCCAAAGACAGCTGAAGAGGTCGAGGGTATGTCGAAGGTTCCTTACGCCAGTGCAGTTGGTTGTTTAATGTACGCTATGGTTTGCACTAGACCAGATATGGCACAAGCAGTGAGCCAAGTCTGTAAGTTTATGGCAAGGCCAGGGAAACGTCACTAGGAAGCAGTCAAGTGGATACTCAGGTACCTAAAGGGTACAACTGGTGACGGGATAATGTTCAGTAAGGAACAAGGTGATCCAGTAGTTGGTGGATATGTTGATTCTGACTATGCAGGAGACATTGACAACAAACGGTCTACAAAAGGGTATATCTTTACTCTGGTTGGTGGACCCATATGCTGGAGGTCGACTGTCCAGTCCATAGTGGCAATGTCCACAACTGAAGCTGAGTACATGGCTGTGGCTGAAGCAGCAAAAGAAGCACTGTGGCTAACAGGGCTAGTGCGAGAGTTGGGTGTTGAGCAAGGTGGAGTTCGTCTGCAGTGCGATAGTCAGAGTGCAATTTTCTTGGCGAACAATCAAGTGTACCATGCGAGGACAAAGCACATTGATGTGAGGTTTCACAAGATCAGAGAGTTGCTTGTGTCAGGGCAGATTCGACTTGAGAAGGTTCATACCTCTGAAAACGCAGCAGACATGTTGACCAAACCTGTCACCAACGAGAAGTTCAGGCATTGCTTGGAACTGCTGCACATTTTGAAGTGTTAAGCATATGGGGGCACAATCCGCAGAATTGAGATTCTGAGAAGAGGCGGTTTTGTTTTCACAGGGGCTTGAAAATTCGCCAAGGTGGAGATTGTTGAGTATGGCTCATTATGGTGACTCCGTCTGGCCAGAGCTCAAGGAGTCTATATGGCTAGAACTGAGGAGTCCGTCCGGCTGTTGGGTTCGTCCGGCTTGGAGCCGTTGAGTTCGTCCAGCCTGGAGTTCTTCTGAAGAGTCCGTCCGCAACTAACACATAAAGAGATCGTCTGCCCAGAGCTGTTGGACCGCGTCTGGCTAGAGTAATTACGTGGTCAGTTGTGGACAGCTAATGAGCACTCATTCTGTAATATCCGTGTAATCTAGAATCTGATTGGCTGTTAGGATTGTGTTAGGATATAATTGAAACACTGTCGTTTTAATTGTATACCCTAGTATAAATATGCTGTAACACTAAAACCCTAAATGTTCGTTCTTCCTGCTCTAAGTTGAATGAAACAGTGCTATAGCTATCTATAGCCGCAGATGTAAGCAATTTGGCTGAACTGCGTGAACAAAGATTTCCGTGTGTTTTTCGATCCCTCTCTCTCGAGTTACTCTGTGTGATTCAGGTGTTCGAGCCCAACAAAGTGGTATACTTTCAGGGGCTGTTGAAAGTGGTATACTTTCACAGGAAATTGATAGAAATTCTTAGGGTCCGTGGTGTAAGAACTTGTAAGAGATTTTTATCAATAGTGGAAAAATCCTCAAGGGATTTTCTTGAGGGACTGGACGTAGCCTTCGGTGGATAGAAGGTGAACCAGGATAAAATTCTGTGTGTGTGAATTCTTCTATCATTCATCTTTACTTTCAAGCAACGCTTTATTCCGCTGCAATCGTTTGCATTTACATATATCTTGAAAGTAAGAAGTTGTTAAGGCGAAAATCGGGTAAACCTGATTCACTCCCCTCTCAGGCTGCTATCTGTACTAACATATTTTGCCACCTATTCCTCTGCATCAGATCAGGAACTTCAAACTTGGGAGAGAGGCAGATGATTTGGAGAGAAGAAGAGTGAAAAGAATCACAAATGTAAAGAGATACAGATGAGAGGAAACTGGAAGATATAAGAAAATTTTGAAATTTAAAGAAATGCAGAGATAAATGTTCACTTTCAAAATAACAGTAATTCTATTAACTTGCAACACATAACAGAGGCTAAAAAACTGATCACTAACTACTCTGGTGGACCAAGTCATTCTTCCCAAATAAAAAGGAAACAAATGATAACTTGAAAATGGAGATAGAAAAATTAAGATTCAAAATGGTAGTGCACCTAGCCATTTTTCTAACATTGTACAGAATAATAAATATCCCTCAAAATCAATCATGTGGGTTCGAATATTTAAATCTGTCACGTATAAACTTCAATTTAAATTTGAGTTTTAAAATAAACTTAAATACAAAATAAAATCATTGTTCAGGGACACTAACATAATTTAGGCCAATGATAATTCAGAAATTATAAGATAAATGTGTTCTTTATCTGTTGTGCAATCCATTTAGTTTTTTTCTAAGTAAACTCTTAACTCTATACAAAGTTATTTTATTGGAAGCGATTTTAGCATACAATAGACCACCCTGTGGATCTTCAAATTTTAGTACCACCAAATCTAACTGAATCAAGTGTAAGAACACAATATATCTAATAAAATTAAGTAGTATTCCTACCAAGGTCGTACAATAACTTGAACATTTCAGGAGAGAATGTGGGGCAATTTCTTTTATAGCTCATCACAGTATCTAGCTGCATCCTGGGTTTAAAAAGAAAATATAAAACAGGTAGTGAAAATGTAGATTGATCAGGAGAGAAACATATAATAGAAGCATGGAAAATAGGCCATATCTTTACAACTCTAAATGAAATATGATATATGCGCTATTCTGAAAGTTGAGATGTATGCAAAGCGTAATGGTTAAGCTGAAACTTGAAAGATAGAGGTCAAGTTGGAACATTGGGTCACAGAAACAGGACACAATGTTCAATGTTAGTAAGCAAATGATAAACCAACTAGCCTCGAATAACATAATAAAAATAGATAAAATTACAAACAAATTGAAGATTATCATAAATATAATGCTACTAAGAAAAGACTAAGTCACTTACCAAGTTTTGATAATCACCAACAGCTCCATTAAGCTATTATATTTGTCAATTTCAATATGCTTAATTAGGTTCTGTAATCATAGAAAACAACAAATAAATGAATCAAGTAATCGCCTTGAAATTACAAACAGAATAAGAAATCAACATTTTATTGGAACTTTTAAAGGGTATTCAAAGTTCAAACACATTCCATGTTTTATGAGGAAAAATTGAAAATACAACTAACCCATGAAATTTCTCACCTTTCCACTGATGCCAAGGGCTGCTGATATCTTAGCTTCAGCAACAGCAAGATCCTGAGTGAGCTCCACATTCACTGGTCCAGCCATGTCTGCTTTTATGAGCACTGAATAAACAGAGAAGCAGAAATAAGGGAATAAGGGAACTGGATGATCAACCAACCGATGAACATCCTGGCAACCAATGTAGACGATAGAGAATAGAGAAACCAGAAATATTGGGAGTGTATCAAATCATCCAACCTGTAAAGAAGAATGAAGAGCTGGCTTTCTCATCTAGGGTGTAGCCACAAAGAGATAGGTGAACTTTCGAGGGTTATAGCATCCAGCTTTATCCGAAAATCCAGCACAGGGAGAGTAGAGCACAAGGGACGCATGCACAGGGACACTTGTACAGAGAAGCCTCTCTTATGCTGGAATTGTAACAAGTCGGGGCATACCACCAAGGAATGTAAGAACCTTAAAGTTGAAGCAACCATGAACGCTCCTAGAGCAAGGTGTCCCACTACTAAGGCAAGAGTTTACACGATAAATGGGGAAGAAGCTGTTGATGCAGAAGGGCTCATTCAAGGCACTTGTGAAGTTGCGGGTAACTCTCTATCCATGCTTTTTGATTGCGCAGAAAGATTGCGTTTTCATGTTTCTGAGTTGCCATTTGATTTGATAGTATCTATCCTTGCTGCCAAGACTTTGACTACAAACTCTGCTTGTTTGGAGTGTCCTTTGATATTCCAATTTAAGAAGTTCATGGCGAACTTAGTCTGTTTACCCGCTAAACAATTGTTCGTAATCATAGGCATGGATTGACTGTCCCACCACCATGTACTTTTGGATTGAGCCAATAAAATAGTAGTTTTCCTTGATGACGAGATATCAGAATTCCTGAACTCTTACCTTTCGAAGGCCTCTTTGAAGAAAGGAGCTTTGGAAGTTCTTTTGATGATGAGCATAGTGTAAGCAAGGACGGATGGCGTGTTAGGCATACCAGCTGTGCAAGATTTCAAGGATGTGATTTCGGTGAATACCGCCAGTCAGAGACGTGGAGTTCACAATTGATGTGGTTCCAGGAACCGGACCAATATCAATTGCACCTTACAGGATGGCACCGGAGAGATTGGCTAAGTGGAAGAATCAGATTGACGACCTCACGAGGAAAGGATTCATCCGGCCCAGTGCAGACAAACAACCTTGCATTTTTTTATTTCTCCTGCATTTTTTATAAGTTTGGTATTTAGTATAAGTATTTACTATTTCCAAAATGTTTTCGCAATTCCTAAACTCTGTGTTCTATATTGAGGATCATCGCTATTGTTTCCTCAATTTCACGTAGCAGAATTCACCCTGGGGAGCACCTGTGCTATTCGTGAAGAAGAAGGACAGGAGATCGTGACTCTGCGTTGATTACCGACTACTTAACAAGGTTACGAAGATGAATCATTATCCTTTTCCTAGGATTGATGATTTGATGGACCAACTTTGGGGAGTAGCTGTTTTGTCAAAGATAGATTTGAGGTCGGGATATCATCAGATTTGAGTCAAGGATGAGGACATTCAGAAAATTCCTTTCAGAACTCCCTATGGGCACTATGAGTACCTAGTGATGTCGTTTGGAGTCACAAGTGCACCACCAGTATTCATGGATTACATGAATAGGATTTTTAATCCATTTCTGGACCGTTTCGTAGTCATTTTCATCAACGACATCCTAATCTTTTCGAAGAGCTGTGAAGAACATGCAGAGCATTTACGACCAGTGTTGCAGGTCCTCCGGAAGAGGTAAAATTCTTGGGGCATGTCATCTCTAGGGAAGGAATTGTCGTCGTCCCAAGTAAAGTAGACGCAATAACAGCTTGAGTGCGCCTAAAGACTGCGATAGACATAATAAGCTTTCTAGGTTTGGCTGGGTACTATAGATGGTTCATTGAGGGTTTTGCAAAAATTGCAAGACCTTTGACGAAACTCACCCTAAAGAACCAACCTTTGGCATGGACCAAGGAATGCGAGATGAGTTTTCGAGAGATGAAGAAGCGTTTGACAACCACATCGGTATTGGCATTGCTACAAGGAGATGAACCTTACGAGGTTTATTGTGATGCTTCATATCAAGGTTTGGGTTGTGTGTTGATGCAACACCGAGAGGCAGTAGCCTATGCATCAGGACAACTGGAGATTCATGAACGAAACTACCCTACGCATGACTTAGAACTAGCAACGGTAGTGTTTGCAATCAAGATATGGAGACATTATCTTTGTGGGAGCACGTTTACCATCTTCAGTGACCACAAGAGTCTAAGTTACCTATTCGATCAAAAGGATGTGAATATGAGGCGGAGGTGTTGGATGGAGTTCTTAAAGGACTACGACTTCACTCTGCAATGTGAAGAAGGTCTCGTCCTTGGACTCTGGCTGAGGTTTTGATGAAGACAACACACATCACAAAAAGAAGAAAAGAGAAGAAAAGAAGACTTAAAGGAACCAACTCAAATTGCAAGATTAACTATTAAGGTTCAAGTTCTAAGCTTAAGTCTTGTTACTTAGTGTGCTATGATTTATTAAGGTTACATTGCATATGAAGGCTCATAAATAATCAACTAATTGAGTATGATATGTTCTCACAAGTAAAACTTAGTAGAAACACTGAATTAGGGTTTAAACTTTCATAAACTGAGTTCCGGACTAAGAGTAATCGATTAAAGAATGAGAGTAATCGATTACCAGAAGATAGTAATCGATTACCACATCCATGTAATCGATTACATGATTGAATTTTAAATTCAAACTACAACGGGCAAATAGCGTAATCAATTACCAGAATGCTGTAATCGATTACCAAGTCGACAGATGTGTTGTTTCATGAACCAATGTGTCTCAAAACGTTTGGGAAGCCTTGTGATGGTTCATGGACGACCTCTAGTGCCTATAAATAGTCCATTGATGCTCAGAAACAAAACAACAACTTAGAACAACTTGAGAAACAACTTTCATATTCATTAGAAACATTATTCTGAGTAATTGCTCTTTCACTTTCATAAGAACACTTATGTTGTTCAACTTTTAAGAAACTAAGAATAATTGAGCCTTCATTGTAAGTTGTCAGGAGCATACAAACTAAGACCAATCCAACTATAAAGAAGGATTGTTCAGCCATAGGAAAAGGTTCTTCATCTTGAATTGGTTTGATTCATTCACCATAGTGTTTGGTGGTAGTGGAAAAAGGTCCTTTGAATCGGTATGATTCAAAGTCCACCGTAGTGTTCGGTGTCATCAGAAGGTGGTTTGCTTTCTGAGGGTTGATAGGTCTTCTTAGGGTTCTTGGCGCAAGTATCGGTAAGAACGCTTGATCAATCGAAAATTGTGTGCTTTCGGGAAGATTGATAAGTATTCTTAGAGGCCTTGGCGCAAGCATCTGTAGGATTACTTGATCATAGTGGATAAATCCTCAAGGGTTCTTGAGGGACTGGACGTAGCCTTCGGTGGATTGAAGGTGAACTAGGATAAAATCCGTGTGCAATTCTCTCAACCTTTATCTTTACTTTCAAGCAAGTCTTTATTCCGCTGAATTCACAATAAACAATTGTGATTCTGATTATATTGAAAGTAATCGAGTTTTGATAAGGCGAAAATTGAGAGAACCTAATTCACCCCCCTCTTAGGTTGCTATCTGCACTTATAATTGGCATCAGAGTGTAAGTTTAGGTAAATTATTCCTAAGGTCCAGGAAGATGGCAGCCTCCTCTACACCAAGTACTAGTGAAGGTTTCAACATAAACAGACCACCATATTTCAATGGAGACCACTATGGCTTCTGGAAAATCAACTAATTGAGTATAATATGTTCTCACAAGTAAAACTTAGTAGAAACACTCAATTAGGGTTTAAACTTTCATAAACTGAGTTTTGGACTAAGAGTAATCGATTACAGAATGAGAGTAATCGATTACCACATCCATGTAATCAATTACATGTTTGAATTTGAAATTCAAACTGCAACGGGCAAATAGCGTAATCGATTACCAGAATTCTGTAATCGATTACCAAGTCGACAGATGTGTTGTTTCATGAACCAATGTGTCTCAAAACATTTGGGAAGCCTTGTGATGGTTCATGGACGACCTCTAGTGCCTATAAATAGTCCATTGATGCTAAAAAACAAAACAAAAACTTTGAATAACTTGGGAAACAACTTTCATATTCATCAGAAACATTATTCTGAGTAATTGCTCTTTCACTTTTACAAGAACACTTATGTTATTCAACTTTTAAGAAACTCAGAATAATTGAGCCTTCATTGTAAGTTGTCGGGAGCATACAAACTAAGACCAATCCAATTAGAAAGAAGGATTGTTCAGCCATAACAAATGCTTCTTCATCTTGAATTGGTTTGATTCATTCACCACAGTGTTTGGTGGTAGTGGAAAAAGGTCCTTTGAATCGGTATGATTCAAAGTCATTGCAGTGTTCGGTGTCATCATAAGGTGGTTTGCTTTCTGAGGGTTGATAGGTCTTCTTAGGGTTCTTGGCGCAAGTATCGGTAAGAACGCTTGATCAATCGAAAGTGGTGTGCTCTCGGGAAGATCGATAAGTATTCTTAGGGGCCTTGGCGCAAGCATTTGAAAGATTACTTGATCATAGTGGATAAATCCTCAAGGGTTCTGAGGGACTGGACGTAGCCTTCGGTGGATTGAAGGTGAACCAAGATAAAATCCATGTGCAATTCTCTCAACCTTTATCTTTACTTTCAAGCAAGTCTTTATTCCGCTGCATTCACAATCAACAATTGTGATTCTTATTATATTGAAAGTAATCGAGTTTTGATAAGGAAAAAATTGAGAGAACCTAATTCACCCCCTCTTAGGTTGCTATCTGCACTTAAATGCAATATCATCTGGGGAAAGACTATGTGGTGGCAGACACCCTAAGTCGCAAAGCGATCCATGTATCCTCGTTGATGATTAAGGAACCGAAATTGCTCGAGGCATTCTGTGATCTTAGTCTGGACGTCAAGATAGTACCTAGGAAATTGAGTTTCGGAATGGTGATGATTTCCAGCGATCTTTTGAAGGAGATGAAAGCTAAGAAGTTGCTAGATAAAAAAGTTGATCGAGAAACGAAGCATAATCTATTTGGGGAAGGCACCGAATTTCGAAGTAGGACCCGATGACAATCTACGTTGCAAAGGACGTGTTTGTGTGTCGAGTGACGCTAATTTAAGAAGACTAATTCTTGATGAGGGTCACAAGAGCAGACTAAGCATTCATCCGGGAGCAACAAACATGTATTAGGATCTGAAGTTGCATTTCTGGTGGTCTGGAATGAATAAGCATGTTGCTGCATGTCTGACTTGTCAAAAGTCGAAGGTGGAGCACCAGAAGCTTTCCGGGATGATGCAATCACTCGACGTGCCATAGTGGAAGTGGGATAGTATATTCATGGACTTCGTGGTGGTTTTACCATTTACTCGGAAGAAATTTGACTCCATTTGGATTATCGTTGACCGTTTGACGAAGTTAGCACATTTCTTAACAGTAAAGATGACGTATAAGGTGGAACAACTCACAGAAGCTTACGTTGCCTAGATCGTACAACTTCATGGAGTACCTTCAAGCATTGTTTCTGACAAAGATCCAAAATTCACTTCAAATTTTTGGAAGGCCTTGCATGAGGCTCTAGGCACAAGATTGAGTTTGCGTTCTGCTTATCATCCACAGACGGACGGACAGAACGAGAGGACTATTCAGTCGCTGGAGGATCTGCTATGAGCTTGTGTTTTGGATGACCAAGGAAGTTGGGACGACTTGTTTCCGTTAATAGAGTTCACATACAACAAAAGTTTTCATGCAAGCATAGGGAAGGCACCTGACGAAGCTTTGTATGGAAGAAGATATAGAACTCTTTCGTGTTGGTTCCACGATGGAGAGAACTTGATTGTTGGGTTAGAGTTAGTACAACAGATGACCGAGAAGGTAAGACAGATTAGAGAGAAGATGAAGACGTCATAAAGTAGGCAAAAGAGCTACGCTGACAATCGATGAAGGGAGTTGGAGTTTGACGCGAGATACCATGTGTTTTTTCGTGTTACACCAACTACCAGAGTCGGGAGGGAAATTCAGTCGAGGAAGCTTATGCCAAAGTTCATTGGACCGTATCAGATCATCGAGAGAGTTGGGCTAGTGGCGTACCGAATAGTGTTGCCACATTTCCTATCCAAGATCCATGATGTTTTCCACATGTCACAGTTACGAAAGTACGTTCCACATCCATCTCATGTTATCAAGGACGATGACATTCAGCTGAACAACAACTTATCATTTGATGTACCGTCGATGAAGATTGAGGAACGAAGAATCAAGCAGTTGAGGAACAAGCAAATTTCTTTAGTGAAGGTGATTTGGAATCAAGTCACAAGAGATGCTACTTGGGAGTTAGAGGACAAAATGAGGAAGCAATACCTTGAGTTGTTTCTTGATCCTTTGTTTTGTTTAAGGATTATCTTTTTAGATATGGTTTAGATATAATGGGACAAGTTGTTAGAGGAAGTTTGTAGAAGACTCTACTCTTTTCTAATGTCATTGGTAAATTTTCTACTAAAAAAATATAAATAGGAGATAACTAAGTTTTGTTGATAAGTGTTGTTTTAGAATTGCTAGGAATTGAAGATTTAAAAAAAAATTATATTAGATATATATATGCATATATATATATATATATATATATATATATATATATATATATATATATATATATATATAGTTTTATCTGTTTTTTGTTGTTGTTTTAAATAGTATTGGTTTTATTATTTTTTATATGTTGGAGGTTTTACATAGATTAGTTTCTAAAAGGATTTTTAAAACTAACTTTAGTTTTTAACAAAATGCTTATGTGACAAAATGTGATTGGAGGAATGATGCAAAAAATTTCCTACTCTATTTATATGATGGGTGAAATTTTATTAATTTTGGGAGAAGAAGATTTGTTTTTATTTTAATTAAAATTCAGCTATTATAATTATCTTTTAATGCTAGAGATAATTTCTTTTCGGCACAGTTTTGTGCTACATGGCAAAGTTCTAATCTCTCATTGGTTGAGAGGCTTATTTTATGCTAAATAATTATTTATGAGAACATATTAGTAGCTTGAGCAAGGGGAAAAGTCTAGCCTACCTTTTATTATAAATAGACCTCTTTTTCTTGAAGAACTTTTCTTCTTCTTCTTGCTCGAGGTAGGAGCTTTAAACTCCAAAGCTTTTCTATTATAATTCTTATAGTTATCCTTTGGGCATTAGGTTTTAATAAGTAACTTGTTTGTTTGAGGGTGGTGCCATGGCTAGATTCCATATGCGATAATATCTGCGAAGGTAAGAGTGACTTCGGTCTAGAAGCATCTCGAGTCATACTTCTGATTGTGTTTGTTACTCTTTGAAGCTTATTTTTTATTTCTTCGTTCTTGTGGTTGCTTGTTATGTTGATTACTTGAATGTGCTAACTTGCCATGACTATTGCTAGGTTATTGATATTGATTTTGAAGGACTTAGTCCGAATTTGGAAGCTTGTTGTTATCATGACATGTTCATTTGTAGGATTTGAATGCTAAGGCGTAGTTCACGGGCCTGATGAATTGATGGTGATAAGACAGGGTTGTCCCGTGGGATTGTCTTGCCTGTGGGAGAACTTGGATGATTTTTGGTAGTAGACATGTAGCTTGCTTCAGCGGGAACTAGCCACATTTGTTATGACGTTCTTGTTATATTGTTGTTAACCTCTTGCTAAATAATATATTTTTATGACTTGATATTATATTTTTTTTTAATGAAGTTAACCTTTTCTGTTTGTTTGTTTGTTGTTTGGGCGCTTAATGCCATAGGTGATAAATATGAAGTATAGGGTAGTCTATGATTTGTTCCATAAGCATTCACCTCTTGCGTGGGAGATTGACCACAACACGCGAAAGGCAATGTGTAAGACCTCGAGTTTTAAAAGGCATAAATATATTTAAATAATATTTTAAATATATTTATTTCCCTTGCTTTACCCTTGCCTTTTGTCTTAAATGTCGTTGAGCGGTTTTGTGTGTTATGCTGACGGCAGTTCGCCATAAGGGTTTTTTACAACCTTGAATACTATATAATTGATAAATTGAAGTTTTTATTATCTTCATGATGATGGGTTTGAGATTCTTTGAATTTTATGTATAATATTGATATACTTTGTTTTTCGATGAAAAACCGACTTCAGGTCGTAAAACGGACCGAAACACATGAAACCTTTTGGTGTGCACTGTGCAAGCAAGCCTTGGGACACATGAGGAGGTGGAGCAAGAAATTATATGGGCCTTGGTCATATTTGATGAGTGGTTTAAGTGAGAAAAATAAAACAATTAAGAGAAAAATTAGGTTTTGATGTTTCCTTAATTAGATCATTAAATAATCATAAGCTCTCTTCATGAGGAGAGAAGAATTCAAAATCCTTTCCTTTTCTCTAAACCTAGCCACCGCTCTCCTCTCTCACTCTCACACTCTCTTGCTTTGTCTTTCTTCTTGCTTGCTTGGAGAGAATTAAGACAATTTAATGCACTTAAAGTTTGAACAGATAGCAACCTGAGAGGGGGGGAGGGGGGGGGGGGGTGAATCAGGTTTACCCGATTTTCGCCTTAACAACTTCTTACTTTCAAGATATATGTAAATGCAAACGATTGCAGCGGAATTAAGCGTTGCTTGAAAGTAAAGATGAAGGATAGAAGAATTCACACACACAGAATTTTATCCTGGTTCACCTTCTATCCACAGAAGGCTACGTCCAGTCCCTCAAGAAAATCCCTTGAGGGTTTTTCCACTATTGATAAAAATCTCTTACAAGTTCTTACACCAAGGACCCTAAGAATTTCTATCAATTTCCTGTGAAAGTATAGCCGTGCTTTGTGCCGTGCTTTGTGCCATGCTTTGTGCCGTGCTATGTGCCGTGCTATGTGCCGAATAAGATTGGGATAACAAGTTTATTCCCAAACAGCTATGTGCTGGGCTATGTGTCGTATTCGGTTGGGATATTAAGTTTATACCCAACCAGCTATGTGCCGCTTTGAGTGTGTTTTTGGTTAATAATATAACTGTGTTGTGCTTGACGTATGATTCTAAATTTTCTTGCATGGCCCTTATGTTTATTTAATTTTGTTTTCTTGCACCCTCTTGATGTAGATGCCTGTCTATTAATGCTATTATTAGAATTACTTAAGCATATTGTCTGTTGTTTGAAGTTGACCCTTGCATTTGTGTGTTGCTTGTGTTCTGGTGATTTGTCGCCAGTCAGACTACCTTTAGCTGGAAGATGCAGATGGATGCCGTTCTAGGAGAAACCATGACATGGAGTTGGGCGCCTAGGGCTGGAAGAATTGTCGCTGGCATTTTATTTATTTTGTAATAACCCTTGTATGCTCACGCTGTTGGTAAGTCACTTTATGCCACATGTATGGCTATTTATGAATCAGGGTATTAAATTATTAGTACTGCATCTCTTCATGGCATACTTTGAAGAAGGAATATGATTTCAGAAAAAAAAATATACTCTCTTTTCCAAGTTTTGAAAATTCCCCTGCATATTTGTTTATGATTTATTTGCTACAGTAACGCCCTGAAAATCGGGGTGTTATATTGTGGTATCAGAGCTCCGGTTGAGAAAACCAGAGCTGTCGGGGAACGGGTTTTTCTATGCTATCTTGCTTGCTGTTTGTGTTTGCAATTAGGATGTTTAGGCTCTGATTGCTAGGGAGTTGGTACCTAAGGTCTGATCAACCTTATGGCTGCTCCAAGCATGATGAGATCCTGAAATATCCGAACTTGTAGACTGCCTTAGGTTTATCCCTTGAGCGGAAAGCCTTCTTTCGTACTTGGTTGTTATCATGAAATAGTTAGTTCTGCACTAACTAATATTTGAGCCTATGTTGTATGAATTATCTTAAGGCATGTTATTTAGCTCATATAAAAGAGCAAGACGCCTTGGAATCTAGTCATTCCTCGTCTGGATGAATGTTGTGTTTTCTAGGAATGAGATGTCTTCACCATCAGGCTCATAAGAGGGAATGCAGACCAGCCTGAACCAGATGACTCGAGCAATGACCAATTTGACTGACGTGGTTGCTCAGCAGACTACTACAGCTGATGCACAAGAATCTGCCTCTGCTCAACGACAGGCAGTATAGGGTGAGCGCCTTGCATGCCAACAAGAAAAGGAAGAGGCTTTTGCTCGAACTCAAGGACTCAACGACTTTCGGCGTCATGATCTGCCAAGATTCTTAGGGGAAGCTAGCCCGGAGGAAGCGGATCTTTGGGTTCAGCAAGTTGAGAAGATCTTCAGAATGTTGAAGCTTTACCAAGGGAACAGGTCAGTGGACGAGTATGCTGCAGAACTGGAGTCTCTTGCCAGATATTTCCGATTCTTCGCTCGGAAGATAGACGAACCCTACCTCTGTTCGAGGTTTATGAGGGGGCTCCGATACGAGATTGAGGAGTTAGTGAGACCCTTAGGGATTTGCCAGTGCCAGCCACTTGTGGAGAAGTGCAGAGAAATTGAAGCCATGAGGAAAGAGCGGAAGAGGAATATCGGATGAGGAAAACCGTCGCAGCTAGGAACTTAAGACCGAGTGAGTTCAGGGAAAGGGAAGAAGCATCAGAAGAGGCCATGTCAGCACCCGCAGAGGACAGGTCACGCCACAGAATCACTCTAGTCGGGAGCTGCACCCGAGAGAGGCCAAGCAGTTCCACCCCCAGAGGAAAAGGGTGGTTTGCTACAAATGCGGAGAGGCAAGACATTATTCCAGGACATGAAAAGGGAAAAAGATGAGGTGTCTTCGTTGCCAGAAGACTGGACACTTTGCCAGGGAATGTCAAACACCCAAGGCAGAACTAAAGTGATCGTCACGAAGGAAACCTGAGCATACTATTAGAGACTGTAAGGTGCCGAGACAGAACCTTCTATGAGTGTGACTCGTTATCAATTTCTTTTAAGTAGGGATCGGTGCATTCACCCATTCAATGAATGGCGATGACTGCTAGAAGCTACGTGACTTTTCCTTTGCCATTTATTTGGCAGTACTTTCTGTTGTGGTTGTTTTGATTGTTAACTGTTGCGTGTTTTTATGCTGATAATTGTGAGAAGAACTTCTTCTCTTGTCTGTTATAAATATGAATATATATATATATATATATATATATATATATATATATATATATATATATATATATATATATATATATATCCCCCTACAACCTCTGAATGAGCTGATTATCTCAGAACCATGTGGAACTGGATAACCTATGTACGATAGAACAGAGTGTCTCTGAATGTGTTTACAGAGAAACTCTTGGGAACCGCTCAAAGAAAGGACTCCGACAATGTTCTTCTACCGGTCAACATTGACGAGAGAAGGGAAATGGAGATGTGAAGCATGCAAGCAACACAAGACCCATCTCAGATGCAACTTACGGAATTACGCCTGCGCCGTCCGCCGAGTACAAGTGATGGACCCATGGAATTAACTCGGAGTGGTCGTGCAAGGGTAAAGTTTTTCGCTTGGGGAAAGCGCCAGCGTTGCTATTAAGGGAGAAGGGCAGGAGGTCCCGACCCTGTATGGATTAACGACAACCGAATGGAACGAAAGTAAGAGACTAATATTCTTACTAAGGACCGATGACTTGGTGAACCAACTTGAGAAGCAGTGTTGTTCCCTAAGATCGACCAAGACCACTACATCATCAGAATCAGGTTGAGGAAGAGGATGTTCCCAAGACCATTTCTGGAACGAGTGTCGTGCGGTGCCTTTGAGTGATCAATGCACTAGCTGTCTTCATGGGATAGTGGACGGGGAAACCCTAGCCATTCTTGGACCAGTTCATGGCAGTATATGTTGACAACATACTGATGCACACCAAGAGTTTTGAAGAACAGGAGAGATAGCTCCGACCAGTACCGTACGTGCTACGGAGAAGAAGCGGTACGTCAGCCCTTCAAGTTCGAGATTCGACTCTAAGAAGTGAAGCCCTTTTTGACATGTGATTTCAAGGGAGGGAATCACAGTCGACCCAACTAAGTGGAATGAGGGTTAGAATGGGAACGACTGAGGACAGCGATTGAGACAAAGGATTGCTTGGATTTTGGATGGTTACCGTCGGTGCTTCACCGAAGGACTCTCGAAGCTAGTAGGACCGCAAATGCGACTCACTAGGAAGGACCAACCTCTTGTAAGGACCAAGAAGGGTGAGTCCAGCTATCGATGAATGAAGAAGCCGTGAATGACTTCGTCAGCACCAGTTTTGCTACAGCAAGGAACGAAGTACGTAGTCAAAGTTGATACGTATACCAAAGGATAGGCCGTGACCTGAAGCAGGATCTCAGAGTGGTGGTGCCTGTTTGGAAACGGTTAAAGACACCAGAACTGAGCTATCCAGAATATCAGTTGGAATTAGCCGCAGCGGAGTTTGCGCTCAAGATATGAAGACGCCGCCTCTATGAGGGTGCTACACTACCTTCGGCTATGACGAGGAATTTGGAATACTCGTTTGAATTGAAGGAGGAAGCTTGAAGTGGCGTAAATGGACAGAGCCTATGAGGGAGTAGGATTTTACCCCGCAGTACCATCTGAGGAAGTTCATCGTGGTTGCCAGGTCTTTGGTCAACCAGCAATGAATGCCTCCCCCTTGACGGTGAGAAAGATGGAATTGTTCAAACAGTTTCAAGGTCTGAAGTTGGATCAGGCTATCATGAACAAGGAAGCACACAGACTGAGTGTGATGGCATACTTTCTTGTCAGAAGGCAAGGACGGAACATGAGGAGCTGGCAGAAATGTTTCAGCCCCTTAACGTCTCCGAGTGGAAACGGGACGGTACATCGATGGCTATGGGTATTCGAGGATTGATCAAGACAGCTCACCTCTACCCGCAAAAAGAATCTTCAATGTACAATGGACGTCAGAAGTATGTTTTCAAGGGATACTTAACTGCACAGAACGTGCCCAGCATCATCTCGGATTTGGATCAATATTCCAATCGCCCCTTGGTATGGGAGCATTCCGACAAGCTTAGAGTTGAAGCCCTTTTTCCGTATCAAGAACCTTGAAGTCATCTTGGTTCGGGGTTTTTCAGCACCCTAGACCAGAGATGCAATCTTTCGGGAGCGTTATGCAGAACGTACCCGTGTAAGTGACAACTCCTGACTGTCCGTGGCACTTTCATTTTCTCATGGAGATCGGTTGAGTGTCCAACCAGCCTGCGGGATTTGGTGCTATCTTTCTGAATGAAATTTCTTTGTACAACGGGGAGTTGTACGTGCACATAGGAATCGTAGAGCCATCGACCACACTGTTTATTTATTTTGGTGTGGAATGTGCCTTACGTGTTAACTTGAATGTTACCTACGTGCTTGTTTGCCTAGTTTTATGCCTAACAGTATTTGAAGACGGGACTACGATTCTTCTGCCACCCTTCGACGGTAAGACGAAGTTGAACAAATATTGGAATCACTAGAGGTCTTGCAAGGAAAGTGCCTTGGATCATCGTAAAAGCTGGAGGGAACAGCTACCTTTGAGGGAGTGTATCAACAGCAACGACTATCATGCAACTCATGGATGGAACCCGGCGAAGCGAAGTGTGGACGCGAGATGTTTCGAGCTACACCGAGGCGGAAGAAACCGGTACTTGGAGTTGAACTTGCTCGGCAAAACCATGGAAGGGTTTCAGTCGAGTAAAGAAAAGATGAGAGCATCTCAAGGAGACGTAAGAGCTACGCCCATAAGAGACATGGAGGGTTAGAGCTGAAGGTGCAAGAAACACACAAGAAAGGGGGGGTTTGAATTGTCTGACTCATTTTCAAAGTTTCTTTCATTAATTTTGAATGTTAATCATTTATTTGCTTTTAACGAGAGTTATTCATGAAGCACATGAATATGTATGCAGTGGAAATATAACATAACTTGAAAACTAAAGCACACATAATCTTTATCCTGGTTCACCCCCATAATCGACAAGGCTACGTCCAGTCCTTGGCTTCACCAAGATTTTCCACTATTTAAACAAATAGTACAAGTATTATCGGGGACTTATCCCAACTTGTATTCGAAGGACTTCTACTATCAAGTATTATCAGGACTTCTCCTTTCAAGTATTATCAGGACTTCTCCTTACAAGTATTATGCAGGACTTCTCCTGGCACCTTTTACAAGGTTTGGTTTTTCTACAAGAATTCTCTTCAAATAAGAGTGGGTAGAAACAATGAGGCTCGGTTTATACAGAGAGAATAGGAATTTGGGTTCTCTGTTTTTGGGTTGTGTGAGTTGGATAAGATGAGAGTAATACTCTATGAATTTCTCACACATGAGCACTTCAACTCAGGTAGAGGTAGGCTTGAAGCGTTCTGAGTTGGAACCAATGGAGTCTTGGTTCTTTGGACAAACTTAGTTGGAATATGAGAGTTTGAGTCTAAGTTGCCAAGTTTCTACGAAAGCAGGATTCTCTATATATATCTTCAGTTGAAGATCTTTGTTCTTCCTTCATAGAAGGAGTGAAAACCTGCCCGTTAGTGCTCCGACTTCTTCTGCTGTGAGTAATGGCTAATTCTGCATTTTTCAGCAGGTCTGAGACACAATATGAGAAGCATTGATTTGCCTGGGTTGACATCGTCTGGCTCCATTTGAGCGAGTAGCCTTGAGTTATGTCTTCTGTATTTAATGCGTGGAGTTCCAGCTGTGGTACTTGTTTTGACCATTATACCCCAGTGCATGCCAGCTAGTGCTCATCAAGTGCTTTGATCAGATATTTGAATTTCGACCGTTGAAAGTGTACGATGCTCAAATATTCTTGCCGTTGATTCCGCAATGTCAGCTTGATTTGAGGAAAAGTAAGAAAGTAGTGGGACCAAGGAATATTGTATTAATTGTGTCCCTTTGTACTTTCTGCCATTGCCAGTACTTTAATTAATGCGCAGACAAGGTCGATGTCTTTTGATCCAATAAGCAATTATTTCGGATGAAGTGAATAATTTCTTTAATGCTTCTGTTGAGCTAATATCCTCGTAAAGAACATTTCTTGATGTTTGCACCTTTGCCGCATTCCGATGTTTGAGCAGACGGATTCTCCCTTAGGATTTTGGCAGACGCAGTCTCTACAGAATATTTGGAATTTCGTTATGAATGACCATTATCGGCAGACAATTTTTCTTCATTCAGTCCTTCTTAAGGATGAGAATCTTCTTGGCTTATAGAAGACTGAATCTTCCCTTTTCTTTTATTTCCACTGAAGTTCTCTTTCTAAGAAAGTTGATCCACAACTTCTTTATGTGATGCAAGAGAAGCTTCGAAGCTGGAGGTGTTTCTTCATGAGTTGTCATACTTTTTCAGTTTTTAGATGAAACAATCTTCCATTGATCACTGTTGGGTTAGGCAGCGGACTATTTCAGCTTCATGAAGTGAACTTTGACTTGAGAGTGCATAGCTTGATAGAGTGTCCTTGAGAAAGGATGTTTGCTATTTGAAGTCACTGCTTTATCTCTCGTGAGTCGTCAGACTGTCTCTACATGAATTATTAGAGTATTAACATGCATTAGAAATCAAGTATAGCTTACTCAAAAAGAAGCATGATAAACTTGAAAAAGAACAACATGCTTCAAAAGAAGTCTCAATCATGCTAACAAAGAAAAATCAAGTCCTGATGGAACTTAATACAAATAAAGAAGTCAGATTTTTAAAACAAAGAGTAAATAGCTTGATTAAGGATCTATCCACTTTCACACAAGGGTATGATAATTTAATTAAACTAAGTGGAAACAACAGGTCAGCAAATGATCGTAGGGGTCTAGGATTTGAAGAAGAAATTGGGATATTACTGCAACAAAACACACTTCTTCTGTTGTTCCATATCTCTACCAATCCGATATAAAACCTGCATCATCTCTATCTGAGCCAAGTAAACCTAAGACATTTGTTGTCAAGGGTAAGGAGAAACAAACTCCTCATAAAATAGTACACGGGAGGAAAAGTCCACCCAAAATTATGACTAACAAGAAAGGACCCATGAAAGTTTGGGTACCTAAATCAATGATTGTACCACTTGTAGATGTGCTTAACAGCTGAAAGCCAAAGAGAGCTATGGTACTTTGACAGTGGATGCTCACGACACATGACGGGAAAAAGGTTTTTATTCCCAAAGATTTGTGCGAAACAAAACGGAGGAACAGTTACCTTTGGAGGTAACCAGAAGGGGTTCATCGTTGGTGAAGGTGACGTCGGTAAGGCTCCTCTTCCGGTAATACGGAAGGTTTTATTAGTTGAAGGATTAAAACACAATCTTCTTAGCATGAGTCAACAAAGTGAAGTGTAAAGTTACAAATGATGATGGCAAAATTATCTTTGAAGCATAAAGACAAGGGGATCTATATATGACCTCCTTGGAAAACCTTGCAAGACAAAAGGTAACATGTCTAGTGTCAGCAGAGGATGATAAATGGATATGGCACAGGAAGCTAGGGCATGCTTCCTTAAAGACCATTGCTAAGATGATCAAGCACGATCTAGTAAGTGGTCTGTCAAATCTATCTTTCAAATCTGATGACACATTCTCAGCATGTTTTCAAGGAAAGCAATTAAAAAGTTCTTTTCACTCAAAGAACGTTGTGAGTACTAAGAGACCTCTGGAGATGTTACACATGGACTTGTTCGGACCTACTAGACCGACTAGTTGTTCTGGAAAAATATTTTGCCTTGTCATCGTCGATGACTACACAAGATTTACATGGGTGCAATTTCTTGGAACCAAGTATGAAACATTCAAGTCATTTCTAATCATTGCAAAAAGAATTCAGAATGAAAAAGGTTACTGTATTACCAGTATACAAAGTGATTGAGGAGGAGAGTTCATAAATGAAGAATTCAAATGCTATTGTGAGGAAAACGGAATCCTCCATCAAGTATCCGCTCCGAGAACTCCTCAGCAAAACGGAGTAGCTGAAAGAACGAACAGGTCACTTCAAGAAATGGCCATAACTATGCTCAGTGAAACTTCTCTACCCAAATACTTATGGGCTGAAGCAATTCACATTGCATGTCATATTCAAAATAGAATCTACATGCGTCCTATTTTGAAGAAGACTGCATATGAGCTATGGAAGGGAAGAAAACCAAGTATTACCTACTTCCATCCATTCGGATGTCCATGCTTCCTGCTCAACACAAAGGACGATCTCGGGAAGTTCGATGCAAAGTCGGACAAAGGAATATTCTTAGTATATTCGCCCAACTCGAAAGCCTTTCGGGTATACAACTCTAGAACAATGGCTGTTAAAGAATCTATTAATGTCAAGTTTGATGATAAGCACACAAGTGGAAGTCAAAAAAAATTGGAAGACGAATTCGATGATCTAGAAATAAATGGAGAGCCTTCCTCAACTCCAGTTAAGCCATCAACATCTGACAAAGTTACTAATTCAAGTATCTCACCCTCCATTCAACCAGACATTGACAGTATAACTCCGTCTGGTGGTGTCTCCACTGATCAAATCATGACTTCCAGTGGCATCTCTTTACCCAGAGATTGGAGGTTCAAGCCAGATCATCCACCTACACAAATAATTGGCAGCATACATGAAAAGGTAAGAACTAGATCTACGTTTAATGATCATGCTAACTGTGCGCTCTTGTCTGAAATAGAACCAAAGAACATATGTGAAGCCTTAAAATATGAAGGTTGGATCCTAGCAATACAAGAAGAACTAAATCAATTCAAAAGAAGCAAGGTATGGGATTTGGTGCCTAGACCTAAAGAAAAATCCATCATTGGCACTAGATGGGTATTCAGAAACAAGATGGATGAAAGTGGGAAAGTCACAAGAAATAAAGCCAGATTAGTTTCACATGGATATAATCATTAAGAAGGTATAGACTACATAGAGACCTTCGCCCCTGTTGCAAGAATCGAAGCCATTCGCATTCTACTGGCATTTGCATGTCAGCATTCCATAAAGCTGTATCAAATGGATGTGAAGAGTGCATTTCTAAATGGCTATATTGAGGAAGAAGTGTATGTAAAACAGCCTCCAAGCTTCGAAGATCCAGCTCTGCCAGACCATGTCTTCAAATTACGAAAGGCACTGTACGAACTGAAGCAGGCCCCACGAGCTTGGTATGATCGCTTGAGCTCATTTCTGATGAGCAACGGGTTTTCATGGGGTAATGATAGCCAAATTCGCAAGTGCACGGATGGTTATCGCGTAATATAAAAGATTGCCGATCCCACAGGGATAGGTGTATAGTTACTAAATTGTTTAGAGCTTAAGCAGAAAAATAAAAAGATATATTTTGCATTTGGTTTGATTAAGACAAAACTAGAAAAAGCAATAAAATATAAAGAAGAAAAGATGATGAGATTTAAGCACATGGGTTGAATTACATAGTCTATAAAATATGCTAGCAAATTCCTACTTAATTCCTGAATTCTAAAACCAAGTTCATGATGCTATAGCCTAGTATTTCTACAAGTTAATTCCTTATAAGTGTAGAACTTTCTTCCTAATTACTAAATTCAATTCCTTGCAATTTAGTTAACCAGAAAAGAAGATGAAGATGGAGTTCAAGCCAACATAAAGCTACGTCTATCCTAAGTCCTTAGTGATATATATTTATAGCCATTTTTAAATCCTATTTCCCTTAATACTTATCAATGGCCATTGTTATAAGTAATAAGCAAGAGATCTTGTGTGCACCAAGATGAATGAAGAACAAGGAAATAAAACATAAACTGGAAATATTATTCAGAAATGTAGAAATAAACTAAGACATAAAATATAAACTACAACAACCCAAGATACTTAAAATAATTAGCCAAGCATGGCTAAAAGAAACATTGGATTACCCTAGATAGGAGCTCAAGTTTGGCTTCCCACAATTCCTAGGAACAATGCTCTTAAGGAGGAAAGAAGAATACTTGTTGTATTATGAATAGGTGTGTCTTACAAGTGAAGAAAAGACCCCTATTTGTAGTAAAAATCTGCCTTCCAGCGCTTGAGCGCTGGGATCCCCAACGCTTGGGCGTTGGGTGCAATTAAAATCGCACTATCAGACCGAGGCCCAGCGCTGGAGCGCTGGCTTCCAACGCTGGAGCGCTGGGTGCAACTTCTGACTCACATTCAAGCTTTTCTCTCGTTCATGGTAGTGGGTTTTCAATGCCTTCAATGGCCTCCACTCAGCCTCTATTAAGTTCTGAAACCACCTCACCACTACCGTCAATCCTTCAACCTTATTTTCCATGTGCTTAAATCAAAGAGTGTTGCTTCAAATTCTTGATTTCCACTTTAAGTCCTCTCTTTGCTAGCACTTCAATTATGACCCTTAAGTCTTTGAGACTTCACTTTTCATCCTCCACTCTTGAACTTTTACACTTTAATCCTTCCTTTCCTGAAACTTTACAATTCGGTCCCTGGACAAAAATGATAAATATACCAGCTTTCCAAAAATATAAAAATAACTATAAAAATTCCTAAAAATATAAAATAAAGTTAGAAAAAGAATTAAAAGCTAATCTATATGCAAAATGCAAAATAAATAGAAAATCTATATAAAAATAATAGAAATCCTATATGAGACTCAAAAATAATAAAATAAAAAGACTGAAAAGACCCTAAAAATATCTGTAACACCCGGAATTTTCCCAGTAATTAAATAATTATTTAATTATTCCAAGGTACTGTTTGGATCCGCTCGGCGGCATCGACAAGCGATATCGTCGGCCGAAGTATCGATGAAGTATTCCTTGCGACACTTGGTAGGAAACCAAGCTAGACCTAACTTTGAGTTCGGACAAGAATTAGACGTTCTCACTATCACCACGACGGTCAGTGTAAAATTTCGTGAAGAATGACTGTAGTATTGATATGGTTTCCTCCCAGAGCCCGTGAAGGATTTTTCGTGCTAACGGTACTTTTAGCCAAAACTTCAGCAGGCGAAAAGGACGACTTCGGGACCCCGGATCGAGAATCTAAAAAGCTCCAAACGATTTCGTTTGGCGTTTTGAGACCAATTTTGTGCAGAAGATTTTTGTGAATAGTAACTCGGGGAATAGTGTTTTCAGGCAGCGTGGCGCAGACTTCGAGAAAGATCGACCCGGCCCCGAATTGTGCGGGCCCGGTACCCTGAAACCAATAAATGACCCCGGGGCAGATACTCTCAGTGACAATGAGGTACTCACTAATGACCAGAGCCAGATGATGACCGGTGACTTAACGCACTGACGTGCTGACGCATTGACACACTGACGCGTCATGGATTAGGAATATAATAATAAAATATTCTAGATATTTTCCTAATCTTCTTTAATCCTAGTTTGGTCCTTGCCTTTTCAAAGTTTATGGTTTAGTCCTTGCCCTTTGAGAGTTTACACTTTGGTCCTCAAATAGTAAAAAGAGATTTTTACTTTAACCTTTTACCCTTCACACTTTGGTCCCTACGGTGAATTTAGAATTGAAATTGGACCCCCAAGCCCACCAAAACCGTGGCTACACCCTTTTAATGAGGGTTCCATGTAGTTTTTTCACTTAAACCTTCATTAAGTGAATTTTAGAGAGATTTAAGAGAGTGAAAGTGAGAGCTCTTCATCTTCTTCCTCCGTAAACCTCCATGGCCGAATCCTTGCTCCTCCATGGCAGCCCCTCCCCTTCATCTTCTTCACTTGATTCTTTGAGGTTTACGGGACTTCGGACCGGCCAGGACGATCGGAGATTACGTAATTACCCTGATCGAACGGTTTTTCGGTAAGGGCACTCCGTTACATTAGCTATTAAGCATATGTATATGTTTATACTATTATGCTGTATGTCAGTTGATGGCGTTCTAAGAACGACCCGACTTATATTGCTTGAATTTGATTGAAGTCTCTGAAGGCATCTGATATGTTGGATTAGGATTGTTTGATGTTTGCTTGTATGTGCGTCTTGAATTGATTGAAGTTATTGTCTTACTTTTAATTGTAAGCATGCTCTCTTTTCCGCACATGTTGATTGAACTACCGTCTCCCTTGCTCTTGCTTGTTGCAATATTGATATGCCTTATCAGCAATTTTCATTGTGTGCGCTAGCCGGGGAATTAGTATAAGCTACCATGGGAATGGGGTTCCTTTCAAAATAAGTATGTAGACTTTGTTTTGAAAAGTAAAGTCTTAATAGTTTCGAAAAGAATAAGAGAAACCTTCTTTTAGAAGCTTAATGAACGTTTTGGGACATGCTTTCAAGAAAACCTGCAGTAAAACCGCGAGCTTTCGGAACGAATCTGTCCTACCTTTCTTGAACGAAAATTCAAAATGTACTAAAGGAATTCATCAACCCTTTTATGAACTTAAGGACGATTCCACTTCTTTTCTACAAGTTTTATCTTGCATTGGAAATTAAGTCACTTCTTGGAAAAAGAACTATATGGACTTCCTCACGAGGAATCATAAGACATGTTTTCTGGAAGCCGCAAAGACCTTTACGTAAATTATTTCAAGAGATGTTTTCTCAAGAAATTTGGGTAGCTTATTCGGTAATGCCTCGTTGGTCGTAGCGGGCATCTTTACGCTTTGGCAGCTACCCACGAGAGATCACTGGACCAGGTGGGTTCGGGCGATCACAGTCCCTCGAAGTAGACGGGCTCTCTGAATGGATGACGCCGCCTTCGAAAAAGGGACTCGCTCATGTTATTATTGTTTCCTACTCATGAATTTTGTATGCAGGGATGTTCCTCAAGACGACGCTGTCGTCATCCCCCAGCTGTTTGGAATAGCAAGGCTATCCGTCCAGCATACTGTGGGGAAGCTATGTGTTGTGCTATGTGCCGTGCTATGTGTCGTGCTATGTGTCGTGCTTTGTGCCGTGCTATGTGCCGTGCTTCGTGTCGTGCTATGTGCCGTGCTTTGTGCCGTGCTTTGTGCCATGCTATGTGCCGTGCTTTATGCCGTCCTATATGCCGTGCTATGTGCCGTGCTTTGTGCCGTGCTATGTGCTGTGCTATGTGCCGAATAAGATTGGGATAACAAGTTTATTCCCAATCAGCTATGTGCCGACTCTTTGCAGCAACCCAAATGTTCGGGCCATATTACACCTCAACTGCATCATAATTATCCTGGATGATTGTAATATGATTACTATGTGTGTTCTGCGCTGCTTATTGAGTGGATTTTTGGTTGATAATCTAACTGTGTTGTGATTGACGTTTAATGGTAAATTTTCCTGCATGGATGATACCCAAATCGCAAGTGCACGATTTAATATCGCGTAATAAAAAGATCGAACCCAAGGGATAGGTGTTCTTATTATTATAATATCTAGTACTTGTGCAGAAAAATAAAAAGATATGTTTGATGTTGGTTTTTAGAACAAGCATAAACAATAGCATAAAAAGATAAGAAATAGAGATGATGAGAATTTAAGTTCTTGGGTTGAATAACATAGAATATAAAATATGCTAGCAAGTTCCTACTTAATTTCTGAATTATAAATCCAAGTTCAAGGTGCTATAGCCTATTATATCTACAAGTTAATCTCTTACACATTGTAGAACTTTCTTTTTAATTACTAAACCCAATTTCTTGCAATCTAGTTAACTAAAGAAGAAGATGAAGATAGAGTTCCGGCTAACACAAAGCTACGTCTTTCCTAATCTCTTAGCGAAATATACTTATAGCCTTTTTTAATCCTAGGTCCCTTAATACTTACCAATTCTCATTCGTATAAGTAATAAGCAAGAACACTTGTGATCATCAAGACAAAATTAAGAATAAGGAATTAAAACAAGAACTGGAAATAAATTCAGAAAGGTAGAAACAAAACTAAAACATAAATTTATAAACTAATACAACCCAAGAAGCTTAAAAAGAATTAGCCAAGCATGGCTAAAAGAGTCATCGAATTACCCTGGATAGGAGCTCAAGTATGGCTTCCCACAATTCCTAGGAACAATGATCTTTAAGGAGGAAAGAAGAACACTTGTTGTATTCTGAATAGGTGTGTCTTACAAGTGAAGAAAAGCTCACTATTTATAGCAAAAACCTGACCTCCAGCGCTTGGGCGCTGGCATTCCCAACGCTTGGGCGCTGGGAAGCATTAAAATCCAACGTGCAGAAATAGGCCCAGCGCTTGAGCACTGGCTTCCAACGCTGCAGCGCTGGGTGCAACCTCTGACTCACATCCTAGTCAGAGGTCCAGCGCTTGAGCGTTGGGTCTTCCAACGCTGCAGCGCTGGGACGAACATTGGCAGCTTTTTCTTGGATTCCTTTCTTCTTCAATGGTGGAATTGATTGGTTTAATTAGGCTCATTCAGCCCCTAATAAGTTCTGAAACTCCTTCCTTCCACCATTAATCCTTCAAACCTTATTTTACATGTGCTCAAATCAAAGAGGGTTGCTTCACATTCTTTAATTCACTTCAAGTCCTCTCTTTGTTAGAACTTCAATTCTGGCCCTTTGACTCCTTCAAACTTCACTTTTCATCCTCCACTCTTGAACTTTTACACTTTGATCCTTGATTTCCTGAAACTTTACAAATCGGTCCCTGGACAAAAATGATAACTATACCAGCTTTTCCTAAAAATATAAAATAGCTATAAAAATTCCTAAAAATATAAAATAAAGTTAGAAAAACAAATAAAAGCTAATCTATATGCAGAATGCAAAATAAATATAAAATCTATGTAAAAATACTAAAAATCCTATATGTGACTCAAAAATAATAAAATAAAAAGACTAAAAACAACCTAAAAACATCATATATTATCCTGTCATCACACCACTATACCCAACGATAGCTTGTCCTCAAGCGATAAAACTTAAAGAGAAACTCGTCCCTGAGTTTAGAAAAAGTTTAGCGGATTAGAAAGACCTGCATGTTTAAAGATATATTATCAAGAAAGTTAGGCTTGGCTTTTCAACATGTTAGAGTTCATCAAATTAAGCTCACAAAATAATATTCTCCATGAAAAACAAGAAAGCTCAATAATCCTGCCTATCATTCAAATCAAAACTGAAATAGTGCAACCAAGTAATTTTGAAGAGATCTTTGAAGGTTGTAACTTGGCCAAAGGGTTGAACAATTCAAGGTATGGATTTCAAGAAATTGGCAACTCTAATGGCTTGACTCAGAATCTGTTGTTAAGTGATTTTTCCAACTAAGAGCTTCAACAATTCAACACAAGGGTCCTCTCAATTTTTCTTTTTCTTTTTCTCTTTTTTTTTTGAACAAAGTAGTGGAATGTATGGGATGAATGACTTGAATTTTACTCCCCTCATACTCTTTCTCACCCCACTACCTCATTATTTTTTCTAAGGCACATACCTCAATCTTTTTCTTCTTTTTCTAGAGAGAAACCCACAACAAAAGCTCTAACAATTTCAGCACATGAATCACAATGACAACTTAAAAATATCACACAAAGAAGGCTTCAAAGAATGACTCTTTCAAGGCTCAAAAGGGGCTACTAGTGGATATAATATTTCAAGCAAAAATCTGAGTTTTCAAAAAATGCCTATAATCTCTTCTCAACTTACAAAGTAAACAAAATCCCAATCAACATGCAACACAAGGCAAAAAAATTTCACAATCAAGAATTCAGAGTCCTCAGCTCTCAGAAAAAAATAAGGTAAGTAGTACCCTTTTAGAACTCAGAAAAACTTTGCCAACAACCAAAACAATCAAGATATCCAAAATCAATTCTAACAGCATGCAATCCTAACCGCTTCAAAACATAGAACCTTTTCAAAAGCATTTTAATCAGATAAAGCACTCACAGCAATAGCAACATTCAGACTGGATAATATACTCAAGACTCATGCAAAAATTAAACAGAAACACTAAACTAAAAAATAAAGCTAAAAATTTATGAAAAGAAAAACAAAACTAAAAAGTTGGCACAATCACAAATTTCCCACAAAAGTCCAAGGGAACCTCAATGCAGAAATCAATTTTGAACACTTAAGTTCAAGAGGGCTTTTTCTCCTTCCTGCAAAATTGAACAAACAAAAGTCTCACAAGTAGAAACTTGCTTGACTTGTTAGTTCCACAAATAGCACAATTAAGAACATGGGTTGAAAAATTGTGTCCACCTAAAAAACAAGAATTCTTGAGTTCCCAAAAATTAAAACCAGTTTAGAACCAAGGGAAAACTCAAAGAATCTAAAACTTTCAGAAAATGGTGAACACAAAAATTTATTAAAACAGCAAAACAGCAAAAAGAAAAACAAACAGAGAATCTGCCCGAGCTCCAGCGCTTGAGCGTTGGGATTTCCAACGCTTGGGCGCTGGAATTAAATCAAATACTGGGCATCAGAGGTCCCAGCGCCTGAGCGCTGGGTTCCAACGCTCTGGCTTTGGAATTACCGTAAATATAAACGAGATTCCAGGGGCCTAGCGCATGAGCGCTGGCCCCCAACGCCTAGGCGTTGGTAATTACTGGAATCAGAGGTGGTTTGGCAGGGGCCTAGCGCATGAGCGCTGGCCTCCAGCGCCTAAGCGCTAGCCCTCCCTGCATCAAGAACATAGAATTTTTTTCTTTATTTATTTACAAGAGTGATGCAGAAAATTAAAAGACAGAATTATAAACTATCCTAAGTTGGGTTGTCTCCCAACGAGCTCATTGTTAAGGTCCGAGATAGACCCTTCCCTTTAATCAATTAGGGGAATCAAGAAAAATAGACATCACTTGTGCCTCAACATCTCCCCCTAGGTACGGTTTCAATCTTTGCGCATTGACAACAAATGTTTCACCTTTATCTTCTAATTCAACCGCACCATGGGGAAAGACTTTGGTGATCATATATGGTCCTGTCCATCTTGACTTCAACTTTCCAGGAAACAATCTCAGCCTTGAGTTATACAATAACACAAGCTGTCCTGGACTAAACTCTTTTGGCACAATCTTCTTATCATGCCACCTTTTTGTTCTTTCCTTGTAGATCCTAGCATTGTGATATGCTTGGAGTCTAAATTCATCCAGCTCATGTACCTGTACCTGTCTTTTATCCCCAGCTTCTTTGGGATCCATGTTTAATTGTTTCAAAGCCCAAAAGGCTTTATGCTCTAGTTCCACAGGTAAGTGACAAGTCTTACCATAAACCAACTGGTAAGGAGAGGTTCCAATACGAGTTTTAAACGCAGTTCGGTAAGCCTGATAATGAAATTGCAAGTGTACAATTTACTATCGCGTAATAAAAATGTTCGAACCCAAAGGATAGGTGTTCTTGTTAATATTAAGTTTAGTACTTAAACAGAAAAAATAAAAAGATGTATATTTGTTGTTGGTTTGAGAACTTGAAAGAAACAATAGCATAAAATAATAGAATAAAGAGATGATGAACATTAAGCTCTTGGGTTGGTTTACATAGTCTATAAAAACATGCTAGAAATTTCCTACTAAATTCCTGAATTATAAAACCATTATCATGATGCTATAGCCTAGTGTAACTACAAGTTAATTCCTTAAGCATTGTAGATCTTTCTTTTTAATTACTAAACCCAATTCCTTGGCACCTAGTTAACTAAAGAAGAAGATGAAGAAGATGTTCAGGCCAACATAAAGTTACGTCCTTCCTAATTCCTTAGCGAAGTATACTTATAACCTTTTTTATTACCTAGTTCCCTTACTACTCACCAAATGGCCTTATGTAATAAGTAATAAGCAAAACCTCTTGGGATCCACAAGATAGAAATAAAGCATAAGGTAATAAAACATGAATGGAAATAAAATTCAGAAATGTAGAAAAAGACTAGAACATGTATTATAAACTAAAACAACCCAAAAACTTAAAGAAGAATTAGCCAAGCATGGCTAAAAGAATCATTGAATTACCCTGGATAGGAGCTCAAGTATGGCTTCCCACAAGTCCTAGGAACAATGATCTTTGAGGGAGAAAGAGAGAATACTTGTTGTATTCTATGAAGGTGTGTCTTACAAGTGAAGAAAAGGGCCCTATTTATAGTAAAATTCCAGCCTTCAGCGCTTGAGCGCTGGAATTCCCAACGCATGGGCGCTAGGATGCATTAAAAATCCACTTTCTGTCCGAGGCCCAGCGCTTGAGCGCTGGCTTTCCAACGCTTGGGCGCTGGGTCACCATCTGACTCATCATCCAGTCAGAACCCCAGCGCTGGAGCGCTGGGATCCCAACGCTTGAGCGCTGGGACGCTGCTTCTTCATCTTCAAGCTTTTCCTTCCTTCTTCATTCATGGTAGTGGGTTTTGATGGCCATAAAAAGCCACTAACCAGCCTTGTTCAATTCTGAAACCCTTCCTCCACTAACATCAATTCTTTAAACATTTTTTCCATGTGCTAAATTAGAGAGTGATTCTTCATATTCTTCTTTTTCACTTTGGTCCTCCCTTGGTTAGCACTTCAATTCAAGCCCTCATATTCTCTCAATCTCCACTTTAAGTCCTCCATTCTTGAACTTTTACAATTTGGTCCCTGACTTCCTGAAACTTTACACATTGGTCCCTGGACAAAAATGATAACTAAACCAGCTTTTTCTAAAAATACAAAATAACTAGAAAAATTCCTAAAAATATAAAATAAAACTAGAAAATCAAATACAATCTAATCTACATGGAAAATGCAAAATAAATATAAAATCTACATAAAAACAATAAAAAAACCTACATGAGACTCAAAAATAATAAAATAAAAAGACTAAAAATAGCCTAAAAACATCATATAAAATCCACTCATCACACCACTATACCCAACGACAGCTTGTCCTCAAGCGACAAAACTTAAAGAAAAACTCGTCCCTGGGTTTTGAGAAAGTTTTATCTGATTACAACTTGAAGCACAGAAACCTTTCAAAGAAAGCTTAGCAGAAAAAGAAGACATGCATGTTTTATAGACAAAGAATCAAGAAAGTTAGGCTTGGCTTCTAACATATTTGAGTTCATCAATTAAGCTCACCAAAAATAATATTCTCCATGAAAACAAGAAAGCTCAATAATCCTGCCTATAATTCAAATCAAAACTGAAGTAAAGCAACTAAGTGATGTTGAAGAGATTTTTGAAGGTTGTAACTTGGCCAAAGGGTTGAACAATTCAAGGTGTGGATTTCAAGAAATTGGCAACTCTAGTGGCTGACTCAGAAACTTGTTGTTAAGTGACTTTTTTCTTTGATTAAGAGCTTCACAATTCACACAAGGGTCCTCTCAATTTTTCTCTTCTCTTTTTTTTTTTTTGAACAAAGTAGTGGAATGTATGGGATGAATGACTTGAATTTTACTCCCCTCATACTCTTTCTCACCCCACTACTTCATTATTTTTCTAAGGCACATACCTTATTTTTTCAATTTTTTCTTCATTTTTTTAGAGAGAAACCCAACAAACATAGCTCTAACAAATTAAGCACATGCATCACTATAACAACTTTAAGAATTATCACACAAAGTAGGCTTCAAAAAATGACTCTTTTAAGGCTCAAAAGGGCTACTAGTGGATATAACATTTCAAGCAAAAATCAGAGTTTTCAAAAATGCCTATAATCTCTTCTCAACTCACAAAGTATACAAAACTCCAATCAACATGCAACACAAGGCAGAAAAATCTCACAATCATGCATCAGAGTCCTCAGCTCTCAGAAAAGATAGGGTAAGTGGTACCCTTTTTAGAACTCAGAAAAAGACTTTGCCAACAACCAAAACAATCAAGAATTCAAAAATCCTTTCTACAGCATGCAATCCTAACTGCTTCAAAACATATAACCTTTTTCACAAAGCAGTTCAATCAGATAAAGCATTTCACAAAGCTATAGCAACATTCAGAATGGATAATATACTTAAGACTCATGCAAAAAGAAAATAGCAAAACTAAACTAAAAATAAAACTAAAAACTATAAAAAGAAAAACTAAAAACTAACAAGCTGGTATAGTAACAAATTTTCCACAAAGGTCCAAGGGAACCTCAATGTAAAAATCAATGTGAACATTCAAGTTCAAGAGGGTTCTTCCTCCTTTTGGTACCTATCCTGTAACATTGAACAAACAAAAGTCTCACAAGTAGAAACTTGCTTGACTTGTTAGTTCCAAAATCAGCACAAAAGCTTATGGGTTGAAAAATTTGTGTCCACCTTAAAAACAAGAATTCTTTGAGTTCCCAAAAATTAAAACCAGTTCAGAACCAAGGGAAAACTCATAGAACCCTAAAAATTTCAAAAAATGGTGAACACAAAATTTATTAAAAACTAAAAAAAACAGCAAACAAAAGTAAAAACAGCAAACTGCCCGAGCTCCAGCGCTTGAGCGTTGGGGATACCAACGCTTGGGCGCTGGAATTAAAATAAAAACTGGGCATCAGAGGTCCCAGCGCCTAAGCGCTGGGTTCCAACGCTGTGGCGCTGGAAATTAAAAAAATAAAAAGCTGGGATTCCAGGGGCCTAGCGCATGAGCGCTAGCCCTCCTGCGCCTAAGCGCTGGGATCAACTGGAATCAGAGGTTATGAAGCAGGGGCCTAACGCATGAGCGTTGGCCTCCAGCGCTCGAGCGCTGGCCTCGCCTGCAGCTGAAACATAAAATTTCTTTTCTTTTATTTATGTACAAGAGTTGTGCAAAAATTAAAAAAAATAGAAACATAAACTATCCTAAGTTGGGTTGTCTCCCAACCAGCTCAATGTTAAGGTCCGAGATAGACCCTTCCCCTTAATCAATTGGGGGTACTTTTTCTTTTCTTGTTACAAACATCATCTTTGAACTCATCCTCACTTTCAGACTCATAGTGCTTACAAGTACGGAATACAGAAAACTTCACTTTTTCATCCCCTACCTTCAAAGATAGGAGGCCTTCTGCTACATTAATCTTGGCGTTTCCCGTAGCAAGGAATGGCCGCCCAAGAATTAATGGTACCTTGGAGTCTTCTTCCATGTCAAGTATCACAAAATCAACCGGGAAGAAAAACTTGTCAACCCTTACCAAAACATCTTCAGCCACCCCATAGGGGTACTTAATTGACCTGTCCGCCAATTGTAAACACATCAAAGTAGGAGTGGCCTCTCCCATGTCCAATTTCCTAAACATGGAGAGTGGCATGAGGTTTATAGAAGCTCCTAAATCACAAAGAGCTGTTGCATTAGGTAGTCCCTCAATTTCCACAGGCAAAGTGAAGCTCCCCGGATCCTTCAATTTTTGGGGCAACTTCCTCAAAACCATAGCTGAACACTCCTCAGTTAACATCACAGTTTCATCCATCTCACTTAATTTCCTCCTTCTAAATAAAATGTCCTTCATAAACTTAGCATAAATTGGCATTTGTTCCAAAGATTCAGAAAATGGAATGTTAATTTGAAGCCTTTTAAAAATCTCAAGAAATTTCGAGAATTGTTTTTCCAAATTCTTTTTGAAAGCTTTAGGAAAAGGAACTTTGCCAATTTTCTTAGAAGGAGGAAATACATTTTCAGCAATTTTTTCAACAACAATAGGCACATTCCTTTCTTCTTCTTTTTCTTCACCACTTACCTCTTGTTCAATTTCCACTACCCTTTCGGGCATAATCTTACCACTCCTAAGAGTGATGGCAGAAACATTCTCAACATTTTCCTTTGGATTAACAAGAGTATCAGACGGAAAAGTACCTGGAATCCTTTCTGAGATGGTCTTGGCCAACTGGCCTACCTGGACCTCCAAATTTCTAATGGAGGCTTCATGATTCTTAGCACTTGTCCGGGTCTCATTCATAAATTGCACAGTTTGTTGGCCTATTTCACCAACAATTTCTTCCAAACTTTTCCTTCCCTGGTTTGGATTCAAAGGCATTGGTGGCCTCTGATTTTGGAATGGCCTCTGAAATTGCTGTCTGGCTTCTCCTTGACCACCCCCTTGATCTCTCCAAGAAAAATTGGGGTGGTTTCTCCAGCTTGGGTTATAAGTGTTGCCATAGGAATTTTGAAAATTCCCCATAGCTTTTACCTCAGCTTCTAATTCAGCCTCCTCCGGGCTCAGTTGAACCCCCTCCATTCTTTTGACCATTGCATCAACTTTCCTGGATAAAAGTTTATTTGAAGCAACAATGGACTCAAAAGAATCAACCTCATAAATACCTTTCCTGATTGCCCGGTCCTGGTTTGAATGAGCAGCTCTTGCAGCAAGTTTGTTGATAAGATCAAGAGCTCCTTGTGGTGGCAAAGCATCGAATGCCCCACTTGCTGCAGTATCCAATTTGTCCCTGGTATAATCATTCAAAGGAGCATAAAATTTCTCTACCTGATCTGCGATAGAGATGTTATGACCTGGGCACCTTCTGAGAAGTCCCTTGAACCTCTCCCATGTCTCATACAAGTTTTCAGCATCTTGCTGAATGAAGGAGTTGATTTCCTGTTTCAACTTCCTTATGCGGTTGTAAGGGAAAAATTTGGCCGTGAATTTTTCAGCCAAATCATCCCATGAAGTAATGCTTCTGAGTGGTTGAGAAGAAAGCCACTCCTCTGCCACATCTCTTAAGGAAAATGGAAACAACATTAGTCTTACCGTATCCAAGTGAGCATCATTTCTCCTTAAGGTGGAGCATTGCCTAGTGAACCGCTCCAGATGTGTATGGCAGTCTTCATTTACACTTCCACCAAATTGGTTTTGACTTACCAATGAGATGAAGTGTGGAGGGATCTGGAAATTTGGCAAAGCATCCTCCGGAACCACAATACTCCCTTCAAAATTGTAATCTACCTGGGGAGCTGTGATATCACGAAGAGAGCGATTAGCATTTTGCTCTTCCTCCTCCTCTCTCAGCCTTTGAAGTCTAGCTTGGACTTCATCTTCCACCCTTGCATTGTATTCAGCAAGGAGGCGCTCCTCCATTTGTGCTTGTGTTTCAGCCATGGCCCTTGCTAATCTCCTTTGCTCCGCTAATCTGCGATGCAAAGTTCTTTCAATTTCAGGGTCCAAATCAAAATGTCCTACCATGCAAACAAGCCAAAGAAGTTAATAGCACCTATTCAATACAATTTTTTTTTATATATATTTTTTTTTACTGAATTTTTTATATAAACAAAAAGTACTAAATAAAATAAAAACAAGAACTTGAAAGAACCTATCCCCGGCAACGACGCCAAAAACTTGATAATGAAATTGCAAGTGTACAATTTACTATCGCGTAATAAAAATGTTCGAACCCAAAGGATAGGTGTTCTTGTTAATATTAAGTTTAGTACTTAAACAGAAAAAATAAAAAGATGTATATTTGTTGTTGGTTTGAGAACTTGAAAGAAACAATAGCATAAAATAATAGAATAAAGAGATGATGAACATTAAGCTCTTGGGTTGGTTTACATAGTCTATAAAAACATGCTAGAAATTTCCTACTAAATTCCTGAATTATAAAACCATTATCATGATGCTATAGCCTAGTGTAACTACAAGTTAATTCCTTAAGCATTGTAGATCTTTCTTTTTAATTACTAAACCCAATTCCTTGGCACCTAGTTAACTAAAGAAGAAGATGAAGAAGATGTTCAGGCCAACATAAAGTTACGTCCTTCCTAATTCCTTAGCGAAGTATACTTATAACCTTTTTTATTACCTAGTTCCCTTACTACTCACCAAATGGCCTTATGTAATAAGTAATAAGCAAAACCTCTTGGGATCCACAAGATAGAAATAAAGCATAAGGTAATAAAACATGAATGGAAATAAAATTCAGAAATGTAGAAAAAGACTAGAACATGTATTATAAACTAAAACAACCCAAAAACTTAAAGAAGAATTAGCCAAGCATGGCTAAAAGAATCATTGTATTACCCTGGATAGGAGCTCAAGTATGGCTTCCCACAAGTCCTAGGAACAATGATCTTTGAGGGAGAAAGAGAGAATACTTGTTGTATTCTATGAAGGTGTGTCTTACAAGTGAAGAAAAGGGCCCTATTTATAGTAAAATTCCAGCCTTCAGCGCTTGAGCGCTGGAATTCCCAACGCATGGGCGCTAGGATGCATTAAAAATCCACTTTCTGTCCGAGGCCCAGCGCTTGAGCGCTGGCTTTCCAACGCTTGGGCGCTGGGTCACCATCTGACTCATCATCCAGTCAGAACCCCAGCGCTGGAGCGCTGGGATCCCAACGCTTGAGCGCTGGGACGCTGCTTCTTCATCTTCAAGCTTTTCCTTCCTTCTTCATTCATGGTAGTGGGTTTTGATGGCCATAAAAAGCCACTAACCAGCCTTGTTCAATTCTGAAACCCTTCCTCCACTAACATCAATTCTTTAAACATTTTTTCCATGTGCTAAATTAGAGAGTGATTCTTCATATTCTTCTTTTTCACTTTGGTCCTCCCTTGGTTAGAACTTCAATTCAAGCCCTCATATTCTCTCAATCTCCACTTTAAGTCCTCCATTCTTGAACTTTTACAATTTGGTCCCTGACTTCCTGAAACTTTACACATTGGTCCCTGGACAAAAATGATAACTAAACCAGCTTTTTCTAAAAATACAAAATAACTAGAAAAATTCCTAAAAATATAAAATAAAACTAGAAAATCAAATACAATCTAATCTACATGGAAAATGCAAAATAAATATAAAATCTACATAAAAACAATAAAAAAACCTACATGAGACTCAAAAATAATAAAATAAAAAGACTAAAAATAGCCTAAAAACATCATATAAAATCCACTCATCACACCACTATACCCAACGACAGCTTGTCCTCAAGCGACAAAACTTAAAGAAAAACTCGTCCCTGGGTTTTGAGAAAGTTTTATCTGATTACAACTTGAAGCACAGAAACCTTTCAAAGAAAGCTTAGCAGAAAAAGAAGACATGCATGTTTTATAGACAAAGAATCAAGAAAGTTAGGCTTGGCTTCTAACATATTTGAGTTCATCAATTAAGCTCACCAAAAATAATATTCTCCATGAAAACAAGAAAGCTCAATAATCCTGCCTATAATTCAAATCAAAACTGAAGTAAAGCAACCAAGTGATGTTGAAGAGATTTTTGAAGGTTGTAACTTGGCCAAAGGGTTGAACAATTCAAGGTGTGGATTTCAAGAAATTGGCAACTCTAGTGGCTGACTCAGAAACTTGTTGTTAAGTGACTTTTTTCTTTGATTAAGAGCTTCACAATTCACACAAGGGTCCTCTCAATTTTTCTCTTCTCTTTTTTTTTTTTTTGAACAAAGTAGTGGAATGTATGGGATGAATGACTTGAATTTTACTCCCCTCATACTCTTTCTCACCCCACTACTTCATTATATTTCTAAGGCACATACCTTATTTTTTCAATTTTTTCTTCATTTTTTTAGAGAGAAACCCAACAAACATAGCTCTAACAAATTAAGCACATGCATCACTATAACAACTTTAAGAATTATCACACAAAGTAGGCTTCAAAAAATGACTCTTTTAAGGCTCAAAAGGGCTACTAGTGGATATAACATTTCAAGCAAAAATCTGAGTTTTCAAAAATGCCTATAATCTCTTCTCAACTCACAAAGTATACAAAACTCCAATCAACATGCAACACAAGGCAGAAAAATCTCACAATCATGCATCAGAGTCCTCAGCTCTCAGAAAAGATAGGGTAAGTGGTACCCTTTTTAAAACTCAGAAAAAGACTTTGCCAACAACCAAAACAATCAAGAATTCAAAAATCCTTTCTACAGCATGCAATCCTAACTGCTTCAAAACATATAACCTTTTTCACAAAGCAGTTCAATCAGATAAAGCATTTCACAAAGCTATAGCAACATTCAGAATGGATAATATACTTAAGACTCATGCAAAAAGAAAATAGCAAAACTAAACTAAAAATAAAACTAAAAACTATAAAAAGAAAAACTAAAAACTAACAAGCTGGTATAGTAACAAATTTTCCACAAAGGTCCAAGGGAACCTCAATGTAAAAATCAATGTGAACATTCAAGTTCAAGAGGGTTCTTCCTCCTTTTGGTACCTATCCTGTAACATTGAACAAACAAAAGTCTCACAAGTAGAAACTTGCTTGACTTGTTAGTTCCAAAATCAGCACAAAAGCTTATGGGTTGAAAAATTTGTGTCCACCTTAAAAACAAGAATTCTTTGAGTTCCCAAAAATTAAAACCAGTTCAGAACCAAGGGAAAACTCATAGAACCCTAAAAATTTCAAAAAATGGTGAACACAAAATTTATTAAAAACTAAAAAAAACAGCAAACAAAAGTAAAAACAGCAAACTGCCCGAGCTCCAGCGCTTGAGCGTTGGGGATACCAACGCTTGGGCGCTGGAATTAAAATAAAAACTGGGCATCAGAGGTCCCAGCGCCTGAGCGCTGGGTTCCAACGCTGTGGCGCTGGAAATTAAAAAAATAAAAAGCTGGGATTCCAGGGGCCTAGCGCATGAGCGCTAGCCCTCCTGCGCCTAAGCGCTGGGATCAACTGGAATCAGAGGTTATGAAGCAGGGGCCTAACGCATGAGCGTTGGCCTCCAGCGCTCGAGCGCTGGCCTCGCCTGCAGCTGAAACATAAAATTTCTTTTCTTTTATTTATGTACAAGAGTTGTGCAAAAATTAAAAAAAATAGAAACATAGACTATCCTAAGTTGGGTTGTCTCCCAACCAGCTCAATGTTAAGGTCCGAGATAGACCCTTCCCCTTAATCAATTGGGGGTAATTTTTCTTTTCTTGTTACAAACATCATCTTTGAACTCATCCTCACTTTCAGACTCATAGTGCTTACAAGTACGGAATACAGAAAACTTCACTTTTTCATCCCCTACCTTCAAAGATAGGAGGCCTTCTGCTACATTAATCTTGGCGTTTCCCGTAGCAAGGAATGGCCGCCCAAGAATTAATGGTACCTTGGAGTCTTCTTCCATGTCAAGTATCACAAAATCAACCGGGAAGACAAACTTGTCAACCCTTACCAAAACATCTTCAGCCACCCCATAGGGGTACTTAATTGACCTGTCCGCCAATTGTAAACACATCAAAGTAGGAGTGGCCTCTCCCATGTCCAATTTCCTAAACATGGAGAGTGGCATGAGGTTTATAGAAGCTCCTAAATCACAAAGAGCTGTTGCATTAGGTAGTCCCTCAATTTCCACAGGCAAAGTGAAACTCCCCGGATCCTTCAATTTTTGGGGCAACTTCCTCAAAACCATAGCTGAACACTCCTCAGTTAACATCACAGTTTCATCCATCTCACTTAATTTCCTCCTTCTAAATAAAATGTCCTTCATAAACTTAGCATAAATTGGCATTTGTTCCAAAGCTTCAGAAAATGGAATGTTAATTTGAAGCCTTTTAAAAATCTCAAGAAATTTCTAGAATTGTTTTTCCAAATTCTTTTTGAAAGCTTTAGGAAAAGGAACTTTGCCAATTTTCTTAGAAGGAGGAATTACATTTTCAGCAATTTTTTCAACAACAATAGGCACATTCCTTTCTTCTTCTTTTTCTTCACCACTTACCTCTTGTTCAATTTCCACTACCCTTTCGGGCATAATCTTACCACTCCTAAGAGTGATGGCAGAAACATTCTCAACATTTTCCTTTGGATTAACAAGAGTATCAGACGGAAAAGTACCTGGAATCCTTTCTGAGATGGTCTTGGCCAACTGGCCTACCTGGACCTCCAAATTTCTAATGGAGGCTTCATGATTCTTAGCACTTGTCCGGGTCTCATTCATAAATTGCACAGTTTGTTGGCCTATTTCACCAACAATTTCTTCCAAACTTTTCCTTCCCTGGTTTGGATTCAAAGGCATTGGTGGCCTCTGATTTTGGAATGGCCTCTGAAATTGCTGTCTGGCTTCTCCTTGACCACCCCCTTGATCTCTCCAAGAAAAATTGGGGTGGTTTCTCCAGCTTGGGTTATAAGTGTTGCCATAGGAATTTTGAAAATTCCCCATAGCTTTTACCTCAGCTTCTAATTCAGCCTCCTCCGGGCTCAGTTGAACCCCCTCCATTCTTTTGACCATTGCATCAACTTTCCTGGATAAAAGTTTATTTGAAGCAACAATGGACTCAAAAGAATCAACCTCATAAATACCTTTCCTGATTGCCCGGTCCTGGTTTGAATGAGCAGCTCTTGCAGCAAGTTTGTTGATAAGATCAAGAGCTCCTTGTGGTGGCAAAGCATCGAATGCCCCACTTGCTGCAGTATCCAATTTGTCCCTGGTATAATCATTCAAAGCAGCATAAAATTTCTCTACCTGATCTGCGATAGAGATGTTATGACCTGGGCACCTTCTGAGAAGTCCCTTGAACCTCTCCCATGTCTCATACAAGTTTTCAGCATCTTGCTGAATGAAGGAGTTGATTTCCTGTTTCAACTTCCTTATGTGGATGTAAGGGAAAAATTTGGCCGTGAATTTTTCAGCCAAATCATCCCATGAAGTAATGCTTCTGAGTGGTTGAGAAGAAAGCCACTCCTCTGCCACATCTCTTAAGGAAAATGGAAACAGCATTAGTCTTACTGTATCCAAGTGAGCATCATTTCTCCTTAAGGTGGAGCATTGCCTAGTGAACCGCTCCAGATGTGTATGGCAGTCTTCATTTACACTTCCACCAAATTGGTTTTGACTTACCAATGAGATGAAGTGTGGAGGGATCTGGAAATTTGGCAAAGCATCCTCCGGAACCACAATACTCCCTTCAAAATTGTAATCTACCTGGGGAGCTGTGATATCACGAAGAGAGCGATTAGCATTTTGCTCTTCCTCCTCCTCTCTCAGCCTTTGAAGTCTAGCTTGGACTTCATCTTCCACCCTTGCATTGTATTCAGCAAGGAGGCGCTCCTCCATTTGTGCTTGTGTTTCAGCCATGGCCCTTGCTAATCTCCTTTGCTCCGCTAATCTGCGATGCAAAGTTCTTTCAATTTCAGGGTCCAAATCAAAATGTCCTACCATGCAAACAAGCCAAAGAAGTTAATAGCACCTATTCAATACAATTTTTTTTATATATATTTTTTTTTACTGAATTTTTTATATAAACAAAAAGTACTAAATAAAATAAAAACAAGAACTTGAAAGAACCTATCCCCGGCAACGGCGCCAAAAACTTGATAATGAAATTGCAAGTGTACAATTTACTATCGCGTAATAAAAATGTTCGAACCCAAAGGATAGGTGTTCTTGTTAATATTAAGTTTAGTACTTAAACAGAAAAAATAAAAAGATGTATATTTGTTGTTGGTTTGAGAACTTGAAAGAAACAATAGCATAAAATAATAGAATAAAGAGATGATGAACATTAAGCTCTTGGGTTGGTTTACATAGTCTATAAAAACATGCTAGAAATTTCCTACTAAATTCCTGAATTATAAAACCATTATCATGATGCTATAGCCTAGTGTAACTACAAGTTAATTCCTTAAGCATTGTAGATCTTTCTTTTTAATTACTAAACCCAATTCCTTGGCACCTAGTTAACTAAAGAAGAAGATGAAGAAGATGTTCAGGCCAACATAAAGTTACCTCCTTCCTAATTCCTTAGCGAAGTATACTTAATACCTTTTTTATTACCTAGTTCCCTTACTACTCACCAAATGGCCTTATGTAATAAGTAATAAGCAAAACCTCTTGGGATCCACAAGATAGAAATAAAGCATAAGGTAATAAAACATGAATGGAAATAAAATTCAGAAATGTAGAAAAAGACTAGAACATGTATTATAAACTAAAACAACCCAAAAACTTAAAGAAGAATTAGCCAAGCATGGCTAAAAGAATCATTGAATTACCCTGGATAGGAGCTCAAGTATGGCTTCCCACAAGTCCTAGGAACAATGATCTTTGAGGGAGAAAGAGAGAATACTTGTTGTATTATATGAAGGTGTGTCTTACAAGTGAAGAAAAGGGCCCTATTTATAGTAAAATTCCAGCCTTCAGCGCTTGAGCGCTGGAATTCCCAACGCATGGGCGCTAGGATGCATTAAAAATCCACTTTCTGTCCGAGGCCCAGCGCTTGAGCGCTGGCTTTCCAACGCTTGGGCGCTGGGTCACCATCTGACTCATCATCCAGTCAGAACCCCAGCGCTGGAGCGCTGGGATCCCAACGCTTGAGCGCTGGGACGCTGCTTCTTCATCTTCAAGCTTTTCCTTCCTTCTTCATTCATGGTAGTGGGTTTTGATGGCCATAAAAAGCCACTAACCAGCCTTGTTCAATTCTGAAACCCTTCCTCCACTAACATCAATTCTTTAAACATTTTTTCCATGTGCTAAATTAGAGAGTGATTCTTCATATTCTTCTTTTTCACTTTGGTCCTCCCTTGGTTAGCACTTCAATTCAAGCCCTCATATTCTCTCAATCTCCACTTTAAGTCCTCCACTCTTGAACTTTTACAATTTGGTCCCTGACTTCCTGAAACTTTACACATTGGTCCCTGGACAAAAATGATAACTAAACCAGCTTTTTCTAAAAATACAAAATAACTAGAAAAATTCCTAAAAATATAAAATAAAACTAGAAAATCAAATAAAATCTAATCTACATGCAAAATGCAAAATAAATATAAAATCTACATAAAAACAATAAAAAAACCTACATGAGACTCAAAAATAATAAAATAAAAAGACTAAAAATAGCCTAAAAACATCATATAAAATCCACTCATCAAAGCCCACAAGGTGTCATCTAATTTTCTTGACCAATCCTTCCTTGAGGTACCAACTGTTTTTTCCAAAATCCTTTTTAACTCCCTATTAGAAACCTCTACTTGTCCACTAGTTTGGGGGTGATAGGGGGTAGCAATTTTATGATTAACACCATACTTTTTCAAAAGAGTTTCAAAAGCTTTATTACAAAAATGCTTACCTCCATCACTGATTATTGCTCTCGGCACCCCAAATCTAGTGAAAATCTTTTTCTTCAGAAAATCCATAACAACTTTGCCATCATTTGTGGGAAGGGCTGATGCTTCAACCCACTTAGAAACGTAGTCAACAGCAACCAAAATATACTGGCAACCAAAAGAAGGTGGAAAAGGTCCCATGAAATCAATGCCCCATACATCAAAAAGCTCAACTTCCAAAATCATTTTTTGGGGCATCTCATTCCTTCTTGAGATATTACCAGTTCGTTGACAGCGATCACACCTTACCACAAATTCTCTACTATCTTTGAAGATAGTAGGCCAATAAAAACCACTTTGTAGGACTTTAGCTGCAGTCCTTTCACCTGAAAAATGGCCTCCATAATCGGAGGCATGGCAATGCCATAAAACAGCCTCAAATTCTTTTTCTGGAATACACCTTCTAATGATCCCATCAGAACATTCTCTAAACAAATAAGGTTCATCCCAGAAAAAGAATTTGGCATCATGCAAAAATTTCTTCTTTTGTTGCCAAGTCAAATCAGAAGGCAACACTCCAGCAGCTTTAAAATTAGCTAAATGTACATACCAGGGAGCTATTTCATGAACAGCTAAGAGCTTCTCATCTGGGAACTCCTCTTGAATAGGAATTGGGCTGAAGTTCCCCTCTTCAAGTCTTGACAAATGGTCTGCTACACCATTGTCTTTCCCTTTTCTGTCCACAATTTCAAGATCAAACTCTTGCAAGAGTAAGATCCACCTGATCAACCTGGGTTTAGCTTCCTGCTTAGAAAACAAGTACTTCAATGCAGCATGGTCAGTATGCACAATAACTTTAGTACCCAAAACGTAAGGTCTGAATTTATCTAAAGCATAAACTACACTCAACAACTCCTTTTCAGTTGTAGCATAATTTTTTTGAGCTTCATTCAAAACCTTACTAGCATAGTAAATTACATGCAAAACTTTTCCATTTTTCTGACAAAGGACAGCCCCTAATGCATTATCACTAGCATCACACATAACTTCAAAAGGCAAATCCCATTGGGGAGCAATAATGATAGGGGCTGAAACAAGTTTTTCTTTCAATAATTTAAAAGCAGCCAAACACTCTTCATTAAAAATAAAAGGAGCCTCTTTTTCAAGGAGATTTGTCATAGGCTTAGCAATTTTAGAAAAATCTTTTATAAATCACCTATAAAAACCTGCATGACCAAGAAAGCTTCTTATACCTTTAACGTTGGTGGGAGGAGGTAGATTTTCAATAATCTCAGTTTTAGCCTTATCTACCTCAATCCCTTTTTCAGAAATCTTGTGCCCAAGCACAATGCCATCTTTTACCATAAAATGACATTTTTCCCAATTAAGTACCAAATTCTTTTCTTGGCACCTAACTAGAATCCTTTCCAAATTGCCCAAACACTTGTCAAAATTGGGGCCATACACAGAAAAATCATCCATGAACACTTCCATACATTCACCAATTAAATCATAAAAAATAGCAAACATACATCTTTGGAAGGTTCCTGGAGCATTACACAAGCCAAAAGGCATTCTTTTATAAGCAAACACCCCGAAGGGACAAGTAAAAGCAGTTTTCTCTTGATCCTTGGGATCAACAACAATTTGATTGTATCCTGAATATCCATCCAAGAAACAATAGTACTCATGGCCAGCCAACCTGTCAAGCATTTGATCAATAAAGGGAAGTGGAAAATGATCTTTCCGGGTGGCAGAATTTAACCTCCGGTAATCAATACAAACCCTCCATCCAGTTACCTTCCTGGTGGGAATCAATTCATTATTCTCATTAGGAACCACTGTAATTCCCCCTTTTTTGGGAACTACCTGAACGGGGCTAACCCATTCACTATCAGAAATGGGATAGATGATCCCTGCATCAAGCAATTTAATTACCTCTTTCCTTACCACCTCTTTCATGGCAGGATTAAGTCTTCTTTGGGGTTGGACTACAGGTTTAACTTGTTCTTCTAAACAAATTTTATGCATACAAACAGTGGGGCTTATGCCCTTAATGTCCTCAATAGTCCAACCCAAAGCAGATTTATGAGCTCTAAGAATTCTTACCAGTTTTTCTTCTTCAAGAGGAGAGAGGGAACTACTCACAATGACAGGTTTATTGTTACCTTCCTCAAGAAAAAAATACTTAAGGGTGGAAGGTAAGGGCTTCAATTCCCTCTTTTCCTCTTGAACTTCTTCTCTTTTCAGCTCCTCTACCCAATTTTTTCTTGAAGGGAAAAAATGGGCAGCTTCCAGATATCTTGCCATTTCAATGACCTGTTCGTCATTGCTTTCAATATCTTCAAAGTCCAACCCCTCAGAGATTATAGTCTCTAAAGGATCTTCTTTCCACATGGCAACAAACTGTTAGGCAGAAATATTTTTTTTTATTTTTTTAATATAAAAAAAGCACTAAACAAAATAATAACAAGAATAGAACCTATTCCCCGGCAACGGCGCCAAAAACTTGATACCCAAATCGCAAGTGCACGATTTAATATCGCGTAATAAAAAGATCGAACCCAAGGGATAGGTGTTCTTATTATTATAATATCTAGTTGTTAGCCACTTTGCAAGTGTACAAAGGCTCGAAGTAATAAAAAGATCGTCTCCACAGGGATTGTGGTTGTTTACTATCAATTTCCGCTAATTTGACTATTGAAAGGATGGCAAAAAGGTTGATAGATTGTTTGAAACAAGAAATCGTGAACGCAAGCGAAAGCAACTAAAAACGTGAATTAAACGATAGTTGGAACGTACTAGGGGAAATGATTTCGTCAACCAATTACTATGTCTCTACCCACTTCAACATACATATATGAATTTATCCAACTCTTCTATGATGCTAGGTTTAATTATCCACTTAGTAATTCCTTGACTAAATGAACCTATTAATCGAAAGTAAAAGAATCAATTCCTTAAGTCCAATTACTCAATTAATGCAATAGAAGTTCATCAATCAAACCAACATAACCGGGTATTGCCCTCATTCCTAAGCTAGCAAAACTCCCAATTAAACCCTTTTCAAAACCCTAACTCAAACCAATTTTCCAATTGTGCAAGAATTAGATAGATAAACCCAAATGCATTTAGGTACAATAAAGCATAGAAAAGAGCTTCATAGAGAAGAACAACTCATATATATATAACTGAAATGTACTCAAAACATAGAGTTAGGCTAACTACATCAATCCCCTAATACAAGAGAACTTAGCTACTCATGGCCAAAATGGAAGCAACAAGATGAAAGGAAGCAAGAGGATCCATAGCCACCATGTGGGGATGGAAACCCAAGCCCTAGCACAGCTCCAAGAGTGCTTCAAATTGCTCCAAGATGCTCCAAAATCCGTTCTCCCCCGCAAAAATGCGTTCTGGTTCTGTTTTAAGGTTCAGGGGGCTGGCGCGGCCGCGCCCATCATCTGGGGCGAGCGCGCCAGAAGGAAAATTCTGTTTTGCCCTTAATGAACTGGGGCGAGCGCGCCAGCTTCCTGGGGCGTGCGCGCCAGCACCTGAAACCAGAAAAATCACAGAAAAACCATAAAAAATGTCTAATAAATAGATACCAACTTAGAACAACCTAGAAATACAAAAATGCATGATATGAGACTAAAATGCATGAAAAATGAACAAAGATCCTAATTAACCTATGAATCTATATGCAAAATAACTATGAAAATAGCCCAAAAACCCGGGTCAACACACCACTATACCCAACGACAGCTTGCCCTCAAGCGTAAAAACTCAAGGAAGCTTGTCCTCAAGCTCAAGAACATAAGCTCTAGGTAAGATGCTAGCAAACAAAAACTTAACACAGGACACATGGGATAAGTTCTTCGAGATAGTTCATGCAAGGAATCAAGCTAGGGAACAGAGTAACCTTTAGTAGATGCAAATAAAAATCACAAAGAACACCAAGATGTGGGTTTTTACAATCAGCTCCTAATTCCCCAACTCATATTGAGAATACACTAATGATAGCCAACGGTCTTTTTGTATTATGAGCACACACGCATCTTTTTAAAACCCCTCATAGTTATTACCAACTCCGGGTTTTTTTTTTTTTTTTTTTAAACCCTTCATAGTTATTACCAACTCCGGGTTAATTTTTTCTTTTACCAACAAGGTAGGGATATGATTGGGGGTATGCTCAGTGGTGCAAGTACGTCCCATTCCCTTACTCACATCCTTCCCTCGTCTTTATACTTTTTGCACTTTACTCTTTTTTTTTTTTTTTTCCACATGTGTGCCCTTTTATTAACCTTACAGCCAAAAAGAGTGCAAACCCAATATAAAGGTTAAAAGGAAGCTATGCTTCATGCATTACCCCCACAAAATTGGTATCCAAATAACCTCACTGCACTTTCCCAAAACTCACTCAAGTCCCCTTCGCTTAGGCCTACACATGTCCTACAAGATTCACTCACCCGTGCATCACCTTTTTATAAAAGAGCAAGCATCAAACCCAGAGTAAACAATAAAAACAAAGCCTCAGGATAAGGGTATGCAAACCCAGGAAATAGGGTATGTGCAGCATTAATGTGTGCAAGAAATATAAATTGTGATCAAAGATGCAACTGAAAGAAGAAATGTGATTTAGAATTAACTCCCTGTTTGTTCATTTAGGTGCAAAACATGATAGCACCAGAACTTCTTCATCTGTTGGGCCCTCCAACCTCTGTTGCACATTTTAGAAAAATTCCAAGCCCTTGCAACAGGAGAAAACACATCAAAATACCACAAATCTACATTCATTGCATCCTACATAATGCATAACACAGAAAATAAAAATAAAAATAAAAATAAAAATGAAATAAAAATAAAAAATGCATGATCATCATGGTCAAACAGCAAAAAGTTTCAAACTCCTTCAATCCTCATGATCTTCATCTCCCAAGTCTGCCTGAGCATCATCCTGAACTGGGCCTGCATATTGACCAAACCGGCTCCACTCTATTACCTGCTGCTCATAATTACTCAAGGGCCAGCGGATCGGCCTGTCATACTGTGGTCTCCCCATGTTCACCCACTGGAAGTGATTCCAGGATTGAATTGCTTCCTGGCGAGCAGCATTCTCCGCACTCATCCGGATGAGAACGTCCAGGCGGGACGTTGTGGGCAAGCGGGGTCTGACTCTGGGGACCGGCGGAGGTGGCGGTGGGTGCTCCTCATCTACCATATGTACAGGTGCAGCAACCAAGGCTTGATCAATCTCCGCGGCTGTTATAGGAGGATACGGGTCGATCGGCTTGATCAACGTGATATCCTCACCCTTACAAGCAATCGTGATTACCAAGGAGGATATCAACGAAGGGAACCCCAACCTCTCCTTCTTTGAATTTGAATTGGCTTTCTTGTGAATCTCATCGGCAATAATCCGGGGGACATCAATGGCGATGCCCTCAAAAACACAATAGATGAGTTTCGCAATAGGCATCCGAATCTGTGACAGATGAGAGTTGGGGAGTACTGTGGCAGCAAAGAACTTGGCCCACACCTGAGCGGGCCCGGTTAGCTGCTGGAAGCGGATGAAGGTGCGAGCCTTGTCATCTCCTTTCCCAACCCAATCAGCGCCAGGCACACCTATCTTTCTTGGTATCAGATCTTTGCAATCATCTTCTTTTAAGGAATGATAATCAATCTGACCTTCCTCCAGCAAATAGGGCCCCATCCCTAAGAATGCGCGAAGTGTCTCAGAGCTGTAGTCTACATCTCGCCCCCAGAAATATGATTTGTAGGTGGGTGGTGTTGATGTAGACTGATCAATCAAGCGAGCATTGGCGTAGACATATTTCACCAATGCCTCACAGCCTGATGTCGCCTTGCACAGCTTATGCCATTCCCGATCCCTGATAATGGTGGAGAATTCAGGGTGCTCACCACGACGAAGCTCAAATCCTCTCTCTTGAATGAAATTTTTGGCATTGACAATGAACCAAAACTGATGATGGGCCGGTGATCTGAATTTGAGAGGATTGAACTGCTCTGCCTGAGTGGGAAGAGGTGGCGGTGGAGGAGCTTGTGGAGGTTGAGACGAGGATGCTGCGGTCTTTCCACGTTTGGCTCTAGGAGGGGCCATCTGCAAAACAAATTGGACCAAAGAGCAAAGTTTCTCACAAGTTAGCTTAAAAATGAGCATCCGGCTCAACTCAATTACACCTTTGAGAATGGACCTACACAAATTCCTAATTACTATTTAGATATACATTCCCACACAAGAGCTTACTGCTATATGAGACACAGTGAAAAATTCATGCTTTAGACACTTTCTCTAGTTCAGGACTTTTACCAAACAGTTGGCGTGCAAAAGAAAAGTATCTATTTTTATGATGTTAAAGGTTAAGCTAAGCAAGAATCACATGTTCAATCAACACTTTTCAGCAGAAAATTATAACCAGAGAACAGGGAAATGAAGCACATGAAGTTTTAGCAAAAGAATTTGGTTGAGGACTTTTATCAAACACCTTGCAAGCACACTTATAAACTTCAAATTTCTTAGTCCAAAAACCATTAATTAAAGCAGGAATCAACAACAATGCTAGCCCAATCTCAAGAAGAAGATGAATTTAAAAACAAACTAGGAGGAATTGAAGAAGAAGTTTGAACCTTGCTCAAGTATGAGAGGGAGAGAAGAGGAGGAGATAAACTTACCTAGAGAAGAGAAATGTTGAGAGAATAACAACCAAGAAACCACACACAAGCACCCAACCAAGGAGGGGGAGAGGATTTGATGTTTAGGGATGCTGGAGATTGATTTTCGAGTGGAAGAGAAAAGGAGAAACGGGCTTTGGGATTTTAGGAGAAGAGAAGTGAGGAAAAGAAGAAGCCTGTCACGAGTTACGTAAGTAACAGCGTGACTGGCGCGAGCACGCCAACAGGCCGGCGCGAACGCGCCCTTGGCAGGGAGTGCTGGGAATCTGGCGCGAGCGCCCCAGGGTCCGGGCGCGAACGCGCTGCTGGTAGAGAGGGAAAAATTAATCCAGTGGTTTGGCGCGAACTCCCCGGTGTCCGGGCGCGAGCGCGCTGCTGGCAGAGAGTGCTGGGAATCTAGCGCGAGCGCCCCAGGGTCCGGGCGCGAACGCGCTGCTGGTAGAGAGGGAAAAATTAATCCAGTGGTTTGGCGCGAACGCCCCGGTGTCCGGGCGCGAGCGCGCTGCTGGCAGAGAGGCCAGGGCTACTCCAGGGATCTGGCGCGGACGCCCCAGGGGATGGGCGCGAACGCGCTGCTGGCAGAGAGGATCCTCCTCCAACACTTGGCCAAAATATTAGCACCCAAGCCCCATTTTTGTAAGAGCCTTCCGAAACCTCCAAATACTAACAAAAAGTAATTCTCTCATCATTTTTTCTTTCCACAACTAGAGTGATGATGCATGAGGATGTAAATATGAGAAATTCATAATGATTCAAGACAAACACACAATTCTCAAGTACCACATACCATCAAATCACATACTAGACATTCAAGCACATATCTCTCAAACCTCTCATCCTCTACCACAAGCATTAATCAGACCTTATTAGAGAACAAAGACTCAAAAACAGTATGACTTAAGAAAAACTAAAACAAACTTGGGTTGTCTCCCAAGAAGCACAATGTTATAGTCTTTGTTAGACTTTCCCTCCCCACTAACTTGGAGAGGTAAGGCTTAAGGTAGTTTTTCCTCTAGTAATCTCCCCCCCATAGTACAATTTTAACCTTTGGCCATTGACTTTAAAAGTCCTTTTTGAGGAGGGTTCCTCAACTTCTATTGCGCCGAAGGGGGAGACTTCTTTCACAATGAATGGTCCGGACCATCTAGACTTAAGCTTTCCGGGAAACAACCTCAATCTAGAATTGTACAGTAAAACTTGTTGCCCCGGAATGAATTCTCTTTGCAGAATCTTCCGATCATGCCATTTCTTTGTCTTCTCTTTATAGATGCTAGCATTTTCATATGCTTGAAGCCTGAATTCCTCCAACTCACTTAGTTGGAGGAGCCTTTTTTCATTAGCATCCTTCAAGTCAAAATTTAGAAACTTAGTTGCCCAGAAGGCTTTGTGTTCAAGCTCCACCGGCAAGTGGCAAGACTTACCATAAACTAATTGGTAAGGGGACATTCCAATAGGGGTTTTGAAAGCTGTGCGGTAAGCCCATAAAGTGTCATCTAACTTTTTTGACCAATCTTTCCTTGAAGAATTTACCACTTTCTCAAGGATTCTTTTTAGCTCCCTATTTGAAATTTCCGCTTGACCACTAGTTTGGGGGTGATAGGGGGTGGCCACCTTGTGCCTCACGCCATATTTTTCCAAAAGGGATTCAAATGCTTTGTTGCAAAAGTGTGATCCCCCATCACTAATGATAGCTCTAGGCACACCAAACCTAGTGAAGATATTCTTTCTCAAAAAGTTTACTACAACCTTCAAATCGTTTGTTGAGAGCGCGGCGGCTTCTACCCATTTTGACACATAATCAACCGCAACCAAAATGTACTGACATCCAAAGGAAGGCGGGAAAGGTCCCATAAAATCAATGCCCCAAACGTCAAAAATTTCAACTTCCAAAATGTTATTGAGGGGCATCTCATTTTTCCTTGAGATGTTGCCAGTCCTTTGGCATTTGTCACACTTCTCTACAAACTTTCGACTATCCTTAAACAGAGAGGGCCAATACAAACCACTTTGGAGGACTTTGGCAGCTGTCCTTTCTCCACTAAAATGGCCCCCATAGTCTGAACCGTGGCAATGCCACAAGACATTTTCAAATTCCTCCTCCGGGATGCACCTTCTAATGATTCCATCAGAACATCTTTTATACAAGAAGGGGTCATCCCAAAAGTAACATTTCACATCATGAAGAAATTTTTTCTTTTGCTGCCAGTTCAGATCAGGCGGCAGCACACCTACAGCTTTGAAATTAGCAAAACCAGAATACCAAGGAAGAGAGGTGAGGGATAAGAGTTTCTCATCTGGGAACTCCTCAGAAATGGGAGTTTCAACTTTTGCCTCTCCTTCGATCCGAGACAAGTGGTCCGCAACACCATTGTCTTTGCCCTTCTTATCCTTGATTTCCAAGTCAAATTCTTGCAAAAGCAAGATCCATCTTATTAAGCGGGGCTTGGCATCCTGTTTTGCAAATAAATGTCTCAAAGCAGCATGGTCAGTATAAACAATAACTTTAGATCCTACAAGGTAAGATCTAAACTTTTCAAAAGCATAGACTACTGCTAAGAGTTCCTTTTCAGTTGTTGCATAGTGTCTTTGTGCATCATTCAACACCTTGCTAGCATAATGGATCACATGCAACACCCTCCCCCTCTTTTGGCATAAAGCAGCTCCGACTGCGATATCACTAGCGTCGCACATGATCTCAAAAGGAAGAGACCAATCAGGCGCAACAATCACAGGAGCAGTGACAAGCTTTTCTTTGATCAAGTTAAAAGCCTCCACACAAGATTTATCAAAAATGAAGGGAGCATCCTTCTCAAGCAGGTTAGTCATAGGCTTAGCAATTTTAGAAAAGTCTTTTATGAAACGCCTATAAAAACCCGCATGACCAAGGAAACTCCTCACACTCTTAATATTGGTGGGAGGGGGAAGTTTTTCAATCACTTCAACTTTGGACTTGTCTACCTCAATCCCAAGTTCAGAAATGCGATGACCAAGCACAATTCCTTCTTTTACCATAAAATGACATTTTTCCCAATTCAAAACTAAATTGGTTTCTTGGCATCGCTTCAGAACAAGGGTTAAATTAAACAAGCATGAGTCAAAAGAGGGACCAAACACAGAAAAATCATCCATGAATATTTCAATACAATTTTCAATGAGATCAGAGAAGATGGCAAACATGCATCTTTGAAAAGTGGCAGGAGCATTGCAAAGCCCGAAGGGCATTCTCCTATAGGCAAATACCCCATAAGGGCAAGTGAAAGCCGTCTTCTCTTGATCTTCGGGGGCAACCACAATTTGATTGTACCCAGAATAACCATCCAGGAAACAATAGTATTGATGCCCCGCTAATTTCTCCAACATTTGGTCAATGAAGGGAAGAGGAAAATGGTCTTTTCGGGTGGCCGAGTTGAGCCTCCGGTAGTCCACACACACTCTCCATCCCGTGACTTGCCTAGTCGGGATGAGCTCATTGTTGTCATTGGAAACCACGGTGATTCCCCCCTTTTTGGGGACTACTTGAACGGGGCTCACCCATTCACTGTCAGAAATCGGGTAAATGATACCCGCATCAAGCAATTTAATCACTTCTTTCCTAACTACCTCCTTCATGGTGGGGTTGAGCCTCCTTTGAGGTTGGACAATTGGCCTATACTCTTCCTCCATCAAAATTTTGTGCATGCAAAGAGTAGGACTTATACCCTTAATATCTGTGATGGTCCAACCTATAGCTGACTTGTATTCCCTCAACACCCTCAACAACTTCTCTTCCTCAACCTTAGAGAGAGAATTATTTATAATGACGGGTTTGGTGTATTCACTCTCAAGGTATGCATATTTGAGAGTGGGGGGTAAAGGTTTCAACTCTAACTTATCCCTAGGGGTTGGACTCACCTCATCCCTCTTTAGCTCTTCCACCCAATTCCTTCTAGTAGAAAGACATTTGAGAGATTCCAATTGGTGGATGGTGGTGCTCACCACTTCATCCACAAACTCGACATCGTTGATGTCCTTGCTATTGAGGATTATCCCTTCCAAAGGGTCTTTCATTGCTATTCTCATGTACTCCTCACAAGCGAGTTCATCCAGGACCTCGACCTTGAAGACATCTCCATGTGTTTTGGGGTGCCTCATGGTCTTGAAAACATTGAAGGTAACCTTCTCATCAGCCACCCTAAGGTCCATGATTCCCAATTCCATGTCAATTAAAGCCCTTCCAGTGGCTAGAAAAGGTCTCCCTAAAATTAGGGGTACCTTTGCATCTTCTTCCATGTCCAAAATCACAAAGTCAACCGGGAAGACAAATTTGTCCACCCGTACAAGAACATCTTCCACAATTCCATATGGTATTGTCACCGATCTATCAGCTAATTGGAGAGAAATCCGGGTTGGCTTGACTTCACCTATTTCTAGCCTCTCAAACATGGAGAGAGGCATCAAATTAATGCTAGCTCCTAGATCACACAGAGCTTTGCCAACCTGCAGTCTCTCTATCTCAACCGGAATAGTGAAACTCCCAGGATCTTTCAACTTAGGAGGGAGTTTTCTTTGTAGTATGGCACTACATTCCTCAGTTAGCATGATAGTCTCATCCTCATCACTTAGCCTCCTCCTTCGGGACAGAATGTCCTTCATGAATTTGGCATAAGCAGGCATTTGCTCCAATGCTTCCGAGAAGGGAATATTAATTTGTAACTTTTTGAACATCTCCAAGAACTTGGAAAATTGTTTTTCCAAATTTTTCTTCACGAAAGCATTGGGGAAAGGTGCCTTGATTTTTGCACATGATGTAGAGCTCTCTTTTGCTTTGTTCTTTTTCTCTCTACTCTCATCTTCTTTTTCCTCTTGATCTTTTCTCTTTCCTTGCTCTTTTTCACTCATTTTTTCTCTCTCCTCATCTTTTCGGATCTCATTCTTTTGCTCATTCTCTTTATTTTTTTCACTCTCTTTTCTCGCATCTTTTTCCTCACCAACATTTCTTTTTCTCTTGGGTTCATCCAAGACCTTTCCACCCCTCAAGTTGATTGCACTACAATTCTCCTTCGGGTTGATGACCGTGTCACTAGGGAAGGACCCTTGAGATCTTTCACCAATTTGCCTAGAAATCTGTCCAATTTGAGTTTCCAAGTTCTTGATGGAGGAATCTTGATTTTTGAAACTATTCCTCATTTCACTATTGAAGGCTTCTTGGTTCTTGTTGAAATTCTCTTGACTTTTGATGAAGCTACTTGTGGATAAGGCTAGTTGGCCCAAGGCATCCTCCAAGCTTGTTTTCCCACTCCCTTGACTTTGATAAGGTTGTTCTTGACCATAAGGCCTCATCCCTTGATTTTGTGGCCTAGGGTTGGAAAATTGCCTTTGGGATGATCCGGGTTGGTTCTGCTTGTTTTGCCCACCCCAAGAGAAATTGGGGTGATTTCTCCATCCCGGATTGTAAGTGTTGGAGTAGGGGTCATTCCTTTGTTGTCCCATAGCTTTCACCTCTTCATCAAAGTCTTCTTCCTCATTAGGATCTATTTGACACTCCCCCATTCGCTTAGCCATGGATGCCATTTGTTGAGCCAATTGCTTATTGGAATTGGCTACTTGCTTGTTAGAAGCGAACATGGCATCCAAAGCTTCCACTTCAAAAACACCCTTCCGGTCTCTTCTATCATTGTGAGCATCAATTGATCTTGCTGCCAAGTTATTAATGATGTCAAGGGCAGCTTGGGTAGGTAGAGAATCAAATGCTCCACCGGCTGCCGAATCAAGACTAACCTTGGTGGGATAAGTGAGTGCTTCATAGAACCTTTCTATTTGATTTGACATGGAGATATTGTGTTGAGGGCATTTTCTGTGGAGTGCCTTATAGCGCTCCCATGCTTCAGAAAGATTCTCATCTCCTCTTTGAGCAAAGGTGCTAATGTTGTGCTTCATTTGCATCACACGCCCACGAGGGAAGAACTTGGCGGTAAACTTTTCACCGAGATCATGCCACGTCCTTATGCTCCCTTGAGGTTGTGATTGGAGCCATTCCTCTGCTTGGTCCCTAAGAGAGAAAGGGAACAACATCATTCGGACATGCTCTTGAGAAACATTATGCTTCCTAATTGTTTTGCATTGCCGAATGAAACGTTCCATGTGAGCATTAGGGTCTTCATTTGGACTCCCACCGAATTGATGTTGGCTCACTAATGTGATGTAGTGAGGTTGGAGCTCAAAGTTGTCGGTTTCTGGAGGAGGTGGGATAATGCTACCCTCGAATTCATAATTCATTTGTGGAGCATTAAGGTCCCGGAGTGACCTCCTAGCATTTTGCTCTTCAAGTTCCCGCTCCGCTCGAAGTCTCCTTGCTTCTAATTCAACTTGTAGTCTCCCTTCAAATTCAGTGCGGAGACGGGCTTCAATTTGAGCTGGTGTCTCATGTGGTTCTGCCATTGTGTTTTCCCGTACCCTTCTTTGGTGAGCACGAAGGGCACGAAGGGTTCTTTCAATCTCCGGATCAAATAACAATGAGTTTGAGTTGATTTCACCTTGCATACACTAGCAAAAACCAATTAGGAGCACCAATTCACAATAACAAAAATTAAAAGAAAGAAAGAAAAAGAAACGTCCTAGACAATAGTAATTAGGTTCAACTGAAGTAGACAAATTCACAATCCCCGGCAACGGCGCCAAAAACTTGTTAGCCACTTTGCAAGTGTACAAAGGCTCGAAGTAATAAAAAGATCGTCTCCACAGGGATTGTGGTTGTTTACTATCAATTTCCGCTAATTTGACTATTGAAAGGATGGCAAAAAGGTTGATAGATTGTTTGAAACAAGAAATCGTGAACGCAAGCGAAAGCAACTAAAAACGTGAATTAAACGATAGTTGGAACGTACTAGGGGAAATGATTTCGTCAACCAATTACTATGTCTCTACCCACTTCAACATACATATATGAATTTATCCAACTCTTCTATGATGCTAGGTTTAATTATCCACTTAGTAATTCCTTGACTAAATGAACCTATTAATCGAAAGTAAAAGAATCAATTCCTTAAGTCCAATTACTCAATTAATGCAATAGAAGTCCATCAATCAAACCAACATAACCGGGTATTGCCCTCATTCCTAAGCTAGCAAAACTCCCAATTAAACCCTTTTCAAAACCCTAACTCAAACCAATTTTCCAATTGTGCAAGAATTAGATAGATAAACCCAAATGCATTTAGGTACAATAAAGCATAGAAAAGAGCTTCATAGAGAAGAACAACTCATATATATATAACTGAAATGTACTCAAAACATAGAGTTAGGCTAACTACATCAATCCCCTAATACAAGAGAACTTAGCTACTCATGGCCAAAATGGAAGCAACAAGATGAAAGGAAGCAAGAGGATCCATAGCCACCATGTGGAGATGGAAACCCAAGCCCTAGCACAGCTCCAAGAGTGCTTCAAATTGCTCCAAGATGCTCCAAAATCCGTTCTCCCCCGCAAAAATGCGTTCTGGTTCTGTTTTAAGGTTCAGGGGGCTGGCGCGGCCGCGCCCATCATCTGGGGCGAGCGCGCCAGAAGGAAAATTCTGTTTTGCCCTTAATGAACTGGGGCGAGCGCGCCAGCTTCCTGGGGCGTGCGCGCCAGCACCTGAAACCAGAAAAATCACAGAAAAACCATAAAAAATGTCTAATAAATAGATACCAACTTAGAACAACCTAGAAATACAAAAATGCATGATATGAGACTAAAATGCATGAAAAATGAACAAAGATCCTAATTAACCTATGAATCTATATGCAAAATAACTATGAAAATAGCCCAAAAACCCGGGTCAACACTAGTACTTGTGCAGAAAAATAAAAAGATATGTTTGATGTTGGTTTTTAGAACAAGCATAAACAATAGCATAAAAAGATAAGAAATAGAGATGATGAGAATTTAAGTTCTTCGGTTGAATAACATAGAATATAAAATATGCTAGCAAGTTCCTACTTAATTTCTGAATTATAAATCCAAGTTCAAGGTGCTATAGCCTATTATATCTACAAGTTAATCTCTTACACATTGTAGAACTTTCTTTTTAATTACTAAACCCAATTTCTTGCAATCTAGTTAACTAAAGAAGAAGATGAAGATAGAGTTCCGGCTAACACAAAGCTACGTCTTTCCTAATCTCTTAGCGAAATATACTTATAGCCTTTTTTAATCCTAGGTCCCTTACTACTTACCAATTCTCATTCGTATAAGTAATAAGCAAGAACACTTGTGATCATCAAGACAAAATTAAGAATAAGGAATTAAAACAAGAACTGGAAATAAATTCAGAAAGGTAGAAACAAAACTAAAACATAAATTTATAAACTAATACAACCCAAGAAGCTTAAAAAGAATTAGCCAAGCATGGCTAAAAGAGTCATCGAATTACCCTGGATAGGAGCTCAAGTATGGCTTCCCACAATTCCTAGGAACAATGATCTTTAAGGAGGAAAGAAGAACACTTGTTGTATTCTGAATAGGTGTGTCTTACAAGTGAAGAAAAGCTCACTATTTATAGCAAAAACCTGACCTCCAGCGCTTGGGCGCTGGCATTCCCAACGCTTGGGCGCTGGGAAGCATTAAAATCCAACGTGCAGAAATAGGCCCAGCGCTTGAGCGCTGGCTTCCAACACTGCAGCGCTGGGTGCAACCTCTGACTCACATCCTAGTCAGAGGTCCAGCGCTTGAGCATTGGGTCTTCCAATGCTGCAGCGTTGGGACGAACACTGGCAGCTTTTTCTTGGATTCCTTTCTTCTTCAATGGTGGAATTGATTGGCTTAATTAGGCTCATTCAGCCCCTAATAAGTTCTGAAACTCCTTCCTTCCACCATTAATCCTTCAAACCTTATTTTACATGTGCTCAAATCAAAGAGGGTTGCTTCACATTCTTTAATTCACTTCAAGTCCTCTCTTTGTTAGAACTTCAATTCTGGCCCTTTGACTCCTTCAAACTTCACTTTTCATCCTCCACTCTTGAACTTTTACACTTTGATCCTTGATTTCCTGAAACTTTACAAATCGGTCCCTGGACAAAAATGATAACTATACCAGCTTTTCCTAAAAATATAAAATAGCTATAAAAATTCCTAAAAATATAAAATAAAGTTAGAAAAACAAATAAAAGCTAATCTATATGCAGAATGCAAAATAAATATAAAATCTATGTAAAAATACTAAAAATCCTATATGTGACTCAAAAATAATAAAATAAAAAGACTAAAAACAACCTAAAAACATCATATATTATCCTGTCATCAATGGACCTTATGTTTATTTATTCTTCTTCTGCATCCTCTCGATGTAGATAACTGACTTTTAGTATTATATGAATTGCTCTTATGTATTGTTTGTTTAGGAAGTTGACCCTTGCTTATCTGTTGTGTGTGTTTGCTGGCGATCCGTCGCCAGTCGAACAGCTTAGCTAGAAGTTGCAGGAGGATGCCGATTTCAAGAGAGATCAAGATGATGCTTAGTTGCACGACTACTCATCCCAGGCGTTTGATTGTTTATGTATGCTTATGTAGTAGAGTAAGGAGTCTTAGTTTATTTCCTACTACTGGCAGCAAAGTCTTTTCAACTTAAAGTAATTCGATTTGTAAATTATTTCTAAGCTGCAGGCCAGTCACTTTATGCCACATGTGTGGCTATTTATGAATCAAGGTATTTATATTACTAATGCATCTGTTCATGGCATATTTCGAAAAGGAAAATGATTTCAAAAAAAATACCCTCCTTTTTCTACATTTTGAAAAGCTCTTGCATATTTATTTACTGTTTACTTGCTATAGTAAGGCCCTAAAACTCGGGGTGTTACAATATCATATAAAATCCAGTCATCAGGTAACATTGACAATACACTGTTCAGAAGAAAAACATCAAAGGATTTCATTTTAGTACAACTATATGTTGATGATATTATTTTTGGTGCTACTAATGAAACTCTCTGTCAAGAATTTTCCAAGTTAATGCAGAGCGAATTTGAAATGAGCATGAAGGGGGAGATTGTTAGAATCAAATGATTTAATGAATTATTATATTTTGATGAATAACAATTTTGATTGGAGAAAATCTGCATGGACCTCTACAAAAGCCTTATCAAAAGCAGATATTCAAGGAAAGAATAGAAGAAGAATCCGTCCGCCCACAACTCTTGGAAATCAGTCCATCAGTTGACAACGTTGGCCTCAGAGAGTTTATCCGACTATGGTGAACGTCTGGTCACTCAATCACTGGGTACCTCTGAAACTCAGATAGAAGGTTTGTTTGACTAACAACGTTGGTCTTGGAGGTCGTGCAAGAGAAAAACCGAAGGTGATCGTTTGTCCAACCCAGGATGAGCTGTCAAACACTATTTGTCCCTTCAGAGCATTTATGGCGAAAAGGACATAATCAATACTTTATTCCTCGCAAATTCAAATTCCCTGACTTTCCTTAATTCAAGCTACTTTTGCGGAATTAGCGGCGAGCCTTTCTGATCATTGTATCTCCTCAACGTTCAAATTCAAATCTTCTGAACAGAGCATTAATGGCTTCCTTAGCTGGAATCCATGAGCATTAATTGCAGAAGTTATAGCTCAAGGAAAAATGCCTTGAAGAGCCAGACGATGTCAACCTTCGCCATTGAAGATGCATTAAATGCATGGCAGATTGCATTAAGTGCGGAAACAGAGTTGCAGAAGTACCCGTTACTCACAATAGAGGAGAAATTCAAATGATCTATTTTCAGATTTTCAGCAAAGCTCTCATTGATCATCCTACTGAAGATATAAATAGAGGACTTGGCATCAAATTCAAATTGGCGACTTTCACACGATCAAAGCTCTCAAAACTTTCTAAGTTCATCACCTGCGATCTTATTTCTCTAAGCCAAACACTCAGCAATCTCAACTTGTTCATTACCTGATTTTAGTCGCCAACCAGTGTGAAGTTTTCCATAGAGTGCTACTCTTATCCTCATTCACACAAATCCTTTAGAGAACCAACTTGCCTATTCTCTCTGTAATTTGTTCTTCATATTTCTACCCACTCTTATCGAAGAGACTTTGTAAAAACTAATTCTTCTTGAAAAAGAACTGGGAGAAGTCCTGTCTAATACTTGTAAAGGAGAAGTCCTGCTATAATACTTGCAAAGGAGTAGTCCTCAGAATACTGGGAGAAGTCCTGAAGAATACTTGTACTATTTTGATAAAATAGTGAAAATCTTGGTAAAGCCAAGGACTGGACGTAGCCCTGTCGATTAAGGGGGTGAACCAGGATAAACATCTTGTGTGCTTTATTATTCGGTCATAGATTAAATTCCGCTACACTCTTCAACAAACGTTTTTAAACTTATAACTGCTGAATTTCGAAAAAGAAGTTAAAAATCACACACACAATTCAAACCTCCCTTTTCTTGTGTGGTTTCGTTACTATCATTATTCCCCCTTGGCTTCTTGGAAACGGTGAAAGGTAATTTCTTTGGTCGCCACTGGACCACTTTTCTTTAGTATTGGAATTTAGAATTTAGACAGCCACTGGGCCTTGGAATTTAGACCACTACTAGGCCATGGGATTTAGACCACCACTGGGCCTCAAAATTTTGACATAGCTTTATTCGGGAAATCCCACATTAGTGCCAATATGCATTTTATTGACATGTGGGGCGGCAAAATTTTGTCGCAAGGGTCGCCTCATCAAAACTCCCCCATAAAGAGAATCTCAAAAACTCCTCCATAGGGAGAATCCTCCGTGCCCTTGCTTTGTACTACCTTACCTGTAATAATGCTTTAGGTTCGGGGCGTTCCTTGGAACCCTTCTACCTGATAATTCTTCTAGGCGCCTTGGCGCAGAGATTTCGTGTATTTCTCATCCTCCCTCTTTCAATGAAAGAGACATAAAAAACATGACCGCCCATATAAAATTACATAAAGATTCCATGGCAGCCTCCATTAGATCGCCCTTCAACCCGTACTCAAACGCTCTCATGCCCCTAAACCAAAACATCACCCTAAACTAAAACTTCACCCTAAACCAAAACTTCACCCTAAACCAAAACTTCACCCTAAACCAACACCTCCCTTCAACCAATACTCAAACACCGTCATCCCCCTGAACCAAAACCTCGCCCTAAACCAACACCTCCCCTTCCTTTATGTTGCACTAGCCCGCCTTACCTCACCAAACGGCCACCAAATGCTACCATGGAATTTTATTTACAAACAGAGGATGGTCACTTGCAAAAGGGTCACCAAATGGCGGTTGCCAGGGAAACATTATTAAATTAAATCAGAAGATCTTATACATGCATTTTGCTACTCTTTTCTAGAAAGGTGATAGTGAAATAACTTTTTCAGAAGAACTTGAGCATGTTTTCTAGAAGGGCATGAGCGTAATAGCATTACTCTAAAATTTTCATTTATGTTTCGAAAAACGGAGGGAAGGAACATGTAAAAGCCTCACCGGGCGATCACTAACTCATACCATTATGCAATTAGGCTTAAGTTAATTAAACTAAGCAGAATAAGGCTATTTCAAAATCTGAAATATAACAAACAGCAATAATATTCACATTTAAATTCATTGAATTGTGAATCTGACATAAAATCGTTGTTTCTAAATTCATACTAATATTCAAATTATTCTTAAAATTCTCTAACTTATCCGCATAATCCATTTTCTTCAAAAACTGACTTATTTAATTTTCCAGAATCACTTTTACAACTAGCTTAATTTCATTAAAACATCAAAAAACACCGCCCTTATTTTAAACAGGAAACTCAACCATTAAACACTTATGCAGACCCCCTAATACCCATGACAGATCAAGCAAATAAACGACAATTGAATGTAGAATAGAAAAATCAATTAAATCTGACATGAAATCAGAATAACAAAGGTACCTAAATTTTTGAATAACTAAGTTCAAGCATCAAACCAACATGCACATCACCATTTCAGCATAAATTGAACATCAAACACGTGGGAGGCAGATTTAATGGAAAAAACCAAACATTTGATCAAACAATTAACTGAAAATGATCCTTATGTCCCGTATTTCACCTCATAAACACAGACACACCCATCCAGTTATTCAAAAATTCACTAATTTAATCAAGATGCCTACAACACTAATATTTATTATTATAGCTCAAGGTGCAACCTCAATTGTAATATTTGTTTTTCCTAAAGAAACCAGCCAATAACAAGCAACTAGGAGTTACAGCAAGACAGAATCTATTCACAAAGGCTAACATACAAATGATCCCTCAAAATTAAATTCACGAGAAACAAAAACATCAGGAATACTACACATAATTGTACAAAAATGCAATTTTAAATTAACAATCCACAATCCACAGTCTATGTAAACATGTTCTGTTAAATCCGAGTGAAAAACTATTCTAGTGGCAAATAATAAAAATCCATTAACCATAGCATAATACCGAAATAAGAACTTTTTATTCACAACCTGAAGAAAATATGAAAACTTCGGAAATATCTACCTATTTTATGGTGCTAAGTTAAAATAGAAAAGATGAAGAGTAAAGCAAGTGAATATATGGAACTACCTATCATAAGTATGCTTTTTAGAGATCGTATAGAGTTAGAAATTAAAGTCAATAATATTTCAACTGAGATATGCTAACAACAATGTAAAAATCATTAGATCAACCTTCAGTTCAATCACCCTAATCTCATTCAGATTTTAAGAGGCGAACCCACGAAAGCAAGTATTCTTTTCTAGAATTCCTAGAGACCTTACTTATTTCAGTTTCAAAACCTTTAAAACTCTAAACCAAGAGAACTTAACCAAAGGATGATTATCTAGTTACATCCTCTGGCTTCCTTTATAAAAACAACAAAATTTCCTAGGCTGATCATAACAGGATCCGAAATTTAACGCTCAACAATTAATTACAGCAACCTCTTAACACTAATAATATCAGCATCAAGTATGAACATCAAAATTCATTTGAAAAAGGCAAGGAAAAAATGCAGAAGTTCAATAATCCATCTATACAACACACATTTGTTTTGATCATTTTACAGGATATGCAACAAGTGGAACAAAAAGGGGGAGTTACACATGATAGGGGTGTTGGACCTTTAGCTCTTACTACTATGGCTGTTAGTGAGGGAGCAACTAAATTCCTTTAAGGCGTAGCAGCCACGAAAAGTTTCGAATGCTACACAGCAGGCAGGATGCTGGTCCACCTAGACCCAACAATCCCCCCCAGCACCTGTCGGCGACCTGCTGCAACAAAATGCCTTCCAGGGGATTCGAACACGTGACCATGCTCTGATACAACTTGTTGGACTTTTAGCGCTTACCACTATGCCAAAAGCAATTGCTCTAATTGGTGTTGGGTCTAGGTGGACCAGCATCCTGCCTGCTGTGTAGCATTCGAAACTTGGCGTGGCTGCTACCCCTTAAAGGAATTTAGTTGCGCCCTCACTAACAACAATTGTTGTTGGCGTAGTGGTAAGGGCTAAAGGTCTATCAATTGGTATTAGAGCTTAACCGCTCTGAGATATACTAACATCTTAACAGGTGTAGAGCATAAAGATCCATGGACAACATAGCATATGCCACTGGAACAGCAACCAACAAGCCACCATTCTTTGATGGCTCTAACTACCCGTACTGGAAAAAGCACATGCAAATTTTCATTGAATCAACTGACTGGAAACTCTGGGATGTCATAGCGAAAGGAAACTATGTTCCCAAGGATGCTGAAAACAAATCCATCCCAGCAGAAAAGTGGACCGATGAACAAAGAATAGAAAATCAAAGGAATGCCAAAGCCATGCTATTCCTCATATGCGCCTTGAGTAAAAATGAACATGACAAGGTAGATAGTCTGAGCACCGCTAAAGAAGTCTGGGACACCTTAGCCATGGCCCACGAGGGAACTTCAGGTGTGCAAGATACTAAAATGAGTATGCTGGCCTCTCCATACGTGGCTTTCATGATGGAGGATAATGAGTCAATTGACTCCGTGTTCGCCAGACTTCAAACCATTCACAATGAGATGAGGAATCTGGGAAAAAGCTTCACTAACAAGGAACAAGTGATCAAAATCCTCAGAAGTCTCCCTCCCAGCTGGAGATCGTTTGTCACTGCTCAACGAGCTGGAAAGAATTTTGACAACTATCAGGTGGAAGATCTGTTGGGCGAGCTAAAAATTCACGAGCAGGACCTTGCAAATGATGCTGCTATCCTGCGTGGCAAATCCTCCAGTACTAAAGCCGTAGCCTTTAAGTCCAGTGGCTCCAAAGCACTAAAGGAAAATGAGTCGTCTAACGAGGGTGCTGAGTCGTCTGACAACTCCGATTATGAACAGAGGAAAAACTTCCTCATCACCAAAAAGAGATGGAGGAAAGAGTTCTAGCAAAGGAGGAATCGTCTGCTATGAGTGCAAAAAGCCTGGACACGTAAAGGCAGACTGTCCTCGTTTGGGAAAGAAGCCTATGCAGAAGAGCTTCCATAAGGAGAAGGCCTTTTCATGCCAAAATGAGGAGTCAGAAGAACAGTCTGACCAAGAAGAAGCTGAAGGAGATAATGATGAAGCTTCATATTGTGCGTTCATGGCATCCATCGACAACTCTAACATCGAGGCAGACAACGAATCAGAAGTATTGATGATCCCGGTTGATCTGTCTAACTATGATGCAAACGACAAAGATGAGGTAACATATGAAACTTCCACTGATGATTATAATGAATTATTAGAATACTCACATGAATTAGAAATTAAGTATAGCATACTGAAAAAGAAGCATGATAAAATGGAAAAAGAACTGCATGCCTCAAAGGAAGTTTCAAACATGTTAACAAAGAAAAATCAAGCCCTGATGGAACTAGACATAAATAAAGAAGTTAAGTTTATGAAACAAAGAGTAAACAGTTTAATTAAAGACCTATCCACTTTTACTCAAGGGTATGAGAATTTAATAAAGCTAAGTGGAAACAATAGGTCAATGTACGATCGTAGGGTCTAGGTTTTGAAGAATAAAATTGGGACATTACTGCAATAAAGCATACTTCGTCTACTGTTCCATATCTTTACAAACCTGATATAAAACCTGCATTAGCTTTATCTCAGTTAAGCAAACCTAAGACATTCATTGTCAAGGGTAAGGAGAAACAAACTCCTCATAATCGACTTAGCATAAGCCAATTATGTGATAGTGGACTCACTGTTTCCTTCAACAAAGTTAAGTGTAAAGTCACCAATGACGATGACAAGGTTATCTTTGAAGCACAGAGACAAGGGGATCTATATAAGACATCCTTGGAAAACCTTGCAAGACAAAAGGTAACTTGTCTAGTGTCAACAGAGGATGATAACTGGATATGGCACAGGAAGCTAGGGCATGCGTCCTTAAAGACCATTGCTAAAATGATTAAGCACGATCTAGTAAGTGGTCTGCCAAATCTGTCTTTCAAATCTGATGACACATGCTCAGCATGTCTTCAAGGAAAGCAATTAAAAAGTTCTTTTCTTCAAAGAACGTTGTGAGTACTAATAGACCTCTGGAGATGTTACACATGGACTTGTTCGGACCTACTAGAACGGCTAGTTGTTCTGGAAAAAGATTTTGTCTTGTCATCGTTGATGACTACAGGAGATTTACATGGGTACAATTTCTCGGAACTAAAGATGCAATGTTTAAGTCTTTTTCCATCATTGCAAAAAGAATTCAGAATGAAAAAGGCTACTGTATCACAAGCATACGCAGTGATCGAGGTGGAGAATTTGTGAATGAGGAATTCAAATGCTACTGTGAGGAGAATGGAATATTTCATCAAGTATCCTCTCCAATAATGCCTCAACAAAACGGAGTGGCTGAAAGAAAGAACCGGTCACTTCAGGAAATGGCCAGAACCATACTCAGTGAAACTTCTCTACCTAAATACTATTGGGCTGAATCAATTCACACCGCATGCCACATTCAAAACCGAATCTTCATGTGTCCCATCTTGAAGAAGACTGCGTATGAATTATGGAAGGGAAGGAAGCCAAGCATCACCTACTTCCACCTATTCAGATGTCCATGTTTTCTGCTCAACACAAAGGACGACCTTGGAAAGTTCGACGCAAAGTTAGATAAACGAATATTCTTGGGATATTCGCCTAACTCGAAAGCTTTCCGAGTATTTAATTCCAGAACAATGGTTGTTGAAGAATCCATAAATGTTAAGTTTGACGACAAACATGCAAGTGGAAGTCAAACAACACTGGAAGATGAATTTGAAGATCTGGAGATAAATGAAGAGCCTTCTGTGAAGAAGGTCTTGCTCCTGACCCTGGCTGAGGTTTTGATGAAGACAAACTCGTGAACAAAAAGAAGAAAAGAAGACTTAGAAGAACCGGTGCAACATGTCTCAAGCAAATATCAAGGGTTCAAGATTAACTATGTCTTATGTAATTAGGTAAGTTATGCTTCCAAGGCTTCTCGTAGCATATAGGCTCTAAGACATCTAAAAGTATTTGAGTTTAACCTTTTCATACGTTAAAAGTGGTAGAAAAACTCAAGGTTATCTCAAAGTTTCATTTTTTGGATAATGGACTTGAGTGTAATCGATTACACCATTAAGGTAATCGATTACACAAAGGCAAGTAATCGATTACAGGTTGCTTGTAATCGATTACAAGTTTGAATTTGAAATTCAAACAGCAACCGTCACTTAGTGTAATCGATTACCTAAGTATTGTAATCGATTTCATGCTCGACAAGTTGCATTAGTTCATGAACCATTTGAGTACAGAAACACAATACACGCGAAATAGGCCAAAAACACACTTGAAAAACTCTTTCATATCTATTTAAGCTTTGTTCTTAAACTTTTAAAGAGCCTATATTCTGAGTTCATTATTCTTCATTGTAAAAAGAACACACATGCTGTTCGAATATTGAAGAACTCAGAATCAAAAGAGCCTTCATATGCTTAAGAGCCTTAGAGCGTAAGTTTAGGTAATTTACTCCTAAGGTCCGGGAAAAGATGGCATCCTCTTCTAGTCATGGAACTAGTGAGGGATTCAACATAAACAGGCCACCATACTTCAATGGAGACCACTATGACTTCTGGAAGATCAAGATGAAAATCTTTATAAGGTCATTGGATGTGGAAATATGGAAAGCCATTGAAGAAGGTCTGTTTATACCTATGAATGAAGTGGGTGATAGTAGACAACCAAAACCAGAAAACACATGGAGTGATGAAGAAAAGAAGAAAGTTCAATATGATCTTAAAGGAATGAGCATTCTTACATCTGTTCTTGGCATAGATGAGTTCTTCAGAGTATCAACGTGCACAACATCAAAAGAAATATGGGATAAATTGATGGTAACCCATGAAGGAACAGATGAAGTCAAGAGATCGAAAATCAATACCCTCTCACAAGAATATGAGTTGTTCAGAATGCTTCCTGGTGAAAAGGTATTGGATATGAAAAAATGTTTTACTCATTTGACTAACCATTTGATTGCACTTGGTAAAGTATTTTCCAGGAGTGATCTAAACATGAAAGTTCTAAGATCACTTACAAGAGCATGGCAACCAAAGGTTACTCCAATTTCTGAAAAGAAGAGTTTGTCTAATATGACACTAGCAACTCTCTTTGGAAAACTCCAAGAACATGAATTGGAGTTAAATCGTATAGAAGAACAGGAACAACATGAAAAGAAGTATCATTCCATTTCTCTAAAAGCAAAGGAAAGCATCAAAGAAGACTATGATGCAGATTCTGAAGAGGACGTCAATGAAAATATGAATCTTCTTGTTAAGAATCTTGGAAAACTATTCAAAAGGAAAGGTATGAAATTTAACAATAATAGAACCTTCCAAAGGAATAGTGAACCTTCCTCCTCTCAGAAATTTACATGCTTTGAATGTGGAAAACCTGGACACATCAAACTGGAATGTCCAAATCTTCAAAAGAAGAAGCATGGATTAAAAGAGAAGTTTGACAAGAAAGACTCAACAACATGGAAAGCCTACAATGCATGGGATGAAAATGAAGTGAGTTCATCATCCGACTCGATAAGGAAGAAGCAAATGTTGCTCTAATGGCCTCCCATGACTCAGATGATGAAGACACTGAGGTTAGTAGCAATAATATTTCATTTCATGATTTAGAATTTGCAATTGAAAATGTGTTCAAGTTATGCCAAAATTTCTCTAAAGTAAGTAATAAACAGAATGCTATTATCTCTTCATTAGAAGACAAATGTAAGACTCTACAGAATGAACTAGATATAGTAAAATCTAAACTAGACATTCCTCATGAATGCACTAAGTGCAATTCATTAGAAGAGAAAATAGATAGTCTTCAACAAAGAGTTCATAACTTCAACATTGGAAAGCAAAAACTGGATAATATCCTAAGTGTACAAAGACACACTAGCAATAAAGTTGGATTAGGATATACATCACAGTCAAAGGCTAAAGAAGTTAAGAAAACTATCTTTGTTAAACCAGGCAAAGGAGAAGGAATCTCTAAGCATGAGAATGCAAGTTCTTCTAAGACTATGAACAATAGGAAGAATTATCATAAGAAGTACTCTAATAGGATTAATCCCATTCCTAGACATACTTCAGGGTACAACAGATATTCATGCACTTATTGTAACAAAATTGGACATACCCCAAATAAGTGCTATTACAAAAATGTAGGAGTACCAAATAAGGAATATATGTGGATTAAGAAAGTCACTAACATTGAAGGACCTAAAGTACATTGGGTACCTAATTCTCAAGTTTAAACTCTATTTTGCAGGTGTACATGAAAGCAGCAAGTAACTTATGGTATCTTGATAGCGGCTGCTCATCACACATGACAGGAGACAAAACAAAGTTATCATATCTTATGCCCAGAGAAAAGGGATATGTCACATATAGCAATAATGAGAAAGGGAGAATACTTGGCATTGGAAGAATAGGCACACCCCCTCAAACCATCATTGATAAAGTTCTCTATGTTGATGGGTTGAAGCATAACTTGCTAAGTATTAGTCAATTATGTGACAAAGGTTTGAAAGTTGGTTTTATAAATGATATCTGTGTGGTGAAAGATGTGAAAATCCGAGAAATTAAATTCTCAGGATATAAGGTTAACAAAGTCTTCATGATATCTTTGGATGAAATTCCATCAAATTTTAGATGCCTACTAGCCAAGAACAATAATGATTCATGGCTTTGGCATAGAAGACTAGCACACATCCACATGGATCATTTAAATAAACTAGTCAAGCATGATCTTGTTATTGGTCTTCCAAAGATAAGATTTGAAAATGATAAGCTTTATGATGCATGTCAGAAAGGAAAACAAACCAAGGTATCGTTCAAACTTAAGAATATAGTGTCAACAACAAGACCTCTCCAACTACTTCAAATGGATTTATTTGGGCCATCAAGAACTAGAAGTTTTGGAGGTGATTATTATGCTTTAGTAATTGTTGATGATTACTCAAGGATCACAAGGACTATATTCTTATCTCATAAGAATGAGGCCTTCAATGCATTCAAGAGATATGCAAAGCTTGTTTAGAATGAAAAAGCTTTGAAAATTTCTTCTATAAGAAGTGACCATGGTGGAGAAAGTCATAATCATCTCTTTCAAGAATTATGTGATGAAAATGGAATTTCACATAAATTTTCTGCACCAAGAACACCACAACAAAATGGTGTTATAGAAAGGAAGAACAGGTCACTAGAAGAATTAGCAAGGACCATGCTAAGTGAATCCAATCTCCCTAAATACTTTTGGGCTGATGCAGTAAGTACTGCATGCTACGTGTCCAATAGAGTACTCATAAGGCCAATACTGAAGAAGACTCCTTATGAACTATATAAAGGAAGAAAATACAACATTCCTCATTTGCATGCTTTTGGACCAAAGTGCTTTGTCTTGAACAACGGTAAGGAAAACCTTGGTAAGTTTGATGAAAAATCTGATGAAGGTGTATTCCTTGGATATTCTCTGACAAGCAAAGCATACAGAATCTTTAACAAGAAAGCTTTAGTTGTTGAAGAATCAATTCATGTATCATTTGATGAGTCTAACTCCTCCATTGAAGATAAAATTATCTTTCCAGATTATGATGAGGAAGAAAACATAATCAAGGATGACCATCAAAAGCAAATGGAGCAAGAACCAGAATCGGTTGAACAAGTTGAAGATGCCACTTATGAGTTGCCAAAAGAATGGAGAACACACAGGGATCATCCCATTGACAACATCATAGGTGACATATGAAAAGGAGTTTCAATGAGACTACACTTGAATGATTCAGTCTTGAACATGGCTTTTGTTTCACAAACAGAACCTTCTAAGGTCAATGATGCTCTAGAAGATGAGTATTGGATAGTAGCAATGCAAGAAGAATTGAACCAATTTGAAAGAAATCAAGTATGGGAATCGGTTCCTAAGCCCACTGACAGGCATATCATTGGTACAAAGTGGGTATTCAGAAATAAGTTGGATGAAAATGGTATCATTGTCAGAAACAAGCAAGGTTGGTAGCACAAGGTTATAATCAAGAAAAAGGAATTGATTTTGATGAAACCTATGCACCAGCTGCTCGATGGGAAGCCATAAGACTTCTATTGGCTTGTGCTTGCTCCTTAGACTTCCCATTATATCAAATGGATGTCAAAAGCGCTTTCCTGAAAGGACATATACAAGAAGAGGTATATGTGAAGCAACCACCAGGATTCAAGATCCTAAGCATCCTTCACATGTCTTCAAATTGAAGAAAGCTCTTTATGGTCTCAAGCAAGCCCCAAGAGCATGGTACGATAGATTGAGTACATTCCTTTGTGAAAAATGATTTCAAAAGGGTAAGGCTGATACAACCCTATTCATCAAGAAAACCCAAGGTAATACGTTATTAGTTCAAATCTATGTAGATGATATTATTTTTGGTTCCACTAACGAATATCTATGCAAGGAATTCTCTGATATGATGCAAGAGGAATTTGAGATGTCTATGATGGGAAAGTTAAACTCCTTTCAGGGATTGCAAATTAAGCAATCTAAGGATGGAATATTCATAAATCAATCCAAATTCTACAAAGAGCTATTAAAGAAATATGATTTGGATGATTGCAAATCCATAGCTTCACCAATGGGGTCTAATACATATCTAGATCAAGATGAGTCCGAAACTCCAGTGGACATTACTAAATATAGAGGTATGATCGGATCTCTTCTATATTTAACAACAAGTAGACATGATATTATGTTTAGTGTATGTCTATGTGCTAAAAATCAAGCATCTCCTAGGGAATCTCATTTGAGTTCTGGGAAAAGGATTTTCAAATATTTAAAAGGAACTTCAAATGTTGGTTTGTGGTATCCCAAAGGAAGTGTGTGTGACTTGATTGGATATTCTGATTCAGATTGCAAAACTGAGCGAAAAAGTACAAGTGGTACTTGTCACTTATTAGGAAATGCACTTGTTTCTTGGTCATGTAAGAAACAGGCATGTGTTGCTCTAAGTACTGCAAAAGCAGAATACATTGCTCTAAGTTATTGTGCACAAATGTATGGCTCAAACAACAACTCAAAGATTATGGCTTAGAGCTGGGATGCATCTCCATTAAATGTGACAATACAAGTGCCATCAATCTTTCTAAAAATCCCATCATGCATTCTTGAACGAAGCATATTGATATTAGACATCATTTTCTTCGGGATCATGTTTTGAGAAAGGATATAGAAATTTCTTTTGTAGATACTCATAATCAATTAGCTGACATTTTTACTAAGCCTCTTCCCAAGGATTCTTTCTTTAAAATAAGAAGAGAATTAGGCATATTAGATGAACCTGATATATGATTATGTGTCTTCCATGATTATGTGTTTAAAAGCTTTTTGTATGTGTTTTTCTATTTCAAGTAATCGATTACACATATTTTGTAATCGATTAACATAAGTTTTTCTGTGCCACGTTTCTTCTGGAATATTTGAGTAATCGATTACTCAAAATGGTGTAATCAATTACCCATTCAAAATTTGAAATTTTATTCAAATTTAAACTGCATGTAATCGATTACATAACTACCTGTAATCGATTACCAGTTCGATTAATATAAATATCTGGTCTGCCTCTTTTATCGATTACAGACCCTTCCTCTTCATCTCTCTTACTCGACGACCCAGACCTTATTATCCTCATATCTCCTTCAATTCTTGTCCGTTTTCAAGAATTCTTTGTGGGTTATCCTCCAAACCCCAACCTCCTTCAATTTGACCTATCAATTGTTGTCGAGTTGGTCTGAATCATTCAAACAGAAACCCTAGTCCTTCCTCTCCTATATTTTCGACAATGGCTTCCTCCTCTTCTCAAAGGCACCGCTCAAAGAACCCCTCAATGAATGCTCTCGACCTATCTCGACTTCTTGGGATGGAAGAGCAAAGGGAACGGTTCATGGCTCACTTCCTTGAAAGGCCGATTCTTCCTCCTAAGTATGGAGCCATGGAGTCTTTCCTCGACGCAGGACTATTATTTCCATCACTTTTTGGCTATCAAGGACTTGATGAATTTGTTGGATTTACTGGTACGTATTATCCCGAACTTGTGAAAGTCTTCTACTGCAACTTAATCAAGAGATGCGGTAAAATATTCACTTCTGTCAAAGGCATTGATATTTCCATGACTCTAGAGCAGTTAGGAACATGTATATCTATTCCTTATGTAGGAGCAAAACTCGGCCCTGAAATACTTTTTCCCTGGGAAGATGATGACAAAAAGTCATTTTATCTGTCACTTTGTCGTTTCTCAGAGGAGCAAATACAAATTAAGAAGCAACGGTTAGAGGCTAACCGTTCTCGGGATACCCTTGTTGTTGGGTATCTAACTGTGGAAAACCGTTTGCTTCATTACTTGCTGAGTTATGTCATTCTGCCCCAAACATCTAATCATGCTCAGATTAGTGACTTAGAATTACAAATTCTTTATGGAATGAAGAATGGTGAGTCTATTAATTGGGCATATTTGGTGATGACACATATGCTGATACATAAGGATAGAACTGGTCCTCTTCCCTAAGCTCCTGTGATTTCTCTTATTTTGAAGAACTTTGGGGTCTCCACTGGTGGAGAATATGCTCAGGTCATGGATGCCAAATCACAGAAGATTGACATGGAGATATTGAACAAGATGGGGATTTTCCAGGATCTTGATGGAAATTTCAGGCATAAATCAGACTTGGGATCCGATGCTACACCTGCTCCTGCCCCTGCAGCCTTCTTCCCTCCTTCCTCTGACAGCATTCCATCTTCCTCTGCTGGTAGTGATTCCACTCAGCTTATACTTGCACATATTGATAGCACGAGGGATGGTATGCAGCAGTTTATTAATGACCGCTTTGATCGCCTGGAAGGAAGAGTTGAGACTATGTACACTACTCTGAGGGCTTATATGGATAGTCTGAGCCTCCGTGTCGACCAAATGACCCGTTCTCCCCTCCATTTCTCTGATCTCTCTGATAGGTTTGATGACCTCTAGACAATTGTTTACTTAATCTCTGATCTCTCCTGGCTGAGGTTTTGATGAAGACAAACTCGTGAACAAAAAGAAGAAAAGAAGACTTAGAAGAACTGGTGCAACATGTCTCAAGCAAATATCAAGGGTTCAAGATTAACTAAGTCTTATGTAATTAGGTAAGTTATGCTTCCAAGGCTTCACTTAGCATAAACCATTGTGTCTCAAATCATTTGGGAAGGTTTTGTTGGTTCATGGATGATCTCTTTTGCCTATAAATAGTCCATTTGAGTCCAGAAACATAATACACACGAAATAGGCCAAAAACACACTTCAACAACTCTTTCATATCTATTTAAGCTTTTTTCTTAAACTTTTAAAGAGCCTATATTCTGAGATCATTATTCTTCATTGTGAAAAGAACACACATGCTGTTCGAATATTGAAGAACTCAGAATCAAAAGAGCCTTCATATGCTTAAGAGACTTAAAGCATAACTCCTATGATCAATCCATTCCTGTGTTAAAGGATTGATACAGCCACTTAGAATTTCTTCTTCATCTTCATTCTGGTTGAGTGAACGATTCACCGTCGGGTTTGGTCAAGGTTGATTATCTGAAAGTAGTTTGCTTTCAGGGACTGAAAGTGGTTTGCTTTCAGGGTTGTTGATAGAAACTCTTAAGGTACTTCGTGTAAGCACTTGTAAGAATTTTTATCAATAGTGGAAAAATCCTCAAGGGTTTTCTTGAGGGACTCGACGTAGCCTTCGCTGGATAGAAGGTGAACCAAGATAAAATCTCGTGTGTGATTTCTTCTATCCTTCATCTTTTACTTTCAAGCAATCCTTAATTCCGCTGCAATCACAATTATTGTTTTTTGAACACCATTATCTTGAAAGTATTAATTTTGATAAGGCGACGATCATGCAAACCTGATTCACTCCCCCCTCTCAGGTTGCTATCTATACTTACACCTTCCTCAACCCAAGTTCAGCCTTCAATGTCTGATAAAATCACTGATTCAAGTGTCTCATCTGACATTCAACCGGACGTTGACAACGTAACTCTGTCTGGTGATACCCCCACTGATCAAATCATGACATCCAGTGGCATTTCACTCCCCAGAGATTGGAAATTCAAATCGGATCATCGACCTACAAAAATAATCGATAGCATACAAGAAAAGGTACGAACTAGATCCACATTTAATGATCATGATAACTGTGCGCTCCTGTCTGAAATAGAACCAAAAAGCATAGGTGAAGCCTTGCAAGATGAAGGGTGGATCCTAGCCATGCAAGAGGAGCTGAATCAGTTTGAAAGAAGCAAGGTCTGGAACTTGGTATCTAGACCTGAAGAGAAATCAATCATTGGAATGAGGTGGGTATTTAGAAACTAGATGGACGAAAGTGGTAAAGTTATAAGGAATAAAGCCATACTAGTTGCACAGGGATACAATCAGCAAGAAGGTATTGACTACATAGAGACCTTCGCCTCGGTTGCAAGAATTGAAGCTATTCGCATTCTACTTGTCAGCACTCCATTAAACAGAATCAAATGGATGAGAAAAGTGCATTTTTGAATGGCTATATCGAAGAAGTCTATGTAAAACAACCTCCAGGCTTCGAAGATCCAGCTCTACCAGACCATGTCTTCAAACTACGGAAAGCTCTATACAGATTGAAGCAGGCTCCACGAGCATGGTACGATCGCTTAAGCTCATTCCTGATGAGCAACGGGTTCTCACGGGGTAATATCAACAACAAATTTTTCAGAAGGAAAATATCAAAGGATTTCATCTTAGTACAATTATATGTTGATGATATTATTTTTGGTGCTACTTATAAAACTCTTTGTCAAGAATTCTTGAAACTAATGCAGAGCGAATTTGAGATGAGCATGATGGGGGAACTAAAGTTTTTTCTAGGCTTACAAATCCGGCAGGAGACCACTAGAACCTGATACTCAAATCGCAAGTGCACGACTGACTATCGCGTAATATAAAAAGATCGAACCCAAGGGATAGGTGTTCTTATTATTATAATATCTAGTACTTGTGCAGAAAAATAAAAAGGTATTTTGTTTGTTTGATTAGGACAAGAATAAGGACAAGATATAGCATAAAATAAAATAGAGAAAAGATGATGATGAGTCTTAAGCACTTGGGTTGATTTATATAGCTTATAAAATATGCTAGCAACTCCTACTCAATTTCTAAATTTTAGTACTAAGTCATGATGCTATAGCCTAATGTTTCTACAAGTTAATTCCTTACACATTGTAGAACTTTCTTCCCAATTACTAAATTCAATGCCTTGCAATCTAGAAAAAACCAAGAAGAAGATGAAGAAGGAATTTTCAGGCCAACATAAAGCTAAGTCTATCCTAATACCTTAGTGATATGTCATATAGCTTCTCTTACTTCCTAGGTCCCTTACTACTTACCAATTTCTATTGTTATAAGTAATAAGCAAAAACACTTGTGATCATCAAGATAAAATTAAGAACAAGAAAATAAAACATGAACTATAGTAATATTATTCAGAAGAGTAGAAGAAAACTAAAACATAGATTATAAACTAAAACAACCCAAGATACTTAAGAAAGAAGTTAGCTAAGCATGGCTAAAAGAGTCATTGAATTACCCTGGACTAGGAGCTCAAGTTTGGCTTCCCACAATTCTCAGGAACAATGCTCAAAAGGAAGAAAGAAAGAACACTTGTTGTATTCTAAGAGGTGTGTTTTACAAGTGAAGTAAAGGCCCCTATTTATAGTAAAGATTCACCCTCCTGCGCTTGAGTGCTGGCATTCCCAACGCTTGGGCGTTGGGATGCATTAAAATTCCACTTTCTGTCCGAGGCCCAGCGCTTGAGCGCTGGCTTTCCAACGCTTGAGCGCTGGGTGAGAATCTGACTCATCTCCTAGTCAGAGTCCCAACGCATGAGCTTTGGGATCCCAACGCTGGAGCGTTGGGTCGCTGCTGCTTCATCTTCAAGCCTTTCTTTCCTTCAAAGGCCACTACTCAGCCCTTATTCATTTCTGAAACTTCTCCTCCACTACCATCAATTCTTCAAGCTTATTTTCCATGTGCTAATTTGAAGAGAGTTGCTTCATATTCTTCTTTTTCTCTTTTAGCCCTCTCTTTACTAGCACTTCAATTCTGGCCCTTTAATTCTTTCAATCTTCACTTTTAATCCTCCACTCTTGAATTTTCACATTTTGATCCCTGATTTCCTAAACTTTACAAATTGGTCCCTGGACAAAAATGATAACTATACCAGCTTTTCCTAAAAATATAAAATAGCTATAAAAATTCGTAAAAATATAAAATAAAGTTAGAAAAACAAATAAAATCTAATCTACATGAAAAATGCAAAATAAATATAAAATCTACATAAAAATAATAAAAAACCTATATGGGACTCAAAAATAATTAAATAAAAAGACTAAAAAAAACCTAAAAACATCATATAATATCCACTCATCAGAACCTACATCCATCAGACAAAATATGTCAATGATCTCTTGAAGAAGTATGGCATGGAATAGGCCAAGGCAATTGGCACTCCAATGCATCCTGGAACTGTGCTGGACAAAAGTGATGAATCCACTCCAGTTGATTCAACGAAATACAGGGGGATGATTGGATCATTGTTGTACCTCGCTTCAAGTAGACCAGACATTATGTATAGCGTCTATGTGTGTGCAAGGTTCCAGGTAAATCCTCAAGAATTTCACCTCAGTGCTGTGAAACGTATATTTAGATATGTCATTGGCACCACTAATCTTGGTCTAGTCTATGAGAGAGGTGAAGATTTTAGGTTAAGAGGATTCTGTGATGCTGACTATGCCGGAGACCGGATAGAAAGAAAAAGCACAAGTGGAGGTTGCCACTTCCTAGGGAAATGTCTGATATCCTGGGCAAGCAAAAGACAAAGCACAATATCATTGTCTACTGCTGAGGCTGAATACGTGGCGGCAGGTTCTTGCTGCACCCAACTCTTATGTGTGAAGCATCAATTGGAGGATTACAATATTTTTTAGCACATCATTCCTTTACTATGTGATAACACTAGTGCTATTAATATAACTAAAAATCCTGTTCTACACTCACGAACCAAAGATATTGAAATTAAGCATCATTTCATTCGTGATCATGTGGCTAAAGGCAATATTGACATTTCATATATACACACGGATGATCAATTAGCTGACATATTTACTAAACCCCTTATTGAAAATAGGTTCACCTTCCTTAGAGAAAGGATTGGCATGTTTCCCGCTTTATAGTAAACTTGCATGCACTAACGTTACTTTGCAGGAGCAGACGAACACAGACGTGTACACGTCTGCATTAGCAATCGTCTGGTAAGACTGAGAGGTCATGATCAAGAATGGTTGTCGTTTGACTAACTTCTTCACTTAACATTTAATGGGGAACAGTTGGGTTACTTCAATGAATTATTTATTGAACACGCATTAAATGTCATTGATACACATTCATCACTCCTCATTTAATGCGTATGCTATGTCTTTTCCTTCTCACATAACCTTTATTATCCATCATTACATTGTGAGAATCAAGAAAAACTTTTCACTTCCCGTGAAAGAAAATGAAAAGGTTTCTGATTCTACAATTCATTACACTCATAAACTATTCGCATTCTATCTAAACGTGTTACTTTCGCCAACATTTGTTCTTGCATACGCTCTAACACCTGTTGTAGAAAAACGGCACCCAAAAGACAAGGCGTAAAGAAACAAGTGAAGATTCGAGAACCTCTCGACGAAGTCGAACAAAAGATAGTGGAACTTCGGAACAAGTGCATCATTCAAAATCGCAAGGACCAAGTGTCCAGGATTGGTTCTGTGAAGATTGAAAATCTTGGCAATAAAGACCTTGTCACTCCCAGATATCTTGGCCTGAAGATGTACCAACATGTCAAGGTTGCTGGTCTGGACATGATCTTATTTTAGCACTGGGGAAGCCTATTTAAGATTTCAGAAACTCCAGAACTCTCCCCACTGTTGAAAGAATTTTATGACTATGCCATCAAGCTAAGCACCAACCACATCCGAACAAGATGCTTGAGGCAAGTCATAGATAATCAGTCTGGAGATGTCACTGCTGTGTTGGACATCCCTTATGAAGGAGTTCGTTACAACTCCTCATGGGAAGCCACTGAAAACAACCCTTTCAGTATTTGGAAGAAAGTGCCCAAGGCACCAGGGTCACACTGCGTGAACAATCTTGTTGAAGAATGTGTTTTTCTTCACGCCATTCTTAGCAAGATTGTACTGCCAAAAGAAGGATCCTGTGACCTAGTAAACAAAATCTCTCAATGGGCTCTATTTCAGATGCAACATCATCGGAAAATCAATATGTTCGACCTCATCATTCAGTACATGCTTCAAACTCTGGAAAACTCCAACACCACTCTTCCATATGGTTCACTAATGACAGTTATGATGGGCAAGAAAAGGTTGCTCACTACAGAAAAGGAAGAAAAGGATTTTATTGCACGAGACTTCATCTCTGCAACTCCTATCAAGTTTGGAGATGTCCGACGCATGCGACTTGATGTTGATATCTCTGCTGTTCCTGAAGACCTGTTGAGCACATGGGAAAAGAAGAATAAGGCCAAAGGTATGCCTCCATCCTCCAATGCTCCAACTGCAAGGAAACAATGAGCAAAGAGAACTCTTCCAGAACCAAAACCGTCTGGCACCAGCACTGACAAAGTTGTAGCTGCACCGGCACCTAAACGTCGTCGTCTGGTTAAAGGTCCTTGTTTGGCTCCGGAAGCAATCCACCAGACTGTCTCCTCAGTCACATTGTCCGCTGAGGATACATTGCCCATTTCAGATATCTTAGCACTGCAATCATCATCTCAGGTTGAGCCTGCTCCAGAAGATGCCGTTCCTCAAGCAACATCTACTCAACCACCTACTCCTTCCAAACCTCCCCGAGAGGTCGTGCATACAACCGCTGAACTGATATCCGATGCCCATGCCCTCACTTTTCCACAAATATATTGCAGATGTATTCAATGTTGAGGATGATGGAAACTGTGAATTCAGATGTATTGCTCAGTGGCTGGGCCACCCTCAAGAATACTGGTCCCAGGTCCGCCACCTTTTGATCAATGACCTTCTCTCCAATAGGGTGCTTCATTCTCTAACATTCAGTTCGGATAAGGATGTTGAGGTTTTTCGTATGTCACTCACACTGGCCCCTGGAGAACCTGCCTACGAGCCAAAATGGTTTTTAGTTCCGGACATGGGGTTACCACCTTCTGAATCATTCTGATTACATTCGAACTAAACCAATGCTGCACGTACTTACCTATTTTAGGTCCTGTTGCTGAAGAACCCACCATTACAGTGTTGGGAAATATCAATAACAGGCACTGGGTACGAGTGAAGCTCACTGAGAATTCACCTTTGCCAACCATATCTCCTCAGTGGAAGCATCACTTCTCTGATGATGCACATGCATGGGAGACTCCTCCTCAATCAAGAATCCTACACTTCAAAGGGCTGCTGCAAGGAGAGGCAGACAAATTCCTTAATACTCTTTTTGAAGTTCCAAAAATCATTCATCACATTGATCTTGATGATGATTCTGAGGAGGAACGTGTCACAATCTCTCTTCAGAGACCGATAGAAACTTTTCCTATTGTTGTGCTTGTGCATGATGATGTACCTGCTTCTGCAGCTGGTGCACCAAATACTGTCATCATTCAGCAGCCACTCTCTATTCCAGATGCATCTTCACCTGAAGCATCTGCAATTGAAGAAGGCGAACTTGACCCAGTAGATAATGCTGCAGTACTCCATGCGCTAGAGGGACTCCAGTTGCATGATGTGGTAGTCACTTATAATGCATGTTTCCGTCCGGTTGAGCATCTTGGTCAAAGTCCTGCACAGACTTCGAGAGTGGTAGATGCCCCAATTAATGACCAAATTAATGCATCTCATCTGTCACAGGCTGCAACTACCTTTTCCCAACATAGTATTTCTTTCCCTAAGGATCCAGATCTATCTTCCATTACTGATCTCCCTACTCGCTGCAAAGCACTCACACCAAATACATCCCTCTGCTTTCGAGTGCCACCTCCACTTTCTTCACTTTGTACATCCACCTTTCAAGATGGTCAAGCTGAAAAATTATGCTGCCTAAGCTGGTCACTACACTCCTTCCACAAGCAAGATCTCATTCATGCCAAGGTTTTCTCTCAGATCTCGATCCCCTATGGCCACTCAATTTCGAAAGCGGAAACCCTCGCAGACTGCACAAAATGAGCATATGATTCAGGATGTGTCTATGCAGGTTCTTGGATTACCTTTTTGCTTTCATGTAGGTTTATTGGTCCCAACTGGATGCCGTGATCTAGATCTTGTTCACACTTTGGGAAATTGTCATGCCATCTTCCACTTTGAATGGCACCTGACAATCTCTGGTATTACCCACGTGGCTCATATTCCTCTCTTTCTTGCTGGCCGTGTGGATCCACTTGTGCTGAATTTCAAAACATGGAGACTTGTTCTTCTTCCGTTTCTGAACAAACCGATGAAGGCGTACGGATTTCTTTGGTCTTGTGCTCATCCTTCACCCCGGATTCCTACTGTGGCACCCTCTACTCCAATTCTGCCTTCCACCTTTCGCCTAATTGTTCCTGCTCATCCCTCTCATTCTGTTGCTCTGCCGACAAATGACGACATCACTTCTCAAGTGGATGCTCATGAGAAAACTGTCACTCGTGCCATGGTGGCTATGCTGGCTCAACAAATTAAGGAAGTGCATACCATTACCACTCAAGAGACTCGTGCGCTGCGTTAAGAAATGATAGACCACAATGTAGAATTGCGTCAAGAGATAACGGAAGTCATGAATACTCGCTTTGGATTGGTGCAGGACACGCTGAACATGCTCTTCGACCACTTGAAGACATCCTTCCATCCCTGATCCTTCTTATTTTTCGTCTCTTTGCTTTGTCTGCACTCTAGTACATTTCTTCTATAAAATTGCTACGCTTCAGTTTAATGTTTGCCTTGCTCACATGCTTAACCATTAAATTCTCTTCTTTAATTGGCTTCTTCATGTTCTTTTGATAATGCCAAAGGCGGAGAATACTTGGAAAGATAGAAAACGAATAGAAGAACACCAATTTAGGGGGAGCTAATTTAGAAATCTCAGTTGAGAATATATGTCAAACTCAGGGGGAGCAAAGGAAACGTGAATTTAAAAATTCAGGAAAATTATTTCTCTTAAGTGAATGTCATCGTTTGACAAACATAAAGATGATAACGTTTCCAAGTCCTTTCATGAATTTTTTTTGAACTATTAAACCTTTTTCTCGAAAGAAATTGTCATTATCAAAAAGGGGGAGATTGTTAGATTCAATGAATTATTATATTTTGATGAATAACAATTTCGTTAAGTCTTGATATTGTTAAGAGATAGAATTCCTAACTTCTTGATGTTTTCACACTTAGGAATATCCATCTACTTGAAGAAAAACTGCATGGACCCATACAAAGCATTATCAAAAGCAGATCCTCAAGAGGAGGAATCTGTCTGGCTACAACTCTTATAAATCAGTCCGCTAGTTGAGAACGTTTGCCTCAAAAAGTTCGTCCGACTGAGAAGAACGTTTGGTCACTCAATCATTGGGTTTACTTGGTTACCCATCTGAAGGAAAGTTCGCCTGGAATTCAGTCAGAGAGTTTGTTTAACTACAACACAACTTTGGAGTTCGTGTAACGAAAACTTGGAAGAGATCGTTTGTCTAACCCAGGCTTGGCTGTCAAGCACTATCTATCCCTTCAAGAGCATTAATGAAGAAAAGGACATAATTAATACTTTATTCCTTGTTTCTTCAAATCCTCTAATATTCCTTAAATCAAGCTGCTTTTGCGGAATCAACGGCAAGATTTTCTGATCATCGTATCTCCTCAACATTCACATTCAAATCTTCTGTTTAGATCATTAATGGCTACCTTAGCTGGGATGCACGAGCATTAAATGCAGAAGTTAAAGCTCAAGGCAGAAAGTCTTGAAGAGCCAGACGATGACAACCTCCGCCATTAAAGATGCAATAAATGCATGGCAGAATGCATTCAATGCTGAAACAGAGATGCAGAAGTATCCGTTACTCACAATGGAGGAAAAATTCAAATGGAACTATTTTCAAATCTTCAGCAAGCTCACATTGATCATCCTACTGAAGATATAAATAGAGGACTTGGCATTAGATTCAACTCGGCGACTTACACATGATCAAAAGCATTCAAAACATTCTAAGACTTTCCATCTCGTTCGGAGATTCTAGAATTAACTTAAACTGCCCCATATTTGCACAGCATGGCCTAAACTGACCTTTTACAACATGCCGAGAACTTTCCCGGGCTTTGGAACCTAACCCCATCGACCTTACAGTCGATCTTCATTAATCATCATACAGATAAGGGTTTAGCCTTATTCGTCCTTGAATGGTTGCCGAGGATGAATCAGCTTTCTTACGGTAAACTGTCGTCGTTAAGATATAGCATTTTGCATTTTCGTCTCTTACTTTTCTTCAGACGATGCTTCTCGTATGTTTAGACAATGCTTTCTTTTTTGTCTAAATAGACGATGCTTTCCTTTTCTATCTGAATAGACGATGCTTTCCTTGTTGTCTGAATAATATTAAATAATGCATGCAGACGATACGTCTCTTGAAGCATAAAGGATAGAGATATTTCCTGAAAAAACATAATACACAAATTTTAATAGCAAAATTGTTGTCACTCAACATATGATAAATGTTCTAAGATCGTATAAACTTAACAATTTACACATATAAATTTGAGTATATTCCAAAAACATATGACTAAAGTTAGAATACACATCATAATTGTTCTCTACAAGTTTTCATATTTTGGAAAGATTGCCTAAATTTTCATTATCAAAACTATCAAATACAAAACTCTTCATATAAGTAACTAAACAATCATTCATCTCTCATACGATTTCGTATTTGATTTTTGCAGGACCTTCGAGCCTCAGGGGTTCTACAGGGCATGATAGTAAATTATGTTTGTGACTTCACGGTATTGTAGCAATTTCACTTGAAGGTAATTTTTTGGTGTAGTTATTTGGTCTGGTTCTGGTTCAATATTCCCTACTTTTGAATTTTTCAATTTGAGGATCCATTTTGGAGTTATGACTTGTGGTGATGCATTTGGGAATTTTTGAAGGCAAACGAGCATGGTGTCGAAAGGATTCAAGGAGTGATCAGAGGCAAAGGAACTAAGTGCTCTTGTGAAAGTTGTGACGGGGATGAGGCAAGTTAAAGTTAATGCAGATACCATTTATGTTAGAGCTAACAACCTAATCACTATCATGTAAAATCTCATGCCATAACTTCTTTTATGACTTTTGATGGTGAGAGTAGGTTGTGGGAGCTACTACTTTTGAGAAGCATGCTGGATGTAAAAATAAACTGCCTACAGAGTATATTCGACTTGGGAATGGGAATACTCTTCGCGATATCTTGAATACATGTTCAAACTCTACACTAGCCAATTTGGAGGAAATTGTCAAAAACATCTTTGCGGACTTAACTATGCAAAAATCTACCTTTTGTTTAACTGCAGGGGTTTAAAGTTTTCACTTTTGTTAAATCAAAAGGAAGATTTATGCATAGTTAAGTCCGCAAGGTCGTTCTGGACAGCTTCCTCCAAATTGGCTAACAAAGTGTTTGAACATGCATTACTGACATCATGAAGAGTATTCCCATACCCAAGTTGAATATACTTCGTTGGCCGTTAATTTCCACTACCACCATGATTCTCAAAAGTAGTAGCTCCCACAACCTACTCTCACCAACAAAAGTCATAAAAGAAGTTATGGAATGAGACTTTACATGATACTGATTTGGTTTCTAGACCCAACATAAATGGTATCTTCATTAAATTTAACTCGCCTCATCCCCATCACAACTTCCACAAGAGCAAGCAGTTCCTTTGTCTTTGATCACTCCTTGTAGCCTTATGACACCATGTTTTTTTTACTTCAAAAATTCTCAAATGAATCACCACATGTCATAACTCCAAAATGGATCCTCAAATTGCAAAACTCAAAAGTAGGGATGACACAACCATACTCATACCAAATAGCTACACACAAAAATTACCCACAATTGAAATTGCTACATTACCTTCATGAAACACACATAATTTACTATCATTCTCTCTATAATCCCCGAGGCTAGAAGGTAGGAAAATAACCAAGCAACTCTAGGAGCCAATGAAACAGTTCTTGGACATCAAACGGCAGCCCCTATCACCACCAATCATGAATGATGGCTCTTGGAGCAAACAACGAACGAGGCATGGAATGGCTTCGAAGTAGAAAATGAATTCTATGCTGATGAGGACATTCTTATTTTTGAGCAATCTGTTGAGGTGAAGTTTCGTGAGCGATTTATCATCAGAGAATAGTGATTTTCATGACTTTGAAATGCACTTGTATTGAATCAGAGCCTTCACGGGCAACCAAGATAAGATTTCTATCAAGGGATCCCGTGGGAGTATAGGAACACCATGGGTACGGGTGTTGGAGATTTAATCAAGGAAACCAAAATTGTTCGAGATTTAAGATGACCATTTTTTGAACGAAAGGAGACAAAGATTTATGTGACCCATCCGTAAGGTCCGTACGACCATACATGAGATGAAGATTCATGAACTCGATTCTACTACGTACCTCACTCATGGATCTAGTGGAGGAAAATATTCATATAAAGTTTAACCAATATTAGTGACAAACAATATTATATGAAGAAAACTAAGAAAACAAAGTAAGCAAATAAAATGCAAACCAACAACACAATCTTTTGGATAGTTCATTCTACAGCAAAAAACACATTTTATAGCTAAACCTAACTCCCTATAATTAATTGGATGGCCAGCAACCGGTAACATCCCCAAATATATTATTACTTATATTATTTATTAACATTAAAACAAAATATCTTATTAAATATTAAAATATTCGTATACAAAATTTTTATTGACTTGAATTTCAGCATTAATGGAAATAACAATTAGTTATAATATTTCATTATGTATAAGTAAATGTGACTCAATCTACACATTAAAAACAATACTAATTATTTATTAATTTATATTTATATTATTAGTTACGTTATTCACTAATATTAAAATAAATTACAAAAATATTAAATTATGTATGTATAATTAATATTGAAATTAATTGTGTATTTATAATAAAATAAAATAATTATTAATTTTCTTTTAAATGATTAAATATAGAAATTATTAATATAAAATATGAAATATACTAAAATAAAATATCAAATAGCTAGAATTTTAATTGACTTGAATAAGTTGCATTAAACAATTTAATTAATTATTAATTTAAATTTATCTTTTTAATAATATCATTTATCAAATATTGAAACATTAAATATATTTACATAACTTACTAAATATTAAGATATGTATATATTTATATATATATATATATATATATATATATATATATATATATATATATATATATGTACATATGATGTTGACTTGACTATGAATTAATGAAAATATTACTCATTTATCAATTTTAATTTTATATTAGTATAGTGATGTTTACATGAATTATGCATTAATAACAATATTAATTTCACCAAAAATTTAAATATTAATTATTCATTTATATTTGTGTAATTTTTAAGTTAAGGCTTCAAATATATTTAAATAATCACTTATTATTAAAATATGTATATATAAGTATTATTTACATGAATTGTGCATTAATTACAATATTAACTAGTTTTTTTTAAAAGTCGAATTTATTATATAACGTAACAAGCTTGAGAACAACTCTTTTAAGTGGGATAATTTGAAACCATAGCTAAGAACAAAATTCCCACAATGGGGTGATTCTATTACAACCTAACTTAGCTAAGAAATAAAAAATTGTGTTTGTTTCTCTATAGATATGCACATCTCCTAAGCAATACAATAATTAAACATGCTATTTACAATCTCATGTTTTGGACAACTTCCTCCATATTGACTAATGGAGTGTTTGAACTTGCATTCATGACATCACGAAGAGTATTCTCATTCCCAAATCGAATACACTCTGTAGGCCGTTTATTTTTACTTCCAGCATGCTTCTCAAAAGTAGTAGCTCCCACAACCTACTCTCACCAACAAAAGTCATAAAAGAAGTTATGGCATGAGATTTTACATGATACTGATTTGGTTGTTAGCACTAACATAAAATGTATCTTCATTAAATTTAACTCACCTCATCCCTGTCACAACTTTCACAAGAGCACGCAGCTCCTTTGCCTCTAATCACTCCTTGAAGCCTTGTGACACCATGTTTTTTTCTTACTTCAAAAATTCTCAAATGAATCACCACAAGTCATAACTCCAAAATGGATCCGCTAATTGCAAAACTCAAAAGTAGGGATGACACAACTAGACTCATACCAAATAGCTACACCCAAAAATTACCCACAAGTGAAATTGCTACAATACCTTCATGCAACACACATAATTTACTATCATTCCCTCTATAATCCCCGAGGCTATAAGGTAGGAAAATAACCAAGCAACTCCAGGAGCCAACGAAACAGTTCTTTGACATCGAACGATAGCCCCTGTCACCACCAATCATGAATGATGGCTCCTAGAGAAAACAACGAACGAGGCATTGAATGGAATCGAAGTAGAAAATGAATTCTAAGCTGATGAGGACATTCTTATTTTTGGACAATCTGTTGAGGTGAAGTTTCGTGAATGATTTATCGTGAGTGAAGAGTTATTTTCATGACTTTGAAATACACTTGAATTGAATAAGAGCCTTCACGGAAAGCCAAGATAAGATTTCTATCAAGGGATCCCGTGGGAGTATAGGATCACCATGGGTACGGGTGTTAGAGATTTAACAAAAAAAAACAAAATTGATGGAGATATAAGATGACCATTTTTTGAATGAAAAATATAGAAAAACACATCAAAGGACCCAAAGATTTATGTTACTCATCTGTAAGGTCTGTACGACCATACTTGAGATGAAGATTGTAACACCCCGATTTCCAGGGCGTTACTGTAGCGAGTGAGCAGTAAATAAATATGCACGTGCATTTTCAAAGCTTGGAAAAGAGAGTATATTTTTTTTTTTAAATCATTTTCCTTTTCGAAACATGCCATGCTGAAGTGCATTAATATTATAATTACAACTTCGCAAATAGCCAAAAATATGGCATAAAATGTCCGACCAGCAGTTTGGAAATTTCTTACAAAACATATACTTGTTTTCAAAACTCTGCTGTCAGTTGTAAAATGCAAACTAAAAACTCTACCCTGACCCGTGAATATACATAATATTATTACATAATATTAAAAACGGCGGCACAAGTCTTCCAGCTCTATGCGCCTGACGTCTGGTCATGGTTCTCCTGTAACGGCATCCTTCCGCATCTTCCGGCTAAGGGACGTCCGACTGGCGACGGATCACCAGATATACAAACAACACACATATGCAAGGGTCAACTCAAGTATACATACATTTATTTGACGCAAGTAATTGAAAACTCTAGGACTCTATATGCACGTACATCATCCACATGTACATAAAAGATTTTATCCGGATATGCACCAACTCCCGTAGGCAGGTGGGACACTCTCCCGAACTCCGAACGAACTAGAAAGTACGACGGTAAGTCGAGAGTTGCCTCTTACACGAGAACGTTCTGTAATAACGCCCCGATAGGTTGCATCTCCAGTCCGTGACTCTTTATTAGCCCCGAACCATGACGACTTCAAAGAATGCTTGACACGACATGACACAAAACACAAGTAGGACTCATACGTATTTAAACGAGGCCTAGCATAGCTTCATAATTAACACTAATCATGTAGAGCAGTTGCACATATCTTGAGCAGATATAAATCATGTCGAAGGAAGAAACATGCTTTCAATTATCATCAAAGCAATAAACATCCAATAAGTCAAGCCACATATCACAACAATCCAACAATGCCACGCATCAGACAAAAACTAATCCAGCATATCAGATGCCTTCAGAGACTGCATTCATATATCGATTAAATACAGTTTAAAGTCGGGTCGTTCTCAGAACGCCGTCAACTACAATTCTAAGATTATAGTGCAGCATGGTATATACATATATACTTATGCTAATAGACAAAGATACGAAGTGCCCTTACCTTGAAGGTAGTCGATCCTGGCGGTCACGTAAACTCCGTGCGTCTAGATCGGTACGGGGCCTCGTTATCCTTCAACAAACACAACCTAGCTTAGAACTTTGAACTCAAACCTAAAGAGAGGGGCTGGTCTAACAGGGTCTAATCACTTAGACAAGGTTCTAAAATTTAGGAAATGCTCGGAGGTCGAAGACACTTAAACAAGATTTCGACAGTTACCAAAAGAACTTAGAAAAAACCTAAGTTACAAAACCAAAACTTCTCAAAACTTTTAACCATTCAAAGAGAATCAAGGATAGATGCTTATAAACCATTTTTGAAGCCTTAATCAAGATTTTAGAAGCTAAAAACAGACCCAAAACCACCAACATCAATTCTGCCCAAATTCTTTAAAACCCTAAAATTTTCCAAATTTTCACCTAACACTTCACACAATTTCCAAATCACTCACACAATCAAAAACATAACTTTTTAATCCATTTTCCACACCAATTTCCCAAAGTTTTCAGAATGTGCAAAATACTAATTTGAACTATAAGTTCCAAAATCCAACTTGCCCAAAAACTCAACTTTTTCTACAAGTTTCCAAATCAATTTTTCAACTCTTAAACTCAACAAAACCTAAGTGTCAAGAACAAACAAAATTCATTCAATTGTCAACTTTTAAGCTCTCAATTTCCCAACTTTTCAAAACCCTAAAGCAAGCTAAAAGTTCCATAGTCAAATTTACCCAAGTGTTCAATTTTAGTCCCTTAAAAACTTAACTCTCAAAACCAAATGAAAACAAATTTTCCAAGCCCTTAAAACACTTGTAACTCTCGGCCATTCCATCAAAAATAGGGCAATTAATTTTCCTTTGCATCAAACCTCACATACAAGCTTTAAACACTACAAAAAGCTAGTTAGAAAATCAATTTCCAAAGTCCTACTACCCTAGTCAATTCGGCCAAACAACTTTAATTCAAGGGAAATTTTTTCTTCAAAAACTAATTTGTACACATCAAAGACAACAAGAAATCCATGGTGAATAATTACCTAAAGCTTGAAAAATCACTTTTCCAAATAATCAATTTTTCAAAAACAAAACTTCCAAGAAAACAAATTAGAGATTTTCAAAGATCAATCCAAGGGGAATAACTTTTCCAAAAGGAACCCTAACAAAGACCAAACTTAAAATTTTTCAAAGAACCAAAACTCAACAAATCAAAAATCTAATCGGTTCAAAATGAAGCTAAAGGTAGTGGGAATAACATTTGTGAAGGGACTTTCAAATCCTAGTACTTGCATAAAAACCGAACTCAACAAAACGAAAAACCGAATCGGTAACAATATAGATCGAGAGGTGAGGAGTAATTTACCTCAAAGGAGCAAGGGAAGAAGACAAGGGGAAGGGGCTGCCATGGGAGGAGCATGGTTCGGCCAAGCTTCATCAATGGAGGAAGAAGATGAAGCTTCCTCTTTCTCTCTCTAAAAATCACTAAACTCACTTGATTTTTCACTTAATGAATGAATAATGAAGTAAAAGGCCACTTAACCCCTCAAATGAGGTGTGGGCCGTGGGTTTGGGCTCCAAATGGGGGGTGAAATTCTAATTTTTACACTTACCCAAGGACCAAAGTGAAAACGGTAAAAGGTTAAAGTAAAAACGACTTTTTACTATCGGGGACCAAAACGTAAGGTTTTCAAAGTTCAGGGACTAAACTCTAAATTTAGAAAGTTCTAATAAATATCTAGGTTTGTTTATTATTAAACTCTTAATCATGATGCGTCAGTGCGTCAGTGCGTCAATGCGTCAGTGCGTCAATGCGTCAGTGCGTCAGTGCGTCAATGCGTCAGTGCGTCAGTGCGTCAAGTCACTGGTCATCATCAGGTTCTGGTCATCAGTGAGTACCTCTGTGTCACTGAGAATATCTGCCCCGTGGTCATTTATTGGTTTCGGGGTACCGGGCCCGCACAATTCGGAGCCGGGTCGATCTTTCTCGAAGTCTGCGTTACGCTGCCCGAAAACACTATTCACCGAGTCACTATTCACAAAATTCTTCTTCACAAATTTGGTCTCGAAACGCCAAACGAAATCGTTTGGAGCTTTTTAGATTCCTGATCCGGGGTCCCGAAGTCATCCGTTTCTTCTATTGAAGTTTCGGCTAAAAGTCCCGTTAGAGCGAAAAATGCTTCCCGGGCTCCGGGAGGAAACCATATCAATATTACAGTCGTTCTTCACGAAATTTTCCACTGATCGTCGTAGTGATAGTGAGAACGTCCAATTCTCGTCTGAATTCAAAGTCAAGTCTAGCTTGGTTTCCTACCAAGTGTTGCAATAGGTGTTTCACTAGTACTTCGCTCGACGATAACGCTTGCCGATGCCGCCGAGCGGATCCAAACAGTACCTTGGAATAATTAAATAATTATTTAATCACTGGTGGAAATTTCGGGTGTTACAATCCTACCCCCCTTAAATTAGTTTCGTCCTCGAAACTATAGGTCGGCGAAGTGCTTGAGTATTCTCTTCCGTGGTTCGTCCAATACCACTTGGCTAGGGAAATTCTCTCCCCTTGGTACTTCTTACCGTCCTTGTCCTCGGTCTTCATAGATGAAGCTATGAGTGGTAGGTCATCCTTGAGTTGCGAGTGCTCTGACTCAACAACTATGCATAAGCCTTCCAGCTTAATTTCCTTCCCGACTCCCGTCGTCACGGTCTTTCGAGGTAGGCATGTTCCTCGTTCCATGCTCCAATCTTCTTACTGGTGTAGTCCTTATGCCTGCTCTGAGAAGTTCTGATCTTTCTTTACTCGAGTCAAACCCTTCCATGGTTTTCCGCGCAGGTTTACCCCAATTACCAGCTTCCACCGCCTCGGTGTAGCTTGAAACATCTCGCGTCCACACTTCGCTTCACAGGGTTCCATCCCTGGTTGCACGATAGTCGTTGCCGAAGATAAACTCCATCAAAGGTAGCTGTTCCCTCCAGCTTTTTCAACGGTCCAAAACACAAGTCTTGCAAATCCTCTAGTGATCCCAATATCTGTTTAGTTCAGCTTTGTCGTCGAAGGGTGACAGAAGAATCTTGGTCCTGTCTTCAAATATCATTGGGCAAAAATCTGAGCAATGAAGCACGTAGGTAACATTCAAGTTTCCCCGTAAGGCTCATTCCACACAGAAATAAATAAACAGTGTGGTCGATGGCTCTACGGTTCCTATGTGCACGTACAACTCCCAGTTGTACAAAATTTCCATTAAAATGATAGCACCAAACCTCATAGGTTTGTGGGACACTCGACCGATCTCCGTGCGAAAATGTGCCACGGACAGTCGGGAGTTGTTACTTACACGGGTACGTTTCGCACAACGTTCCCAAAAGATTGCATCTCCGATCTAGGGTGCTGCTCGACCCTGTCTGCAACGACTTCAAATTGCTCGACTTCGACGAGAGGGCTTCAACTCTAAGTTTCCTTGGATTCATTCCCTCAAGGGCGACTGGAATATTGTTCCATACCTGAGGTGATGCTGGGCACGTCCCGTGAAATTAAGCATCCTTCGAAAACATACTTCTGGCGTCTGTTGTACGCTGAAGATTTTCATTGCGGGTAGAGGTGAGGTGACTTGGTCAATCCTCGATTATCCATATCCATCGATGTACCGTCCCACTTCCACTCGGGGACGTTAAGGGGCTGAAACATTTCTGCCAGCTCTTCATGTCCCGTTCTTGCCTTCTGACAAGTAAGGTACGCCATCACACTCAGTCTGACTGCTTCCTTGTTCCTGATAGCCTGATCCAACTTCAGACCTTGAAACCGTTTGAACAATTCCATCTTTCTCACCGTCGTGGTGGAGGCATTCATTGCTGGTTGATCCAAGACCTGGCAACCACGATGAACTCCCTCAGATGGTACTGCGGGGTAAAATCCTACTCCCTCATGGGCTCTGCCCATTCACGCCGCTTCAAGCTTCCTCCTTCAAATCAAACGAGTATTCCAAACTCCTCGTGATAGCTGAAGGTAACATAGCGCTCTCGTAGAGGTGGCGTCTTCATATCTTGAGCGCAAACTCCATTGCGGATAATTCCAACTGATATCTTTGACGACCCTGCTTCGGCGTCTATAACCGTTTCCAAATGGGCATCAACACTCTGAGGTCCTGCTTCAGAACACGGCCTATTATTTGGTATACGTATCGACATCGACTACGTATTTTTCTCCCAGTTGTGGCAACTAGTGTTGACGAAGTCATCCACTGTTTCTCCATTCGTTGATAGCTAGACTCACCCCTCTTGGTCCTTACAAGAGGTTGGTCCTTCCTAGTGAGTCGCATTTGCGGTCCCACTAGCTTCGAGAGTTCTTCGGTGAAGTACCGATAGTGACCATCCAAGTCAAAGCAACTCTTCATCCTCAATTGTTGTCTTCGATCGTTCCCATGCTAACTCTGATTTCTCTTGGCTGGGTCAACCGTGATTCTTTCCCTTGAAGTCACATGTCAAAAAGGTTTTACTCCTTCGAGTCGAACTCGGACTTGAAGGACTGGCATACGGCTTCTTCTCCATAATACGTGCGGTACTAGTCGGAGAGAGCTTCTCCTGTTCTTCAAAATCTTGGTACGCACAAGTACGTCATCAGTAATTGTGGTTACGAACGGTCCAGAAATGGCTGAGGTCTCCCCGTCCTCGTATCCTACGAAGATGACTGGTGCATTTGTCACTCAAGGCACCGCACAACACTCGTTCTGTCTGTGACGAGTTCTGGAAACGGTCTTGAGAATATCCTTTTCCTCAATCCGATTCTGACGATGTAGTGGTCCTGGTCGATCTTAGGGAACCACACTGCTTCTCAAGTTGGTTCACCAAGTCATCGGTCCTTAGTAAGGATGTCGATCTCTTACTGTCGTTCCACTCGGTTGTCTTCAATCCAAACAGGGTCGGAACCTCCTGTCCCTTTCCTTTAACTGCAACGCTGGCACTTTCCAAAGCGAAAAACTTTACCCTTGCACGATCACTCCGAGTTAATTCTGTGGGTCCATCACTTGTACTCGGTGGACGGTGCAGGTGTAATTTGTAAGTTGCATCTGAGATGGGTCTTGCGTCGTTTGCACACTTCACATCTCCATTTCCCTTCTCTCTTCAATGCTGACTGATAGGAGAACTCTGTCGGAATCCTTTCTTCGAGCGGTTCCCACGAGGTTCTCTGTATACATTCAGAGACACTCTGTCCTATCCTACATAGACTATCCAGTTCCACATGTTCTGTGATAATCGACTCATTCAGAGATTGTAGGGGGAAAATATACATATACATATATATATTTTTATAACAGACAAGAGAAGAAATTCTTCTCATAACCATCAGCATACAAGCACACAACAGTTTAACAATCAAAACAACCACAACAGAAAGTACTGTCAAATCAATGGCAAAGGGAAAACATGTAGTTTATAGCGGTCCTCGCCATTCATCGAATGCGAAAGCACCGCTCCCTACTCAAAAACTTGATGACGAGTCGCACCCATAGAAGGTCCTGTCTCGGCACCTTGTCATCTCTAACTGTACGCTCAGGTTTCCTTCGTGACGATCACTTCGGCTCTGCCTTGGGTGTTCGACATTCCCTGGAAAAGTGTCCAGTCTTCTGGCAACGATGACACCTCTTCTTCTCCCCTTTGCAAGTCCTCGCAAAATGTCCTGCTTCTCCACATTTGTAGCAAGCCACCCTTCCCCTTGGGGGTGGAACTGCTTGGTCTCTCCCGGATGCAGCTTCCGACTGGAGTGGTCCTGTCGCCCGGCCTATCCTGTGCGTCAGCTGATATGGCCTCTTCTGATGTCCTTTCCCTAGACTCTCTCGGTCTTGTGTCCTTGGCTGGGATGGTCCACCTCTTCCGAACTTCCTCTTTCGCTCGTTCCTCATGGCTTCGATTTCTTTGCTCTTCTCCACAAGTGGCTGGTACTGGCAAATCCCTAAGGGTCTCACTGACTTCTCGATCTCGTATCGAAGTCCCTTCATGAACCTTGAACAGAGGTAGGGTTCGTCTAACCTCCGTGCGAAGAATCGGAAGTGTCTAGCCAAAGATTCCAGCTTTGCAGCATACTCGTCCACCGACATATTTCCCTGGCACAGCTCCAGGAATCGGGACTCCATCTCTTCACGGGCGCTAGGCGGGTAGTACCTCTCCATAAGGGCGTCTCGGAACATGTTCCATGTGACAGCTACCTGGTTGGCCTCCTTAATCTGTCTGGCTCCTTTCCACCAGTATTCTACATTGCCTCGCAGCAGGTAAGAAGCAAACTCCAGCTTGGATTCTTCCGGAGTGTTCAGAACTCCGAAGATCTTCTCAACTTGCTGAACCCAAAGATCCGCTTCCTCCGGTCCAGCTTCCCCTAAGAACCTTGGCGGGTCTTGTCGTCGAAAGGCGTTGAGTGCTTGAGTGCGAGCAAAGGTCTCTTCCCTTTCTTGCTAGCGTGCACGGCGCTCATCCTCCACTGCCTGTCGTTGAGCAGAGGCAGATTCTCGTGCTTCAGTCGTAGCAGCCTGCTGAGCAACCACGTTAGTCAAATTGGCCATTGCTTGAGCCATCTGGTTCAGGCTAGCCTGCATTCCCTCTTCTGAGCCTGATGGTGAAGACATCTCGTTCCTGAAACACACAAACATCAATCCAGACGAGGAATGGCTAGATTCCAAGGCGTCTTGCTCTTCTATATGAGCTAAATAACATGCCTTAGGATAATCACACAACAGAGGCTCAAACATAAGCTAGTGTAGAACTAACTACTACAAAGATAGCAGCCAAATACATAGGGAGGTTTTCCACTCAGGAGATAAACCTAAAGCAATCTACAAGTTCGGCTACATCAGGATTTAGTCATGCTTGGAGCAGCCATAAGGCTGATTAGGCCTTACAACTCAACTCCCTAGCAATCAACCGAAATATCCTAATTGCAAACACAAACAGCACACAACTTAGCGTAGAAAACCCGTTCCCCGACAGCTCTGGTATTTCTCAACCGGAGCTCTGATACCACAATGTAACACCCCGATTTCCAGGGCGTTACTGTAGCGAGTGAGCAGTAAATAAATATGCACGTGCATTTTCAAAGCTTGGAAAAGAGAGTATATTTTTTTTTTTTAAATCATTTTCCTTTTTGAAACATGCCATGCTGAAGTGCATTAATATTATAATTACAACTTCGCAAATAGCCAAAAATATGGCATAAAATGTCCGACCAGCAGTTTGGAAATTTCTTACAAAACATATACTTGTTTTCAAAACTCTGTTGTCAGTTGTAGAATGCAAACTAAAAACTCTACCCTGACCCGTGAATATACATAATATTATTACATAATATTAAAAACGGCGGCACAAGTCTTCCAGCTCTATGCGCCTGACGTCTGGTCATGGTTCTCCTGTAACGGTATCCTTCCGCATCTTCCGGCTAAGGGACGTCCGACTGGCGACGGATCACCAGATATACAAACAACACACATATGCAAGGGTCAACTCAAGATAAAACATTGAGTACAATTTAAAGCCTAGGGCAACACAAAATATCCAAACAAATCAACATGTAGAAAATAACAAGTATACATACATTTATTTGACGCAAGTAATTGAAAACTCTAGGACTCTATATGCACGTACATCATCCACATGTACAGAAAAGATTTTATCCGGATATGCACCAACTCCCGTAGGCAGGTGGGACACTCTCCCGAACTCCGAACGAACTAGAAAGTACGACGGTAAGTCGAGAGTTGCCTCTTACACGAGAACGTTCTGTAATAACGCCCCGATAGGTTGCATCTCCAGTCAGTGACTCTTTATTAGCCCCGAACCATGACGACTTCAAAGAATGCTTGACACGACATGACACAAAACACAAGTAGGACTCATACGTATTTAAACGAGGCCTAGCATAGCTTCATAATTAACACTAATCATGTAGAGCAGTTGCACATATCTTGAGCAGATATAAATCATGTCGAAGGAAGAAACATGCTTTCAATTATCATCAAAGCAATAAACATCCAATAAGTCAAGCCACATATCACAACAATCCAACAATGCCACGCATCAGACAAAAACTAATCCAGCATATCAGATGCCTTCAGAGACTGCATTCATATATCGATTAAATACAGTTTAAAGTCGGGTCGTTCTCAGAACGCCGTCAACTACAATTCTAAGATTATAGTGCAGCATGGTATATACATATATACTTATGCTAATAGACAAAGATACGAAGTGCCCTTACCTTGAAGGTAGTCGATCCTGGCGGTCACGTAAACTCCGTGCGTCTAGATCGGTACGGGGCCTCGTTATCCTTCAACAAACACAACCTAGCTTAGAACTTTGAACTCAAACCTAAGGAGAGGGGCTGGTCTAACAGGGTCTAATCACTTAGACAAGGTTCTAAAATTTAGGAAATGCTCGGAGGTCGAAGACACTTAAACAAGATTTCGACAGTTACCAAAAGAACTTAGAAAAAACCTAAGTTACAAAACCAAAACTTCTCAAAACTTTTAACCATTCAAAGAGCATCAAGGATAGATGCTTATAAACCATTTTTGAAGCCTTAATCAAGATTTTAGAAGCTAAAAACAGACCCAAAACCACCAACATCAATTCTGCCCAAATTCTTTAAAACCCTAAAATTTTCCAAATTTTCACCTAACACTTCACACAATTTCCAAATCACTCACACAATCAAAAACATAACTTTTTAATCCATTTTCCACACCAATTTACCAAAGTTTTCAGAATGTGCAAAATACTAATTTGAACTATAAGTTCCAAAATCCAACTTGCCCAAAAACTCAACTTTTTCTACAAGTTTCCAAATCAATTTTTCAACTCTTAAACTCAACAAAACCTAAGTGTCAAGAACAAACAAAATTCATTCAATTGTCAACTTTTAAGCTCTCAATTTCCCAACTTTTCAAAACCCTAAAGCAAGCTAAAAGTTCCATAGTCAAATTTACCCAAGTGTTCAATTTTAGTCCCTTAAAAACTTAACTCTCAAAACCAAATGAAAACAAATTTTCCAAACCCTTAAAACACTTGTAACTCTCGGCCATTCCATCAAAAATAGGGCAATTAATTTTCCTTTGCATCAAACCTCACATACAAGCTTTAAACAGTACAAAAAGCTAGATAGAAAATCAATTTTCCAAAGTCCTACTACCCTAGTCAATTCGGCCAAACAACTTTAATTCAAGGGAAATTTTTTCTTCAAAAACTAATTTGTACACATCAAAGACAACAAGAAATCCATGGTGAATAATTACCTAAAGCTTGAAAAATCACTTTTCCAAATAATCAATTTTTCAAAAACAAAACTTCCAAGAAAACAAATTAGAGATTTTCAAAGATCAATCCAAGGGGAATAACTTTTCCAAAAGGAACCCTAACAAAGACCAAACTTAAAATTTTTCAAAGAACCAAAACTCAACAAATCAAAAATCTAATCGGTTCAAAATGAAGCTAAAGGTAGTGGGAATAACATTTGTGAAGGGACTTTCAAATCCTAGTACTTGCATAAAAACCGAACTCAACAAAACGAAAAACCGAATCGGTAGCAATATAGATCGAGAGGTGAGGAGTAATTTACCTCAAAGGAGCAAGGGAAGAAGACAAGGGGAAGGGGCTGCCATGGGAGGAGCATGGTTCGGCCAAGCTTCATCAATGGAGGAAGAAGATGAAGCTTCCTCTTTCTCTCTCTAAAAATCACTAAACTCACTTGATTTTTCACTTAATGAATGAATAATGAAGTAAAAGGCCACTAACCCCTCAAATGAGGTGTGGGCCGTGGGTTTGGGCTCCAAATGGGGGGTGAAATTCTAATTTTTACACTTACCCAAGGACCAAAGTGAAAACGGTAAAAGGTTAAAGTAAAAACGACTTTTTACTATCGGGGACCAAACCGTAAGGTTTTCAAAGTTCAGGGACTAAACTCTAAATTTAGAAAGTTCTAATAAATATCTAGGTTTGTTTATTATTAAACTCTTAATCATGACGCGTCAGTGCGTCAGTGCGTCAATGCGTCAGTGCATCAGTGCGTCAGTGCGTCAATGCGTGAGTGCGTCAAGTCACTGGTCATCATCAGGTTCTGGTCATCAGTGAGTACCTCTGTGTCACTGAGAATATCTGCCCCGTGGTCATTTATTGGTTTCGGGGTACCGGGCCCGCACAATTCGGAGCCGGGTCGATCTTTCTCGAAGTCTGCGTTACGCTGCCCGAAAACACTATTCACCGAGTCACTATTCACGAAATTCTTCTTCACAAATTTGGTCTCGAAACGCCAAACGAAATCGTTTGGAGCTTTTTAGATTCTCGATCCGGGGTCCCGAAGTCATCCGTTTCTTCTATTGAAGGTTCGGCTAAAAGTCCCGTTAGAGCGAAAAATGCTTCCCGGGCTCCGGGAGGAAACCATATCAATATTACAGTCGTTCTTCACGAAAGTTTCCACTGATCGTTGTAGTGATAGTGAGAACGTCCAATTCTCGTCTGAATTCAAAGTCAAGTCTAGCTTGGTTTCCTACCAAGTGTTGCAATAGGTGTTTCACTGGTACTTCGCTCGACGATAACGCTTGCCGATGCCGCCGAGCGGATCCAAACAGTACCTTGGAATAATTAAATAATTATTTAATCACTGGTGGAAATTTCGGGTGTTACAAAGATTCACTCATGGATCCAGTGGAGGAAAATATTCATAAAAAGTTTAACCAATATCAATGACAAACAATATTATAGGAAGAAATTTCCTACCAAGCAAGAATAATAAGATCTAATATGAAGAAAACTAAGATAATAAAATAAGCAATCAAAATGCAAAGCAACAACACAATCTTTTGGATAATTCATTCAATAGCAAAAAACACATTTTATAGTTAAACCTAGCTCCCTATAATTAATTGGATGGCCAGCAAGTGGTAACATATTACATATATTATTTATTACCATTAATACTAAATATATTTAAATATATAATTAAATATTAAAATATTCATTGATGACTGGATTTTATATGATGTTTTTAGGGTATTTTTAGTCTTTTTATTTTGTTATTTTTGAGTCTCATATAAGATTTTTATTCTTTTTATGTAGATTTTCTATTTATTTTGCATTTTGCATATAGATTAGCTTTTATTTGTTTTTCTAACTTTATTTAATACTTTTAGGAATTTTTATAGTTATTTATATGTTTTTAGAAAAGCTGGTATAGTTAACATTTTTGTCCAGGGACCAAATTGTAAAGTTTCAGGAAAGGAAGGATTAAAGTGTAAAAGTTCAAGAGCGGAGGATGAAAAGTGAAGTTTCAAAGACTTGAAGGATTGAAATTGAAGTGCTAGCAAAGAGAAGACTCAAAGTAGAAATCAAGAATATGAAGCAACACTCTTTGAATTAAGCACATGGAAAATAAGGATTAAAGGATGAGTGGAAAATTGATGGTAGTGGGAAGGAGTTTTCAAAAGTTAATTGGTGGCCAATGAAGGCCATAATGGCCATCAACTCCTCCACCATTGAAAGGCAAATTTTTGCTATAAATATGAGTGCTCATCCTTTGTAAAAAACACACCTATTCAGAATACAACAAGTATTGTTCTTTCCTCCTTAAGACCATTGTTCCTAGGAATTGTGGGAAGCCAAACTTGAGCTCCTATCCAGGGTAATTCGATGCCTCTTTTAGCCATGCTTGGCTAATTCTTTTAAGTATCTTGGGTTGTTATAGTTTATATTTTATATCTTAGTTTATTTCTACATTTCTGAATAATATTTCCAGTTTATGTTTTATTTCCTTGTTCTTCATTTCCTCTTAAACTACACAAGAGTTCTTGCTTATTACTTATACGAATGAGAATTGGTAAGTAGTAAGGGAAATAGGATTTAAAAAAGGCTATAAGTATATATTGCTAAGAAATTAGGATAGACGTAGCTTTATGCTGGCCTGAACTTCATCTTCATCTTCTTCTTTAGTTAACTAAATTGCAAGAAATTGAGTTTAGTAATTAGAAAGAAAGTTCTACAATGTGTAAGAGATTAACTTATAGAAATACTAGGCTATAGCATCATGAACTTGGTTCTAGAATTTAGAAATTAAGTAGGAGTTTGCTAGCATATTTTATAAACTATGTAATTCAACCCAAGTGCTTAAATTTCATCATCTTTATTTTCTTTTATTTCATGCTATTTTATTTACTTGTCCTAAAACCAACATAAAAAATACATCTTTTAATTTTCTGTTAAAGTACTAAACAAGTTACTAAAAAGACACCTATCCCTGTGGGTTCGATATCTTATATATTACGTGATAACCATCCGTGCACTTGTGGATTTGGCTATCATGTTTTTGGTGCCGTTGCCGGGTATAGGTTCTTTTTAAGTTCTTTTTATTAATTTGTTTAGTGCTATTTTTTTTAATATAGAAAAAAAGAAAAAAATATTAATTTGTGTGGTGAATAGGTGCTACTAATTTTGTCTGCTGATATTTTGTAAGGAAATATGGCTGGAACATTGGAGGAATGGTTGGCAAAGATTCGGGCTAATCTTGAAAACGAAGACGAAAAGAAGAAGCGTATTGTTTTCAATTTAATTGATGAGTATTACTCTGAATTAGATTGCAAGCGCGCTTCGGGATCTTTGCCCAACCGAGTGCAAGAATGGAAGGCAAGAATAATCTTGCAAGGAAGGATGAATGCAATTTTGGGCAGGCAGCCAGTAATAGTCGTACAGACCTTTTTATGAATATTTTCCTCCACTGGATCCATGAGTGAATCTTCATCTCAAGTATGGTCGTACAGACCTTACAGATGAGTAACATAAATCTTTGGGTCCTTTGATGTGTTTTTCTATATTCTTCGTTCAAAAAATGGTCATCTTATATCTCCATCAATTTTGGTTTTTTTTATTAAATCTCCAACACCCGTACCCATGGTGATCCTATACTCCCACAGGATCCCTTGATAGAAATCTTATCTTGGCTTCCCGTGAAGGCTCTTATTCAATTCAAGTGCATTTCAAAGTCATGAAAATAACTCTTCACTCACGATAAATCATTCACGAAACTTCACCTCAACAGATTGTCCAAAAATAAGAATGTCCTCATCAGCTTAGAATTCATTTTCTACTTCGATTCCATTCAATGCCTCGTTCGTTGTTTGCTCCCGGAGCCATCATTCATGATTGGTGGTGAAAGGGGCTATCGTTCGATGTCCAAGAACTGTTTCGTTGGCTCCTGGAGTTGCTTGGTTATTTTCCTACCTTATAGCCTCGGGGATTATAGAGGGAATGATAGTAAATTATGTGTGTTGCATGAAGGTATTGTAGCAATTTCACTTCTGGGTAATTTTTGGGTGTAGCTATTTGGTATGAGTCTAGTTGTGTCATCCCTACTTTTGAGTTTTGCAATTAGTCGGATCCATTTTGGAGTTATGACTTGTGGTGATTCATTTGAGAATTTTTGAAGTAAGAAAATAACATGGTGTCACAAGGCTTCAAGGAGTGATTAGAGGCAAAGGAACTGCGTGCTCTTGTGAAAGTTGTGACGGGGATGAGGAGAGTTAAATTTAATGAAGATACATTTTATGTTAGTGCTAACAACCGAATCAGTATCATGTAAAATCTCATGCCATAACTTCTTTTATGACTTTTGTTGGTGAGAGTAGGTTGTGGGAGCTACTACTTTTGAGAAGCATGCTGGAAGTAAAAATAAACGGCCTACAGAGTGTATTCGATTTGGGAATGGGAATACTCTTCGTGATGTCATGAATGCAAGTTCAAACACTCCATTATTCAATATGGAGGAAGTTGTCCAAAACATCCTTGGTTTGCTTAACCAATGAAAAATCAGTTTTTCTTCCCACATCGGAAGAGAAAGAACAAAATTCTCTTAAACTGTCCATAGGTGGTCTTATTTGGGAAAATGGTGAGGATTATGCTGAACAGGTTTGCATTATTTTGATGACTATAAGTTGTCAAAATTTGCACGACTTAAGGGTACCACTTACCCTATGTTTTTTCTGAGAGCTGGGGACTCTTAATGCATGATTGTGAGATTTTTCTGCCTTGTGTTGCATGTTGATTGGGATTTTGTATACTTTGTAAGTTGAGAAGAGATTATAGGCATTTTTGAAAACTCAGATTCAGATTCCTGCTTGAAATTTGATATCCACTAGTAGCCCCTTTTTGTGCCTTAAAAGAGTCATTCTTTGGAGCCTACTTTATGTGATATTTTAAGTTGTTAGTGTGAGTCATAAGCTGAAATTGCTAGAGCTATGTGTGTTGGGTTTCTCTCTAAAAAAAAAAAGAAGAAAAATAAAATAAGGTATGTGCCTTTTGAAAAAGAAAGAAAAAATAATGAATTGGTGGGGTGAGAAATAGTATGAGGGGAGTAAAATTCAATTCATTCATCCCATACATTCCACTACTTTGTTCAAAAAAAAAATTGAGAGAACTCTTGTGTTAAATAGTTAAAGCTCTTAGTCAAAAAAATCACTTAACAACAGATTCTGAGTCAGCCAATAGAGTTTCCAAGTTCTTGAAATCCACGCCTTGAATTGTTCAACCCTTTGGCCAAGTTACAACCTTCAAAAATCTCTTCAAAATTACTTAGTTACATGGTTTCAGTTTTGATTTGAATGATAGGCAGAATTATCAAACTTTCTTGTTTTTCATGGAGAATATCTTTTTGTGAGCTTAATTTGATGAACTCAACATGTTAAAAGTGCCAAGCCTAACTTTCTTGATTAATATCTGTGGAACATGCATGACTTTCCAAATCTGCCGTGCTTTCTTGAAAATTATCATCTTCTTTGGATAAAACTTTCTCTAAACTCAGGGACGAGTTTCTCTTTAAGTTTTGTCGCTTGAGGACAAGCTGTCGTTGGGTATAGTGGTGTGATGACTAGATTTTATATGATATTTTTAGGGTATTTTTAGTCTTTTTATTTTATTATTTTTGAGTCTCATATAAGATTTTAATTCTTTTTATGTAGATTTTCTATTTATTTTGCATTTTACATATAGATTAGCTTTTATTTATTTTTCTAACTTTATTTTATATTTTTAGGAATTTTTATAGTTATTTTTATATTTTTAGGAAAGCTGGTATAGTTATCATTTTTGTCCAGGGACCAAATTGTAAAGTTTTAGGAAAGGAAGGATTAAAGTGTAAAAGTTCAAGAGCGGAGGATGAAAAGTGAAGTTTCAAAGACTTGAAGGATTGAAATTGAAGTTCTAGCAAAGAGAAGACTCAAAGTGGAAATCAAGAATATGAAGCAACACTATTTGAATTAAGCACATGGAAAATAAGGATTAAAGGATGAGTGGAGAATTGATGCTAGTGGGAAGGAGTTTTCAAAAGTTAATTGGTGGCCAATGAAGGCCATAATGGCCATCAACTCCTCCACCATTGAAATGCAAATTTTTTCTATAAATATGAGTGCTCATCCTTTGTAAAAAACACACTTATTCAGAATACAACAAGTATTGTTCTTTCCTCCTAAAGAGCATTGTTTCTAGGAATTGTGGGAAGCCAAATTTGAGCTCCTATCCATGGTAATTCGATGCCTCTTTTAGCCATGCTTGGCTAATTCTTTTAAGTATCTTGGGTTGTTATAGTTTATATTTTATGTCTTAGTTTATTTCTACATTTCTGAATAATATTTCCAGTTTATGTTTCATTTCCTTGTTCTTCATTTCCTCTTAAAGTACATAAGAGTTCTTGCTTATTGCTTATACGAATGAGAATTGGTAAGTAGTAAGGGAAATAGGATTTAAAAAAGGCTATAAGTATATATTGCTAAGAAATTAGGATAGACGTAGCTTTATGTTGGCCTGAACTTCATCTTCATCTTCTTCTTTAGTTAACTAAATTGCAAGAAATTGAGTTTAGTAATTAGAAAGAAAGTTCTACAATGTGTAAGAGATTAACTTGTAGAAATACTAGGCTATAGCATCATGAACTTGGTTCTAGAATTTAGAAATTAAGTAGGAGTTTACTAGCATATTTTATAAACTATGTAATTCAACCCAAGTGCTTAAATTTCATCATCTTTATTTTCTTTTATTTCATGCTATTTTATTTACTTGTCCTAAAACCAACATAAAAAATACATCTTTTAATTTTCTGTTAAAGTACTAAACAAGTTACTAAAAAGACACCAATCCCTGTGGGCTCGATATCTTATATATTACGCGATAACCATCCGTGCACTTGCGGATTTGGCTATCATTCATACATAGAATTTATATTAACTTGAATTTCAGCATTAATGGAAATACCAATTAGTTATAAGTTTTCATTATGTATAAGTAAAATGTGACTAGCAAGTTGTAACATCCCCAAATATATTATTACTTATATTATTTATTAACATTAATACTAAATATATTTAAATATATAATTAAATATTAAAATATTCATACATAAAATTTATATTGACTTGAATTTCTGCATTAATGGAAATACCAATTAGTTATAAGTTTTCTTTATTAATTACGATATTTACTAAAATTAAAATAAATTACAAAAATATTAAATTATGTATGTAAAATTAATATAGAAATTAATTTTTTATTTATAATAAAATTAATTAATTATTAATTTTCATTTAAATGATTAAATATAGAAATTATTAATATAAAATATGAAATGCACTAAAATAAAATATCAAATAGCTAGAATTTTAATAGACTTGAATAAAATGCATTATAAAATTTAATTAATTACTAATTTAAATGTATATTCTTAATGATATCATTTATCAAATATTAAAACATTAAATATGTTTATATAACTTATTAAATATTAAGATATGTGTATATTTTAATATATATATATATATATATATATTATATATATATACACATATGTGATTTGACTATGAACTAATGAAAATATTACTCATTTAGCATTTTTAATTTTAATTTAGTACAGTGATGTTAACATGAATTATCCATTAATAACAATAATAATTTCACCAAAAAATTAAAATTTTATTTATTCATTTATATTTGTACAATTTTTAAGTTAATGTTTCAAATATATTTAAATAATCACTTATTATTAAAATATGTCTATATAAGTATTATTTACATGAATTGTGCATTAATTACACTATTAGTTAGCATTTTTTGAAAAAGTTAAATTTTATTATATAACGTTGCAAGCTTGAGAATAACTCTTTTAAGTGCGATAGTCTGAAACCATAGCTAGGAAACAAATTTCTCACAATGGGGTGATTCAATTACAACCTAATTTAGCTAAGAAATCAAAAATTAAGTTTGTTTCTCTATAGATATGTACAACTCCTAAGCAATACAATAATTAAACATACTAATATTATTTTCAGTGCTGCGGAAAAACAAGTATAACTTTTCTTTCTTTTCAAAACATGCCAAAGGTAATATGCAATACATATAGATATACCCTATTCGGTAAAATAATAAAATTGCATAAAAGTCAATAACATGGGTGAAATAGTTTTTTAAACACTAACTCATTCATAAAGAGAGCATGTTGCCACATTAAAACCGCAAACCAAGACCTCCTACTCCCAGTATACCTCCTACGATCCCACGTAGGGAGACCGCATAAAGGCATAAAGACCTGGTATCTACCTTGTCCCCAAACATGCTTGAGTACAAACACGAAATTTTTTTTTGTCTAAACTCTTCAAGTCACGAGCTATACGTCCTTTCCCTTCGAACTTTTCTTGGGTCAGCATCCTCCGATTGCTTCTTATATAGCAGGCGTTTAACTAGCGACTGATTTCCCAAACACAAACTGCAAACAAGGTGCTAGGGTCACTTCCAAGAATATATAAGTATAGGTATACACAAGCATATACATAATAAGAGTCAACTCGAGCAAAACGACAAGTTCTACGTCATCATCTTCAACAGAAAGGCACACATCACCTAGATTGCCACTTTGTGGGATCAACTATCCATCGTACCGAATTACCGACGCGTTGAAGCTTTTCGTAGGCTACCTTACTCGTTGCTTACCTCATTCGGGCATCCCCATGTATGCATGAAATGCCATGTTATTCATACATGCTAGGTTAACATATTCAATCAAGCATACAAGAAAGATCAACATATTTAGCCAAGAATTACACCAACTTTATTCACTTAAAATCAGGTGTATGATAAAGATTAATAACTTTAATCAAGTTAACCGAAATCGCTTCAATTGCGAATTCAGGTTCCTTACGTACGTGGAACCTTGTCCGTCTTATGACTCGACCTCTTGTCACTCGGCCTTACTCACCAATGACTTCTACTTCGAACCACCATCAAAAGCAATACACAAGCATGCCATCATTGATCAACGTAGCAAATAGGCAAGTATGCGTAGCATACTATCATTTGCATCCTACCACTACAGAATACAACAAATATCAATTAATCTTGCCTTTCACAGGTAATCATTCAATCAATCAATTCTAATCCAGCATATCAAATGCCTTCAGCTGCATACGATTCTATGACACAACCACAAAAATATGTCGATATCAATATATGCTATAAATTTCTAAGGGAATAAATAAGTGCCCTTACCATAAGCGTTTTCTTTCTTATCCTCCATCACATATATATGCTCCATGCCGCATGCCCCCGTATTTCGCCTTTGCCTAAGAGTTCCCGCGTGTCCTGTATTTGTCTTGGGGTTCCCACATCGTCCGATTCATCACAAACAAATAGTCTATCTTTGTACCCGTCCATCTAAACCTTACACCTTAACTAAAGCTTAAGGATGGTCACTAACCTCTCAAGAGATGTAGCATAGCTTACGAGTTAACAAACTGTTCTACAAATAAATGAGGGACGTAGTTTTTAAGTTTCTTAAGCTTGTGGGACCAAAGTGGAAGGATGGAAAATATTTGAGGAGAATATCTAGATTAGAAAAAGATTAAAAGTCTAATCTCACTTACACACTTCTAATCATGTCATAACCATCACTTCTGAATCTAATCACCTTTTGGGCACATTTTCCCAAAAATCCTATTTGCGACTATGATTGGTCATTCGTTTGTTTTGCCTCCGACGCTCGTGAAACTCGGATGTCAATCGCATAAAATATCTTAGAATATTTTTCGCGGAATTCCGGTCGTTTCGGACCCGAAATCACTATTCATCGAAATTGGGTTTACTGCCTCTATGGGTCCCTTATAACTTTCAAAGACTTTCCATCTCGTTCGGAGATTCTAGAATTTCCTAAAACTGCCTCATATCTACCCGACAAGGCCTAAACAAGAATTTTACCATGTGTCGGGAACTTTTCCGAGCTTTGGAACCTATCCCCATCGACCTTACATTCAATCTTCATGAATTTACACACCAATCATCATACAGATAAGGGTTTAGCCTTATTCTTCCTCGAATGGTTGCGGATGATGAATCTGCTTTCTTACGGTAAACTGTCGTCGTTAAGATATAGCATTTAGCACTTAGTCTCTTGCTTCTCTTCAGACGATGCTTCTGGTATGTTTAGATTATGCTTTCTTTTTTGTCTGAATAGACGATGCTTTCCTTTTCTGGCAGAATAGACGTTGTTGTCTGAATAATATTAAATAATGCATGCAGACGATACTTCTCTAGAAGCATAAAGGATAGAGATATTTCCTTAAAAAACATAATACAAAAATTTTAGTAGCAAAATTGTTGTCACTCAACATATGATAAACGTTCTAAGATCTTTTAAACTTAACAATTTACACATATAAATTTGAGTATATTCCAAAAAAATATTACTAAAGTTAGAATGCACATCATAATTGTTCTCTACAAGTTTCATATTTTGGAAAGATTGCCTAATTTTTTCATTATCAAAACTATCAAATACAAAACTCTTCAAATAAGTAACTAAACAATCATTCATCTCTCATACAATTTCGCATTTGATTTTTGCAGGACATTCGAGCCTCAGGGGTTCTAGAGGGCATGATAGTAAATTATGTTTGTGGCTACACGGTATTGTAGCAATTTCACTTGTAGGTAATTTTTGGGTTTAGCTATTTGGTCTGATTCTGGTTCAGTAATCCCTACTTTTGAATTTTTCAATTTGAGGATCCATTTTGGAGTTATGACTTGTGGTGATGCATTTGGGAATTTTTGAAGGCAAAGAAGAATGGTGTCAAAAGGATTCCAGGAGTGATCAGAGGTAAAGGAATTGCTTGCTCCTGTGAAAGTTGTGACAGGGATGAGGCAAGTTAAACTTAATGCAGAAACCATTTATGTTAGAGCTAACAACCAAATCAATATCATGTAAAATCTCATGCCATAACTTCTTTTATGACTTTTGATGGTGAGAGTAAGTTGTGGGAGCTACAAATTTTGAGAAGCATGCTGGTTGTAAAAATAAATGGTGTACAGAGTATATTTGACTTGGGAATGGGAATACTCTTCGCGATATCATGAATGCATGTTCAAACTCAACCCTAGCCAATTTGGAGGAAATTGTCAAAAATGTATTTGCGGACTTAAGTATGCAGAAATCTACCTTCTGATTTATTGCAGGGGTTTAAATTAAATCAAAAGGTAGATTTATGCATAGTTAAGTCCTCAAGGATGTTTTGGATCTCTTCCTCCATATTGGCTAATGTAGTGTTTGAACTTGCATTCATGATATCAAGAAGAGTATTCCCATTCAGAAGTAGAATACACTCTATAGGTCGTTTATTTTTACTTCGAGCATGCTTCTCAAAAGTAGTAGCTCCCACAACCTACTCTAACCAACAAAAGTCATAAAAGAAGTTATGGCATGAGATTTTCATGATACTGATTTGGTTGCTAGACCCAACATAAATGGTATCTTAATTAAATTATCCAAAAGAGTTTAAATCTCCATGCATGGGTTTCTTTACTATTGGATGAAGAAAACGAGTCACAATGTGAGTGCGTTGCTCAGGTGAAGTCAGCAGACGGGATAAATTGAGAGGATGAGGAAGTCGAAAAGCAGAGGACAGAAAGGGTGAGGATGACATTTTTGAGATTCTGTAGTAGAAGAGGATTATGATTTTGATGTCTAGGAGACGAGTTCCATAGAGAATAGACAAAGGCTTGAGGAAATGAACAGAAAATAATACAGATTTTTAATCCTGTCGAGCATGTAATCGATTACAGCAGTTGAGTAAACAATTACAGGCAATTTTATCTTGAAATAAGATCAAAACTGCCAGGAGGTAATCGATTACACTATTCGAGTAATCGATTACTCAAATTTTATGTAAGGTTTCCTTGGCCAAAATTTTCATGTAATCGATTACTCAGATACTGTAATCGATTACTCACTTTGAGAATCTCCCTTTTTGGACAATATCAGAGGATTTTGGGAAAGAAATATCTATCCTAATCCTAAAACATAATCACATAATCAAATATCACATTCATCCAAAATACCTAATTCTCTCCTAATCTTGAAGAAAGAATCTCTAGCCAATGGTTTGGTAATGATATCAGCTAGTTGATTATGAGTATCAACGAAAGAAAGTTGAATATCTTTTCTCAATGCGTGATCAGGAAGAAAATAATGTCTAATATCTATATGTTTCGTTCGTGAGTGCATGATAGGATTCTTTGCCAGATTTATAGCACTTGTATTGTCACACTTAATAGGAATGAAACCCATGTCTAAGCCATAATCCTTTAACTATTGTTTGAGCCATAATATCTGAGCACAACAACTTTGTGCAGCTATGTATTCTACTTCTGCAGTGTTTAGAGCCACACAGGCTTGTTTCTTGCATGACCAAGAAACTAGTGCATTTCCTAGTAAGTGACATGTTCCACTTGTGATTTTTCTTTCAGTTTTGCAACCAGCAAAACCTCCTTTAGGATACCATAATCCAACAATAGTAGTTCCTCTAAAATATTTAAAAATACGCTTAACAGAACTCAAATCGGATTCCCAAGGTGATGCTTGATATCTAACACATAAGCACACACTAAACATGATATCAGGTCTACTTGCAGTTAAATAAAGAAGAGATCCGATCATACCTCCATATTTGGTGATCTCTACTGGAATGCCTGATTCATCTTGATCAAGATATGTGTTTGATCCCATTGGTGTGGATAGTGCTTTGCAATCATCCAAATCATATTTCTTCAGGAGCTCTTTGCAGAACTTGGATTGATTGATGAATATCCCATTCTCAGATTGCTTGATTTGCAATCCTAAGAAGAAATTGCTTTCTTTAATTTGAAGACATGTGAAGGAAACTTAGGATCTTCAAAACCTGGAGGTTGCTTCACATAGACTTCTTCTTGTATGTATCTGTTCATGAAAGCACTCTTTACGTCCATTTGATAAAGTTGGAAATTGAGTGAGCAAGCATATGCTAGCATAAGTCTAATATATTCTAAGTGGGCAACTGGTGCATAGGTTTCATCAAAGTCTATGCCTTCTTCTTGATTGTAGCTTTGTGCTACTAATCTAGCCTTATTTCTGACTATTATCCCATGTTCATCCAGTTTGTTCCTAAAAACCCATTTGGTTCCGATGATATGCTTATCATTAGGTTTAGGAACCAATTCCCATACTTGGTTTCTCTCAAACTGGTTCAACTCTTCATGCATGGCTTGAATCCAATATTCATCCTCTAAAGCATCATGTACTTTAGATGGTTCTATTTAGGATACAAAAGCCATGTTTAAGATTGACTCATTGAGTCTGTGTCTGATTGAAACTCCTTTTGATATATCACCTATTATATTGTCAATAGGGTGATCTTTATGAGTTCTCCATTCTTTTGGTAGATCACTCGTAGTCTCTTCTTCTTGCTCAATTGGTTCCATGTTTTGTTCACTTTGATCTTGATGATCATCCTTTGATACAATTTCTTCCTCATCTATATCAGGAAGTACAGTCTTGTCCTTACTTGAGGAATTAGACTCATAAAAGGAAACATGAATAGATTCTTCAATAACTAATGTTCTTTTATTGAAGATTCTATAAGCTTTGCTTGTTAAGGAATATCCAAGGAAAATCACTTCATCTGATTTCTCATCAAATTTGCCAAGATTTTCTTTCCCATTGTTCAAGACAAAGCATTTTGAACCAAAGGCATGAAGATGACTAATATTGGGTTTTCTACCTTTATAGAGCATATAAGGAGTTTTCTTTAGAATAGTCCTAATCAATACTCTATTGGATACATAACATGCTGTACTAACAGCATCAGCCCAAAAGTACTTAGGAAGACTTGATTCACTCAACATTGTTCGTGCAAGTTCTTCCAAAGATCTATTCTTCCTTTACACAACACCATTTTGTTGTGGTGTTCTAGGGGCAGAGAAGTTATGTGAGATTCCATTCTCTTCACATAATTCTTCGAATAAGTGATTTTGAAATTCTCCTCCATGATCACTTCTAATAGATGAGATTTTCAAGGATTTTTCATTTTGTACATGTTTTGGATATCGTTCAAAGGCACTAAAGGCATCATTCTTATGTGCTAAGAATATAGTCCATGTAAACTGTGAATAATCATCCACAATAAAAAGAGCATAATAATTTCCTCCAAAATTGTTGGTCTTTGATGGTCCAAATAAATCCATATGAAGCAATTGGAGTGGTCTTGTCATAGATACTATATTCTAAGGTTTGAAAGAAACTTTAGTCTGTGTGCCTTTTTGACATGCATCACATAACTCATCCTTTTCAAATTTCATCTTTGGTAACCTATCTCAAGGCCATGCTTGATTAACTTGTTCAAGTGATCCATGTGAATATGTGCAAGTCTTCTATGCCATAACCAAGAATCATTATGGTACTTGGCTATAAGACATTTAACACTAGATGGAATTTCATTTAATGAAATCATGAAGACTTTGTACCCGGAAAATTTAATTTCACGAGTTTCAACATCTTTGACTACACGTTTATCTTTTATAAAGCCTACTTTCAACCCCTTGTCACATAATTGACTAATACTTAGAAGATTATGTTTCAAACCATCTACATAAAGAACTTTATCAACTATGGTTTGAGGAGGTGTACCTATTCTTCCTATGCCAAGTATTTTCCCTATTTCATTGTTCTCATATGTGACAAATCCCTTCTCTCTAAGTATGAGATATGAAAATTTTGTTTTGTCCCCAGTCATGTGTGATGAGCAGCCACTATCTAGATACCATTAATCCTTTGCTCCTTTCATGCACACCTACAAAACAAATTTTTAGAAGGGAATGTTAGGTACCCATTTTTCTTTGGGTCCTTGGTTATTGGTTTCCTTCTTAACCCACATATATTTCCCACTTGGTACTCTTATGTTCTTATAATAGCATCTACTAAAAGAATGCCCTATTCTATTGCAATAGCTACAAGCATATTGTCTATAACCTTCATTATATCTGGGCATATGATAATGTTTCCTAGATTGTTTTGGAACATTCTGTGGGTAATTCCCACTGTTCATGTTCCTAGAAGAACTAGCATGCATGTGTTTACCCCTAAGAGATTTAACTTCATTTGTTGCCTTAACAAAGACAGTTTTCTTAATCTCCTTGTTCTTCTTTTGGGGTGTAAATCCTAGACCACTCTTGTTGTCTGAGTGTCTTTGCACGCTAAGGATTTCATCTAACTTTTGTTTTCCTAGGTTGAAACTTTGAACTTTCTGTTGTAGGTTTTCTACTTTTGTTTCTAAAGAACTGCATTTAGTACATGCATGGGTAGTGCCTAACTTAGTTTTAACATCATCTAGTTCCTTTTGTAGCATTTGACATTTTTCCTCTAAAGATGAATTAATGGCACTTTGTTTGACTCTAACCTTAGAGAATCTACGACATAAATTAAACACACTTTCAATGGCATATTCTAAATCATTAGAAGAAGTTATGTTGTTACTAACCTCGATGTTTTCCTCGTCTGAATCGTGTGATTCCATCAATGCTAGATGTTCTTCTTCCTTTTCTGAATCCGAAGCCGTGCTTACGTCATTATCATCTCAAGCAACATAGGCTTTTCTAGAGTTTGAATCCTTCTTTTCAAACTTCTCCTTTAGCCCATGTTTCTTCTTTTGAATGTTTGGACATTCAGATTTGATGTGTCCAGATTATCCATATTCATAGCATCTGATTCTTTGTGAAGAAGAAGAGGGTTCACTTTTCTTTTGAAAGCTTCTGTTATTGTTAAATTTCATACCTTTTCTTTGGAGAAGCCTTCCAATATTCTTCACTAGCAAAGTCATGTTCTCATCATCTTCTGAATCTGCATCACATTCATCATTGATGCTTTCCTTTGCCTTTAGAGAAATGGACTGGTGCCTTTTCTCATGTTGCTCATTCTGCTCTAGTCTGTTTAACTCCAACTCATGTTCTTGAAGTTTTCGAAACAAGGCAGCAAGAGTCATATTGGATAGACTCTTCTTTTCTGAGATAGCCATGACTTTTGGTTGCCATGCTCTTGTAAGGGATCTTAGTATTTTCATGTTCAAGTCACTATTAGAGAATTCCTTACCAAGGGCAATTGAGTGCTTCGTCAAGTGTGTGAACTGCTTTTTCATGTCAAGTATTCTTTCTCCAGGTAACATTCTGAACATTTCATACTCTTGTGATAGAGAATTGATTTTTTATCTTTTAACTTCATCAGTCCCTTCATGGGTGGTTACCATACCAAGGAAGATTTGCAAGTAGACGCTCTAAAAAATTCATCCATACCAAGGGCTGAAGTCAGCATGTTCATACCTTTCAAATCATACTGGACTTTCTTCTTTTCTTCTTCATTCCATGTGCTTTCTAGTTTTGGTTGACTACTTCCATCAACTTCAATTACAGGAGCGAAAGGACCTTCTTCAATGGCTCTCCAAATTCCCACATCTAATGACTTTATAAAGATCTTCATCTTGATTTTCCAGAAGTCATAGTGCTCGCCATTGAAGTATGGCGCCTTGTTTATGTTGAATCCTTCACTGGTACTTGTTGTTGGAAGAGGATGCCATCTTCCCGGATCTTAGGAGAAATTTACCTAAACTTACGCTCTGATACCAACTGTAAGTACAGATAGCATCCTAAGAGGGGGGTGAATTAGGTTCCCCCAATTTTCGCCTTAGAAAACTCAAACTTCTTTTAGCGTGATCAGAATCACAACGTATAAATGTTAATGCAGCGGAATAAGGTAATGCTGAAAGTATTAGATGAAGGATAAGAAGATCACATAAGGATTTTATCCTGGTTCACCTTCAATCCCAGAAGGCTACGTCCAGTCCTCTGATCACACAGAGATTTATCCACTATAACAGAAAGTAAACCACTTCCTGAATAACACCATTCACTGAATCACCATAGTGAATGTTACAACCCTCAATAAGAATCACCACCTTCTGAGTAACACCCTTCACTGAATCGCCACAGTGAAGTACAAAACATCAGAAAGAATCGCCACCTTCTGAATAACCCTTCACTCAATCGCCAAAGTGAAGTTTACAACATTTAGAAAGAATCGCCACCTTTTGAATAACCCCTTCACTGAATCGCCATTGTGAAGTTTATAACATTCAGAAAGAATCCCACTTTCTGAATAACCCCTTCACTAAATCGCCAAAGTGAATTTTACAACATTCAGAAAGAATCCCACTTTCTGAATAACCCCTTCACTGAATCACCACAGTGAAGTTCACTCTAAACAGAATGAAGAGAATAAGCTTTTACAAGGCTGAATCAATCCTTCCCAGCTAGAATGGATTGATGATGTAAGTTATGCACTAAGGCACTCTAACATGAAGGCTCTTATTAATCTGAGTTCTCAGAAGTTGAACAACATAAGTGTTCTTTTGAAATTATGAGAACAAGAACTCAAAATGACATCAATTCAGTATATGAAAGTTGTGGATTGAATGCCTTTTCATTCTGAACCTGTTATGGACTTTATATAGGCACTAGTGACTATCTATGAACCATTGCAAGGCTTCCCAAATGGTATAGGATGCATTTATTCACGAAACAACACACATGTTCGTGTGTGTAATCGATTACAGCTATAGGGTAATCGATTACGCTACTAGCCATTGTGGTTTGAGTTCAAAATTCAAACTATGTTAGTAACAAATAGTTAGTGAATAATCAGTAGAACAAACAAACAAGATGGTATCCTCAGCTACATTTACACAACTAAAATAGGATGCTTAGAATTGATTTTAGCAGTCAGAATTGATTTTAGCACAAAACTACACAACCAAAACAGCATGTTTAGAATTGATTTTAGCACGGGTCATAATTGAAACAGCATGGCAGAATCAATGCATAACTGAAATAACATGTCGGAATTGATTTTGGAATATCTGAACTGATTTTTTAGCATGTCAGAAAGGATTTTAGCATGAAGCACAACTGAAATAGCATGTAGCGCAGGGCATAACAGTGTCCCAAAAGAGAAACTCAACGCTGAATCACTTTTGATTCAGGAGCCCATGCGAAGATGATCGTAAATAAAATCTTAAGCAAGCAGGATCAATTTGTTTCTAAATAAACCATGAGCAGTATTTTTCTTTTAAAAAAAGAACCGTGAATCACTTTCAATTCAGCAACTCATGAGGAGAAACTGAAACGAAATAAATAAATAAACAAACACAAAAAATGATCTGAACAAGCAGAAGTGAAGTAATTTTCGAGATCATCACAGGCAGCAAAATAACAAAGATATTTAGTTGCAATAGAACAAATCCATGAACAATAGAAAACAGAATTAGACAGAAAAAAAATGTCTGGAGATGATTTGGGAGGCCTACCACAAAGGGGGTAGACCCTTCTTCAAATCCTCCATTTTTCCCAAAATAAGGTAAGAACAAGAAGCAAAAGAAACCATAAACAGAAGCAGAGTAAAAGTTAGGAATTGAAACAACAAAAACCAGAATCAACGAAAAAAAAAAATTAAAAAAAGAAAAGAAAAATAAAGCCCTCCACCCACCACTGAAATGGGCTCGCAATGATGATGAAAGCCCCAAAGTTGGTCAGAAAGCCCTTAATTCGGCCTAAAACCCTATACTAAGCCGAAAAAACCTAAAATCAGTCTAAAAGCCTCGAGTCTTCAGAAGAACCATAAATTTCACCCGGTGCCCTTAAATCGTCCAAATGCCATACACTATAGTAGGCGGAAAAACCCAAAAATCGGCCAAAAGCCTTCAAGTTGATTAGAAAGCCCAAAAGCTGGCCTAAAACCCTTTACTAAGCCGATAAACCCTAAAATAAGTCTAAAAGCCTAGAGTTTTCTGAACAACTATAAACTTGACCCGGAGACCTTAAATAATCCAAATATCCTCTGCTATTGTCAGCTTAAAAACCCTGAAATCAGCCAAAAGCCCTAAAGTTGATCAAAAAAGCCATAAATCTGGCCTAAAAGTCTAGAGTCTTTAGAAAAACCATAAATTTGACACGGAGCCATTAAATCGTCCAAATATCCTATCATATAGTCAGCGGAAAAACCCTAAAATCGGCCAACAGCCCTAAAGTTGGTCAAAATGCACTAAAGCCGGCCTAAAACCCTATGATCAGCCGAAAACCCTAAAATCAGCCTAAAAGCCTAGAGTCTATAGAAAAACCATAAAATTGACCCGGAGCCCTTAAATAGTCCAAGTACCCTATACTACAGTCATCGGGAAAACCCAGAAATTAACCAAAAACCCTAAAGTTGATTAGAAAGCCCTAAAGCCGGCCTAAAACCCTATATTAAGCTGAAAACCCTAAAATCGGTCTAAAAGCCTAGAGTCAACAAAAAAACCATAAAATTGACCCGAAGCCCTAAAATTGTCCAAATACCCTATGCTGTAGTCAGCTGAAAAACCCTCAAATCAGCCAAAAGCTCTGAAGTTGATCAGAAAGCCCTTAAGCCGGCCGAAAACCCTATGATAAGCCAAAAACCCTAAAATCTGTCTAAAAGCCTAGAGTCTACAGAAAAACAAAAAAATTGACCCGGAGCACTTAAATAGTCCCAGTACCCTATGCTATAGTCAGCGGAAAATCCAAGAAATCACCAAAAACCCTACATTTGATCAAAAAGCCCTAAAGCCGGCCTAAAACCCTATACTAAGCCGAAAACCCTAAAATCGGTCTAAAAGCCTAGAGTCTACATAATAACCATAAAATTGACCTGGAGTCGTTAAATAATCCAAATACCCTATACTACAATCGGCGGAAAAACCTTGAAATCGGCCAAAAGCCCTAAATTTGATCAGAATGCCCTAAATCCAGCCTAAGACCTTTAATAAGACGAAAACCCCAAAATCAGTCTAAGAGCCAAGATTTTTCTGAAGACCCATAAAATTGACCCCAAGCCCTTAAATCATTCTAATACTCTATACGATAGTCGGCGGAAAAACCCTGAAATCATCCAAACGCAAGTTGATCAGTAAGCCCTAAAGCCGGCCTAAAACTTTATAATAAGCCGAAAACCGTAAAATCGGTCTAAAAGCCTAAAGTCTATAGAAAACCATAAAATTGACCCGGGGCCCTTAAATAGTCCAAATACCCAAAGCTATAGTCAGCGCAAAAACCCTGAAATCAGCCAAAAGCCCTAAATTTGAACAAAAAGCCCAATAGCTGGCCTAAATTCCTATAATAAGTCGAGAACCCTAAAATCGGTCTAAAAGCCTAGAGTGTACAGAAAAACCATAAAATTGACATGGAGCCGTTAAATAGTCCAAATAGCCTATGCTATAGTCGGCGGAAAAACCCTAAAATCAGACAAAAGCCCTAAAGTTGATCAGAAAGCCCTAAAGCCGGCCTAAAACCCTATAATAAGCCGAAAACCCTAAAATCAGTCTATAATCCTTGAGTCTACAGAAAAACCATAATATTGACTGAGAGCCCTTAAATAGTCCACATACCCTATACTATAGTCAACGGAAAAACCCAGAAATCCGCCAAAACCCCTTAAGTTGGTAACAAAGCCCTAAAGCCGGGATATCACCTTATAATAAGCCGAAAACCTTAAAATCATTCCAAAAGCCTAGAGTCTATAGAAAAACCATAAAATTGACCCGGAGCCCTTCTATTGTCCAAATATCCTATACTATAGTGAGCCGAAAAACCCAGAAATCAGCCAAAAGCACTAAAGTTGATCAGAAAGCCCTAAAGCCGGACTAAAACCCTATAATAAGCCGAAAACCCTTAAATCGGTCTAAAAGCCTAGAGTCTACCGAAAAACCATAAAATTGACTCGGAGCCCTTAAATTGTCCAAATACCTTATGCTATAATGAGCAGAAAAACCTCGAATTCGGCCAAAAGCCCTAAAGTTGATCAGAAAAACCCTAAATCTGGCCAAAAACCCTTTAATAAGCCGGTAAACCCTAAAATTAGTCTAAAAGTCTAGGGTCTTTAGAAAAACCATAAATTTGACCGGGAGCCATTAAATTGTCCAAATACCCTATACATTAGTCGGTAGAAAAACCCTAAAATCGGCCAAAAGCCCTATACTTGATCAGAATGCCCTAAAGTCGGCCTAAAACCCTTTGGTAAGCCGAAAACCCTAAAACCAGTCTAAAAGTCTAGAGTCTACAGAAAAACCATAAAATTGTCCCGGAGCCCTTAAATAGTCCAAGTACCCTATACTATAGTCAGCGAAAAACCCATAAATCAGCCAAAAACCCTAAAGTTGATCAGAAATCCCTAAAGCTAGCCTTAAACCCTATAATAAGCCGATAAACCCTAAAATCGGTATAAAAGCCTAGAGTCATCAGGAGAACCATAAAATTGACACGTAGCCCTTAAATCGTCCAAATACCCTATACTGTAGTCGGCGGAAAAACCGTGAAATCGGCTAAAAGCCAAAAAGTTGATCAGAATGCCCTAAAGCCGGCCTAAAATCGTATAATAAGCCGAAAACCATAAAATCAGTCTCAAAGCCTAGAGTCTATAGAAAAACCATAAAATTGACCCAGAGCCTATAAATAGTCCAAATACCCTATACTCAGTGGAAAAACCCAGAAATCAGCCAAAAGCCCTAAAGCCAGCCTAAAACATTATAATAACCCGAAAATCCAAAAATCGTTCTAAAAGACTAGAGTGTACAGAAAAACCATAACATTGACCCAGAGCCCTTATATTGACCAAATACCCTATGCTATAGTTGTAACGACCTGGAAAAAAATATCTACAGTGCTTAATAGACAGAGTCACCACCAATGTTTTTATTTAAGGAGAAACATTGGAAAACCCTTTTGAAATTCTTTTATTTACAAACTTGGGTTCAGAGGTCTATTTATGCGTAGGGAAGGGTGGAGGACGAACCTCCACAGCACCCCTAGTGCACCCATCTTAAGACGGTTACCGAGAGTTGTTTATGCATATATTAAGTTTTATGAAAACGTTGAAAAACCCGAAAACAAAAAGATTTTTTTTATTATGTTATCCTGGTAGGTGTGACCCTAGGCCTACGTACTTCCTTTCATTAGGAAGATCAAGGCTTACGCAGTTGTTAAAAAGATTTGGTTTGTTCGATATTTTTTAATTTTAAAAATGATTAAAAACCTGTCTCGTAGTAATGCGAGAGGGGCTTTTGAAAACATGTTTGTTTTTTTTTTTAGGAAAGAAAGGCGACTCTCGTAGTAATGCGAGAGCGCCGTTATGAAAATCTGTTTTATTTTAAAGAAAAGCGACAAGTCTCGTAGTAATGCGAGAGCGCCGTTTTGAAAGTCTATTTTATTTTAAAGAAAATCAACAGGTCTCGTAGTAATGCGAGAGTGTCCCTAATTGATTTTTAGACGAGACGACCGTCCCACAATAATGTGAGAGTGTCACCAAGAAAAGGATTAATTTTAAATTAATCGGGTAAGAGCTAGACAGTCTCACAGTAATGTGAGAGTATCCCTAAACGAGTTGATTTTAAATAAATTACATAGAAGCTAGACAGTCTCACAGTAATGTGAGAGTATCCCTAAACAACAGATTGATTTTAAACTAATTGTGTAGAAGCTAGACAGTCTCACATTAATGTGAGAGTATCCCTAAACAACGGATTAATTTTAAATTAATTTCTTAGAAGCTAGACAGTCTCACAGTAATGTGAGAGTATCCCTAAACACAGGTTGATTTTAAATTAATTGCGTAGGAGCTGGACAGTCTCACAGTAATGTGAGAGTATCCCTAAACAACATATGAATTTTATATTAATCGCGTAGAAGCTAGACAGTCTCACAGTAATGTGAGAGTATCCCTAAACACAGGTTGATTTTAAATTAATTGCGTAGGAGCTGGACAGTCTCACAGTAATGTGAGAGTATCCCTAAACAACGGATTGATTTTATATTAATCGCGTAGAAGCTAGACAGTCTCACAATAATGTGAGAGTATCCCTAAATAACGGATTGATTTTAAATTAATTGCGTAGAAGCTAGACAGTCTTACAGTAATGTGAGAGTATCCCTAAACACAGGTTGATTTTAAATTAATTGCGTAGGAGCTAGACAGTCTTCCAGTAATGTGAGAGTATCCCTAAACCAGCTAGACAATCTCACAGTAATGTGAGAGTATCCCTAAACGAGCTAGACAGTCTCACAGTAATGTGAGAGTATCCCTAAACGAGCTAGACAGTCTCACAGTAATGTGAGAGTATCACAGGTTGATTTTAAGTTAGTTGTGTAGGAGCTAGACAGTCTCACAGTAATGTGAGAGTATCCTCTAGTCGAATGTTCATTTTATTTTTAATCGCGTAGAGCTACGGTAGTCTCATAGTAATGCATAAGTATCCTACAAAAAATTACTACAAGACGAACTACGAATAAAAGTTACATGAAAATAAAAGAAAATCCTTTAATTAATATATTAATAATGATATATCATAATAAAGACCCTTTGCATAGAGAAGTGACATGCTCTCTCTGATAAATTCCAAACAGTATGCATCTTGTGACTTCCTTGGACCAAAAGTCTAAACTTTGCTCAAGTTAGCTCTAGCACAAATTCAACAAATCAGTGAGTTCTAGAAAATGAGACAAGAGGCAAAAAAACACTCAATTCGATTGCAGTAAAGATGAATATTTGTCAAGTAAATTCATGCTTCTTAGACCCATACGAGATTTCAAGTGATAATTCATGAAAGCAACAAGTTAACCATGGCAGCATAGCACTGAAGACAAGTTGAGCAAGTAAACCTCAGCAACACAGCAGCAAGACATTAAACCAACATGTATCAGGGACTATGGAAACTAAAACATTCGGAATAGAAACTCAGCCTCCATTACTAACCAGTTCTTAAACAAAGATTTCAGACATATCAATGATATAGAGAAAAACAAAAATTATTACAACCTCATACAGTGAAGAAATAGGAGACATACCAAGCAACCAATACACTGTATAGAACTCACAGCAGAATTAGAGAAATAAGGGAAAGAGAATAAGAACAAAAAAAAGACAAATTGATTTGGAAGAGGGAAACAGGGTGCGACGATTCTGGATGGGTAACGGCGAGGCTCGGACAGCGTCGATGGCGCTGCGGTGGTGGCACGACGGTAGATGTTGGCGGAGGTCAGAGGCACGACGGCGGCACTGCATTGTGGTTTGAGTTCAAAATTCAAACTATGTAATCGGTTACAGCATTGTGGTAATCGATTACTCACATGATGTAATCCATTATGATAACTTGTGTAATCGATTACACTAAGTCCAGAACTTAGTTTTATGAACGTTTAAGTCCTAATTGAGTGTTTCTACCATTTTTAACTTATGAAACCATTTTGTACTCAATTAACTAAGTTCATGAGCCTTCATGAAAAGAGTAACCAAAGTAAAGCATGACTTACTTTACTGATGAGACTTAGACTAAAACTTGAACCCTTTGATAGTGCTTGGACTATGCTGAGCTGGTTCTTCTAAGTCTTATTTTCTTCTTTTTGTAACGTGTTTTGTCGTCATCAAAACCACAACCAAAGTCAGGAGCAAGACCTTCTTCACATAACCAAAAGGCTGTAATCGATTACCCATGTAAACTTGGCCCATGGATTTTTCCAGAGATTTTGAGTAGTCGATTACTCATATGTTGTAATCGATTACCCAAAAAGTTTTGGCCAAGGATAAATTCTAGAGAATTTTGATAATCGATTACTTAACTGCAGTAATCGATTACATAAGTGCAAGAAATTGATTCGATTACTTAACTAAATGTAATCGATTACATGCTCGACAGATATAAATATCTGCATTATCTCTTAATCGATTAACATAACCTTCATCCTCTTTCTCTTGAGTTTGACGAACCAGTACCAAAACTACTTAATTGTCATTGATTCTCCCCGGTTTCCAGAGCCTTAATTTTTTACCAGACCTTAAAATCCTTACTTCTAATTTTACATTATGGCATCTAGTTCTCGTTGCTCCAACGCTGTTTCTCCTATGCATCCTCACAAACGGGGAATAATCCGATACTGTCATGGAATCTACCGTTACCGAAGTGACATCCAGATCGATTCTGCATCTGCTGGTTCATCTGCTTCCACATTCTCTGCCATTCCTCCTAATTTCTCTCCAGTCACTATGCTCATCTTAGAGCGTTTGGATTTAATGGCACTACGGGTCATTCAATGTCTGTATCATCTAGATGAGAGTGTTCAGTCTCGCTTTGTCCTTTTGGAAGGTCGGTTAGAGTCCATGTATGCCCCGCTTTGACATGACATCGACCAACTCAGTGCACGCATTCCTTCCTCACCTTTACATTTGTCAGACATGTCTGAAGATCCTTCTGATTTTTAAATTTTTATGACTTTAACTACTCTGACAATTTCCTTTTGGGTCTATAATAGCTTAGTTAACAATTACTTAAACAAATGATTGTTGAACTTCGGAACAAGTGCATCATTCAAAATCGGAAGGAGCAATTGTCCAGGATTGGTCCTTTGAAGATTGAAAATCTTGGCGATAGAGACCTTGTCACTCCCAGATATCTTGACCTGAAGATGTACCAACATGTCAAGGTTGCTGCTCTGGACATGATCTTATTTCAGCACTGGGGAAGCCTATTTAAGATTTCAAAAACTCCGGCACTATCCGCTCTGGTGAAAGAATTTTATGACTGTGCCATCAAGCTAAGCACCAACCGCATCCGAACAAGATGCTTGAGGAAAGTTATAGATATTCGGTCTGGAGATTTCACTGCTGTGTTGGACATCCCTTATGAAGGAGTTCGTTACAAATCCTCATGGGAAGCCACTGAAAACAACCCTTTCAGTATTTGGAAGGAAGTGCCCAAGGCACCAGGGACACACTGCGTGAAAAATCTCGTTGAAGAATGTGTCTTTCCTCACGCCTTTCTTAGCAAGATTGTACTTCCAAAAGAAGGATCTCGTGACCTAGTAAACAAAATCTCTCAATGGGCTCTATTTCAGATGCAACATCATCGGAAAATCAATATGTCCGACCTCATCATTCAGTACATGCTTCAAACTCTGGAAAATTCCAACACCAATCTTCCATATGGTTCACTTATAATAGTTACGATGCGCAAGAAAAGGTTGCTCACTACAGAAAAGGAAGAAAAGGATTTTATTGCACGAGACTTCATCTCTGCAACTCCTATCAAGTTTGGAGATGTCCGACACATGCGACTTGGTGTTGATATCTCTGCTGTTCCTGAAGACCTCTTGAGCATATGGGAAAAGAAGAATAAGGCCAAAGGTATGCCTCCATCCTCCAATGCTCCAACTGCAAGGAAACAAAGAGCAAAGAGAACTCTTCCAGAACCAAAACCGTCTGGCACTAGCACTGACAAAGCTCTAGCTGCCCCGACACCTAAACGTCGTCGTCTGGTTAAAGGTCCCCGTTTGGCTCCGGAAGAAATCCACTAGACTGTCTCCTCAGTCACATTGTCCGCTGAGGATACATTGCCCATTTCAGCTATCTTAGCACCGCAATCATCATCTCAGGTTGAGCCTGCTCCAGAAGATGTCGTTCCTCAAGCCACATATACTCAACCACCTACTCCTTCCAAACCTCCCCTAGAGGCCGTGCATACAACTGCTGAACTGATATCCGATGCCCATGCATGCTATCTGAAATTCTTTCCCTCACTTTTCCACAAATATATTGCAGATGTCTTCGATGTTGAAGATGATGGAAATTGTGGATTCAAACGGAACTATTTTCAAATCTTCTGCAAGCTCACATTGGTCATCCTACTGAAGATATAAATAGAGGACATGGCATCAGATTCAACTCGGCGACTTACACACGATCAAAAGAATTCAAAACTTTCTAAGTTCTTCATCTGCGATCTTATTTGCTCAGCCAAAAACTCAGAAACCTCAAGCTATTTCTTACCTGAGTTTAGTCGTCAACTAGTGTGAAACTCTCATAGAGTGTTGCTCTCATTCCCTTTCACACAAACCTTTCAGAGAACCAATTTATTTATCTTCTATGTAATCTGTTCTTCATATTTCTACCCACTCTTATCAAAGAGACCTTGTAGAAACCAAAACCATCTTTAAAAAATACTGGGAGAAGTCCTATCTAATACTTGTAAAGGAGAAGTCCTGATAGAATACTTGTAAAGGAGTAGTCCTAAGAATACTGGGAGAAGTCTTGGAAAATAAATGTACTATTTTGTGAAAATAGTGAAAATCTTGGTGAAGCCAAGGACTGGACGTAACCCTGTCGATTAAGGGGGTGAACCAGGATAAATATTGTGTGCTTTACTTTTCAGTTCTAGGATTATCTTCCGCTGCACTTACTAACAAAAATATTTAAAAACTTATAATTGTCAATTTTCAAAAAAAGGATTTCAAAAATCACACACACAATTCAAACCCCCCTTTCTTGTTAGTTTCTATCACTATCAAGGGGGAGTCCCAGCATGACTTAAGCAAAGCCTAAGAAAATGATCTTCAACTTTGAAGATGTGAGTTTGCTATCATCATAAAGGGGGAGATTGTGAAGAAGGTCTGATCCTTGGACTCTGGCTGAAGTTTTGATGACGACAAACATACATTACAAAAAGAAGAAAAGAAGACTTAGAAGAACCAGCTCAACGGACTTCAAAGATTATCTAAGGGTTCAAGATTTAGCTAAGTCTCGATATCTTGGTAAGTTATTCGTTATTAAGGTTATTTTACTTATGAAGGCTCATAGACAATTGAATAATTGAGTATAACATGATTTCATAATTAAAACATGGTAGAAATACTCAAATAGGGCTTAAAGTTTAATCAACTATGATTTGGACTTAGTGTAATCGATTACAAGCTTTGAGTAATCGATTACCACACATGAGTAATCGATTACCACATATCTGTAATCGATTACACATTTGAAAAATAGGTACGTTACTATAACGGCTAGTAACGTAATCAATTACCCTATTGATGTAATCGATTACAAGAACAATAAATGTTTCTTTTCATGAACCAATGCATCTCAAAATGTTTGGGAAGCCTTGTGATATATGGTTCATGGACGACCCCTAGTGCCTATAAAAAGTCCATTAATGCTCAGAAATCAAAACACAACTTTCATATACAATAGAGCAATCACTCTGAGTTTATAATCTCTCATTTTCAAAGAACACTTATGATGTTCAAACATTAAGAACTCAGAATTGTTAGAGCCTTCATATGTGATTTCCTGAAGCATAACCTGCATGTTCAATCCAAGCGAATATTGAAGGATTGAATCAGATGTGTAAAACTCTTCTTCATCTTCATTCTTGGTTAGAGTGAAATTCACCGTAGTGTTCGGTGAATGGTGGTATTCAGAAAGTGGTGTGCTTTCTGAATGTTGGTAAGATTTCTTAAGGTTCTTTGTGTGAGTGCTTGTAAGAATTCTTTATCAATAGTGTATAAATCTCCAAGTCTGAACGAGGGACTAGACGTAGCCTTCGGTGGTTGAAGGTGAACCAAGATAAAATCCTTGAGTGATTCTCTTATCCCTTATCTTTTAGTTTTAGCAAGTCATAATTCCGATGCATTTACAATTATCAATTGTGATTTTAATCAAACTGAAAGTAATCTGATTTTAATAAGGCGAAAAACATGAGAACCTAATTCACCCCCCACCTCTTAGGTTTCTATCGGTACTTACAGGGTCTGCATCCTCCGATTGCTCCTTATCTAGCAGCCGTTTAACTAGCGACAGATTTCCCAAACACAAATGATAAGGAAAATCGCAAGTGCACGATTAAACTATCGCGTAATACAAAAGATCGAACCCAAGGGATAGGTGTTCTTATTATTATATAATTTAGTACTTGTGCAAAGAAAATAAAATGATATGGTTGATGTTTGGTTTAGGACAAGAAGAGAGTAATAGCATAAAAATAATAAAGCAAATAAGATGAGAGAATTTAAGCTCTTGGGTTGATTTACATAATTTATAAAACATGCTAGAAAACTCCTACTAAATTTCTGAACTTTAAATTCATATTCATGGTGCTATAGCCTAAATTTCTACATCCTAATAGCCTTAAGAAATGTAGAACTTTCTTACCTAATTACTAACTCCATAGCCTTGGTTATTAGTTAATTAGAGAAGAAGATGAAGAGAGAATTCGGGCCAACACAAAGCTACGTCCATCCTTATAGCCTTAAGAAATGTATACTTATAACCTTTTTTATTTCCTATTTCCCTTACTACTTACCAAATGGCCTTATGAATAAGTAGAAAGCATGAAATCTTTTGCGCATAAAGATTAATGAAGAACAAAGAAATAAAACATGAATAGAAGATATTATTCAGAAATGTAAAAGAAAACTAGAACATGAATTATAAATTAAAACAACCCAAAAACTTAAAAGAAGAATTAGCCAAGCATGGCTAAAAGAATCATTGAATTACCCTGGATAGGAGCTCAAGTTTGGCTTCCCACAATTCCTAGGAACAATGATCTTTGAGGGAGAAAGAGAGAATACTTGTTGTATTCTAAGAAGGTGTGTCTTACAAGTGAAGAAAAGGGTCCTATTTATAGTAAAATTCCAGCCTCCAGCGCTTGAGCGCTGGCATTCCCAACGCCTGGGCGCTAGGATGCATTAAAAATCCACTTTCTGTCCGAGGCCCAGCGCTTGAGCGCTGGCATTCCAACGCTTGGGCGCTGGGTCAACATCTGACTCATCATCCAGTCAGAACCCCAGCGCTGGAGCGCTGGGATCCCAACGCTGGAGCGCTGGGACGCTGCTTCTTCATCTTCAAGCTTTTCCTTCCTTCTTCATTCATGGTAGTGGGTTTTGATGGCCATAAAATGCCACTACTCAGCCTTGTTTAATTCTGAAACCCTTCCTCCACTAACATCAATTCCTTTAAACATTTTTTCCATGTGCTAAATTAGAGAGTGATTCTTCATATTCTTTTTTCACTTTGGTCCTCTCTTGGTTAGCACTTCAATTCAAGCCCTCATATTCTCTCAATCTTCATTTTTAGCCCTCCACTCTTGAACTTTCACATTTTGGACCTTGATTTCCTAAAACTTTACAAAGTGGTCCCTGGACAAAAATGATAACTAAACCAGCTTTTCCTAAAAATACAAAATAACTAGAAAAATTCCTAAAAATATAAAATAAAGCTAGAAAATCTAATAAAATCTAATCTACATGCAAAATGCAAAATAAATATAAAATCTACATAAAAACTATAAAAAACCTATATGTGACTCAAAAATAATAAAATAAAAAGACTAAAAACGACCTAAAAATATCATATAAAATCCACTCATCAACAAGCTACAAACAAGGTGCAAGGGTCACTTCCAAGAATCGATAAGTATAGGTATAACAAGCATATACATAATAAGAGGCACTTCGAGCAAAATGACAAGTTCTACATCATCATCTTCAACAGAAAGGCACACATCACATAAATCATGAACAAGTAGTCATTCAATCATGATGAAATGTTCATGCTAATTTCATGTCATTGCATATGAGTCGCTCGCCCATGAATTTTACGCGAATATGACGCCAGGATCCCGCAGCGTGGGTGGTGGGACAAATACCTCCAGTTGTAGTGCTACTATCTACTCCGTCGATTCTAGATTGCCACTTCGTGGGATCAACTATCGGTCGTCCCAAATTCCCGACGCGTTGAAGTTTTTCGTAGGCTACCTTACTCGTTCCCTACCTCATTCGGGCATCCCCATGTATGCATGAAATTCCATGTTATTCATACATGCTAGATTAACATATTCAATCAAGAATAGAAGAAAGATCAACATATTTAGCCAAATATTACACCAAAATTATTCACCTAAAATTAGGTGTATGATAAAGATTAATAACTTTAATCAAGTTAATTGAAACCGCTTCAATTGCGAATTCGGCCTTACACACCAATGACTTCTACTTCAAACCACCATCAAAAGCAATACACAAGCATGCGTGATAAAGAACTACACTCAACAATGCATCAATCTTGTAGCATAGAGCTTTCTCATACCATATAGCATGTCATCATTGATCAACTTAGCAAATAGGAAAGGATGCTTAGCATACTATCATTTTCATCCTACCACTACAGAATACAACAAATATCAATTAATCTTGCCTTTCATAGGTAATCATTCAATCAATCAATTCTAATCCAGCATATCAAATGCCTTCAGCTGCATACAATTCTATGACACAACCACAAAAAATTGTCTATATATTTCTATGGGAATAACTAAGTTCCCTTATCATAAACGTTTTTTTTTCTTATCCTCCAAAATGTATATATGCTCCATGCCGCATGCCCCCCTATTTCGCCTTTGCGTAAGAGATCGCACATGTCCCGTATTTGTCTTGGGGTTCCCGTATCTCCCCATTCATCACAAACACATAGTCTATCTTAGTACCCGTCCATCTAAACCTTACACCTTAACTAAAGCTTAAGGATGGTCACTAACCTCTCAAGAGATGTAGCGGAGCTGTCGAGTTAACAAACTGTTCTACAACTAAAGGAGGGAGGGAGCTTTTAATCTCCTTAAGCTTGTGGGACCAAAGTGGAAGGATGGAAAATATTTGAGGAGAATATCTAGATTAGAAAAAGATTAAAAGTCTAATCTCACTTACACACTTCTAATCAAGTCATAACCATCACTTCTAAATCTAATCACCTTTTGGGCACATTCTCCAAAAAGTCCTATTTTCAACTATGATCGATCGTTCATTTGTTTTGCCACCGACACTCAAGAAACTCGGACGTCAATCGCTAAAAATATCTTAGATTATTTTTCGCGGAATTCCGGTCGTTTCCGACCTGAAATCACTATTCATCGAAAATGGGTTTACTGCATCTATGGGTACCTTATAACTTTCAAAGACTTTCCATCTCGTTCAGAGATTCTAGAATTAACTTAAACTACCCCATATCTGCACTGCAAGGCCTAAACCGACCTTTTACCACATGCCGGGAACTTTCCCGAGCTTTGGAACCTAACCACATCAACCTTACAATCGATCTTCATTAATTTATTCACTAATCATCATACAGATAAGGGTTTAGCCTTATTCTTCCTCGAATGATTGCCGAGGATGAATCTGATTTTCTACGGTAAACTGTCGTCGTTAAGATATAGCATTTAGCACTTTCGTCTCTTGCTTCTCTTTCGACGATGCTTTCTTTTTTGTCTAAATAGACGATGCTTTCCTTTTCTGTCTAAATAGACGATGCTTTCCTTGTACGTATCTGAATAGACGATGCTTTCCTTTTTGTCTGAATAATATTAAATAATGCATGCAGACGATACGTCTGTTGAAGCATAAAGGATAGAGATATTTCCTGAAAAACCATAATACACAAATTTTAGTAGCAAAATTGTTGTCACTCAACATATGATAAACGTTCTAAGATCGTTTCAACTTAACAATTTACACATATAAATTTGAGTATATTCCAAAAACATATTACTAAAGTTAGAATATACATCATAATTGTTCTCTACAAGTTTTCATATTTTGGAAAGATTGCCTAATTTTTTCATTATCAAAACTATCAAATACAAAACTCTTCATATAAGTAACTAAAAAATCATTCATCTCTCATACGATTTCACATCTGATTTTTGCAGGACCTTCGAGCCTCAGGGGTTCTAGAGGGCATGATAGTAAATTATGTTTGTGCCTTCACGGTATTGTAGCAATTTCACTTGTAGGTAATTTTTTGGTGTTGTTATTTTGTCTGATCCTAGTTCAGTAATCCCTACTTTTGAAATTTTCAATTTGAGGATCCATTTTGGAGTTATGACTTGTGGTCTACATTTGGGAATTTTTGAAGGCAAAGAAGCATGGTGTCAAAAGGATTCAAGGAGTGATCAGAGACAAAGGAACTGCGTGCTCTTGTGAAAGTTGTGACGGGCATGAGGCAAGTTAAAGTTAATGCATATACCATTTATGTTAGACCTAACAACCAAATCAGTATCATGTAAAATCTCATGCCATAACTTCTTTTATGACTTTTGATGGTGAGAGGAGGTTGTGGGAGCTACTACTTTTGAGAAGCATGCTGGATGTAAAAATAAATGGCCTACAGATATTCGACTTGGGAATGGGAATACACTTCGCGATATCATGAATGCATGTTCAAACTCTACACTAGCCAATTTGGAGGAAATTGTCAAAAACATCTTTGCGGACTTAACTATGCAGAAATCTACCTTTTGTTTAACTGCAGGGGTTTAAAGTTTTCACTTTTGTTAAATCGTAGATTTATGCATAGTTAAGTCCGCAAGGACGTTTTGGTCAGCTTCCTCCAAATTGGCTAATAGAGTGTTTGAACATGCATTAATGACATCGCGAAGAGTATTCCCATACCCAAGTTGAATATACTTCGTTGGCCGTTTATTTCCACTACCACCATGATTCTCAAAAGTAGTAGCTCCCACAACCTACTCTCACCAACAAAAGTCATAAAAGATGTTATGGCATGAGATTTTACATGATACTGATTTGGTTGCTAGACCCAACATAAATGGTATCTTCATTAAATTTAACTCGCCTCATCCCCGTCACAACTTCCACAAGAGCACACAGCTCCTTTGTCTTTGATCACTCCTTGTAGCCTTGTGACACCTTGTTTTTTTTACTTCAAAAATTCTCAAATGAATCACCACAAGTCATAACTCCAAAATGGATCCTCAAATTGCAAAACTCAAAAGTAGGGATGACACAACTAGACACATACCAAATAGCTACGAACAAAAATTACCCACAATTGAAATTTCTACAATACCATCATGCAACACACATAATTTACTATCATTCCCTCTATAATCTCTGAGGCAAGAATGTAGGAAAATAACCAAGTAACTCTAGGAGCCAACGAAACAGTTCTTGGACATCAAACGACAGCCCCTATCACCACCAATCATGAACGGTGGCTCTTGGAGCAAACAACGAACGAGGCATGGAATGGCTTTGATGTAGAAAATGAATTCTATGCTGATGAGGACATTCTTATTTTTGATAAATCTGTTGAGGTGAACTTTCGTGAGCGATTTATCATTAGAGAAGATTGATTTTCATGACTTTGAAATGCACTTGAATTGAATCAGAGCCTTCACGGGCAATTAAGATAAGATTTCTATCAAGGGATCTCGTGGGAGTATAGGAACACCATGGTACAGGTGTTGGAGATTTAATCAAGGAAACCAAAATTGTTGGAGATTTAAGATGACCATTTTTAGAATGAAAAATATAGAAAAACACATCAAAGGAGACAAAGATTTATGTGACCCAGTGGATCTAGTGGAGGAGAATATTCATAAAAAGTTTAACCAATATCAATGCCAAACAATATTATAGGAAGAAATTTCCTACCAAGCAAGAAAAATAAGATCTAATATGAAGAAAACTAAGAAAACAACATAAGCAAATAAAATTCCAAACAACAACACAATCTTTTGGATAGTTCATTCTATAGCAAAAAACACATTTTATAGCTAAACCTAACTCCCTATAATTAATTGGATGGCCAGCAACTGGTAACATCCCCAAATATATTATTACTTATATTATTTATTAACATTAAAAAAATATATATTATTAAATATTAAAATATTCATATATAAAATTTATATTGACTTGAATTTAAGCATTAATGGAAATAACAATTAGTCATAATATTTCATTATGTATAAGTAAATGTGACTTAATCTACACATTAAAAACAATACTAATTATTTATTAATTTATATTTTTATTATTAGTTACATTATTCACTAATATTAAAATAAATTAAAAAAATATTAAATTATGTATATATAATTAATATTGAAAATAACTGTGTATTTATAATAAAATAAATTAATTATTAATTTTCATTTAAATGATTAAATATAGAAATTATTAATATAAAATATGAAATATACTAAAATAAAATATCAAATAGCTAGAATTTTAATTGACTTGAATAAGTTGCATTAAACAATTTAATTAATTGCTAATTTAAATTTATCTTTTTAATGATATCATTTATCAAATGTTAAAACATTAAATATATATATATATATATATATATATATATATTTACATAACTTATTAAATATTAAGATATGTATATATTTATATATGATGTTGACTTGACTATGAACTAATAAAAATATTAATCATTTATCAATTTTAATTTCATATTAATACAGTGATGTTTACATGAATTGTGCGTTAATAACAATATTAATTTCACCAAAAATTTAAATATTAATTATTCTATATTTGTATAATTTTTAAGTTAAGGCTTCAAAAGTGGAATTTTTTTTATAGGGGATTAGCCTTATCCATTCTTGAATGGTTGCCGAGGATAAATCAGATTTCCTACGGTAAACTGCCGTTGTTAAGATATAGCATTTAGCACCTTCGTCTCTTGCTTCTCTTTAGATGATGCTGTTAGTCTAGATAGCAACCTGAGAGGGGGGTGAATCAGGTTTACCCGATTTTCGCCTTGATACCTTTGATGAGTGGATATTATGTGATGTTTTTAGGTAGTTTTTAGTCTTTTTATTTTATTATTTTTGAGTCACATATAGGTTTTTTATTGTTTTTATGTAGATTTTATATTTATTTTGCATTTTGCATGCAGATTAGATTTTATTTGTTTTTCTAATTTTATTTTATATTTTTAGGAATTTTTCTAGCTATTTTATATTTTTAGAAAAAGCTGGTTTAGTTATCATTTTTGTCCAGGGACCAATGTGTAAAGTTTCAGGAAATCAGGGACGAAATTGTAAAAGTTCAAGAGTGGAGGACTAAAAGGGAAGATTGAGAGAATAAAAGGGCTTGAATAGAAGTGCTAACCAAGAGAGGACCAAAAGTGGAAAAGAAGAATATGAAGAATCACTCTCTAATTTAGCACATGGAGAAAATTTTGAAGGAATTGATGATAGTGGAGGAAAGGTTTCAGAATTAAACAAGGGCTGAGTAGTGGCTTTTTATGGCAATCAAAACCCACTACCATGAATGAAGAAGGAAGAAAAGCTTGAAGATGAAGAAGCAGCGTCCCAACGCTCCAGAGTTGGGATCCCAGCGCTCAAGGGCTGGGACTCTGACTAGGAAATGAGTCAGATGTTGACCCAGCGCCCAAGCATTGGAAAGCCAGCGCTCAAGCGCTGGGCCTCGGGCAGAAAGTGGTTTTTTAATGCATGCTAGCGCCCAAGCGCTGGGAATGCCAGCGCTCAAGCACTGGAGGCTGGATTTTTATCATAAATAGGACCCTTTTCTTCACTTGTAAAACACACCTACTTAGAATACAACAAGTATTCTCTCTTTCTCCCTTTTGAGCATTGTTCCTAGTACTTGTGGGAAGCCATATTTGAGCTCCTATCCAGGGTAATTCAATGTCTCCTTTAGCCATGCTTGGCTAAATTCTTCTTTAAGTTTTTGGGTTGTTTTAGTTTATAATACATGTTCTAGTTCTTTCTTACATTTCTGGATTTTATTTCCATTCATGTTTTATTACCTTATGCTTAATTTCTATCTTGTGGATCCCAAGAGGTTTTGCTTATTACTTATTACATAAGGCCATTTGGTGAGTAGTAAGGGAACTAGGTAATAAAAAAGGTTATAAGTATACTTCGCTAAGGAATTAGGAAGGACGTAACTTTATGTTGGCCTGAACATCTTCTTCATCTTCTTCTTTGGTTAACTAGGTGCCGAGGAATTGGGTTTAGTAATTAAAAAGAAAGATCTACAATGCTTAAGGAATTAACTTGTAGTTACACTAGGCTATAGCATCATGATAATGAATTTATAATTCAGGAATTTAGTAAGAGATTGCTAGCATGTTTTTATAGACTATGTAAACCAACCCAAGAGCTTAATGTTCATCATCTCTTTCTCTTATTATTTTATGCTATTGTTTCTTTCTAGTTCTCAAACCAACAACAAATATTCATCTTTTATTTTTCTGTTTTAGTACTAAATATTATAATAATAAGAACACCTATCCCTTGGGTTCGATCTTTTTATATTACGCGATAGTTAATCGTACAATTGCGATTTCCTTATCAACCTTCTTTCTTTCAAGATGAATGTAAATGCAAACGATTGCAGCGGAAATAAGCGTTGCTTGAAAGTAAAGATAAAGGGTAGAAGAATTCACACACAGAAATTTATCCTGGTTCACCTTCTATCCACCGAAGGCTACGTCCAGTCCCACAAGAAAACCCATTCAGGATTTGTCCACTATTGACAAAAATCTCTTACAAGTTCTTACACCAAGTACCTTAAGAATTTCTATCAACAATCTGTGAAAGTATACCACTTTCAACAGCCCCTGAAAGCACACCACTTTCAGTTCCTGAAGGCAAACCACCTTCAGACCTTGAAGGCTAAACCACCTTCAATCAACACCCTGAAAGTACACCACTTTCAGTAACAACAACCCTTCACCGAGACCCACGGTGAGTACTCAATCTACCAGAAAGAGATGAAGAAGAGTTTACAATATGGCTGTATCAATCCTTTAACATACAAGCGGATTAATCATGAGAATTATGCTTTAAGGCTCTTAAGCATAATAAGATTCTGAGTTCCTCAAGATATGAACAACTAGAGTGTTCTCTTAACAATGAAGATCATGAACTCAGAATTTAGGCTCTTTGAAAGTTTAAGTATCAAAAGACTTAATGAATGAACTATTTTGGCAATGCTTTGGCCTAATGATGTATTCTCATGTGTTGTTGGTTTCTGGACTCAAATGGACTTTATATAGGCATGAGGAAACGTCCTTGAACCAATGCAACCCTTCCCAAAAGGTTTGAGACACAATGGTTCATGAAAAGATGCAACTTTTCGAGCATGTAATCGATTACGTTACTTAGGTAGTCGATTACACTAAAATCCGTTGCACTTTGAATTTCAAATTCAAACATGTAATCGATTACAAGCAAGAAGTAATCGATTACTTGCCTAGGTGTAATCGATTACCAGAAAGGTGAAATCGATTACACTCAAGTCCAATATCCAGAAACTTGAACTTTTAAGATCGGCTTGAGATATACTATTTCTTTTAACTTATGAAAACATTAAACTTGATTAGCTTAGATGTTTTAAGGAGCCTTTATGCTTTGGGAAGCCTTTAGAAGCATAACTCACATAAACTAAGACTTCTAGGTAAATGTTGAACTATATAGCACTGTTTCCTCTAAGTCTTCTTTTCTTCTTTTTGTCGATGAGTTTGTCGTCATCAAAACCTCAGACAGGGTTAGGAGCAAGACCTTCTTCATAGATGCTTCTCGTATGTTTAGACGATGCTCTCTTTTCTGTCTGAATAGACTATGCTTTCCTTTTCTGTCTGAATAAATGATGCTTTCCTTGTATCTGAATAGACGATGCTTTCGTTGTTGTCCGAATTATATTAAATAATTCATGCATACGATACGTCTCTTGAAGCATAAAGGATAGAGATATTTCCTGAAAAAACATAATACACAAACTTTAGTAGCAAAATTTTTGTCACTCAACATATGATAAACGTTCTAAGATCGTTTGAACTTAACAATTTACACATGTAAATTTAAGTATATTCCAAAAACATATTACTAAAGTTAGAATACACATCATAATTGTTCTCTACAAGTTTTCATATTTTGGAAAGATTGCCTAATTTTTTCATTATCAAAACTATCAAATACAAAACTCTTCATATAAGTAACTAAACAATCATTCATCTCTCATACGATTTCACATCTGATTTTTGCAGGACCTTCGAGCCTCAGGGGTTCTAGAGGGCATGATAGTAAATTATGTTTGTGCCTTCACGGTATTGTAGCAATTTCACTTGTAGGTAATTTTTTGGTGTTGTTATTTTGTCTGATTCTAGTTCAGTAATTCCTACTTTTGAATTTTTCAATTTGAGGATCCATTTTGGAGTTATGACTTGTGGTCTACATTTGGGAATTTTTGAAGGCAAAGAAGCATGGTGTCAAAAGGATTCAAGGAGTGATCAGAGACAAAGGAACTGCGTGCTCTTGTGAAAGTTGTGACGGGGATGAGGCAGGTTAAAGTTAATGCATATACCATTTATGTCAGACCTAACAACCAAATTAGTGTCATGTAAAATCTCATGCCATAACTTCTTTTATGACTTTTGATGGTGAGAGGAGGTTGTGGGAGCTACTACTTTTGAGAAGCATGCTGTATGTAAAAATAAATGGCCTACAGATATTCGACTTGGGAATGGGAATACACTTCGCGATATCATGAATGCATGTTCAAACTCTACACTAGCCAATTTGGAGGAAATTGTCAAAAACATCTTTGCGGACTTAACTATGCAGAAATCTACCTTTTGTTTAACTGCAGGGGTTTAAAGTTTTCACTTTTGTTAAATCAAAAGGTAGATTTATGCATAGTTAAGTCCGCAAGGACGTTTTGGACAACTTCCTCCAAATTGGCTAATAGAGTTTTTGAACATGCATTAATGACATCGCGAAGAGTATTCCCATACCCAAGTTGAATTTACTTCGTTGGCCGTTTATTTCCACTACCACCATGATTCTCAAAAGTAGTAGCTCCCACAACCTACTCTCACCAACAAAAGTCATAAAAGATGTTATGGCATGAGATTTTACATGATACTGATTTGGTTGCAAGACCCAACATAAATGGTATCTTCATTAAATTTAACTCGCCTCATCCCCGTCACGACTTCCACAAGAGCACACAGCTCCTTTGTCTTTGATCACTCCTTGTAGCCTTGTGACACCTTGTTTTTTTTACTTCAAAAATTCTCAAATGTATCACCACAAGTCATAACTCCAAAATGGATCCTCAAATTACAAAACTCAAAAGTAGGGATGACACAACTAGACTCATACCAAATAGCTACGCACAAATATTACCCACAATTGAAATTGCTACAATACCATCATGCAACACACATAATTTACTATCATTCCCTCTATAATCTCTGAGGCAAGAATGTAGGAAAATAACCAAGTAACTCTAGGAGCCAACGAAACAGTTCTTGGACATCAAACGACAGCCCCTATCACCACCAATCATGAATGGTGGCTCTTGGAGCAAACAACGAACGAGGCATGGAATGGCTTTGAAGTAGAGAATGAATTCTATGCTGATGAGGACATTCTTATTTTTGATAAATCTGTTGAGGTGAATTTTCGTGAGCGATTTATCATTAGAGAAGATTGATTTTCATGACTTTCAAATGCACTTGAATTGAATCAGAGCCTTCACGGGCAACTAAGATAAGATTTCTATCAAGGGATCTCGTGGGAGTATAGGAACACCATGGTACAGGTGTTGGAGATTTAATCAAGGAAACCAAAATTGTTGGAGATTTAAGATGACCATTTTTTGAATGAAAAATATAGAAAAACACATCAAAGGAGACAAAGATTTATGTGACCCTGTGGATCAAGTGGAGGAAAATATTCATAAAATGTTTAACCAATATCAATGCCAAACAATATTATAGGAAGAAATTTCCTACCAAGCAAGAAAAATAAGATCTAATATGAAGAAAACTAAGAAAACAACATAAGCAAATAAAATTCCAAACAACAACACAATCTTTTGGATAGTTCATTCTATAGCAAAAAACACATTTTATAGCTAAAGCTAACTCCCTATAATTAATTGGATGGCCAGCAACGGGTAACATCCCCTAATATATTATTACTTATATTATTTATTAACATTAAGAAAAAATATATTTTTAAATATTAAAATATTCATATATAAAATTTATATTGACTTGAATTTCAGCATTAATGGAAATAACAATTAGTCATAATATTTCATTATGTATAAGTAAATGTGACTTAATCTACACATTAAAAACAATACTAATTATTTATTAATTTATATTTTTATTATTAGTTACATTATTCACTAATATTAAAATAAATAACAAAAATATTAAATTATGTATATATAATTAATATTGAAATTAATTGTGTATTTATAATAAAATAAATTAATTATTAATTTTCATTTAAATGATTAAATATAGAAATTATTAATTTAAAATATGAAATATACTAAAATAAAATATCAAATAGCTAGAATTTTAATTGACTTGAATAAGTCGCATTAAACAATTTAATTAATTGCTAATTTAAATTTATATTTTTAATGATATCATTTATCAAATAATAAAACATTAAATATATATATATATATATATATATATTTACATAACTTATTAAAGATTAAGATATGTATATATTTATATATGATGTTGACTTGACTACGAACTAATAACAATATTAATCATTTATGAATTTTATTTTCATATTAATACAGTGATGTTTACATGAATTGTGCATTAATAACAATATTAATTTCCCCAAAAATTTAAATATTAATTATTCATTTATATTTATATAATTTTTAAGTTAAGGCTTCAAAAGTGGAATTTTTTTTATAAGGGATTAGCCTTATCCATTCTTCAATGGTTGCCGAGGATAAATCAGCTTTCCTACGGTAAAGTGCCATCGTTAAGAAATAGCATTTAGCACCTTCGTCTCTTGCTTCTCTTTAGATGATGCTGTTAGTCTAGATAGCAACCTGAGAGGGGGGGTGAATCAGGTTTACCCGATTTTCGCCTTGATACCTTCTTTCTTTCAAGATGAATGTAAATGCAAACGTTTGCAGCGGAAATAAGCGTTGCTTGAAAGTAAAGATAAAGGGTAGAAGAATTCACACACAGAAATTTATCCTAGTTCACCTTCTATCCACCGAAGGCTACGTCCAGTCCCACAAGAAAACCCCTTGAGGACTTGTCCACTATTGATAAAAATCTCTTACAAGTTCTTACACCAAGTACCTTAAGAATTTCTATCAACAATCTGTGAAAGTATACCACTTTCAACAGCCCCTGAAAGCACACCACTTTCAGTTCCTGAAGGAAAATCACCTTCAAACCTTGAAGGCTAAACCACCTTCAATCAACACCCTGAAAGTACACCACTTTCAGTAACAACAACCCTTCACCGAGACCCACGATGAGTACTCCATCTACCAGAAAGAGATGAAGAAGAGTTTACAATATGGCTGTATCAATCCTTTAACATACAAGCGGATTGATCATGAGAATTATGCTTTAAGGCTCTTAATCATAATACGATTCTGAGTTCCTCAAGATATGAACAACTAGAGTGTTCTCTTAACAATGAAGATCATGAACTCAGAATTTAGGCTCTTTGAAAGTTAAGTATCAAAAGACTTAATGAATGAACTATTTTTGCAAAGCTTTGGCCTAATGATGTATTCTCATGTGTTGTTGGTTTCTGGACTCAAATGGACTTTATATAGGCATGAGGAAACGTCCTTGAACCAATGCAACCCTTCCCAAAAGGTTTGAGACACAATGGTTCATGAAAAGATGCAACTTTTCGAGCATGTAATCGATTACATTACTTAGGTAATCGATTACACTAAAATCCGTTGCAGTTTGAATTTCAAATTCAACCATGTAATCAATTACAAGCAAGAAGTAATTGATTACTTGCCTAGGTGTAATCGATTACCAGAAAGGTGAAATCGATTATACTCAAGTCCAATATCCAGAAACTTGAACTTTTAAGATCGGCTTGAGATATACTATTTCTTTTAACTTATGAAAACATTAAACTTGATTAGCTTAGATGTTTTAAGGAGCCTTTATGCTTTTTGAAGCCTTTAGAAGCATAACTCACCTAAACTAAGACTTCTAGGTAAATGTTGAACTATATAGCACTGTTTCCTCTAAGTCTTCTCTCTTCTTTTTGTCGATGAGTTTTTCGTCATCAAAACCTCAGCCAGGGTTAGGAGCAAGACCTTCTTCATAGATGCTTCTCGTATGTTTAGACGATGCTCTCTTTTCTGTCTGAATAGACTATGCTTTCCTTTTCTGTCTGTATAAATGATGCTTTCCTTGTATCTGAATAGACGACGCTTTCGTTGTTGTCTGAATTATATTAAATAATACATGCATACGATACGTCTCTTGAAGCATAAAGGATAGAGATAATTCCTAAAAAAACATAATACACAAACTTTAGTAGCAAAATTTTTGTCACTCAACATATGATAAACGTTCTAAGATCGTTTGAACTTAACAATTTACACATGTAAATTTAAGTATATTCCAAAAACATATTACTAAAGTTAGAATACACATCATAATTGTTCTCCACAAGTTTTCATATTTTGGAAAGGTTGCCTAATTTTTTCATTATCAAAACTATCAAATACAAAACTCTTCATATAAGTAACTAAACAATCATTCATCTCTCATACGATTTCACATCTGATTTTTGCAGGACCTTCGAGCCTTAGGGGTTCTAGAGGGCATGATAGTAAATTATGTTTGTGCCTTCACGGTATTGTAGCAATTTCACTTGTAGGTAATTTTTTGGTGTTGTTATTTTGTCTGATTCTAGTTCAGTAATCCCTACTTTTGAATTTTTCAATTTGAGGATCCATTTTGGAGTTATGACTTGTGGTATACATTTGGGAATTTTTGAAGGCAAAGAAGCATGGTGTCAAAAGGATTCAAGAAGTGATCAGAGACAAAGGAACTGCGTGCTCTTGTGAAAGTTGTGACGGGGATGAGGCAGGTTAAAGTTAATGCATATACCATTTATGTTAGACCTAACAACCAAATCAGTATCATGTAAAATCTCATGCCATAACTTCTTTTATGAATTTTGATGGTGAGAGGAGGTTGTGGGAGCTACTACTTTTGAGAAGCATGCTGGATGTAAAAATAAATGGACTACAGATATTCGACTTGGGAATGGGAATACTCTTCGCGATATCATGAATGCATGTTCAAACTCTACACTAGCCAATTTGGAGGAAATTGTCAAAAACAACTTTGCGGACTTAACTATGCAGAAATCTACCTTTTGTTTAACTGCAGGGGTTTAAAGTTTTCACTTTTGTTAAATCAAAAGGTAGATTTATGCATAGTTAAATCCGCAAGGGCGTTTTGGACAGCTTCCTCCAAATTTGCTAATAGAGTGTTTGAACATGCATTAATGACATCGCGAAGAGTATTCCCATACCCAAGTTGAATATACTTCATTGGCCTTTTATTTCCACTACCACCATGATTCTCAAAAGTAGTAGCTCCCACAACCTACTCTCACCAACAAAAGTCATAAAAGATGTTATGGCATGAGATTTTACATGATACTGATTTGGTTGCTAGACCCAACATAAATGGTATCTTCATTAAATTTAACTCGCCTCATCCCCGTCACAACTTCCACAAGAGCACATAGCTCCTTTGTCTTTGATCACTCCTTGTAGCCTTGTGACACCTTGTTTTTTTTACTTCAAAAATTCTCAAATGAATCACCACAAGTCATAACTCCAAAATGGATCCTCAAATTGCAAAACTCAAAAGTAGGGATGACACAACTAGACTCATACCAAATAGCTACGCACAAAAATTACCCACAATTGAAATTGCTACAATACCATCATGCAACACACATAATTTACTATCATTCCCTCTATAATCTCTGAGGCAAGAATGTAGGAAAATAACCAAGTAACTCTAGGAGCCAACGAAACAGTTCTTGGACATCAAACGACAGCCCCTATCACCACCAATCATGAATGGTGGCTCTTGGAGCAAACAACGAACGAGGCATGGAATGGCTTTGAAGTAGAAAATGAATTCTATGCTGATGATGACATTCTTATTTTTTATAAATCTGTTGAGGTGAATTTTCGTGAGCGATTTATCATTAGAGAAGATTGATTTTCATGACTTTGAAATGCACTTTAACTGAATCAGAGCCTTCACGGGCAACTAAGATAAGATTTCTATCAAGGGATCTCGTGGGAGTATAGGAACACCATGGTACAGGTGTTGGAGAATTAATCAAGGAAACCAAAATTGTTGGAGATTTTAGATGACCCATTTTTTGAATGAAAAATATAGAAAAACACATCAAAGGAGACCAAGATTTATGTGACCCAGTGGATCTAGTGGAGGAAAATATTCATAAAAAGTTTAACCAATATCAATGCCAAACAATATTATAGGAAGAAATTTCCTACCAAGCAAGAAAAATAAGATCTAATATGAAGAAAACTAAGAAAACAACATAAGCAAATAAAATTCCAAACAACAACACAATCTTTTGGATAGTTCATTCTATAGCAAAAAACACATTTTATAGCTAAAGCTAACTCCCTATAATTAATTGGATGGGCAACAACTGGTAACATCCCCAAATATATTATTACTTATATTATTTATTAACATTAAAAAAAATATATTATTAAATATTAAAATATTCATATATAAAATTTATATTGACTTGAATTTCAGCATTAATGGAAATAACAATTAGTCATAATATTTCATTATGTATAAGTAAATGTGACTTAATCTACACATTAAAAACAATACTAATTATTTATTAATGTATATTTTTATTATTAGTTACATTATTCACTAATATTAAAATAAATTACAAAAATATTAAATTATGTATATATAATTAATATTGAAATTAATTGTGTATTTATAATAAAATAAATTAATTATTAATTTTCATTTAAATGATTAAATATAGAAATTATTAATATAAAATATGAAATATACTAAAATAAAATATCAAATAGCTAGAATTTTAATTGACTTGAATAAGTTGCATTAAACATATTAATTAATTGCTAATTTAAATTTATCTTTTTAATGATATCATTTATCAAATATTAAAACATTAAATATATATATATATATATATATATATTTACATAACTTATTAAATATTAAGATATGTATATATTTATATATGATGTTGACCTGACTATGAACTAATAAAAATATTAATCATTTATCAATTTTAATTTCATATTAATACAGTGATGTTTACATGAATTGTGCATTAATAACAATATTAATTTCACCAAAAATTTAAATATTAATTATTCATTTATATTTGTATAATTTTTAAGTTAAGGCTTCGAAAGTGGAATTTTTTTTATAGGGGATTAGCCTTATCCATTCTTGAATGGGTGCCGAGGATAAATCAACTTTCCTACGGTAAACTGCCGTCGTTAAGATATAGCATTTAGCACCTTCGTCTCTTGCTTCTCTTTAGATGATGCTGTTAGTCTAGATAGCAACCTGAGAGGGGGGTGAATCAGGTTTACCCGATTTTCGCCTTGATACCTTGGATGAGTGGATATTATATGATGTTTTTAGGTAGTTTTTAGTCTTTTTATTTTATCATTTTTGTCCAGGGACCAATGTGTTAAGTTTCAGCAAATCAGGGACGAAATTGTAAAAGTTCAAGAGTGGAGGACTAAAAGTGAAGACTGAGAGAATAAAAGGGCTTGAATTGAAGTGCTAACCAAGAGAGGACCAAAAGTGGAAAAGAAGAATATGAAGAATCACTCTCTAATTTAGCACATGGAGAAAATTTTGAAGGAATTGATGATAGTGGAGGAAAGGTTTCAGAATTAAACAAGGGCTGAGTAGTGGCTTTTTATGGCAATCGAAACCCACTACCATGAATGAAGAAGGAAGAGAAGCTTGAAGATGAAGAAGCAGCGTCCCAACGCTCCAGCATTGGGATCCCAGCGCTCAAGCGCTGGGACTCTGACTAGGAAATGAGTCAGATGTTGACCCAGCGCTGGGACTTTGAAGGGAGTATTGTGGTTCCGGAGGATGCTTTGCCAAATTTTCAGATTCCTCCACTCTTCATCTCTTTGGTTAGTCAAAACCAATTTGGTGGAAGTGTCAATGAAGACTGCCACACACATCTGGAGCGATTCACCAGGCAGTGCTCCACCTTAAGGAGAAATGATGCTCACTTGGATACGGTAAGACTTATGTTGTTTCCATTTTCCTTAAGAGATTTGGCAGAGGAGTGGCTATCTTCTCAACCACTCCGAAGCATTACTTCATGAGATGATTTGGCTGAAAAATTCATGGCCAAATTTTTTCCTTACAACCGCATAAGGAAGTTGAAGCAGGAAATCAACTCCTTCATTCAACAAGATGCTGAAAACCTGTATGAGACATGGGAGAGGTTCAAGGGACTTCTCAGAAGGTGCCTAGGTCATAATATCTCTATCGCAGATTAGGTAGAGAAATTTTATGCTGCTTTGAATGATTATACCAGGGACAAGTTGGATACTGCAGCAAGTGGGGCATTCGATGCTTTGCCACCACAGGGAGCTCTTGATTTAATCAACAAACTTGCTGCAAGAGCTGCTCATTCAAACCAGGACCGGGCAATAAGGAAAGGTATTTATGAGGTTGATTCTTTTGAGTCCATTGTTGCTTCAAATAAATTTTTATCCAGGAAAGTTGATGCAATGGTCAAAAGAATGGAGGGGGTTCAACTGAGCCCGGAGGAGGCTGAATTAGAAGCTGAGGTAAAAGCTATGGGGAATTTTCAAAATTCCTATGGCAACACCTATAACCCAAGCTGGAGAAACCACCCCAATTTTTCTTGGAGGGATCAAGGGGGTGGTCAAGGAGAAGTCAGGCAACAATTTCAGAGGCCATTCCAGAGTCAGAGGCCACCAATGCCTTTGAATCCAAACCAGGGACGAAAGAGTTTGGAAGAAATTGTTGGTGAAATAGGCCAACAAACTGTGCAATTCATGAACGAGACCAGGACAAGTGCTAAGAATCATGAAGCCTCCATTAGAAATTTGGAGGTCCAGGTAGGCCAGTTGGCCAAGACCATCTCAGAAAGGATTCCAGGTACTTTCCCGTCTGATACTCTTGTCAATCCAGAGGAAAATGTTGAGAATGTTTCCGCCATCACTCTTAGGAGTGGTAAGACTATGCCCGAAAGGATAGTGGAAATTGAACAAGAGGTAAGTGGTGAAGAAAAAGAAAAGGAGAGGAGTGTGCCTATTGTTGTTGAAAAAATTGCTGAAAATGTAATTCCTCCTTCTAAGAAAATTGGAAAAGTTCCATTTCCTAAATCTTTAAAAAAGAATTTGGAAAAGCAATTCTCAAAATTTCTTGAGATTTTCAAAAGACTTCAAATTAACATTCCTTTTTCTGAAGCTTTGGAACAAATGCCAATTTATGCTAAATTTATGAAGGACATTTTATTTAGAAGGAGGAAATTGAGTGAGATGGATGAAACTGTAATGTTAACTGAGGAGTGTTCAGCTATGGTTTTAAGGAAGTTGCCCCAAAAGTTGAAGGATCCGGGGAGCTTTACTTTACCCGTGGAAATTGAGGGATTACCAAATGCAACAGCTCTTTGTGACTTAGGAGCTAGTATAAACCTCATGCCACTCTCCATGTTTAGGAAATTGGACATGGGAGAGGCCACTCCTACTTTGATGTGTTTACAATTGGCGGACAGGTCAACTAAATACCCCTATGGGGTGGCTGAATATGTTTTGGTAAGGGTTGACAAGTTTGTTTTCCCGGTTGATTTTGTGATTCTTGATATGGAAGAAGACTCCAAGGTACCATTAATTATTGGGCGGCCATTCCTTGCTACAGGAAACGCCAAGATTAATGTGGCAGAAGGCCTCCTATCTTTGAAGGTAGGGGATGAAAAAGTGAAGTTTTCTGTTTTCCGAACTTGTAAGCACTATGAGTCCGAAGGAGAGGATGAGTTCAAAGATGATGTTTGTAGCAAGAAAAGAAAAAGTACCCCCAATTGATTAAGGGGAAGGGTCTATCTCGGACCTTAACAATGAGCTGGTTGGGAGACAACCCAACTTAGGATAGTTTAAGTTTTTGTCTTTTTAATTTTCTGTACTACTCTTGTAAATAAATAAAAGAAAAAGAACTCTGTGTTTTTGCTGCAGGAGAGGCCAGCGCTCAAGCGCTGGAGGCCAACGCTCAAGCGTTAGGCCCCTGCTTATCACCTCTGATTCCAGTTAATTCCAGCGCTCCAGCGTTGGAGGGCTAGCGCTCATGCGCTAGGCCCCTGGAATCTCAGTTTTTAATTTTCTGATTTCCAGCGCCACAGCGTTGGAAATCCAGCGCTCAGGCGCTGGGACCTCTGATGCCCAGTATTTATTTTAATTCCAGCGCCCAAGCGTTGGCATCCCCAACGCTCAAGCGTTGGAGCTCGGGCAGATTTGCTGTTTTGTTTTTATTTGGTGTTTTTAGTTTTTAATAAAATTTTGTGTTCACCATTTTCTGAAAGATTTTAGATTCTTTGAGTTTTCCCTTGTTTCTACAATGGTTTTAATTTTTGGGAACTCAAGAATTCTTGTTTTTAAAGGTGGACACAATTTTTTCAACCCATGATCTTTTGTGCTGTTTTTGGAACTAACAAGTCAAGCAAGTTTCTGCTAGTGAGACTTTTGTTTTTTCAATGTTACAGGATAGGTACCAAAAGGAGAAAGAACCCTCTTGAACTTAAGTGTTCAAATTGATTCTTACATTGAGGTTTCCTTGGACTTTTGTGGAAATTTGTTACTATGCCAGCTTTGTAGTTTTTTGTTTTCCTTTTTATAGTTTTTAGTTTTATTTTTAGTTTAGTTTTTCTGTTTTCTTTTTGCATGAGTCTTGAGTATATTATCCATTCTGAATGTTGCTATAGCTTTGTGAAATGCTTTATCTGATTGAACTGCTTTGTGAAAAAGTTCTATGTTTTGAAGCAGTTAGGATTGCATGCTGTAGAAAGGATTATTGATATCTTGATTGTTTTGGGTTGTTGGCAAAGTCTTTTTCTGAGTTCTAAAAAGGGTACCACTTACCCTATGTTTTTCTGAGAGCTGAGGACTCTGAATGCATGATTGTAAGATTTTTCTGCCTTGTGTTACATGTTGATTGGAGTTTTGTACACTTTGTGAGTTGAGAAGAGATTATAGACATTTTTGAAAACTCAGATTGTTGCTTGAAATGTTATATCCACTAGTAGCCCCTGTTGAGCCTTAAAAGAGTCATTCTTTGGAGCCTACTTTGTGTGATAATTCTTAAAGTTGTTATTGTGACTCATGTGCTGAATTATTAGAGCTATGTTTGTAGGTTTCTCTCTAAAAAAGAAAAAAATTTGGAAAAATAAGGTATGTGCCTTATGAAAAAATAATGAAGTGGTGGGGTGAGAAAGAGTATGAAGGGAGTAAAGTTCAAGTCATTCATCCCATACATTCCACTACTTTGTTCAAAAAAAAAAAGATAGAAGAAAAAATTGAGAGGACCCTTGTGTGCATTGTTGAAGCTCTTAAAGTCAAGAAAAATCACTTAACAACAAGTTTCTGAGTCAGCCACTAGAGTTGCCAATTTCTTGAAATCCATACCTTAAATTGTTCAACCCTTTGGCCAAGTTACAACCTTAAAAAAAAATCTCTTCAAAATCACTTGGTTGCTTTATTTCAATTTTGATTTGAATGATAGGCAGAATTATTGAGCTTTCTTGTTTTCATGGAGAATATAATTTTGTGAGCTTAATTGATGAACTCAAACATGTTAAAAGCCAAGCCTAAATTTCTTGATTCTTCGTCTATAAAACATGCATGTCTTCCTTTTCTGCTAAGCTTTCTTTGAAAGGTTTTTGTGCTTCAAGTTTTAATCAGATAAACTTTCTCAAAACTCAGGGACGAGTTTTTCTTTAAGTTTTGTCGCTTGAGGACAAGCTGTCGTTGGGTATAGTGGTGTGATGAGTGGATATTATATGATGTTTTTAGGTAGTTTTTAGTCTTTTTATGTTATTATTTTTGAGTCACATATAGGTTTTTTATTGTTTTTATGTAGATTTTATATTTATTTTGCATTTTTCATGTAGATTAGATTTTATTTGTTTTTCTAACTTTATTTTATATTTTTAGGAATTTTTCTAGCTATTTTATATTTTTAGAAAAAGCTGGTTTAGTTATCATTTTTGTCCAGGGACCAATGTGTAAAGTTTCAGGAAATCAGGGACGAAATTGTAAAAGTTCAAGAGTGGAGGACTAAAAGTGAAGATTGAGAGAATAAAAGGGCTTGAATTGAAGTGTTAACCAAGAGAGGACCAAAAGTGGAAAAGAAGAATATGAAGAATCACTCTCTAATTAAGCACATGGAGAAAATTTTGAAGGAATTGATGATAGTGGAGGAAAGGTTTCAGAATTAAACAAGGGCTGAGTAGTGGCTTTTTATGGCAATCGAAACCCACTACAATGAATGAAGAAGGAAGAAAAGCTTGAAGATGAAGAAGCAGCGTCCCAACGCTCCAGCGTTGGGGTCCCAGCGCTCCAGCGTTGGGGTCCCAGCGCTCCAGCGTTGGGGTCCCAGCGCTCCAGCGTTGGGGTCCCAGCGCTCAGCGTTGGAAATGAGTCAGATGTTGACCCAGCGCCCCAGCGTTGGAAAGCCAGCGTTCAAGTGCTGGGCCTCGGGCAGAAAGTGGATTTTTAATGCATCCTAGCGCCCAAGCGTTGGGAATGCCAGCGCTCAAGCGCTGGAGGCTGGATTTTTACTATAAATAGGACCCTTTTCTTCACTTGTAAAACACACCTACTTAGAATACAACAAGTATTATCTCTTTCTCCCTTTTGAGCATTGTTCCTAGGACTTGTGGGAAGTCATATTTGAGCTCCTATCTAGGGTAATTCAATGACTCCTTTAGCCATGCTTGGCTAAATTCTTCTTTAAGTTTTTGGGTTGTGTTAGTTTATAATACATGTTCTAGTTCTTTCTTACATTTCTGAATTTTATTTCCATTCATGTTTTATTACCTTATGCTTAATTTATATCTTGTGGATCCCAAGAGGTTTTGCTTATTACTTATTACATAAGGCCATTTGGTGAGTAGTAAGGGAACTAGGTAATGAAAAAGGTTATAAGTATACTTCGCTAAGGAATTAGGAAGGACGTAACTTTATGTTGGCCTGAACATCTTCTTCATCTTCTTCTTTAGTTAACTAGGTGCCAAGGAATTGGGTTTAGTAATTAAAAAGAAAGATCTACAATGCTTAAGGAATTAACTTGTAGTTACACTATGCTATAGCATCATGATAATGGATTTATAATTCCGGAATTTAGTAAGAGATTGCTAGCATGTCTTTATAGACTATGTAAACCAACCCAAGAGCTTAATGTTCATCATCTCTTTCTCTTATTATTTTATGCTATTGTTTCTTTCTAGTTCTCAAACCAACAACAAATATTCATCTTTTCTTTTTCTGTTTTAGTACTAAATATTATAATAATAAGAACACCTATCCCTTGGGTTCGATCTTTTTATATTACGCGATAGTTAATCGTACACTTGCGATTTCCTTACAAGTTCTTACACCAAGTACCTTAAGAATTTCTATCAACAATCTGTGAAAGTATACCACTTTCAACAGCCCCTGAAAGCACACCACTTTCAGTTCCTGAAGGCAAACCACCTTCAGACCTTGAAGGCTAAACCACCTTCAATCAACACCCTGAAAGTACACCACTTTCAGTAACAACAACCCTTCACTGAGACCCACGGTGAGTACTCAATCTACCAGAAAGAGATGAAGAAGAGTTTACAATATGGCTGTATAAATCCTTTAACATACAAGCGGATTGATCATGAGAATTATGCTTTAAGGCTCTTAAGCATAATAAGATTCTGAGTTCCTCAAGATATGAACAACTAGAGTGTTCTCTTAACACTGAAGATCATGAACTCAGAATTTAGGCTCTTTGAAAGTTTAAGTATCAAAAGACTTAATGAATGAACTATTGTTGGTTTCTGGACTCAAATGGACTTTATATAGGCATGAGGAAACGTCCTTGAACCAATGCAACCCTTCCCAAAAGGTTTGAGACACAATGGTTCATGAAAAGATGCAACTTTTCGAGCATGTAATCGATTACGTTACTTAGGTAATCGATTACACTAAAATTCGTTGCAGTTTCAATTTCAAATTCAAACATGTAATCGATTAGAAGCAAGAAGTAATCGATTACTTGCCTAGGTGTAATCGATTACCAGAAAGGTGAAATCGATTACACTCAAGTCCAATATCCAGAAACTTGAACTGTTTAGATCGGCTTGAGATATACTATTTCTTTTAACTTATGAAAACATTAAACTTGATTAGCTTAGATGTTTTAAGGAGCCTTTATGCTTTGTGAAGCCTTTAGAAGCATAACTCACCTAAACTAAGACTTCTAGGTAAATGTTGAACTATATAGCACTGTTTCCTCTAAGTCTTCTTTTCTTCTTTTTGTCGATGAGTTTGTCGTCATCAAAACCTCAGCCAGGGTTAGGAGCAAGACCTTCTTCATAGATGCTTCTCGTATGTTTAGACGATGCTCTCTTTTCTGTCTGAATAGACTATGCTTTCCTTTTCTGTCTGAATAAATGATGCTTTCCTTATATCTGAATAGACGATGCTTTCGTTGTTGTCCGAATTATATTAAATAATGCATGCATACGATACGTCTCTTGAAGCATAAAGGATAGAGATATTTCCTGAAAAAACATAATACACAAACTTTAGTAGCAAAAATTTTGTCACTCAACATATGATAAACGTTCTAAGATCGTTTGAACTTAACAATTTACACATGTAAATTTAAGTATATTCCAAAAACATATTACTAAAGTTAGAATACACATCATAATTGTTCTCTACAAGTTTTCATATTTTGGAAAGATTGCCTAATTTTTTCATTATCAAAACTATCAAATACAAAAATCTTCATATAAGTAACTGAACAATCATTCATCTCTCATACGATTTCACATATGATTTTTGCAGGACCTTCGATCCTCAGGGGTTCTAGAGGGCATGATAGTAAATTATGTTTGTGCCTTCACGGTATTGTAGCAATTTCACTTGCAGATAATTTTTTGGTGTTGTTATTTTGTCTGATTCTAGTTCAGTAATCCCTACTTTTGAATTTTTCAATTTGAGGATCCATTTTGGAGTTATGACTTGTGGTCTACATTTGGGAATTTTTGAAGGCAAAGAAGCATGGTGTCAAAAGGATTCAAGGAGTGATCAGAGACAAAGGAACTGCGTGCTCTTGTGAAAGTTGTGACGGGGATGAGGCAGGTTAAAGTTAATGCATATACCATTTATGTTAGACCTAACAACCAAATCAGTGTCATGTAAAATCTCATGCCATAACTTCTTTTATGACTTTTGATGGTGAGAGGAGGTTGTGGGAGCTACTACTTTTGAGAAGCATGCTGGATGTAAAAATAAATGGCCTATAGATATTCGACTTGGGAATGGGAATACACTTCGCGATATCATGAATGCATGTTCAAACTCTACACTAGCCAATTTGGAGGAAATTGTCAAAAACATCTTTGCGGACTTAACTATGCAGAAATCTACCTTTTGTTTAACTGCAGGGGTTTAAAGTTTTCACTTTTGTTAAATCAAAAGGTAGATTTATGCATAGTTAAGTCCGCAAGGACGTTTTGGACAGCTTCCTCCAAATTGGCTAATAGAGTGTTTGAACATGCATTAATGACATCGCGAACAGTATTCCCATACCCAAGTTGAATATACTTCGTTGGCCGTTTATTTCCACTACCACCATGATTCTCAAAAGTAGTAGCTCCCACAACCTACTCTCACCAACAAAAGTCATAAAAGATGTTATGGCATGAGATTTTACATGATACTGATTTGGTTGCGAGACCCAACATTAATGGTATCTTCATTAAATTTAACTCGCCTCATCCCCGTCACAACTTCCACAAGAGCACACCGCTCCTTTGTCTTTGATCACTCCTTATAGCCTTGTGACACCTTGTTTTTTTTACTTCAAAAATTCTCAAATGAATCACCACAAGTCATAACTCCAAAATGGATCCTCAAATTGCAAAACTCAAAAGTAGGGATGACACAACTAGACTCATACCAAATAGCTACGCACAAAAATTACCCACAATTGAAATTGCTACAATACCATCATGCAACACACATAATTTACTATCATTCCCTCTATAATCTCTGAGGCAAGAATGTAGGAAAATAACCAAGTAACTCTAGGAGCCAACGAAACAGTTCTTGGACATCAAACGACAGCCCCTATCACCACCAATCTTGAATGGTGGCTCTTGGAGAAAACAACGAACGAGGCATGGAATGGCTTTGAAGTAGAAAATGAATTCTATGCTGATGATGACATTCTTATTTTTGGTAAACCTGTTGAGGTGAAGTTTCGTGAGCGATTTATCATTAGAGAAGATTGATTTTCATGACTTTGAAATGCACTTGAATTGAATCAGATCCTTCACGGGCAACTAAGAAAAGATTTCTATCAAGGGATCTCGTGGGAGTATAGGAACACCATGGTACAGGTGTTGGAGATTTAATCAAGGAAACCAAAATTGTTGGATATTTAAGATGACCATTTTTTGAATGAAAAATATAGAAAAACACATCAAAGGAGACAAAGATTTATGTGACCCAGTGGATCTAGTGGAGGAAAATATTCATAAAAAGTTTAACCAATATCAATGCCAAACAATATTATAGGAAGAAATTTCCTACCAAGCAAGAAAAATAAGATCTAATATGAAGAAAACTAAGAAAACAGCATAAGCAAATAAAATTCCAAACAACAACACAATCTTTTGGATAGTTCATTCTATAGCAAAAAACACATTTTATAGCTAAAGCTAACTCCCTATAATTAATTGGATGGCTAGCAACTGGTGACATCCCCAAATATATTATTACTTATATTATTTATTAACATTAAAAAAATATATATTATTAAATATTAAAATATTCATATATAAAATTTATATTGACTTGAATTTCAGCATTAATGGAAATAACAATTAGTCATAATATTTCATTATGTATAAGTAAATGTGACTTAATCTACACATTAAAAACAATACTAATTATTTATTAATTTATATTTTTATTATTAGTTACATTATTCACTAATATTAAAATAAATTACAAAAATATTAAATTATGTATATATAATAAATATTGAAATTAATTGTGTATTTATAATAAAATAAATTAATTATTAATGTTCATTTAAATGATTAAATATAGAAATTATTAATATAAAATATGAAATATACTAAAATAAAATATCAAATAGCTAGAATTTTAATTGACTTGAATAAGTTGCATTAAACAATTTAATTAATTGCTAATTTAAATTTATCTTTTTAATGATATCATTTATCAAATATTAAAAAATTAAATATTTATATATATATATATATATATATATATATATATATATATATATATATATATATATTTACATAACTTATTAAATATTAAGATATGTATATAATATGTATATATTTATATATGATGTTGACTTGACTATGAACTAATAACAATATTAATCATTTATCAATTTTAATTTCATATTAATACAGTGATGTTTACATGAATTGTGCATTAATAACAATATTAATTTCACCAAAAATTTAAATATTAATTATTCATTTATATTTGTATAATTTTTAAGTTAAGGCTTCAAAAGTGGAATTTTTTTATAAGGGATTAGCCTTATCCATTCTTGAATGGTTGCCGAGGATAAATCAGCTTTCCTACGGTAAACTGCCGTCGTTAAGATATAGCATTTAGCACCTTCGTCTCTTGCTTCTCTTAAGATGATGCTGTTAGTCTAGATAGCAACCTGAGAGGGGGGGGGGGGGTGAATCAGGTTTACCCGATTTTCGCCTTGATAGCTTCTTTCTTTCAAGATGAATGTAAATGCAAACGATTGCAGCGGAAATAAGCGTTGCTTGAAGGTAAAATTAAAGGGTAGAAGAATTCACACACAGAAATTTATCCTGGTTCACCTTCTATCCACCGAAGGCTACGTCCAGTCCCACAAGAAAACCCCTTGAGGATTTGTCCACTATTGATAAAAATCTCTTACAAGTTCTTACACCAAGTACCTTAAGAATTTCTATCAACAATCTGTGAAAGTATACCACTTTCAACAGCCCCTGAAAGCACACCACTTTCAGTTCCTGAAGGAAAATCACCTTCAGACCTTGAAGGCTAAACCACCTTCAATCAACACCCTGAAAGTACACCACTTTCAGTAACAACAACTCTTCACCGAGACGCACGGTGAGTACTCAATCTACCAGAAAGAGATGAAGAAGAGTTTACAATATGGCTGTATCAATCCTTTAACATACAAGCGGATGGATCATGAGAATTATGCTTTAAGGCTCTTAAGCATAATAAGATTCTGAGTTCCTCAAGATATGAACAACTAGAGTGTTCTCTTAACAATGACGATCATGAACTCAGAATTTAGGCTCTTTGAAAGTTTAAGTATCAAAAGACTTAATGAATGAACTTTTTTGGCAAAGCTTTGGCCTAATGATGTATTCTCATGTGTTGTTGGTTTCTGGACTCAAATGGACTTTATATAGGCATGAGGAAACGTCCTTGAACCAATGCAACCCTTCCCAAAAGGTTTGAGACACAATGGTTCATGAAAAGATGCAACTTTTCGAGCATGTAATCGATTACATTACTTAGGTAATCTATTATACTAAAATCCGTTGCAGTTTGAATTTCAAATTCAAACATGTAATCGATTACAAGTAAGAAGTAATCGATTACTTGCCTAGGTGTAATCGATTACCAGAAAGGTGAAATCGATTACACTCAAGTCCAATATCCAGAAATTTGAACTTTTAAGATCGGCTTGAGATATACTATTTCTTTTAACTTATGAAAACATTAAACTTGATTAGCTTAGATGTTTTAAGGAGCCTTTATGATTTGTGAATCCTTTAGAAGCATAACTCACCTAAACTAAGACTTCTTGGTAAATGTTGAACTATATAGCACTGTTTCCTCTAAGTCTTCTTTTCTTCTTTTTGTCGATGAGTTTGTCGTCATCAAAACCTCAGCCAGGGTTAGGAGCAAGACCTTCTTCATAGATGCTTCTCGTATGTTTAGACGATGCTCTCTTTTCTGTCTGAATAGACAATGCTTTCCTTTTCTGTCTGAATAAATGATGTTTTCCTTGAATCTGAATAGACGATGCTTTCGTTGTTGTCCGAATTATATTAAATAATGCATGCATACGATACGTCTCTTGAAGCATAAAGGATAGAGATATTAACTAAAAAAACATAATACACAAACTTTAGTAGCAAAATTTTTGTCACTCAACATATGATAAACTTTCTAAGATCGTTTGAACTTAACAATTTACACATGTAAATTTAAGGATATTCCAAAAACATATTACTAAAGTTAGAATACACATCATAATTGTTCTCTACAAGTTTTCATATTTTGGAAAGATTGCCTAATTTTTTCATTATCAAAACTATCAAATACAAAACTCTTCATATAAGTAACTAAACAATCATTCATCTGTCTTACGATTTCACATCTGATTTTTGCAGAACCTTCGATCCTCAGGGGTTCTAGAGGGCATGATAGTAAATTATGTTTGTGCCTTCACGGTATTGTAGCAATTTCACTTGTAGGTAATTTTTTGGTGTTGTTATTTTGTCTGATTCTAGTTCAGTAATCCCTACTTTTGAATTTTTCAATTTGAGGATCCATTTTGGAGTTATGACTTGTGGTCTACATTTGGGAATTTTTGAAGGCAAAGAAGCATGGTGTCAAAAGGATTCAAGGAGTGATCAGAGACAAAGGAACTGCGTGCTCTTGTGAAAGTTGTGACGGGGATGAGGCAGGTTAAAGTTAATGCATATACCATTTATGTTAGACCTAACAACCAAATCAGTGTCATGTAAAATCTCATGAAATAACTTCTTTTATGACTTTTGATGGTGAGAGGAGGTTGTGGGAGCTGCTACTTTTGAGAAGCATGCTGGATGTAAAAATAAATGGCCTACAGATATTCGACTTGGGAATGGGAATACACTTCGCGATATCATGAATGCATGTTCAAACTCTACACTAGCCAATTTGGAGGAAATTGTCAAAAACATCTTTGCGGACTTAACTATGCAGAAGTCTACCTTTTGTTTAACTGCAGGGGTTTAAAGTTTTCACTTTTGTTAAATCAAAAGGTAGATTTATAAATAGTTAAGTCCGCAAGGACGTTTTGGACAGCTTCCTCCAAATTGGCTAATAGAGTGTTTGAACATGCATTAATGACATCGTGAAGAGTATTCCCATACCCAAGTTGAATATACTTCGTTGGCCGTTTATTTCCACTACCACCATGTTTCTCAAAAGTAGTAGCTCCCACAACCTACTCTCACCAACAAAAGTCATAAAAGATGTTATGGCATGAGATTTTACATGATACTGATTTGGTTGCTAGACCCAACATAAATGGTATTTCATTAAATTTAACTCGCCTCATCCCCGTCATAACTTCCACAAGAGCACACAGCTCCTTTGTCTTTGATCACTCCTTGTAGCCTTGTGACACCTTGTTTTTTTTACTTCAAAAATTCTCAAATGAATCACCACAATTCATAACTCCAAAATGGATCCTCAAATTGCAAAACTCAAAAGTAGGGATGACACAACTAGACTCATACCAAATAGCTACGCAAAAATATTACCCACAATTGAAATTGCTACAATACCATCATGCAACACACATAATTTACTATCATTCCCTCTATAATCTATGAGGCAAGAATGTAGGAAAATAACCAAGTAACTCTAGGAGCCAACGAAACAGTTCTTGGAAATCAAACGACAGCCCCTATCACCACCAATCATGAATGGTGGCTCTTGGAGCAAACAACGAACGAGGCATGGAATGGCTTTGAAGTAGAAAATGAATTCTATGCTGATGAGGACATTCTTATTTTTCGGAAATCTGTTGAGGTGAAGTTTCGTGAGCGATTTATCCTTAGAGAAGATTGATTTTCATGACTTTGAAATGCACTTGAATTGAATCAGAGCCTTCACAGGCAACTAAGATAAGATTTCTATCAAGGGATCTCGTGGGAGTATAGGAACACCATGGTACAGGTGTTGGAGATTTAATCAAGGAAACCAAAATTGTTGGAGATTTAAGATGACCATTTTTTGAATGAAAAATATAGAAAAACACATCAAAGGAGACAAAGATTTATGTGACCCAGTGGATCTAGTGGAGGAAAATATTCATAAAAATTTTAACCAATATCAATGCCAAACAATATTATACGAAGAAATTTCCTACCAAGCAAGAATTATAAGATCTAATATGAAGAAAACTAAGAAAACAACATAAGCAAATAAAATTCCAAACAACAACACAATCTTTTGGATAGTTCATTCTATAGCAAAAAACACATTTTATAGCTAATCCTAACTCCCTATAATTAATTGGATGGCCAGCAACTGGTAACATCCCCAAATATATTATTACCTATATTATTTATTAACATTAAAAATATATATATTATTAAATATTAAAATATTCATATATAAAATTTATATTGACTTGAATTTCAGCATTAATGGAAATAACAATTAGTCATAGTATTTCATTATGTATAAGTAAATGTGACTTAATCTACACATTAAAAACAATACTAATTAGTTATTAATTTATATTTTTATTATTAGTTATATTATTCACTAATATTAAAATAAATTACAAAAATATTAAATTATGTATATATAATTAATATTGAAATTTATTGTGTATTTATAATAAAATAAATTAATTATTAATTTTCATTTAAATGATTAAATATAGAAAGTATTAATATAAAATATGAAATATACTAAAATAAAATATCAAATAGCTAGAATTTTAATTGACTTGAATAAGTTGCATTAAACAATTTAATTAATTGCTAATTTAAATTTATCTTTTTAATGATATCATTTATTAAATATTAAAAAATTAAATATTTATATATATATATATATATTTACATAACTTATTAAATATTAAGATATGTATATATTTATATATGATGTTGACTTGACTATGAACTAATAAAAATATTAATCATTTATCAATTTTAATTTCATATTAATACAGTGATGTTTACATGAATTGTGCATTAATAACAATATTAATTTCACCAAAAATTTAAATATTAATTATTCATTTATATTTGTATAATTTTTAAGTTAAGGCTTCAAAAGTGGAATTTTTTTATAAGGGATTAGCCTTATCCATTCTTGAATGGTTGCCGAGGATAAATCAGCTTTCCTACAGTAAACTGCCGTCGTTAAGATATAGCATTTAGCACCTTCGTCTCTTGCTTCTCATTAGATGATGCTGTTAGTCTAGATAGCAACTTGAGAGGGGGGTGAATCAGGTTTACCCGATTTTCGCCTTGATACCTTATTTCTTTCAAGATGAATGTAAATGCAAACGATTGCAGCGGAAATAAGCTATGCTTGAAAGTAAAGATAAAGGGTAGAAGAATTCACACACATAAATTTATCCCAGTTCACCTTCTATCCACCGAAGGCTACAAGTTCTTACACCAAATACCTTAAGAATTTCTATCAACAATCTGTGAAAGTATACCACTTTCAACAGCCCCTGAAAGCACACCACTTTCAGTTCATGAAGGAAAACCACCTTCAGACCTTGAAGGCTAAACCACCTTCAATCAACACCCTGAAAGTACACCACTTTCAGTAACAACAACCCTTCACCGAGACCCACGGTGAGTTCTCAATCAACCAGAAAGAGATGAAGAAGAGTTTACAATATGGTTGTATCAATCCTTTAACATACAAGCGGATTGATCATGAGAATTATGCTTTAAGGCTCTTATGCATAATAAGATTATGAGTTCCTCAAGATATGAACAACTAGAGTGTTCTCTTAATAATGAAGCTCATGAACTCAGAATTTAGGCTCTTTGAAAGTTTAAGTATCAAAAGACTTAATGAATGAACTATTTTGGCAAAGCTTTGGCCTAATGATGTATTCTCATGTGTTGTTGGTTTCTGGACTCAAATAGACTTTATATAGGCATGACGAAACGTCCTTGAACCAATGCAACCCTTCCCAAAAGGTTTGAGACACAATGGTTCATGAAAAGATGCAACTTTTCGAGCATGTAATCGATTACATTACTTAGGTAATCGATTACACTAAAATCCGTTGCAGTTTGAATATCAAATTCAAACATGTAATCGATTACAAGCAAGAAGTAATCGATTACTTGCCTAGGTGTAATCGATTACCAGAAAGGTGAAATCGATTACACTCAAGTCCAATATCCAGAAACTTGAACTTTTAAGATCGGCTTGAGATATACTATTTCTTTTAACTTATGAAAACATTAAACTTGATTAGCTTAGATGTTTTAAGGAGCCTTTATGCTTTGTGAAGCCTTTAGAAGCATAACTCACCTAAACTAAGACTTAGGTAAATGTTGAACTATATAGCACTGTTTCCTCTAAGTCTTCTTTTCTTCTTTTTGTCAATGAGTTTGTCGTCATCAAAACCTCAGCCAGGGTTAGGAGCAAGACCTTCTTCATAGATGCTTCTCGTATGTTTAGACGATGCTCTCTTTTCTGTCTGAATAGACTATGCTTTCCTTTTCTGTCTGAATAAATTATGCTTTCCTTGTATCTGAATAGACGATGCTTTCGTTGTTGTCCGAATTTTATTAAATAATGCATGCATACGATACGTCTCTTGAAGCATAAAGGATAGAGATATTTCCTAAAAAAACATAATACACAAAATTTAGTAGCAAATTTTTTATCACTCAACATATGATAAACGTTCTAAGATCGTTTGAACTTAACAATTTACACATGTAAATTTAAGTATATTCCAAAAACATATTACTAAAGTTAGAATACACATCATAATTGTTCTCTACAAGTTTTCATATTTTGGAAAGATTGCCTAATTTTTTCATTATCAAAACTATCAAATACAAAACTCTTCATATAAGTAACTAAACAATCATTCATCTCTCATACGATTTCACATCTGATTTTTGCAGGACCTTCGAGCCTCACGGGTTCTAGAGGGCATGATAGTAAATGATGTTTGTGCCTTCACGGTATTGTAGCTATTTCACTTGTAGGTATTTTTTTGGTGTTGTTATTTTGTCTGATTCTAGTTCAGTAATCCCTACTTTTGAATTTTTCAATTTGAGGACCCATTTTGGAGTTATGACTTGTGCTCTACATTTGGGAATTTTGGAAGGCAAAGAAGCGTGGTGTCAAAAGGATTCAAGGAGTGATCAGAGACAAAGGAACTGCGTGCTCTTGTGAAAGTTGTGACAGGGATGAGGCAAGTTAAAGTTAATGCATATACCATTTATGTTAGACCTAACGTCCAAATCAGTGTCATGTAAAATCTCATGCCATAACTTTTTTAATGACTTTTGATGGTGAGAGGAGGTTGTGGGAGCTACTACTTTTGAGAAGCATGCTGGATGTAAAAATAAATGGCCTACAAATATTCGACTTGGGAATGGGAATATACTTCGCGATATCATGAATGCATGTTCAAACTCTACACTAGCCAATTTGGAGGAAATTGTCAAAAACAACTTTGCGGACTTAACTATGCAGAAATCTACCTTTTGTTTAACTGCAGGGGTTTAAAGTTTTCACTTTTGTTAAATCAAAAGGTTGATTTATGCATAGTTAAGTCCGCAAGGACGTTTTGGACAGCTTCCTCCAAATTGGCTAATAGAGTGTTTGAACATGCATTAATGACATCGCGAAGAGTATTCCCATACCCAAGTTGAATATACTTCGTTGGCCGTTTATTTCCACTACCACCATGATTCTCAAAAGTAGTAGCTCCCACAACCTACTCTCACCAACAAAAGTCATAAAAGATGTTATGGCATGAGATTTTACATGATACTGATTTGGTTGCTAGACCCAACATAAATGGTATCTTCATTAAATTTAACTCACCTCATCCCCGACACAACTTCCACAAGAGCACACAGCTCCTTTGTCTTTGATCACTCCTTGTAGCCTTGTGACACCTTGTTTTTTTTACTTCAAAAATTCTCAAATGAATCACCACAAGTCATAACTCCAAAATGGATCCTCAAATTGCAAAACTCAAAAGTAGGGATGACACAACTAGACTCATACCAAATAGCTACGCACAAAAATTATCCACAATTGAAATTGCTACAATACCATCATGCAACACACATAATTTACTATCATTCCCTCTATAATCTCTGAGGCAAGAATGTAGGAAAATAACCAAGTAACTCTAGGAGCCAACGAAACAGTTCTTGGACATCAAACGACAGCCCCTATCACCACCAATCATGAATGGTGGCACTTGGAGCAAACAACGAATGAGGCATGGAATGGCTTTGAAGTAGAAAATGAATTCTATGCTGATGAGGACATTCTTATTTTTGGGAAATCTGTCGCGGTGAAGTTTCGTGAGCGATTTATCCTTAGAGAAGATTGATTTTCATGACCTTGAAATGCACTTGAATTGAATCAGAGCCTTCACGGGCAACTAAGATAAGATTTCTATCAAGGGATCTCGTGGGAGTATAGGAACACCATGGCACAGGTGTTGGAGATTTAATCAAGGAAACCAAAATTGTTGGAGATTTAAGATGACCATTTTTTTGAATGAAAAATATAGAAAAACACATCAAAGGAGACAAAGATTTATGTGATCCAGTGGATCTAGTGGAGGAAAATATTCATAAAAAGTTTAACCAATATCAATGCCAAACAATATTATAGGAAGAAATTTCCTACCAAGCAAGAAAAATAAGATCTAATATGAAGAAAACTAAGAAAACAACATAAGCAAATAAAATTCCAAACAACAACACAATCTTTTGGATAGTTCATTCTATAGCAAAAAACACATTTTATGGCTAATCCTAACTCCCTAGGGTTAATTGGATGGCCAGCAACTGGTAACATCCCCAAATATATTATTACTTATATTATTTATTAACATTAAAAAAATATATATTAATAAATATTAAAATATTCATATATAAAATTTATATTGACTTGAATTTCAGCATTAATGGAAATAAGAATTAGTCATAATATTTCATTATGTATAAGTAAATGTGACTTAATCTACACATTAAAAACAATACTAATTATTTATTAATTTATATTTTTATTATTAGTTACATTATTCACTAATATTAAAATAAATTACAAAAATATTAAATTATGTATATATAATTAATATTGAAATTAATTGTGTATTTATAATAAAATAAATTAATTATTAATTTTCATTTAAATGATTAAATATAGAAATTATTAATATAAAATATGAAATATACTAAAATAAAATATCAAATAGCTAGAATTTTAATTGACTTGAATAAGTTGCATTAAACAATTTAATTAATTGCTTATTTAAATTTATCTTTTTAATGATATCATTTATCAAATATTAAAACATTAAATATATATATATATATATATATATATATATATATATATATTTGCATAACTTATTAAATATTAAGATACGTATATATTTATATATGATGTTGACTTGACTATGAACTAATAAAATATTAATCATTTATCAATTTTAATTTCATATTAATACAGTGATGTTTACATGAATTGTGCATTAATAACAATATTAATTTCACGAAAAATTTAAATATTAATTATTCATTTATATTTGTATAATTTTTAAGTCAAGGCTTCAAAAGTGGAATTTTTTTTATAAGGGATTAGCCTTATCCATTCTTGAATGGTTGCCGAGGATAAATCAGCTATCCTACGGTAAACTGCCGTCGTTAAGATATAGCATTTAGCACCTTCGTCTCTTGCTTCTCTTTAGATGATGCTGTTAGTCTAGAAAGCAACCTGAGAGGGGGGGGGGGGGGGGGTGGTGAATCAGGTTTACCCGATTTTCGCCTTGATACCTTTTTTCTTTCAAGATGAATGTAAATGCAAATGATTGCAGCGGAAATAAGCGTTGCTTGAAAGTAAAGATAAAGGGTAGAAGAATTCACACACAGAAATTTATCCTGGTTCACCTTCTATCCACCGAAGGCTACGTCCAGTCCCATAAGAAAACCCTTTGAGGATTTGTCCACTATTGATAAAAATCTCTTACAAGTTCTTACACCAAGTACCTTAAGAATTTCTATCAACAATCTGTGAAAGTATACCACTTTCAACAGCCCCTGAAAGCACACCACTTTCAGTTCCTGAAGGAAAACCACCTTCAGACCTTGAAGGCTAAACCACCTTCAATCAACACCCTGAAAGTACACCACTTTCAGTAACAACAACCCTTCACCGAGACCCACGGTGAGTACTCAATCTACCAGAAAGAGATGAAGAAGATTTTACAATATGGTTGTATCAATCCTTTAACATACAAGCGGATTGATCATGAGAATTATGCTTTAAGGCTCTTATGCATAATAAGATTCTGAGTTCCTCAAGATATGAACAACTAGAGTGTTCTCTTAACAATGAAGATCATGAACTCAGAATTTAGGCTCTTTGATAGTTTAAGTATCAAAAGACTTAATGAATGAACTATTTTGGCAAAGCTTTGGCCTAATGATGTATTCTCATGTGTTGTTGGTTTCTGGACTCAAATAGACTTTATATAGGCATGACGAAACGTCCTTGAACCAATGCAACCCTTCCCAAAAGGTTTGAGACACAATGGTTCATGAAAAGATGCAACTTTTCGAACATGTAATCGATTACATTACTTAGGTAATCGATTACACTAAAATCCGTTGCAGTTTGAATTTCAAATTCAAACATGTAATCGATTACAAGCAAGAAGTAATCGATTACTTGTCTAGGTGTAATCGATTACCAGAAAGGTGAAATCGATTACACTCAAGTCCAATATCCAGAAACTTGAACTTTTAAGATCGGCTTGAGATATACTATTTCTTTTAACTTATGAAAACATTAAACTTGATTAGCTTAGATGTTTTTGTGAAGAAGGTCTTGCTCCTGACCTTGGCTGTGGTTTTGATGATGACAAACTCCTCGGCAAAAAGAAGAAAAGAAGACTTCGAAGAAACAAGCGCTATAAAGTTCATCAATAGTCTAGAAGTCCCAGGTTAGGTGAATTATGCTTATAAAGGTCTATTAAAGCATAAAGGCTCTTAAAACACGTAAACTTATCAAGCTAAGTGTTTTCATAACTTAAAAGAAGTAGAAAACCTTAAGCCGATCTCAAAGGAACAAGTTTTTGGAAAATCGGCTTCTGTGTAATCGATTGCAGCTTTCTGGTAATCGATTACACCTAGGAAAGTAATCGATTACCCATTGCTTGTAAGAGATTTTTATCAATAGTGGAAAAATCCTCAAGGGGTTTTCTTGAGGGAATGGACGTAGCCTTCGGTGGATTGAAGGTGAACCAGGATAAAATCTTGTGTGTGATTTCTTCTATCCTTCATATTTACTTTCAAGCGTCGCTCAATTCCGCTGCAATCACAACAATCGTTTCGTGATCATCATAATCTTGAAAGTAACATTTTCAATAAGGCGAAAATCGGGGCAACACTGATTCACCCCCCCCTCTCAGGTTGCTATGTGTACTAACAATTGGTATCAGAGCGGAAGTTTAGGTAAGTTATTCCTAAGATCCGGGAAAAGATGGCATCCTCTTCCAATCATGGAACAAATGAAGGATTCAACATAAACAGGCCACCATTCTTCAATGGAGAACATTATGACTTCTGGAAAATCAAGATGAAGATATTCATAAAGTCATTAGACGCAGGAATATGGAAAGCCATTGAAGAAGGTCCCTTTGTGCCTGTAACAACAGAAGAAGAAGGAACTTCACGACCAAACCAGAAATTACTTGGAGTGAAGAAGAAAAGAACAAGGTTCAATATGATCTCAAACGAATGAACATCCTTACATCTGCTCTTGGCATGGACGAATTTTTCAGAGTATCAACGTGCACTTCATCAAAAGAAATATGGGATACGTTGATGGTGACTCACGAAGGAATAAATGAAGTCAAGAGATCAAAGATCAATACTCTATCTCAAGAATATGAAATGTTCAGAATGCTTCCAGGAGAAAAGGTATTAGATATGCAAAAACGATTCACTCATTTGATTAATCACTTGATTGCTCTTGGAAAACAATTTTCGAACAGTGACTTGAACATGAAAGTTCTAAGATCACTTACAAAAGAGTATGGCAACCAAAAGTTACAGCCATCTCTGAGAAGAAGAGTTTATCAAACATGACTCTTGCAACTCTTTTTGGAAAACTCCAAGAACACGAGTTAGAATTGAATCGTTTATAAAAGCATGAGCAACATGAGAAGAAGTATTGATCCATTTCCGTAAAGGCAAAAGAAAGCATCAAAGAAGATTATGATGCAGACTCTGAAGAAGAAGACAATGGAAATTTGAATCTTCTAGTAAAGAACTTTGGAAAGTTTCTTAAAAGAAAAGGTGTAAAATTCAACAACAACAAATCTTTCCAAAGGAGCAATGAGTCTTCTTCCTCTCAAAAGATCACATGTTTCGAATGTGGCAAGCCTGGACACTTCAAGTCAGAATGTCCAAATCTTCAAAAGAAGAAACATGGTCTAAGAGAAAAATTCGAAAAGAAGGATCAACCTACACGAAGAGCATATTTGGCTTGGGATGATAATGAAGTAAGTTCATCATCAGACTCTGACAAAGAAGAAGCACAAGTTTCTTTGATGGCCTCACATGACTCAGATGTTGAAGATTCCCAGGTTAGTGATAATTCTATATCTTCTCATGATTTAAAGTTTTCTATGGAAAATATGTTTAAATTGTGTCAAGAATTTTCCAAGATTAGCACTAAGAAAAATGATTTGATTTCATCCTTAGAAAGTAAGTGTAGAACCTTACAAGAAGAATTAGACATAGTAAAATCTAAATTAGATATTACACATAAATGCACTAAGTGTAGTTCTCTAGAAGAAAAGATAGATAATCTTCAACAAAGAGTAAATAACTTCAATAAAGGAAAACAGAAGTTAGATGATATTCTAAGTGTACAAAGACATTCAAATAACAAGTCAGGTCTAGGATATACTTCTCACCCAAAGACTAAGGAAGTCAAGAAGACTGTGTTTGTAAAACCAAACATGGTGGAAAGATCTTCTAAAAGTGTTAAGAACAATTTATCTAGAAGTATGAACAATAGAAAGAACAACTCTAATAGACCTCCTAAGAAGACCCATTCCACTCCTAGACAATCAACTAGTTACAATCATTATTCTTGTACTTATTGTAACAAAGTAGGACATACCTCTAGTAGATGTTACTACAAACATGTAGGAGTACCAAATAGGGAGTATATTTGGGTTAGAAAGGATGTTAACTTAGAAGGACCCAAGACTTGTTGGGTTCCTAATACCCATGTCTGAACTTTGTCATGTAGGTGTGTATGAAAACAGCAAAGGATTTATGGTATCTTGATAGTGGCTGCTCATCACACATGACAGGAGACAAAACCAAGTTTTCATTTCTTATACCGAGAGAAAAAGGTTTTTTCACATATGTTAACAATCAAAAGGGAAAAATACTCGGTATTGGAAGAATAGGCACACCCCCTCAAACAGTCATCGATAAAGTTCTTTACGTTGATGGTTTGATGCATAATCTTCTGAGTATCAGCCAACTATGTGATAAGGGTTTGAAAGTTGGTTTTATTGATGATATATGTGTAGTAAAAGATGTGAAAACTAAAGAAATAAAGTTTTCTGGGTATAAAGTAAATAAAGTCTTCATGATCTCCTTGGAAGAAATTCCACAAAATGTGAGATGCCTTTTGGCCAAGAACAATAGTGATTCATGGCTGTGGCATAGAATACTTGCTCATATATGATGAGTGGATTTTATATGATGTTTTTAGGGTCTTTTTAGTCTTTTTATTTTATTATTTTTGAGTCACATGTAGGTTTTTTACTGTTTTTATGTAGATTTTATATTTATTTTGCATTTTGCATGTAGATTAGATTTTTTGTGTTTTTCTATCTTTATTTTATATTTTTAGGAATTTTTCTAGTTATTTTATATTTTTAGGAAAAGCTGGTTTAGTTATCATTTTTGTCCAGGGACCAATGTGTAAAGTTTCAGGAAGTCAGGGACCAAATTGTAAAAGTTCAAGAGTGGAGGACTTAAAGTGGAGGTTGAGAGAATATGAGGGCTTGAATTGAAGTGCTAACCAAGAGAGGACCAAAGTGAAAAAGAAGAATATGAAGAATCACTCTCTAATTTAGCACATGGAAAATAATGTTGAAGGAATTGATGATAGTGGAGGAGGAGTTTCAGAATTAAACAAGGGCTGAGTAGTGGCTTTTGATTGCATTTAAATCCCACTAACCATGAAGAAGGAAGGAAAACTTGGAGCTGAAACAGCAGGTCCCAGCGCTGCAGCGCTGGGAAGCCAGCGCTCATGTGCTGGCCCTCGATCTGATAGTGGATTTTTAATGCTCCCAGCGCCCAAGCGTTGGGAGTTCTAGCGCTGAAGCGTTGGAGGCTGGATTTCTACTATAAATAGGACCCTCATCTTCACTTGTAAAGGACACCTTTCTTAGAACACAACAAGTGTTCCTCTTTCTCCCTCAAGAACATTGTTCCTAGGAATTGTGGGAAGCCATATTTGAGCTCCTAGTCCAGGGTAATTCAATGCTTCTTTTAGCCATGCTTGGCTAAATTCTTCTTTAAGTTTTTGGGTTGTTTTAGTTTATAATTCATGTTCTAGTTTCTTCTACATTTCTGAATAATACTTTCAAAACATGTTTTATTTCTTTGTTCTTCATTAATCTTGTGTACAAAAGATTTCATGCTTTCTACTTATGCATAAGGCCATTTGGTGAGTAGTAAGGGAAATAGGAAATAAAAAAGGTTATATGTTTGCATTTCTTAAGGCTATAAGGATGTACGTAACTTTGTGTTGGCTCGGATTCTTTCTTCATCTTCTTCTCTAATTAACTAATAACCAAGGCTATGGAGTTAGTAATTAGGTAAGGAAGTTCTACATTTCTTAAGGCTATTAGGGTGTAGAAATTTAGGCTATAGCACCATGAATTTGAATTTAGAATTAAGAAATTAAGTAGGAGATTTCTAGCATGTTTTATAGACTATGTAAACCAACCCAAGAGCTTAAATTCTTATCATCTTATTTCTTATCATTTTATGCTATTACTATTTCTTGTTCTAAAAACAACAACATCTTTTTATCTTTTAATTTCTTGCACAAGTACTAAATTATATAAATATAAGAACACCTATCCCTTGGGTTCGATAATCTTTTATATTACGCGATAGTTTAATCGTACACTTGCGATTTTTCTTATCAAGTTTTTGGCGCCGTTGCCGGGGATAGGTTCTTTCAAGTTCTTATTTTTATTTTATTTAGTACTTCTTGTTTATATATATATTAAAAAAATAGAAAAAAAAAGTATATATAAAAAATTGTGATGAACTGGTGCTGCTAATTTTGTTTGCTAAGTATTGTCAGGTATAGCAATGGCTGAAACATTCGAGCAAAGGAAGGCAAAAATTCGGGCTGAGGTTGAAAAGGAATATGAGAAGTCGAAGCAGGATATCTTCACTCTAGTTAAAGAGTTTTACTCTGATATAGATTGCAAGAGGAAATCCGGATTTTTGCCAAGTCCTGAGCAAGAATGTAAGGCCAGGGAGATTCTACAAGTAAAGATACAAGGCATTGTAATGAGGCAGCCCGGGGATAAACAACAACCACTTGTTCATGAAAGTGAACTTGTGGTACAAAAAGAGGAGGTAAAAGAAACTTCCATTGTAAAATTTGTCTTTGAAGACAAATTGGAGATGGAGGAAGAAGAACCTCAAGGAACCCATGCTATAGGTTCAGAAAAGCAAGGAGCAGAACAGGGAAGGGAAAATTTATTTATTCCTTCCATTTTTAATTTAAATGTTGTTACCTTGTTAGCTGAAAATTCATGTGGCACCATGTTGCTTTTGTGCCAAAATTTGCATGATTTGCGGGGTCTAATGAATTTTGTAATAGACCCCGGTTGAAAGTGATTAGTGGAAGGGTCTATCTCGGACCTTAACAATGAGCTGGTTGGGAGACAACCCAACTTAGGAATAGTTTAAAATTCTGTCATTTAATTTTCTGCATCATCCTTGTAAATAAATAAAAGAAAATAATTCTATGTTTTTGCTGCAGGAGAGGCCAGCGCTCGAGCGCTGGAGGCCAACGCTCAAGCGTTAGGCCCCTGCTTAACACCTCTGATTCCAGTTTAATCCCAACGCTCCGGCGCTGGAGGGCTAGCGCTCATGCGCTAAGCCCCTGGAATTCATCCAGTTTTTATTTTAAATTCCAGCGCCCAAGCGTTCGTATCCCCAACGCTCAAGCGCTGGAGCTCGGGCAGTGTTGCTGTTTTGTTTTTGTTTGCTGTTTTTAGTTTTTAATAAATTTTGTGTTCACCATTTTCTGGAAATTTTAAGGTTCTATGAGTTTTCCCTTGGTCCTAAACTGGTTTTAATTTGTGGGAACTCAAGAATTCTTGTTTTTAAGGTGGACACAAATTTTTCAACCCATGATCTTTTGTGCTGATTTTGGAACTAACAAGTCAAGCAAGCTTCTGCTTGTGAGACTTTTGTTTGTTCAATGTTGCAGGATAGGTACCAAAAGGAGGAGAAGCCCTCTTGAACTTAAGTGTTCAAATTGATTTTTACATTGAGGTTCCCTTGGACCTTTGTGGAAATTTGTTACTATATCAGCTTCTTAGTTTTTGTTTTGTTTTTTTTTTTTTTTTTTTTTAGTTATATTTTTAGTTTAGTTTTTCTGTTTTCTTTTTGCATGAGTCTTGAGTATATTATCCATTCTGAATGTTGCTATAGCTTTGTGAAATGCTTTATCTGATTGAACTGCTTTGTGAAAAGTTCTATGTTTTTAAGCAGTTAGGATTGCATGCTGTAGAAAGGATTTTTGATGTCTTGATTGTTGGGTTGTTGGCAAAAGTTTTTCTGAGTTCTTAAAAGGGTACCACTTACCCTATCTTTTTCTGAGAGCTGAGGTCTCTGAATGCATGATTGTAAAATTTTTCTGCCTTGTGTTGCATGTTGATTGGAGTTTTGTATAATTTGTGAATTGTGAAAAGATTATAGGCATTTTTGAAGACTCTGATTTTTGCTTGAAATGTTATATCCACTAGTAGCCCCTTTTGAGCCTTAAAAGAGTCATTCTTTGGAGCCTACTTTGTGTGATAATTTTTTAAGTTGTTATAGTGATGCATGTGCGGAATTTGTAGAGCTATGTTTGTTGGGTTTCTCTCTAGAAAAAAAAAAGAAAGAAAAAATTAAAAAAATAAGGTATGTGCCTTAGAAAAATAATGAAGTAGTGGGGTGAGAAAGAGTATGAGGGGAGTAAAATTCAAGTCATTCATCCCATACATTCCACTACTTTGTTCAAAAAAAAAAAAAGAAGAAAAAAGAAAAGAAAAAAATTGAGAGGACCCTTGTGTGAATTGTTTAAAGCTCTTAGTCAAGAGAAGAATCACTTAACAACAAGTTTCTGAGTCAGCCATTAGAGTTGCCAATTTCTTGAAATCCATACCTTGAAATGTACAACCCTTTGGCCAAGTTACAACCTTAAAAATCTCTTCAAAATCACTTGGTTGCTTTACTTCAGTTTTGATTTGAATTATAGGCAGGATTATTGAGCTTTCTTGTTTTCATGGAGGATATTATTTTGTGAGCTTAATTGATGAACTCAAATATGTTAAAAGCCAAGCCTAACTTTCTTGATTCTTTGTCTATAAAACATGCATGTCTTCCTTTTCTGCTAAGCTTTCTTTGAAAGGTTTCTGTGCTTCAAGTTGTAATCAGATAAAACTTTCTCAAAACCCAGGGACGAGTTTTTCTTTAAGTTTTGTCGCTTGAGGACAAGCTGTCGTTGGGTATAGTGGTGTGATGAGTGGATTTTATATGATGTTTTTAGGGTCTTTTTAGTCTTTTTATTTTATTATTTTTGAGTCACATGTAGGTTTTTTACTGTTTTTATGTAGATTTTATATTTATTTTGCATTTTGCATGTAGATTAGATTTTTTGTGTTTTTCTATCTTTATTTTATATTTTTAGGAATTTTTCTAGTTATTTTATATTTTTAGGAAAAGCTGGTTTAGTTATCATTTTTGTCCAGGGACCAATGTGTAAAGTTTCAGGAAGTCAGGGACCAAATTGTAAAAGTTCAAGAGTGGAGGACTTAAAGTGGAGATTGAGAGAATATGAGGGCTTGAATTGAAGTGCTAACCAAGAGAGGACCAAAGTGAAAAAGAAGAATATGAAGAATCACTCTCTAATTTAGCACATGGAAAATAATGTTGAAGGAATTGATGATAGTGGAGGAGGAGTTTCAGAATTAAACAAGGGCTGAGTAGTGGTTTTTGATTGCATTTAAATCCCACTAACCATGAAGAAGGAAGGAAAACTTGGAGCTGAAACAGCAGGTCCCAGCGCTGCAGCGCTGGGAAGCCAGCGCTCATGTGCTGGCCCTCGATCTGATAGTGGATTTTTAATGCTCCCAGCGCCCAAGCGTTGGGAATTCTAGCGCTGAAGCGTTGGAGGCTGGATTTTTACTATAAATAGGACCCTCCTCTTCACTTGTAAAGGACACCTTTCTTAGAACACAACAAGTGTTCCTCTTTCTCCCTCAAGAACATTGTTCCTAGGAATTGTGGGAAGCCATATTTGAGCTCCTAGTCCAGGGTAATTCAATGCTTCTTTTAGCCATGCTTGGCTAAATTCTTCTTTAAGTTTTTGGGTTGTTTTAGTTTATAATTCATGTTCTAGTTTCTTCTACATTTCTGAATAATACTTTCAAAACATGTTTTATTTCTTTGTTCTTCATTAATCTTGTGTACAAAAGATTTCATGCTTTCTACTTATGCATAAGGCCATTTGGTGAGTAGTAAGGGAAATAGGAAATAAAAATGGTTATATGTTTGCATTTCTTAAGGCTATAAGGATGTACGTAACTTTGTGTTGGCTCGGATTCTTTCTTCATCTTCTTCTCTAATTAACTAATAACCAAGGCTATGGAGTTAGTAATTAGGTAAGGAAGTTCTACATTTCTTAAGGCTATTAGGGTGTAGAAATTTAGGCTATAGCACCATGAATTTGAATTTAGAATTCAGAAATTAAGTAGGAGATTTCTAGCATGTTTTATAGACTATGTAAACCAACCCAAGAGCTTAAATTCTTATCATCTTATTTCTTATCATTTTATGCTATTACTATTTCTTGTTCTAAAAACAACAACATCTTTTTATCTTTTAATTTCTTGCACAAGTACTAAATTATATAAATATAAGAACACCTATCCCTTGGGTTCGATAATCTTTTATATTACGCGATAGTTTAATCGTACACTTGCGATTTTTCTTATCAATATACATATAGATCATTTAAACAAACTAGTCAAGCATGATCTAGTTATTGGGCTTCCAAAGATAAAATTTGAGAAAGACAAGCTTTGTGATGCATGTCAAAAAGGGAAGCAAACCAAACCATCCTTCAAACCAAAGAACATAGTTTCGAATTCAAGGCCCCTTCAATTGCTACATATGGATTTGTTCGGACCTTCTAGAACAAAAAGCATCGGAGGTAATTTCTATGGACTTGTTATTGTTGATGATTTCTCTAGATTCACTTGGACATTATTTTTGCCTCATAAGAATGAAGCCTTCAATGCATTCAAGAGATATGCAAGGCTAGTTCAAAATGAGAAGTTTTTAAAGATCTCTTCTATTAGAAGCGATCATGGTGGAGAATTTCAGAATCAACAATTTCAAGAACTATGTGATGAAAATGGAATATCACATAATTTCTCTACTCCGAGAACACCACAACAAAATGGTGTTGTAGAAAGGAAGAACAGATTACTTGAAGAATTAGCAAGGACCATGCTAAGTGAATCAAGTCTCCCTAAATATTTCTGGGCTGATGCTGTAAGTACTGCTTGCTATGTTTCCAATAGAGTTCTTATTAGACCTATTCTTAAGAAAACCCCCTATGAACTCTACAAAGAAAGGAAACCAAATATCTCTCATCTACATGCTTTTGGATCAAAATGCTTTGTCTTGAAAAATGGAAAGGAAAACCTTGGTAAGTTTGATGAAAAATCTGATGAAGGTATATTCCTTGGTTATTCTTTAACAAGCAAAGCATATAGAGTATTTAACAAGAAAACTCTATCTATGGAAGAATCCATACATGTCTCTTTTGATGAATCTAAATCTTCAATAGAAGATAAAGTCAATCTTCCAGATAATGAAGAAGAAGATATCATTGTAAATGAAGATTCTCAAAAGGATGGAGATCAAAATCCAATAAAGGAAGAGCACTTTGAAGATAATACTTATCAACTTCCAAAGGAATGGAGAACCCATAGGGATCATCCAGTTGATAATATTATTGGTGATATTTCTAGAGGCGTTTCTACAAGGCTACGCTTAAATAATTCAGTTTTGAATAATGGACTTTGTCTCTCAAATAAAACCATCAAAAGTAAATGATGCTTTAGAGGATGAGTATTGGATTGTAGCAATGCAAGAAGAACTAAACCAATTTGAAAGAAATCAAGTTTGGGAACTTGCTTCTAAGTCCAATGTCCAGAAAACCATAGGAAAAGAGTAGGAATTATAAAAATAACAAACATGATCTTTAAGAAGATATTCTTTTTAAATGATTGCATAAAGATTAAGAGAACCTATATGCCGATATATTCGTACTTTATGTTTACATTTTTCCTATGTGCTTAGACATATGTTCTATGATAAGTCTTATAGATACTTGTATGATTTTTCCTTGCATGATTACATGTCATAATTGATTATGTGCTTAATTACTTAGAAGTATGTTACATAAGGTAGAATTTATAAAATATTCTTGAAATCGATTACCTTAGGTTTGTTAATCGATTACCCATGTTCTTAGTTCTCATGATCATTGGATTACTCTGAGTAATCGATTACTCTAAATGGTATAATCGATTACATAGTCGAAATTTGAAAAATTTCAAATTTTGGACTGCAGGTAATCGATTACCTTAACTGCTGTAATCGATTACAGCTGAAATTTTGAATTTTATTTAAAATTCAAATTATGGTAATCGATTATACAACTGCCTGTAATCGATTACCAATTCGATAGTATAAGTACTTTTGGTCAGAACTCTTAATCGATTACACTACTCTTCTTCTTTCTCCTTCCCTCGTCGCCGAACTGGTTATTCCCACTATTCTCCCTTGTTTCTTGCTCAAATTCAGAACCAATTGGTGGGTTTTGTTCGTCCCTACCCTCTCTTGTCCATCCACCCTTTCGGATTTTCCAATTCGGTCTCTACCCAAAAACCCTTTCTCAAACCCTAACCTTTCAAAATCTGAAAAATGGCTTCTTCCTCTCGCAGACACCGTTCGAAGAACTTATCCATGAACACCCTTGACCTTTCACGTCTTCTCGTCACGGAGGAACAAAAGGAACGGTTCATGGCTTACTACTTGGAACGACCAATTCTTCCTCCCAAGTATGCTGACATGAATTCATTCATCAATGCTGGACTTCTCTTCCCTTCCCTCCTTGATTTCCAAGGACTTGATGAATTTGTTGGCTTGACGGGTACGTATTATCCTGAATTGGTTAAGGTATTTTATTGTAATTTGGTCAAGAGGGGTGGAAAAATATGCTCATCAGTCAAGGGGATTGCTATTTCTTTGACTCAAGAGCAATTGGGAACTCTACTGACAATTCCCTATGTTGGAGCACGGCTTAGCCCTGAAATTACATGTCCATGGGCTTATTATGATAAGAAATCTTTTTATCTATCTCTGTGTCGATTCTCTGAGGAAGAGATACAATTGAAGAAGCAGCGAGCGGAGGCCAATCGCTCTAGGGATATCCTTGCTGTTGGATATCTCACTGTAAAGGATCGTCTGCTCCATTATCTGATAAGCTATGTTCTTCTTCCTCAATCCTCTAACCATGCCCAAATTAGTGATTTAGAGATACAAATCATATATGGTCTGAAGCATAATGAATCCATTAATTGGGCTTATTTGGTTATGATACACATGCTGCTTCACAAGGACAGAACTGGTCCCCTTCCTTATGCTCCTATTATTACTCTTATTCTGAAGAATTTTGGAATCTCTACACATGGGGAGTATGCTCAGGTCATGGATGCTAAGGCTCAGAGGATTGATATGGAAATTCTGAACAAGATGGGGATTTTCAGGGATGTTGATGGTACTTTCCGACACAAATCAGATTTAGGTCCTGATACCACCCAGGCTCCTGCCCCTGCTGCTTTCTTTCCACCATCTTCTGAGGTAGGACCTTCGTCCTCTATGCATGCTGATGCCTCCACTCAACTCATTCTCTCTCATCTGGCTGATATGAGGACCCATTTTGATCAGCGGTTCGATCACATTGAAGGTCGGGTCGAGTCCATGTATACCACTCTCCGTGCGGATATGGATCGTCTCAGTCTTCGTGTCGATCGCATGGCTCCCTCTCCTCATGACTCTTTTGATTCCTCTGATGAATTTGATCTTTAGACTTGTTTATGTTTTTTCGTTGACATCTTGGTTTATTTGGTTTGTAATAGCCTAGTTTACAACTCTTTCCTGCACTGTTGGATATTTTTCGTTTATCTGCTATGTTTGGATGGTTGTGCTTTAGTCATATTTTTGTATTACATTTTTACCCCCATTCCCCATGCTTTATTTCGAATTCTATACTTGTACGGATGTATGCCTGTACTTTTTGGCCTTTTCTTCTTTTTGATGAAGTCAAAAGAGGGAGAAAGGTTCTGTGCTCTTAAAGATCATATGCAGGAATTCAACAAGTACATTACAAAGGGGGAGAAATACTAGAGAAAGACTAGATTCCATCAAACAGGGGGAGTTCTTCAACAAAATACAAATATGATCTTCAAGTATCAAGAATGTGTTTTCCATCATCAAAAAGGGGGAGATTGTGAAGAAGGTCTTGCTCCTGACCCTGGCTGTGGTTTTGATGACGACAAACTCATCGGCAAAAAGAAGAAAAGAAGACTTCGAAGAAACAAGCGCTATAAAGTTCATCAATAGTCTAGAAGTCCCAGGTTAGGTGAATGATGAGTGGATTTTATATGATGTTTTTAGGCTATTTTTAGTCTTTTTATTTTATTATTTTTGAGTCTCATGTAGGTTTTTTTTATTGTTTTTATGTAGATTTTATATTTATTTTGCATTTTGCATGTAGATTAGATTTTATTTGATTTTCTAGTTTTATTTTATATTTTTAGGAATTTTTCTAGTTATTTTGTATTTTTAGAAAAAGCTGGTTTAGTTATAATTTTTGTCCAGGGACCAATGTGTAAAGTTTCAGGAAGTCAGGGACCAAATTGTAAAAGTTCAAGAGTGGAGGACTTAAAGTGGAGATTGAGAGAATATGAGGGCTTGAATTGAAGTGCTAACCAAGGGAGGACCAAAGTGAAGAAGAAGAATATGAAGAATCACTCTCTAATTTAGCACATGGAAAAAATGTTTAAAGAATTGATGTTAGTGGAGGAAGGGTTTCAGAATTGAACAAGGCTGGTTAGTGGCTTTTTATGGCCATCAAAACCCACTACCATGAATGAAGAAGGAAGGAAAAGCTTGAAGATGAAGAAGCAGCGTCCCAGCGCTCAAGCGTTGGGATCCCAGCGCTCCAGCGCTGGGGTTCTGACTGGATGATGAGTCAGATGGTGACCCAGCGCCCAAGCGTTGGAAAGCCAGCGCTCAAGCGCTGGGCCTCGGACAGAAAGTGGATTTTTAATGCATCCTAGCGCCCATGCGTTGGGAATTCCAGCGCTCAAGCGCTGGAGGCTGGAATTTTACTATAAATAGGGCCCTTTTCTTCACTTGTAAGACACACCTTCATAGAATACAACAAGTATTCTCTCTTTCTCCCTCAAAGATCATTGTTCCTAGGACTTGTGGGAAGCCATACTTGAGCTCCTATCCAGGGTAATTCAATGATTCTTTTAGCCATGCTTGGCTAATTCTTCTTTAAGTTTTTGGGTTGTTTTAGTTTATAATACATGTTCTAGTCTTTTTCTACATTTCTGAATTTTATTTCCATTCATGTTTTATTACCTTATGCTTTATTTCTATCTTGTGGATCCCAAGAGGTTTTGCTTATTACTTATTACATAAGGCCATTTGGTGAGTAGTAAGGGAACTAGGTAATAAAAAAGGTTATAAGTATACTTCGCTAAGGAATTAGGAAGGACGTAACTTTATGTTGGCCTGAACATCTTCTTCATCTTCTTCTTTAGTTAACTAGGTGCCAAGGAATTGGGTTTAGTAATTAAAAAGAAAGATCTACAATGCTTAAGGAATTAACTTGTAGTTACACTAGGCTATAGCATCATGATAATGGTTTTATAATTCAGGAATTTAGTAGGAAATTTCTAGCATGTTTTTATAGACTATGTAAACCAACCCAAGAGCTTAATGTTCATCATCTCTTTATTCTATTATTTTATGCTATTGTTTCTTTCAAGTTCTCAAACCAACAACAAATATACATCTTTTTATTTTTTCTGTTTAAGTACTAAACTTAATATTAACAAGAACACCTATCCTTTGTGTTCGAACATTTTTATTACGCGATAGTAAATTGTACACTTGCAATTTCATTATCAGTGAATTATGCTTATAAAGGTCCATTAAAGCATAAAGGCTCTTAAAACACCTAAACTAATCACGCTAAGTGTTTTCATAACTTAAAAGAAGTAGAAAACCTTAAGCCGATCTCAAAGGAACAAGTTTTTGGAAAATGGGCTTCTATGTAATCGATTACATGTTTGAATTTGAAATTCAAACTGAAACGGCTATTAGTGTAATCGATTACACTAAGTGATGTAATCGATTACCAGAACGAAAAGTTGCATCTTTTCATGAACCATTGTGTCCCAAACCTTTTGGAAAGGGTTGTGATGGTTCAAGGACGTTTCCCTTGCCTATATAAAGTCCATTTGAGTCCAGAACACAAGAGACAACACACAACACATGAGAATATTACATTAAGCCAAAGCTTTGTCAAAATTAGTTCATCTTTTAGAACTTAAACCTTCAAGAGCCTAAATTCTGAGTTCATGATCTTCATGTTTATAAGAACACTTTTGTTATTCATATATTGAGGAAATCAGAATTATATTATGCTTAAAAGCCTTAAAGCATAAATTCTCATGATCAATCCACTTGTATGTTAAAGGATTGATACAGCCAATTGTAAACTCTTCTTCATTTCTTTCTGTATGATTGAGTTTTCACCGTGGTATTCGGTGAAGGGTTGTTGTCACTGAAAGTGGTATACTTTCAGGGTCTTGATAGAAGGCAGGTTAGTCTTCAAGGTATGAGGGTGGTTTGCCTTCAGGAACTGAAAGCGGTTTGCTTTCAGGGGCTGTTGAAAGTGGTTTGCTTTCACAGGGTATTGGTAGAAATTCTTGGGGACCTTGGGTTAGGAACTTGTAAGAGATTTTTATCAATAGTGGAAAAATCCTCAAGGGGTTTTCTTGAGGGACTGGACGTAGCCTTCGGTGGATTGAAGGTGAACCAGGATAAAATCTTGTGTGTGATTTCTTCTATCCTTCATATTTACTTTCAAGCGTCGCTCAATTCCGCTACAATCACAAAAATCGTATCGTGATCATCATCATCTTGAAAGTAACATTTTCAATAAGGCGAAAATCGGGGCAACACTGATTCACCCCCCCTCTCAGGTTGCTATCTGTACTAACAGTTTTAAGGAGCCTTTATGCTTTGTGAAGCCTTTAGAAGCATAACTCACCTAAACTAAGACTTTTAGGTAAATGTTGAACTATATAGCACTGTTTCCTCTAAGTCTTCTTTTCTTCTTTTTGTCGATGAGTTTGTCGTCATCAAAACCTCAGCCAGGGTTAGGAGCTAGACCTTCTTCATAGATGCTTCTCGTATGTTTAGACGATGCTCTCTTTTCTGTCTGAATAGACTATGCTTCCCTTTTCTGTCTGAATAAATGATGCTTTCCTTATATCTGAATAGACGATGCTTTCGTTGTTGTCCGAATTATATTAAATAATGCATGCATACGATACGTCTCTTGAAGCATAAAGGATAGAGATATTTCCTAAAAAAACATAATACACAAACTTTAGTAGCAAAATTTTTGTCACTCAACATATGATAAACGTTCTAAGATCGTTTGAACTTAATAATTTACACATGTAAATTTAAGTATATTCCAAAAACATATTACTAAAGTTAGAATACACATCATAATTGTTCTCTACAAGGTTTCATATTTTGGAAAGATTGCCTAATTTTTTCATTATCAAAACTATCAAATACAAAACTCTTCATATAAGTAACTAAACAATCATTCATCTCTCATACGATTTCACATCTGATTTTTGCAGGACCTTCGAGCCTCAGGGGTTCTAGAGGGCATGATAGTAAACTATGTTTGTGCCTTCACGGCATTGTAGCAATTTCACTTGTAGGTAATTTTTTGGTGTTGTTATTTTGTCTGATTCTAGTTCAGTAATCCCTACTTTTGAATTTTTCAATTTGAGGATCCATTTTGGAGTTATGACTTGTGGTCTACATTTGGGAATTTTTGAAGGCAAAGAAGCATGGTGTCAAAAGGATTCAAGGAGTGATCAGAGACAAAGGAACTGCGTGCTCTTGTGAAAGTTGTGACGGGGATGAGGCAAGTTAAAGTTAATGCATATACCATTTATGTTAGACCTAACATCCAAATCAGTGTCATGTAAAATCTCATGCCATAACTTCTTTTATGACTTTTGATGGTGAGAGGAGGTTGTGGGAGATACTACTACTTTTGAGAAGCATGCTGGATGTAAAAATAAATGGCCTACACATATTCGACTTGGGAATGGGAATACACTTCGCGATATCATGAATGCATGTTCAAACTCTACACTAGCCAATTTGGAGGGAATTGTCAAAAACATCTTTGCAAACTTAACTATGCAGAAATCTACCTTTTGTTTAACTGCAGGGGTTTAAATTTTTCACTTTTGTTAAATCAAAAGGTAGATTTATGCATAGTTAACTCCGCAAGGACGTTTTGGACAGCTTCCTCCAAATTGGCTAATAGAGTGTTTGAACATGCAATAATGACATCGCGAAGAGTATTCCCATACCCAAGTTGAATATACTTCGTTGGCCGTTTATTTCCACTACCACCATGATTATCAAAAGTAGTAGCTCCCACAACCTACTCTCACCAACAAAAGTCAAAAAAGATGTTATGGCATGAGATTTTACATGATACTGATTTGGTTGCTAGACCCAACATAAATGGTATCTTCATTAAATTTAACTCGCCTCATCCCCGTCACAACTTCCACAAGAGCACACAGCTCCTTAGTCTTTGATCACACCTTGTAGCCTTGTGACACCTTGTTTTTTTTACTTCAAAAATTCTCAAATGAATCACCACAAGTCATAACTCCAAAATGGATCCTCAAATTGCAAAACTCAAAAGTAGGGATCACACAACTAGACTCATACCAAATAGCTACGCACAAAAATTACCCACAATTGAAATTGCTACAATACCATCATGAAACACACATAATTTACTATCATTCCCTCTATAATCTCTGAGGCAAGAATGTAGGAAAATAACCAAGTAACTCTAGGAGCCAACGAAACAGTTCTTGGACATCAAACGACAGCCCCTATCACCACCAATCATGAATGGTGGCTCTTGGAGCAAACAACGAACGAGGCATGGAATGGCTTTGAAGTAGAAAATGAATTCTATGCTGATGAGGACATTCTTATTTTTGGGAAATCTGTTGAGGTGAACTTTCGTGAGCGATTTATCATTAGAGAAGATTGATTTTCATGACTTTGAAATGCACTTGAATTGAATCAGAGCCTTCACGGGCAACTAAGATATCATTTCTATCAAGGGATCTCGTGGGAGTATAGGAACACCATGGTACAGGTGTTGGAGATTTAATCAAGGAAACCAAAATTGTTGGAGATTTAAGATGACCATTTTTTGAATGAAAAATATAGAAAAACACATCAATGGAGACAAAGATTTATGTGACCCAGTGGATCTAGTGGAGGAAAATATTCATAAAAAGTTTAACCAATATCAATGCTAAACAATATTATAGGAAGAAATTTCCTACCAAGCAAGAAAAATAAGATACTAATTATTTATTAATTTATATTTTTATTATTAGTTACATTATTCACTAATATTAAAATAAATTACAAAAATATTAAATTATGTATATATAATTAATATTGAAATTAATTGTGTATTTATAATAAAATAAATTAATTATTAATTTTCATTTAAATGATTAAATATAGAAATTATTAATATAAAATATGAATTATACTAAAATAAAATATGAAATAGCTAGAATTTTAATTGACTTGAATAAGTTGCATTAAACAATTTAATTAATTGCTAATTTAAATTTATCTTTTTAATGATATCATTTATCAAATATTAAAACATTAAATATATATATATATATATATATATATATATATATATATATATATTCACATAACTTATTAAATATTAAGATATGTATATATTTATATATGATGTTGACTTGACTATGAACTAATAAAAATATTAATCATTTATCAATTTTACTTTCATATTAATATAGTGATGTTTACATGAATTGTGCATTAATAACAATATTAATTTCACCAAAAATTTAAATATTAATTATTCATTTATATTTGTATAATTTTTAAGTTAAGGCTTCAAAAGTGGAATTTTTTTTATAAGGGATTAGCCTTATCCATTCTTGAATGGTTGCCGAGGATAAATCAGCTTTCCTACGGTAAACTGCCTTATCCATTCCAGAGTCACCTTCTTAGTGTTCTTTACCAATGAAGCGATTGGTAAAGCATCTTCATGTTCCTCATAGGAGGTTGGGTTGTGCTTGCTGGTGGTGGTGGCTGTTGCCTCAAAAGCCTTTACCAGACGTCTTCGTTTTGACTCTGGCCCGGACGGAGGCACTGTTATAGTAATTCTGCCAGATTTAGAGCTTTGGCGATTTTTGGCTGGTGGAAAAGCATCTTTGATGGCTTCTTTCTTCGCTCTAGAAGCCTTGGTTCTTAGAGGAGATGGACCTCCTACCTTTGCTTGTTCAGCTTGAGCGTTTGCTCGTAGCTTCTTCTCCCAGTCTGTCAACAACTTCTCTAGGACTTCAGAAGTGTCAATGTCCAGTTTCATCTTTTGAACATCTCCAAATCTTATAGGCGTAGGTTAGACATAATCATGCTCCATGAATTCATTCTTGAGTTTCTCTTTGTTTATTATCCCTTTCTTTGCCATTATTTCTGTAATGAGTGCACCGTAGGGAAGATTCGCTACTGGACTTTCAATGGTTCCTACCATGTGGTCAAAGATCAGAGATGGGAGGTTGATCTTCTGCATGTGGATCATCTGGTAGAGTGCCCAGTGAGATAGATTGTTCACAAGGTCATGGGCTCCCTCCTTTGGAATGACGATTTTACTGAGGACTGCATGGGGAAACTTGTATTCATCAACTAGGTTGCTAACGTCATTTCCATGTATCTTGGGGTCCTCCTTCCAGATGCAGTTTGGGTTGATGGCTGAGGCTTCCCATTTTGGAGAGTAGGTAACCCCTTCATTCACTTTTACGTTAAGAGCAACCGCGATGTCTCCAGGGCTGATGTCTGTGATAACCCTCATACATCTACTCTTTATGAATAAATGGCTCTTCTTCACCGCACACTCGTAGAATTCTTTTACTACTGGTTCAAGAACCGGAGTCTTCGAAATCTTCATGAGTCTTTCCCAGTCTTGAAATAGTACCAGGTTCAGTCCGGCAACCTTGACGTACTGATAGAGATGAAGCTCAAGGTATCTGGGTGACACAAGTTCTCTTTCTCCTAGGTCGGAGAACTTTTGAGCGCCAATCTTCTGTTCTTGCTCGCGACGGTTTGCGGCAGTGTTCTTCCTTCTCAGTTCAAGGACAACCTCTTGTGCTGGAGTGAGCTTGGGCTTAGCATCAGTCTGCTTCTTGGGGGCCATTGAGAAATTTTCTGCAGAAATGTGTTAGAAGTAGCCAAGAGGCAAGAAAAGAGTAGCAAGAGATACTGAGAGTTGAGAATAGACTGTGAGTGTGGTGTTCTTTCTTTCTCAAGACCTTTTGTTAAATGTATTCAGAATGCAAAAAGGTTTTACTTGTTTAACGTGAGGAAATGATTAGTTCTTTAATTCATGTGCGAGAGAGAGTGGACATAGCATGCGCATTAAATGAAAATCTTTAAATGTGCAGTCATGGCAGTTGAAAGATTTAATGCGTGTTGAGAACGCTTTAGCATATGAAACGATACAACTGTTTACCAATAACCCAGACGTGGGTATCATGGATGTCTGATCGTGTCCTTTCAGTGTTATTCACAGACGTTCTCGCTTGGATGTTGCTTAATTAATCATCAGACGGTGACCAATTCTTGATTCAATTTATTTTGGCGGCAAACTTCATTTGAGTCAAACGTTGTCTTCTTGTCTGATTTTCCGGCTTCACATGCTCAATCATTTTACTTTCATCCTGCAATCATATATCTTTTGTCCTGCACACATCAACAAAGAGTTCTTTGCCATAGAACTTCATTAGTATCTTCTTGTTATTCAATTGGCCAGAAGTACTAGAGTTTGTATGTTCTTTATTTAATAGATATAAATATGTTAGGAATACTCCATATGAAGAACTTATCATAAGTTCTGTGCTTTGTAGTGCAAGTCATAGACTTATTATCACCTTCTTTCAGATAAGTGATATTTTGATTTGCAGGCTGAATTATTGAATGCAGATGGTTCAATTTAACCAACAGATGAGCTTGAGTCTAACAATGTTCCTCTAGAGTTAGGAAGATATTAGGACAAGACTGAAAAAGGTGTCCGTCTGATAGATTATCGCATAGACATTTGTAAGTTTTCATCGGACGGAGACGAGATGTATTTGTCTAGCACATCCCCTACTTTTGGCTTTTAGTCAATGTTGCAATTGATGTTGACCTTTTGAGATGCTTGTCATTGTGCCACCTGCAATTGCTGTTAATGAGAGAGCAAATATATTCTCTTGAGAAAGGACGTCTTTCTAGCAGCATTCCATAAGCTGAATTTTGCTTCTCTTGGACTCAACGATTGATCAGCTTCTGTTGATCATCATTGCTGTAGATATGTCTCTTTGTTGTGAGGTTCTGCAACAGTAATTATTGTATACCTTTTTGGTACCCATGTTTCTATGGGTCCAGAGGGTTAGTTTTACATTCATATGATTGAGAATATCATAATTTGAATGTTATGGTCAGAGTACGATAACTTCTAAACCTCAAGAAAACATGCATGTGCATGTATACATGATGCTAAGTTTTTCATGATAGTACATTAATATATCCTTAACATGCGAAATTTGATATGGCAACAAAGACTTAATTTTTAATGGAATTTGCTTTCCTGAGATGGTATGTGTTCGAATTGATTTTAATTTGTCTCAGTTGTGTGAATGAGGAACACTAGAATATAATCTGCACCTTTTTCTTTCATACCTTCTTTATACATTTAAACTGTTTGTGACATGAAGGGTAAGAAAGTAGTAAATGCAGATAATCAATTATAAGTTCAAGGTTACCTCATTTACATTTCTTGTTGTGTGGCCACACGATGTGTCATCTATCTTCAATCTGCAGATATGTTCGTTTCAATTATGAAGTAAGATGAGTTCTCTTTTCTGAAGGAGAGCCTGACCGTTTCACAGATTTGCTAGAAGATCCAGCATTAATGAGACCAGATATGAACTGAGTTGGAAAACCATGGTTTTCACTTGCTTGCTCTTCTTGGATGGATATAGAATCTTCTGCAATTCTTCAAGTTATGTGTGAATAGCTTCCCTTTGACCTGTTCACTCCTTTCTTGAGCTTGTTTCTTTGAGATGTTCTTCCTGCAATGTTCTTTGGATCATGGTTGCTTTTGTTTGACGAGAACATCTATTACCATAGATCTTTTTACTCAACATCTGTGAAGATGTTAGTTATTTCAAGAGCGGATAGGCTCTGATACCAATTGATAGTGCAAGAAACAGACAAGAAATGGGGGGTTTGAATTGTGTGACTCATTTTTAAAACTTCTTTGCATAATACACATTAATTATTGGTTTTCAAAGAAAGTTATTAATTATGCAAATACGCATGTATGCAGCGGAAAATACAACATAACATGAAAAGTAAAGCACACATGATTTTTATCCTGGTTTACCCTCGTAATTAACAGGGCTACGTCCAGTCCTTGGCTTCACCAAGATTTTCCACTATGTAAACAAATAGTACAAGTATTATCAGGGACTTCTCCCATCAAGTATTATACAGGACTTCTCCTAGTATTATCAGGACTTCTCCTTACAAGTATTCTCCAGGACTTCTTCTCATAAGTATTCTGCAGGACTTCTCCTGATACCTTTTACAAGGATTTTTTTTTTCTACAATAATTTTCTTCAATAAGAGTGGGTAGAAGAAATGAAGCTCGGGTTTATAGAGAGGATAGACATTTGGGTTCTCTATTTTGGGCTATGTGTGAGTTAGGATGAGAGTAACACTCTGTAGGTTCTTCACACAGTTGGATGATTTAACTCAGGTAAGGTTTGGCTTGAAGATCTCTGCGTTTGAACCAAAGGAGTCTTGGTTCTCTGGGCAAACTTGATTGAGATATGCAAGGTTGAATTCAAGTCTCCAAGTTGTTCCCGAAGCAGGATTCTGTATTTATATCTTCAGTAGAGGATCTTCATTCTTATTTGCTAGAAGGAGAGAAAACCTGTCCGTTAGTGCTTCTACTTCCTTGTTGTGAGTAACGGCTAATTCTGCATTTCCAAACAGCTCTGAAACGTGATCTGCTAAGCATTGATTTGCTTTGGTTGACATCATCTGGCTCTTTTTGAGCGATTTTCCTTGAGCTATGTCTTCTGTATTTAATGCTCATGAACTCCAGCTGTGGGATTTTGTTTGACCATTATACCCTAGTGCATGCCAGCTAATACCCATTAAATGCTCTGAACAGATATTTGAATTTCGACCGTTGAACGAGTACGATGCTCAGAGATTTACGCCATTGATTGTGTCCCTTTCTTCTTTCTGCCATCAACAATACTTTATTTAATATGCAGACGAGGTAGATGTCTTTTGATCCAAGAAGCAATTATTCTGGATGAGCTCTTCAGAGCTAGGTTGAATAATTTCTTTAATGCTTCTGTTGAGCTAATATCCTCGTAATACACGCTTTTTGACATTTGTACCCTTTGAGCACTTTGATGCTTTGAGCAGACGAATTATTCATTATGATTTGGCATACGCAGTCTCCATATAATATTCAAAATTCTGTTACTGAGTAAGTTGCATCGGCAGACGGACTTTCTCGATTCAGTCTTTCTTGAGATTAAGCATATTCTTGACTTGTATATGACTGAACATTTCCTTCTCTTTTGCTTCCACTGAAGTTCTCCATTTTGAATGAGTCGATTCACAACTACTTTGTATGGTACTAGAGAAGCTTCAAAGCTAGGAAAATTTCTTCATGAGTTGTCATTCTTATTCAGCTTTAGATGGAACAGTCTTCCTGTTGATCACTGTTTATTCAGGCGCCGGACTGTTTCAACTTCATCAAGTAGATTTTTACTTTGAGAGTGCTTAGCTGATTAAGTGCCTTCCAAGGGATATTTGCTGTTTTGAAGACACTGATTTATCTTCCATGAGTCACCAAACTGTCTTCACATGAATGCTTTCTTTGTATGTCTTGACAGCTTTTCCTTCAAGGTGTATGTAGTAAAGACCGGACGATTTCTTCTAGCAAGACTGATTCTTTTGATAATGCTTTGAGATCCATTCAGTGCTTCTAGTGGATAGATTTTCCTGGATATGAGAAATTTCAGCGTGTTAGGAATTCTATCTCTAATGATATCAAACCTTAAAGAAATTGTTCATTATCAAAACATAATAACTCATTTATTTATTTGAATCTCACAGGTGGGCCACCCTCAAGAATACTGGTCTGAGGTCTGCCAGCTTTTGATCAATGAACTTCTCTCTAATAGGGTGCTTCATTCTCGAACATTCATTTCTGATGAGGATGTTGAGGTTGTTCATATGTCACTCACACTGGCCCCTGGAGAACCTGCCTAAGAGCCAAAATGGTTTTCAGTTCCGGACATGGGGTTACTTGCTGCAACCGCCTTCCGAATCGTTCTGGTTACGTTAGAACCGAACCATTGTTGCACGTACTTACCTCTTTTAGGTCTTGTTGCTGAAGAAACCACCATTACAGTGTTGGGAAATATCAATAACAGGCACTGGGTACGAGTGAAGCTCACTGAGAATTCACCTTTGCCAACCATATCCCCTCAGTGGAAGCATCACTGCTCTGCAGATGCTCATGCATGGGAGACTCCTTTTCAATAAAGAATCCTACACTTCAAAGGGCTGCTGCAACGAGAGGCAGAAAAGTTCCTTGATACTCTGTTTGAAGTTCCAAAAATCATTCATCAGATTGATCTTGATGATGATTCTGAGGAGGAACGTGTCACCATCTCTCTTTAGAGACCGATAGGAACTTTATCTACTGCTGTGCCTGTGCATGATGATGTTCCTGCTTCTGCAGCTGGTGCACCAAAGACTGTCATCATTCAGCAGCCACTCTCTATTCCAGATGCATCTTCATCTGAAGCATCTGCAATTGAAGAAGGCTAACTTGACCCAGTAGATAATGCTGCAGTACTCCATGCGCTGGAGGGACTCCAGTTGCATGATGTGGTACTCACTCATAATGCATGTTTCCGTCCGGTTGAGAATCTTGGTCAAAGTCCTGCACAGACTTCGAGAGTGGTAGATGCCCCTATTAATGACCAAATTAATGCATCTCATATGTCACAGGCTGCAACTACCTTTTCCCAACACAGTATTTCTTTCCCTAAGGATCCAGATCTATCTTCCATTACTGATCTCCCTGCTCGCTGCAAAGCACTCACGCCATCTACATCCCTCTGCTTTCGAGTGCCACCTCCACTTCTTCACTCTGTACATCCACCTTTCAAGATGGTCAAGCCCAATTCTTATGTTGCCTTAGCTGGTCACTACACTCCTTCCACAAGCAAGATCTCATTCATGCTAAGGTTTTCTCGCAGATCTCGATCCCCTATGGCCACTCAATTTTGAAAGCGTAAACCCTCGCAGACTGCACAAAATGAGCATATGCTTCAGGATGTGTCTATGCAGGTTCTTGGATTACCTTTTTTCTTTCATGTAGGTTTATGGGTCCCAACTGAATGCCGCGATCTAGATCTTGTTTAGACTCTGCGAAATTGTCATGCCTTCTTCCACTTTGAATGGCAACTGACAATCTCTGGTATTACGCACGTGGCTCACATTCCTCTCTTTCTGGCTGGCCGTGTGGATCCACTTGTGCTGAATTTCAAAACCAATGAAGGCGTATGGATTTCTTTGGTCTTGTGCTTATCCTTCACCCCTTATTCCTACTATGGCACCCTCTACTCCAATTCTGCCTTCCACCTTTCACCTAACTGTTCCTGCTCATCCCTCTCATTCTGCTGCTCTGCCGACAAATGACGACATCACTTCTCAAGTGGATGCTCATGAGAAAACTATCACCCATGCCATGGTGGCTTTTCTGGCTCAACAAATTAAGGAAGTTCATACCATTACCACTCAAGAGACTCGTGCGCTGCATCAAGAAATGATAGACTACAATGTTGCGTCAAGAGATAATGAAAGTCATGAATACTCGCTTTGGATTGGTGCAGGACACACTGAACATGCTCTTTGACGACTTGAAGACATTCTTCCATCCCTGTTCATTCTTATTTTTCGTCTCTTTACTTTGTCTGGACTCTAGTACATTTCTTGTATAAAATTGCTATGATTCAGTTTAAAGTTTGCCTTGCTCACATGCTTAACCAATAAATTCTCTACTTTAATTGGCTTCTTCATATTCTTTTGATAATGCCAAAGGGGGAGAATACTTGGAAAGATACAAAACGAATAGAAGAACACCAATTTAGGGGGAGCTAATTTAGAAATCTTAGTTGAGAATATATGTCAAACTCAGGGGGAGCAAAGGAAACGTGAATTTAAAAATTCAGGAAATTTTTTTCTCTTAAGTGAATGTCATCGTTTGACAAACATAAAGATGATAACGTTTGCAAGTCCTTTCAAGAAATTTTTTTTGAACTATTAAACCTTTTTCTCGAAAGAAATTGTAATTATAAAAAAAGGGGAGATTGTTAGATTCAAATGATTTAATGAATTATTATATTTTGATGAATAACAATTTCATTAAGTCTTGATATTGTTTAGAGATAGGATTCCTAACTTCTTAATTTTTTCACACTCAGGAATATCCATCTACTTGAAGAAAAACTGCATGGACCCATACAAAGCATTATCAAAAGCAGATCCTCAAGAGGAGGAATCCGTCCGGCTACAACTCTTATAAATAAGTCCGCCAGTTGAGAACGTTTGCCTCAGAAAGTTCGTCCAACTGAGAAGAACGTCTGGTCACTCAATCATTGAGTTTACTTGGTTACCCATCTGAAGGAAAGTTCGCCTGGAATTCAGTCAAAGAGTTTGTTTGACTACAACACAACTTTGGAGTTCGTGTTACGAAAACTTGGAAGAAATCGTTTGTCCAACCCAGGCTTAGATGCCAAGCACTATCTATCCCTTCAAGAGAATTAATGAAGAAAAGAACATAATTAATACTTTATTCCTCGTTTCTTCAAATCCTCTGATATTCCTTAAATCAAGCTGCTTTTGCGGAATCAACGGCCAGATTTTCTGATCATCGTATCTCCTCAACATTGACATTCAAATCTTCTGTTCAGATGATTAATGGCTACCTTAGTTGGGATGCACGAACATTAAATAATTATTTAATTATTCCAAGGTACGGTTTCGATCCGCTCGGCGGCATCGGCAAGCGATATCGTTGGCCGAAGTACCGATGGAGTATTCCTTACGACACTTGGTAGGAAACCAAGCAAGACTTGACTTGGAGTTCGGACGAGAATAAGATGTTCTCACTATCGCTATGACGTTCAGTGAAGAATTTCATGGAGAATGATTATAATATTGACATAGTTTATTTGATGACTGACGTTATATTTGAATTACGAATGTTTCGTAATTATTCGTGAGTGCAACTCTCACTTAATTCATGTTTCCCTTGATCGTCTAAATTATTGGGGCGATAATTAATTTAAATCTAATATCTAGTTCCGAGAATAATGGGAATAATAATATTCTATTATTGCTCTTAATTTTCCCTCCCTCTTTTGAAACTCAAAATTTGCTCCTTTGATGCATTGGAAGGTAGAAAAGAAAAACAAAATTAATATATGGCATTATCCCTATTGGATTTTCGACCAATAGGAATTGAGGGAAATCCCCTCCAACCAATCAGGAGGAGAAAGGGTGGGGCCCCCCTCACCCCAACCCCCTATACCGTCCTCTCTCTCCCTCATTCCTCACTTCACTTTTCTCTCTCTCGCGTTTCTGCTCTTTCGTCCTTCCTCTCTCTCCCGTGACGCAATCGTCTTCTTCCTTCCTTCCCATGGCAGTCGTTGGCAACCACTGTTAGCCTAGATAACAACCTGAGAGGGGGGGTGAATCAGAGTTGCACGATTTTCGCCTAATCGAATTGTTACTTCCAAGATAATGATGATCACAAGATGATAGTTGTGATTGCAGCGGAATTAAGGATTGCTTGAAAGTAAAAGATGAAGGGAAGAGGAAATCACACACAAGATTTTATCTTGGTTCACCTTCTATCCACGGAAGGCTACGTCCAGTCCCTCAAGAAAACCCCTTGAGGATTTTTCCACTATTGATAAAAATCTCTTACAAGTCCTTACACCAAGTACCTTAAGAATTTCTATCAACCACCTGTGAAAGTACACCACTTTCAACAGCCCCTTAAAGCACACCACTTTCAGTCCCTGAAAGTACACCACTTTCAGATCCTCAAGGCACACCACCTTCAGTCCCTGAAGGCTAAACCACCTTCAGTCAACACCCTGAAAGTACACCACTTTCAGTAACAACAACCCTTCACCGAAACCCACGGTGGACTTTGAATCAAACTCGATTCAAAGGACCTTTTCACAGACGCCGAATCCTACGGCGGACTTTGAATCAAACTGATTCAAGAGATAAAGAAGAAGATGCCTTTACAATGGCTGATTCAATCCTTTAGACAAGATGGATTGATCTTACTTTGTATGCTGCAGGCAATTACAATGAAGGCTCTCTTATTCTGAGTTTCTCAAAAGATGAACAGCATGTGTGTTCTTATGAAAATGAGAGAACATAAACTCAGAATGATGACTTTAATGAATATGTAAGTTATGGACCAAGTCATTGATGTTTCTGAGCGTCTATGGAATTTATATAGGCACTAGAGGTCGTCCATGAACCAACCCAACCTTTCCCAAAAGTTTTGAGACACAATGGTTCATCAAACAACACATCTGTCGACCTGATAATCGATTACAGAAGCCTGGTAATCGATTACACTAGCCGTTGCAATTTGAATTAAAAATTCAAACTGTGTAATCGATTACACTAAGGTGGTAATCGATTACTGCCTTCCTGTAATCGAATACACACAACCTGTAATCGATTACAGAGAGTCTGAAACTCAGTTTTTACCATCTCAAACCCTAATTGAGTGTTCCTACCAAGTTTAACTTGTGAGAACATATCGTACTTAATTAGTTGATCTTTAATGAGCCTTCAAGTGCAATTTAACCTTAATAAAGCATAGCACACTAAGTTGACAAGACTTACTTAAAGCAAGAACCCATATGTTTGATCTTGACGTTCCGAACCTGGTTCTTTGAAGTCTTTCTTCTCTGAAGTCTTCCTTCCTTTTCTGAAGTCTTCTTGAAGTCTTTCTTCTTTTTGTTCCTTTCTTTCTTGAAGTCTTCCTTTTCTTTTCATAGTCTTTCTTCTTTTTGTGATGTGTTTGTCTTCATCAAAACCTCAGCCGAGTCCAAGGACGAGACCGGATTTACAATCTCCCCCTTTTTGATGATGACAAACATCATCCTTGAACATTGATAGATCAATAGACTTTCTTTCTTGTCTTGTATCTCCCCCTTGGTTTTGCAATTATATCTCCCCCTTTGTTTTGCAAATGAAGCACAGTATCCTGAAAATGATCAAGCATACACAAGACTTTTCTCCCCCTTTTGACATCATCAAAAAGAAGAAAAAGCCATAGAAAATATTCCAGGATAATCGAAATAAAGAGAAGCATAATATATATCAGAACTATTCTCCCCCTTTTTTTTCCACTTGTAGCTTTCCTTGTAAATAAACTTTACAAAGCACAGCACAGGACCCTTTCTCCCCCTTTTGACGTCATCAAAAAGAAGATGAGTCCAAGCATACTCCACACATGCTAACAAGTAGTATAGGCATTTGAATCGTAGGGAGAGAGGGTAAGCAAGACATAATTTTGAAACTTAAGCATCACACGCTATTAAAGCATAACCAGATAAGTTCAGGATACATAATTAAGCGTGCAAGCAGCAATCAAAAACATGAAAAGTTATGTCTAAACTATTACAACCCAAAATATACGAAAACATAAGCCAAACTCTGAAAGTCAACTATTTTTCATTTTAACCCTGATGTAATTGATTATAGACTTCCAGTAATCGATTACTGAAGCTTTCTAGAAATAATCCTGGGCCAAAAATAATCCCTGTAATCGATTACTAAACCTATGTAATCGATTAACATGACTAAAATTCTGAAATTTCAGATTAGATGAGCACTGCATGAAGGATATATCTAACATAGAAATATGATGTAAATGCAGATGCCTAAGAATGCATTACTATTCTACTTAATACCTTTTGAAAGATATAGAGCTTTAGAATTTCTCTTACCAATACCATATTCTAATATTGTGTCTTGAAAGACCATCCTTTGAATATGACAATTCTGATCACAAGGTCTTCAAGCACACCTGCACAGTAAGCTTAATGGTATTTTCTAGGTACCCAATTGCCTTTGGGTCCTTTTGGGTTAGCACCTTTCACATCCCATATGAATCTTTCATTGGGGACTCCATCGTTTCTTTGATAACTAGGAGAATAATAGGAACACTTGAATTTCATGTTTGGCACTTTCTCTTTAAGATGATAGAAAGATTTGATATATGCCTTTCTAAGTAGAACACCATCATGTACCCTCCTTATGTGACCAAAACTATATGAACTACTTGGTCTAAAAGAGATTTTCTTAATATCGTTAGAATGACTATGATCAGATAAACTTAAATCAATTTTATGAACGGCATGTCTTTGATTACATGACGACTTATCCATATCATCTGTACCTATGTTTCCCACTTGAAATAACTTATCAAACTTTGAATCAAGGATTATGCGTGGATCTAAAGATGTAAAACCACTTTGAATATCTATTCTAGATTTTACTTGATCTAATTCATCTTGCATGCTTTTAGTTTTACTTTGTAGAGATGAGATGATCCTAATTTGATATGCATATACTTCATAAATATTCAAGAAACTATCATGCAATCTATCAAAGATACTTTGTAATTTAACATATGAAATTGCATTACTAACCTCTTCATTTTTCATCATCAGAATGATGTGTTGCCATCAGAACGACATGTGCTTCTTCATTCTCTGAATCGGATAATGAACTTGCTTCGTTGTCTTCCATGTATGCATTCCATGATTTGGAAATCTTGTCCTCAGATTTCTTCTTCAAGCCATGCTTCTTTCGTTGAAGATTATGACAATCTCTATTTTTGAGGATTTTGTAAAGATTTTTCACAAAGATTCTTATATCCTCATCATCTTCATCATCATCACTACCGAGTTGAGAATCTTCCTCTTGTGAAATACCACATCTTGTAACTTTAGTTCTCAATGCAATAGGTCGAATGAACTTGTCAATTGCTTCTTGTTGTTCCATCCTTTTGAGTTCAAGTTCATGTTCTTGCAACTTGCCAAAAAGTGAAGCTAATGTCATTTTTGAAAGACTCTTCTTTTCAGAAATTGCTGTTACCTTTGGTTGCCATTCTCTTGATAATGATCTTAGGACTTTTAAGTTCAGATCACTGTTGGAGAAATTTCTTCCAAGAGCAATTAGATGGTTGATCAAGAGAGTGAACCTTTTCTGCATATCTAGCACCATTTCCCTTAGTAACATTCTAAACATCTCATGCTCTTTTGAAAGAGTATTTATCTTTGATCTCTTCACTTCTTCTGTGCCTTCATGAGTTACCATTAGAGTATCTCACATTTCTTTCGATGTTGTGCATGTTGAAACTCTGAAAAACTCATCCATGCCAAGAGCAGATGTAATGATATTCATTCCTTTGAGATCATACTGAACCTTCTTCTTTTCTTCTTCACTCCATGTGTTTTCTAGTTTTGGTTGTGTGCTTTCTCCCACTTCATTCATAGGTACAAATGGACCTTCTTCAATGGCTTTCCATATTTCCACGTCTAATGACTTTATAAAGATTTTCATCTTGATCTTCCAGAAGTCATAATAGTCTCCATTGAAGTATGGTGGCCTGTTTTTGTTGAATCCCTCACTGGTTCCATGACTGGAAGAGGATGCCATCTTTTCCCGGATCATAGGAGCAAATTACCTAAACTTACGCTCTGATACCAATTTTTAGCCTAGATAGCAACATGAGAGGGCGGGGGGGGGGGGGGTGAATCAGAGTTGCACGATTTTCACCTAATCGAAATTGTTACTTCCAAGATAATGATGATCACAAGATGAGAGTTTTGATTTCAGCAGAATTAAGGATTTCTTGAAAGTAAAAGATGAAGGGAAGAGGAAATCACACACAAGATTTTATCTTGGTTCACTTTCTATCCACCGAAGGCTAGGTCCAGTCCCTCAAGAAAACCCCTTGAGGATTTTTCCACTATTGATAAAAATCTCTTACAAGTCCTTACACCAAGTACCTTAAGAATTTCTATCAACCACCTATGAAAGTACACCACTTTCAACAGCCCCTTAAAGCACACCACTTTCAGTCCCTGAAAGCACACCACTTTCAGACCCTGAATGTAAGACCCTCTATTTTTAGTATTTATATTTTTGGTTCCTTAGTTTGGATTAATTATGTTTAGGTCCCTGAACTACTTAGTAGTTTCAGTTTGGTCCTTGGTTGACCGTTTGGTTGACTTTATTATTATTGGAATGAGCTTTGTGTTAGTTGAATTGTTTTGTATTTATCATTTTGGAAGAATATATATGAATTATTATTTTAAAAACTGTTAGAAATATATCTTCTAGTGTGAGTATTTTGGGTTAAACTAATTTAGGAACCTATATATATTATATTAAAGAAATGTGTTATTATATAGATACGTATTTATTTATAAAGGAAAAAGAAAAAAAAAAAGAAAAAAAAGGAAATAATATATATATATATAACGCAGACGGATCTTATATATTTATTTAAATATATATATTTTGTTTTTGTTAGTTTTTGATTGAGATCATACTTTGAACACAAATTGTACGTTATCTTATCATAAAATTAAGTAGATTTGATTTGAAAGTTAAGATAAGCATATTACCTAGTTTTATGTGATATACTAATAGCCGTTTTTCGCTATTTTAATTAATTATAGTTTTGTTTTGGTAAGTTTATATATATATATATATATATATATATATATAATTATTAGAATAAGAAAAATAAAAATAATATACAAGTCGTGTATGCTATTATATATATATATATATTAAATTCTGTTTTATTATTATACATTAGTTATTTGGATTATGAACCTAGTTAAATTATACTAGTGTGTGTTTTATTCTATCAAGATTGAGCATGAATTTTAAAAATTAAGAAATGCATTTTGGTGAAGAGATAAAGAATAAAAACTGAAATAACATATTTCCCCTTAAATAACAAATTTATCTCTCTCAACTCACCTCACAAAAATAAATAAAATAAATAAAACCCTATTCTCCTCTCTCGTTGCTCTGCGTCCTGGTTCTTCTTTCTTCCTTTTCCCGAACCCTCTGCTCAGCCGCCACCGCTCGAAGCCGTTGCTGCTGCGTTCGCGACCTGCGCCTCCTCTGCTGTTCCTTTTCCTCTCCTTCCTGGTCGCCGCTGCACCCTCCAGCCACCACCGTTCCGAGGTCGCGTCATCGCTGGTCTCCATGCCTCGCCACCAGACCTGCTGTCACAGCATCGGTTCGTGACGCCTCACCATCGACTCATCCAAGCTTTTGACTTCCCTCTTCGCTGTCTCTCGACCTGGCGCCGTCACCGCTCGTCTCTCTCTCTACCGCTCGTCGCCTCTGTTCCTTCCTTGGTTCCGAGCACGCGCCACCACACCGTCCAAGCTCGCGCCGTCGCCAAGCTCGCACAGCTGCTGTTCGTTTCTCTCCTCACGCCGTTGTCCCTTCCTCAAAGCGCGCCCTTCCTTTGCTGCTGTTCGTTCTCAGTCGTTGTCGCCGCCGCTCGAAGCCGTCGCCGCTGCGAGCTTCCCCTCTCTGTTCCGGCAGCCCCTCGAGCCACCTTGGATCTTCCTGCCGTTGTTGGTCTGCCTTTGTTCCTCATGCTTCCAGGTCTTCACCTCTATCTCTCGTGTTCTGTTTCAACACATGTTTGCTTTGGTCTTGTTGGTTAAAACCCCTCCTTTTTGTCCAGGCCCTTATGCGTTTGGAATTGAGAATATTGTGAATATATTTTGGTTTGTGATGTGTGTGTTTAATGACGTGGGTGTGTGCGTTTTGCTACTGAATGTGTTCTAGGAATTCTCCTTATTTAATTTAATATGTGTGATTAATCATTATATCAGCTATATGTGTGTTCTACCTCATTAGCTTGTGTGTGTTGAAATGTGGTGTGTGTTATGGGTCTGGAGTTTTGCTTTCATTTAATCAATGGGTGTGTTTATGCTTAAAAGGGTTGTTAAATTTAAATATGTCAAGTTGCAATAGATTTGGGAGCAACTTCTAATGGTTGGAATTTGAATATGTATGTGGAGGATAATTGAGTGGTTTAATTTTAAGTAAAATGTTGATAAGTAACATGTTGTGGGTTCATGATGGGCTAAAGTGTAGTTAGATGGGTCAAAACAAAAGGAATATAGAATAATTAAGGAATATGCAGGGGATTGTTGTTAGACGTAATTATATTCATGCGACTAATATGAAATGAAATCCTAACCAAAGTTTTATTCTGTTCCCGTCTCACATCTCATTTTCGTTTGTATGTGTTGCTACGCATGGTTTCTTGGTGTTCTTTTCTTAACAATAATTGTAACGAACTTATTTATCTCAAACATGTAACTGGTTATTGATAGTAAAGGTTATTTCTGGACACTATATGGGGTTGGGTTTGTTCCTCGATGATTGGTTGATTGTGGTTTACGAATCTCTTGACAGGTTGGACACGAAGCCTATGCGATTCTACCTTAGAAGGTAAGGGTAACTCTGGGTCTAGATAGAGTCAGTTGTGTTTATCATGATTTTATTTATGGGAATTATTTTGTTTATGAGGATGAAATTGTTGGTATTGTGATGCTTGATAATTTTGCTACTTGTTGTGGTAGATGTTCTAATTGAGACCTAATGATAATGAGAAATGAGAATTTGGAATTGACACTGTACAACATGTGGTTCGAATTGATTGAGATCTTATATGAGCATGTGCGGTTGTATGACAATGTTTCAAGAACTGTTGGTTCGTTTATTTTGGAGGATCATATTGTCATAATCACATGCATCACTAGGTGTTTTGGTATGATGTGACGGGGAGTTGTCCCGTGGGATCATCCGGAGGGTAGATGTGGCGGATATTTGTCCCGCGTGATCTCCCTTATTAGGGCAACGTGGTGGATATTTGTCCCACGGGGTTGTCCTGCTCGATGGAGCAAAACTTGGCCATAGATTTATGCATATAGTTACGTAGGAACTAACTATTATTCCATGACTTGATTGATAACATGCTCTGATTTTCTTGTGGTATTATAAGTGAAGTTGATTGCTATTCAAGAGGATGTTATTGAACCTTGAGGTTGTTATTGCTGAATATTATACTGCTGTATTCCATTCTGTTTTCTGTTTTTTTTCTTTTGTAAAACATGCCGTTTGGTATTTGTTGTTTGTTCTCGAGTTAACCCTTTCTGTTTGTGTTTGGGCGCTTAACGCCAGAAAATAGACAGGGTGTTGATCGTCGTCTTTTGAAGAAGCTTTACGAAATCAGAGTGCGCAGCGGAATCGTGGAAGAAGTTTGAAGAAGACGATTGTTGTCCTAAGTTTTTCCTCTATTTTAATTTATTTTATTTTTGGGCTCGCTGTTGAGCCATTTTCCTTATTGTAATATTTTTCGCATAGTAATTATTATTTATGGGGAAAATTATTACTTATATTATTTTTAAGTAATTAAGAGAGACAAAAACCTTTTAAGAAAAATGAGTTGTTTTCTGAGAGGTTTTTAATTTCCGCGTAATTACTATGTGACCCTCAATCCAAAATTGGGGCGTTACATTTGTGGTATCAGAGCTTTGGTTGAGAAAACCAGAGCTGTTGGGTGGTTGCATTCTGAAATCGATTGTTGGGGTGACAATCGAAAGAAGAATGATGTGATTAAATTGTTTGTTGGATGATTTGCTTGCTTTTCTGTTTCTAGATTTATTGTTGACTTTCTTACAAGTAGAAGTAAGAGGTTAGCAAGTCAAGATACAGAGATAGCTGATTAAGTGACTGTTGTTTTGACTTGTGCGATTGAGTGTCTAATTTGTTAGAAGGTTGTTCCATAAGTGGATAACCTAATAGGATGTAGCCAATTAGAAAATCATAGTATATTTCTATTGCACTGCTACCCCTGAAACTGATTGTGAAAAGTGTGTGTAAGTATTTCCAGATGTTGGATACTCCAAAATATTTTGTCTTTCATGTATGCTGCTGAGATCTGTTGATGATTCTGTAAAGTTTTGGGAAGTTCTTGGTTTGCTGTTATACTATTATGTGTTATTTGCTGCTGTGGTTATTAATGCTTTGATTTGTCTTATATTAATATTACTCATTTGGTATTTATTATTCCTATAATTTTCAGTAGTTTTGCTAAATGCTTTGACTTCCGGTTTTGGATATCGGGTTGACTCCGAGAAAAAAAAAATATTGTTTTGAGAATATGATATCCGCTTTGTATTTTCCGTCTAGAGTTCTGTTAATTGCCTTGTTTTAATTTTCTAACTTAAATATCTATTTTAACAACTGTCCGATGTCTACTTGGATTTACAGTTGAGAGGAAAATTTAATTGTGTGAATTTCTCATTTTCTTGTCTGGCACAATTTTAAAATGGAAGAATCTTCAATTATTCAGGTTTTTTCTTGTGTGCATCATGTCCCTATTTTCTGTGTGGCCTCTTCAAGCTTACTGACCATATGTCGCAGTACCTTGACTACATTTCAATATTGATGTCTTACTGTTATTCTCTTTTTCCTTATGATTCTAATTTCAATATTTAAATTTTCTTGAACTACCTTATTTATTGTTTTGACATAAGAGCAGACCTGAACTTGGCTTGTTTTGGGCTTGTTTGAGAAAACTCTGTTTTCGTCTCTCGACTTTGAGTTTCGAGGACGAAACTCTTTTTAAGGAGGGTGGTATTGTAAGACCCTCTATTTTTAGTATTTATATTTTTGGTTCCTTAGTTTGGATTAATTATGTTTAGGTCCCTGAACTACTTAGTAGTTTCAGTTTGGTCCTTGGTTGACCGTTTGGTTGACTTTATTATTATTGGAATGAGCTTTGTGTTAGTTGAATTGTTTTGTATTTATCATTTTGGAAGAATATATATGAATTATTATTTTAAAAACTGTTAGAAATATATCTTCTAGTGTGAGTATTTTGGGTTAAACTAATTTAGGAACCTATATATATTATATTAAAGAAATGTGTTATTATATAGATACGTATTTATTTATAAAGGAAAAAGAAAAAAAAAAGAAAAAAAAGGAAATAATATATATATATATAACGCAGACGGATCTTATATATTTATTTAAATATATATATTTTGTTTTTGTTAGTTTTTGATTGAGATCATACTTTGAACACAAATTGTACGTTATCTTATCATAAAATTAAGTAGATTTGATTTGAAAGTTAAGATAAGCATATTACCTATTTTTATGTGATATACTAATAGCCGTTTTTCGCTATTTTAATTAATTATAGTTTTGTTTTGGTAAGTTTATATATATATATATATATATATATATAATTATTAGAATAAGAAAAATAAAAATAATATACAAGTCGTGTATGCTATTATATATATATATATATAAAATTCTGTTTTATTATTATACATTAGTTATTTGGATTATGAACCTAGTTAAATTATACTAGTGTGTGTTTTATTCTATCAAGATTGAGCATGAATTTTAAAAATTAAGAAATGCATTTTGGTGAAGAGATAAAGAATAAAAACTGAAATAACATATTTCCCCTTAAATAACAAATTTATCTCTCTCAACTCACCTCACAAAGATAAATAAAATAAATAAAACCCTATTCTCCTCTCTCGTTGCTCTGCGTCCTGGTTCTTCTTTCTTCCTTTTCCCGAACCCTCTGCTCAGCCGCCACCGCTCGAAGCCGTTGCTGCTGCGTTCGCGACCTGCGCCTCCTCTGCTGTTCCTTTTCCTCTCCTTCCTGGTCGCCGCTGCACCCTCCAGCCACCACCGTTCCGAGGTCGCGTCATCGCTGGTCTCCATGCCTCGCCACCAGACCTGCTGTCACAGCATCGGTTCGTGACGCCTCACCATCGACTCATCCAAGCTTTTGACTTCCCTCTTCGCTGTCTCTCGACCTGGCGCCGTCACCGCTCGTCTCTCTCTCTACCGCTCGTCGCCTCTGTTCCTTCCTTGGTTCCGAGCACGCGCCACCACACCGTCCAAGCTCGCGCCGTCGCCAAGCTCGCACAGCTGCTGTTCGTTTCTCTCCTCACGCCGCTGTCCCTTCCTCAAAGCGCGCCCTTCCTTTGCTGCTGTTCGTTCTCAGTCGTTGTCGCCGCCGCTCGAAGCCGTCGCCGCTGCGAGCTTCCCCTCTCTGTTCCGGCAGCCCCTCGAGCCACCTTGGATCTTCCTGCCGTTGTTGGTCTGCCTTTGTTCCTCATGCTTCCAGGTCTTCACCTCTATCTCTCGTGTTCTGTTTCAACACATGTTTGCTTTGGTCTTGTTGGTTAAAACCCCTCCTTTTTGTCCAGGCCCTTATGCGTTTGGAATTGAGAATATTGTGAATATATTTTGGTTTGTGATGTGTGTGTTTAATGACGTGGGTGTGTGCGTTTTGCTACTGAATGTGTTCTAGGAATTCTCCTTATTTAATTTAATATGTGTGATTAATCATTATATCAGCTATATGTGTGTTCTACCTCATTAGCTTGTGTGTGTTGAAATGTGGTGTGTGTTATGGGTCTGGAGTTTTGCTTTCATTTAATCAATGGGTGTGTTTATGCTTAAAAGGGTTGTTAAATTTAAATATGTCAAGTTGCAATAGATTTGGGAGCAACTTCTAATGGTTGGAATTTGAATATGTATGTGGAGGATAATTGAGTGGTTTAATTTTAAGTAAAATGTTGATAAGTAACATGTTGTGGGTTCATGATGGGCTAAAGTGTAGTTAGATGGGTCAAAACAAAAGGAATATAGAATAATTAAGGAATATGCAGGGGATTGTTGTTAGACGTAATTATATTCATGCGACTAATATGAAATGAAATCCTAACCAAAGTTTTATTCTGTTCCCGTCTCACATCTCATTTTCGTTTGTATGTGTTGCTACGCATGGTTTCTTGGTGTTCTTTTCTTAACAATAATTGTAACGAACTTATTTATCTCAAACATGTAACTGGTTATTGATAGTAAAGGTTATTTCTGGACACTATATGGGGTTGGGTTTGTTCCTCGATGATTGGTTGATTGTGGTTTACGAATCTCTTGACAGGTTGGACACGAAGCCTATGCGATTCTACCTTAGAAGGTAAGGGTAACTCTGGGTCTAGATAGAGTCAGTTGTGTTTATCATGATTTTATTTATGGGAATTATTTTGTTTATGAGGATGAAATTGTTGGTATTGTGATGCTTGATAATTTTGCTACTTGTTGTGGTAGATGTTCTAATTGAGACCTAATGATAATGAGAAATGAGAATTTGGAATTGACACTGTACAACATGTGGTTCGAATTGATTGAGATCTTATATGAGCATGTGCGGTTGTATGACAATGTTTCAAGAACTGTTGGTTCGTTTATTTTGGAGGATCATATTGTCATAATCACATGCATCACTAGGTGTTTTGGTATGATGTGACGGGGAGTTGTCCCGTGGGATCATCCGGAGGGTAGATGTGGCGGATATTTGTCCCGCGTGATCTCCCTTATTAGGGCAACGTGGTGGATATTTGTCCCACGGGGTTGTCCTGCTCGATGGAGCAAAACTTGGCCATAGATTTATGCATATAGTTACGTAGGAACTAACTATTATTCCATGACTTGATTGATAACATGCTCTGATTTTCTTGTGGTATTATAAGTGAAGTTGATTGATATTCAAGAGGATGTTATTGAACCTTGAGGTTGTTATTGCTGAATATTATACTGCTGTATTCCATTCTGTTTTCTGTTTTTTTTCTTTTGTAAAACATGCCGTTTGGTATTTGTTGTTTGTTCTCGAGTTAACCCTTTCTGTTTGTGTTTGGGCGCTTAACGCCAGAAAATAGACAGGGTGTTGATCGTCGTCTTTTGAAGAAGCTTTACGAAATCAGAGTGCGCAGCGGAATCGTGGAAGAAGTTTGAAGAAGACGATTGTTGTCCTAAGTTTTTCCTCTATTTTAATTTATTTTATTTTTGGGCTCGCTGTTGAGCCATTTTCCTTATTGTAATATTTTTCGCATAGTAATTATTATTTATGGGGAAAATTATTACTTATATTATTTTTAAGTAATTAAGAGAGACAAAAACCTTTTAAGAAAAATGAGTTGTTTTCTGAGAGGTTTTTAATTTCCGCGTAATTACTATGTGACCCTCAATCCAAAATTGGGGCGTTACACTGAAGGCACACCACCTTCAGTCCCTGAAGGCTAAACCACCTTCAGTCAACACCCTGAAAGTACACCACTTTCAGTAACAACAACCCTTCACCGAAACCCACGGTGGACTTTGAATCAAACCCGATTCAAAGGACCATTTCACAGACGCTGAATCCTACCGTGGACTTTGAATCAAACTGATTCAAGAGATAAAGAAGAAGATGCCTTTACAATGGCTGATTCAATCCTTTAGACAAGATAGATTGATCCTAGTTTGTATGCTCCAGGCAATTACAATGAAGGCTCTCTTATTCTGAGTTTCTCAAAAGATGAACAACATGTGTGTTCTTATGAAAATGAGAGAACATAAACTCAGAATGATGACTTTAATGAATATGTAAGTTATGGACCAAGTCATTGATGTTTTTGAGCGTTTATGGACTTTATATAGGCACTAGAGGTCGTCCATGAACCAACACAACCTTTCCCAAACGTTTTGAGACACAATGGTTCATCAAACAACACATCTGTCGACCTGGTAATCGATTACAGAAGCCTGGTAATCGATTACACTAGCCGTTGCAATTTGAATTCAAAATTCAAACTGTGTAATCGATTACACTAAGGGGGTAATCGATTACTGCCTTCCTGTAATCGAATACACACAACCTGTAATAGATTACAGAGAGTCCGAAACTAAGTTTTTACCATCTCAAACCCTAATAGAGTGTTCCTACCAAGTTTAACTTGTGAGAACATATCGTACTTAATTAGTTGATCTTTTATGAGCCTTCAAGTGAAATTTAACCTTAATAAAGCATAGCACACTAAGTTGACAAGACTTACTTAAAGCAAGAAACCATATGTTTGATCTTGACGTTCCGAGCCTGGTTCTTTGAAGTCTTTCTTCTCTGAAGTCTTCCTTCCTTTTCTGAAGTCTTCTTGAAGTCTTTCTTCTTTTTATTCCTTTCTTTCTTGAAGTCTTCCTTTTCTTTTCTTAAGTCTTTCTTCTTTTTGTGATGTGTTTGTCTTCATCAAAACCTCAGCCGAGTCCAAGGACGAGACCTGATTTACAATCTCCCCCTTTTTGATGATGACTAACATCATGCTTGAACATTGATAGATCAATAGACTTTCTTTCTTGTCTCGTATCTCCCCCTTGGTTTTGCAATTATATCTCCCCCTTTGTTTTGCAAATGAAGCACTGTATCCTGAAAATGATCAAGCATACACAAGACTTTTCTCCCCCTTTTGACATCATCAAAAAGAAGAAAAAGCCATAGAAAATATTCCAGGATAATCGAAATAAAGAGAAGCATAATATATATCAGAACTATTCTCCCCCTTTTTTTTCCACTTGTAGCTTTCTTTGTAAATAAACTTTACAAAGCACAGCACAGGACCCTTTCTCTCCCTTTTGACTTCATCAAAAAGAAGATGAGTCCAAGCATACTCCACACATGCTAACAAGTAGTATAGACATTTGAATCGTAGGGAGAGAGGGTAAGCAAGACATAATTTTGAAACTTAAGCATCACACGCTATTAAAGCATAACCAGATAAGTTCAGGATACATAATTAAGCGTGCAAGCAGCAATCAAAAACATCAAAATTTATGTCTAAATTATTACAACCCAAAATATACGAAAACATAAGCCAAACTCTGAAAGTCAACTATTTTCCATTTTAACCCTGATGTAATTGATTATAGACTTCCACTAATCGATTACTGAAGCTTTCTAGAAATAATCCTGGGCCAAAAATAATCCCTGTAATCGATTACTAAACCTATGTAATCGATAAACATGACTAAAAATCTGAAATTTCAGATTAGATAAGCACTGCATGAAGGATATATCTAACATAGAAATATGATAAAATGCAGATGCCTAAGAATGCATTACTATTCTACTTAATACCTTTTGAAAGATATAGAGCTTTAGAATTTCTCTTACCAATACCATATTCTAATATTGTGTCTTGAAAGACCATCATTTGAATATGACAATTCTGATGAAGTGAATAATTTCTTTAATGCTTCTGTTGAGCTAATATCCTCGTAAAGCACATTTCTTGATGTTTGTACCTTTGGCGCATTCCGATGTTTGAGCAGACGGATTCTCCCTTAGGATTTTGGCAGACGTAGTCTCTACAGAATATTTGGAAGTCCATTATGAATGACCATTATCGGCAGATGATCTTTCTTCATTCAGTCCTTCTTAAGGATGAGAATCTTCTTGGCTTATAGAAGACTGAATCTTCCCTTTTCTTTTATTTCCACTGAAGTTCTCTTTCTGAGAAAGTTGATCCACAACTTCTTTATGTGATGCAAGAGAAGCTTCGAAGCTGGAGGTGTTTCTTCATGAGTTGTCATACTCTTTTAGTTTTTAGATGAAACAGTCTTCCATTGATCACTGTTGGGTTAGGCAGTGGACTATTTCAGCTTCATGAAGTGAACTTTGACTTGAGAGAGCATATCTTGATAGAGTGTCCTTGAGAAAGGATGTTTGCTATTTGAAGAAACTGCTTTATCTCTCGTGAGTCGTCAAACTATCTCTACATGAATTATTAGAGTATTAATGATAATGAAATTGCAAGTGTACAATTTACTATCGCGTGATAAAAATGTTCGAACCCAAAGGATAGGTGTTCTTGTTAATATTAAGTTTAGTACTTAAACAGAAAAAATAAAAAGATGTATATTTGTTGTTGGTTTGAGAACTTGAAAGAAACAATAGCATAAAATAATAGAATAAAGAGATGATGAACATTAAGCTCTTGGGTTGGTTTACATAGTCTATAAAAACATGCTAGAAATTTCCTACTAAATTCCTGAATTATAAAACCATTATCATGATGCTATAGCCTAGTGTAACTACAAGTTAATTCCTTAAGCATTGTAGATCTTTCTTTTTAATTACTAAACCCAATTCCTTGGCACCTAGTTAACTAAAGAAGAAGATGAAGAAGATGTTCAGGCCAACATAAAGTTACGTCCTTCCTAATTCCTTAGCGAAGTATACTTATAACCTTTTTTATTACCTAGTTCCCTTACTACTCACCAAATGGCCTTATGTAATAAGTAATAAGCAAAACCTCTTGGGATCCACAAGATAGAAATAAAGCATAAGGTAATAAAACATGAATGGAAATAAAATTCAGAAATGTAGAAAAAGACTAGAACATGTATTATAAACTAAAACAACCCAAAAACTTAAAGAAGAATTAGCCAAGCATGGCTAAAAGAATCATTGAATTACCCTGGATAGGAGCTCAAGTATGGCTTCCCACAAGTCCTAGGAACAATGATCTTTGAGGGAGAAAGAGAGAATACTTGTTGTATTCTATGAAGGTGTGTCTTACAAGTGAAGAAAAGGGCCCTATTCATAGTAAAATTCCAGCCTCCAGCGCTTGAGCGCTGGAATTCCCAACGCATGGGCGCTAGGATGCATTAAAAATCCACTTTCTGTCCGAGGCCCAGCGCTTGAGCGCTGGCTTTCCAACGCTTAGGCGCTGGGTCACCATCTGACTCATCATCCAGTCAGAACCCCAGCGCTGGAGCGCTGGGATCCCAACGCTTGAGCGCTGGGACGCTGCTTCTTCATCTTCAAGCTTTTCCTTCCTTCTTCATTCATGGTAGTGGGTTTTGATGGCCATAAAAAGCCACTAACCAGCCTTGTTCAATTCTGAAACCCTTCCTCCACTAACATCAATTCTTTAAACATTTTTTCCATGTGCTAAATTAGAGAGTGATTCTTCATATTCTTCTTTTTCACTTTGGTCCTCCCTTGGTTAGCACTTCAATTCAAGCCCTCATATTCTCTCAATCTCCACTTTAAGTCCTCCACTCTTGAACTTTTACAATTTGGTCCCTGACTTCCTGAAACTTTACACATTGGTCCCTGGACAAAAATGATAACTAAACCAGCTTTTTCTAAAAATACAAAATAACTAGAAAAATTCCTAAAAATATAAAATAAAACTAGAAAATCAAATAAAATCTAATCTACATGCAAAATGAAAAATAAATATAAAATCTACATAAAAACAATAAAAAAACCTACATGAGACTCAAAAATAATAAAATAAAAAGACTAAAAATAGCCTAAAAACATCATATAAAATCCACTCATCAATTAACATGCATTAGAAATCAAGTATAGCTTACTCAAAAAGAAGCATGATAAACTTGAAAAAGAACAACATGCTTCAAAAGAAGTCTCAATCATGCTAACAAAGAAAAATCAAGTCCTAATGGAACTTGATACAAATAAAGAAGTCAGATTTTTAAAACAAAGAGTAAATAGCTTGATTAAGGATCTATCCACTTTCACTCAAGGGTATGATAATTTAATTAATCTAAGTGGAAACAACAGGTCAACATATGATCGTAGGGGTCTAGGATTTGAAGAAGAAAATTGGGATATTACTGCAATAAAACACACTTCTTCTGTTGTTCCATATCTCTACCAATCCGATATAAAACCTGCATCATCTCTATATGAGCCAAGTAAACCAAAGAAATTTGTTGTCAAGGGTAAGGAGAAACAAGAAAGGACTAACAAGAAAATAGTACACGGGAGGAAAAGTCCACCCAAAATTATGACTAACAAGAAAGGACCCATGAAAGTTTGGGTACCTAAATCAATGATTGTACCACTTGTAGATGTGCTTAACAGCTCAAAGCCAAAGAGAGCTATGGTACTTGGACAGTGGATGCTCACGATACATGACGGGAAAAAGGTCTTTATTCCCAAAGATTCGTGCGAAACAAAACGGAGGAACAGCTACCTTTGGAGGTAACCAGAAGGGGTTCATCGTTGGTGAAGGTGACGTCGGTAAGGCTCATCTTCCAGTAATACGGAAGGTTTTATTATTTGAAGGATTAAAACACAATCTTCTTAGCATAAGTCAACAAAGTGAAGTGTAAAGTTACAAATGATGATGACAAAATTATCTTTGAAGCACAAAGACAAGGGGATCTATATATGACCTCCTTGGAAAACCTTGCAAGACAAAAGGTAACATGTCTAGTGTCAGCAGATGATGATAAATGGATATGGCACAGGAAGCTAGGGCATTCATCCTTAAAGACCATTGCTAAGATGATCAAGCATGATCTAGTAAGTGGTCTGTCAAATCTATCTTTCAAATCTGATGACACATTCTCAGCATGTTTTCAAGGAAAGCAATTAAAAAGTTCTTTTCACTCAAAGAACGTTGTGAGTACTAGGAGACCTCTGGAGATGTTACACATGGACTTGTTCGGACCTACTAGACCGGCTAGTTGTTCTGGAAAAAGATTTTTCCTTGTCATCGTCGATGACTACACAAGATTTACATGGGTGCAATTTCTTGGAACCAAGTATGAAACATTCAAGTCATTTCTAATCATTGCAAAAAGAATTCAGAATGAAAAAGGTTACTGTATTACCAGTATACCCAGTGATTGAGGAGGAGAGTTCATAAATGAAGAATTCAAATGCTATTGTGAGGAAAACAGAATCCTCCATCAAGTATCCGCTCCGAGAACTTCTCAGCAAAACGGAGTAGCTGAAAGAAAGAACAGGTCACTTCAAGAAATGGCCAGATCTATGCTCAGTGAAACTTCTCTACCCAAATACTTCTGGGCTTAAGCAATTCACATTGCATGTCATATTCAGAATCGAATCTACATGCGTCCTATTTTGAAGAAGAATGCATATGAGCTATGGAAGGGAAGAAAACCAAGTATTACCTACTTCCATCCATTCGGATGTCCATGCTTCCTGCTCAACACAAAGGACGATCTCGGGAAGTTCGATGCAAAGTCAGACAAAGGAATATTCTTAGTATATTCGCCCAACTCGAAAGCCTTTCGGGTATAAAACTCTAGAACAATGGCTGTTAAAGAATCTATTAATGTCAAGTTTGATGATAAGCACACAAGTGGAAGTCAAAAAAAATTGGAAGACGAATTCGATGATCTAGAAATAAATGGAGAGCCTTCCTCAACTCCAGTTAAGCCATCAACATCTGACAAAGTTACTAATTCAAGTATCTCACCCTCCATTCAACCAGACATAGACAGTATAACTCCGTCTGGCGGTGTCTCCACTAATCAAATCATGACTTCCAGTGGCATCTCTTTACCCAGAGATTGGAGGTTCAAGCCAGATCATCCACCTACACAAATAATTGGCAGCATACATGAAAAGGTAAGAACTAGATCTACGTTTAATGATCATGCTAACTGTGCACTCTTGTCTGAAATAGAACCAAAGAACATATGTGAAGCCTTACAATATGAAGGATGGATCCTAGCAATACAAGAAGAACTAAATCAATTCGAAAGAAGCAAGGTATGGGATTTGGTGCCTAGACCTAAAGAAAAATCCATCATTGGCACTAGATGGGTATTCAGAAACAAGATGGATGAAAGTGGGAAAGTCACAAGAAATAAAGCCAGATTAGTTGCACATGGATATAATCATCAAGAAGGTATAGACTACATAGAGACCTTCGCCCCTGTTGCAAGAATCGAAGCCATTCGCATTCTACTGGCATTTGCATGTCAGCATTCCATAAACCTGTATCAAATGGATGTGAAGAGTGCATTTCTAAATGGCTATATTGAGGAAGAAGTGTATGTAAAACAGCCTCCAGGCTTTGATGATCCAACTCTGCCAGACCATGTCTTCAAATTACGAAAGGCACTGTACAAACTGAAGCAGGCCCTACGAGCTTGGTATGATCGCTTGAGCTCATTTCTGATGAGCAACGGTTTTCACGGGGTAATGATAGCCGAATTCGCAAGTGCACGGATGGTTATCGCGTAATATAAAAGATTGTGGATCCCACAGGGATAGGTGTATAGTTACTAAATTGTTTAGAGCTTAAGCAGAAAAATAAAAAGATATATTTTGCATTTGGTTTGATTAAGACAAAACTAGAAAAAGAAATAAAATATAAAGAAGAAAAGATGATGAGATTTAAGCACATGGGTTGAATTACATAGTCTATAAAATATGCTAGCAAATTCCTGATAGTAGTAAAATCACACAAGAAAGGGGGGTTTGAATTGTGTGTGTGACTTTTGAAAGTTTTTCGCAGAATACTATTTATAAGTTTGAAAGCATTTAAATAAACGTGCAACGGAAATATACTTAGAGCATAAATAGTAAAGCACACAAGATATTTATCCTGGTTCACCCCCAAAATCGATAGGGCTACGTCCAGTCCTTGGCTATACCAAGATTTTCCACTATTTCGACTGAATAGTACAAGTGTTCTCAGGGACTTCTCCCAGTACTTTGAGGACTACTCCTTTACAAGTTTTCTCAGGACTTCTCCTTTTTCTCTCAAGTATTCGACAGGACTTCTCCCAATTCTTTTACAAGAAGGTTGGTTTTCTACAAGGATCTCTTCACAAAGAGTGGGTAGAAAATATGAGGTTCTAGGTTCAGAGATGATTGTTAAGTTTGATTCTCTGAAGGTATAGTGTGAGAAGAATAAGAGTTTTCACTCTATGAAGATTTCACACTAGTTGGCGACTAAACTCAGAAGAATAGAAAATCTGGAGTTACTGAGTGTTCTTGTCTAAAGCTTGTCTAAATTGTGAATTGACTTGAAGGATTTGAATGCTTTGTTATTGTGTAAGTCGCCAAGTTCAAAATGATGCAGAGGTCACTATTTATATCTTCAGTAGGATGATAACTGGATGGACTGATGAAGATCTTCAAAAATAGTTCCGTTGGAGATTTGCTTGATTGTGAGTAACGGATACTTCTGCATCTTGTTGCTTGATACGGTTTGCCAAAGTGATGAACATTTCTTCAACCGGTAGAGAGTGAGTTCGTCTGGCAATGCTTTTTCTTCTGGTTCTCAGAGGCAGCAATTAATGCAAGTGTATTCCAGCTGAGAAAGCAATTAATGCTTCTGACCAGAGAATTTGGATTCGGCTGTTGAAGAGATACGATGATCAGAGGATTTCACCGTTAATTCAGTAAAGGGAAACTTGAATTAAGGAATGTCAGAGAATTTGAATCTTCAAGGTATATGGCGCTTAATTCTGTCTCTTTCGTATTTAATGCTCTGATCCACAGGAGGTGCTTGACAGCTTATCTTGGTTTAGGCAAACGATCTCTTCTGAGCAGATTCTTTTCGTATCAATCTTCAATCATTACTTCTTAGTCAACCTCTATGTTTGACTTGGAATGAACTGGACATATTCTTCAGGTGGACGAACCTTACTTTGAGAGAGGCTTCAGTTCTTATAGCCGGACGGACTTTTCCTTTGCTTTTCGATAATGATTGCAGCGTGCCTTCCGTTCATAAGAGTCCCTGAATATAAAATTCTTCAAAGAAAATTAGTGACTCTTAACGAAATTGTTATTTATCAAAATAGGTTAATTCATTTGGATATTTTTTTTTAACAATCTCCCCCTTTTTGATAATGACAATTTCTAAAAGCAAATGCAAGTAGAGTCTGTATAATTTCTCCCCCTTAGTATGTGCCTTTCTTTTACTTAGTTATTTATTTCATTAGCTGATATTAGCTCCCCCTAAGTATGTGCACTTTTTCATTTGTTATATAATTTCTCCCCCTTTGACATTATCAAAAATAATACTTAAACATAACGAAAGAGAGAACAAGAGGAAGGATAAAATATAACAACAGAAACGTATATTCAAGAGGATGGCTTAGACAGTCCTAAAAGTAAGGCCATAGAGGCATGCAGTTCAGCGAAATTAGCATCTATCTTGGCAGAGAGCCTAGCATCCATGGATTCAAGACGATCATTCACAGCTTGATCTCGACGAGCCCGTGCAAGCGATAAGCGAGCAGTGAATGCCAGGTTTCTATCTGTAGTAACAATTGGTATCAGAGCGGAAGTTTAGGTAAGTTATTCCTAAGATCCGGGAAAATATGGCATCATCTTCTAATCATGGAACAAATGAAGGATTCAACATAAACAGGCCACCATTCTTCAATGGAGAACATTATGACTTCTGGAAAATCAAGATGAAGATATTCATAAAGTCATTAGACGCAGGAATATGGAAAGCCATTGAAGAAGGTCCATTTGTGCCTGTAACAACAGATGAAGAAGGAACTTCACAACCAAAATCAGAAAGTACTTGGAGTGAAGAAGAAAAGAAGAAGGTTCAATATGATCTCAAAGGAATGAACACCCTTACATCTGCTCTTGGCATGGACGAATTTTTTAGAGTATCAACGTGCACTTCATCAAAAGAAATATGGGATACGTTGATGGTGACTCATGAAGGAACAGATGAAGTCAAGAGATCAAAGATCAATACTCTATCTCAGGAATATGAAATGTTAAGAATGCTTCCAGGAGAAAAGGTATTAGATATGCAAAAACGATTCACTCATTTGATTAATCATTTGATTGCTCTTGGAAAACAATTTTCAAATAGTGACTTGAACATGAAAGTTCTAAGATCACTTACAAGAGTATGGCAACCAAAAGGTACAGCCATCTCTGAAAAGAAGAGTTTATCAAATATGACTCTTGCAACTCTTTTTGGAAAACTTCAAGAACATGATTTGGAATTGAATCGTTTAGAAGAGCATGAACAACATGAGAAGAAGTATCGATCAATTTCCCTAAAGAAGACAATGGAAATTTGAATCTTCAAGTAAAGAACTTTGGAAAGTTTCTTAAGAGAAAAAGTGTCAAATTCAACAACAATAAATCCTTCCAAAGGAACAATGAGTCTTCTCCGTCTCAAAAGATCACATGTTTTGAATGTGGCAAACCGGGACACTTCAAGTCAGATTGTCCAAATCTTCAGAAGAAGAAACATGGTCTAAGAGAGAAATTTGAGAAAAAGGATCAACCTACTCGAAGAGCATATTTGGCTTAGGATGATAATGAAGTAAGTTCATCATCAGAATCTAACAAAGAAGAAGCACAAGTTGCTTTGATGGCCTCACATGACTCAGATGTTGAAGATTCCCAGGTTAGTGATAATTCTATGTCTTCTCATGATTTAAAGTTTGCTATGGAAAATATGTTTAAATTGTGTCAAGAATTTTCCAAGATTAGTACTAAGCAAAATGATTTGATTTCATCCTTAGAAAGTAAGTGTAGAACCTTACAAGAGGAATTAGACATAGTGAAATCTAAACTAGATATTACACATAAATGCACTAAGTGTAGTTCTTCAGAAGAAAAGATAGATAATCTTCAACAAAGAGTAAATAATTTCAATAAAGGAAAACAGAAGTTAGATGATATTCTAAGTGTGCAAAGACATTCAAATAACAAGTCAGGTTTAGGATATACTTCTCACCCAAAGACAAAAGAGGTTAGGAAAACTGTGTTTGCAAAACCAAACCATATGGTAGGATCTTCTAGTAACAATAAGATTAATCCTGTTAGAAGTACAAACAATAGGAAGAATACTCAAAATAGACCTCCTAAGAAGATTCATTCCTCTCCTAGACAAACATCTAGTTACAATCACTACTCTTGTACTTATTGTAACAAAATAGGACATACCCCTAGTAGATGTTACTACAAACATGTAGGAGTACCAAATAAGGAATACATTTGGGTTAGAAAGGATGTTAACTTAGAAGGACCCAAAACTTGTTGGGTTCCTAATACCCATGTCTGAACTTTGTCATGTAGGTGTGTATGAAAGCAGCAAAGGATTTATGGTATCTTGATAGTGGCTGCTCATCACACATGACATGAGACAAAACCAAGTTTTCATTTCTTATACCTAGAGAAAAATGTTTTGTCACATATGGTAACAATCAAAAGGGAAAGATACTCGGTATTGGAAGAATAGGCACACCCCCTCAAACAGTCATCGATAAAGTTCTTTACGTTGATGGTTTGATGCATAATCTTCTGAGTATTAGTCAACTATGTGATAAAGGTTTGAAAGTTGGTTTTATTGATGATATATGTGTAGTAAAAGATGTGAAAACTAAAGAAATTAAGTTTTCTGGGTGTAAAGTAAATAAAGTCTTCATGATCTCCTTGGAAGAAATTCCACAAAATGTGAGATGTCTTTTGGCCAAGAATAATTGTGATTCATGGCTATGGCATAGAAGACTTGCTCATATTCACATAGATCATTTAAACATACTAGTCAAGCATGATCTAGTTGTTGGGCTTTCAAAGATAAAATGCGAGAAAGACAAGCTTTGTGATGCATGTCAAAAAGGGAAGCAAACCAGAATATCCTTCAAACCAAAGAACATAGTTTCGACTTCAAGGCCCTTTCAATTGTTACATATGGATTTGTTCAGACCATCTAGAACAAAAAGCCTCGGAGGTAATTTCTATGCACATTATTTCTGCCTCATAAGAATGAAGCCTTCAATGCATTCAAGAGATATGCAAGGCTAGTTCAAAATGAGAAGTCTTTAAAGATCTCTTCTATTAGAAGTGATCATGGTGGAGAATTTCAGAATCAACAATTCCAAGAACTATGTGATGAAAATGGAATATCACATAATTTCTCTACTCCCAGAACACCACAACAAAATGGTGTTGTAGAAAGGAAGAACAGATTACTTGAAGAATTAGCAAGGACCATGCTAAGTTAATCAAGTCTCCCTAAATATTTCTGGGCTGATGCTGTAAGTACTGCTTACTATGTTTCCAATAGAGTTCTTATTAGACCTATTCTTAAGAAAACTCCCTATGAACTCTACAAAGGAAGGAAACCAAACATCTCTCATCTACATGCTTTTGGATCAAAATGCTTTGTCTTGAATAATGGAAAGGAAAACCTTGGAAAGTTTGATGAAAAATCTGATGAAGGTATATTCCTTGGTTATTCTCTAACAAGCAAAGCATATAGAGTCTTTAACAAGAAAACTCTATCTGTGGAAGAATCCATACGTGTTTCTTTTGATGAATCTAAAACTTCAATAGAAGATAGAGTTAATACTCCAGATATTGAAGAAGATGATATCATTGTAAATGAAGATTCTCAAAAGGATTAAGATCATAATCCAATACAAGAAGAGCACATTGAAGATAATACTTATCAACTTCCAAAGTAATGGAGAACCCATAGGGATCATCCAGTTGATAATATTATTGGTGATATTTCTAGAGGCGTTTCTACAAGGCTACGCTTAAATGATTCAGTTTTGAATATGGCCTTTGTCTCTCAAATAGAACCATCAAAAGTAAATGATGCTCTAGAGGATGAGTATTGGATTGTAGCAATGCAGGAAGAACTAAACCAATTTGAAAGGAATCAAGTTTGGGAACTTGTCCCTAAGCCTAGTGATAAACATGTTATTGGAACAAAGTGGGTATTTAGGAATAAGTTAGATGAAAATGGTATCATAGTTAGGAACAAAGCAAGATTAGTTGCTCAAGGTTATAATCAAGAAGAAGGTATAGATTTTGATGAAACCTATGCACCAGTAGCAAGGTTGGAAGCCATAAGACTGTTATTGGCGTATGCTTGTTCTTTAAATTTCCCATTGTATCAAATGGACGTCAAAAGTGCTTTTCTGAATGGATACATTCAAGAAGAAGTCTATGTGAAGCAACCTCCAGGATTTGAAGATCCAAAGTTTCCTTCACATGTCTTCAGATTAAAGAAGGCACTCTATGGTCTTAAGCAAGCCCCTCGTGCATGGTATGATAGATTAAGTACTTTCCTTTGTGATAAAGGATTTCAAAAGGGTAAGGCTGATACAACCTTGTTCATCAAAAGAACCAAAGGTAATACCTTATGAGTTCAAATTTATGTTGATGATATCATCTTTGGTGCAACTAACGAATCTCTTTGTAAGGATTTCTCTAACATGATGCAAGAAGAATTTGAGATGTCCATGATGGGACAATTAAATTTCTTTCTTGGTTTGCAAATCAAGCAATCACATGATGGAATATTCATTAATCAATCAAAGTTTTGCAAGGAATTATTAAAGAAATATGATTTGGATGATTGCAAAGCCATAGCCACACCAATGGGGTCTAACACATATCTAGATCAAGATGAATCCGATGTTCAAGTTGATATTACCAAATATAGAGGTATGATCGGATCTCTTCTATACTTAACTGCAAGTAGACCTGATATTATGTTTAGTGTGTGTCTATGTGCTAGATACCAAGCATCTCCTAGGGAATCACATTTGAGTTATGTTAAACGGATTTTTAAATATTTGAAAGGAACTACAAATGTTGGTTTGTGGTATCCCTAAGGAAGTGCTTGTGATTTGATTGGGTATTCTGATTCAGATTATGCTGGTTGTAAAACTGAAAGAAAAAGTACAAGTGGTACTTGTCACTTGTTAGGAAATGCCCTTGTTTCTTGGTCTTGTAAGAAACAAGCATGTGTTGCTCTAAGTACTGCGGAAGCAGAATACATTGCTGCAGGAAGTTTTTGTGCACAAACTCTATGGCTCAAACAACAACTCAAAGATTATGGCTTAGAGATGGGCTGCATTCCAATCAAATGTGACAACACAAGTGCCATTAATCTCACTAAAAACCCTATCATGCATTCTCGAACTAAGCATATTGATATAAGACATCATTTTCTTCGAGATCATGTTATGAGGAAAGATATTGAGATTTCATTTGTGGATACACATAATCAATTAGCAGATATCTTTACTAAGCCTCTTCCTAAGGAATCATTCTTCAAGATAAGAAGAGAATTAGGCATATTAGATGAGCATGACATTTAAGGTAACATGTTATTTGCATAATCTTTATGATGATTATATGTTTATATGCATTATGTGCTTAAGTGTTTATATGAAAATGTGTTACAAAGGATTCTAGAGCCTAAGAACTTATAAAACTGTCTTAGTAATCGATTATCATAGGACCTGTAATCGATTATCCTTGATTCAGTCCTCGTGCCTGTTGGAATTCTATAAGTAATCGATTACCCTAACTGCTGTTTTCGATTACCCATTCAAAATTTGAAAATTTTCAAATTTGAAACTGCCGTAATCGATTACCCTAACTATTGTAATCGATTACACGCACGATTTTCTCTATAAAATCAGCATTTGTCTATTGCCTTTTGCCTACCTTCCTACACACACAATCTATCTACTTCTGAGTCTTGTTTTGCCATGGGGTCTCTTCCACGTCCTTCCAATGTCTCCTCTCCAATTCATGCTCCTCGAAGGGATTCCTCCACTGATCCTTTGGTGCTGTCTCGATATCGCATAGATGTTCAAACAAATGCTGCATCGGCTGGACTGTCTCCATTTTATACCATTCCTTCAAATTTCTCACAAGAAACCAAGGTCATCCTCGAAATAATGGACATCCTGTCACTTCGTCTCTCTCAGAAGTTGGGACAACTGGAAGACACCATTCGATCTCGATTTCTACTTGTGGAAAATCGCATAGAAGCAGTACACTCCTTCATGCGCAAAGAAATTGAAAGTCTCCAGGATCTTGATCCTTCTGAGAACTCTGAGGATTCTAGTCAAGCATAAATTCTGCCGACCCTGTCTTACTATAGTTATGAATTTACTACTAGGATTTCCCCATTCCACAAAATAGGCTTCCTTCTTTGTTGTAATGCCTCTACTACTTTTGTATGTTATGCTTCTACTATGTGTAACCTGTGCATTTGCTTTCATAAATATATTATAAGTCTTTATTCGTATTTTATCCTTGATTTACAACTTTACCCCCATACCCCCATGCTTTATTTTGCAATATACTTGTATGGATATATGTATGCCTGTACTTTTTGGCCTTTTCTTCTTTTTTGATGAAGTCAAAAAGGGGAGAAAGGTTGTGTGCTCTTAAAGATCATATGCAGGAATTAAACAAGTACATTAGAAAGGGGGAGAAATGCTAGATATACTAGATTCCATCAAACAGGGGGAGTTCAGCATCAAGAATGCATATATGATCTTCAAGTATCAAGAATGTGTTTGCCATTATCAAAAAGGGGGAGATTGTGAAGAAGGTCTTGCTCCTGACCCTGGCTGTGGTTTTGATGACGACAAACTCATCAACAAAAAGAAGAAAAGAAGACTTCGAAGAAACAAGCGCTACAAAAGTCCATCAATAGTCTAGAAGTCTTAGTATTAGGTGAGTTATGCTTCCAAAGGTCTATTAAAGCATAAAGGCTCTTAAAACACCTAATCTAATCAAGCTAAGTGTTTTCATAACTTAAAAGAAGTAGAAAACCTTAAGCCGATCTCAAAGGAACAAGTTTCTGGAAAATGGGCTTCTGTGTAATCGATTGCAGCTTTCTGGTAATCGATTACACCTAGGCAAGTAATCGATTACCACTTGCTTGTAATCGATTACATGTTTGAATTTGAAATTCAAACTGAAACTGAAACGACTATTAGTGTAATCGATTACACTAAGTGATGTAATCGATTACCAACACGAAAAGTTACATCTTTTCATGAACCATTGTGTCCCAAACCTTTTGGAAAGGGTTGTGATGGTTCAAGGACGTTTCCCTTGCCTGTATAAAGTCCATTTGAGTCCAGAACACACAACATACACAAGAGAACACACAGCACATGAGAAAATCACATTAGGCCAAAGCTTTGTCAAAATTGTTCATCTTTTAGAACTTAAACATTCAAGAGCCTAGATTCTGAGTCCATGATCTTCATGTTCATAAGAATACTTTAGTTGTTCATATCTTGAGGAACTCAGAATCATATTATGCTTAAAAGCCTTAAAGCATAATTTCTCATGATCAATCCACTTGTATGTTAAAGGATTGATACAGCCAATTGTAAACTCTTCTTCATCTCTTTCGGTAAGATTGAGTTTTCACCGTATTATTCGGTGAAGGGTTGTTGTCACTGAAAGTGGTTTACTTTCAGGGTTTCGATTGAAGGCAGGTTAGTCTTCAAGGTCTGAGGGTGGTTTGCCTTCAGGAACTGAAAGTGGTTTGCTTTCAGGGGCTGTTGAAAGTGGTTTGCTTTCATAGGATATTGGTAGAAATTCTTGGGGTCCTTGGGTTAGGAACTTGTAAGAGATTTTTATCAATAGTTGAAAAATCCTCAAGGGGTTTTCTTGAGGGACTGGACGTAGCCTTCGGTGGATTGAAGGTGAACCAGGATAAACTCTTGTGTGTGATTTCCTTTATCCTTCATATTTACTTTCAAGCATCGCTCAATTCCGCTGCAATCATAACGATCGTTTCGTGATCAGCATAATCTTGAAAGTAACAATTTCAATAAGGCGAAAATTGGGGCAACACTGATTCACCCCCCCCCCCTCTCAGGTTGCTATCTGTACTAACACTTTGTAGCGCTTGTTTCTTCGAAGTCTTCTTTTCTTCTTTTTGTTGATGAGTTTGTCGTCATCAAAACCACAGCCAGGGTCAGGAGCAAGACCTTCTTCACACGAAATTGTTAATTAGCAAAACATAATGATTTATTTTAATCATTTGAGTCTAACAATCTCCCCCTTTTTGATAATGACAATCTCCTTGGAGAAAAAGGTTTAATACATAAAAAAATATTTCCTGGATTAAGCACTTCGTTATTTTCAGATGAAAATAGTTTTTCTTTAAAATATTTTATTATGTAGAAAAACATGAACGATCTTTAACAGCTGATATAGAGTTTGAATAATTTTTAACATTTTGCTCTTTTTCCTTGGGGCAGACGAAAACTTATTTTAGTGATTTCTTGATCAGTTAATCTTTCCTTTGCTCCCCCTAAATCTGATATTCCTAATTAGTTCAGTTTTCAATATTTTCTTAGTGAGCTCCCCCTGAACTAATGCTATGGTCCTTTAACTTATTAACTTATTTTCCTTTATCTTCTTCCCTTTTTCCTATAAGTTAATTTCCTTTGCGCCTATTATTACTTCCTTTTTCTCTAAGTCTCCCCCTTTTTTTCTATTTCCTCCTTATTCCTAATTCCTTTTTCTCTAATTCTTCTCCCCCTTTGGCATTATCAAAAAGGAATAAAGAACGAATTGATCATAGAGAACTAAGAGAGTAATAAACGCTGATTCAGAGATATGGATGTATATAAAAATGCTGCAAGGGAAAAATAAAGTATTTTAAGATAGAGAGTAAGAGAGTAGAAATCAGAGATTTATTTCTTCTTCATATGCTCAAAGAAGCTCTTCAGCATGGCCTCCATGGCATTGAACTTTGCATCCATCCTTTCGTGGATAGCTTGCGTTATAGCATCGGTTCGGTTTACCATCTCATCCCTCAGTTCTTGATTCTCCTTAGCATTTGTTGAGCGAACTTCCTCAATTGTTTCCTTCAGCATTGTCACCGCAGCTTTAGCATCAAAGGAGTCTTCAGCGGACGGATTTGCATGCGTATGACCTTGTGCAGGAATTTCCTCATCTTCATGAAGAACAACCTTTGGTGAAGCTAGTGATATAGGTTGAGAATTAGTGATCACATCACTCAAAGTGTCTTCAGGGATATCAGTTGAAGAAGGCTCGTGACGCAAGGATGAAGATGTATCATCAGGGATATCCTCAGAATCTGAAGATGTCACAAGTATATCTCTGGATATTGTGACTACTGCAGGAAGATGAATAGGTGGTGCATATGATGGAGAGTTTTGTGTGAATGCACGAACAGTTGGCCATGGTTGTGGTTGTGGTTTTGTAGCAAGCAGAATAAGCGACCATGATCCATGTTGAAACACGACGCTTTTAACGCCACGAATCACACTGAATGGAATGGTGCTTATGTGAACGTGTCTGAAGACAGACAGTTCCCACTCATGGTGAAAGAGATCATACCTTGTCCTTTTAGCAAAAGAAATTTTAATACCATCAAGTCCAGGCGGCGACCATATGCGTGCTTGAATGCAGAAGTTGAAGCCCAGGAATTCCACAAGCAAATTGGGAGCATATATGGCATTGTCCATTGTAAACAATCTGGGAACTTGCACAGAAGTTGGTGAAACAGTCCGGCGGGACCTTCTTGGAACATGAACAAGAAATGTTCTTGTTACTTTCAACATGGGTTTCATAGGTTGAGCGGCTTGGACAGTATTCTCCTGTTCATCCTCAGATGGAGAAGCTCTTTCAGCTGGCATTTGTTGAGTTGCAAAGAACTCATCCAGAGATGTATCTGGATCAGCAGCATGATCATCAGCTTTCTTTGATTCAGCCTTCTGCTTCTTCCTTGGATGTGACCTCTTGACTGCATGAGTCTTCTTTCTCTTCCCAGCTGCTCTTGCTCTTTTTGGAAGTGCATCCTCTTCTATAGCCGAACGAACTACTTCATGAATTTCTGGACTCGTTACCTTAGCATCGATTGGACTGGTGGTGGTTCCTTTGCTTGGGCTTGCTTGTTTAACGTCCAATGGACGATTAGGATCCTCAGATGGTGTCTCTTTTGGATTTTTGGATTGAGGGTTTGGTTGTTGTTTGGGCAGATTTTCATGAATTTCGGCATTGGCCCGGACGGAGTCAATGTCAGACCGTTTCTTCTTAGTCTTAGGAGGACGAATATACTCAGGATCAACAATTTTCCTGTACATCATGATTCTTGGAGTGACGTTCTGACCCCATTGTTTAGCGCCTTCAACAAAGTTTGGTCTCCACAATGGTGTGCTGAAGGGAAGAGGGAATTGCTTCTTCAACTTTACTCGTACCCAATGGCCGTCATCAACAATGCACAACACGGAAATGGGTGAGGGAGTTGACACTGGCCCTATCAGAGGCAGATATGTACATGATTCCCTAAGGCTTAGCGTGACAAGAATGATCCTGAAGGCGGTTGCAGCGATTAGTCCCATGTCAGGAACGTTAAACCATTTCAGGGAGATGGCTAGTTCATCCGGACCAAGAATTAGTGCACTTCGAACTCTTTCCAGATGATCTTCCGATTCTAATGTTCTTAAGTACAGGGAACGTCTGGCGTCAAGCTCTTCAACCATTCTTCTTCATAATTCTAGCCAATCATTCTCACTTTTCCCTAGCCACTGCGCAATGCAACTATAACCACAGTTGCCGTCATCTTCGACGTCAATAATATTTTCCACAAATTTATGAAACAGCGTTGGCACATGTGGAAGATACTTTGTGATTGCAGATAAGATTTGAGCCGTTTCTGGAACAGACTCCAGAGGTATCTGTTAGATTCAAACAATTAAATGAGTTATTATGTTTTGATAATCAACAATTTCTTTAAGGTTTAATATCATTAGAGATAGAATTCCTAACACAGTGAAATTTTCCATATCCAGGAATATCTATCTACTGGAAGCACTGAAAGAATCTCAAAGAATTATCAAGAGAATCAGTCTGCTAGGAGAAATCGTCCGGTTATCACGACATACATCCTGAAGGAAATGCTGTCAAAGACATACAAAGAAAGCATTCATATGAAGACAGTCTGGTGACTCACGGAAGATAAAGCAATGACTTCAAATAGCAAACATCATTTTCGAAGACACTCTATCAGCTATGCACTCTCAAGTCAAAGTCCACGTCAAGAAGCTGAAACAGTCCGATGCATGAACCAACAGTGATCAACAGGAAGACTGTTTCATCTAAAGCTGAATGAGTATGACAACTCATGAAGAAATGCCTCTAACTTTGAAGCTTCTCAAGCATCATATAAAGAAGTTGTGGACCAACTCACTCAACTGGAGAACTTCAGTGGAAGCAAAAGAAAAGGAAAGATTCAGTCTTCTATAAGTCAAGAATATTCTCAATCTTAAGAAAGACTGAATGAAGAAAGACCGTGTGCCGATGCAAGTCACTCAGTAACGAAATTCTAAATATTATATGGAGACTGCATCTGCCAAATATAATGAAGAATTCATCTGCTCAAGCATCAGAATGCGCTAAAGGTACAAATGTCAAGAGATGTGCATTACGAGGATATTAGTTCAACAGAAGCATTCAAGAAATTATTCACCTAGCTCTGAAGAGTTCATCCAGAATAATTGCTTCTTGGATCAAAAGATGTCTACCTCGTCTGTATATTAAATAAAGCACTAGCAATGGCAGAAAGAAGAAAGGGACACAATTAATACAATATTCCTTGGTCCCACTACTTTTCTACTTTTCCTCAAATCAAGCTGACATCGCAGAATCAACGACAAGAATCTCTGAGCACGGTACTCATTCAACATTCGAAATTCAAATATTTGATCAGAGCATTTGATGGGCACTAGCTGGCACGCACTGGGGTATAATGGTCAAACAAATACCACAGCTGGAATTCTTGAGCATTAAATACAGAAGACATAGCTAAAGGCTACTTTCTCAAATGGAGACAGACGATGTCAACCCAGGCAAATCAATGTTCATCATATCGTGTCTCAGACCAGCTGAAAAACGCAGAATTAGCCGTTACTCACAGCAGAGGAAGTAGGAGCACTAACGGACATGTTTTCTCTCCTTTTGTGGAAGAAGAACGAAGATCTTCAACTGAATATATATATATAGAGAGAATCCTCCTTCCGTAGCAACTTGGCGACTTAGACTAAAACTTCCATATCTCAACTAAGTTTGCCCAAAGAGCCAAGACTTCATTGGTTCCAACTCAGAACGCTTCAAGCCAACCCTTACCTGAGTTAAGTTGCTCATGTGTGTGAATAAATTATAGAGTGTTACTCTCATCTTAACCAACACACACAACCCAAACAGAGAACCCAACTTTCTTTCCTCTCTGTAAAACCCGAGCTTCATTTCTTCTACCCACTCTTATTGAAGAGAAATAGTGTAGAAAAACAAATCCTTGTAAAAGGTATCAGGAGGAGTCCTGCAGAATACTTGTAAGGAGAAGTCCTGATAATACTTGTAAGGGGAAGCCCTGATAATACTTGATAGGAGAAGTCCTTATAATATTTGTTGGGAGAAGTCCCTGATAATACTTGTACTATTTGTTTAAATAGTGGAAAATCTTGGTGAAACCAAGGACTGGACTTAGCCTTGTCGATTATTGGGGTGAACCAGGATAAAAATCGTGTATGCTTTACTTTTCATGTTATGTTATCTTTTCCGCTGCATACAAGCATAATTGCATAATCAATGACTCTCTTTGAAAACCAATAATCAATGTTTATTATCGAAAGATGTTTTCAAAAATGAGTCACACAATTCAAACCCCCCCTTTCTTGTGTGTTTCTTACAGTATCAATTGGTATCAGAGTATCAGAGATTAACCGCTCTGGAAATAACTAACATATTCACAGATGTAGAGTAAAAAGATCTATGGTAATAGATGTTCTCATCAAACAAAAGAAACCATGATCCAAAAAGTATTACAGGAAGAACATCTAAAAAGAAACAAGTTCAAGAAATAAGTGAACAGGTCAACGGGGAAGCAAGTGAAAACCGTGGTTTTCCAACCTAGCTCATATATAGTCTCATTAATGATGGATCTTCTAGCAAATTTGTGAAATGATCAAGCTCTCCTTCAAGAAAAGAGAGAACTCATCTTCTTCATGATTGAAACAACCATATCTGAAGATTGGAGATAGATGACACATCATGTGATCACATGACAAGAAATGCAAATGAGGTAACTCTGAACTTATAATCGACTATTTGCATTTATTTTCTTACCTGTCATATCACAAACAATTTAAATGTGTAAAAAAGAAAGAGAAAGCTGCAAATTATATTTTAATCTCCCTCATTCTCCCACTGAGATAAATTTAAATTAACCCAAACACATACTATCTCAGGGATGTAAATCGCACAAAAGAACTAAGTCCTTATTGCCATATCAAAATTTGCATGATATATTAAAACACTATCTTGAAGATCTAGTGTCTTGAACACATGCACATATATATCTGCTTGAGGTTTAAAAATTATCTTACTCTGATTATGACACTCAAATAATGATATTCTCAATCATATGAATGAAAAACTAACCCTCTAGACCCAAGGAAACATGGGTACCAAAAAGGTGTACAATGGTTGCTGCTGCAGGAGCTCACGACAAAGAGACATATTTACTACAATGTTGATCAACAGAAGCTGATCAATCATTGAACTCAAAAGAAGAAAAATTCATCTTATGAAGTGCTGCCAGAAAAGACGCCTTTACACAAAAGAATATAATTGCGCCCTCATTAACAGCAATCGCAGGTGGCATGATGACAAGCATTTCACAAGGTCAACGTCAATTGCCATATTGACTAAGAGCAAGAAGTAAAAGAATGTGCCAGACGAATACATCTCGTTTCCGTCCGTGAAAGCTTATAAATATCTATGTGATAATGTGTCAGACAGACACACCTTCTTCAGTCCTGTCCTGATATCCTTCTAACTCTGGAAGAACATTGTTAGATTCAAGTTCATCTGTTGATTAAAATTGAACTATCTGCGTTCAACAATATGGTCTGCAAATCAAAGTATCACCCACCTGAAAGAAGGTGGTAATGAAGATATGATATGCACTGCAATGCACAATACTTATGATAAGTTCCTCACAGGAAGTACTCTTAACATACCTACATTTTTCAAAAGAAGGACATATGAATTTTACTGCATGTCCTCAATAGAATGATTAATTGATACTAATGAAGTTCTATGGCAAAGAACTATGTGCTAATGCTTGCAGGATAAAAGACAGATGTACAAATTGAGTAGATAAAGAAAAGTGGTTAAAGGTATGAAGCCCAAGGAGGACTTGAAGAGAAGACAACGTCTAATTCAAATGAAGTTTGCCGCCAAAATTAATTGAATCAAGAGTTGGTCACCGTCTGGTGATTAATTAAGCTACATCCAAGTGAGAACGTCTATGTATAACTGAAAGGACACGATCAGACATCCACGACACTTACGTCTGGGTTATTGGTAAACAGTTGTATCGTTTCATATGCTAAAGCGTTCTCAACACGAATTAAATCTTTCAACTGCCATGACTGCACACTTAAAGATTTTCATTTAATGCGCGTTCTATGTCCACTCTCTCACATCAAATGCACAGTTAATCATTTTATTCTGTAAAACAAGTAAGACTGTCTGCATTCGAATTAAACTTAACAAAGGAATTTGAAAGAAGAAGCCTCACACTCACAACTCACTCACTTGCATCCGAACCCTTTGCTATTCTCTGCTTGCTCTCTCTAACCCCTCTTTGCATAATTCTCCAATGGCCCTACAGAAACAGACTGTTGCCAAGCCCAAGCTCACTCCAGCGCAAGAGGCTGTCCTTGAACTGAGAAGAAAAAAACATTGCTGCAAACAAAAAAGAACAAGAAGCACTGATTGGAAAGCAGAAGGTGATGAACTGGGGAGAAAAAGAACTTGTGTCTCCAAGGTATCTTGATCTCAACATGTAAAAGTACGCAAGACTAGCAGGGATGGATCTTGTACTGGTTCAAGATTGGGCCAACCTCATGAAAATCTCGGCAAATGTAACACCCCGATTTTCAGGGCGTTCTGTAGCGAATGAATAGTAAATAGATATGCAGGTGCATTTTCAAAGCTTGGAAAAGGGAGTATATTTTTTTTTTTTCCAAATCATTTTCCTTTTTGAAACATGCCATGTTGAGGTGCATTAATGTTATAATTACAGCTTCGCAAATAGCCAAACATATGGCATAAAATGACCGACCAGCAGTTTAAGGATAATTTACAAAACATATACTTGTTTTCAAAACTCTGCTGTCAGTTGTAAAATGCAAACTGAAGACTCTACCCTGACACGTAATCATATATAATATTATTACATAATATTAAAAACGGCGGCTCAAGTCTTCCAGCTCTATGCGCCCGACGTCTGGTCATGGTTCTCCTGTGACGGCATCCTTCCGCATCTTCCGGCTAAGGGACGTCCGGCTGGCGACGGATCACCAGGAAATACAAACAACACACAAATGCAAGGGTCAACTCAAAATAAACATTGGATCCAAATAAAGCCTAAGGCAAACACATAATATCCAACAGATCAACATGTTGCAGATAACAGTATACATACATTTATTTGACGCAAGTAGTTGAAAAACTCTAGGACTCTATATGCACGTACATCTTCCTCATGTACAGAAAAAAACTTTTATCCGGATATGCACCAACTCCCGTAGGCAGGTGGGACACTCTCCCGAACTCCGAACGAACTAGAAAGTACGACGGTAAGTCGAGAGTTGCCACTTACACGAGACGCTCTGTAATAACGCCCCGATGGTGCGTCATCTAGCCCGTGACTCTTTATTAGCCCCGAACCATGACGACTTTCACGACTCCATGCTTGACACGACATGACCCAAAACACAAGTAGGACTCATACGTATTTAAACGAGGCCTAGCATAGCTTCATAATTAACACTAATCATGTAGAGCAGTTGCACATATCTTTAAGCAGATATAAATCATGTCGAAGGAAGAAACATGCTTTCAATTATCATCAAAGCAATAAACATCCAATAAGTCAAGCCACATATCGCAGCAATCCAACAATGCCACGCATCAGACAAAAACTAATCCAGCATATCAGATGCCTTCAGAGACTGCATTCATATATCGATTAAATACAGTTTAAAGTCGGGTCGTTCTCAGAACGCCGTCAACTACGATTCTAAGATTATAGTGCAGCATGGTATATACATATATACTTATGCTAATAAACAAAGATACGAAGTGCCCTTACCTTAAAGGTAGTCGATCCTGGCGGTCACGTAAACTCCGTGCGTCTAGATCGGTACGGGGCCTCGTTATCCTTCAACAAACACAACCTAGCTTAGAAATTTGAACTTAAACCTATGGTCAAGGGGCTGGTCTAAACAGGGTCTAAGCACTTAGACAAGGCTTTTCAACTTAGGAAATACTCGGAGGTCGACAACACTTAAAAAGGATTTTTCGACGATTACCAAAAGAACTTAGAAAGACTAAGTTACAAAACCAAAACTTGTCAAAACTTTTAACCATTCAAAGAGCATCAAGGCTAGATACTTATAAACCATTTTGAAGGCCCTAAACAAAATTTTGAATCCAAAAACACACACAAAACCTCAAGTCCTCAATTCTGCCCAAATTCTTTAAATTCACAAAAACTTCCTATTTTTATCAAACAAGCCATTAAACTACTCAAGACAATTTCAAAAACCAAAACATAACATCTATTTCAAGTTTTCTAAACAAATTTTCAAGTCTTGAGTTTCAAAATCTTCTAAGTGTCAGAAACACAAAATTCCATTCCAAAAGCAAATTTTCCAAATCCTAAGTTTTCTAGACTTAGCAAAACCCTAATTAAGCTATGAGTTCCAAAATCCAATTAACCCAAAAGCTCAATTTTAAACTTCAAATTCCAAATTTCCAAAGTGCTCTAGAAATCAATTTTCTAGGGTTTCAAATGCACAATTTTACCTAGGCCCTTTTGCACCAATTAGGGCAAAACCTTTCCTACAAACTTAAAACCATTTTCAAGCATTTAAACACACTCAAAGCTAGTTACAAAATCAATTTATCCCCTGCCCAAAACAGTGATGCAATTCGGCCAAGAACAAAAATTCCAAAACCAATTTTTCCAAGTCTTTAACACTCAAATTTTCTAGGCCAATGCTCAACAATTGTGACAAAACATTTTCTCAATACCCAAAACCATTTACAAGTACTTTAACACATCCAAAATCTAGTTAGAAAATCAATTACCCTTTGTTCCAAACCGTAACCCAATTCGGCCAAACAACTTTAATTCAAGGGAAATTTTTTCTTCAAAAACTAATTTGTACACATCAAAGACAACAAGAAATCTATGGTGAATAATTACCTAAAGCTTGAAAAAAACACTTTTCCAAATAATCAATTTTTCAAAGAAAAACTTCCAAGGAAACTAACTAGAGATTTTCAAAGATCAATGTCATGGGAATGACTTTTCCAAAGCAACTCTAACAAAAACCCAACTTGAAATTTTTCGAAGAACCAAAAATTCAACCAATCAAAAATCCAATCGGTTCAAAATGAAGCTAAAGGTAGTGGGAACAACATTTGTGAAGGAACTTTCAAATCCTAGTACTTGCATAAAATTGAAACTCGACAAAACGAAAAACCGAATCGGTAGCAATATAGATCGAGAGGTGAGGAACACTTTACCTCAAAGAAGTAAGTGAGAAAGAGGTGAGGAAGGGGCTGCCATGGAGAGGCATGGTTTGGCCATGGAGAGCTTGAGGAGGAAGATGATGAATAGTTCCAAAGCTCTTTATCTCTCTAAATCTCACTAAAACTTAATAGATTTTTCACTTAATGATTTGATGAAGTGTTTAAGGCCAAATAAACCCCTTAAGTGAGGTGTGGCCGTGGGTTTGGCCCATAAAATGGGGGGTGAATCTCATTTTTACCACTTACCCAAGGACCTAAGTGAAAATGGTAAAAGGTTAAAGTAAAAAAACTTTTACTGCTTGAGGACCTAACCGTAAGGTTTTCAAAGTTTAGGGACTAAACTCTAAATTTAGAAAGTTCTAATAAATATCTAGGTTTGTTTATTATTAAACTCTTAATCATGACGCGTCAGTGCGTCAGTGCGTCAATGCGTCAGTGCGTCAATGCGTCAATGCGTCAGTGCGTCAATGCGTCAATGCGTCAATGCGTCAAGTCACCGGTCATCATCAGGTTCTGGTCATCAGTGAGTACCTCTGTGTCACTGAGAGTATCTGCCCCGGGGTCATTTATTGGTTTCGGGGTACCGGGCCCGCACAATTCGGGGCCGGGTCGATCTTTCTCGAAGTCTGCGTTACGCTGCCCGAAAACACTATTCACCGAGTCACTATTCACGAAATTCTTCTTCACAAATTTGGTCTCGAAACGCCAAACGAAATCGTTTGGAGCTTTTTAGATTCTCGATCCGGGGTCCCGAAGTCATCCGTTTCACCTGTTGAAGTTTCGGCTAAAAGTCCCGTCAGAGCGAAAAATGCTTCCCGGGCTCCGGGAGGAAACCATATCAATATTACAGTCGTTCTTCACGAAATTTTCCACTGATCGTCGTGGTGATAGTGAGAACGTCTAATTCTTGTCTGAACTTAAAGTCAAGTCTAGCTTGGTTCCCTACCAAGTGTTGCAAAAGGTGTTTCACCGGTACTTCGCTCGACGATAACGCTTGCCGATGTCGCCGAGCGGATCCATACAGTACCTTGGAATAATTAAATAATTATTTAATCACTGGTGGAAAATTCCGGGTGTTACAGCAACCACGACTATCAAGCCCATAGTCAAATAGTTATTTGATTGTGCAATCAAGAAAGGATCAGTCATCATCAAGTCTAGATGCATGAGGGCTGTCACTATTGTTTCTCCAGGAGACGTTGCTGTAACCTTGGATGTCAAGGTAAATGAAGGGGTAAAATACAGGTCAAAATGGGAATTATCTGCACCCAACCCAGACTGCATTTGGAAACAGGATCCGAAGGTTCATGGAACTAACATCAACAACCTGATTGACGAATGCAAGTTTCCTTTCACTGTTCTGAGTAAGGTAGTGATACCAAAAGTAGGTGCTTGTGATCATTGGACAAGCTATCTCATTGGGCCCTGTATCAAATGGTGAATATGCAAAAGATTAATCTTCCTTATTTAATCTTCAACCACACCATCAACACACTGGAAAGCCCAGTGTCAAATCTTCTATATGGAGCTCTCATCTCCGAAATGATGAGAAAGAAGAAGCTAGTTGACAAGCTGAAGGAGCAGAGTGAGCTTATTATCCACGATTACATCTACTCTATCCCCATCAAGTTCGAGGATGTTGAGAAAATGGGGCTGAAAATTGATACCTCTAGTGTTCCAAAAGATCTACTGACTGAACTAGAGAGGAAGCAACAGAGAGATGACGAAAGTACAATACAAGAAAGTGAACCTGAGAAAGATGTCAGTGATGACTCTCTTTCGCCTACTAAACACACCATATCTCTAGTTCTGGAAAGATGACAGAGATAGAGCCTCCGTCAGAACCAGAGCCCAAACGAAGACGGGTTGTAGAGCAGCATGAAGAAGCAACCACCTCACAGCAAAAACAAAACCTACCTGCAAATGAAGATGATGAAGACGACATACCAATAGCCTCACTGGTCAAAAACGTCAAAAAGGTACCTCTGGAATCCACTCTAGAAACTGCTCAACACTCATCTACAATCACAAAATATCTTCCACGTGTGCCGACCATGTTTCATGACTTTGTGGAGAACATTATTGATGTCGAAGATGACGGCAATTGCGGGTTTAGATGCAATGCCCAATGGCCGGGGAAGAATGAAAATGAATGGCCAGAGATAAGAAGAAGAATGATCGAAGAACTTGACTCCAGACGTTCTCTACACTTAAAAACATTAGAATCTGAAGATCATCTGGAAAGTGTTCGAAATGCGTTAATTCTTGGTCCTGATGAACCATCCTTCTCCCCCAAGTGGTTCAATGTTCCTGACATGGGACTACTTGCTGCAACCGCTTTCAGAGTCATCCTTGTCACCCTAAGTCTTAGGGAATCATGCACTTATCTGCCTCTAACAGGGCTAGTACCAACTCCCTCACCCATTGTAGTCTTATGCAATGTCGATGATAGTCACTGGATAAGAGTGATACTGAAGAAGGAATCTCCTCTTCCTTTTGGCACACCACTATGGTGGCCAAACATTGTGAAAGAAGCCAAACAATGGGATCAAAACATCACACCAAGGATTCTGATGTACAGGAAAATTGTTAATCCTGATTATGTTCGGCCCTCAAAACTCAAGAACAAACGGTCTGACGCTAAGTCCGTCTAGGCCAATGCTGAAGTTCAAAATAAGCTGCCCCTGCAAAGCCCAAATCAACCACCAACTCCATCACCTAAAGATCCAAAAGCTACAAAGGCAGAGGATCAAATTCGTCCACTGGACGTTAAACAAACAAGTCAAAGCAAAGGAACTGCTGCTAGTCCAATTGATGTTGAAGCAGCACGTCCAGAAATTCCTGAATTGATTCACCCGACTGAAGAAGAACATGCATCTCCTATGAAGGTAAGAGGTGTTGGAAAAAGAATCAAGACTCGTGCAGTCATGATGCCCAACCCAAGGAAGAATGAACCAAAGGAAGCTGATAAACACACTACTGATCCAGAAATATCTCTAGATGAGACTCTGAGTTCTCAGCAAGTGGCTGCTGAAGGATCTTCTGCACCTAAGGGTAAACAAGAGAGTGTTGTCCAAGCCTCTCAACCTGCGGAACCTATGCTGAATGCAACAAGAACCTTTCTATTCATGTCCTAAGAAGATCCCGCCGGACTGTTACGCCAATTTCCATGCACATTCCCAGAATGCTTACAATGGTAAATGCCATATATGCTCCAAACCTGCCTATGGAAATACTGGGCTTCAACTTCTGCATTCAGGCTCGTCTATGGTCTCCTCCTGCACTTAAAGGTATCAAAATCTGCTTTGCTGGAAGAACAAGGTATCACATCTTTCATCATGAGTGGGAACTGTCTATCTTCAGACACGTTCATATAAGCACCATTCCATTCGGACTAATACATGGCGTTAAAAGCGTTGTGTTTCAACATGGATCATGGTCGCTTATTCTACTTACTGCGAGACCTCAACCTGATCCTCTGCCAACTGATTCTACACCTCCAAATGGCTCTCCATCATATGCACCAATTATTTCTTTACCTCAAGTTATAACTGTATCTAGAGATATGTTCATCACATCTTTGGACTCTGAGGAAAGTCCAAGTGATGCATCTCCATCCTCTCCAAATGAAGCTACTGCAACCGCCACTTCAGAAAATGCCTTGGGTGCTGAGATCACAACTTCTCAACCCATATCAGTTGCCTTCCAAAGGATGATCTTCCTCAAGCTGAGGAAATTCTTGCACAAGAGCACACCAATGCAAATCCGTCTGTTGAGGACTCTTTTGATGCCAAAGCTGCGGTGATAAAACTGACAGCGAAAATAGAGGAAGTCTACTCAACAACTGCTAAAGAGAATCAGGAGCTGCGGGAAGAAGTGATCAACCGCACTGAAGCTGTGACACACACACTCACTGAAAAGATGGATGCACGATTTGAAGCCTTAGAGGCAATGATGAGGAGCTACATTGAACAATCGCAGAAGAATAACTGATCGCTACTCTCTTATCTCTTTATCTTGAACAATTTTATTTCTATCTTGCAATAATTACTCTCTGCTGTTATACATATAGCCCTCTGGTTGAGCATTACTTCTTTATTTTCTGCCTTATCGTATGTTTCTTTTTGATAATGCCAAAGGGGGCGAAGAATCAGGTAAAGAAAAAGGAAAAGGAATCAGGTAGAGAAAAAGTTAGGTAGAGAAATAGCAACAATTAGGAAACAAACTCTAGGGAGAAGCCCTAAAAGATAAAGATCGAATTTAAAAGATAAAATAAGCCCTATAGTATCAGTTCAGGGGGAGCTCACTAGAACAACATGTGATAAATTGAACTATTTAAGGAATATCATATTTAGGGGGAGCAAGGACAAACAAACTCTAGGAGTTAGGTTATTTTTGCATATAAAAGTCTTCGTCCGCCCAAGAACAAAATTGCTCTTGTCTACGCACCATTAAAGATCGATCATGTTTTTCTACATAATAAAATATCTTAAAGAAAAATCATTTTCATCTGAAGAATAGCAAAGTGTTTATTTCAAGAATTTTTTTTTTTACTAAACCTTTCTCTCCAAATAAATTGTCACTATCAAAAAGGGGGAGATTGTTAGATTCAAACAATTAAATGAGTTATTATGTTTTGATAATCAACAATTTCTTTAAGGTTTAATATCATTAGAGATAGAATTCCTAACACGGTGAAATTTCTCATATCCAGGAATATCTATCTACTGGAAGAACTGAATGAATATCAAAGCATTATCAAGAGAATCAGTCTGCTAGGAGAAATCGTCTGGTCATCACTACATACATCCTGAAGGAAATGCTGTCAAAGACATACAAAGAAAGCATTCATATGAAGATAGTCTGGTGACTCATGGAATATAAAGCAGTGACTTCAAATAGCAAACATCCTTTTCGAAGACACTCTATCAGCTATGCACTCTCAATTCAAAGTCCACTTCAAGAAGCTGAAACAGTCCGGTGCATGAACCAACAGTGATCAACAGGAAGACTGTTTCATCTAAAGCTGAATGAGTATGACAACTCATGAAGAAACGCCTCTAGCTTTGAAGCTTCTCTAGTATCATATAAAGAAGTTTTGGACCAACTCACTCAACAACAGAACTTCAGTGGAAGCAAAAAAAAAGGAAAGATTCAGTCTTCTACAAGTCAAGAATATTCTCAATCTTAAGAAGGACTGAATGAAGAAAGTGAAGGTGCAAGAAACGCACAAGAAAGGGGGGGTTTGAATTGTGTGTCTTATTTTTAAAGTTTCTTTTTGTTAATCTTGGATGTTAATCATTTATTTACTTTAAACAAGAGCTATTCATAAAACATATGAATATGCATGCAGCGGAAATATGACATAACGATAAAAACAAAGCACACATAATTTTTATCCTGGTTCACCCCCATAATCGTCAAGGATACGTCCAGTCCTTGGCTTCACCATGATTTTCCACTATTTAAACAAATAGTACAAGTATTATTAGGGACTTCTCCCAGCAAGTATTCTAAGGACTTCTCCTATCAAGTATTCGAAGGACTTCTCCTTACAAGTATTATACAGGACTTCTCCTGACACCTTTTACAAGGTTTGGGTTTTCTACATGGTTCTCTTCTTAATAAGAGTAGGTAGAAGAAGTTAGGCTCAGTTTATAAAGAGAGGATAGGAGTTTGGGTTCTCTGTTTTTGGGGTGTGTGAGTTGGAGAAGATGAGAGTAATACTCTATGAATTTTCTCACACAGTAGCACATAAACTCAGGTAGAGGTAGAGGTAGGCGTGAAGCTTCCTGAGTTGGATCCAAGGTTCCTTGGATCTTGGGACAGACTTAGTTGGCATATGGAAGTTTAAGTCTAAGTTGCCCAATTGTTTCGGAGGCAGGGTTCTCTATTTATATCTTCAATTGAAGACCTTCGTTCTTCCTCTTCAAAAGGAGAGAAAACCTGTCCGAAGTGCTTCTTCCTCTCTAAGCTGCACATAACGGCTAGTTTTGCATTTTTCAGCAGGTCTGAGACACGATCTAAGAATCATTGATTCGCCTGGGCTGAGGTCGTCTGGCTCCATGCTGAGCGAGTAGCCTTGAGCTAGTTCCTCTATATTTAATGCGTGACGATCCAGCTGTGGTATTTGTTTTGACCATTATACCCCAGTGCATGCCAGCTAATGCTGATCCCGTGCTTTGTTCAAATGTTTGAATGACGACCGTTGAACGTGTACGGTGCTCAGAGATTCTTGCCGTTGATTCCGCAATGTCAGCTTGATTTGAGGAAAAGTAGAAAAGCAGTGGGACCAAGGAATATTGTATTAATTGTGTCCCTTCCTACTTTCTGCCACAGCCAGTACTTTAATAAATACGCAGATGAGGTAGCTGTCTTTTGATCCAAGAAGAAATTATTCAGGTTGAGGAGAATAATTTCTTTAATTCTTCTGTTAAGCTAATATCCTCGTAGAACATATTTCTTGAAATTTGTACCTTTGGCGCATTCAGATGCTTGAGCGGACGGATACTTCTTTAGAGTTTGGCAGACACAGTCTCCATATAGTATTAGCAGTTCCGTGAGTGACTTGCATCGGCAGACGATCTTTCGTCATTCAGTTCTTCTAAAGGATTAGAATCTCCTTGGCTTATAGAAGACTGAATCTTCTCTTTCCTTTTGCTTCCACTGAAGTTCTCCATCTGAGAGAGTTGATTCACAACTTCTTTATATGATGCTAGAGAAGCTTCGAGGCCGAAGGGGTTTCTTCATGAGTTGCCATGCTCTTTTAGCTTTAGATGAAGCAGTTTTTCCTTTTGATCACTGTAGGTTTAAGGTAGCGGACTGTTTCAGCTTCTTGAGGTGGACTTTAACTTGAGAGCATAGGGCTTGATAGAGTATCCTTGAGAGAGGGTGTTGGCTAGTTGAAGTTATTGCTTTAACTCTTTTGAATCACCGGACTGTCTTTACATGAGTGCTTTCCTTTGTATGTCTTTGACAGTATTTCCTTCAGGATGACCGGACGGTCTCTTCTGGTGGACTAATTCTCTTGATGATGCTTTGTGATTCATTTAGTCCTTTTAGTAGATAATTATTCCTGTACATGATAAATTTCACTATGTTACGAATTTTATCTCTGACAATGTTAAATCTTAAAGAAATTGTTAATTATCAAAATATAATAATTCATTTAATTATTTGAATCTAACAATCTCCCCCTATTTGTGTATTATCTGACAATTTTTCAGATAATACACAAATAGTTTTTCTTCATGATATTTTAATGTATTGAAAAATATGATCGTTCTCTTAATAGAACTTAGTCAAGAAAATTTTTGTTTTTCTAAGTAAGCTCCCCCTGAACTGATGCTGTTAAGTTTTAGATAGTTAGGGTGGTTTAAGGACCATCTCTCTGTCCTAACATTTTCTATCTCTTTTTCCTTACCTAATTCTTCTCCCCCTTTGGCATTATCAAAAAGAAATAATCGATAAGCAAATAGCAAGAAATGAGAATAGAGTGCTGAATAAGAGAATTATATAAATAGAAGCAACTGTAAAGTATGATAATAAGTAAGCAAATAAAGTAGTGTAAGATAAAGAAGTCAGTTGTTTTTCTTCTGCTGCGATTCATTGTCTCTCCTCAGCAGTTCATCAATGATTTTGAAGCGAGTGTCCATCTTATCAGAGAGTGTTTGAGCCACCGAGTCAACATGATTGAATACTTCGCTACACAGCTCCTTGTTTTCTTTGGTGTTGTTGGAGCAGGATCTCTCAAATTTTTCGGATAGATCCATTATAGCTGCTTTGGCATCAAAGGGCTCTTCACTAGACGGAGTTTCACGCGACTACCTTTGTTCAGGAATTTCCTTAGCTGAAGAGGGATGATCTTTTGGAGAGGGAACGATGGGTTGAGCCGTTGTGGTCTCAGTACCCAAGGTCTTTTCTGATGTATTAATCGCAGAGATTTCTCTCGGAGAGATTGGAGATACAACATTGAGGCTTTCCTCAGAGTCTGAGGAGATGATGATCACGTCTTCAGAATCAGTTATAATGTGCGGTTGAGGAATGGCTGATTCATGTAGAGAATGAATATTTGGAGATGAAGCAGCAGTTGACAAGGGGTCATGTTGAGGTCTGTCAGCGACCATGATCCGTATTGGAACACAATGCGCTCAACACCATGGATCAATCCAGATGGAATGGTTCTTGTATGAACGTGTCTGAAGAAAGACAGTTCCCATTCATGGTGAAAAATATCATACCTTGTCCTCTGAATGAATGTGATTCTCAAACCGTCACTAGCAGGAGGAGACCAAATTCGAGCCTGAATGCAGAAGTTGAATCCCAGCGTTTCCATGAGAAGATTGGGAGCATGAGATGCATTTACCATAGTGAGCATTCTTGGCACGTGCATGGAGATCGGCGTGACATTACAATGAGATCGCCTAGGCACATGAACAGGGAAATTCCTTATCATATGTTCCCGGATTGAGATACTCGAGCAATATTCTCCTGATTTCCTTTCGTCGCAGAAGATCCTTCACCAGTTGTTTGCTGAGCTCTTAGAGAGTTATCCAGATATGTTGCTAGATCAGTGACATGTTCATCAGCTTCTTTTGGATCATTCTTCTTCTTCTTCTTTGGATTCGTCATTCGAACTGCACGAGAGTTGACCCTTTTTCCAACATTTCTCACATTCTCAGGTGACGCATGTTGTTTTCCAGTTGAATGAATTTGCTCAGAAACTTCAGGTTGTAGTTCAAGAACTTCATTAGCGTCACTTGGTTCGAAGGCTGTCTCATCCCTTTGCTTTGTTTGTTCAACATTCAGTGGACGGCCTTGGTCTTCCATCCTTGTATCTGTTGGATTTGAGCTTGATTGATTGGGTCTTTGCAGAGGTACCTGTTCTTGGACTTCAGCACTTGCCTGGACGATCATGGACGCAGGCCGCTTGCTCTTCAGTCTTGAAGGTCGAACATAGTCCGGATTTACAATTTTCCGGTACATTATCATTCTTGATGTAATGTTCAGACCCCACGGCTTTGCTTCTTTCTCACAGTTGGGCCACCATTGTGGTGTTCCAAAAGGTAGAGGAGAATCCTCCTTCATAATTACTCTTATCCAATGTCTATCTTCCACATTGCATAGAATGGTGACGGGAGACGGAGTCTGCACTGGTCCTGTCATCGGAAGATATGTAGAAGATTCTCTGAGACTTAGAGTAACAAGGATGATTCCGAATGTAGATGCATCCAGTAGTCCCATGTCAGGAATAATGAACCACTTGGGTTCAAGAGCTGGTTCATCAGGACCAAGGATCAGAGCTTTTCGAATAACTTCCAGATGGCCTTCAGAATCAAATATCTTTAAGTGAAGCGAGTGTCTGGAGTCAAGTTCTTTAATCATTCTTTTCCTTATTTCTGGCCATTCATTCTCGTTCATCCCCAACCACTGAGCAATACACCTGAATCCACAGTTACCATCATCTTTGACATCAACTATATTTTCCACAAACTCATGGAATATTGTTGGTACATGGGGAAGATACTTGGCGATGGTAAAGGATTGTTGAGTGGCTTCAGAATCAGAACCCAGAGGCTTCTTCTTGACACTTTTAATTAGTGATTCAATTGGAGTGTCGTCTTCATCTATCTCCTGTGGAGTTGTTGAGTCTTTAGGCTGCTCAGTTTCTGATGAGGGTATTATCTCAGTCATCTTTCCAGAACTGGAAATATGATGCCTTTTAGTGGGTGGAAGAAAATCATAACTAATATCCTCCTCAGATTCATCATCTTGTTCTTCATTTATGTTTTCTTTCTGTTGAGGTCTTCTTGCTGGCATCAACAGTTCTTGAGGCACACTGGAGATGTCAATCTTCAGCTTCATTCTCCTGAAATCCCCAAACTTGATGGGAGTCGGATGGATGTAGTCATGGATGATGAGTTCACTCTGCTCCTTTACTTCATCAATGAGCCTTTTCGTTCTCATCGTCTCAGAGATGAGAGCTCCATAAGGCAGGTTCGATTCTTGGCCTTCCATCGTGGTGATAATGTGATTGAAGATTAAGTAGCAAAGATTAATTTTCTCCTTGTGCATCATTTGGTAGAGGGCCCAGTGAGATAGCTTATCTACTTGATTGCAGTTTCCTTCTCTAGGAATAACGATCTTACATAGCACAACATAGGGGAACTTGCATTCCCCTATCAGGTTGTTGCTATTGGTGCCATGAACCTTCGGGTCATGCTTCCAGATGCAGTTAGGGTTAGGAGCTGACAGTTCCCAAGTTAGCCTGAATCTAACCCCTTCATTAATCTTGACATCCAGAGTTACTGCAACATCTCCTGGAGTTATAGTGGTGACTACTCTCATGCATCTGGATTTGATCGTGACTGTTCCCTTTTTGACAGCGCAGTCATAGAATTCCATAACAACAGGCTTGATGGTGGAACAAGCGGATACTTTCATGAGATTGGTCCACTCTTGAGCTAGTACCAAGTCTAGACCTGCGACCTTTGCATGACTTTAGAGATTGAGGTCAAGATATCTTGGAGGAACAAGTTCTTTTTCTCCCAGATTGATCGCCTTTTGCTTGCCAATCAATGCTTCTTGTTCTCTTCTGGTGGCAACAATGTTCTTGATTCTCCTGTCAATAATTTCTTGCTGAGCAGAGGTTAGTTCAGAGGCAGCAGCGGTTTGTTTCTTGGATGCCATTGTAGTATTCTGCAAGTGAAGGTTAGAGGAAGAGCAGAAGACAAGTTGAAGAGAGTATAGAATTTGGGAGCAAACACGTCAGTGATAAATATGTTTCTTCTTCTTTCAAGTTCTTTTTGTTAAGTTTAATTCGAATGCAAACGGTTTTCTTTACTTGGTATAGGAGTTGAAATGATTAGTTCTGCAATGATGTGAGATAATAACCGGCATGCGCATTAAATGAGGATCTTTAAATGTGCAGTCATGGCAGTTGAAAGATTTAATGCGTGCTGAGAACGTTTTACCATATGAAACGATACAGCTGTTTACCAATAACCCAAACGTGGGTGTTGCGAATGACTGATCCTGTCTTATCAATTATTTACAGACGTTCTCTTTCGGAAGTTGCTCAGATGGTCACCAGATGACGACTCATATTTGTTTGGTTTTTGGCGGCAACCTCCATTTGAAACAAACGTTGTTCTTTCTTCGAGGGTTTTCCTGACTTCATACCCTTTCTTTTTGTTGTCCATTTGATGTGTACGTCTATCTTCAATCCTGCAAGTATCATCATATAGTTCTTTGCCATAGAATTTCATTAGTACCATTTATTCATTATATCGACTACATGCAGTGGGATGTATGTCCTTCTTTTGACAAGTATAAGTGAGTTAAGAGTACTTCCCTTGAGGAACTTGTTATAAGTTTTGTGCTAGTCATGGTTTTATCAATATCTACCTTCATGTAGGGGATGTTTTGATCTGCATACTGAATTTCTGAGAGTAAATGGTTCAACAACCGATTGAATCTAATAATGTTCTTCCAGAGTCAGGAAGCTATCAGAACACGACAGAAATATGTGTCTGTCTGATAGATCATTTCATAGATATTCATTATCTTTCACTAGATGGTTATGAGAGGAGTTCGTCTGGCATAGCCTCTACTTGTGCTTTTAGTCAATGAGAGTTGACATTGATTTCTTGAAGTAATTGTTATTGTATCCCTCCAATTTCTATTAGTGAAGAAGCAAATATGTTCCTTTTAAACAAAATGTGAACATTCTCCAGATAGTCATACAATGGACTAACTTTTGTTTTTCTGAAATCAAAACTTGATCAGCTTCTGGTAATCAGAGTTGTGACAGATATATTTCTTTTTATGAAGTCATTCAATAGTAACCATGATATATTCTTTATTATCCGTATATTTTTTACTACAGAGGATTAATGTTATACTCATAAGCTTGAAAATATTATTGTTTGAAGGTTATAGCCAGAGTGAGACTTCTTCTAAGCTCTAAGCAGATAGTCATAAGTATGTGTATGTGATGACAATTTCCCAAGACAGTATATTTTCATTTTGCAGATATGTCAAGGCAATAAGGACTTGATGCTTATGTGTTTTGCTTTCCTGAAAAGATGTATTTGTTTCATCCGATTTATCTCAGTAGCATGGATGTTAGAATATATTTTGTAATCTTTTCTTTCATACATTTAAGCATTTAAAACATTTGTGACATAAGGGGTAACATAGTAGCAAGCAAATAACTATGGGTTCAGAGTTACCTCATTTTCTTTTCTTGAACAAAGGCTTGATCATTTCTCATACCGGCTAGAAGATTCATCAATAATGACGCTGTATACATGAGCAGACATATCCACAGTTTTCACTTGCTTCCTTCTCTAAGAAGATGTGGGATCTACTGCATTTCTTCAAGTTATTTGTTGATAACTCCCTTTTAACCTGTTTACTCCTTTCTTGAAATAGTTTCTTTGAGATGTTCTTCCTGCACTATTGTTTGGATCATGGTTTCTTTTTGTTCGAGGAGAACATCCATTACCATAGATGTTTATACTCTGCATCTGTGAAGATGTTAGTCTTTTTCAGAGTGGTTAGGCTCTGATACCAATTGAAGGTGCAAGAAACGCACAAGAAAGGGGGGGTTTGAATTGTGTGTCTTATTTTTAAAGTTTCTTTTTGTTAATCTTGGATGTTAATCATTTATTTACTTTAAACAAGAGCTATTCATAAAACGTATGAATATGCATGCAGTGGAAATATGACATAACTATAAAAATAAAGCACACATAATTTTTATCCTGGTTCACTGTGAAGAAGGTCTTGCTCCTGACCTTGGCTGTGGTTTTGATGACGACAAACTCATCAACAAAAAGAAGAAAAGAAGACTTCGAAGAAACAACGCTACAAAGTTCATCAATAGTCTAGAAGTCTTAGTTTAGGTGAGTTATGCTTCTAAAGGTCTATTAAAGCATAAAGGCTCTTAAAACACCTAAACTAATCAAGCTAAGTGTTTTCATAACTTAAAAGAAGTAGAAAACCTTAAGCCGATCTCAAAGGATCAAGTTTCTGGAAGATGGACTTCAGTGTAATCGATTTCAGGATTCTGGTAATCGATTACACCTAGGCAAGTAATCGATTACTTGTTGTTTGTAATCGATTACATGTTTGGAATTCAAATTCAATCTGAAACGGCTATTAGTTTAATCGATTACACTAAGTGATGTAATCGATTACCAGAACAAAAAGTTACATCTTTTCATGAACCATTGTGTCCCAAACCTTTTGGAAAGGGTTGTGATGGTTCAAGGACGTTTCCCTTGCCTATATAAAGTCCATTTGAGTCCAGAACACAAGAGACAACACACAACACATGAGAATACAACATTAGGCCAAAGCTTTGTCAAAATTAGTTCTTCTTTTAGAACTTAAACCTTCAAGAGCCTAAATTCTGAGTTCATGATCTTCATGTCTATAAGAACACTTTAGTTGTTCATATCTTGAAGAACTGAGAATTGTATTATGCTTAAAAGCCTTAAAGCATAAATTCTCATGATCAATCCATTTCTATGTTAAAGGATTGATACAGCCAATTGTAAACTCTTCTTCATCTCTTTCTGTAAGATTGAGTTTTTCACCGTGGTATTCGGTGAAGGTTTATTGTCACTGAAAGTGGTATACTTTCAGGGTATTGATTGAAGGTGGTTTAGCCTTCAAGGTCTGAGGGTGGTTTGCCTTCAGGAACTGAAAGCGGTTTGCTTTCAGGGGCTGTTGAAAGTGGTTTGCTTTCACAGGGTATTGGTAGAAATTCTTGGGGTCCTTGGGTTAGGAACTTGTAAGATATTTTTATCAATAGTGGAAAAATCCTCAAAGGGTTTCTTTGAGGGACTGGACGTAGCCTTCGGTGGATTGAAGGTGAACCAGGATAAAACTCTGTGTGTTATTTCCTTCATCCTTCATCTCTTACTTTCAAGCAATACTCAATTCCGCTGCAATCACAACAATCGTCTCGTGATTATCATCATCTTGAAAGTAACATTTTCAATTAGGCGAAAATCGGGGCAACGCTGATTCACCCCCCCTCCCCCCCCCCCCCCTCTCAGGTTGCTATCTGAACTAACAATTGGTATCAGAGCGGATGTTTAGGTAAGTTATTCCTAAGGTCCGGGAAAAGATGGCATCCTCTTCCAGTCATGGAACCAGTGAAGGACACAACATAAACAGGCCACCATTCTTCAATGGAGAACACTATGACTTCTGGAAAATCAAGATGAAGATATTGATAAAGTCATTAGACTCATGAATTTGGAAAGCCATTGAAGAAGGTCCCTTTGTGCCTGTAGCAGAAGTAGTAGGAACTTCACAAGTAAAACTAGAAAGTTCATGGAGTGAAGAAGATAAGAAGAAGGTTCAATATGATCTCAAAGGAATGAACATCCTTACATCTGCCCTAGGAATGGATGAATTTTCCAGGGTATCAACATGCACTACATCAAAAGAAATATGGGATACGTTGATGGTGACTCATGAAGGGACAGATGAAGTCAAGAGATCAAAGATCAATACTCTATCTCAGGAATATGAAATGTTCAGAATGCTTCCAGGAGAAAAGGTATTAGATATGCAAAAACGATTCACTCATTTAATTAATCATTTGATTGCTCTTGGTAGACAATTTTCAAACATTGACTTGAACATGAAAGTTCTAAGATCACTTACAAGAGTATGGCAACCAAAAGTAACAGTCATCTCAGAGAATAAGAGTTTATCAAAAATGACTCTCGCAACTCTTTTTGGAAAACTCCAAGAACACGAGTTGGAATTGAATCGTTTGGAAGAGAATGAACAACATGAGAAGAAGTATCGATCCATTTCCCTAAAAGCAAAAGAAAGCATCAAAGAAGATTATGATGCAGATTCTGAAGAAGAAGACAATGGGAATGTGAATCTTCTAGTAAAGAACTTTGGAAAGTTTCTTAAGAGAAAAGGTGTGAAATTCAACAACAACAAATCTTTCCAAAAGAACAACGAATCATCTTCCTCTCAAAAGATCACATGTTTAGAATGTGGCAAGCCGGGACACTTCAAGTCAGAATGTCCAAATCTTCAGAAGAAGAAACATGGTCTAAGAGAAAAATTCGAGAAAAAGGATCAACCCACACGAAGAGCATATTTGGCTTGGGATGATAATGAAGTAAGTTCATCATCAGACTCTGATAAAGAAGAAGCACAAGTTGCTTTGATGGCTTCACATGATTCAGATGTTGAAGATTCCCAGGTTAGTGATAACTCTATATCTTTTCATGATTTAAAGTTTACCATGGAAAATATGTTCAAATTATGTCAAGAATTTTCTAAAGTTAGCACTAGGCAAAATGATTTGATTTCATCCTTAGAAAGTAATTGTAGAACTTTACAAGAAGAACTAGACATAGTAAAATCTAAGTTAGATATTACTCATAAATGCACTAAGTGTAGTTCTTTAGAAGAAAAGATAGATAATCTTCAACAAAGAGTTAATAACTTCAATAAAGGAAAACAGAAGTTAGATGATATTCTAAGTGTGCAAAGATATTCAAACAATAAGTCAGGTCTAGGATATACTTCTCACCCAATGACAAAAGAGACTAAGAAAACTGTTTTTGTAAAACCAAACCATGTTTTAGGATCTTCTAGTAACATTAAGACCAATCCTTTTAGGAGTATGAACAATAGGAAGAATAATCAAAACAGACCTCCTAAGAAGATCCATTCCTCTCCTAGACAAACATCTAGTTAAAATCATTATTCTTGCACTTATTGTAACAAAATAGGACATACCCCTAGTAGATGTTACTACAAACATGTAGGAGTACCAAATAGGGAGTACATTTGGGTAAGAAAGGATGTTAACTTAGAAGGACCCAAAACTTGTTGGGTTCCTACTACCCATGTCTGAACTTTGTCATGTAGGTGTGTATGAAAGCAGCAAAGGATTTATGGTATCTTGATAGTGGCTGCTCATCACACATGACAGGAGACAAAACCAAGTTTTCTTTTCTTATACCTAGGGAAAAAGGTTTTGTCACATATGGTAACAATCAAAAGGGAAAGATACTCGGTATTGGAAGAATAGGCACACCCCCTCAAACAGTCATCGATAAAGTTCTTTACGTTGATGGTTTGATGCATAATCTTCTGAGTATCAGTCAATTATGTGACAAAGGTTTGAAAGTTGGTTTTATTGATGATATATGTGAAAACTAAAGAAATTAAGTTTTCTGGATATAAAGTAAATAAAGTCTTCATGATCTCCTTGGATGAAATTCCACAAAACGTAAGATGCCTTTTGGCCAAGAACAATAGTGATTCATGGCTATGGCATAGAAGACTTGCTCATATACACATAGATCATTTAAACAAACTAGTCAAGCATGATCTAGTTGTTGGGCTTCCAAAGATAAGATTCGAAAAAGACAAGCTTTGTGATGCATGTCAAAAAGGGAAGCAAACCAGAATGTCTTTCAAACCAAAGAACATAGTTTCGACTTCAAGGCCCCTTCAATTGCTACATATGGATTTGTTCGGACCTTCAAGAACAAAAAGCCTCGGAGGTAATTACTATGCACTTGTTATTGTTGATGATTTCTCTAGATTTACATGGACGTTATTCTTGCCTCATAAGAATGAAGCCTTCAATGCATTTAAGAGATATGCAAGGCTAGTTCAAAATGAGAAGTCTTTAAAGATCTCTTCTATTAGAAGTGATCATGGTGGAGAATTTCAGAATCAACAATTTCAAGAACTATGTGATGAAAATGGAATATCACATAATTTCTCTACTCCGAGAACACCACAACAAAATGGTGTTGTTGAAAGGAAGAACAGATTATTGGAAGAATTAGCAAGAACCATGCTAAGTGAATCAAGCCTTCCTAAATATTTCTGGGCTGATGCTGTAAGTACTGCTTGCTATGTTTCCAATAGAGTTCTTATTAGGCCTATACTGAAGAAAACCCCCTATGAACTCTACAAAGGAAGGAAACATAATATCTCTCATCTACATGCTTTTGGATCAAAATGCTTTGTTCTGAATAATGGAAAGGAAAACCTTGGTAAGTTTGATGAAAAATCTGATGAAGGTATATTCCTTGGTTATTCTCTAACAAGCAAAGCATATAGAGTCTTTAACAAGAAAACTCTATCTGTGGAAGAATCCATACATGTCTCTTTTGATGAAACTAAATCTTCAATAGAAGATAAAGTTAATCTTCCAGATAATGAAGAAGAAGATATCATTATCAATGAAGATTCTCAAAAGGATAGAGATCAAAATCCAATACAAGAAGAGCACATTGAAGATAATACTTATCAACTTCCAAAAGAATGGAGAACCCATAGGGATCATCCAGTTGATAATATTATTGGTGATATTTCTAGAGGCGTTTCTACAAGGCTACGCTTAAATGATTCAGTTTTGAATATGGCCTTTGTCTCTCAAATAGAACCATCAAAAGTAAATGATGCCCTGGAGGATGAGTATTGGATTGTAGCAATGCAGGAAGAACTAAACCAATTTGAAAGGAATCAAGTTTGGGAACTTGTTCCTAAGCCTAGTGATAAGCATATTATTGGAACAAAGTGGGTATTTAGAAATAAGTTAGATGAAAATGGTATCATAGTAAGGAAGAAAGAAAGATTAGTTGCTCAAGGTTATAATCAAGAAGAAGGTATAGATTTTGATGAAACATATGCACCAGTAGCAAGGTTGGAAGCCATAAGACTTTTTCTGGCGTATGCCTGCTCTTTAAATTTTCCATTATATCAAATGGACGTCAAAAGTGCTTTCCTGAACGGATATATTCAAGAAGAAGTCTATGTGAAGCAACCTCCAGGATTTGAAGATCCAAAGTTCCCTTCACATGTCTTCAGATTAAAGAAGGCACTATATGGTCTTAAGCAAGCCCCACATGCATGGTATGATAGATTAAGCACATTCCTTTGTGATAAAGGATTCCAAAAGGGTAAGGCTGATACAACCTTGTTCATCAAAAGAACCAAAGGTAATACTTTATTAGTTCAAATTTATGTCTATGATGGGACAATTAAATTTCTTTCTTGGATTGCAAATCAAGCAATCACGTGATGGAATATTCATCAATCAATCAAAGTTTTGCAAGGAATTATTAAAGAAATATGATTTGGATGATTGCAAAGCCATAGCCTCACCAATGGGGTCTAATACATATTTAGATCAAGATGTATCTGGTGTTCCAGTAGACATTACTAAATATAGAGGTATGATCGGATCTCTTTTATACTTAACTGCAAGTAGACCTGATATTATGTTTAGTGTGTGTCTATGTGCTAGATATCAAGCATCTCCTAAGGAATCACATTTGAGTTCCGTTAAACGGATTTTCAAATACTTAAGAGGAACTACAAATGTTGGTTTGTGGTATCCCAAAGGGAGTGTTTGTGATTTGATTGGGTATTCTGATTCTGATTATGCTGGTTGTAAAACTGAAAGAAAAAGTACTAGTGGTACTTGTCACTTGTTAGGAAATGCTCTTGTCTCTTGGTCTTGCAAGAAACAAGCATGTGTTGCTCTAAGTACTGCTGAAGCAGAATATATTGCTGCAGGAAGTTGTTGTGCACACACTCTATGGCTCAAACAACAACTTAAAGATTATGGCTTAGAGCTGGGCTGCATTTCAATTAAATGTGACAACACAAGTGCCATTAATCTCACTAAAAATCCTATCATTCATTCTCCAACTAAGCATATTGATATAAGACATCATTTCCTTCGAGATCATGTTATGAGGAAAGATATTGAGATTTCTTTTGTGGATACTCATAATCAATTAGCAGATATCTTTACTAAGCCTCTTCCTAAAGATTCATTCTTTAAGATTAGAAGAGAATTAGGCATATTAGATGAGCATGACATTTAAAGTAGCATGTTTTGTTGCATATTCATTATGATAGTATATATGCATTTAGCTTGATTATGTGCTTCAATATGTATTTAAAATATGTTACATAGGATTCTAGAACTTAGGACTCTTAAAATTGTCTTAGTAATCGATTACCATAGGTCCTGTAATTGATTATCCTTGATCTCAGTCCTCGTGCCTGTTAGAATTCTATAAGTAATCGATTACCCTAACTGCTGTAATCGATTACACATTCAAAATTTGAATATTTTCAAAATTGAAACTGCCGTAATCGATTACTCTAACTACCATAATCGATTACACACACGATTTTCTCTATAAAATCAGCATCTATCGATTGCCTTTTGCCTACTTTTCTACATCCACAATCCATCTTCCTCTAAATCTTGTTTCGCCATGGGGTCTCTTCCTTGTCCCTCCAATGTCTCCTCTCCAATCAATGCTCCTCGAAGGGATTCCTCCACTGATCCCTTGGTGCTTTCTCGATACCCCATAGATGTTCAAACCAATGCTGCATCGGCTGGACTGTCTCCATTTTATACCATTCCTTCCAATTTCTCACAAGAAACCAAGGTCATCCTTGAAAGAATGGACATCCTGTCACTTCGTCTCTCTCAAAAGTTGGGACAACTGGAAGACACCATTCGATCTCGATTTCTGCTTGTGGAAAATCGCATAGAGGCAGTACACTCCTTCATGCGCAAAGAAATTGAGAGTCTCCAGGATCTTGATCCCTCTGAGAATTCTGAGGATTCTAGTCAAGCATAGATTCTGAAGACCTTGTCTTACTATAGTTATATAATTACTATTAGGATTTCCCCTATTCCACAAATAGGCTTCTTCCTTTATTGTAACTCCTCTACTACTTATGTATGTTATGTTTCTACTATATGTAATCTATGCATTTGCTTTCATATATATCTATATAATATAAGTGCTGGTTGTACTTTATTCGTGTTTTACAACTTTACCCCCATACCCCCATGCTTTATTTTGCAATATATACTTGTATGGATATATTTGCCTGTATTTTTGGCCTTTTCTTCTTTTTGATGAAGTCAAAAGGGGGAGAAAGTTTCTGTGCTATTAAAGATCATATGCAGGATTTCAACAAGTCCATTAGAAAGGGGGAGAAATACTAGATTACATCAATCAGCGGGAGTTCTTCAACAAAATTGCCAATATGATCTTCAAGTATCAAGAATGTGTTTGCCATCATCAAAAAGGGGGAGATTGTGAAGAAGGTCTTGCTCCTGACCCTGGCTGTGGTTTTGATGACAACAAACTCATCAACAAAAAGAAGAAAAGAAGACTTCGAAGAAACAACGCTACAAAGTTCATCAATAGTCTAGAAGTCTTAGTTTAGGTGAGTTATGCTTCTAAAGGTCTATTAAAGCATAAAGTCTCTTAAAACACCTAAATTAATTAAGCTAAGTGTTTTCAAAACTTAAAAGAAGCAGAAAACCTTAAGCCGATCTCAAAGGATCAAGTTTCTGGAAGATGGACTTCAGTGTAATCGATTACACCTAGGCAAGTAATCGATTACTTGTTGTTTGTAATCGATTACATGTTTGAAATTCAAATTCAAACTGAAATGGCTATTAGTGTAATCGATTACAATAAGTGATGTAATCGATTACCAGAATGAAAAGTTACATCTTTTCATGAACCATTGTGTCCCAAACCTTTTGGAAAGGGTTGTGATGGTTCAAGGACGTTTCCCTTGCCTATATAAAGTCCATTTGAGTCTAGAACACAAGAGAAAACACACAACACATGAGAATACAACATTAGGCCAAAGCTTTGTCAAAATTAGTTCTTCTTTTAGAACTTAAACCTTCAAGAGCCTAAATTCTGAGTTCATGATCTTCATGTCTATAAGAACACTTTAGTTGTTCATATCTTGAAGAACTCAGAATTGTATTATGCTTAAAAGCCTTAAAGCATAAATTCTCATGATCAATCCATTTCAATGTTAAAGGATTGATACAGCCAATTGTAAACTCTTCTTCATCTCTTTCTGTAAGATTGAGTTTTTCACCGTGGTATTCGGTGAAGGGTTGTTGTCACTGAAAGTGGTATACTTTCAGGGTATTGATTGAAGGTGGTTTAGCCTTCAAGGTCTGAGGGTGGTTTTCCTTCAGGAACTGAAAGCGGTTTGCTTTCAGGGGCTGTTGAAAGTGGTTTGCTTTCACAGGGTATTGGTAGAAATTCTTGGGGTCCTTGGGTTAGGAACTTGTAAGAGATTTTTATCAATAGTGGAAAAATCCTCAAAGGGTTTCTTTGAGGGACTGGACGTAGCCTTCGGTGGATTGAAGGTGAACCAGGATAAAACTCTGTGTGTTATTTCCTTCATCCTTCATCTCTTACTTTCAAGCAATACTCAATTCCGCTGCAATCACAACAATCGTCTCGTGATTATCATCATCTTGAAAGTATCATTTTCAATAAGGCGAAAATTGGGGCAACACTGATTCACCCCCCCCCCTCTCAGGTTGCTATCTGAACTAACATTGACCCCCATAATCGTCAGGGCTACGTCCAGTCCTTGGCTTCACCATGATTTTCCACTATTTAAACAAATAGTACAAGTATTATCAGGGACTTCTCCTAGCAAGTATTCTAAGAACTTCTCCTATCAAGTATTCGAAGGACTTCTCCTTACAAGTATTATACAGGACTTCTCCTGACACCTTTTACAAGGTTTGGGTTTTCTACATGGTTCTCTTCTTAATAAGAGTAGGTAGAAGAAGTTAGGCTCAGTTTATACAGTGAGGATAGGAGTTTGGGTTCTCTGTTTTTGGGGTGTGTGAGGTGGAGAAGATGAGAGTAATACTGTACGAATTTTCTCACACAGAAGCACATAAACTTAGGTAGAGGTAGAGGTAGGCGTGAAGCTTCCTGAGTTGGAACCAAGGTTCCTTGGCTCTTGGGACAGACTTAGTTGGCATATGGAAGTTTAAGTCTAAGTTGCCCAATTGTTTCGGAGGCAGGGTTCTCTATTTATATCTTCAGTTGAAGACCTTCGTTCTTCCTCTTCAAAAGGATAGAAAACCTGTCTGAAGTGCTTCTTCCTCTCTAAGCTGCACATAACGGCTAGTTCTGCATTTTTCAGCAGGTCTGAGACACGATCTGAGAATCATTGATTCGCCTGGGTTGACGTCGTCTGGCTCCATGCTGAGCGAGTAGCCTTGAGCTAGTTCCTCTAAATTTAATGCGTGAATATCCATCTGTGGTATTTGTTTTGACCATTATACCCCAGTGCTTGCCAGCTAATGCTCATCACGTGCTTTGTTCAGATGTTTGAATTTCGACTGTTGAACGTGTACGGTGCTCAGAGATTCTTGCCGTTGATTCCGCAATGTCAGCTTGATTTGAGGAAAAGTAGTAAAGCAGTGGGACCAAGGAATATTGTATTAATTGTGTCCCTTCCTACTTTCTGCCATAGCCAGTACTTTAATAAATACGCAAACGAGGTAGATGTCTTTTGATCCAAGAAGCAATTATTCAGGTTGAGGAGAATAATTTCTTTAATGCTTCTGTTAAGCTAATATCCTCGTAGAACATATTTCTTGAAATTTGTACCTTTGGCGCATTCTTATGCTTGAGCGGACGGATACTTCTTTAGGGTTTGGCAGACACAGTCTCCATATAGTATTAGCAGTTCTGTGAGTGACTTGCATCGGCAGACGATCTTTCTTCATTCGGTTCTTCTTAAGGATTAGAATCTCCTTGGCTTATAGAAGACTGGATCTTCTCTTTCCTTTTGCTTCCACTGAAGTTCTCCATCTGAGAGAGTTGATTCACAACTTCTTTATATGATGCTAGAGAAGCTTCGAGGCCGAAGGTGTTTCTTCATGAGTTGCCATGCTCTTTTAGCTTTAGGTGAAGCAGTCTTTCTTTTGATCACTGTAGGTTTAAGGTAGCGGATTGTTTCAGCTTCTTGAGGTGGACTTTAACTTGAGAGCATAGGGCTTGATAGAGTGTCCTTGAGAGAGGGTGTTGGCTAGTTGAAGTTATTGCTTTAACTCTTTTGAATCACCGGACTGTCTTTACATGAGTGTTTTCCTTTGTATGTCTTTGACAGTATTTCCTTCAGGATGACCGGACGGTCTCTTCTGGTGGACTAATTCTCTTGATGATGCTTTGAGATTCATTTAGTCCTTTTAGTAGATAATTATTCCTGTACATGAGAAATTTCACTATGTTACGAATTTTATCTCTGACAATGTTAAATCTTAAAGAAATTGTTAATTATCAAAATATAATAATTCATTTAATTATTTGAATCTAACAATCTCCCCCTTTTTGATCATGACAATTTCTTTGGAAAAAGGTTTATTTGAGAGTATGTTTATTGATTAAGCAACTTGTCATTTTTCAGATAATACACAAATAGAGAGTTATTGATTATGTGAGTGTGCATGTATGCAGCGGAAAATTAACATAATCGACTGGGCTACGTCCAGTCCTTCGCTTCACCAAGATTTTCCACTATTTCTACAAATAGTACAAGTATTATCAGGGACTTCTCCCAGTATTATAAGGACTTCTCCTATCAAGTATTATACAAGACTTCTCCTAGTATTGTCAGGACTTCTCCTTACAATTATTCTCCAGGACTTCTCCTCATTAGTATTCTGCAGGACTACTCCTGATACCCTTTACAAATTGGTTTTGTTTTTCTACAATAGTTCTCTTCAATGAGAGTGGATAGAAGAAATGAAGCTCGGGTTTACAGAGAGGATAGGAAATTTAAGGTTCTCTGTTTTGGGTTGTGTGTGTGGGTTAGGATGAGAGTGACACTCTGTAAGTTCTTCACACACATGGATGACTTAACTCAGGTAGAATGTGGCTTGAAGCTTTCTGAGTTTGAACCAATTGAAACTTGGTTCTCTGGGCAAACTTGGTTGAGATATGAAATGGGTTGAATTCAAGTCGCCAAGTTGTTCCGAAAGCTGAATTCTCTATTTATATCTTCAGTTGAAAATCTTCATTCTTCTTTGATAGAAGGAGAGAAAACCTATCCGCTAGTGCTTCTACTTCCTTGTGAGTAACGGCTAATTCTGCATTTCTGGAGCAGCTCTAAAACGCGATCTGCCAAGCATTGATTTTCTTGGGTTGACATCGTCTAGCTCTTTTACAGCATTTTGCCTTGAGCTATATCCTTTGCATTTAATGCTCATGCATCCCAACTGTGAGCTTCTGTTTGATCATTGTATCCTAGTGCATGCCAGCTAATAGCCATTAAATGCTCTGAACATATATTTGAATTTCGACCGTTGAGAGAGTACGGTGTTCAGAAATTTACGCCGTTGATTCCGCGAAGTCAGCTTGACTTGAGGAAAAGTAGAAAATGAGAGGGACCTAGGAATAATATATTAATTGTGTCCCTTTCTTCTTTCTGCCATGAACAGTACTTCATTTAATATGCAGACGAGGTAGATGTCTTTTGATCCAAGAAGCAATTATTCTGAATGAACTCTTTAGAGCTTGGTTGAATAATTTCTTTAATGCTTCTATTGAACTGAGATCCTCGTAACGCACACTTTCCAACATTCATAGCTTTTGAGCACTTTGATGCGTTAGGCAGACGAAATCTTCACTATGATTTGGCAGACGCAGTCTTCATAGAATCTTCAGATTTTCGTTACTCAGTGAGTTGCATTGGCAGACGGACTTTCTCAATTCAGTCTTTCTTGAGATTCAGAATATTCTTGACTGAACATTTCCTTCTCTTTTGCTTCCACTGAAGTTCTCTATTTGAAAAAGTTGATTCACAACTGCTTTGTATGGTGCTAGAGAAGCTTCAAAGCTAAGAATGTTTCTTCATGATTTGTTGTCATCCTCGTTCAGCTTTTGATAAGACAGTCTTCCTGTTGATCACTATTCATTCAAGCACTGGACTGTTTCAACTTCATCAAGTAGATTTTGGCTTTGAGAGTGCATAGCTGATTGAGTGCCTTCCAGAAGATGTTTGCTATTTGCGGGTGATACTTGGTCTTCCGTGAGTAACCAGACTGTCTTCATACGATTGCTTTCTTTGTATTTCTTGACATCTTTTCCATGAAGGTGTATGTAGTGATGACTGGACGATTTCCTCTTGTAGGACTGTTTCTTTTGATAATGCTTTGAGGTTCATTGAGTCCTTCGAGTAGATAGATGTTCCTGGATATGAGAAAGTTCACCGTATTTGGAATTCTATCTCTAATGATATTAAACCTTCAACGAAATTGTTAATTATCAAAACATAATGATTTATTTTAATCATTTGAGTCTAACACAAGTATTCGTAGGGACTTCTCCCAACACCAAGTATTATGCAGGACTTCTCCTTTACAACAAGAATTTCTACCGAAATATCTCTTCTCAAAAGAGTGATAGTAGAAGAAACTTGGCTCAGTGAACTCTAAGTATTGGTAAATGGTAATGACATTTCAAACAACACTTGAGATTTGGCAAATTGAGGCTATTTTGAAAATCTGACTCTATGCTCTATTTTCTTCTCAAAAATTGTTCACGAAATAGGCTTTAAGACTTTTCTTGAAAAAATGAATGTAAGCCGTAAGAGATAGAGAATAATTGCTGTGAAAAAGATGTGTATGTTTCTGCGTTGAAGTAGTGTGATTTTCCGAATGCTCAAGTGCTGCTTTTATAGTGTAAAACAGACTTCAATTCTATGAAAACTCTTGTCTTTTACCTGCCTCTGTTAATCAATTCCCGATTGTGCATCAACGGCTATTAAATTCGAATATTCTTGATTCTTCTGATTGATTCGAGCGTGATTCTCTTGCTCTTTAAGTTGATGATTCTTTGTCGTCGACTTCCAGTAGAGGTGATGCTTGAATCTGTAATAAATGTGATTTTCGTTTGAATTATTTCCTTTCCAGAGAACCGAACATGTTTTAATCATTTCATATTCAAACGTGTGTTCTGCATCATTTGTAGAGTCTTCAGAAGATGTTGTTACTTATCTTGATACGAGACTCGATCTCTTCCTTGCTTGGTTGGTATCGTTTGATGACTAGGCAGACATTGCACGGTGAATTGATACTTGAAATTATGCCTCGTTTTCTTAAAGTCTTGGCAGACGATAGAATTCCTTTGCTTGCCTAAGGCTTTGCTAGATGATGGACAATAGATCTGTTCTCATTCTTCAGTAATCGATACACGTCAGCAGACGGTGCACTTCAGCAAGCAATATACTTCAGAAGACGATACTTCTTTTCTGTATTCAAACAGCAGACGATATACTTCAGCAGACAATACTTCTTTTTCTGTATTCAGACAGCAGACGATATTATTCACATCCGAATTGTCACTGCTTCTTTTAGCTTGGTAAATCTTAATTGTCTTCCCCTTTTTCGATGATCTTCTTTTAGCTTGGTAATAATGCGTCTCATCATTTATCCATCTGACGATGGGAATAATCCTGAGAAACGTATTTTATAGTTAGTCGTTAAAGTTGTTATCAGTCAAAGCAGGTATTCTGAACTTAACAGACTCCTTTTAACGTTCTGAACTTAACAATCTCCCCCTTTTTGATGATGACAATTTTATATAGAGAAAATCATTTAAACCATTTCTCCCCCTTTGTAAAAACATCTATCTCTCCTCCTTTGTAAAAACTCCTTTACTATTCTATTTCGTTTTTCTTTATTCTCTCCCTCTTTGTAAAAAAACTTTTGTATTGTCCCTTTCTCCCATGTTGTTTCGGGTTTTTCTCTATTCTCCCCCCTTAGTCAGTAGCAAAAACTATTTCGTCTGGTGTAACTTTGAAACCAAACTCCCCCTTTCTTATCCATTTCTATAAATAGAGCACTAATAAACAAAGCAATAAACAATTAAGAATCAGAGCAATCAATGGATAGACACATGGATATGCTCCCCATCTCTGTTCCAATAAGCTAATTCTGATTATGCTTTCAACTATTTGCTTTTAATTATTTCTCCCCGTGTTAAACAGCTAAAGATAACTTTTCAATTAGAATAAACATTAATTCCTAAGCTCTCTGCTCCTCCTATGATAATGCTTCATCATACCAATCAGATGCAATGCCTAAATGGTAAATCAAGTCTCGTCCTTGGACTCAACTTAGGTTTTGATGAAGACAAACACATCACAAAAAGAAGAAAGACTTCAGAAAAGAAAAGGAAGACTTCAAGAAGACTTCAAGAAAGAAAGGAACAAAAAGAAGGAAGACTTCAAGAAGACTTCAAGAAGACTTAAGAGAAAGAAAGGAACAAAAAGAATAAAGACTTCAAGAAGACTTCAAGAAGACTTAAGAGAAGAAAGACTTCAAGAACCAGGCTCAGAACGTCAAGATCAAAACATGAAGGTTCTAGTTTTAAGTAAGTCTTGTCAACTTAGTGTGCTATGCTTTATTAAGGTTCATATTGCATTTGAAGGCTCATAAAAGATCAACTAATTGAGTACGATATGTTCTCACAAGTAAAACTTGGTAGGAACACTCAATTAGGTTTTAAACAGTCAAAAACTGAGTTCTGGACTGTCTGTAATCGATTACAGATGTGTGTAATCGATTACCAAGTTTGAAATTCGAATTCAAACTTCAACGGCATGGTGTAATCGATTACACTAACTGTTGTAATCGATTACCAGGTCCATAAGTGTGTCTTTTCATGAACCATTGTGTCTCAAACCGTTTGGGAAAGGTTGTGTTGGTTCATGGACGACCTCTAGTGCCTATATAAAGTCCTTAGACACTCAGAAACATCAATGACTTGGTCCATAACTTTCATATTCATTAAAGTCATCATTCTGAGTTTCGGTTCTCTCATTTTCATAAGAACACTCATGATGTTCAACATTTGAGAAACTCAAAATGGAAGAGCCTTCATTGTAATTTCCTGGAGCATACAAACTAAGATCAATCCTTCTTATCTAAAGGATTGAATCATCCATAGAAAAGGCATCTTCTTCTTCTTCTATTTGAATCATGTTGATTCATTCACCGTGGTTTTCGATGGTTGTAAAAAGGCCCTTTGAATCAGGTTTGATTCAAAGTCCACCGTGGTAATACGGTGTCATCAGAAAGTGGTTTGCTTTCTGAGGCTTTATGGGTCCTCTTAGGGTCCTTGGCACAAGTATTGCTAAGAAGACTTGATCAATCAGAAGTGGGTTGCTTCAGGAAGATTGATAAGATATCTTAGGGTCCTTGGTGCAAGTATCTGTAAGAGTTCTTGATCATGGGAAATCTTCACTGTGGAATTCAGTGGAGTGATTCTTCAGAAAGTGGTATTCTTTCTGAGGGGTTCTAACTTTACTGTGGTATTCAGTAAAGGGTTTGACTCAGACAGTGTAATCTGTTCTGAGGGTTGTAATTAGTTCACTGAGTGATTCAGTGAGCGGTGATTTTCAGAAAGTGGTTTGCTTTCTGGTATAGTGGAAAATCTCTGTGTGATCAGAGGACTGGACGTAGCCTTCTGGGTTTGAAGGTGAACCAGGATAAAATCCCTATGTGTTCTTCTTATCCTTCATCTTTTACTTTCAAGCAATTACAATATTCCGCTGCAACAACGTTCTTACGTTACAACTCTAATTGCGATGAAAGTCACTTGGTACTACTACGCGAAAATCGGGGCAACTCTGATTCACCCCCCCCCCTCTCAGGTTGCTATCTGTACTAACAATTGGTATCAGAGCGTAAGTTTAGGTAATTTGCTCCTAAGATCCGGGAAGATAGCATCCTCATCTACAACAAGTACCAGTGAAGGATTCAACATAAACAGGCCACCATTCTTCAATGAAGAACTCTATGACTTCTGGAATATCAAGATGATAATCTTCATAAAGTCATTAGACGCGGGAATCTGGAAAGTCATTGAAGAAGATCCCTTTGTGCCTGTAATAAAAGTTGAAAGAAGTTCACAATCAGAACCAGAAAACACATGGAGTGACAAAGAAAAGAAGAAAGTTCAACATGAATTAAAAGGTATGAACATCTTGAATTCAGCCCTTGATATGAAGAAATTTCTTAGAGTATCTACTTGCAAATCTTCAAAAGAAATATGAGATACTTTAATGGTTACACACGAAGGGACTGATAAAGTCAAAAGATTCAAGATCAATATTCTATCAGAAGAATATGAGATGTTCAAAATGTTGCCTGGAGAAAGCATACTTGATATGCAAAAGCGGTTCACACATATAACGAACCACTTGATTGGTCTTGGTAAGAAATTCTCCAATTATGCCATAAACATGAAAGTGTTAAGATCCCTTACAAGAGCATGGCAATCAAAGGACACTGCTATCTCAGAAAAGAAAAGTCTCTCCAACATGACTTTGGCTATTCTTTTTGGAAAACTTCAAGAACAAGGATTGGAGTTAAACAGACTCGAGCAATATGAGAACAACGAAAAGAGACATGGGTCTATTGCTCTAAAAGCCAAAGAAAGCATCAATGATGAATATGAGGCAGAGTCAGAAGATGATAAGAACATGGTCTTAATAGTCAAGAATTTTCGAAGGTTCTTACAAAGAAAAGGTATGAAGTCTACAAGTTTTCAAAAGGGAAATAAACCCTCCTCCTCTTCACAAAAGATCACATGTTATGAATATGGAAAATCTGGTCATATCAAATATGATTGTCCAAACATTCAAAAGAAGAAGCATGGACTAAAGGAGAAGTTTGAAAAGAAGGACTCAAACTCCAGAAGAGCATACATTTCTTGGGTTGACAATGACGTAGGCTCAGACTCAGAATCAGAGAGGTAAAAAGCACACCTTGCATTAATGGCATCTCAGAATTCTGACAAGGAAAATATCCAGGTTAGTACCAGCACTTCTTTTTCTAATGATTTAGAATATGCTATAGAAAGTCTTCTTTAAGATGTGTCATAGTAATTCCAAATTTAGTGATAAAATGCTATTATTTCATCTTTAGAAGAAAAATGTCAAATGTTTCAAAAGGAATTAGATGATGTTAAATCTCTTAGGAGTAAACACATGCATGATAGCTCTTCTAGAAATATGAACTATAGGAACTACCCACAAAATGTTCCAAAACAATCCTAAAGATTCATTTCTTAAGATTAGAAGAAAATTAGGTATATTAGATAAACATGAGATTTAAAATAATGTGGTATTTACATAATCTTTGTGTGAACTTACATGATTGCATGTATTTATTTAAATTAATTCTGTGCTTAAATGTTATCTAGAAATTTCTTACATAGGACTTGATAGTTTTAGAACCTATAAAAATGTCCTTGTAATCGATTACCATAGGTCCTGTAATCGATTAACCCTGTTCTCAGTCCTCGTGCCTGTTAAAATCGTCTAGGTAATCGATTACCATAACTGCTGTAATCGATTACATACTCATGCTATATAATCAAAGCATAAAAGTTTCAATAGGAATTATTCTCAAATTGTTCCAAGACAACCTAGGAGACATTATGATATGCTTAGATATAATATATAATGAAGGTTATAGACTATATGCTTATAGTTATTGCAATAGAATAGGACATACTTCTAGTAGATGTTATTATAGGAATATCAAATGAGCAATGTATGTGGGTGGAGAAGACAAACAATGACCTAGAACCCAAAGCAACTTAAGTTCTTAACATTCCTTCAGAAGAATTTGTTTTGTAAGTGTGTATAAAAAACAGCAAAGGATTTATGATATCTTGATAATGGCTGCACATCACACATGATTGGAGACAAAACAAAATCTTTATATCTCATACCTAGAGAAAAGGGACATGTCTCATATGAGAATAATAAAAAAGGGGTAATTTCTTAGCATAAGAAAACTAGGTACGCCTTCTCAAACCATATTAAATAAGACCATCTAAAGTACATAATGCTTTAGGAAACAAGTACTGGATTCAAGCCACAAGAGTTGAACTAGTTTGAGAAAAACCAAGTATGTATATCGGTTCACTAAATGATAAGTATATCATTGAAGCCAAATAGATGTTTAGGAACAAATTAGAAGAACATGAAATCATAGATAGAAAATTAGGCTAGATTAGTAGCACAAGGTTATAAGCTTGAAGAAGGAATAAGAGAAAAAGGGTTCCAAAACAAAGTAGACAAACTTGGATGACAATGGAGCAAGTTCATCATTCAACTCAAAATAAGGAAGCATGTCTCGCTTTAATGGCAACACATCATTCTGATAAAGAGGTTAGTAATGCAATTTCATATGTTAAATTATAAATTATCTTTAGATTTCATGATAGTTTCTTGAATATATATGAAGTTTATGCACATTAAAGTCGGATCATCTCATCTTTACAAAATAAAACTAAAAGCATGCAAGATAAGTTAGATCTAGAATAAGATGTTCAAAGTGTTTTTTACATCATTAGACCCATGCATAATCCTTGAGTCATGGTTTGATGAATTAATACAAGTAGTATACAAAGGAAAGTCTTTCAGAGACACAATATTAAGAATATGATATTAGTAATAAAGATTCTAAAAACTTCACAAGGCATTAAGTTGAATAGAAATGCATTCTTAGGCATCTATATTTACATTGTAGTTCTCTGTTAGAGATATTCTTCATACAATGCTTATCATGTCTGAAATTTCAAGTTTTTAGTCATATTAATCGATTACATAGGCTTAGCAATCGAATACAGGGATTATTTTGGCCCTGTTTTTTTTTTTTCCAGAAAGGAGGGTAATCGATTACCCATGTAGTGTAATCGATTACCTCCTCGAATTTGAATCATTATTCAAATTTGCTCCCATGTAATCGATTACATAAAAGGAAGTAATCGATTACATGCCCGATAATATATATCTTTCTGGGTTATTCTGCTCATAATCGATTACAGCCACCTCTGTTTCCTTCTCTCTCTCGTGCGACACCAGCACTTCTATTTTCCCCATATCTTCCACAATTCTTGTTCGTTTTCAAGAATTCTTTGTGGGTTTTGCTCCTAATATCCATCTCCATCTATTCATACCACCAACTGTTGTTGAATTGGTCTGGATAAAAAAGCCCCAATTCGGTCCTGCTAAACCCTAGAACTCAAAAATCCTCAAATTCAGCTTCCATGGCCTCTTCCTCACGTAATCCTCTTCGTTCTAAGAACCCATCCATGGATGCTTTGGACCTCTCAAGGCTGTTGGCAACCGAAGAACAGAAGCAACATTTTCTCGCTAATTTTCTTGATCGACCAGTTCTTACACCAAAGTATGGTGCTCTGGATTCCTTCTTGACAGTAGGGATGACATTTCCAACTCTGCTTAATCATCAGGGACTTGACTCGTTCATTGAAATTAAAGATCAAATTCAGTCTAAAAAGCAGAGAGTTGATGCAAACCGTTCTAGAGACACCCTTGCTGTTGGGTTTCTCACTGTTGAAGACAGACTGCTTCACTACTTGCTCAGTTATGTGATCTTACCTCAAAGTTCTAATCATGCTCAGATAAGCGATCTAGAGTTACAAATTCTATATGGCATGGTTAATCAAAAGTTTATTAATTGGGCTTATTTGGTAATGATACACATGATGCTGCACAAGGAACGAACTAGCCCTCTTCCATTTGCTTCTGCAATTTCTATCATTCTGAAGAAGAAGGGTGTTCCTACTCATGGTGAGTATTCTGTTAAAATGGATGGTAAGGCTCAGCGCATTGATCTGAACATTCTGAACAAGATGGGATTCATTCAGGATGATGATGGGTTCTCCAGGAACAAATCTGACCTGACATCTGAGGATCCTCCTGCTCCTGCTCCTGCAGCATTCTTTCCTCCTTTTGAGAGTGTTCCTTCATCATCTGCTGGTACCGATGCTTCTACACAATGTATTCTTTCTCATCTTGATAGCATGAAGCATCTCATCAACCAGCGCTTTGATCGCATAGAAGGCCGGGTAGAGTCCATGTACACTACTTTGCGTGCAGATATGGACAATCTAAGCCTTCGTGTCGATTAGATGACTCGTTCTCCTCTCCATTCCTCTGATGATTCTGAAGATTTCTAGACTATTTCTATTTTTATTTAGACTATCTCTATTTTTATTCAGACTATTTATTTTGGGATTGTAATAGTTTAGTCTTATCTTCTGGATGTTTTTGGTTCTTGCTTGCACGTTTAATTATGTATTTTGAACTTAACTAGTTATGCTTTAAATTACGTGTGATGCATAAGTTTCTATATACTGTCTTGCTCACCCCACTCCCCACGTCTTAAAAATCTATACTACTTGTTAGCATGTGTGGATTATGCTTGGACTCATCTTTCTTTTGATGAAGTCAAAAGGGGGAGAAAGGGTCCTGTGCTTTGTAAAGATTGTTTACAAGAAAGGCTACAAGTGAAACAAAAAGGGGGAGAAAAGTTCTGATGTATATTATGCATGCCTCTCTTTATTTCTATTATCCTGGAATACTTTGTATGGCTTTTTCTTCTTTTTGATGATGTCAAAAGGGGGAGAAAAGTCTTGTGTATGCTTGATCATTTTCAGGATACTGTGCTTCATTTGCAACACAAAGGGGGAGATATAATTGCAAAACCAAGGGGGAGATACAAGACAAGAAAGAAAGTCTAATGATCCATCAATGTTCAAGCATGATGTATGTCATCATCAAAAAGGGGGAGATTGTAAATCAAGTCTCGTCCTTGGACTCGACTTAGGTTTTGATGAAGACAAACACATCACAAAAAGAAGAAAGACTTCAGAAGAGAAAAGGAAGACTTCAAGAAGACTTCAAGAAAGAAAGGAACAAAAAGAAGAAAGACTTCAAGAAGACTTCAAGAAGACTTAAGAGAAAGAAAGGAACAAAAAGAATAAAGACTTCAAGAAGAATTCAAGAAGACTTAGGAGAAGAAAGACTTCAAGAACCAGGCTCAGAACGTCAAGATCAAAACATGAAGGTTCTAGTTTTAAGTAAGTCTTGTCAACTTAGTGTGCTATGCTTTATTAAGGTTCATATTGCATTTGAAGGCTCATAAAAGATCAACTAATTGAGTACGATATGTTCTCACAAGTAAAACTTGGTAGGAACACTCAATTAGGTTTTAAACAGTCAAAAACTGAGTTCTGGACTGTCTGTAATCGATTACAGATGTGTGTAATCGATTACAGGATGTGTGTAATCGATTACCACAAGTGTGTAATCGATTACCAAGTTTGAAATTCGAATTCAAACTTCAAAGGCATGGTGTAATGAATTACACTAACTGTTGTAATCGATTACCAGGTCGATAAGTGTGTCTTTTCATGAACCATTGTGTCTCAAACCGTTTGGGAAAGGTTGTGTTGGTTCATGGACGACCTCTAGTGCCTATATAAAGTCCTTAGACACTCAGAAACATCAATGACTTGGTCCATAACTTTCATATTCATTAAAGTCATCATTCTGAGTTTCGGTTCTCTCATTTTCATAAGAACACTCATGATGTTCAACATTTGAGAAACTCATAATGGAAGAGCCTTCATTGTAATTGCCTGGAGCATACAAACTAAGATCAATCCTTCTTATCTAAAGGATTGAATCATCCATAGAAAAGGCATCTTCTTCTTCTTCTATTTGAATCATGTTGATTCATTCACCGTGGTTTTCGGTGGTTGTAAAAAGGCCCTTTGAATCAGGTTTGATTCAAAGTCCACCGTGGTAATACGGTGTCATCAGAAAGTGGTTTGCTTTCTGAGGCTTGATGGGTCCTCTTAGGGTCCTTGGCACAAGTATTGCTAAGAAGACTTGATCAATCAGAAGTGGGTTGCTTCAGGAAGATTGATAAGATATCTTAGGGTCCTTGGTGCAAGTATCCGTAAGAGTACTTGATCATGGGAAATCTTCACTGTGGAATTCAGTGGAGTGATTCTTTAGAAAGTGGTAATCTTTCTGAGGGGTTCTAACTTTACTGTGGTATTCAGTAAAGGGTTTGACTCAGACAGTGTAATCTGTTCTGAGGGTTGTAATAAGTTCACTGAGTGATTCAGTGAGCGGTGATTTTCAGAAAGTGGTTTGCTTTCTGGTATAATGGAAAATCTCTGTGTGATCAGAGGACTGGACGTAGCCTTCTGGCTTTGAAGGTGAACCAGGATAAAATCCCTGTGTGTTCTTCTAATCCTTCATCTTTTACTTTCAAGCAATTACAATATTCCGCTGCAACAACGTTCTTACGTTACAACTCTAATTGCGATGAAAGTCACTTGGTACTACTACGCAAAAATCGGGGCAACTCTGATTCACCCCACCTCTCAGGTTGCTATCTGTACTAACATAAATGTGATATCAGAGTACTGGATGCATATATATAGTATCAGAGCAAGAGATATCAGAACAAGGTCAAGGGTTTGAAAACCAAGTAGTATCAGAGCTAATGATCATATCAGAGTAGATGTAATATGATGAATAGGGGCACATCAACCAGTATAATAATAATGTAAATAAGATTAGGGAAAGAATAGTCTTAGTCTGTTATTGAGCTTTTTATCCTTGAAGACTAGTTGAATCATTTCTGTACTTGATGTGACGTCAGCAGACTATAGGTGTTATTCACGTTTCCGTCTCTTCCTTCTCCTGCACTTGGGTTAGTGTATACAGTATAATCTATAGAACAGGATGCATACCTATGCTTTCTCTTAAGTAAGAAAATCTATTTTCAATTAAGGGTTTTGTGAAAATATCTGCTAACTGATCATCGGTGTGCAGATATGATATATCAATGTTACCTTTTGCTACATGATCCCTAATAAAATGATGTTTGATATCTATGTGTTTAGTCCTAGAATGTTGGACAGTGTTCTTTGTAATGTTTATAGCACTAGTATTATGATAGAGTAGTGGAATATTATGCTCATGAATGTTATAATCCTCTATTTGATGTTTCACCCACAAAAGTTGGGTGCAACAAGAACCTGTTGCCACATATTCTGCTTCTGCAGTGGATAATGAAATTGTACTCTTCCTTTTGCTTGACCATGAGACAAGACATTGACCCAGAAAGCGGCAACCACCACTTGTGCTTTTTCGTTCAATTCTGTCTCTTGAATAATCTGCATCGCAGTATCCTTTCAACCTAAAATTACTACTTTTCTCATACACAAGACCAAGATCAGCAGTACCTGACAAATATCTAAAAAATCTCTTTACTGAACTTAGATGAGAATCTTGAGGATTTACCTGGAACCTTGCACATAGACAGGCACTGAACATAATATCAGGTCTACAAGACGTTAAGTAGAGCAGCGATCCAATCATACCTTTGTGTGTTGTAAGATCAACTGGTGATCGTTCATCATTCTTGTCCAGTATAGTTCCAGGGTGCATTGGGGTACTCAACTCCTAAGATTTGTGCATTTTATACTGGTGATCATAAATGTATGTTCTGCCTTGCTCTTGATGAATTTGAAGTCCAAGAAAGAACTTTAGTTCTCCCATCATGCTCATTTCAAACTCACTTTGCATTAGATTTGAAAATTCCTTGCACAAAGATTCGTTAGTGGCACCAAAAATAATATCATCTACATATAATTGTAATAAAATGAAATCATTATCTTTCTTTTGTCTAAATAGTGTATTATCAATTTTACCTCTAGTGAAACCATTTTGCATAAGAAAAGAACTTAAACGATCATACCATGCTCGTGGTACTTGTTTCAAACCATAGAGTGCCTTGTTTAGTTTGAAGACATGATCTGACAGTGTTGCTTCTTCAAACCAGGGGGTTGTTTGACAAAAACTTCTTGTTCAATGTACCCATTCAGAAATGCACTCTTCACATCCATTTGATACAGCTTGATGGAATGTTGACAGGCGAATTCTAGTAGGATTTGAATGGCTTCAATTCTGGCAACTAGAGCAAATGTTTCAGTGTAGTCGATGCCCTCTTGCTGGTTGTATCCTTAAGCTACCACCCTTGCTTTATTTCTTGTAACTTTTCCGTCTTCATCCACCTTGTTTCTTAAACCCCACTTGGTGCCAATGATGGATCCTTCAGGTTTGGGGACAAGTTTCTAGACTTGACTTCGTTCAAATTGATTTAGCTCTTCTTGCATGGATAAGATCCAGCCTTCATCTTGTAGAGCTTCACCGACAGTCTTTGGTTCAATTTCTGATATAAGTGCATAGTTGTTGTGATCATTAAATGAAGATCTGGTTCTGACTTTCTCTGAAATGCTTCCAATTACTTGATGGCCTGTTTGTTGTTGCGCCAGTTGGGAATGTGTTGCCTTCCATGGATATTTTCTCTGCACCTGCAAAGGTTTTAGTTTCTCAAAGCCGAAGCTCTGATACAAATTGATAGAATAAGGGCCAATACAAGAAGGGGGTTAAATTGTGTGCTAATTTAAAACTTGTTTTTCTAAAACAATTATGAGTAGTTCAAAACAATTTCGAAAGACTAACAGTAAATGATAGCGTAAGCAGGGAAATTTAAACAAGTTATAGCTTCAGATGATGTAAGCAATAAAACAGTAAAGCAGAAAGCAGTAAAGCACACGTAGATTTTTCCTGGTTCAGCCCCTGAATGCTAGGGCTACGTCCAGTCCTTGGCTCCACCAAGATTTTCACTATTCAACCTAGAATAGTACAAGTATTAGACAGGACTTCTCCAATCAACTAGTATTCGTAGGGACTTCTCCCAACACCAAGTGTTATGCAGGACTTCTCCTTTACAACAATAATTTCTATAGAAAGATCTCTTCTCAAAAGAGTGATAGTAGAAGAAATTTTGCTCAGTGAACTATAAGTATTGGTATATGGTAATGACGTTTCAAACAACGCTAGAGATTTGGTAAATTGAGGTCCTTTTGAAAATCTGACTCTATGCTCTGTTTTCTTCTCAAAAACTGTTCACGTAATAGGCTTTAAGACTTTTCTTGAAAAACTGAATGTAAGCCGTAAGAGGTAGATAAGAATTTCTGTGAAAAAACTACGTATATTTCTGCGTTGAAGTGGTGTGATTTTCCGAATTCTCAAGTGCTCCTTTTATAGTGTAAAAGAGACTTCAATTCTCTTAAAACTCTTGTCGTTGACCTGCCTCGGTTAATCAATTCCTGATTTTGCATCAACGGCTATTTGATTCGAATATCCTTGATTCTTCTTATTGATTCCAGCGTGATTCTCTTCCTCTTTCGGTTGATGCTTCTTTGTCGTTGACTTCCAGTAGAGGTGATGCTTGATTCTGTAATAAATGTGATTTTTGTTTGAATTCTTTCCTTTCCTGAGAACCGAACATGTTTTAATCATTTCATATTCTTGATATGTGTTCTGTATCATTTGTAGAGTCTCTGGAAGATGTTGTAACTTATCTTGATTTGAGACTTGATCTCTTCCTTCCTTTGGTTGGTATCATTTGAGGACTAGGCAGACATTGCACGGTGAATTGATACTTGAAATTATAAGTCGTTTGCTACAGTCTTGGCAGACGATAGTATTCCTTTGCTTGACTAAGGCTTTGCCAGACGATGGACAATAGATATTTTCTCACTCTTCAGTAATCAATACACGTCAGCAAATGGTGCACTTCAACAAGCAATATACTTCAGCAGACGATACTTTTTTTCCGTATTCAGACAGCAGACGATATACTTCAGTAGATGATACTTCTTTTTCTGTATTCAAATAGCAGACGATATGATTCACATCTGAATTGTCACTACTTCTTTTAGCTTGGTAAATCTTAACAATCTCCCCCTTTTCGATGATCTTCTTTTAGCTTAGTAATAATGTGTCTCATCATTTATCCATCTGACGATGGGAATGTGGACTGGGCGAGCGCCCCACGACAGCAAAAGGGCAGCCCCACATCAGTGAAGGGTGGCTTAGGGCGGCGACCCCAGGGGCACATTTGTAACACATTTACACTTTGTAACCTATTGGGTCTGATATTTGAGGCCCATAGGCTTAGTTTGAGTTAAATGTTATTTATGGCTTTCTTTCCTATAAATAGCCAAGGGAGGCTCATGTAAAAGGGTTCACAATTTTCTCTAATAATACAATTGCCTTACTTCTCTCCTATACTGTCTCATTCCGATGGCAGGAATAATCCTGAGAAACATAATATATACTTAGCCATTAAAATTGTTATCAGTCAAAACAGGTATTCTGAACTTAACAAACTCCTTTTAACATTCTGAACTTTACAACCTGGAGAGAGCTGAGACAACTACAAGAGGTGATATGTTGTAGATGCAATCAGAAAGGGCATTACGTCAATAATTGTGCTGAGAAATTTGTTGTCCGCCAGAACTGCAACAAGCTGGGACGCATTGCGAAGAACTGCCAGACTCCTAAAACAGAAGGAGCCGTGAATGCTGTTCAAGGAAGGAGTCCTGTCACCAAGGGCAGAGTCTACACTATTACTGGAGGGGAAGGTGAAGATAAGAACGATGTTGCGGGAGGAAGACAATGAGGGAACAACACCCGGATTTAATTCTTGACGTGTAGTTTCGGGGACGAAACTCTTTTTATGGGGGTAGTGTTGTAAGACCCTCAATTTTGAGTTTTTACATTTTGGTTCTTCGATTTTTAGATATTGCAATTTTTTCCTTTGAGTTTGAGTAATTATATTTTAGTCCTTGGACTATTCAGTAGTTACAGTTTAATCCATGGCTAAATTTGAATTTGAATTTTGAATAGTGCATCGATGGAGTTGAATGAGAGTTAAATGGCCTTGATGTGTGTTAATTCTGAATTAATGGGATTTGATGGAGTTTAATTCTGAGTCATTAAGGGGAATGAAGGCTGAAAACCCTCTCCTGAAAACCGTCCTGCTTTGTATGGTGAGTTCTGGCCCTGCTTTATCATTGTTGTTTTCGCTGGGTCTCTACCCATTTGAAGTGGTCGGGAGTCCCCATCCGGGTACACTCTTTGACCCTCGTCCGAGTGGTCGATTCTGGGGTCAAAATATGTGAGGAAGAGGTTCTCGAGGTGCCTCCTTCGGGAGCTTTCAGGACGTCTGTCTTGGTTCTGATGTGGCTTCTTTCTAGCTCGTTCCTCCCTGGCCATCTTGCAACTCGCAGTATGTTAAGAATAAAGGGTTCTTGAAAAAGGAAAATTTGAGAAATCAAAGATACTGAAATATTCTTTCTATTCTGATTAATTCATGGTTACAAGCTCTGTATTTATACAAAGAGAAAACAGACAAGATCCTGGATATTCCGAGTCAACATAAACAGCGGGTCATTAATCACATAATGACAGCTGACACCTCTCACGCATGGTCAACGTGATCGGCTAACATGATTACTGACTAGACGATACATCATGCAATCGATTCAGCTAGGCAGATGATGTTGTAATGAAGATGATAGAATGTTGAGACAGACAGATGATAGAGTGCTGAGACAGGCAGACTATAGGATGCTGAGTAGGGCAGACAATACTGTATTTATCTAACAGCCCCTCAAACTCAAGGTGGGTGAAAAGGAGCAGCCTTTGCAAACACATTGAGTTTGGCCTTCATTGCAGCAAAGTGTTGAGGTGAGAGAGGTTTTGTGAAGATATCCGCCAATTGATCCTGACCTGGAATGTGATACACAAGCAATGACTTTTTTTGAACTTTCTCTCAAACGAAGAAGATGTCCAATTCCATATGTTTGGTGCGGGTGTGCAAAACAGGGTTTTGAGTTAAGGCCACAGCTCTCATGTTATCACAGTATACTGTAGGAACTTGGAAAGGAATTTGTAACTCCGCGAGGAGCGATTGAATCTAAAGAAGTTTAGTAGTGGTGTTGGCCAAGCTTCGATATTCTTCTTCAGTGCTTGACCTTGCGAAAATCGTCTGCTTCTTAGAACTCCAGGAAACTAAGTTTGGTCAAAGAAAACACATGAACCAGATGTGGAACGTCTGTCATCTGGATCTGAACCCCAATCAGCATCACAGTATGCAGTTAAGGGCACAAAAGCTTTAGAATTGCAGGGTTTGAGAAGCAGGCCATGAGAGACCTTTGAGGTATCTTAGTATGCGCTTAAAAGCCTTCAAATGAACATCGAGAGGTTGACTCATGAACTGACAGACTTTGTTGACTGCATATCTAATTTCAGGTATGGTGAGAGTGGCATATTGCAATGCGCCAACATAGACCTGTAGTTGTTTGGATCAGCATATAAATCAGTGCCATGTTTACTGAGTTTGGTGCTACTGAGCATAGGTGTAGATTGTCCTGTTGCATTGGTCATATTGGCCCTGTCAAGAAGATCTCCTATGTATTTGGATTGGGATAGGAGAAGAGAACCATCTTGCAGATGTTGTACTTGAACTCCAAGAAAGTAATCCAACGTACCCAGTTGTTTGAGTGAAAACTCTGTATTAAGCTTGGTGGTAATTTGCTGAATAAGAGACAACGAATTTCCAGTGATGATAATATCATCAACATAGACTAAGATGTAAATGCAACAAGAGACTGCACTGTAGACAAATAACGATGGATCACAGCAACTGGCCTTGAAGCCAAACCGAACCAGAGCCCCTTTCAATTTGTCAAACCAAGCTCGGGGAGCTTGTTTGAGACCATAGAGAGCTTTGTGGAGTTTGAAGACTAAGGTGCGATCTTCAGTTTGAAACCCCGCTGGCTGGTCCATGTAGACATCTTCATCAAGTGTGCCATTCAGAAAGGCATTGTTGATATCAAGTTGATGGATATGCCAATGTTTGGTGACAGCTAGGGACAAAATGAGATGAATAGTGATTGGCTTCACGACATGGGAAAAGGTTTATGAATATTCAAAACCTTGAACTTGATTGTACCATTTGGCCACTAACCTAGCTTTGTATCTTTCAATAGTACCATCAGCTTTTTGTTTGATTCTGAACACCCACTTGCAACCTATAGATTTTATGTTTGGTGGTAAGGAGACCAAAGACCAAGTTGTGTTCTTGTGCAAGGCATCAAACTCTGCCTGCATAGCCTGCTTCCAGTGGGGGTCTTGAAGAGATTTCTTGTAGGAGGTTGGTTCAACCTGAGTTAGATGAAGTTGTGGCTGAACAATGCCAGTCTTCGAGCAATGGTATCAATAGCTAGTCTCGATCTGTGATTATTTCTTTTTCTTTTTCTTTCTTCGCGCTTCTGCTTCACAGGTACAGAGTGCATGTTCTGGTACTGTTCTGAATAAAGATGGTCTAGCTGTGGTTGTGAGAAAGGAAATGGGGCTGAACTACTGAGAGATTTGGCTGGGTTGGGAGAATCTGAAGATAGCTCTCAATCTGTCTCTTTGGGTTCGAAGCGGAATCTAGGATGTGCGGTGGAAAGTAGAAATATCATACACCATATTCATTCTCTGTGTAATTCCATTTCTGATTAACAATGTTTTTTGGATTAAAAATGTGGAAGATGAAGCTAAGAAATTCTTGTCATTAGGCAAAGAGTTGGGTGTTACTCATAATGGGGCAGAGGAAGAAGTGATCAGGAGATTGGTTGAGATGGAGAGAAGGGATGAAGTGAAAGCAATTCCTGGTTCAAGGTCAGAGGTGGGAGGGGTAAATAGAGTGAATTAATGAAGATCGTCAGTTTTAATACAAGGAGGTAAGGTAAAAAGGAGGGCTGTCAGGGAGCTTATTAATCAGGAAAAAGTGGAGTTGGATTGCTTCCAAGAAACTAAGTTGCAAACAGTAGATAACAGAGTATGCAAACAAGTGTGGGGTGATGATGACATTCATTGGGTTTTCAGTCCAGCATAAAATAGGGGTGGAGGACTACTCTGTATTTGGAAGAAAAGTGTTTTCAATGTTCAAGAGACTGATAAGGAATGGCTTCATTGGGTTGAGAGGCCTGTGGGGGGAGTCAGAGATCCCATGTGTGGTTATTAATATTTATGCTACTTGTGATTGGGAGCAAAAATTGATTTCATGGACTAATATTATAGCCTGGCATCGTCGATGCTATGTGCTGAAATGGTGTTTTATGAGACTTTAACGCTGTAAGAACTATGGACGAGAGGAGGGGCTTGACAGTAGAATCTTACAATAACAGGAGGGCTATGGAGCAATTTAACAATTTCATCAATGCAATGGAGTTTGTTGAGGTTCCGCGAGTGGGAAGGAAATTTACGTGGGTTAGGCCTAATGGCCTTGCAATGAGTAGATTGGATAGAGTTTTTGATAGTGACAAAAACACACAAGAAATGGGGGTTTGAATTGTGTGTTCGATTTTTGAAATCTTTTTCGAAATATAACAATTATAAGTTTGAAAGATGTTTGTTAGTGAGTGCAGCGGAATTTAATCTAAGACTGGAAAGTAAAGTACACAAAATATTTATCCTGATTCACCCCCTTAATCGACAGGGCTACGGCCAGTCCTTGGCTTCACCAAGATTTTCACAAAATAGTACAAGTATTCTTCAGGACTTCTCCCAGTATTCTGAGGACTACTCCTTTACAAGTATTCTAACAGGACTTCTCCTTTACAAGTATTAGGCAGGACTTCTCGCAGTTCTTTTTCAAGAAGATTTGGTTTCTACAAAGTCTCTTCGATAAATAAACTGGTAGAAATATGAAGAACAGATTACAGAGAAAATAAATAAACTGGTTCTCTGAAAGGTTTGTGTGAAAGAGAATGAGAGTAGCACTCTGTGAAAGCTTCACACTAGTTGACGACTTAACTCAGGTAAGAAATAACTTGAGGTTGCTGAGTTTTTGGCTTAGTAAATAAGATCGCAGATGATGAACTTAGAAAGTTTAGAAAGCTTTGATCGTGTGAAAGTCACCAATTTGAATTCGATGCCAAGTACTCTATTTATATCTTCTGTAGGATGATCAATGTGAACTTGCTGAAGATTTGAAAATAGTTCCCTTTGAATTTCTCCTTCATTGTGAGTAACAGATACTTCTGCAACTCTGTTTCAGCAATGAATGCATTTTGCCATGCATTTAATGCATCTTCAATGGCGGAGGTTGTCATCGTCTGGCTCTTCAAGGCTTTCTACCTTGTGCTTTAACTTCTGCATTTAATGCTCGTGCATCCCAGCTAATGTAGTCATTAATAATCTGAACAGAAGATTTAAATTAAAACGTTGAGGAGATATGATGATCAGAAAATCTCGCCGCTGATTCCGCAAAATTAGCTTGATTTAAGGAATAACAGAGAATTTGAATCAACGAGGAATAAATTATTGATTATGTCCTTTTCGCCATTAATGCTCTGAAGGGACAAATAGTGCTTGACAGCTAAGTCTGAGTTGGACAAACGATTTCCTCCGAGTTTTCGTTACACGAACTCCAAAGTTGCGTTGTTGTCAAACAGACTCTCTAACAGAGTTTCAGGCGTTCTTTCCTTCAGATGGGTAATCAAGTAAACCCAATGATAAAGTGACCAGACATTCTTCTCAGTCGGACGGACTCTCTGAGACAAACGTTCTCTACTGGTGGACTGATTTATAAGAGCTGTAGCCGGATGGATTCTTCCTCTTTTCTTTGCTTGAAGATCTGCTTTTGATAATGCTTGTAAATGTCCATGCAGTTTTTCCTCAAGTAAATAGATATTCCTGAGTGTGAAAACATTGAGAAGTTAGGAATTCTATCAAAACTTAATGAAATTGTTATTCATCAAAATATAATAATTCATTAAATCATTTGATTCTAACAATCTCCCCCTTTTTGATAATGACAATTTCTCTCGAGAAAAAGGTTTAATTATCTAAAAGAATTCTTGAAAGGACTTGTAGATGATAACATTTTTATGTTTGTCAAACAATGATATTAAAAAAAATGAATTTTTAAATTCTCGTTTCCTTTGCTCCCCCTGAGTTTGACATATATTCTCAGCTTAGATTAGCTCCCCCTAAGTTAGTGTTCTTCTATTCTTTTTAAAGTATTCTCCCCCTTTGGCATTATCAAAAGGAAATTAGATAAAGTAGAGAAAATATTGAACTGAATGATAAGCAATATTATAGAAGAGATGTAATATAGTGCATACAAAGTAAAGATGAAATAAACTAAGAGTTAGGAAGTGAAGGATGTCTTCAAGTGGTCGAAGAGCATGTTCAGCGTGTCCTGCATCAATCCAAAGCGAGTATTCATGACTTCTGTTATGTCTTGACGTGATGCTGCGTTATTGGCTCTCATTTCCTGACGCAGTTTATGAGTCTCTTGAGTGGTGATGGTCCTGACTTCCTGAATTTTTTGAGCTAGCATAGTCACCATGGCACGGATTTCAGTCTGCTTAGAAGCGATGGTCGAAGAGGAAATGTCTACCAAAGACGGTGCCTCATGAACATCCACTTGAGAAGTGAGGACATCAATTGTCGGCAGAGTTGTCGTGAGGCGCAAAGCAGATGGCAGAATTGGTGTAGAGGGTGCCACAGTGGGTATTTGAGGTGAAGGATGAAGGCAAGACCAAATGAAACCATATGCCTTCATCGCTGTGGTTAGAGCTGGAAGAAGAATAAGTCTCCAGGTGTTGAAATTCAGCACAAGTGGATCCACACGTCCAGCCAGAAAGAGAGGAATATAAGCCACATGGGTGCTACCAGAAAGTGTCAGTTGCCATTCAAAGTGGAAGAAGTCATTGCTATTTCCCAGAGTATGAACAAGATCTAGATCGTGGCATCCAATTGGGACCCATAAACCGGCATGAAAACAAAAAGGTAATCCAAGAACCTGCATGTACACATCCTGAAGCATGTGCTCATTCTGTGCAGTATGCGAGGATTTGCGCTTTCGAAATTGAGTTGTCATAGCGGATCGAGATTTGGGAGAAAACCTTGGCATGAATGAGATCTTGCTGGTGGAAGGAGTGCAGTGGCCAGCTGAGGCAGCATAAGAGTTGGGCGTGACCATCTTGAAAGGTGGATGGATAGAATGAAGAGGTGGAGGTGGCACTCGAAAGCAGAGGGATGCAGATGGCGCAGGTGCGTTGCGGCGAGCAGGAAGATCTGTAATGGAAGCTAGATTTGGATCCTGAGGGAAAGAAGTACTGTGTTGGGAAAGGGCAGTTGCGGCCGGTGACAGATGAGATGCATTAATATGGTCATTAATTGGTGCCCCATAATTAACAGGGCTACATCCAGTCCTTGGCTTCACCAAGATTTCCACTATTTTATCAAAATAGTACAAGTATTATCAGGGACTTCTCCCAACAAGTATTGTAAGGACTTTTCCTATCAAGTATTATCAAGGCTTCCCCTTACAAGTATTATCAGGACTTCTCCTTACAAGTATTCTGCAGGACTCCTCCTAATACCTTTTACAAGGATTTGTTTTTCTACAATATTTCTCTTCAATAAGAGTAGGTAGAAGAAATGAAGTTCGGGTTTTACAGAGAGGATAGGAAGCTTAGGTTCTCTGTTTTGGGTTATGTGTGTGGGATAGGATGAGAGTGATACTCTATAAGTTCTTCACACACATGAGCAACTCAACTTAGGCAGGATATGGCTTGAAGCTCCCTGAGTTGGAACCAATGAAGTCAAGTTTCAGGGCAAACTTGGTTGAGATATGTAAGTTTGAATTCAAGTCGCCAAGTTTCTCCGGAAGCAGGATTCTCCATTTATATCTTCAGTTGAAGATCTTCATTCTTCTTCCACAGAAGGAGAGAAAACATGTCTGTTGGTGCTCCTACTTCCTCTGCTGTGAGTGACGGCTAATTCTGCATTTTTTAGCAGTTCTGAGACACGATCTGCGAAGCATTGACTTGCTTGGGTTGACATCGTCTGGCTCCATTTGAGCAAGTAGCCTTGAGCTATGTCTTCTGTATTTAATGCTCAATAATTCCAGCTATGGTATTAGTTTGACCATTATACCCTTGTGCGTGCCAGCTAGTGCCCATCAAATGCTCTGATCAGATATTTGAATTTCGACCGTTGAATGAGTACGGTGCTCAGAGATTCTTGCCATTGATTCCGCGATGTCAGCTTGATTTGAGGAAAAGTAGAAAAGAAGTGGGACCTAGGAATAATATATTAATTGTGTCCCTTTCTTCTTTATGCCATTGCCAGCACTTTATTTAATATGCAGACGAGGTAGACGTCTTTGATTCAAGAAGCAATTATTCGGATGAGCTCTTCAAGGCTGGGTGAATAATTTCTTTAATGCTTCTGTTGAACTAATATCCTCGTAATGCACACTTTTTAACATTTGTACCCTTGGTGCATTCTGATGCTAGAGAAGACGAATTCTTCAAAATGATTTGGCAGACGCAGTCTCCATATAATATTCAGAATTCCGTTACTGAGTAGGTTGCATTGGCAGACGGTGTTTCTTCATTCAGTACTTCTTGAGATTGAGAATATTCTTGACTTGTAGAAGACTGAATATTTCCTTCTCTGTTGCTTCCACTGAAGTTCTCCATTTGAGTGAGTTGATCCACAACTTCTTTGTATGATGCTAGAGAAGCTTCAAAGCTAGAAGCATTTCTTCATGAGTTGTCATACTCATTCAGCTTTAGATGGAATAATCTTCATGTTGATCACTGTTGGTTCAGGCACCGGACTGTTTCAGCTTCCTGAAGTAGACTTTCACTTGAGAGTGCATAGCTGATTGAGTGTCTTCAAAAAGGATGTTTGTTGTTTTGAAGTCACTGCTTTATCTTCCGTGAGTTACCAGACTGTCTTCACATGAATGCTTTCTCTATGTCTTGACAGCTTTTTCTTCATGATGTTTGTAGTGATGACCGGACGATTTCTTCTAGCAAGACTGATTCTCTTGATAATGCTTTGAGATTCATTCAGTGCTTCTAGTAGATATATTTTCCTAGATATGAGAAAGTTCATGGTGTTAGAATTTCTATCTCTGATGATATTAAACATTAAAGAAATTGTTGATTATCAAAACATAATAATTCATTTAATTGTTTGAATCTAATAACCTCATGTCTGGAACTGAAAACCATTTGGCCTCATAGGCGAGTTCACCAGAGGCTAGTGTGAGCGACATACGAATAACTTCAACGTCCTCATAAAAACTAATTGTTCGAGAATGAAGCACCCTATTGGAGAGAAATTCGTTGATCAAAAGTGTGCTAATCCCTGACCAGTATTCTTGAGGGTGGCCCAGCCACTGAGCAATACATCTAAATCCACAGTTTCCATCATCTTCGACATCGAAGACATCAGCAATATATTTGTGGAAAAGTGGGAGCAAGACCTTCAAATAGTATGCATGGGCATCTAAAATTAGTGTTAGTATAGATAGCAACCTGAGAGGGGGGGTGAATCACGTTTACCCGATTTTCGCCTTAACAATTTCTTACTTTCAAGAAATATGTAAATGCAAACGATTGCAGCGGAATTAAGCGTTGCTTGAAAGTAAAGATGAAGGATAGAAGAATTCACACACACAGAATTTTATCCTGGTTCACCTTTTATCCACCGAAGGCTACGTCCAGTCCCTCAAGAAACCCTTGAGGATTTTTCCACTATTGATAAAAATCTCTTACAAGTTCTTACACGGACCCTAAGAATTTCTATCAATTTCCTGTGAAAGTGTACCACTTTCCACAACCCCTGAAAGTAAACCACTTTCAGTTCCTGAAGGCAAACCACCCTCAGACCTTGAAGGCTTGACCACCTTCAATCAAAACCCTGAAAGTACACCACTATCAGTACAAACAACCCTTCACCGAGATCCACGGTGAATACTCAATCTATCAGAAAGAGATGAAGAAGATTTTACAATTGGCTGTATCAATCCTTTAACATACAAGATTCTGAGTTCCTCAAGATATGAACAACTAGAGTGTTCTTATAAACATGAAGATCATGAACTCAGAATTTAGGCTCTTGAAAGTTTAAGTTCTAAAAGACTTAATGAACTAATTTTGGCAGAGCTTTGGCCTAATGTTGTATTCTCATGTGTTGTGTGTGTTCTGGACTCAAATGGACTTTATATAGGCAAGGGAAACGTCCTTGAACCAATGCAACCTTTCCCAAAAGGTTTGAGACACAATGGTTCATGAAAAGATGCAACTTTTCGTGTGTGTAATCGATTACATCACTTAGTGTAATCGATTACACTAATATCCGTTACAGTTTGAATTTCAAATTCAAACACGTAATCGAGTACAAGAAAGTGGTTATCGATTACTTGCCTATGTGTAATCGATTACCAGAAAGCTGCAATCGATTACACTGAAGTCCAACTTCCAGAAACTTGATCTTTTACGATCGGCTTAAGTTTTTCTACTTCTTTTAAGTTATGAAAACATTAAGCTTGATTAGTTTAGGTGTTTTAAAGAGCCTTTATGCTTTAAGAGACCTTAAGAAGCATAACTCACCTAAACTAAGACTTCTAGGTAATTGATGAACTTTATAGCGCTGTTTCCTCTAAGTCTTCTTTTCTTCTTTTTGCCGATGAGTTTGTCGTCATCAAATTGCTCAATTTTTCTACACAAGTGCTATTCCTTTTAACGTGGTGAAAAATCCTGATTTTGTGAAGATGCTGGAGACCGTTGGGAGATATGGATGTGGCTTCAAACCACCTTCTTATCATGATATTAGAGAAAAACTATTGAAACGAGCCGTGAGTCGAACTGATGAAATGCTTGAAGTATTTAAGGAGGAATGGAAAAGAACTGGTTGCACAATCATGTCTGATGGTTGGACGGATAGAAAGAGGCGCTCCATTTGCAACTTCTTGGTGAATAGTCCTAAAGGGACAGTTTTTCTCTATTCATTAGACACTTCCGACATTTCTAAAACCACTGACAAGGTTTTTAAAATGTTGGATGATGTTGTCAAATATGTTGGTGCAGAAAATGTAGTGCAGGTGGTTACTGATAATGCTGCAAATTACAAAGAAGCAGGAGAAAGGTTGATGCAGACAAGAGACAATTTATATTGGACTCCATGTGCTGCGCACTGCATTGACTTGATATTAGAAGATTTTGAAAAGAATTTGAATGTGCATCAAGTCACTATAAAGAAGGGAAGAAAGATCACCACCTACATATATTCCAGGACATTACTCATTACATTGTTGAGGAAGTCCACTAATGGGAGAGACTTGATTAGGCCTGGTGCAACTCGCTTTGCCACAGCATATTTGACCCTCTCTTGTCTCAATGAACTCCAAAGTCCATTGATGGCCATGTTTGACTCGGAGGATTGGAAGTCAAGCTCCTTCAAGTCCTTTTTCATCATTTCATTCAGAACTTGTTGAACCCCTCCTCCAGTACTATTTCCCTTTGGTGCCAAGCTGAAAATATTTTTCCCCTTACTTACAATTTGAGGCCTAGCAACCGCATCATCCACTTCATCTCCTTCACTAATGTCAATCAGGAGTCTCTTTTTCCTGGACACCACTGCTGCCTCCGCCACAAGGTTCCTCATGAATTCCCTCACTTCATCAGGGACACTAGCACAAGGTTCTGAATCTATGCCGGAACCAGCAAGGTGATGCTTGAGCCTATTTATTCCTCCATGATTTACTTTTGCACAATAATTACATCTAACTTTTTTTCCATTTCCAACCACATCTACTCCATGTTTCCACCCAGGATCAGTTCTTCTTCCCGGGTAATTCTTTCTTCCGGTAGAGGCATTTGAATTTGATGCAGCAGAAGCAGAGTCAGGCTCTACCCCAGACATTTCAAATCTGCCCACACATTATCCAAAACTAAAAATCAGAAGCAAGGCAGGAGAACAAACACAGAAAAAATAAGAAGCAGTGAACTGAAGAGTGAAATCTTCATCATAGCACAAAAGAAATAAGAAGCAAGGCAAGAGAAGAAAACGCATCAAGAAGGAGAAGAGGAAGAAATGATGGAGAAGGAATGAAGGAAGAGAACAGAACCTTACCAAATCAGAGGAGACACCGAGAGAGACGAGCGTCGAAGGAAGAGCGAGGGGTGGAAGGAAGAGCGACGACCGATGGGCTTCGACAGCGGCGCGACGGGCTTCGATGGCGGCGGCGCTGCTGAGGAAGAGCGACGGGCTTCGATGGCGGCGGCACTGCTGAGAGAAGAGCGACGAGGTTCGAAGGAAAGCGAGGGTCGAAAGGGGGAGAAGAATGGCTCGCGGCGCACAGGGTCTGAGTTTTGTGAGGTAAGGTATTTCAAATTAGGGCAAAATTGGGGGAAAATTGGGAGAGAAAAAAAACTTAACTCGGTGACTCGCCTTCAAACCCGCGAGTCACCCGAGTCTGACCGAGTCAGTGCATAAAATGAGTCACCAAGGAGTTGACCCTTTTTTCACAGGTAGACTCGCTGACTCGTACGAGTCTGCGAGTCAAACCGCGAGTTTGACAACACTGCCTACAACGCTCTCGGGCGTTCCCAATTTATCCGGATGTAGCGTGATACCCAAATCGCAAGTGTACGATTCAATATCGCGTAATAAAAAGATCGAACCCAAGGGATAGGTTTCCTATTATTATAATATTTAGTACTTGTGCAGAAAATTTAAAAGATGAGTATTTGATGTTGGTTTTTATAGCAAGCAAGAACAATAGCATAAAATAATAAAGAAAGAGATGATGATGAGTCTTAAGCACTTGGGTTGATTTATATAATTTATAAAATATGCTAGCAACTACTACTTGAATTCTGAATTTTAGTACCAAGTCATGATGTTATAGCCTAATGTTTTTACAAGTTAATACCTTACACATTGTAAAACTTTCTTCTCAATTACTAAATTCAATACCTTGCAATCTAGAAAAAATCAAGAAGAAGATGAAGAAAGAATTTTCAGGCCAACATAAAGTTAAGTCTATCCTAATACCTTAGTGATATGTCATATAACTTCTTTTAAATCCTAGGTCCCTTACTACTTACCAATTTCCATTGTTATAAGCAATAAGTAAAAACACTTGTGATCATCAAGATAAATATTAAGAACAAGGAAATAAAACATGAACTATAGCAATATTATTCAGAAGAGTAGAAGAAAACTAGAACATATATTATAAACTAAAACAACCCAAGATACTTAAAAAGAATTAGCCAAGCATGGCTAAAAGATTCATTGAATTACCCTGGATAGGAGCTCAAGTATGGCTTCCCACAATTCCTAGGAACAATGACCTTTAAGAGGGAAAGAAGAACACTTGTTGTATTCTGAGTAGGTGTGTCCTACAAGTGAAGAAAAGCTCCCTATTTATAGTGAAAATCAGCCTTCCAGCGCTTGGGCGCTGGCATTCCCAACGCTTGGGCGTTGGGATGCATTAAAAACCAACGGGCAGAAATGGGCCCAGCGCTTGAGCGCTGGCTTCCAACGCTGCAGCGCTGGGTGCAGCCTCTGACTCACATCCTAGTCAGAGGTCCAGCGCTTGAGCGTTGGGAATTCCAACGCTGCAGCGCTGGGACGAACACTGGCAGCTTCTTCTTGGATTCCTTTCTTCTTCAATGGTGGAATTGATTGGCTTAATTAGGCTCATTCAGCCCCTAATAAGTTCTGAAACCTCCCCTTTACCACCATTAATCTTCCAACCTTATTTTACATGTGCTTAAATAAAAAAGAGTTGCTTCACATTCTTCAATTTCACTTCAAGTCCTCTCTTTGTTAGAACTTCAATTCTGTCCCTTTGACTCCTTCAAACTTCACTTTTCATCCTCCACTCTTGAACCTTTACACTTTGATCCTTCAATTCCTGAAACTTTACAAATCGGTCCCTGGACAAAAATGATAACTATACCAGCTTTTCCTAAAAATATAAAATAGCTATAAAAATTCCTAAAAATATAAAATAAAGTTAGAAAAACAAATAAAAGCTAATCTATATGAAGAATGCAAAATAAACATAAAATCTATGTAAAAATACTAAAAATCCTATATGTGACTCAAAAATAATAAAATAAAAAGACTAAAAACAACCTAAAAACATCATATATTATCCTGTCATCACACCACTATACCCAACGACAGCTTGTCCTCAAGCGATAAAACTTAAAGAGAAACTCATCCCTGAGTTTAGAAAAAGTTTATCTGATTACAACTTGAAGCACAAAAACCTTTCCAAGAAAGCTTAGCGGATTTAGGAAGACCTGCATGTTTAAAGATATATAATCAAGAAAGTTAGGCTTGGCTTTTCAACATGTTAGAGTTCATCAAATTAAGCTCACAAAATAATATTCTCCATGAAAAACAAGAAAGCTCAATAATCCTGCCTATCATTCAAATCAAAACTGAAATAGTGCAACCAAGTAATTTTGAAGAGATTTTTGAAGGTTTGTAACTTGGCCAAAGGTTGAATATTTCAAGGTATGGATTTCAATAAATTGGCAACTCTAATGGCTGACTCAGAATCTGTTGTTAAGTGATTTTTCCAACTTAAGAGCTTCAACAATTAACACAAGGGTCCTCTCAATTTTTCTTTTTCTTTTCTCTTTTTTTTTTTTTGAACAAAGTAGTGGAATGTATGGGATGAATGACTTGAATTTTACTCCCTTCATACTCTTTCTCACCCCACTACCTCATTATTTTTTCCTAAGGCACATACCTCAATTTTTTCTTCTTTTTCTAGAGAGAAACCCACAATCATAGCTCTAACAATTTCAGCACATGAATCACAATAACAACTTAAAAATATCACACAAAGTAGGCTTCCAAAGAATGACTCTTTTAAGGCTCAAAAGGGCTACTAGTGGATTTTTGCTTTTCAAACCAAAACTCTGAGTTTTCAAAAATGCCTATAATCTCTTCTCCACTTACAAGGTAAACAAAATCCCAATCAACATGTAACACAAGGCAGAAAAATTTCACAATCAAGAATTCAGAGTCCTCAACTCCCAGAAAAAGATAGGGTAAGTGGTACCCTTTTTAGAACTCAGAAAAACTTTTGCCAAAAACCAAAACAATCAAGATGTCCAAAATCAATTCTAACAGCATGCAATCCTAACCGCTTCAAAACATAGAACCTTTTCAAAAGCAGTTTAATCAGATAAAGCACTCAAAGAAATAGTAACATTCAGACTGGATAACATACTCAAGACTCACGCAAAAATAAAACAGAAACACTAACTAAAAATAAAGCTAAAAACTATAACAAGAAAAACAAAACTAAAAAGCTGGCACAATCACAAATTTTCCACAAAAGTCCAAGGGAACCTCAATGCAAAAATCAATTTTGAACACTTAAGTTCAAGAGGGCTCTTTCTCCTTCCTGCAAAAATTGAACAAACAAAAGTCTCACAAGTAGAAACTTGCTTGACTTGTTAGTTCCACAAATAGCACAATTAAGAACATGGGTTGAAAAATTGTGTCCACCTTAAAAACAAGAATTCTTGAGTTTCCCAAAAATTAAAACCAGTTTAGAACCAAGGGAAAAACTCAAAGAATCAAAGACTTTTAGAAAATGGTGAACACAAAATTTATTAAAACAGCAAAGCAGCAAAAAGAAAAACAAACAAAGCCTCTGCCCGAGTTCCAGCGCTTGAGCGTTGGGGATGCCAACGCTTGGGCGCTGGAATTAAATCAAAACTGGGCATCAGAGGTTTCCAGCGCCTGAGCGCTGGGTTCCAACGCTCTGGCGTTGGAATTACCGTAAAAATAAAAACGAGATTCCAGGGGCCTAGCGCATGAGCGCTGGCCCCCAACGCCTAGGCGTTGGTAAACACTGGAATCAGAGGTGGTTTGGCAGGGGCCTAGCGCATGAGCGCTGGCCTCCAGCGCCTAAGCGCTGGACCTCCCTGCAACAAGAACATAGAATTTCTTTTCTTTATTTATTTACAAGAGTGGTGCAGAAAATTAAAAGACAGAATTATAAACTATCCTAAGTTGGGTTGTCTCCCAACCAGCTCATTGTTAAGGTCCGAGATAGACCCTTCCCCTTAATCAATTAGGGGTACTTTTCCTTTTCTTGTTACAAACATCATCTTTGAACTCATCCTCACTTTCAGAATCATAGTGCTTACAAGTACGGAATACAGAAAACTTCACTTTTTCATCCCCTACCTTCAAAGATAGGAGGCCTTCTGCTACATTAATCTTGGCGTCTCCCGTAGCAAGGAATGGCCGCCCAAGAATTAATGGTACCTTGGAGTCTTCTTCCATGTCAAGTATCACAAAATCAACCGGGAAGACAAACTTGTCAACCCTTACCAAAACATCTTCAGCCACCCCATAGGGGTACTTAATTGACCTGTCCGCCAATTGTAAACACATTAAAGTAGGAGTGGCCTCTCCCATGTCCAATTTCCTAAACATGGAGAGTGGCATGAGGTTTATAGAAGCTCCTAAATCACAAAGAGCTGTTGCATTAGGTAATCCCTCAATTTCCACAGGCAAAGTGAAACTCCCTGGATCCTTCAATTTTTGGGGCAACTTCCTCAAAACCATAGCTGAACACTCCTCAGTTAACATCACAGTTTCATCCATCTCACTTAATTTCCTCCTTCTAAATAAAATGTCCTTCATAAACTTAGCATAAATTGGCATTTGTTCCAAAGCTTCAGAAAATGGAATATTAATTTGAAGCCTTTTAAAAATCTCAAGAAATTTCGAGAATTGTTTTTCCAAATTCTTTTTGAAAGCTTTAGGAAAAGGAACTTTGCCAATTTTCTTAGAAGGAGGAATTACATTTTCAACAATTTTTTCAGCAACAATAGGCACATACCTCTCTTTTTCCTTGTCTTCAAAACTCACCTCTTGTTCAATTTCCACCACCCTTTCGGGCATAGTTTTACCACTCCTAAGAGTGATAGCTGAAACATTCTCAACATTTTCCTTTGGATTGACAAGAGTATCAGAAGGAAAAGTACCTGGAATCCTTTCTGAGATGGTCTTGGCCAACTGGCCTACCTGAACTTCCAAATTTCTAATGGAAGCTTCATGATTCTTTGCACTTGTCCTTGTCTCATTCATAAATTGTGCTGTTTGTTGGCCTATTTCACCAACAATTTCTTCCAAGCTTTTTCTTCCTTGGCTTGGATTCAAAGGCATTTGTGGCCTCTGATTCTGGTATGGCCTCTGAAATTGTTGCCTAGCTTCTCCTTGACCACCCCCTTGGTCTCTCCAAGAAAAGTTGGGGTGATTCCTCCAGCTTGGATTATAGGTATTACCATAGGAATTTTGGAAATTCCCCATAGCCTTTACCTCAGCCTCTAATTCTGCTTCCTCCGGGGTCAGTTGAACACCCTCCATTCTTTTGACCATTGCATCAACTTTCCTGGATAAAAGTTTATTTGAAGCAACAATGGACTCAAAAGAATCAACCTCATAAATACCTTTCCTGATTGCCCGGTCTTGGTTTGAATGAGCAGCTCTTGCAGCAAGTTTGTTGATAAGATCAAGAGCTCCTTGTGGTGGCAAAGCATCGAATGCCCCACTTGCTGCAGTATCCAATTTGTCCCTGGTATAGTCATTCAAAGCAGCATAAAATTTTTCTACCTGATCAGCGATAGAAATGTTGTGACCTGGGCACCTTCTGAGAAGTCCCTTGAACCTCTCCCATGTCTCATACAAATTTTCAGCATCTTGCTGAATGAAGGAGTTGATCTCTTGCTTCAACTTCCTTATGCGATTGTATGGAAAAAATTTGGCCGTGAATTTTTCAGCCAAATCGTCCCATGAAGTAATGCTTCTGAGAGGTTGAGAAGAAAGCCACTCCTCTGCCACATCTCTTAAGGAAAATGGAAATAGCATTAGTCTTACCGTATCCAAATGGGCTTCATTTCTCCTTAAGGTGGAGCAATGTCTGGTGAATCGCTCTAGATGTGTATGGCAGTCTTCATTGATATCTCCACCAAATTGGTTTTGGCTCACCAAAGAGATGAAGTGAGGAGGAATCTGAAAATTGGGCAAAGCATCCTCCGGAACCACAATACTCCCTTCAAAATTGTAATTTACCTGGGGAGCTGTGATATCACGAAGGGAACGGCTGGCATCCCGCTCTTCCTCCTCAGTTCTCTGCCTTTGAAGTCTAGCTTGGACTTCCTCTTCTACTCGTGCATCATATTCAGCACGAAGGCGCTCTTCCATTTGAGCTTGTGTTTCAGACATGGCTCTTGCTAATCTTCTTTGCTCCGCTAATCTGCGATGCAAAGTTCTTTCAATTTCAGGGTCGAATTCAAAATGTCCTACCATGCAGAAAAAGCAAAAGAAGTCAATAGCACCTATTCAACACAATTTTATATTTTTTTTATTATTATTTTTTTAACATAAAAAGCACTAAACAAAATAATAACAAGAAAAGAACCTATCCCCGGCAACGGCGCCAAAAACTTGATACCCAAATCGCAAGTGTACGATTCAATATCGCGTAATAAAAAGATCGAACCCAAGGGATAGGTTTCCTATTATTATAATATTTAGTACTTGTGCAGAAAATTTAAAAGATGAGTATTTGATGTTGGTTTTTATAGCAAGCAAGAACAATAGCATAAAATAATAAAGAAAGAGATGATGATGAGTCTTAAGCACTTGGGTTGATTTATATAATTTATAAAATATGCTAGCAACTACTACTTGAATTCTGAATTTTAGTACCAAGTCATGATGTTATAGCCTAATGTTTTTACAAGTTAATACCTTACACATTGTAAAACTTTCTTCTCAATTACTAAATTCAATACCTTGCAATCTAGAAAAAATCAAGAAGAAGATGAAGAAAGAATTTTCAGGCCAACATAAAGTTAAGTCTATCCTAATACCTTAGTGATATGTCATATAACTTCTTTTAAATCCTAGGTCCCTTACTACTTACCAATTTCCATTGTTATAAGCAATAAGTAAAAACACTTGTGATCATCAAGATAAATATTAAGAACAAGGAAATAAAACATGAACTATAGCAATATTATTCAGAAGAGTAGAAGAAAACTAGAACATATATTATAAACTAAAACAACCCAAGATACTTAAAAAGAATTAGCCAAGCATGGCTAAAAGATTCATTGAATTACCCTGGATAGGAGCTCAAGTATGGCTTCCCACAATTCCTAGGAACAATGAACTTTAAGAGGGAAAGAAGAACACTTGTTGTATTCTGAGTAGGTGTGTCCTACAAGTGAAGAAAAGCTCCCTATTTATAGTGAAAATCAGCCTTCCAGCGCTTGGGCGCTGGCATTCCCAACGCTTGGGCGTTGGGATGCATTAAAAACCAACGGGCAGAAATGGGCCCAGCGCTTGAGCGCTGGCTTCCAACGCTGCAGCGCTGGGTGCAGCCTCTGACTCACATCCTAGTCAGAGGTCCAGCGCTTGAGCGTTGGGAATTCCAACGCTGCAGCGCTGGGACGAACACTGGCAGCTTCTTCTTGGATTCCTTTCTTCTTCAATGGTGGAATTGATTGGCTTAATTAGGCTCATTCAGCCCCTAATAAGTTCTGAAACCTCCCCTTTACCACCATTAATCTTCCAACCTTATTTTACATGTGCTTAAATAAAAAAGAGTTGCTTCACATTCTTCAATTTCACTTCAAGTCCTCTCTTTGTTAGAACTTCAATTCTGGCCCTTTGACTCCTTCAAACTTCACTTTTCATCCTCCACTCTTGAACCTTTACACTTTGATCCTTCAATTCCTGAAACTTTACAAATCGGTCCCTGGACAAAAATGATAACTATACCAGCTTTTCCTAAAAATATAAAATAGCTATAAAAATTCCTAAAAATATAAAATAAAGTTAGAAAAACAAATAAAAGCTAATCTATATGAAGAATGCAAAATAAACATAAAATCTATGTAAAAATACTAAAAATCCTATATGTGACTCAAAAATAATAAAATAAAAAGACTAAAAACAACCTAAAAACATCATATATTATCCTGTCATCATAGCGCTAACTCCGATTCGTAGGAGGCGGGACGTTTCCCCAGTGTAGGTACGACAGTGGCTTTCCATCGACCACTGTGATTCGCCACTTTTGCAGGTTCGGCGTGAGCTCTCCTGCACCTTATACGTATTCCAAGAAAGGCTCGAGCAACTCTGTATATAGTTACTTACCTCAAGGAACGTATATTTAATTAACTACACAATCTAGGTCTTACTTGTCTTATACATTGCCTAAGTTAGCTTCATAATCATTACTAATTATGTAGAGCAAGGGTACATATTAAAAGATATAAAACATGTGCGGAAATGAGAGCATGCTTACAAGAAACAGTAATGCAAGGACTTCAATCAATTCAAGACGCACATACAAACAAACAGCAAATAATTCTAATCCAGCATATCAGATGTCTTCAGATACTGCATTAATATCATAATCAATACAGTTATAAATCGGGTCGTTCTCAGAACGCCGTCAACTATAATTTCAGAAAATCCTAGAGCATACATTTGCATAAATTTATACTTATGCTTAGTAGCTAAGGAAACGAAGTGCCCCTTACCTTAAAGGTAGTCGATCCTGGCGGTCACGTAAGCTTTGTGCGTCTAGATCGGTTCGGGGTCTCGTTATCCTTCAACAAACACAACCTAGCTTAGAACTTTGAACTCAAACCTAAGGTCAAGGGGCTGGTCCAAACAGGGGTCTAAACACTAAGACAAAGGCTCTACAACTTAGGAAATTCTCAGAGGTCGACTACACTTAAAAAGGATTTCGACGATTACCAAAAGAACTTAGAAAAACCCTGAGTTACAAAAAATCCATATTTTCCAAAACTTTAAACCATTCGAAGAGAATCAAGGCTAGATGCTTGAAAGCCTTAAACAAGATTTTGGAAGACAAAAGCACACAAGTTTTTATCAAACTCAATTCTTTCCAAGATCCTAAAAACCCTAAAATTTTCCAAATTTTCACCCAACACTTCACTCAATTTCCAAATCAATCACACAATCAAAAACATAACTTTTAAATCCATTTTCCACACCAATTTTCCCAAGTTTTCAGAATGTGCAAAACCCTAATTTTGCCTATGAGTTTCAAAACCAATTTGCCCAAAAACTCAATTTTTCACACATTAAATTCCCAAACTTCCTAAGCTTTCAAAAACAAACTTTCAAGTCCTTAACACTCAAAATTCTCTAGGCCAAAGCACAACAATTTTGACAAAACATATCCTCAATACCCAAATTCATTTATAAGCATTTTAACACACCCAAAAGCTAGTTAGAAAATCAATTATCCTTTGTCCTGTAACACTTAGTCAATTCGGCCAAGATACATAAATTCAAAGACAAATTTTTCTTCCAGAACTAATTTGTACACATCAAAGGTAATAGGAAAAATATGACAAATAATTACTTAAAGCTTGAAAATCACTTTTTCCTAGTAATCAATTTTTCAAAAATAAAACTTCCAAGAAAACTAATTGGTGATTTTCAAAGATCAACTCAATGGGAAAGACTTTTCTAAAAGCAACCCTAACAAAAAGCCAACTTGAAATTTTTCAAAGAACCAAAACTCATTCAATCAAAAATCTGATCGATTCAAAATAAAGCTCATGGTAGTAGGAACAACGTTTGTGAAGAGACTTTCAACTCCTAGTACATGCATAAAACCGAAACTCAACCTATAAAAAATCCGGATCAGTAGAAATGTAGATCGAGATGAGAGAAGTAATTTACCTCAAAGGAGCAAGTGGAGGAGACAAGTGGAGGGGCTGCCATGGTGGAGGAGGAGGGGCGGCCATGGAGAGGAGGAAAGGAAGAAGATGATGAATAGTGAAGCTTTCTCTTTCTCTGTCTAATCTCTCTCTCTAAATCCACTTAATGGCTTAATGAAGAAGAAAATCAACATAAAACCCAATTTAATGAGGGTGTGGGCCGTGGCTATTGGGCCTCCAAAGGGGGTGAAAATTAAATTTTCCATTTACCCAAAGGACCAAAGTTGGAATGGTAAAAGGTTAAAGTAAAAAAAACTTTTTACTATCAGGGACCAAACCGTAAGGTTTTTCAAAGTTCAGGGACTAAAATCTAAGCTTTGAAAGTTCTAATAAATATCTAGGTCTGTTTATTAATAAATTCTTAATCATGACGCGTCAGTGCGTCAGTGCGTCAGTGCGTCAAGTCACCGGTCATCATCAGGTTCTGGTCATCAGTGAGTACCTCAGTGTCACTGAGAATATCTGCCCCGGGGTCATTTATTGGTTTCGGGGTACCGGGCCCGCACAATTCAAGGCCGGGTCAATCTTTCTCGAAGTCCGCGCCACGCCTGTTGAAGTCCTCTGCTTCGTTTGGAGCTATTCACCGAGTCACTATTCACGAAACGCCAAACGAAATCGTTTGGAGCTTTTTAGATTCTCGATCCGGGGTCCCGAAGTCATCTGTTTCGCCTGTTGAAGTTTTCGGCTAAGTCCCGTTAGCGCGAAAAATCCTTCCCGGGCTCCGGGAGGAAACCATATTAATATTACAGTCGTTCTTCACGAAATTCTTCACTAAACGTCATGGTTATAGTGAGAACGTCTTATTCTCGTCCGAAATCAATGTCAGGTCTAGCTTGGTTTCCTACCAAGTGTTGTAAAAGGTGTTTCACCAGTACTTCGCTCGACGATAACGCTTGCCGATGCCGCCGAGCGGATCCAAACAGTACCTTGGAATAATTAAATAATTATTTAATTACTGGGGAAAATTCCGGGTGTTACAGTTGAGGAGATATTATGTTCAGAAAATCACGCCGTTGACTCTTAAAAGGTTGCTTGATTTAAGGAATGTCAGAGCTTTTGATAGTAATAAAACCACACAAGAAAGGGGGGTTTGAATTGTGTGTGTGACTTTTTAAAACTTTTTCACAATATAGTTATTATTAGTTCGAAAACGTTGAATGATATTGTTAGTACAGATAGCAACCTGAAAGGGGGGGTGAATCAGAGTTGCCCCGATTTTCGCCTTATCAAAATTGTTACTTCCAAGATAATGATGATCACGAAACGGTAGTTGTGATTGCAGCGGAATTGAGGATTGCTTGAAAGTAAAAGATGAAGGATAAGAAGAACACACAGGGATTTTATCCTGGTTCACCTTCAATCCCAGAAGGCTACGTCCAGTCCTCTAATCACACAAAGATTTTCCACTATACCAGAAAGCAAACCACTTTCTGAAGAACCACTCCACTGAATCCCACAGTGAAGATTTACAATGATCAAGTACTCATACGGATACTTGCACCAAGGACCCTAAGATCTCTTATCAATCTTCCCGAAGCAACCCACTTCTGATTGATCAAGTCTTCTTAGCAATACTTGTGCCAAGGACCCTAAGAGGACCTATCAAACCCCAGAAAGCAAACCACTTTCTGATGACACCGTATCACCACGGTGGACTTTGAATCAAACCCGATTCAAAGGAGCTTTTTACAACCACCGAAAACCACGGTGAATGAATCAACTTGATTCAAGAGATGAAGAAGAAGATGCCTTTACAATGGCTGATTCAATCCTTTAGACAAGATGGATTGATCTTAGTTTGTATGCTCCAGGAAATTACAATGATGGCTCTTCCATTCTGAGTTTCTCAAATATTGAACATCATTAGTGTTCTTATGAAAAATGAGAGAACCGAAACTCAGAATGATGACTTTAATAAATATGAAAGTTATGGACCAAGTCATTAATGTTTCTGAGTGTCTAAGGACTTTATATAGGCACTAGAGGTCGTCCATGAACCAACATAACCTTTCCCAACCGGTTTGAGACACAATGGTTCATGAAAAAACACATATGTCGACCTGGTAATCGATTACAGCAGTTAGTGTAATCGATTACATCATGCCGTTGAAGTTTGAATTCAAAATTCAAACTTGGTAATCGATTACACACTTGTGGTAATCGATTACACACTTCCTGTAATCGATTACACACATCTGTAATCGATTACAGACAGTCCAGAACTCAGTTTTAACCATCTTAAACCCTAATTGAGTGTTCCTACCAAGTTTAACTTGTGAGAACATATTGCACTCAATTAGTTGATCTTTCATGAGCCTTCAAATGCAATTAAACCTTAATAAAGCATAGCACAATAAGTTCACAAGACTTACTTAAAACTAGAACCTTCATGTTTGATATTGACGTTCTGAGCCGGTTCTTGAAGTCTTTCCTCTCTGAAGTCTTCTTTGAAGTTTTCCTAAAGTCTTCCTTCCTTTTCTGATGTCTTCGTGAAGTATTTCTTCTTTTTGTTCCTTTCTTTCTTGAAGTCTTCCTTTTCTTTTCTGAAGTCTTTCTTCTTTTTGTGATGTGTTTGTCTTCATCAAAACCTCAGTCGAGTCCAAGGACGAGACCTGATTTACAGATATGTGTGGCGGAAATAAACTTAGAGCTTGAAGAATAAAGCACACACAATATTTATCCTGGTTCACCCCCTAAAATGACAGGGCTACGTCCAGTCCTTGGCTCTACCAAGATTTTCACTATTTCAACAGAATAGTACAAGTGTTCTTAGGGACTTCTCCCAGTATTCTGAGGACTACTCCTTTACAAGTATTCTAGGACTTCTCCTTTATCTCTCGAGTGTTGGACAAGACTCCTCCCAGTTCTTTTTCAAGAAGATTTGTTTTCTACAGGAATCTCTTCACAAAGAGTGGGTAGAAACTATGAAGTTCTAAGATCAGAGATGGTATTCAAATTGGTTCTCTGGAAGGCTTGTGTGAGAAAGGATTAGAGTTTTCACTCTGTAAGGGATTTCACACTAGTCGGCGACTAAACTCAAAAAATGAGAAGGCTAAGGTTACTGAGTGTTCTTGACTAAAGCTTGTTCAAATTGTAAATTGACTTGAAAGATTTGAATGCTTTGATAGTGTATAAGTCGCCAAGTTGAAGATGATGCAGAGACCACTATTTATATCTTCAGTAGGATGATAACTGGGAACTTCAATGAAGATCTTCAAAAATAGTTCCGTTGAATTTTTGCTTGATTGTGAGTAACGGATACTTCTGCATCTACTGTTGTAGTCTGCCAGGTGAGGAATGTTTCTCCAACAGATAGAGAGTGATATCGTCTGGCGATGCTTTTGTTCTGGTTCTCAGAGGCTGCAATTAAAGCATATGCATTACAGCTAATCTGGTAATTAATGCTCTGACCAGAAGATTTGAATTTGGCCGTTAGGGAGATACGATGATCAGAGGATATCACCGTTAATTCAGCAAAAGCAGCTTGAATTAAGGAATGTCAGAGAATTTGAACCTTCAAGGAATAAGGCGCTTAATTCTGTCTCTTTCGCCATTAATGCTCTGATCCACCAAGAGGTGCATGACAACTCATCTTCGGTTTGAGAAAACGATCTCCTTTAAGCTAATTCTTTTTGCACTCATCTTCAATCATTGCTCTTTAGTCAACCCACGTGTTCGACAGGGGTTAAGCCGGACGGTCTTTGCAGGCGGACGAACTTTACTCTGAAGGCAGACTCATTTCTCATAGGCGAACGGTTTCTTCACTTGCTTTTTGATAATGTTTTGTCGAGATCTTTGCAGCATGTCTTCAGTTCATAAGTGTTCCTGAATATGAAATCTTTTAAGGAAGTCAGTAACACTTAGCGAAATTGTTATTTATTAAAATAGGTTAATTCATTTAAATATTTTACTCTAACAGCTTTTGCAGGAACGAGGAATAAAGTATTAATTATGTCCCTTTCTTCATTCTGCAATGAACATTGCTTCATTTAATGCTTTGACGAGGTAGATAAACTTTATTGCTTGAAGCATTTTGTCAAACGAACTCTTCAGCACTTTTGGCGAACAAACTCTTCAGATAGTTGCCAAACGTACTCATTAGGCGGACGTACTTCTTTGGGTGTGTGGCTATACACCTTGTTGAGTAGCCAGATGTACTCCTTAGGCAGACGTACACCTTTGGCGGACGTACTCAACTGGAAAACTAGCTCTTCAATAAGTCGCCAGACACACTCCTCTTCTTTGTTTTTCTTTGAACTTCTGCTTTTGATAATGCCTTGTATGGATGTATGCAGTTGTATATTTCTGATTTCCTCCCCCTATGTTTAATATTTATTAGCTCCCCCTAAATATATGCTATCTTATTTGTCATTTGTTATTGGTATAATTTCTCCCCCTTTGACATTATCAAAAATAAAGATAGAAACAAGAATATTCATTGAGATAATAAGAGGTAAAGACAAAATATAACAATAAGTATAGATTAAGAGGGCGGCTTAGATAGCCTGAGAAGTAGAGGAATAGAGCCCTGCAGTTGATTGGAACGAGCATCCATCTTATCAGAAAGATCAGTGTGCATGGATTTAATACGAGCATTCACATCTTGATGCAGAACAACCCGTTCATGAGATGAGCGAGTATTGAAGGTTGTAATTTGCTGAGCAAGTAGGGAAACCATGGTGCGAACATCGTCAGAGTTAGAACTTGAACTTCGAGTGACCAGCGGCGATGCTTTACGAGATGGCAGAATGGGAGTGAAATATGCCACAGTAGGAATGAATGGAGATGGAAGACACTGCCAAGCAAAATCCAGAGTCTTCAAAACGGGTGGCAGCATAGGAAGTAGCACCAGTGTCCATGTCCTAAACTTTAGAACCAGGGAATCAACTCTACCAACCAGATGAAGAGGAATGGAAGCAATGTGAGAATCCCTACGAACAGTGAGTTCCCAATCTAAGTGGAAGAACTGTTGGCATGAGGGCATGGATGGAGTGCACTGAGAGGCAGGACATCCATGGGGAAACCATAATCCAGCCTTAAAGCAGAAAGGGAAACCAAAGCCCTAAAGACATACATCTGAGAGCAGATGAGCATTAGGTGCAATTGGTGAGCGCTTGCGTTTGCCCAAAGCAGAGCTGGAACTCGGAGGGTAACAGGGCATGGAGTATATCTGATGGAGAGACATGCCTGTATCACAAGTGAGGAAACCCGGAGGTGCAAGCTTGAGAGCCAGATCCATAGCTTTATGGAGGAGAGCCGGTGGGGACGGATAAGATGCATTAAAAGATGTATTAATGTGAGCATCTACCCTTTGTGACATTGAATAAGCGGGTTGACTTTGACCAAGGTGCAGACGAAGATCAGCTTCAATATCATGCAAGTTGAGACGAGTGAATTCAAGGTCTAAGCAAGAGAGGTCAGTGCTAGGAGTGGGGTCAGGCTCAGAGTCGTCATCAAGATGAATGGGATTGTCAATGCTAGGAACTTCAAATAAGGAATCCAGAAATTGCTCATCTTCAAGTTGTAGTAGATTTTTGAAGTGTAGAATTTTGGATTGAAGAGGCACTTCCCATCCTCGAGCATCAGGAGAGCAATAATGCTTCCATTGAGGTGAAATAGTAGGTAGTGGAGAGTTCTCGGAGAGCTTGACGCGGACCCAGTGTCGATTGGCAATGTTGCCCAAGACAGCAATTGTAGGAGCATCATCAACAGGACCTAGGAGTGGGAGATATGTGCAACACTGGTTAGGAGCTAAGGTAACTAGAACAATGCGAAGCGCAGTGGCAGCTAGTAACCCCATATCCGGAACTGTAAACCACTTGGACTCAGGCGCAGGTTAATTTTCATTGAACGTGAGGGCCAGACATAAAGTGTCAATATCTTTGTCAGAGAAAAAGGTTTTAGAATGCAGCACTCTATGAGATAGAAGTTCCTGAATAAGAAGCTTGCGAACTTCTGGCCAATAATCCTGAGGATGACCCAGCCATTGAGCAAGACATCGAAATCCACAATTGCCATCATCTTGGACGTCGAAGACATCCGAAATATATTTGTGAAAGATTTGAGGCAAGAACTTCAAATATTTAGCATGAGAGTCTGAAATGAGTTCAGCGGTGGAGTGCACAGTCTCAGGAGGTGGTTTGGATGAGGTTGATGCATGCAAGATCATGGGTGTAGGCAAGCATTCGTGAGACTCAGTCTGGTGAGCATGATCCGAACATTGCGGAGATGGAGTGCCCAGACGACGACGTTTGAGGCAAGCATCAGACGGAGTTGGTGAAGGAGGTCTCCGTTGTTGATTCCTCTTAGTCCAGTCACTTAAGAGTTCTGGAGGTACTGCGGATATGTCAACGGACAGGTTCATACGACGAACATCTCCAAATTTGATGGGAGTAGCAGAGACATAGTCAGATGAGATGTATTGCACCAATTCAATAGAGGGATTGAGTAAGTTCTTGTGATGCATAAGGGCTGTTATAAGAGACCCATATGGAAGGTTGGTGTTAGACTTTTCCAGGGTATGGAACATGTATTGAAGTAGAAGGTCAGGCCAATTAACTTTCCTGCGATCCTGCAGCAGGAATAGAGCCCACTGAGAGAACTTATTTACTAAGTCTCGAGACCCTTCTTTAGGTAACACAACCTTGCTAAGAACAGCGTGAGGGAAAATGCATTCCTCAATTAGGTTTTTCACTCGTCGAGAGGTAGAGCATTTTTGAACCTCCTTCCAGATAGTGAAGGGAGTGCTTTCAGAGTTTTCCCAAGAGGAGGAGTAGCAGATACCGTCGGGAGGAAGATTGAGTAGTTGAGACACATCGCTGGTGTGAATATTGATTACTTGCCCCAAGCACCTTGTTCGGATGTGGTTCGGGTTTATCCTGACGGCACAATCGTAGAATTCTTTTACGAGAGGCGTGATTGCTGAGGTTGTGGAGATCTCGAACAAATTTCCCCATGCTTGTGAGAGCAGGAGATCAAGTCCGGCCACCTTTGCATGTTCATACAGCTTCAGATCGAGATATCTAGGGGTGACAAGCTTTCTGTCCCCCAGATGTTCAATCTTTACATGACCAATTTCAGAAACTTGTTGTTTACGATTTCGAGCAGTAACATCATGCTGTTTCTGGATGATCTGAATTTCCTCCGTGCTGAGGACTGCGTGAGTCTTTACAGTTCTCTGTTGGTTAGGAGCCATGATTTCTATAGATGAGGAAAGTAGAAAGACAAAGACAAGTGCACAGAGTATATAGTATTTTAGACTACAAATGAGTGCATTAGAATGGTTATTAGAGATATATTCTGAAAACTGTTAATTTTCATTTTGGAGAGTGTAAATATTGTCTCGGCATTATCAATCTCATGATGAATGATGCAGCTAATTAATGCGCATTAAATGATGAGAGATAAGGAGTTCCAGGATTTATGTATGCGTGCTGAGCAAGTAATACATATGAAAAGATACAACTATTTCAGCATTAAATGCATATCTTGTAGTGGATATTGATTTTAGATGTGAACCAATCAGATGAACTTAAAGCAGGCATATCTATAGTGCAGGAAACATCCCTATTTTTTCTCTAAGGCATGCAAACTTATTTTCAATAAGTGATTTAGTAAATATATCTGCTAGCTGGTCATCAGTGTGTATGTATGAAATGTCAATATTTCCTTTGGCTACATGATCACGAATAAAATGATGTTTAATTTCAATATGTTTGGTTCGTGAATGCAACACATGGTTCTTTGTAATATTAATGGCACTTGTATTATCACACAATAATGGAATGTTATGCTCAAAAATATTATAATCCTCTAATTGATGCTTCACCCAAAGAAGTTGGGTGCAGCAAGAACCTGCAGCCACATATTCTGCTTCAGCCGTTGAGAGAGAGATTGTGCTTTGCCGCTTGCTTGCCCATGATATTAGACAATGCCCCAGAAAGTGACATCCTCCACTTGTGCTTTTTCTTTCGATTCTGTCTCCAGCGTAGTCAGCATCACAAAATCCTCTTAGCCTGAAATCATCACCTTTCTCATAGACTAGACCAAGATTAGTTGTTCCAATGAGATAACGAAATATGCGCTTTACTGCACTAAGATGAGATTCTTGGGGACTTACTTGGAATCTGGCACAAACATAGACGCTATACATAATATCTGGTCTGCTTGAGGTAAGGTACAACAGTGAGCCTATCATTCCTCTGTATTTGGTTGAATCGACCGGAGTTGATTCGTCACCTTTATCCAGTATGGTTCCAAGATGCATAGGAGTTCCCATTGCTTTTGCTTTCTCCATGCAATACTTCTTTAGTAGATCATTAATGTATTTGGTCTGATGAATATAGGTTCGGGTTCCTTCCTGACTGATCTGTAGTCCTAGGAAGAACTTTAATTCTCCCATCATACTCATCTCGAATTCACTCTGCATCAGTTTTGAGAATTCTTGGCAGAGAGCTTCATTGGTGGCACCAAATATTATATCATCGACGTACAGCTGCACCAGAATGAAGTCCTTGGACCTCTTTCTTCTAAATAGAGTGTTGTCGATGCTTCCTCGTGAAAATCCATTGTTCATCAGGAATGAACTTAAGCGATCGTACCATGCACGTGGCGCTTGCTTTAGTCCATATAATGCTTTTCTTAGCTTGAAGACGTGGTCTGGTAGATTCGGATCTTCAAAACCTGGAGGCTGCTTCACGTAGACTTCTTCCTCAATGTATCCATTTAGGAACGCACTTTTCACATCCATTTGAAATAGTTTTATAGAGTGCTGACATGCAAATGCCAGAAGAATACGAATGGCTTCAATTCTTGCTACTGGAGCAAATGTTTCTGTATAATCGATTCCTTCTTGTTGATTATACCCTTGGGCCACCAGACGCGCTTTGTTTCTGGTGACTTTTCCATTTTCATCCATTTTATTTCTGAAGACCCATCGAGTGCCTATAATAGATTTGTCTTCTGGTTTAGGCACTAAATCCCAGACTTTTCTTCTCTCAAATTGATTCAGATCTTCTTGCATGGCTAGGATCCATCCTTCATCCTGTAGTGCTTCACCTATGTTCTTTGGTTCTATCTCAGAAAGGAACGCACAGTTAGCATAATCATTAAAGGTGGATCTGGTTCTTACCTTTTCATGGACATTTCCAATGATTTGTGTAGGAGGATGATCTGGTTTGAATCTCTAGTCTCAAGGTAGAGAGATGCCACTGGAGGTCATGACTTGACTTGTGGGGTTGTCGTCAGACATAGTTTCGCAAACATCGTCTGGTTGAGTTGAAGAGGGGATGATTGGATTCATCTCTTTATCAGACGATGATGGCTGAGCTGGATTTGATGAGGGAGCTTCACATATTTCCAGGTCATCATATTCTTCTTCTGGAGTTATCTGATTTACACTTACGTGTTTATCTTCGAACTTAACATTGATAGACTCTTCGACTGCCATTGTTCTGGAGTTGTATACTCAGAATGCTTTGGAGTTGGGTGAATATCCCAAGAATATCCCTTTGTCTGATTTTGCATCAAATTTTCCAAGTTCATCCTTTGTGTTGAGTAGAAAGCATGTGCTTCCAAATGGATGAAAGTATGAGATGTTTGGCTTTCTTCCTTTCCACAATTCATAGGATGTTTTCTTCAAGGTGGGACGCATAAATATTCTATTTTGAATGTAACATGCTGTATGAATGGCTTCAGCCCAGAAGTACTTGGGTAGAGATGTCTCGTTGAGCATAGTCCTGGCCATTTCTTGAAGCGACCTGTTCTTCCTTTCGGCTACTCCATTTTGTTGAGGAGTTCTAGGAGCAGACACTTGATGAAATATTCCATTCTCTTCGAAGTAGTGGTTGAACTCTTCATTAATGAATTCTCCTCCTCTGTCGCTACGAATGTTGGTGATGCAATATCCTTTTTCATTTTGAACTCTTTTAGCAATGATTAAGAAGGACTTGAAGGTTTCATCTTTTGTTCCGAGGAATTGTACCCATGTAAATCTGGTGTAGTCATCAACGATGACAAGACAAAATCTTTTTCCAGAACAACTAGCCGTTCTAGTGGGTCTGAACAAGTCCACGTGTAACATCTCCAGAGGTCTCTTGGTACTAACAACGTTCTTTGCATGAAAAGAACTTTTTAATTGCTTTCCTTGGAGACATGCTGAGCATGTATCATCAGATTTGAAAGACAAATTTGGCAGACCACTTACTAAATCATGTTTGATTATCTTAGCAATGGTCTTTAAGGATGCATGCCCTAGCTTCCTGTGCCATATCCATTTATCATCCTCTGTTGATACTAGACATGTTACCTTTTGACTTGCAAGGTTTTCCAGGGAGGTCTTATATAGATCTCCTTGTCTCTATGCTTCAAAAATAATCTTGTCATCCTTGTTTGTGACACTACACTTCACTTTGGTGAAGGAAACAGTGAGCCCACTATCACACAATTGACTTATGCTAAGTAGGTTATGTTTCAATCCTTCAACTTGCAGAACCTTCCGAATTACTGGAAGGGGATTCTTACCAACATTACCTTCTCCGAAAATGAACCCTTTTTGATTGCCTCCGAAGGTCACTGTCCCTCCTGTCTTCTTCTCATGGATCTTTGGGAATAATTACCTTTTTCCCGTCATGTGCCGTGAGCACCCACTGTCCAGGTACCATTGTTCTTTTTGGTTTTGAACTGTTAAGCGCATCTTCAAGAGGAATAGTCATAGATTTAGGTACCCAAACTTTCTTGGGTCCTTTTTTGTTAGTTATCACCTTGGGTGGGCTGTTCCTCCCATGTACTATTTTTTGAGGAGTTTGTTTCTCCTTACCCTTGACTATGAAAGTTTTGGGTTGGGCTTTAATGGGTGAAGATGAAACATTTTTCTTCTCAGGTTGATATCTGTATGGGACAACAGAAGAATTATGTTTAATGGCAGTTATATCCCAATCTTCTTCTTCATAGCCTAAACCTCTTCGATCATAAGCTGATCTGTTGTTTCCACTTAACTTAATTAGGTTATCATAACCTTGAGTGAACATGGATAAGTCTTTGATTAGGCTACTAACTCTTTGTTTTAAGAATTTAATTTCTTTGTTTGCATCTTGTTCTAAGAGCATTTGATTTTTCTTTGTTAGCATAACAGATACTTCTTTAGATGCATGAAATTCTTTTACGGTTTTATCATGCTTCTTTTTAAGTGAACTGTACTTAATAGCTAATGCATGAGCATAGTCTAACAATTCATTATAGTCATCAGATGAGATTTCGGGACTTACCTCATCTTTGTCATCTTCTTCGTCGTTGGATTGGTCGACAGAGATCATCAGTGCCTCTGCTTCTTTATCTGCTTCAATGTCTGAAGTGTCTATGGATCCCATAAACGCACAATATGAAGTTTCTTCGTTGGCTCCCTTAGTTTCTTCTTCTTGGTCGGAGTCATCCTCTGACTCATCGTTTTGACTGGAAAAGGCCTTCTTCTTATAGAAGTTCTTTTGGGAAGGCTTGTTTCCCAGACGATGGCAGTCGGCTTTGACATGTCCAGGTTTCTTACACTCGTAGCAGACGATCCCTCCTTTACTTGGGATCTTTTCTTCGTCTCTTGATGAGGAAGATGGTCTTCCTTTGAACTGCTTCCTGTTCCCCATCATCTTTCTGAATCTTCTATTGAACAGGGCCTGTTCATCATCGGAGCGATCAGAATGCACAGTTTCCTCATCTAAGGATTCATTAGCTTTCAAAGCCTTTGATTTGTTGGCTTTAAAAGCTACAGCTTTTGCGGCAGCTGCTTTTCTTTTTATGATTGCAGCATCATTAGCAAGATCCTGCTCGTGAATCTTCATTTCTCCCAGCAGGTCTTCTACTTGATAGGTATCAAGATTCTTTCCAGCTCTTTGGGAAGTAACGAAGTTTCTCCAATTGGTGGGAAGACTTCTAAGAATCTTGATCACTTGCTCCTTGTCAGTGAAATTCTTACCCAGGTTTCTCATTCCATTATGAATGGTTTGAAGTCGTGGGAACATGGAGTCAATGGACTCATTGTCATCCATCATGAAGTTTTCGTATTGAGACGCGAGCATGCTCATCTTGGTGTCTTGAACAGCAGAGGTTCCTTCATGAGCGATAGCTAGTGTATCCCAGACCTCCTTTGCAGTGCTCAGGCTATCAACTTTGTCATGCTCATTTTTGCTGAGAGCACATATAAGAAACAGCCTCGCCTTGGCATTTCTCTGATTGTCTGTCCTTTGTTCATCTGTCCATTTATCAGCTGGAATGGCCTTGCTTTCACTATCTTTGGGAACGTAGTTTCCTTTCAATATTACATCCCATAGCTTCCAATCGGTTGATTCGATGAATAGCTGTATGTGCTTTTTCCAGTAGGGGTAATTTGAGCCATCGAAGAATGGTGGCTTGTTGGTTGCAGTTTCGGTTGGGTAGGCAATGCCGTCCATGGATCTTTTCACTCTACACCTGTTAAGATGTTAGTAATTCTCAGAGCGGTTAAGCTCTTATACCAATTGATAGTAATAAAACCACACAAGAAAGGGGGGGTTTGGATTGTGTGTGTGACTTTTTAAAACTTTTTCACAATATAGTTATTATTAGTTCGAAAACGTTGAATGATATATGCAGCGGAAATAAACTTAGAGCTTGAAGAATAAAGCACACACAATATTTATCCTGGTTCACCCCCTAAAACGACAGGGCTACGTCCAGTCCTTGGCTATACCAAGATTTTCACTATTTCAACAGAATAGTACAAGTGTTCTCAGGGACTTCTCCCAGTATTCTGAGGACTACTCCTTTACAAGTATTCTAGGACTTCTCCTTTATCTCTCGAATGTTGGACAGGACTCCTCCCAGTTCTTTTTCAAGAAGATTTGTTTTCTACAGGAATCTCTTCACAAAGAGTGGGTAGAAACTATGAAGTTCTAAGATAAAAAATGGTATTCAAATTGGTTCTCTGAAAGGCTTGTGTGTGAAAGGATAAGAGTTTTCACTCTGTAAGGGATTTCACACTAGTTGGCGACTAAACTCAGAAAATGAGAAGGCTAAGGTTACTGAGTGTTCTTGACTAAAGCTTGTTCAAATTATAAACTGACTTGAAAGATTTGAATGCTTTGATAGTGTATAAGTCGCCAAGTTGAAGATGATGCAGAGACCACTATTTATATCTTCGGTAGGATGATAACTGGGAGCTTCAATGAAGATCTTCAAAAATAGTTCCGTTGAATTTTTGCTTGATTGTGAGTAACGGATACTTCTGCATCTGCTGTTGTAGTCTGCCAGGTGAGGAATGTTTCTCCACCAGATAGAGAGTGATATCGTCTGGCGATGCTTTTGTTCTGGTTCTCAGAGGCTGCAATTAATGCATATGCATTACAGCTAATCTGGTAATTAATGCTCTGACCAGAAGATTTGAATTTGGCCGTTAGGGAGATACGATGATCAGAGGATATCGCCGTTAATTCAGCAAAAGCAGCTTGAATTAAGGAATGTCAGAGAATTTGAACCTTCAAGGAGTAAGGCGCTTAATTCTGTCTCTTTCGCTATTAATGCTCTGATCCACCAAGAGGTGCATGACAACTCATCTTCGATTTGAGCAAACGATCTCCTTTAAGCTAATTCTTTTTGCACTCATCTTCAATCATTGCTCTTTAGTCAACCCACGTGTTCGACAGGGGTTAAGCCGGACGGTCTTTGCAGGCAGACGAACTTTACTCTGAAGGCAGACTCATTTCTCATAGGCGGACGGTTTCTTCACTTGCTTTTTGATAATGTTTTGTCGAGATCTTTGCAGCATGTCTTCAGTTCATAAGTGTTCCTGAATATGAAATCTTTTAAGGAAGTCAGTAACACTTAGCGAAATTGTTATTTATCAAAATAGGTTAATTCATTTAAATATTTTACTCTAACAGCTTTTGCAGGAACGAGGAATAAAGTATTAATTATGTCCCTTTCTTCATTCTGCAATCAACATTGCTTCATTTAATTCTTTGACGAGGTAAATAAACTTTATTGCTTGAAGCATTTTGTCAAACGAACTCTTCAGCACTTTTGGCGAACAAACTCTTCAGATAGTTGCCAAACGTACTCCTTAGGCGGACGTACTTCTTTGGGTGTGTGGCTAGACATACACCTTGTTGAGTAGCCAGATGTACTCCTTAGGCGGACGTACACCTTTGGCGGACGTACTCAACTGGCAAACTAGCTCTTCAATAAGTCGCCAGACACACTCCTCTTCTTTGTTTTTCTTTGAACTTCTGCTTTTGATAATGCCTTGTATGGATGTATGCAGTTGTTCTTCAAGTAGATAGATGTTCCTGAGTATGAAATATTCCAAGTATTAGGAAATCTTTATCTAACGATATTAAACCTTGGGTAAAATTGTTATTTATCAAAATATAATAATTTATGAAATCGTTTGAATCTAACAGAGATGGGGGTGGTCGCGGCTGGTCATGGATGAGATGGTGTTGGAGTTTCTCTTCTCCTTCTCTCTCTAACACTCTATCTCTCTTAAATGAAGAAGAAAATAACCCCCCCCCCCCTTTTAAGGCCTAGTTGGTCGTGAGTTGAGAGGAGGAAATGGGGAGGAATAATTTTTTTTCTAAGCTACATGGTGTGGCAACAGTTAATGTTATTCTAGGATTTCATTAGAATAAAATAGCATTATCTTGGGCTTAAGTGAGATTTCCTTTGGATAAGCTTATGTCACTAAACATGTCATAACAATATTTAAATATATATTTAGCACAATCTCCAATGTGACTTAAAGTGACTAGCATCGGTCGCTTACTCATCTTAGCTCCGACTATATTTAGAGGGATAATAAATTTACTTAACCCTACAAATTTATTAAAGGTATTAAGTGGTAGGATTTAGTTATATTCAAGAGCTAAACATCTTTATCAAACATGCCTCTTGAGAACCAATTGGAGGTTGGTTCAAGTGGTATATTTCTTAATTTAATTAAATAAGGTAGGTCTCAAGTTCAAAATATGAAAAAACAACGATTAAAAGAGCTAGTCCCACCAGGACCTTGTTGCTCAAGTAAGATTGTCATAGCGGTGGAAATATGGGTTGGGCCTTGCGGGCCAACCCTCCCAGCCAAAATATTTTCTTATTCCACTTTTCTTCTAATTTCCTCTTCATTTTCTATCAATCTAAACAACTAAAAAATCTACTTGTTTTCCCTTTATTTTCTTTTTCTTATTTTCTTACTCATCCAACACACCGTAAAGATGGGTTGTTAGTTTTAATGTTATTCCCACACATTCTTAAGCCATCCTTTTTTTTTTCAAAAATCTCAAAATAACCTTAATTTCGACTAAGAGGTCACTAGTGTGCAGTGAACATCTTTTGCTCGCACTTATAAGTGCAGTGAAATTTTTTATCCACACTTATAGTGTGAAATGTAAAATCAATTCATACGCACTTCCGCACTTATACTTGCGGAATGATTAATTTTAATGATGATTTTATTGCAGCCTTGAATGTGGGATATGTTGAATTGATTCATATTGTAAGGAATATGTTTTTTTTTTTTTTGAAACTATGAAATATTAAATCAATTCAAAAGAGCAATATATATAGCTGCTATCGCACTTATAAGCATGAATAATTAATTTTATATTCTACACTTATAAGTGCAAAAAAGTGCGATAAAAACGCACTTAAATATGCGGAAAAACAAATATTGAGGGTAATTTTGGGATAGTAGATGATATCATAATGCAAGATGTGACATGAAAACTAATATCCCATAAAGATTGCTACAGAATAAAAAAAAAAAGTGTCACTCGAGGCACACACTATAGATACCCACGTGCGGGGCGTTATCAATTATTGCAGAAATGGATGAATTTTCATTTCCATTTTCCAATGCATATATATTCCAAACTGCAACAACACCACAAGTAGGGGAACTACAACATCTCACTCACTTCGCCGCATCTACCCCACTTCCTGTTTTATCCCTAAGTCCCTCTCATTGTTCCTGGATCAGTAGCTTCACAGTTTTTCCCAACAAGGTAGATTTCCTGCCCTGATTGTTTTTCTTCTCCCTTTCTATTTCACTTTGCAATTTTCTGTTTCAATTTCATGTAAAAAAAAAATTCATTGCTGGATAGTTGTAGTTAATATTCAAAACACTCCTAGAAGCACGCATTTGCTTGGTTCAGTGATTGTTGTTGCTTGATTCTGTGTCTCCTGCAGATTTGGGGTGTGATCTGTTTGGTTGAGCTGGTAATAGCTTTCTGGGTATTCAGTGGCGAGAGAAGTTACAATTTTTAGGAAAATGGCGAGTTGTTCTTCAAATTTTGTAGTGGCTCGTGATGTCAGAGTAGGGAAAGAAGCTGTTTTGAGGAACCTGGGAAATCAAGATTCAAGTTTGAGTAGGTTGAGTTTCAGGGGTGTTATGAAGGAGGCTGCATTTCCAATTATTTGTGATAACAAGTACGGTAGATCATGTGTGTCTAGGCAAAAGAAAGAAACATTTGTGATAATGAGTATGTCGCAGCAACCAGCTGAATCTCCATCTGGTGTGACTGCTGTAGAATTTTCCGAAGCGGGAGGTGACAGTGTCACGAATAAGGACCATAAAATTTTGGATGGTGAGCCAGACTCAAAATCTGATAGAGAAGATAATAATGGAGTTGTATTGGATGGAAGTGGCGGTAATGGGGGCTCTGGAAACGGAGGAGTGGGTGATGACGGAGGTGGGGGAGGCGGCGATAATGATGGTAATGACAAGGAAGAGGAGGAATTTGGGCCAATACTGAAATATGACGAGGTGCTGCGAGAGACTGAGGCTCGTGGGGCTACCCTTCCTTTAGATATGTTGGAGGCTGCTAAGAGTGTCGGAATCCGCAAGGTGCTTCTTCTTAGATATTTGGATTTGCAGGTATTTTCCTCTTCTTTTAAAGTAGTGATTATGGACCAACTCTTATGTAAAAAAAGATGAACATTAGCTTGGACTTCATGATGGTATCATTTTTGTTATGTTTTAATTTCAGGGATCTTCTTGGCTGCTAGGATTTGCCATGAAATCATGCTCTATCCTCCGGAATCGAATGCTGGCTGATCCAGCTTTTCTTTTCAAAATTGGCACAGAGGTTTGTTAGGCTTATAGTAATATTAATTTCTGTTGTTCCATCCAATTATTAATGGTAGACTTGCAGTGTCTAAAGTTATGTTCCAATTATTCATTTCTGTTGTTCAGTTCTTTGACTGTTCTGTAACATATGTCATTACGTGGTCACTGCTCACACTTAAGATTACGGTCTGCTATCTGGGAAAATCATTCATGCAATATTGGCCTAGTTGGGAAATTTTGATATATGATTACATGAATAATATTTATATATTTTTGTTCTTATGATATGCAGATCGTCATTGATACTTGTTGTGCTACTTTTGCTGAAATTAAAACAAGAGGCAAAGACTTTTGGGCAGAATTTGAGCTGTATGTTGCAGATCTTCTTGTTGGATTGGTTGTAAATGTTGCTTTGGTAGGTATGTTGGCACCCTATGCTCGAATTGGGAGACCATCGATATCTGCAGGATTTCTTGGTAAAATGCAGAAAGCTTATGCAGCTTTGCCTAGCAGGTTACTCATCATGCTAACAATTTAACATGGTCTTGTTTTCACGCCAATATATATTTTATATATGTTTCTTATGGGTTAACAATTGTTAACCTATAGACATGGAAATCAGATTTCTCATGTCTTTATTGCTTTTGTGTGTTTAGTGTGTAAGAAGCATTTATGTAAGTTCCCATTGTGCTCTCTTTGTGCAGTGTGTTTGAGGCAGAAAGACCAGGATGTCGATTTTCTGCACAGCAGAGACTCGGAACATACTTCTTCAAGGTAATAGCCACGTTGTTATTTTTGGTCAACCAAATTATTGAAAGTTTCAATTTTCTATTCATTTAAATGGTCATTTTTAATTCCAGGGTATAATGTATGGAGCTGTTGGATTTGCATGCGGTATTGTAGGCCAAGGCATAGCAAATATGATCATGACTGCAAAGCGGTATGGTTTCTCGTTCGAGTTTGTTTTGCATAGTTTGCATGATTGTGTACATAAATTTAACTTTATTGTCCTTCTTCATACCCCCTGGTGTTAAAAGAAAGTTTACCCTTTTTAATCATATATCTGACAATTGGTCTGTTAGATCTTCCAATATATTGATGATCCTGGTGAGGGGAGGGGAGAACAGGTTGTTGATCTTTGAGCTTTGGTTTGGTTCAGCTTTTTGGCCTTCCTAGGTTTGGTTCTTGCTGGGTTCTTTTTGGGTTTGGTTGTTCTAGAGGCTCTTTCCATTGTTCTTGTTGGGTTCTTCCTAGATTTGGTTCTTTCAGATTAATGAGTTGTTTCTTTTTAATTTTATTTTTTAAATTTTTGACAGAAAACATTAGTTTTTTAACGGAATAGTACGGGGGACCAAAGCTGTTGTCGTTTGACAAAGTGAGGGACCATTTGGGCTAATTTTTTTTATTAGGGACCAAAAGTATCAAATCGTAATAAGTGAGGGACCAAAAGTGCTATTAAGCCATAAATTAACATTTGAATTAAAAGTAATCAAAGCATTGGGATTTTTTGGGTATAATTGGGTGAATACATAATTGATATGAATATGAAATTAAATTTGATCCACTGTCCATTTTAAGCTCTCTGCAAAATCAATAAATGAGAGAGTCCCACATCATAGTAGAAACTACGGTTTTTTCATTTGGGATCAAGGTTTTAAATTGCACTTGCAGTTAAGGTTGCCATTATGTTTCAATATATAAACTGAGAAATAGTGTACAAGATACGGCTGTTGCGAAATGTAGTTATAGTGACCGCTAAAATCTTGATGGTAACCGCAATTGCAATTGCGCACCGCAATTTAAAATCCATGCTTGACAGCAGAAACTTCTACGAGTAGATTTGTAAACAGGTGATACCATATGCTTTGCTGAGAAGTAAAGCTTTTCACATTCATATAGTATCAAAGTTGAGTTAAATAAAACAGTCCTCAGACTGAAACAATACTTAAACTGTTTGCGGTATACGAATCCTTATTTCTCAGAGAAAATAATTTCTCTTCTCTTCTTGCCATATACCAGGAGCATAAAGAAATCAGAAGATGACATACCTGTGCCACCTCTTGTGAAGAGTGCTGCTCTTTGGGGTATGAAATTGTTTATTGTTTAAATTTAAAATTATTACATGATTTCTAGGTCATCTCCTTTAGAAACCAGCAGCCTTTGTTTTCCTTGAGTTATTAGGAATGTTTTGTCAATTTTAAGCGTAAGGTCAATTTAATAGCTATGAAGAGAGTGCTGAGGTCAAAATTGACACCCTTGATTGTAAATACTCATACTATTAGAGTGAATTGTGACCATATTAGTGCAATATTCTTTTAATGTTTTTAAAATCTGTTTTATTATGAATGTTTGAAAGTTGAAACTGATTTCATTGAACACTGGTTTCATTGAACACTGGTTTTATTATGAATGTTTGAAAGTTGAAACTGATTTCATTGAACACTGGTCACATTCTTTGAACAACTAATTATTATTGTTTAGATAATTATATTTCTCTTTAAAACTGCTCAGTTCAAATAGAGTGGACGATAATACTAGTAGACATACTATCTTTGCATTCTTCCCTTGCACCTTTTGAGCAGGTTGGAAGCAAATGAGAAATGAACTATTGCTTACAAAATTTTGACTTTTTTTGTTTTCTATCAAGAGGTATCAGTTTTTTTATTGTTCTCTGGCAACATGAATTTTCCACTCTCTCTATTCCCTCCCACACACACACAGACAAAAATTAAGAAAAGAAAAAGGAAAAGGCCAACATCATATTTGTGTGTAAATCTATTATCTAACCCCAGCAAAAGCACTTGTTAGACTGTTACACTGAACAACCTAAAAAATGTCTGGTAATACATTATACATTAATGTTACCAGCTAACTATTTGTTGCCAAAAACCAAAGAAACTCTCTTAGGGTTTGATTCATGCGCAATGTTGGTGGCCATGATTTTATATGCTTGATTTGGTGTTGTTATCTGAATTACTGCTATGTTACTTTCGAGCCTTACTTGATCTTAGATTAAATCGACAAGCTGCATTTTATTCCCACCTGTAATCTGTTTTCTGTCTACCCGAACAATAATGCAGGTGTCTTTCTTGCTGTTTCTTCCAACACACGATACCAGATCGTCAATGGACTCGAACGTTTGGTCGAAGCATCACCGCTGACAAAGCAGGTTCCCCCAGTTGCTCTGGCTTTCACAGTTGGTGTGCGTTTTGCCAACAATGTCTATGGTGGCATGCAGTTTGTTGACTGGGCTAGGTGGAGTGGGGTGCAATAACTGCTTTATCTTGTTTTGTATTGTAGTCTTGTAGATGTAGATGTAATTTTCTAGCTATCAATTTTCTCACAGTTCATGCATCCCTGAACAGGAAGGATATTGATAGAATTTCCACAAATCCATGGACCAATGATGGCCACTGGTTTTATTGTGCTACCTTGGTCAAGGCTGCATGGATTGATTTGGAATGATTTTCCTTCTGGCATTACAAATGTTATTTGAGAATAATTTAGAGGCTTAATAGTACTTTTGGTCTCTCACCTTTCACGATTTTCCAAATTCAGTGGTCAATTTGAATACTTACAAAACTTTAACTTTTGCCGGAGCCCAAGTGCTGCCTTTATGTGTTTGACTCAAGTTTACTTGAGATAAAGCTCCAATTTAGCTGTGCTACCCTTGTAGCTTAGGTGATTGGGTTGGCTAGAGATATAGTTGGGGCGGGAAAAAAACTTAATTGCAGTTTTGGTCCCTAAAGTTTGGGAAATGTCTAATTTTGGTTCCTATAGTTTTTTTTTTTTGTCTTGACCAAGGTATCCCCACTGCCGATTGCCGTGAGACTAATCCTTCGCCCCACAGTCAGCGCACGAAGCGGTAGGTTCCGATAGTTTTAATTACTTAAATTAAGCTTATCTACTTTCAAAATTAAATAAATTAAGTGCAAATATCTACTTGTCATCCAATAACTTACAGAAAAATTTCACATATATCACAATTTTTGACGTGGAAGGTGAATAGATAATCTTAACACGCAATCCACGTAAACATTGTGATCCCCATCACAACTTTTGTTAATTATGAATGACAAATTAATATCTCGACAATAATAGTTTAATATTGAAAGTAGAGAGACTTAATTTGAACAATTGAAAGTATAAGGACCAAATTTACTCATTTGTATAGGAATAAAAAATGCAATTAAAAAAATGGTTGTGAACAACAAATACTAGTAAGTCTATCCGGTGAGGTGTTCATATCAATGTTTTAAAAACCGGACCGGACCGGCCGGTCGGACCGGGAACCGGTGCCATGGCCGGTTTGGGTCACTCCTCGGACCGGGTCTGCAAGCGAACCGGCCTGAACCGGTACGGCCCGGCCGGTTCAAGGCTGAAACCGGTGACTCGGCCGGTTTTGGTTGAACCGGCGAGTCACCCATTTTCTTTTTTTTTTTCTTTTTTCTTTTTTTTCTGTTTTAGTTTTTTTTTGTTTCTGAGTTTTGTTTTTGTTTTGTAACTGGTTTTTTTTTTCTATTAAGTATGTTGATAATGAGTGTAAGCCCAATTTGACAAGCCCAGCAATTATTCAATAAAAATGTGAATTTATTTTTAAAAGGTGGTGCAAGAAGGAGTTGAACACAGGACCTTGGAATAGAAAGACAACACTATTACCACTAGACCACAATGTTATTGGTGATTAATCATATCTTTTATTATTTATATTTGTAAACTGATTAAAAAATTAAAAAATGAATAATATTATTTTTAATATGAATTTAAAAAATATTAATATTATTTATATTACAATACATTGATGAAATATTTAATACTTTAAATCTTTATTGATTACAAATTTAAATATTTAATCAATACATATTTAAGAAAAGACTAAAATAAAAGCCAAAACTATCAATTCAATTTAAAATATCTATATCCAAAACTTTGAAAATTCTTCATTAGTATATATCCAGCTATTGTAGGGGCAATATTTGTTTATTTCAATTTTGGTAGCTAGAGACGGTAGAGGTACAATGAAAGTTATTTTTATAAGCATTCTTTTATTTTTAGCATTGAATTTTTTTATATTTTTTAATATATACCGAGTCAACCGGTCCGACCAGTGACCCCTCGGTCCGACCAGTGACCCATTGACCCTGTACCTCGGCCGAGTCGATCACCGGGCCGAGTTTTAAAACACTCGTTCATGTTCAACACTCTCTTCTCTTTTGTAGGCAGCCACGTTTTCATTTTTAAAAATACTAATTTTCTCTCTCTTAAACCAGTATTCCGTGCGTATCACGCACCATTTTTTCAGTGTTTTTCTATTACTTTTCTTCACAATCGTGGTTACTCCTCTATATCCTGCCATCTTTCTTCTTTTTATGTTTTATTGGTTTAAATTGCTTAATTGTTGAAACGTTTCAAAATCCCCTTAAGTTTCTTAACGTTCTCCAAAATTCCCTAATTTTAGCCAAAATTTATATTTATGTTTCTGTTGTTACAATCTTTTCTTTTCAATCTCCCTTCATTTCCTCAACCAACCAATCATTTCCTCAACCAACCAACCAACCAATCAGTGGTATGAAAACACAGCTTCAATAACGAACATAGGAGGATCAATGAAGCCGTAAGAAAGATCGAAAGCACACTTACATAAGCAGCGGTGTGAAAGAAAACAACGGCAGTGACGAACATAGGAGGATCGCCGCCTAACCAAACGAAACAAGAAGTCTGAAACAATCGAAGCCTTCTACCCAAATCTGAAGCTCTCGGCCACCAGAAACCTTCTAGAAATCGAAGATGGAACAAATCTTCAAACCGAAAATACAAACCGCAAACCAAACGTGAAATCAGAAGCTGATCGAAGTCAGGAAACTGGAGCAAACGAAGCCAAAAAACTGAAGCTACGATGCTGAAAACCAGAATCGCGAGACAGAAATCGAGCAAGAAATCACTAGATCATTGAGTCAAAACTCGAATCACAGAGATGAACCACGAATTTGATGAAGAATCAGACCAATTGAAGAAACTCTTCAAGAAATCGAAGATGAGCAAGGCTCCATCGCCGAACACAAGCCACGAATTAGACGTGGAATCAAAAGTAGATCGCGAACTCGTTAGCGAGTCGAAAGACTGAAATCATATGTTTGCCATGCAGAGGACGATCCAAACGCAGGAGAACATGAAGGATGCGGAAACGATAAAGAGGAAACAGAACGAGGCTTCAATTGAAGATGAACAGCGAAGCTTCAATCAGAAAACCTTCTGGAAAAACCGGAAATCACCAAGAAGAAGAACGAAGCTTCAATCTGGAAGAGAAAATGGCTTCAGAAACCAGCATCAATCACCAAGAAGAACCGCATCTGAATCAATCAGAGTAGCAGCAGAGCAAAATTGCTCTGATACCATATTACGAATGTAAAAGCTACATTGTGAATTCTTGTTATTACAATATTGGGGTATTACAAAGCCTTATATAGAGGCTGAAAAATAAAACTAACTTTTAACTAATTCCTAACAATTTCTAACTAATTCCTAACAAACTAAATCTGAATTATAAACTACTAACTAAACTAAAACTAACTGCTAACAACTATATTAGTATTCTTGATAGTATCATATGCGATGTTGTAGATGGCTCCTTGTGGCAGTTGTGCTGATTTTCGCATAAAAGGCCTTGGATAAAATTCTAGCCCGTGAACCATGAATTCTTGATAATAGTTAGTTTGGGGTTCGTTCTCATGTTATGTTAAAAATATGTGAATATGGAAAAATAATTTATTTGTTATTTTGGCAGAGAATGTTGGGGTTGTAAAGGCTTTGTATCAATTCTTTTTACAATCCTGTCCAAAGGATTAACAATATTAAAGAGAATATAAGGTTTGTACTGGATACTTGAATGCTATGAATGTTACTTCTGTTCGTGTTATTACTGTTAACAAGTTTTTCTTTCTAGTTTCTAGATTTTATCCCAATGTCTTTATGATAATCTAGGCTGTTTTATTTGTCATGTTTTCATGGCACAAAAGATATCACAGCATATTCTTTTATTAGTTATAAATTTATAATCCTCTGAATTAATTACTATAGGTATGATTTGTCTTAATGAGGTTCTAAATGGGCATGAAAAGTTAGGTGAATTGAGAAACAAAACATAAGATAGAATGGTCTAGGTGTCCACATCACCATCTTTTTTTGGTTCAAGTTATTTGTTGCTACTCCTTTGTATTGAGATAGTTTTTCCTACTGCAGATGATTTGTTTTACATCGACTCTTCTAAGTTTTTATTCCTTATGTATCCTAATAATTTTCAGTTGTAGTTGTTGTTTGGAGATGTTATGTATGAGTGTGAATACCATATGATTATGATTTAAGAACTAGGGCACATGGTTTTATTACTGTCAGAGGTTTTTCTTTCTGGTTGCTAAATTTTGTCCCTCTATCTTGGAGAATTCTACGCTAAGTCAGCACTTTAGGTGATATACCGTATATCACTTCTGTAGAAGCATTTTGGACCACAGAAAAATATCAAAAAATAATTCTATAACTAAAATAAAAACTAGTGGCTGAAAATAATATGAGTAAGTTACCATTATGTCCAACCCCAAATTACCATTACATCCCTTCTCTTTTATTTCTTTTGCAGAAATACCATTATACCCCTAATTCCTTCACCCCTCTCTCTCTCTTTGTGTCAGAAATTGGATTCTATCCAAACCAAAAGCCATAATGCATTTTCATGTTGCCTTCAATCTCAATTCCAATTTTATTTGCCAGATCCGTTCTTTGTTTGGTAAATATATATATTTGACTTTAATTCGTTAAAATTGACCATTTTCACATTATTTGTAGCAAAAATTAGTTTTATTTTTTGTTGACAACTAAATTAGCTTTTTAATCAATGCTCTTTCTTTATTTATAAGTGACACTTTTTACTTAAATCACCAATATATTTTTAGGTGACAATTATACATATATTTAAATTTGTATTTATCCAACTATCAACCGCAATAGTCCGACATAAAGAAGAGTTTAACTATTACAAGCCCATTAAGCAAATGTTTAGGATATGAAAGATTGCGTACTTATTGAACTATTGCCTACAATAGCTCGACCTTAAAGAAGGTTCTATTACTACATCTACTAACTAAATGTTTATGACTTGGAGGGCTGTGTATATATTGTTGGAAATTCAAGTGAGAGTTGGAGTCTCACAATAATTAAGAATGAGTGAGGTGAAAACAATATAAAAGATGTGAGTCATAAACCCAAAACCTTAAGGTTGGGTAAAAATGTAGTGTTCAAATCTCCTAGTGATCATGTGTGTTGGCTATTCATGCTATCACCTAGGGCTGAGCAAAAAGCCCATTTCGACCCGAATCTGACAAAACCCAAGCAAAAAAAAATGTTGACTTAAGTCGAGTCAGAGGTTGAAGTTTATTATGTAGACTCTTATTGGGTCCACTGATGATAAAAGTAAGACTTTATCATATCTGAGACTCTTATTGGCCCCTAATTTTCTTAGAGGGCCCAACAAGGGTTGGTGGTAGGACTCTATCAAGTTTGCCACTCTTAACGGGCCATCATTTCCACGTAGGGCCCACCAAGGGTTGACGCTGGACTCTGTCGTGTTTGAGACTCTTAATGGGCTAACATTTCCTTTGTGGGCCCAAAAATGGATGAGGTCGGAATATTTCATGTTTACGTCTCTTAATGGGCAATCGTTTCTTTATTGGGCCCAATAACGGTTAAGGTTGTATTTTGTCATGTTTGAGACTTTTATTGGGGCAATCATTCCTCATTGTCCCCAATGTTTGTTACGGTTGCACTTTGTCAATTAGGGTTACCTTATTTGCACCGAGCATTCGTTATAAGTCCCAAATTGGTTAGGGGTGATGTCGGACTTGGTCTGGTGAAGGACTTCTATTTGGTCATCCTTCACCCAATTTGGGCCCAATAAGAGTGGAGGTTGAAGTTTACTATGTAGACTCTTATTGGGTCCACTGACGATAGAAGTAAGACTTTCTTGTATTTGAGACTCTTAGTGGGCCCTAATTTCCTCAGAGGGCCCAACAAAGGTTGAAGTTTACTATGTAGACTCCTAAATATTTTTGCATAGTCTAAGTTTCAGTTGTTTTGTTTGTGCTCTTCCTATTTTAGGGAGAAAAGATACGCTATAAACTTGTAGCTGAATTAAGTGGAGCAGATGGTGTAATTATAGAGGAGGGAAGAGCTGGAGAGCGGGGAAAAGAAGCAGCTCAAACCCAGCTGGTGACACTCCATCCTCTACTACATTATATGATTCTATTGTTAGTGGTTGCATTCCAGTTTAGTGAGTGATGAGCTGGAGCTTCCTTTTGAAGGAATAATTGATTATAGGAAGGTGTGTATACTTTTATATCAAGTAGGTTAGGGGATAATCAAGACATGTATAGGTCATTGACTATTGTTAATTTAATGAACAGTCAGTTGTTGGTTCAGATTCTTATAGAAAAAGAAAATTTTTCTTCAGAGAAGAAAAATACACTGAGGCTGAGGAATAAGTACCCTCAGATCTCATATGCATAAAAAAAAAAAAAAAGTGCAAAAGGACCGAGGAATCCAAAATAACTTTGTATCAAAGATAAAAATATCCATGAATGTAGGTAATTTTATTACTGATTATGTGTAAGAGTTTATTGATTGTATCAATTGAATGTCATGTTATTCCCCATGATGATCTACCTGAGCAACCACGTTCAAACATGTACTCACGACGTAAAGACCAACCAAGAAGATTTAATTGCGTTGACAATAGGATTTATAATACACTAGCAGTTAGAAAACCTTCCAGTATAGATCAAATATGTGTGTAATGTAATCCGTTGAAAGCTTGTGTTTTGTAAGACTGGCATATTTGGAGAATGATAAGTATTGATATTTTTTGATTTCAGATGCAGCCCCATATGAAATTACCAAATAATTAGTTAAATTTTTTCAAAGTAACCAGTTAGGTTCCTTAGTTAACCATAAGAGAACACATAGTTAACTACTTAAACGTAGTCCCATGTGCATTTTTTTTTGTCGGTTGTTTTCATCCTATATGAAGTTACCAAATAATTGGTTAATTTTTTTTTCAGGTAACCAGTTAGGTACCTTAGTTAACCATAGTAGAACACATAGTTAACCACTCAAATGCAGTCCCATGTGCATTTTTTTTTTCCAATACCCAGTATTATATGATGAAAATATTATGAACGGATCAATAATTATGTTCTTAATCATGCATAATGTCAGTTGTTTTCATCCTATATGAAGTAACCAAATAATTAGTTAAATTATTTCCAGGTAACCAGTTAGATACCTGAGTTAACCATAAGAGGAAACATAGTTAACCACCCAAAGGCAGTCCAATGTGTTTTTTTTTTTTTAAATCCCCAACAAAATATTATTCAAATTTGATCAAAGGACAGTCAATAATGTACATTTTTTCAGCTGTTTTCATCTTATATGAAGTTACCAAATAATTAGTTAATTTTTTTCCAGGTAACCGGTTAGGTACCTTAGTTAACCATACTAGAACACACTGTTAACCACCCATATGCAGTCCCATGTGCATTTTTTTTCCAATACCAAGTATAATATGATGCATACATGATCAAATGATTGGTCAATAATGTGCATTTTTTCGTCCTCTATGGAGTTACCAAATAATTACTTAAATTCTTTCCAGGTAACCAGTTAGATACCTTAGTTAACCATAAGAGGACACATAATTAACCACTCAAAGGCAGACCCATGTGCATTTTTTCCCAATTCCCAACAAAATATGATTCAAATATGATCCAAGTATCAGACAATTATGTCCTTAACCCTGATTTTTTCAGTTGTTTTCATCCAATATGAAGTAACCAAATAATTAATTAAAATGTTTCCAGGTAACCAGTTAGGTACCTTTGTTAACTAAAGTAGAACACACGGTTAACCACTCAAATGCAATCTCATGTGCATTTTTTTTCTTCCAATCCCCAGAATAATATGATGCAAATATGATCAAAGGATCAATAATTGTGTTCTTAATCATTCATTTTGTCAGTTATTTTCATCTCATATGAAGTTACGAAATAATTAGTTAAATTCTTTCCAGGTAACCAGTTAGGTACCTTAGTTAACCCTAGTTGAACACACTGTTAACCACTCAAATCCAGTCCAATGTGCTCTTTTTTCCCCAATCCCCAACAAAATATTATTCAAATTTGATCAAATGACAGTCAATAATGTGCATTTTGTCAGTTGATTTCATCCTATATGAAGTAACCAAATCAGTAGTTAAAATGTTTCCAGGTAACCAGTTAGGTACCTTAGTTTTTTTTTGAACTGAGGTACCTTAGTTAACCATACTAGAACACACTGTTAACCACCCATATGCAGTCCCATGTGCATTTTTTTTTCAATACCCAGTATATCAAAGGATTAGTCAATTATGTTCTTAATCGTGCATTTTGTCAGTTGTTTTCATCCTATATGAAGTTACCAAATAATTAGTGGGTCGGTGGTGCTGTACAGAGAATTGGTGGTCGCGGTTTCAGAAAAGAGTGAGTGTTTCACAGTGGAGAAGTGTATGGCGGCGTTGGGGTGAGGGAGAAGATGGTTGGGGGAGACGAAGGAAGGTTCGGTGGTGGTTGGGTGAAGAGGAAGGGTGGTGGTCGGCGTTGTGCAGAGAAGGGGATTTAGTTGAGAGGTTGGGAAGGAAATGATGGTGGTGGCGGCTCTAGTAAGGTAGGAGGAGTTAGGTGGGCGACGTGGGGTGGGGTTGCAACGGGTGGCAGAGGTTGATTGATGAAGAGATAGGAGAGACTCTGGTTGATTGATGAAGAGAAGGGCAGAACCGTGGAAGAGAAAGGGGGAAACCATGAGGGTGTAATGGTAAAGAGGGAAAAGAGGGAGGGATATAGTGGTCTTATGAGCAAGGGATATAATAGTAACTTTAGTAATTAATAAATTTATTGAATTATTTTTTATAAAATTTTTGTGGTCCATATTTAATGTTACAAGTGATATACGGTATATCACCTAAAGTGCTGACTTACGGTAGCCTTCACCCTCTATCTTTCTTATTTCCAGGCTATTATCTTAAGAGAATTTTCCCAAGATGCAATTTATAATATCGGAGTTCAGTTAAAAAGGTCAATTAATGTCCTGATGAGGTACTTAATTATCATGTAGGTGAAGCAACATATAAAACATGAGATAGTTGGGTAATATGACTTGGTATACTCAGGATGCCCGCATCTTCAGCTTTTTCTGCGCTACTCCACTTTATGTAATATAGTTCTTCCAATTGCTGATGTTTTGCATTTGGTCTTGAGTTTTAGTTGCTATGATACCTTTTTAGTTTTAAGTTGTAGCTTTCGTTTGGCTTCAATAAACATTTTATTATTATTTACTAGTTGGATTTACCCGTGTCTTGCGAGGGTAACTTTTGATAAACTAAAACTATTGTGTGTGAAATGTTTTTTTTATAACTTCTTTTACATGTTGTTGTGAGGTCGACAATAGTGACCAGTACTCTAGCCGCGAAAAATAGTTAGCAGTAAACGGTTGACGACAATTTGCGTTTAACTCATATGGGCAAGGATTGAAACCCCCTTCTGCATGGTCAAAGGACAAAGTTAGCTAACTACCACGCCACATCTTGTGCTAAATTTATTTGTTATTTTGTCATGTTGATTCATTGATTATTGGTATAAGAATCTTTAGCTCTCCTCTCTGGATATAGGATTAAAATCATGTTAAAAATAATAAATTACATGCGAGTTTTTGAGGTGTCACTGCAGAATAAAGAGAAGAAAATCACCGACTAAGTGGGTATCCTCTGTAGGTGATTCGAATATAGTGGTATAATTTGTGAAATTAAGTCCATACAGATGAATGCTAGGATTCTCAATGGGCTTCACAGTGGTTATTAATTTAAAGTATAACCTGCACGAATGTTGTGTGGTTATTAATTTAAAGTATATCCTGCACGGATGTTGTGATGGTTTGTACTTTTATGGGTTCATAGCCAAGGTAGAGTTGACAATCTTGTAACATATGCCTTCTCTCAAATTTGTTCACATGATTATTACAAACGGTGGTGCACTGTAGACTCTCAAATTTATTCACATGATTACTCCAAACGGTGGTGAACTGTATTGTGTCGTTCAACAGAAAAATTTACGGTAATAATAAAATAATATACTTTTTTCTCAAAAAAAAAAGGGCATATATTTATGAACATAAAAAAGTCCATTAGATAGATATAACCTTATTTTCTATTTTCTTGTTTTAATGCTAATAACATTTCTGGCCTATAATAATCAAAATCAATGTAACAATAAAATTCGATGGTCCATACCCAAGAAAAAAAAGGTAAAGAATTTTCTTGTTTTCCTGCTAATAACATTTCTGGACCATAAGTTATAAAAAATTAAGACGGACTTTGCGCATTAAAGGCATATATGCGCACGAACTGTGATAAACCCCTACAAAAAGCTATGGAACAGCTAGCTCATTACCTATTAAAATGTGGAATTTGAATGGTAAAAATGCCTAAAAGGGATTGTTGCTTGTCCTATAACTTTTGAACAAATAAAAAGAAATGAAATAGATTTTATAAAAAACATCGGAGTATAACCATTATTCTAACACTTAATTCATGCCAAAAACTACGAATGATTCTTCATACACACTGTTCATGAGATCCAACCCTCAACTAAATATTTATAGAATTCAGCTAGGTCTAGGGTTTAGGGTTTAGGGTTTTCAAAGGTATACACACATACTTTAGCTTCAACAAATAACACTTCAATGAAGTCTGGTGCATCAGGCTGCTTCCTGTTAGGTGATCTCCATAGTCGTGCAACTCTAACCACTATCTTCCATACCTTTTTAGTGTTGGATATGTTGATGGAGGAAATTGAGTCTACTCTGGAACTCACCACCATAATCAATTACTTTCTCTATTAGCCGTTGAAGATACTGAAATAATTATGATGTTCAAAACAAAAAAAAAATAAACCAACCTAAATATATAGTACTTTAGCATTTATCAAAATATAATTAAAAAAAAATCTACCTAAACATATATATCGTTGTCGTTGGTTGTGAATCTAATGGATTTCATATTTTTTAAAATTCTTAAAAAATATTGTTGTACTTTATACTTTTGTCTATCAAAAGATAATTAAAAATAAATAAATCAACCTATATATTACTTAAAATATCCTACATGATATAATGTTTAAAAAAACAAATCAACCTATATATTACTTATCCATTCAAAAAAAACCTATATATTACTTAAAATATCCTACGTGATATAATGTTTACAAAAAACAAATCAACCTATTATATATTACTTAAAATAGTGTGTTAAATCAAAACTGCTATTTTAATATCTATATATTATATAAAAGAACCTACCCACTAAAATAAGGTATAAATCCTAACTATCCCCACTATGACCTACCCAATAATTCACTACCCTAAATAATTAATATTTATAAAATTTATTACAAATATTAAATAAGGAATGAATCATGACTAATTAATATCAAATTTTTAACCAATTTTGAATAGGAAATAGTTAACATACAATCTTAAGATTTTTAAAAAAATATCTTTTAAATAATTAATATTTATAAAATTTATTACAAATGTTAAATAAGGAACGAATCAGTTAACATACAATCTTAAAGATATTTTTTTGAAATATGAATTTTTATTAACAATTAGTCTCCTCACTTGATGCTATAAATTGTACCACTACGGTTTCTCTCCTATATTGTTTTAAAAGAATAAACTCAAAAACCAATCGTGAGAACTTTTCCATACTTCTAAATTATTTTCCTGCTACATCATTTTGAAATTAATCGATCAATCGATAATGGTGGTGAATTCCAAAGTAGACTCAGTTTCCTCCATCAACATCTCCAACACTCAAAAGGTGTGGAAGATAGTGGTCAGAGTTGCACGACTATGGAGATCACATAACAAGAAGCAGCATGATGCACCAAACTTCATTGAAATGTTATTTGTTGACGCTAAGGTATGTTGAAAATTATTTAATTCCTTTTAGAACGATTTTGTACTCTTTAGCGTCATAGGAAAACCGTTTTATTAGTGTCTAACTTATTTTTCTGTAGAACGAAACGATACAGTGCACCGCCTGGAGCAATCACCTGAACAAATTTGAGAGCCGTTTGAGAGAAGACATATGTTACGAGATTGTCAACTCTGCCGTAGATATAAACTCATACAAGTACAAGTCATCATTGTGAAGCCAATTGAGAATCCTAACATTCCTCTGTATGGACTTAATTTCACAAATTATGCCACTATATTCGAATCACACATAGAGGATTCTCACTTAATCGATGAGTTTCTTCTCTTTATTCTACATTTGTAAATATTTATTTTAAAAATTAATTTTTAATTTTAAATGGTAATGTAGGTTGTTTAACATTGACTATAATGTTGTTGCGTGTTATTTTATAAAAGAATTTTATGTAAATTAAATTATATTATATTATATTTTATATATATATATATATATATATATATATATATATATATATATAACTTAAACCTTGAACAACAACAATTGCGTTACACTATTGCTCCAAGTTTCTATTAATTATAAACTAAAGTCAAATGATTATAATTTTATTAATAAATAGTTAATAATTTGACTTATTATTAATAATTGTTTTCACAAAATTATCATCCTAAATAAATTATTAATACTAACTTATTAATTATTTAACTAATTAATACCAAATAATCTTATATGAACTAAAGTCAATGCACCCTTGAACAACATGATTCAGATCATAATGAAATAATTATTATTTGGATCACAGTAAGTGCTAGACAGAAATAATGAAATCCATGCTAGAAAATATGCGCAAGAAGTATCTCTTGATTTACCTTCATTGACTTTAAACAGGAATCTATCCTACTATTTCACGGTTGTAAGGATAGTTTATTAATTTATTCTATTTTAATTTAATACTTATATATTCCATTAAAAAAAAAATATTAAGCTAATAATAGGATAAAATGAGTTTTTTTTTTTTGTTAATCCACCTTCTATAAATTAAATTTGAGTATAGAATCTTGAATCTCATAAAGTCGCATTCATCAATTTTTCTCATGAAATCATGTAATGTTAATTTTCATATTAAAAAATTAAGTTAATATTCCTTTTGATACTAGCTCATTATATTAACCACAAAATGCAGAGTTTACAAAAAGAACATGATCGTTACACTGACACTTCATAGAAGAAGGGAAGATAAAAATCACCTATCCTAATATGTCCTACCCACTAAAACCCTAACTTAAATAATTATTTTTAAAACTATTTCCTAATTTGATTTGCACCAGCTATATTTTTCAATTAAATATGAAAATAGCAGTTTTGATTTAACACACTATTTTAAGTAATATATAATAGAAGATTTTTTTTAAGGATAAGTAATATATAGGTCGATAAATCTTGAAATCTTGAAATATATAAACCTTTTTCAATTATTTTTTAGAAAAAATAAATAAAATTCATTTCTATTTCTGAAAAATTAATATTCAATTTCTACAAAAAAAAAAATTAATGCTCAACTTTCCTCCAACTATTTCAAAAATAAAATATAAAACTCGAAATTAATGATAAAAATATCACAGCTTCGATCTTTTTTAGTTAATTAAAAAATTATGAAATAAATTAAATAATTCAAATTTGAAATATTTAGAGCATTGAAATAATAAATTAAGTCATTAAATTAAGTATAGTAATTAATTTTTATATAAAAATTGTAAAAATAATACAGCATTGAAATATTTAAATTTTAAAATCGAAATTAATATAAGGAGTCCCTCCAATAATTTTAAAAATTTTGAAATATTTTTAAATCAATTTAAAAACTTTAAAGGGAAGGTTATAAATTAATTAATTCTTAATTTAAATTCCAAATTTCACCGGTGTTAATTAATTTGATTAATAAATATAATGCCAAAATTCAGCAAATTTCAAATTTGGAATGAATTCTTAAAATATAAGTAAATCTTTATGGTTATCAATATATAAGGTGTGTTTTTCTTATACGGCAGAAACGCTTCTCCTTCTTTTTAGCTTTTTATTTTTCCCTTTCTCAATTTCTCTTCCTCATTATCAGATCAAGGTTTCCTCACATATATAGATGTTTCTACCCTAAGGCTACGATCTTCTACAAATTTTCGAGGTTTTTCTCTTTCTCGCGATGAATCTTCTCTCAACAATGTTGACTCTTTTATTTTAATTTTTGTAGTTTTATATAACATTGGTTTTTTAGTGTTGTCCATACTTGCATCTCACAGTTTCTTTTTTTCTCTAGGTGCGTATTATCTTCAATAAGGCGATTCTTTATTTACATTTTTTCTGTTACGTGTAATGCAACTTGTAATGTATTTAAGTTATCTTTTGTCTTTTTGTTGTTTGATATCCTGAATTCATTTTGATTAATTGAAAATATAAATTCGAAAAGAAAAGATACCACTTTTTTTATAATATTTGACTTGATGGATTTATATTGCTTCATCTTATTGATCATAAGGTAAGATGAGATATTGTTTTAGATGATTCAAATTTAGGTGTTCCAAACTAAGTTGATGTATTAGTGGTGCGTACAATTTTTAAGGACATATGAAAAAAAGTTTATTTTCTATAACCTTCTCCCACGTGTCCCCTTCACCTAAGTCATTCATTTTCCTTCAAAAACAAAAAACCAATTGCTTCATCTTATTGATCATAAGGTAAGATGAGATATTGTTTTAGATGATTCAAATTTAGGTGTTCCAAACTAAGTTGATGTATTAGTGGTGCGTACAATTTTTTAGGACATATGAAAGAAAGTTTATTTTCTATAACCTTCTCCCACGTGTCCCCTTCACCTAAGTCATTCATTTTCCTTCCAAAACAAAAAACCAATTTCTTTGAATTTTTTTCCTATTCTATTAATTTCGAATTTTAATACTGCCTATGGCAATAATCAATATATTAATAAATTTAACCACTCCAGGATTTTTGAAAAAAATGTAAAATAATATTAACTCAAGAATCTTTTTTATGAAAGCATGAATATATTTTATTTTAATTTTAACCTACCCAGTTTGAAATTTTGATTCTTAATTTTACTTGAAATCCTTTATTTGATATATCAAATATTTAAAAAATATAAAATTAAAAAATATTGTTAAATATAACATTTTAAATATTTTATTTTAAAAAATTCAATAATTTTATTTATACAATTAAGTAATTAAAAACTAAATCAATTTGTAAAATAAATGACAAAATAATTTTTTTCAATTTTAAATATTAATTTAAAATGGAACCCTTTTTTAAATATGAATATATATATATATATATATCTTTTTTCGAAGAAAAAAGAAGAATATATAAATCAAAAATGAAAAATAGTATATAAAATACTTGGAATCGTTTTTTAACTAATTTGATATTAGTTTCGAAAAAATTGATACAAATAATTATACATAAATAATTATTTTCATTAAAAGTTGTCTTTGAAATTAATATGAAATCAAATTTTAAAACCAACTTAAATTTGATTTTCAAATTTAAACAATCTAATGCATAAACAATCTAATTAATATTGAATTACCCTCTAACCATGCTATAAATAGTAGATACTGTTAGCCTAGATAGCAACCTAAGAGGGGGGGTGAATCAGGTTTACCCGATTTTCTCCTTGATACCTTCTTACTTTCAAGATGAATATAAATACAAACGATTGCAGCAGAAATAAGCATTGATTGAAAGTAAAGATGAAGGGTAGAAGAATGCACACACAGAATTTTATCCTGGTTCACCTTCTATCCACCGAAGGCTACGTTCAGTCCCTCAAGAAAACCTCTTGAGGATTTTTCCACTATTTGATAAAAATCTCTTACAAGTCCTTACACCAAGTACCTTAAGAATTTCTATCAAACACCTGTGAAAGCACACCACTTTCAACAGCCCTGAAAAGCATACCACTTTCAGTACACCACTTTCAGTACAACAACCCTTCACCGAACCCTACGGTGAATACTCAATCTACTAGAAAGAGATGAAGAAGAGTTTACAATATGGCTCTATCAATCCTTTAACATACAAGCGGATTGATCATGAGAATTATGCTTTAAGGCTCTTAAGCATAAGAAGGCTCTCTTGATTTTGAGTTCTTCAAGATATGAACAACTAAAGTGTTCTCTTAAACAATGAAGAACATGAACTCAGAACTTAGGCTCTTTGAAAGTTTAAATATCAAAGGCTAATTTAACATGAATGAACAATTTGACAAAGCTTTGGCCTAATTCATGTATTCTCATGTGTTGTTTGTTTCTGGACTCAAATGGACTTTATATAGGCATGGGGAAACGTCCTTGAACCAATGCAACCCTTCCCAAAAGGTTCGAGACACAATGGTTCACGAAAAGTGTGAAGAAGGTCTTGCTCCTGACCCTGGCTGTGGTTTTGATGACGACAAACTCATCGGCAAAAAGAAGAAAAGAAGACTTCAAAGAAACAAGCGCTACAAAGTCCATCAATAGTCTAGAAGTCTTAGTTTAGGTGAGTTATGCTTATAAAGGTCTATTAAAGCATAAAGACTCTTAAAACACCTAAACTAATCAAGCTAAGTGTTTTCATAACTTAAAAGAAGTAGAAAACCTTAAGCCGATCTCAAAGGAACAAGTTTCTGGAAAATGGGCTTCTGTGTAATCGATTGCAGCTTTCTGGTAATCGATTACACCTAGGCAAGTAATCGATTACCACTTGCTTGTAATCGATTACATGTTTGAATTTGAAATTCAAACTGAAACGACTATTAGTGTAATCGATTACACTAAGTGATGTAATCGATTACCAGAACGAAAAGTTGCATCTTTTCATGAACCATTGTGTCCCAAACCTTTTGGAAAGGGTTGTGATGGTTCAAGGACGTTTCCCTTGCCTATATAAAGTCCATTTGAGTCAAGAACACAAGAGACAACACACAACACATGAGAATATAACATTAGGCCAAAGCTTTGTCAAAATTAGTTCATCTTTTAGAACTTAAACATTCAAGAGCCTAGATTCTGAGTCCATGATCTTCATGTTTATAAGAACACTTTAGTTGTTCATATCTTGAGGAACTCAGAATCATATTATGCTTAAAAGCCTTAAAGCATAAATTCTCATGATCAATCCACTTGTATGTTAAAGGATTGATACAACCAATTGTAAACTCTTCTTCATCTCTTTCTGTAAGATTGAGTTTTCACCGTAGTATTCGGTGAAGGGTTGTTGTCACTAAAAGTGGTATACTTTCAGGGTTTCGATTGAAGGCAGGTTAGTCTTCAAGTTCTGAGGGTGGTTTGCCTTCAGGAACTGAAAGCGGTTTGCTTTCAGGGGCTGTTGAAAGTGGTTTGCTTTCACAGGGTATTGGTAGAAATTCTTGGGGTCCTTGGGTTAGGAACTTGTAAGAGATTTTTATCAATAGTGGAAAAATCCTCAAGGGGTTTTCTTGAGGGACTAGACGTAGCCTTCGGTGGATTGAAGGTGAACCAGGATAAAATCTTGTGTGTGATTTCTTCTATCCTTCATATTTACTTTCAAGCGTCGCTCAATTCCGCTGCAATCATAACGATCGTTTCGTGATCATCATAATCTTGAAAGTAACATTTTCAATAAGGCGAAAATCGGGGAAACACTGATTCACCCCCCCTCTCAGGTTGCTATCTGTACTAACAATTGGTATCAGAGCGGAAGTTTAGGTAAGTTATTCCTTAGATCCGGGAAAAGATGGCATCCTCTTCCAATCATGGAACAAATGAAGGATTCAACATAAACAGGCCACCATTCTTCAATGGAGAACATTATGACTTCTGGAAAATCAAGATGAAGATATTCATAAAGTCATTAGACGCAGGAATATGGAAAGCCATTGAAGAAGGTCCCTTTGTGCCTGTAACAACAGAAGAAGAAGGAACTTCATGACCAAAACCAGAAAGTACTTGGAGTGAAGAAGAAAAGAAGAAGGTTCAATATGATCTCAAAGGAATGAACATCCTTACATCTGCTCTTGACATGGACGAATTTTTCAGAGTATCAACGTGCACTTCATCAAAAGAAATATGGGATACGTTGATGGTGACTCATGAAGGTACAGATGAAGTCAAGAGATCAAAGATGAATACTCTATCTCAGGAATATGAAATGTTCAGAATGCTTCTAGGAGAAAAGGTATTAGATATGCAAAAACGATGTTGACACCTATTTTTGTTCGGGCCCAATTTTGAAAAAGTAAAAAAAAGAGAGAAAAAAAGAAAAAAAAAGAGAAAAAAAAGAAAAGAAGAAAAAAGAGAAGAAAAAAGAGAAGAAAAAAGAAAAGGGCCAGCAGAGGAAAAGGAAGAAGAAAGGAAGAAAAATGGGCCGTGGCCCAAAGGAAAATAGAGGAAGCCGAAGCAAGGAAGGGAGGGCAACTTAGTCATTTTCCCCCTCACTGAAACCCTAATTCTCCCCTATATAATCCTACCCTCACTAACCCTAAAAACCACTCATCATTCTCTAATAGCCTCCACTCATTATTTTGTTAGCCTCTACACAATTTTTAGCCTCCACTCATATTCACCCTCATCCCACAAACCCTAAAAATAATTCTCTCCCTCTCTCTCTCAACCCCGCGGCCCCCTAACCCTCTTTCTCCCTACACTCACCGTCTCCAACAACTCCTCTTCTCTCTCCCGAATGCCGTTGATGATGATGATATGCCCAATGATGATGCATAACTATCTTATTTTCAACAAGAGCAGATAAAGCAAGTGGTTCTTCAATTTTTCATTTGCCTTTCCACCACCGCCTCCAACAACTCATCAAATTCTCCTCCTTGCGTGATATTTCAACCATCATTGTACTGCTTCTTTTTTTTCTCTTCTTCTTTGGTTGGTTTTAATTTCTTATTTTCTCCGTTGTTCTTATTTTTCATGTAAATACCTACTGCTCTTGGTTCTTTTATTTTTATTTTTGACACCTTGCTTGTAAGTCCATGATATAAGGACATTTTAATTTTTGTTGTCAAAATAAAGAAAAAGAAATTAAAAATCTAATTAAAATAAGAACTGCGTAAGCCTTGATCTTCCGTTTTAAGGGAGTACGTAGGATTGAGTTCACACCTATCAGGCTATAAAAAATATAAAATATTTTGTGTTTCTTTTTTGTCTTTCCCTTTTTTAGAAATAATTAGGATTGAATAATGTAAATAATAAATTACTTTGTTCTTTTCTTTTCTAGAAATAATTAGGGACTAAATAATATAAAATAAAAATATTTTGTTAGGAATAATTAGGAATTAAATAATAAAAAAGGTAAAAATAAACATTAGTGGCGACTCTGTCTATTTGACATATTATTTTTGCGCCGTCCCGCCGTGACCTCGGTTGCGACAAACGATTCACTCATTTGATTAATCATTTGATTGCTCTTGGAAAACAATTTTCAAACAGTGACTTGAACATGAAAGTTCTAAGATCACTTACAAGAGTATGGCAACCAAAAGTTACAGCCATCTCTGAGAAGAAGAGTTTATCAAATATGACTCTTGCAACTTTTTTTGGAAAACTCCAAGAACATGAGTTGGAATTGAATCGTTTAGAAGAGCATGAACAACATGAGAAGAAGTATCGATCAATTTCCCTAAAGGAAAAAGAAAGCATCAAAGAAGATTATGATGCAGACTCTGAAGAAGAAGACAATGGAAATTTGAATCTTCTAGTAAAGAACTTTGGAAAGTTTCTTAAAAGAAAAGGTGTAAAATTCAACAACAATAAATCTTTCCAAAGGAACAATGAGTCTTCTTCATTTCAAAAGATCACATGTTTCGAATGTGGCAAGCCTGGACACTTCAAGTCAGAATGTTCAAATCTTCAGAAGAAGAAACATGGTCTAAGAGAAAAATTCGAAAAGAAGGATCAACCTACACGAAGAGCATATTTGGCTTGGGATCAACCTACCAAGTGTTGTCCGTACTTCGCGAGAAGACTCTTTTTGCGAACGCGGCTAAGTGTGACTTTTGGCTGGAAGAAGTGAAGTTCCTAGGCCATGTCATTTCGAAGGAAGGCATAGCCGTTGATCCTAGTAAGGTGGAAGCGGTGTCTAAGTGGGAACAGCTGAAGACTGTAACAGATATCTGAAGTTTCTTAGGCTTGGCTGGATACTACCGGAGATTCATTGAGGGTTTTGCGAATATTGCAGGACCTTTGACGAAGCTGAATCGGAAGGATCAACCTTTTGCTTGGACGGAAGAATGTGAGTCCAGTTTCCAAGAGATGAAGCGGCGTTTGACTACTGCACCAGTCTTGGCTTTACCGCAGTGTGATGAACCTTAAGAGGTTTATTGTGATGCGTCATACCAGGGCTTGGGTTGGGTTTTGATGCAACATCGGAAGGCTGTTGCTTATGCTTCAAGACAGTTGAAGATCCATAAACGCAACTATCCGACGCATGATCTGGAGCTTGCGGCGATGGTTTTTGCTCTCAAAATGTGGAGACACTATTTGTATGGGGGCACGTTCACTATGTTCAGCGATCACAAGAGTTTGAAATATCTCTTTGATCAGAAGGATCTAAACATGAGGCAGACAGAAGGATCTAAACATGAGGCAGAGGCGGTGGATGGAATTCTTGAAAGACTATGATTTTATTCTGCAATACCATCCAAGAAAGGCTAATGTTGTGGCTGATGCTCCCCGTCGCAAGGCCATTCATGTTTCCTCTCTTATGATTAAGGAGTTGGAGTTACTGGAGAGGTTGGACGTACATGTGACACCTGGAAGACTGAGTTTTGGGATGATCACTGTATCCAGTGGGTTGTTAGAAGAGATCCGATCCAAGCAGATGCAAGATAAAGAACTAATTGAGAAGAGAGACATGACCAGTGCAGGGAAGGCACCAGATTTTACGGTAGGAGCTGATGGCATCTTGCGATGCAAGGGATGTGTGTATGCCAAATGATGCTGAGTTAAGGAGATTGATCCTTGATGAAGGCCACAAGAGTAGGTTGAGTCTTCATCCGGGTGCAACGAAGATGTACCAGGATCTGAAGCTTCATTTTTGGTGGTCAGGCATGAAGACGAATGTTGCGGAGTATTGGCTACTTGTTTGACTTGTCAGAAGGCTAAGGTGCAACACCTCACTGAGGTGTATATTGCTGAGATTGTGCGATTACACGGAGTTCCTTCGACCATTATTTTCGATAGGGATCCGAAGTTCACTTCACACTTCTAGAAGGCCCTGCAGGGAGCTCTTGGGTCGAAACTGAGCTTGAGTTCTGCATACCATCCGCAGACGGATGGTAAACTGAGCGGACGATTCAGTCTCTGGAGGATCTTCTGTGTGCTTGTGTGCTAGATAATCAAGAGAGCTGGGATGAACAGTTACCTTTGATCGAGTTTACTTACAGTAATAGTTTTCATGCTAGCATTGGGATGGCACCGTATGAGGCTTTGTACGGAAGGAGCTGTAGGACGCCTCGGTGTTGGTTCCAGGATAGGTAACATTTGCTGGTTGGACCAAATCTTGTCCAACAGACGACTGAGAAGGTTAAGCAGATCAGGGAAAAAATGAAGGCGTCTTAGAGTAGACAGAAGAGCTACTCAGATAACCAACGAAGGGATTTGGAGTTTGCGCCGCGGGAAAATGTATTTCTTCGGGTAACCCCAACTACTGGAGTCGGTAGGGCCATAAAATCGTAGAAGTTGACACCGAAATTTATCAGACCCTACCAGACCATTGAAAGAGTTGGACCAGTGGCGTATCGTACTGCCTTGCCACCCTTCTTGTCCAAGATTCATGATGTGCTGCATGTATCACAATTGCGGAAGTACATACCTGATCCTTCATATGTTATTACTCAGGATGACATCCAGCTGAAGGATAATTTGACTTTTGAAGTTCCGCCGATGAGTATCGCCGACCGTAGGATTAAGCAGCTGAAAAACAAGCAAATTTCGCTTGTGAATGTGATTTGGAACCAGACTACGGGCGACGCTACTTGGGAGCTAGAGGAGAAGATGCGGGAGCAGTATCCCAAGTTGTTTTCTTAACATGTAGTTTTAGGGACGAAACGCTTTATAGAGGGTGTGGTATTGTAAGACCCCTAATTTATTATAATTACAGTTTCATCCCTGAACTTGGTTGTAATTTTTTTCTAGTCCTCGGACTTCATTTTTTTGTAAATTAACCCTTGAGTTAATTAATGTGATGTTAGCCTTGAGTCATTTAATCTTGTTTAGAGCATGATTGCTTACCTTGAGGAACATTTAAATTACTTTGCTTGAATTGCAACAAGAAGAGTTGTAGCTTAGTGGTTAAGACTTAAGCGTTTGATCTACAAGGCTAGTGTTCAAACCTTGATGAGAAAGGTTTTACTTTTATTTTAGATTTTCGTGTGGCTCATGGTTTTTATAATTCAAATTCGAAATTTGAATGGTAAGGATTATTGGAGCATTGAAATTAGGTTTAAAGAGGGAGTTATGGAAGTTAAGGAGGAATAATGGTGGTTAATGGCTTGTCTACAGCTTTGATGGACTTTGAAAGAGAGTAAAGGCTAGGTTGATGATGGAGGGCGGCTTTCTCCCTCCTTTTGGAGCTGAAAACCTGAATTTAACATGTGCTAAAAACCTCTCTTTTGAAATTCAAAACCAACAATGAGTTATGTGACATTTGGTTAACATATTCAATCAAGCATACAAGAAAGATTAACATATTTAGCCAAGTGTTACACCAAAATTATTCACTTTAAATCAGGTGTCTGATAAAGATTAATAACTTTAACCAAGTTAACTGAAACCGCTTCAACTGCGAATTCGGGTTCCGTACGTACGTGGAACCTTGTCCGTCTTATGGCTCGACCTCTTGTCATTCGGCCTTACTCAACAATGACCTCTACTTCGAACCACCATCAAAAGCAATACACTAGCATACGTGTTAAGGAATTACACTCAACATTGTATCAATCTTGTAGCATAATGCTTTCTCATACCATATAGCATGTAGCGGAGCTTACGAGTTAACAAACTGTTCTACAACTAAAGCAGGGAGAGAGTTTTTAATTTTCTTAAGCTTGTGGGACCAAAGTGGAAGGATGGAAAATATTTGAGGAGAATATCTAGATTAGAAAAAGATTAAAAGTCTAATCTCACTTACACACTTCTAATCATGTCATAACCATTACTTCTAAATCTAATCACCTTTTGGGCACATTCTCCCAAAAATCCTATTTGCGACTATGATCGATTATTCGTTTGTTTTTCCTTCGACGCATGTGAAACTCGGACGTCGATCGCCAAAAATATCTTAGAATATTTTTTGCGGAATTATGGTCGTTTCCGACCCAAAATCACTATTCATCAAAAATGGGTTTACTGCATCTATGGGTCACTTATAACTTTCAAAGACTTTCCATCTCGTTCGGAGATACTAGAATTTCCTTAAACTACACTATATCTACACGGCAAGGCCTAAACCGTCCTTTTACCGTGTGCCGGGAACTTTCCCTGCTTTGGAACCTAACCCCATCGACCTTACAGCCAATTTTCATGAATTTATTCACTAATCATCATACATATAAGGGTTTAGCGTTATCCATCCTTGAATTGTTGCCGAGGATAAATCATCTTTCTTACGATAAACTGCCGTCATTAAGATATAGCATTTAGCACCTTCGTCTCTTGCTTCCCTTCAGACGATGCTTCTCGTATGTTTAGACAATGCTTTCTTTTCTGTCTTAATAGACTATGCTTTCCTTTTCTGTCTGAATAAATGATGGTTTCCTTGTATTTGAATAGACGATGCTTTCCTTGTTGTCTGAGTTATATGAAATAATGCATGCAGACGATACGTCTCTTGAAGCATAAAGGATAGAGATATTTCCTGAAAAAACATAATACACAAACTTTAGTAGCAAATTTTTTATCACTCAACATATGATAAACGCTCTAAGATCGTTTGAACTTAACAATTTACACATATAACATATAAATTTGACTATATTACAAAAAGATATTACTAAAGTTAGAATAGACATCATAATTGTTCTCTAAAAGTTTCATATTTTGGAAAGATTGCCTAATTTTTTCATTTTCAAAACTATCAAATACAAAACTCTTCATATAAGTAACAAAACAATCATTCATCTCTCCTACGATTTTGCATCTGATTTTGGCAGGACCTTCGAGCCTCAGGGGTTCTAGGGGGCATGAGAGTAAATAATATTTGTGGCTTCATGGTATTGTAGCAATTTCACTTGTGGGAAATTTTTGGGTGTAGCTATTTGATCTGATTCTGGTTCTGTAATCCCTACTTTTGAATTTTTCAATTTGAGGATCCATTTAGGATTTATGACTTGTGGTGATAGGTTTTGGAATTTTTGTAGGCAAAGAAGCATGGTGTCAAAAGGATTCAAGGAGTGATCGGAGGCAAAGGAACATCGTGCTCTTGTGAAAGTTGTGACGGGGATGAGGCAAGTTAAAGTTGATAGTAAGAGTAGGTTGTGGGAGCTACTACTTTTGAGAAGCATGCTAGAAGTAATAATAAACGGACTACAGAGTATATTCGACTTGGGAATGGGAGTACTCTTCGTGATGTCATGAATGAATGTTCAAACTCTACACTAGCCAATTTGGAGGGAATTGTAAAAAATGTCTATGCGGACTTAACTATGCAGAAATCTACCTATTGATTAACTGCAGGGGTTTAAAGTTTTCACTTTTGTTAAATCAAAAGGTAGATTAATGCATAGTTAAGTCCGCAAGGATGTTTTGGATAGCTTCCTCCATATTGGCTAATGGAGTGTTTGAACTTGCATTCATGACATCACGAAGAGTATTCCCATTCCCAAGTCGAATATACTTTGTAGGCTGTTTATTTTTACTTCCAGCATGCTTCTCAAAAGTAGTAGCTCCCACAACATACTCTCACCAACAAAAGTCATAAAAGAAGTTATGGCATGAGATTTTACATGATACTGATTTTGTTGTTAGCTCTAACATAATTAGTATCTTCATTAAATTTAACTCGCCTCATCCCCGTCACAGCTTTTACAAGAGCACGCAGTTCCTTTGCCTCTGATCACTCCTTGAAGCCTTGTGACACCATGTTTTTTTCTTACTTCAAATGGAACACCACAAGCAATAACTCCAAAATGGATCCGCAAATTGCAAAACTCAAAAGTAGGGATGACACAACCAGACTCATACCAAATAGCTACACACAAAAATTACCCACAAGTGAAATTGCTACAATACCTTCATGAAACACACATAATTTACTATCATTCCCTCTATAATCCCCGAGGCTATAAGGTAGGAAAATAACCAAGCAACTCCAGGAGCCAATGAAACAGTTCTTGGACATCAAACGATAGCCCATGTCACCACAAATCATGAATGATGGCTCCTGGAGCAAACAACGAATGAGGCATGGAATGGAATGAAAGTAGAAAATGAATTTAAGCTAATGAGGACATTCTTATTTTTGGGCAATCTGTTCAGGTGAAGTTTTGTGAATGATTTATCATCAGAGAAGAGTGGTTTTCATGAATTTGAAATTCACTTGAATTGAATAAGAGCCTTCACGGGAAGCCAAGATAAGATTTCAATCTAGGGATCCGGTGGGAGTATAGGATCACCATGGGTACAGGAACCTCAAGGAATATCTAGGACTAGAGATTTAAAACCCTATGATACAATGAGAGCTTCAACTTATGCTTAAGCTTGCTTAGTTGTAGAATAGTTTGTTAACTCGTAAGCTCCGCTACATCTTGAGAGGTTAGGGACCATCCTTAAGCTTTTGTTAAGGTGTAAGGTTTAGATGGACGGGTACTAAGATAGACTATGTTTGTAATGAATTTGGAGATGCGGGAACCCCAAGACAAATACGGGACACGCGGGAACTCTTAGGCAAAGGCGAAGCACGGGGGCATGCGACATGGAGCATATATACATTTTGGAGGATAAGAAAGAAAACGCTTATGGTAAGGGCACTTAGTTATTCCCGTAGCAATTTATAACATATGTTGATATAGACAATTTTTGTGTGGTTAAGTCTTAGAATTGTATGCAGCTGAAGGCATTTGATATGCTGGATTAGAATTGATTGATTGAATGATTACCTATGAAAGGCAAGATTAATTGATATTTGTTGTACTCCGTAAGGGTAGGATGTAAATGATAGTATGCTAAGCATCCTTGCCTATTTACTAAGTTGAATGATGACATGGTATATGGTATGAGAAAGCTTTATGCTACAAGATTGATGCAATGTTGAGTGTAATTCTTTAACACGCATGCTTGTGTATTGCTTTTGATGGTGGTTCGAAGTAGAAGTCATTGGTGAGTAAGGCCGAATGACAAGAGGTTAAGTCATAAGACGGACAAAGTTCCGCGTACGTAAGGAACCCGAATTTGCAATTGAAGCGGTTTCGGTTAACTTGATCAAAGTTATTAATCTTTATCATACACTTGATTCTAAGTGAATAAATTTGGTGTAATGCTTGGATAATTAAGTTGATCTTTCTTGTATGCTTGATTGAATATGTTAACCTAGCATGTATGAATAACATGGCATTTCATGCATACATGGGGATGCCCGAATGAGGTAGGCAGCGAGTAAGGTAGCCTACCAAAAGCTTCAACACATCAGGAATTCGGGACGACCGATAGTTATCCCACGAAGTGGCAATCTAGGGTCGACAGAGCAGATAGTACCACTACAATTGGAGGTATTTGTCCCACCACCCACGCCGCGGGATCTTGGCGTCATATTTAGATGAAATCTATGGGCGAGCGACTCATATGCAATGGCATGAAATTAGCATGAACATTACATTATGATTGAATGAGTACTTGTGCATGATTAATGTGATGTGTGCCTTTCTGTTGAAGATGATGACGTAGAACTTATCATTTTGCTCGAGTTTCCTCTTATTATGTATATGCTTGTGTATACCTATACTTATCTATTCTTGGAAATGACCCTTGCACCTTGTTTACAGTTTGTGTTTGGGCAATCCGTTGCTAGTTAAATGCCTACTAGATAAGGAGAAATCGAAGGATGCCGACCCGAGAAAAGTTCGAAGGGAAAGGACGTATAGCTCGTCACTTTAAGAGTTTAAACATTTTTTTTTCCTGTTTGTACTCAAGCATGTTTAGGGACAAGGTAGATACCGGGTCTTTATGCCTTTATGCGGTCTCCCTACGTGGGATCGTAGGAGGTATACTGGGCGTAGGAGGTCTTGATTTGCGATTTTAATGTGGCAACATGCTCTCTTTAATGAGTGAGTTGGTGTTTAAGAAACTATTTCCCCATGTTATTGACTTTTATGTAATTTTTATATTTTACCGAATAGGGTATATCTATATGTATTGCATATTACCTTTGGCATGTTTTGAAAAGAAAGAAAAAAAAAATTATACTTGTTTTTCCGCAGCCCTAAAAATGTAAATAGCATGTTTAATTATTGTATTGCTTAGGAGGTGTACATATCTATAGAGAAACAAACTTAATTTTTTATTTCTTAGCTAAATTAGGTTGTAATTGAATCACCCCATTGTGGGAATTTTGTTCTTAGCTATGGTTTCAGATTATCCCACTTAAAAGAGTTGTTCTCAAGCTTGCTACATTATATAATAAAATTTAACTTTAAAAAGAAAAAGGTAATTAATATTGTAATTAATGCACAATTCATTTAAATAATAATTATATATACATAGTGTGTGAAATTATTATTGTTATTAATGCATAATTCATGTAAACATCACAGTACTAATTTAAAATTAAAATTGATAAATGATTAATATTTTCATTAGTTCATAGTCAAGTCAACATCATATATGTCTATATATATATATATATTAAAATATACACATATCTTAATATTTAATATGTTATGTAAATATATTTAATGTTTTAATATTTGATAAATGATATCATTAAAAATATAAATTTAAATTAGTAATTAATTAAATTTTTTAATGCAACTTGTTCTCGAATTGAGAGAGCATAGAGAAGAAGTGTTATTAGAATATCAAGAGATGATTCAAGTCCCCTTTACATAAGCCCCCTACTAGCTATTTATAGGGGGAAGAGCCATAAATATCTTTTATCCTAATAGGCCTATGGGCCTCGAGAATTGGGCCCAATAAATTACAAATTCTTACCCCCCTTATATTACAAATATACCCTCTAAAGCAGTTTGAGTCGCCCTGTCGTGTAATTGGGTCGCCCTGCTACTAGGCAAAGGCACTCGCCCAGTCCACAAGCCCACAAGACACCAAGCTTGAAGTATGAATGCGAAGTGTGTCTTCATAAGTCTTCATGGCCCGCCACCGGGGGAAGGCACTTGCCCGGTCCACAAGCCCACAAGACACCGATTCAAAGAGTGCTCACCATGGAATTCCAACCGACGCTTCCTTTGGGTGGTCATCCCTATAGAACGGGCCTCGTTAAAACCTTCCTAGGAAAAACCTCGTGGGAAAAAAACTAGTGAAGGAAAAAGAGTAAAGCATTCTATAGAGAAATGAGTTGCCTAAGGCTTGGGCGCGGAGGATAAATATGTCGCCGATCCTAGTATGAAAATGTGAGTGAATGTGACTCTGGGTGGGGTGGACACGCCTAGCGTGGAATGAAGTGATCATCATGTCAGCTGGAGCCACCAGGAAGAAGTCATCCGCCCTACAGGAGTTTTTGTCAGCCCACTAGTCCATCTGAGCCCCGGAAGTATGAAACAGCTCGCCATACTGCAACTTGATCGCCAATCTAGAAAGTGTGCCTCATGCTTTGCTCATCCTGTTACCTATTTTCTATATTTCTCACCTGTAAACACAATCATTAGTTCTTCAAGTCACCACTGGACCATTTTGAAAGGAATAATTTTTGAGGTCGCCTCTAGATCATTATTTTGAAGAAATAAAGTTTGAGGTCGCCTTGGCCCATTGTTTCAAAAGAAATCATGTTTGAGGGCGCCTCTGGCCCACTGTCTTGAAAGAAATAAAGTTTGAGGGAGCCTCTGGGCCACTATCTTGAAAGAAATAAGGTTTGAGGGCGCCTCTGGGCCATTGTCTTGAAAGAAATAAAGTTTAAGGGCGCTTCTAGGCCACTGTTTTGAAAGAAATAAAGTTTGAGGGCGCTTCTAGGCCATGGTAAAAGTTTGTTTCTAGGCCGCCATTGGACCGTTTTGATAAAAGTGGTATTCTAGGCCGCCACTGGAACGTTTTGATAACAATGTATTCTAGGCCGCCACTGGACCGTTGCTGCACGCATGGTTTCCGCTCGCGTAACGAGTCGTACTCACATGTCTTTTCTAACGAGGCTTTATGTGGCTTGGTCTTACGTAGCTAGGGCGGACAAGGCTAGATTTTTATGAGTCACGTAATGACCCACACGCCCTATGTTTGTGCTATTTGTCTGTTATGAGGCTTTGGCCCGCCTGGGCGGGGCTTTTGCTCTACCTTATTTCGGTGAGACTTTGGCTTGATTAAATTTGATCAAGGCTTTGGCTCGCATGGCGAGGCTTCAGCTCAGTGAGACTTTTGGCTTAGATCCCAGTGGCCACTGGGGTTTCCCAAGGCTTGGCTCTATAGACTGGCTCGATTTAATTCGATCAAGGCTGGGCTTTCTTCGCCGTACTACACAAGGGCCGCGCATGCTGTTCCAATCGAACCACCGTTCACGCACCTCGCCCTCCCGCCTGGAGAGCTGGGCAGTGCGCCAAGCTAGAGGGTATTATTCCCCCTTGGCTTCTTGGAAACGGTGAAAGGTAATTTCTTTGGTGGCCACTGGACCACTTTTCTTTAGTATCGGAATTTGGAATTTAGACAGCCACTGGGCCTTGGAATTTAGGCCACTACTAGGCCATGGGATTTAGACCACCACTGGGCCTCATAATTTGGACATAGCTTTATTCAGGCGATCCCACATTAGTGCCAATTTGCATTTTATTGACATGTGGGGCGGCCAAATTTTGTCGCAAGGGTCGCCTCATCAAAACTCCCCCATAAGGAGAATCTCAAAAACTCCTCCATAGGGAGAATCCTCCGCGCCCTTGCTTTGTACTACCTTACCTGTAATAATGCTTTAGGTTCGGGGCGTTCCTTGGAACCCTTCTACCTGATAATTCCTCTAGGCACCTTGGCCAAGAGATTTCGTGTATTTCTCATCCTCCCTCTTGCAATGAAAGAGACATAAAAAACATGACCGCCCATATAAAATTACATAAAGATTCCATGGCAGCCTCCATTAGATCGCCCTTCAAGCTGTACTCAAACGCCCTCATCCCCCTAAACCAAAACTTCACCCTAAACCAACACCTCCCTTCAACAAATACTCAAACATCGTCATCCCGCTGAACCAAAACCTCACCCTAAAACATCACCTCCCCTTCCTTTATGTTGCACTAGCCCGCCTTACCTCACCAAACATCCACCAAATGCTACCATGGAATTTTATTTACAAACAAAGGGCGGTCACTTGCAAGAGGGTCACCAAATGGCGGTTGCCAGGGAAACATTATTAAATTAAATTAGAAGATCCTATACATGCATTTTGCTACTCTTATCTAGAAAGGTGATAGTGAAATAACTTTTTCAGAAGAACTTGAGCATGTTTGCATTTTTAGAAGGGCATGAGCGTAATAGCATTACTCTAAACTTTTCTTTTCTGTTTCGAAAAACAGAGGGAAGGAACATATAAAAGCCTCATCGGGCGATCACTAACTCATACCATTATCAGTATATTATGCAATTAGGCTTAAGTTAATTATACTAAGCAGAATAAGGCTATTTCAAAATCTGAAATATAACAAACAGAAATAATATTCACATTTAAATTCATTGAATTGTGAATCTGACATGAAATCGTTGTTTCTAAATTCATACTAATATTCAAATTATTCTTAAAATTCTCTAACTTATCTGCATAATCCATTTTCTTCAAAAACTGACTTATTTAATTTTCCAGAATCACTTTTACAATTAGCTTAATTTCATTAAAACCTCAAAATCACCGCCCTTATTTTAAACAGGAAACTCAACCATTAAACACTTATGCAGACCCCCTAATACCCATGAAAGATCAAGCAAATAAGCGACAATTGAAAGCAGAATAGCAAAATCAATTAAATCTGACATGAAATCAAAATAATAAAGGTACCTAAATTTTGGAATAACTAAGTTCAAGCATCAAACCAACATGCACATCACCATTTTAGCATAAATTGAACATCAAACACGTGGGAGGCAGATTTAATGGATAAAACCAAACATTTGATCAAACAATTAACTGAAAATGATCCTTATGCCCCTTATTTCACCTCACAAACACAAACACAAACACACCCATCCAGTTATTCAAAAATTCACTAATTTAATCAAGATGCCTACAACACTAATATTTATTATTATAGCTCAAGGTTCAACCTCAATTGTAATATTCTAAAGAAACCAGCCAATAACAAGCAACTAGGAGTTACAGCAAGATAGAATCTATTCACAAAGGCTAACATACAAATGATCCCTCAAAATTAAATTCACGAGAAACAAAAACATCAGGAATACTACACATAATTGTACAAAAATGCAATTTTAAATTAACAATCCACAATCCACAGTCTACGTAAACATGTTCTGTTAAATCCGAGTGAAAAACTATTCTAGTTGCAAATAATAAAAAATCCATTAACCATAGCATAATACCGAAATAAAAACTTTTTATTAACAACCTGAAGAAAATCTGAAAACTTCGGAAATATCTACCTAAGGTGGTAAGTTAAAATAGAAAAGATGAAGAATAAAGCAAGTGAATATATGGAGCTACCTATCATGAGTATGCTTTTTAGAGATCATATAGAGTTAGAAAGTGAAGTCAATAATATTTCAACTGAGATATGCTAACAACATAGTAAAAATCATTAGATCAAGCTTCACTTCAATCACCCTAATCTCATTCAGATTTTAAGAGGCGAACCCACAAAAACAAGTATTCTTTTCCAGAATTCCTAGAGAACTTATTTCAGTTTCAAAACCTTTAAAACTCTAAGCCAATAGAACTTAACCAAAGGATGATTATCTAGTTACACCCCCTGGCTTCCTTTATAAAAACAACAAAATATCATAGGCTGATCATAACAGGATCCGAAATTTAACGCTCAACAAATAATTACAGCAACCTCTTAACACTAATAATATCAGCATCACATATAAACATCAAAATTCATTTGAACAAGGCAAGGAAAAAATGCAGAAGTTCAATAATCCATCTATACAACACACATTTGTTATTCTTGTAATGGATGTGCCAATGATGTTTAATACTATCAACCACAACATATAGTACCGAAAATGCATACGATAAACGAAAATGATATAAAGCTTCAAACAAGTAAATACAATATCAATTAATAAATGTAAACATGACACTCAAATTAATCTAGCTTCAAGTGGCATTCAGTTTTAAATTTAAAATCACCAATAGACCCCTTTTTCTCATATTATTTGGAAACTCAATTAAATATTAAAACTCATCAAAAACAAGGGGTCACCAAAACAATTCGGCCTCAACAATACATACTGCACTCTAGTTTTAAATTTAAATCCTCAATTCCATTTCAAGATGATGGATTGTCCAAATTCTTTTTTTCTATTGTAGTGTTATTAAATTTCCAAACAATTATATAAAGTCAGGTATCGAATCTGTATCCAGTAAGAAAAATCTAATTGGTGTGTGCTTACATGCTTTAGATTAGTGTAGCGTGCGCTTTTAACTCATGCATTTCCAAAAGAAGTACACCAATAATTATGAGCATAATATAGAAAAGAGAGACAATGTATTGATAGCGAAATCGCAAGTGCACGATTGACTATCGCGTAGTAAAAAGATCGAACCCAAGGGATAGGTGTTCTTATTAATATAATATTTAGTACTTGTGTAGAAAAATAAAAAGATGTGTTTGATGTTGGTTTAGAACAAGATGAAAATAATAGCATAAAATGATAAGAAATAAAGATGATAAGAATTTAAGCTCTTGGGTTTGTTTACTTAGTCTATAAAACATGCTAGAAATCTCCTACTTAATTTCTGAATTTTAAATCCAACTTCATGGTGCTATAGCCTAGAATTTCTACATCCTAATTGCCTTAAGAAATGTAGAACTTTCTTCCTAATTACTAAATCCATAGCCTTGGTATCTAGTTAACCAGAAAAGAAGATGAAGATTGAATTCGGGCCAGCACAAAGTTACGTCCACCCTAATTGCCTTAAGAAGTGTATACTTATAACCTTTTTTATTCCCTATTTCCCTTACTACTTACCAAATGGCCTTATGACATAAGTAGAAAGCAAGATATCTTTTGCGCATAAAGATGAATGAAGAACAAAGAAATAAAACATGAAAGGAAATATTATTCAGAAATGTAGAAAAAGACTAGAACATGAATTATAAACTAAAACAACCCAAAAACTTAAAGAAGAAGTTAGCCAAGCATGGCTAAAAGAGTCATTGAATTACCCTGGATAGGAGCTCAAGTTTGGCTTCCCACAATTCCTAAGAACAATGATCTTAAGGAGGAAAGAAGAATACTTGTTGTATTCTGAAATGGTGTGATTTTTACAAAGGATGAGCACTCCTATGTATAGCAAAAATTTTCCTTTCAATGGTGGAGGAGTTGATGGCCATTATGGCCTTCATTGGCCACCGATTAACTTTTGAAAACTCCTTCCCACTACCATCAATTCTCCACTCATCCTTTAATCCTTATTTTCCATGTGCTTAATTTAGAGAGTGTTGGTTCATATTCTTGATTTCCACTTTAAGTCCTCTCTTTGCTAGCACTTCAATTATGGCCCTTCAAGTCCTTGAAACTTCACTTTTCATCCTCCGCTCTTGAACTTTTCCACTTAGATCCTTCATTCCCTGTTAAGAGGGTTTCTCAGGAACTCATCTAGATTAAGACTGATTTTTAACATGCAAAGAAGAAATTCATAATATTTCATCCAAAAATTTGAGAAGTACATAATCATGATGATATTCATTCTTGTACATTTCAAGGAAAACGTGAAGGAGAGTTAACATAAGAGGCATGAGATTCAAACGAATTTATTTAACATCAACACCTATGTCCAAGAAGATTTAAGAATAGTGATTTGAGCAAAGGGACAGCCACATCAAGGTCACAAAATTTATTAGTAGCTAATTCAGCTGTATAAGAAATCAAGGCAATACCGAAAGAAACCATCTCAAGCGTTAATTCACAAGCAAACAGTAATCAGAACTTCAGATTATGAGGTATTTTAATCAAAATGTTGTACTAACTTGGCGTGGTATCTCTGTTCCAGAATCTAAGCACTGGGCAAGCGAGCGACGAACCAGCGACGAAAAATGGAGCGAGTTCATGAACTGCATCAGATCCTAAAAACTGCGACTCACACAAGCATTTCGCCGAATACCTTTTATGCATAATGTAAATCTGCAATACGAATGACATTAAGCGATGAACGAGGATGAAAATTTTCTTCATAGAAAGAGAGCATCAGGGAATTGAAACTTAGAAAATGTAATTTCAAATAAAACATAGAGCACAAAATGAATATCAGAGATATATATGGCTTCTGGTTCAGATTTCCCAATGGCGTGTTGAACATGGTTGCAATTGGAAAAATTCTCGAGGTGCTTCAGGGAGAGGATACTAAACGAATGATCGCCCCCGCGCGGTATGAGCCCCCTCTTCACCGCCGCTGGCTGCTGTGATTTGAACCTCCCTAGGGTGCTAGGTTTGAGGCGAAAGAGAAGAAAGCAAGAGTGGCCGCCTAGAGTGAAGAAGAAGCCTGAAGCCTTGAATGGTAGTGATGAAGCTTTTAGGTTTTTGGGCGTCTCCCCCATTTTCTCCTTCCTCGTCCCTGACCTGTTCCCTTTCTTGATTGGTTTACAGCGACGTTGGACCCTGGATTGAAGAGGAAAACGAAGTGGCGGCGACAGCGACAGCGCCGGTACCTAGGTCAAGGAAGACAACCTCGTGGGCGGTGGTGGCGATTTAGGGTTAGGTGGTGGAAGGTGAAAGCAACGGTGGTTGCTGCGGTTTGGAGGAAGAATAGAAGAAGGTCGATGATGGAGTTATGAGGAAGAAGGATTGACGGTGGGTGTCGAAGGAGAAGGAGGTCGAAGGAGATGAAGGAAGAAGGGTGATAAGGAAATCGCAAGTGCACGATTGTCTATCGCGTAATATAAAAAGATCGAACCCAAGGGATAGGTGTTCTTATTATTATAATATTTAGTACTTAAACAGAAAAATTAAAAGGTAAATATATGATGTTGGTTTTTAGAACAAAAAAGAACAAAAGCATGAAAAGATAAGAAATAGAGATGATGCAAATTAAGCTCTTGGGTTGGTTTACATAGTCTATAAAACATGCTAGAAATCTCTTACTTAATTCCTGAATTATAAATCCATTTTCATGATGCTATAGCCTAGTGTAACTACAAGTTAATTCCTTAAGCATTGTAGATCTTTCTTTTTAATTACTAAACCCAATTCCTTGGTACCTAGTTAACTAAAGAAGAAGATGAAGAAGATGTTCGGGCCAACATAAAGTTACGTCCTTCCTAATTCCTTAGTGAAGTATACTTATAACCTTTTTTATTACCTAGTTCCCTTACTACTCACCAAATGGCCTTATGTAATAAGTAATAAGCAAAACCTCTTGGGATCCACAAGATAGAAATTAAGGATAAGGTAATAAAACATGAATGGAAATAATATTCAGAAATGTAAGAAAAAACTAGAACATGTATTATAAACTAAAACAACCCAAAAACTTAAAGAAGAATTTAGCCAAGCATGGCTAAAGGAGTCATTGAATTACCCTGGATTGGAGCTCAAATATGGCTTCCCACAAGTCCTAGGAACAATGCTCAAAAGGGAGAAAGAGAGAATACTTGTTGTATTCTAGATAGGTGTGCCTTTGACAAAGGATGAGCACTCCTATTTATAGCAAAAATTCCAATGGTGGAGGAGTTGATGGCCATTATGGCCTTCATTGGCCACCAATTAACTTTTGAAAACTCCTTCCCACTACCATCAATTCTCCACTCATCCTTTAATCCTTATTTTCCATGTGCTAATTTAGAGAGTGATTCTTCATATTCTTCTTTTCCACTTTTAGTCCTCTCTTGGTTAGCATTCCAATTCAAGCCCTTTAATTCTCTCAAACTTCACTTTTATGTTAGTACAGATAGCAACCTGAGAGGGGGGGGGTGAATCAGTGTTGCCCCAATTTTCGCCTTATTGAAATTGTTACTTTCAAGTTTATGATGATCACGAGATGATCGTTATGATTGCAGCGGATTTGAGCGATACTTGAAAGTAAATATGAGGGATAAGGAGAATCACACACAAGAATTTATCCTGGTTCACCTTCAATCGACCGAAGGCTACGTCCAGTCCCTCAAGAAAACCCCTTGAGGATTTTTCCACTATTGATAAAAATTGTAAATCAAGTCTCGTCCTTGGACTCGACTGAGGTTTTGATGAAGACAAACACATCACAAAAAGAAGAAAGACTTCATAAGTAAAAAGGAAGACTTCAAGAAAGAAAGGAACAAAAAGAAGAAAGACTTCAAGAAGACTTCAAGAAGACTTAAGAGAAGAAAGACTTCAAGAACCAGGCTCAGAACGTCAAGATCAAAACATGAAGGTTCTAGTTTTAAGTAAGTCTTGTCAACTTAGTGTGCTATGCTTTATTAAGGTTTAATTGCATTAGAAGGCTCATGAAAGATCAACTAATTGAGTACGATATGTTCTCACAAGTAAAACTTGGTAGGAACACTCAATTAGGGTTTAAACAGTCAAAAACTGAGTTCTGGACTGTCTGTAATCAATTACAGAAGTATGTAATCGATTACAAGATGTGTGTAATCGATTACCACAAGTGTGTAATCGATTACCAAGTCTGAAATTCAAATTCAAACTTCAACGGCATGGTGTAATCGATTACACTAACTGTGGTAATCGATTACCAGGTCGACAGATGTGTTATTTCATGAACCATTGTGTCTCAAACCGGTTGGGAATGGTTGTGTTGGTTCATGGACGACCTCTAGTGCCTATATAAAGTCCCTAGACACTCAGAAACATCAATGAATTGGTCCATAACTTTCATATTCATTAAAGTCATCATTATGAGTTTCGGTTCTCTCATTTTCATAAGAACACTCATGATGTTCAACATTTGAGAAACTCAGAATGGAAGAGCCTTCATTGTAATTGCCTGGAGCATACAAACTAAGATCAATCCTTCTTGTCAAAAGGATTGAATCATGCATAGAAAAGGCATCTTCTTCTTCTTCTATTTGAATCATGTTGATTCATTCACCGTAGTTTTCGGTGGTTGTAAAAAGGCCCTTTGAATCAAGTTTGATTCAAAGTCCACCGTGGTAATACGGTGTCATCAGAAAGTGGTTTGCTTTCTGAGGCATGATGGGTTCTCTTAGGGTCCTTGGCACAAGTATTGCTAAGAAGACTTGATCAATCAGAAGTGGGTTGCTTCAGGAAGATTGATAAGATATCTTAGGGTCCTTGGTGCAAGCATTCGTTAAGAGTACTTGATCATGGGAAATCTTCACTGTGGAATTCAGTGGAGTGGTTCTTCAGAAAGTGGTAATCTTTCTGAGGGATTCTAACTTCGCCGTAGTATTCGGTGAAGGGTTGTTAATTGAAGGCGGGTTAGTCTTCAATGTCTGAGGGTGGTTTGCCTTCAGAAACTGAAAGTGGTTTGCTTTCAGGGACTGTTGAAAGTGGTTTACTTTCGCAGGATATTGGTAGAAATTCTTGGGGTCCTTGGGTTAGGAACTTGTAAGAGATTTTTATCAATAGTGGAAAAATCCTCAAGGGGTTTCTTTGAGGGACTGGACGTAGCCTTCGGTGGATTGAAGGTGAACCAGGATAAAACTCTCTGTGTCATTTCCTTCTCCTTCATCTTTTACTTTCAAGCAATTACAATATTCCGTTGCAACAACGTTCTTACGTTACAACTCTAATTGCGATGAAAGTCACTTGGTACTACTACGCGAAAATCGGGGCAACTCTGATTCACCCCCCCTCTCAGGTTGCTATCTGATCTAACAAAAATCTCTTACAAGTTCCTAACCCAAGGACCCCAAGAGTTTCTACTAATATCCTGTGAAAGCAAACCACTTTCAACAGCCCCTGAAAGCAAACCGCTTTCAGTTCCTGAAGGCAAACCACCCTCAGACCTTGAAGACAAACTTGTCTTCAATCAAAACCCTGAAAGTAAACCACTTCCAGTGACAACAACCCTTCACCGAATACCGCGGTGAAAAACTCAATCTTACAGAAAGAGATGAAGAAGATGTTACAATTGGCTGTATCAATCCTTTAACACACAATTGGATTGATCATGAGAAATTATGCTTTAAGGCTTTTAAGCATAATACAATTCTGAGTTCTTCAAGATATGAACAACTAAAGTGTTCTTATTAACATGAAGATCATGAACTCAGAATTTAGGCTCCAAAATATTTAAGTTCTAAAAGAAGAACTAATTTTGACAAAGCTTTGGCCTAATGTGATTTTCTCATGTGTAATGTGTTGTCTCTTGTGTATGTTGTTGTATGATGTGTGTGTTGTGTTTTCTTGACTCAAATGGTCTTTATATAGGCAAGGGAAACGTCCTTGAACCATCACAACCCTTTTCAAAAGGTTTGGGACACAATGGTTCATGAAAAGATGCACTTTTTCGTTCTGGTAATCGATTACCATACTTAGTGTAATCGATTACACAAGTGACCGTTTCAGTTTGAATTTGAATTTCAAACATGTAATCGATTACAAGACATGAGTAATCGATTACTTGCCTAGGTGTAATCGATTACCATAATGGTGTAATCGATTACACAGAAGCCCATTTTCCAGAATTTTGAGACTAGCTTAAGGTTTTCTACTTCTTTCAAGTTATGAAAACACTTAGCTTGATTAGATTAGGTGTTTTAAGAGCCTTTATTCTTTAATAAACCTTTGGAAGCATAACTCACCTAATACTAAGACTTCTAGACTATTGATGGACTTGTAGTGCTTGATTCTTTGAAGTCTTCTTTTCTTCTTTTTGTTGATGAGTTTGTCGTCATCAAAACCACAGCCAGGGTCAGGAGCAAGACCTTCTTCACAATCTCCCCCTTTTTGATGATGGCAAACACATTCTTGATACTTGAAGATCATATATGCATTCTAGATGCTTAACTCCCCCTATTTGATGGAATCTAATATTTCTGATATTTCTCCCCCTTGTTAGTACAGATAGCAACCTGAGAGGGGGGGGGGGGGGGTGAATCAGTGTTGCCCCAATTTTCGCCTTATTGAAATTGTTACCTTCAAATTTATGATGATCACGAAATGATCGTTATGATTGCAGCGGATATGAACGATACTTGAAAGTAAATGTGAAGGATAAAGAGAATCACACACAAGATTTTATCCTGGTTCACCTTCAATCCACCGATGGCTACGTCCAGTCCCTCAAGAAACCCCTTGAGGATTTTTCCACTATTGATAAAAATCTCTTACAAGTTCCTAACCCAAGGACCCCAAGAATTTCTACCAATATCCTGTGAAAGCAAACCGCTTTCAACAGCCCCTGAAAGCAAACCGCTTTCAGTTCCTGAAGGAAAACCACCTTCAAACCTTGAAGACAAACTTGTCTTCAATCGAAACCCTGAAAGTAAACCACTTGTAGTGACAACAACCCTTCACCGAATACCACGGTGAAAAACTCAATCTTACAGAAAGAGATGAAGAAGATATTACAATTGGCTGTATCAATCCTTTAACACACAATTGGATTGATCATGAGAAATTATGCTTTAAGGCTTTTAAGCATAATACAATTCTGAGTTCTTCAAGATATGAACAACTAAAGTGTTCTTATTAACATGAAGATCATGAACTCAGAATTTAGGCTCCAAAAGATTTACGTTCTAAAAGATGAACTAATTTTGACAAAGCTTTAGCCTAATGTGATTTTCTCATGTGTAATGTGTTGTCTCTTGTGTATGTTGTGTATGTTATGTGTGTGTTATGTTTTCTGGACTCAAATGGTCTTTATATAGGCAAGGGAAACGTCCTTGAACCATCACAACCCTTTTCAAAAGGTTTGGGACACAATGGTTCATGAAAAGATGCACTTTTTCGTTCTGGTAATCGATTACCATACTTAGTGTAATCGATTACACAAGTGACCGTTTCAGTTTGAATTTGAATTTCAAACATGTAATCGATTACAAGACATGAGTAATCGATTACTTGCCTAGGTGTAATCGATTACAAGACATGAGTAATCGATTTCTCCCCCTTGTTAGTACAGATAGCAACCTGAGAGGGGGGGGGGGGTGAATCAGTGTTGCCCCAATTTTCTCCTTATTGAAATTGTTACTTTCAAGTTTATGATGATCACGAAATGATCGTTATGATTGCAGCGGATATGAACGATACTTGAAAGTAAATGTGAAGGATAAAGAGAATCACACACAAGATTTTATCCTGGTTCACCTTCAATCCACCGAAGGCTACGTCCAGTCCCTCAAGAAAACCCCTTGAGGATTTTTCCACTATTGATAAAAATCTCTTACAAGTTCCTAAACCAAGGACCCCAAGAATTTCTACCAATATCCTGTGAAAGCAAACCGCTTTCAACAGCCCCTGAAAGCAAACCGCTTTCAGTTCCTGAAGGAAAACCACCTTCAGACCTTGAAGACAAACTTGTCTTCAATCGAAACCCTGAAAGTAAACCACTTCCAGTGACAACAACCCTTCACCGAATACCACGGTGAAAAACTCAATCTTACAGAAAGAGATGAAGAAGATATTACAATTGGCTGTATCAATCCTTTAACACACAATTGGATTGATCATGAGAAATTATGCTTTAAGGCTTTTAAGCATAATACAATTCTGAGTTCTTCAAGATATGAACAACTAAAGTGTTCTTATTAACATGAAGATCATGAACTCAGAATATAGGCTCCAAAAGATTTAAGTTCTAAAAGATGAACTAATTTTGACAAAGCTTTGGCCTAATGTGATTTTCTCATGTGTAATGTGTTGTCTCTTGTGTATGTTGTGTATGTTATGTGTGTGTTATGTTTTCTGGATCAAATGGTCTTTATATAGGCAAGGGAAACGTCCTTGAACCATCACAACCCTTTTCAAAAGGTTTGGGACACAATGGTTCATGAAAAGATGCACTTTTTCGTTCTGGTAATCGATTACCATACTTAGTGTAATCGATTACACAAGTGACCGTTTCAGTTTGAATTTGAATTTCAAACATGTAATCGATTACTAGACATGAGTAATCGATTACTTGCCTAGGTGTAATCGATTACCATAATGGTGTAATCGATTACACAGAAGCCCATTTTCCAGAAACTTGATTTTTGAGACTGGCTTAAGGTTTTCTACTTCTTTTAAGTTATGAAAACACTTAGCTTGATTAGATTAGGTGTTTTAAGAGCCTTTATGCTTTAATAAACCTTTGGAAGCATAACTTACCTAATACTAAGACTTCTAGACTATTGATGGACTTGTAGTGCTTGATTCTTTGAAGTCTTCTTTTCTTCTTTTTGTTGATGAGTTTGTCGTCATCAAAACCACAGCCAGGGTCAGGAGCAAGACCTTCTTCACAATCTCCCCCTTTTTGATGATGGCAAACACATTCTTGATACTTGAAGATCATATATGCATTCTTGATGCTTAACTCCCCCTATTTTATGGAATCTAGTATTTCTGATATTTCTCCCCCTTTCTAATGTATTTGTTGAATTCCTGCATATGATCTTTAAGAGCACAGAACCTTTCTCCCCCTTTTGACTTCATCAAAAAGAAGAAAAGGCCAAAAAATGTACAGGCATACATATATCCATACAAGTATATTGCAACATAAACCATGGGGGGTAGGGGTACATATGTAAAATAGGAATAACCAACACGTATATACATATAGAAGATCAAATGCATAAATTTACAAACATCAACGATGATTGAGACAAAAGCTTATAAAACTAAGAGTCATCAGACATGTCTTCATCATCGGACGAAATGTTAATGCCGTCATAATGAAGTAACCAGGAAAGTGTATCAATTCCATAGTCATGAAATAAACCTAAGCTTGATAGTATCCTAGAATTAACACATTTGTAATTTGAAGAGCGAACATCATGGGAGTCTGCAATGGGAACTCTAGATTGAAAGAGAAGACGAGTGATACTAGGAGCATAGGGAAATGATTGTGCTTTAGTTCTGCAAGTAAGCATATGGTGCAGTACTAAGAAGGTCCAGTTTGGCGTGACCATTAAGGATGCCATATAAAACTTGGAGTTCTAACTCACTAATATGAGCATGAAGATCTTCCTGAGGCAGAAGAATGTGATGAACAAAATAATGAAGCAAGTGGTTGGTGGTGGTAAGGACATCAACATGAAAGGGACAAGTTTTGGTGCGAGGAGGATGAAGTTTCTGAACCTCTGAAGGAGTAAAGCGGCACAAAGTGCGATAAAAGGAGTCAGAGTTATAGGCAGACCAGGGGCAGGGCAAATTTGTTCCCAACTCGGCACCAGAAAATGGGAGGCCCAAGCATTTGCCAAGAGAAACAAGAGAGTACTGAATGGTAGTCCCTTTTACAGAAGAGGTGAGACTGGTACCTGCAACTTCCAAGTTACAGTAGAATACTTTGACTAACTCTGGATAGTAGGGTGTGGTTGATGTAATGAAAGTATCAATATATTGATCTCCGAGTAAAGCGGGAAATGTTAGACCGGCTTCGATGAAAGAATCTAAGTCAGCATAAGAGGGGGTTCGAACTGTTTGTTTGAGAAAGTGAGAAATAAATCGAGTTTTCTCATCAGAAGTGGGAAGAAGACGGGAGAAATTTAATGGATTGTGAGGGCAAAAGGCTGAGGATAGGCACAGAGAGAAAGACATGTTGCCGTGGATGGTAAAAATCAGAACGTAGAATGATTGTGGAAGATATGACTGATCAACATCTAAGGCTGGCTTAAACATCCCGAGCATGTAATCGATTACAGCAGTTAAGTAATCGATTACGGAGCAGTTATGCCAAGTTTGAATTTCAAAAGATGGAGGGAAATTGAAATTCTGGCAATTTTTCGAGTATGTAATCGATTACTGCAGTTAGGGTAATCGATTACATCAGTTACAAATTTGAAAAATTTCAAATTTTGAACATGTAATCGATTATAGTAGTTATGATAATCGATTACTCAGATAGTTCTAACAGGCACGAGGACTTAGAACGTGGATAATCGATTACAGGACCTATGGTAATCGATTACTAGGACAATTGCATAAGTTCTAGGCTCTAGAACCTTAAGTAACACTTTTTCATATAAACACTTAAGCACATAATGCATATTAACATATAATCATCATAAATGTCATGCTCATCTAATATGCCTAATTCTCTTCTTATCTTGAAAAATGATTCCTTAGGAAGAGGCTTAGTAAAGATATCTGCTAACTGATTATGTGTATCCACAAATGAAATCTCAATATCTTTCCTCATAACATGATCTCGAAGAAAATGATGTCGTATATCAATATGCTTAGTCCGAGAATGCATGATAGGGTTTTTAGTGAGGTTAATGGCACTTGTGTTGTCACATTTGATTGGAATGCAGCCCAGCTCTAAGCCATAATCTTTAAGTTGTTGTTTGAGCCATAGAGTTTGTGCACAACAACTTCCTGCAGCAATGTATTCTGCTTCTGCAGTACTTAGAGCAACACAGGCTTGTTTCTTACAAGACCAAGAAACAAGAGCATTTCCTAATAAGTGACAAGTACCACTTGTACTTTTTCTTTCAGTTTTACAACCAGCATAATAAGAATCAGAATACCCAATCAAATCACAAACACTTCCTTTGGGATACCACAATCCAACATTTGTAGTTCCTTTCAAATATTTGAAAATCCGTTTAACAGAACTCAAATGTGATTCCCTAGGAGATGCTTGATATCTAGCACATAGACACACACTAAACATAATATCAGGTCTACTTGCAGATAAGTATATAAGAGATCCGATCATACCTCTATATTTGGTAATATCAACTTGATTACCGAATTCATCTTGATCTAAATATGTATTAGACCCCATTGGTGTGGCTATGGCTTTGCAATCATCCAAGTCATATTTCTTTAACAATTCCTTGCAAAACTTTGATTGATTGATGAATATTCCATCATTTGATTGCTTGATTTGCAAACCAAGAAACAAATTTAATTGTCCCATCATGGACATCTCAAAAACTTCTTGCATCATGTTAGAGAAATCCTTACAAAGAGATTCGTTAGTTGCACCAAGGATAATATCATCAACATAAATTTGAACTAATAGGGTATTACCTTTGGTTCTTTTGATGAACAAGGTTGTATCAGCCTTACCCTTTTGAAATCCTTTATCACAAAGGAAAGTACTTAATCTATCATACCATGCACGAGGGGCTTGTTTAAGACCATAGAGTGCCTTCTTTAATCTGAAGACATGTGAAGGAAACTTTGGATCTTCAAATCCTGGAGGTTGCTTCACATAGACTTCTTCTTGAATGTATCCGTTCAGGAAAGCACTTTTGACGTCCATTTGATATAATGGGAAATTTAAAGAACAAGCATACGCCAATAACAGTCTTATGGCTTCCAACCTTGCTACTGGTGCATAAGTTTCATCAAAATCTATACCTTCTTCTTGATTATATCCTTGAGCAACTAATCTTGCTTTGTTCCTAACTATGATACCATTTTCATCTAACTTATTCCTAAATACCCACTTTGTTCCAATAACATGTTTATCACTAGGCTTAGGGACAAGTTCCCAGACTTGATTCCTTTCAAATTGGTTTAGTTCTTCCTGTATTGCTACAATCCAATACTCATCCTCTAGAGCATAATTTACTTTTGATGGTTCTATTTGAGAGACAAAGGCCATATTCAAAACTGAATCATTTAAGCGTAGCCTTGTAGAAACGCCTCTAGAAATATCACCAATAATATTATCAACTGGATGATCCCTATGGGTTCTCCATTCCTTTGGAAGTTGATAAGTATTATTTTCAATGGGCTCTTCTTGTATTGGATTATGATCTTCATTCTTTTGAGAATCTTCATTTACAATGATATCATCTTCTTCAATATCTGGAGTATTAACTCTATCTTCTATTGAAGATTTAGATTCATCAAAAGAAACATGTATGGATACTTCCACAGATAGAGTTTTCTTGTTAAAGACTCTATATGCTTTGCTTGTTAAAGAATAACCAAGGAATATACCTTCATCAGATTTTTCATCAAACTTTCCAAGGTTTTCCTTTCCCTTATTCAAAACAAAGCATTTTGATCCAAAAGCATGTAGATGAGAGATGTTTGGTTTCCTTCCTTTGTAGAGTTCATAGGGAGTTTTCTTAAGTATAGGTCTAATAAGAACTCTATTGGAAACATAGCAAGAAGTACTTACAGCATCAGCCCAGAAATATTTAGGGAGACTTGATTCACTTAACATGGTTCTTGCTAATTCTTCAAGTAACCTATTCTTCCTTTCTACTACACCATTTTGTTGTGGTGTTCGCGGAGTAGAGAAATTATGTGATATTCCATTTTCATCACATAGTTCTTGGAATTGTTGATTCTGAAATTCTCCACCATAATCACTTCTAATAGAAGAGAACTTTAAAGACTTCTCATTTTGAACAAGCCTTGCATATCTTTTGAATGCATTGAAGGCTTCATTCTTATGAGGAAGAAATAAAGTCCATGTAAATCTAGAGACATCATCAACAATAACAAGTGCATAGAAATTACCTCCGAGGCTTTTAGTTCTAGATGGTCCGAACAAATCCATATGTAACAATTGAAGGGGTCTTGAGGTCGAAACTATGTTCTTTGGTTTGAAGGATGTTCTGGTTTGCATCCCCTTTTGACATGCATCACAAAGCTTGTCTTTCTCGAATTTTATCTTTGGATGCCCAACAACTAGATCATGCTTGACTAGTTTGTTTAAATGATCTATGTGAATATGAGCAAGTCTTCTATGCCATAGCCATGAATCACTATTATTCTTAGCCAAAAGGCATCTCACATTTTGTGGAATTTCTTCCAAGGAGATCATGAAGACTTTATTTACTTTATACCCAGAAAACTTAATTTCTTTAGTTTTCACATCTTTCACAACACATATATAATTAATAAAACCAACTTTCAAACCTTTATCACATAGTTGACTAATACTGAGAAGATTATGCATCAAACCATCAACGTAAAGAACTTTATCGATGATTGTTTGAGGGGGTGTGCCTATTCTTCAAATACCGAGTATTTTTCCCTTTTGATTGTTACCATATGTAACAAAACCTTTTTCTCTAGGTATAAGAAATGAAAACTTGGTTTTGTCTCCTGTCATGTGTGATGAGCAGCCACTATCAAGATACCATAAATCCTTTGCTGTTTTCATACACACCTACATGACAAAGTTCAGACATGGCTATTAGGAACCCAACAAGTTTTGGGTCCTTCTAAGTTAACATCCTTTCTATAACCCAAATGTATTCCTTATTTGGTACTCCTACATGTTTGTAGTATCATCTACTAGAGGTGTGTCCTATTTTGTTACAATACGTACAAGAGTAATAATTGTAACTAGGGGTTTGTCTAGGAGAGGAATGATTCTTGTTAGGATGTCTAATTTGAGTTTTCTTCCTATTATGTGTACTTCTAACAGAATTAATCCTTTTGTTACTAGAAGATTCTATTATATGGTTTGGTTTTACAAACACAGTTTTCTTGACTTCCTTAGTCTTTGGGTGAGAAGTATATCCTAGACCTGATTTGATATTTGAATATCTTTGAACACTTAGGATATCATCTAATTTCTGTTTTCCTTTATTGAAGTTATTTACTCTTTGTTGAAGATTACCTATCTTTTCTTCTAAAGAACCACACTTAGTACATTTTTGTGTAATATCTAGTTTAGATTTCACTATGTCTAATTCCTCTTGTAAAGTTCTACACTTACTTTCTAAGGATGAAATCAAATCATTTTGCTTGGTACTAATCTTGGAAAATTCTTGACATAATTTAAACATATTCTCCATAGCAAACTTTAAATCATGAGAAGACATAGAATTATCACTAACCTGGGAAACTTCAACATCTGAGTCATGTGAAGCCATCAAGGCAACTTGTGCTTCTTCTTTGTCAGAATCTGATGATGGACTTACTTCATTATCATCCCAAGCCAAATATGCTTTTCGAGTAGGTTGATCCTTTTTCTCGAATTTCTCTCTTAGACCATGTTTCTTCTTCTGAAGATTTGGACAATCTGACTTGAAATGTCCCGGTTTGCCACACTCGAAACATGTAATCTTTTGAGATGAAGAAGACTCATTGTTCCTTTGGAAGGCTCTATTGTTGTTAAATTTAACGTTTTTCCTTTTAAGAAACTTTCCAAAGTTCTTTACTAGAAGATTCAGATTTCCATTGTCTTCTTCTTCAGAGTCTGCATCATAATCTTCTTTGATGCTTTCTTTTGCCTTTAGGGAAATTGATCGATACTTCTTCTCATGTTGTTCATGTTCTTCTAAACGATTCAATTCCAACTCATGTTCTTGGAGTTTTCCAAAAAGAGTTGCAAGAGTCATATTTGATAAACTCTTCTTCTCAGAGATGGCTGTAACTTTTGGTTGCCATACTCTTGTAAGTGATCTTAGAACTTTCATGTTCAAGTCACTGTTTGAAAATTGTTTTCCAAGAGCAATCAGATGATTAATCAAATGAGTGAATCGTTTTTGCATATCTAATACCTTTTCTCCTGGAAGCATTCTGAACATTTCATACTCCTGAGATAAAGTATTGATCTTTGATCTCTTTGTGAAGAAGGTCTTGCTCCTGACCCTGGCTGTGGTTTTGATGACGACAAACTCATCAACAAAAAGAAGAAAAGAAGACTTCAAAGAAACAAGCACTACAAGTCCATCATAAGTCTAGAAGTCTTAGTATTAGGTAAGTTATGCTTCCAAAGGTTTATTAAAGCATAAAGGCTCTTAAAACACCTAATCTAATCAAGCTAAGAGTTTTCATAACTTAAAAGAAGTAGAAAACCTTAAGCAAGTCTCAAAGAACAATTTTCTGGAAAATGGGCTTCTGTGTAATCGATTACACCATTATGGTAATCGATTACACCAAGGCAAGTAATCGATTACTCCAGTCTCGTAATCGATTACATGTTTGAAATTCAAATTCAAACTGAAACAGTCACTTGTGTAATCGATTACACTAAGTATGGTAATCGATTACCAGAACGAAAAAATGCATCTTTTCATGAACCATTGTGTCCCAAACCTTTTGAAAAGGGTTGTGATGGTTCAAGGACGTTTCCCTTGCCTACATAAAGACCATTTGAGTCCAGAAAACACAACACACACAACACACACGAAATATACACTTTCCACATGAGAAAAACACATTAGGCCAAAGCTCTTTCAAAATTAGTTCATCTTTTAGAACTTAAATCTTTTGGAGCCTAAATTCTGAGTTCATGATCTTCATGTTTACAAGAACACATTAGTTGTTCATATCTTGAAGAACTCAGAATTGTATTATGCTTAAAAGCCTTAAAGCATACATTCTCATGTTCAATCCAATTGTGTGTTAAAGGATTGAAACAACCGATTGTAATATCTTCTTCATCTCTTTCTGTAAGATTGAGTTTTTCACCGTGGTATTCGGTGAAGGGTTGTTGTCACTGAAAGTGGTTTACTTTCAGGGTTTTCATTGAAGGTGGTTTAGCCTTCAAGGTCTGAGGGTGGTTTGCCTTCAGGAACTGAAAGCGGTTTGCTTTCAGGGGCTGTTGAAAGCGGTTTGCTTTCACAGGATATTGGTAGAAGTTCTTGGGGTCCTTGGGTTAGGAACTTGTAAGAAATTCTTATCAATAGTGGAAAAATCCTCAATGGGTTTTCTTGAGGGACTGGACGTAGTCTTCGGTGGATTGAAGGCGAACCAGGATAAATCTTGTGTGTGATTCTCTTTATCCTTCACATTTACTTTCAAGTATTGTTCATATCCGCTGCAATCTAAACGATCAATTCGTGATCATCATAAACTTGAAAGTAACGATTTCAATAAGGCGAAAATTGGGGCAACACTGATTCACCCCCCCCCTCTCAGGTTGCTATCTGTTCTAACAATTGGTATCCGAGCGGAAATTTAGGTAAGTTATTCCTAAGATCCGGGAAAAGATGGCATCCTCTTCCAATCATGGAACTAGTGAAGGACATAACATAAACAGGCCACCATTCTTCAATGGAGAACACTATGACTTCTGGAAAATCAAGATGAAGATATTCATAAAGTCATTAGACGCAGGAATATGGAAAGTCATTGAAGAAGGTCCCTTTGTGCCTGTAACAATAGATGAAGAAGGTACTTCACAACCAAAATCAGAAAGTACTTGGAGTGAAGAAGAAAAGAAGAAGGTTCAACATGATCTCAAAGGAATGAACATCCTTACATCTGCTCTTGGCATGGATGAATTTTTCAGAGTATCAACGTGCACTTCATCGAAAGAAATATGGGATACGTTGATGGTAACTCATGAAGGAACAGATGAAGTCAAGAGATCAAAGATCAATACTCTATCTCAAGAATATGAGATGTTCAGAATGCTTCCAGGAGAAAAGGTATTAGACATGCAAAAACGATTCACTCATTTAATTAATCATTTGATTGCTCTTGGTAGACAATTTTCAAACAGTGACTTGAACATGAAAGTTCTAAGATCACTTACAAGAGTATGGCAACCAAAAGTAACAGCCATCTCAGAGAAGAAGAGTTTATCAAAAATGACTCTTGCAACTCTTTTTGGAAAACTCCAAGAACACGAGTTGGAATTGAATCGTTTGGAAGAAAATGAACAACATGAGAAGAAGTATCGATCCATTTCCCTAAAAGATAAAGAAAGCATCAAAGAAGATTATGATGCAGATTCTCAAGAAGAAGATAATGGAAATGTGAATCTTCTAGTAAAGAATTTTGGAAAGTTTCTTAAAAGAAAAGGTGTGAAATTCAACAATAACAAATCTTTCCAAAAGAACAATGAATCATCTTCCTCTCAAAAGATCACATGTTTCGAATGTGGTAAACCGGGACACTTCAAATCAGATTGTCCAAATCTTCAGAAGAAGAAACATGGTCTAAGAGAGAAGTTCGAGAAAAAGGATCAATCTACTCGAAGAGCATATTTGGCTTGGGATGATAATGAAGTAAGTTCATCATCTAATTCTGATAAAGAAGAAGCACAAGTTGCTTTGATGGCCTCACATGATTCTGATGTTGAAGATTCCCAGGTTAGTGATAATTCTATATCTTTTCATGACTTAAAGCTTACCATGGAAAATATGGTTAAAGTATGTCAAGAATTTTCTAAAGTTAGTACTAGGCAAAATGAGTTAATTTCTTCTTTAGAAAGTAAATGCAGAAATTTACAAGAAGAACTAGATATAGTAAAATCTAAGTTAGACATTACTCACAAATGCACTAAGTGTAGTTCTTTAGAAGAAAAGATAGAAAATCTTCAACAAAGAGTAAACAACTTCAATAAAGGAAAACAGAAGTTAGATGATATCCTAAGTGTTCAAAGACATTCAAACAATAAATCAGGCTTAGGATATACTTCTTACCCAAAGACAAAAGAGGTTAGGAAAACTGTGTTTGTAAAACCAAACCATGTTTTAGGATCTTCTAGTAACAGTAAGATTAATCCTGTTAGGAGTATCAACAATAGGAAGAACATTCAAAATAGACCTCCTAAGAAGATTCATCCCTCTCCTAGACAAACCTCTAGTTACAATCATTATTCTTGTACTTATTGTAACAAAATAGGACATACCCCTAGTAGATGCTACTACAAACATGTAGGAATACCAAATAGGGAGTACATTTGGGTTAGAAAGGATGTTAACTTAGAAGGACCCAAAACTTGTTGGGTTCCTAATACCCATGTCTGAACTTTGTCATGTAGGTGTGTATCAAAGCAGCAAAGGATTTATGGTATCTTGATTGTGGCTGCTCATCACACATGACAGGAGACAAAACCAAGTTTTCTTTTCTTATACCTAGGGAAAAAGGTTTCGTCACATATGGTAACAATCAAAAGGGAAAAATACTCGGTATTGGAAGAATAGGCACACCCCCTCAAATAGTCATCGATAAAGTTCTTTATGTTGATGGTTTGATGCATAATCTTCTGAGTATTAGTCAACTATGTGATAAAGGTTTGAAAGTTGGTTTTATTAATGATATATGTGTTGTGAATGATGTGAAAACTAAAGAAATCAAGTTTTCTGGATATAAAGTAAACAAAGTCTTCATGATCTCATTGGAAGAAATTCCACAAAATGTGAGATGTCTTTTGGCCAAGAATAATAGTGATTCATGGCTATGGCATAGAAGACTTGCACATATTCACATAGATCATTTAAACAAACTAGTCAAGCATGATCTAGTTGTTGGGCTTCCAAAGATAAAATTCGAGAAAGACAAGCTTTGTGACGCATGTCAAAAAGGGAAGCAAACCAGAACATCCTTCAAACCAAAGAACATAGTTTCGACCTCAAGACCTCTTCAACTGTTACATATGGATTTGTTCGGACCTTCTAGAACTAAAAGCCTCAGAGAATCAACAATTCCAAGAACTATGTGATGAAAATGGAATATCACATAACTTTTCTACTCCGAGAACACCCCAACAAAATGGTGTAGTAGAAAGAAAGAATAGATTACTTGAGGAATTAGCAAGAACCATGCTGAGTGAATCAAGTTTCCCTAAATATTTCTGGGCTGATGCTGTAAGTACTGCTTGCTATGTTTCCAATAGAGTTCTTATTAGACCTATCCTTAAGAAAACACCCTATGAACTCTACAAAGGAAGGAAACCAAACATCTCTCATCTACATGCTTTTAGATCAAAATGCTTTGTCTTGAATAATGGAAAGGAAAACCTTGGAAAGTTTGATGAAAAATCTGATGAAGGTATATTCCTTGGGTATTCTTTGACAAGTAAAGCATATAGAGTCTTTAACAAGAAAACTCTATCTGTGGAAGAATCCATACATGTTACTTTTGATGAATCTAAATCTTCAATAGAAGATAAAGTCAATCTTCCAGATAATGAAGAAGATGACATCATTTTAAAAGAAGATTCTCAAAAGGATGGAGATCAGAATCCAATACAAGAAGAGCACATTGAAAGTAATACTTATCAACTTCCAAAAGAATGGAGAACCCATAGGGATCACCCAGTTGATAATATTATTGGTGATATTTCTAGAGGCGTTTCTACAAGGCTACGCTTAAATGATTCAGTTTTGAATATGGCCTTTGTCTCTCAAATAGAACCATCAAAAGTAAATGATGCTCTAGAAGATGAGTATTGGATTGTAGCAATGCAGGAAGAACGAAATCAATTTGAAAGGAATCAAGTTTGGGAACTTGTCCCTAAGCCTAGTGACAAACATGTTATTGGAACAAAGTGGGTGTTTAGGAATAAGTTAGATGAAAATGGTATTATAGTTAGGAACAAAGCAAGATTAGTTTCTCAAGGGTATAATCAAGAAGAAGGCATAGATTTTGATGAAACTTATGCACCAGTAGCAAGGTTGGAAGCCATAAGACTATTATTGGCGTATGCTTGTTCTTTAAATTTCCCATTATATCAAATGGACGTCAAAAGTGCTTTCCTGAACGGATACATTCAAGAAGAAGTCTATGTGAAGCAACCTCCAGGATTTGAAGATCCAAAGTTCCCTTCACATGTCTTCAGATTAAAGAAGGCACTCTATGGTCTTAAGCAAGCCCCTCGTGCATGGTATGATAGATTAAGTACTTTCCTTTGTGATAAAGGATTTCAAAAGGGAAAGGCTGATACAACCTTGTTCATCAAAAGAACCAAAGGTAATACCTTATTAGTTCAAATTTATGTTGATGATATTATCTTTGGTGCAACTAACGAATCTCTTTGTAAGGATTTCTCTAACATGATGCAAGAAGAATTTGAAATGTCCATGATGGGACAATTAAATTTCTTTCTTGGTTTGCAAATCAAGCAATCAAGTGATGGAATATTCATCAACCAATCAAAGTTTTGCAAGGAACTATTAAAGAAATATGATTTGGATGATTGCAAAGCCATAGCCACACCTATGGGGTCTAACACATATTTAGATCAAGATGAATCCGGTAATCAAGTAGATATTACCAAATATAGAGGTATGATCGGATCTCTTTTATACTTATCTGCAAGTAGACCTGATATTATGTTTAGTGTGTGTCTATGTGCTAGATATCAAGCATCTCCTAGGGAATCACATTTGAGTTCTGTTAAATGAATTTTCAAATATCTGAAAGGAACTACAAATGTTGGATTGTGGTATCCCAAGGGTAGTGTTTGTGATTTGATTGGATATTCTGATTCTGATTATGCTGGTTGTAAAACTGAAAGAAAGAGTACAAGTGGTACTTGTCACCTATTAGGAAATGCTCTTGTTTCATGGTCTTGTAAGAAACAAGCATGTGTTGCTCTAAGTACTGCAGAAGCAGAATACATTGCTGCAGGAAGTTGTTGTGCACAAACTCTATGGCTCAAACAACAACTCAAAGATTATGGCTTAGAGCTGGGCTGCATTCCAATTAAATGTGACAACAAAAGTGCCATTAATCTCACTAAAAATCCTATCATGCATTCTCGAACTAAGCATATTGATATACGACATCATTTTCTTCGAGATCATGTTATGAGGAAAGATATTGAGATTTCATTTGTGGATACACATAATCAGTTAGCAGACATCTTTACTAAGCCTCTTCCTAAAGAATCATTTTTCAAGATAAGAAGAGAATTAGGCATATTAGATGAGCATGACATTTAAGGTAACATGTTATTTGCATAAACTTTATGATGATTATATGTTAATATGCATTATGTGCTTAAATGTTTATATGAAAATGTGTTCCATAGGATTCTAGAGCCTAGAACTTGTACCATTGTCCTAGTAATCGATTTCCCTAGGATTTGTAATCGATTATTCATGTTCTAAGTCCTCGTGCTCATTAGAAACATCTGAGTAATCGATTATTCAAACTGCCATAATCGATTACACATTCACAATTTGAAAATTTTCAAATTTGTAACTGATGTAATCGATTACCCCAACTGCAGTAATCGATTACATAATCGAAAAATTGCCAGAATTTCAAATTTCCCTCCATCTTTTGAAATTCAAACTTGGCATAACTGCTCTGTAATCGATTACTTAAACTGCTGTAATCGATTACATGCTCGAGATATTTAAGCTAGCATTAGGAATTGATTAGTAATATCCTCCAAAATCCTCTTAAGGTGCTGAATACTCTTTTCTCAAATATGGATTCCTATCATTCTCGTTCCTCTCGACCCATGAACCTTACACGACTACTCACAACCACCCATCAAAGAACTAGGTTTGCTTCACGATTCATCAATCAACTCATTCGTAAACCTTTGTTTGGTGATTTGGATTCCTCTGTCGACAATGGTCACACATTTCCCGCCTATCTCCGTTATCAAAATCTTGAGGAGTTTATCTCTATGTGCAATCCCTACTATCCTGAACTAGTAAAAGTCTTTTACTGCAACTTAGAACCTTTGCAAGATGGATTTCAAAGTTCTGTCAAGGGGATTCTTATTCGACACTCCCTATCATCTTTTGGTCGATGCCTTGGACTTCCTTCATCGGGTGCTCTCTTGGGTCCTAACCTCCCTTGCCCCTGGTCTGACTATAGCCATGAATCCTTTTACAAAACTCTGTGTCGATTTGAATCAGTAGACCTCCAGAAAATTCACCCACCACATACTACCTCTTGCCCATACAACACTGATGTCCTCACGACAAACAATCATCTTCTACACTACTTCATTAATCAAGTAGTTCTGCCTGAAGAAACTCTCCTTGCTCACATTAGCGACTTTGAGTTACAAATCCTTTATGGCATTCTTAATTGTCACAAAATCAATTGGGCATTTTTGGTTATGCACCACATGCTACGAAGTCGTAACTTGGCGGACTCTTTTCCTTATGCATCGATCATCACCCGCCTCCTTCTCTACTCTGGAGTGCCTATTGCCAAGCTTTATGACACGCGGTCATCTCATCTCAAACGAATAGACACCTCCATTCTTCCTTCGCTCAACATCACCAATGACTTTGGCCTCTTTCTTCTTCCATGTCAAATTCATGATGCTGGTCGGGATTTCGTACCCGTGTATACCATTGCTGATGTTGACTCTCCTGCTAGTACTTAGTTTTCTAGGAGTTTTTCATGTTGTTTATTTATTTCATCTTGTACTATGTTCCCATTGTATGTATGTTATCTTTTAAATTCTATGTTTGTACTATGTTCATCTTAGTCCTATTTTACACATTTACCCCTATCCCCCATGCTTTATGTTTCAATATATACTTGTGTGTATGCCTGTACATTTTTGGCCTTTTCTTCTTTTTGATGAAGTCAAAAGGGGGAGAAAGGTTCTGTGTGTTCTTAAAGATCATATGCAGGAAATCAACAAGTACATTAGAAAGGGGGAGAAATATCAGAAATACTAGATTCTATCAAATAGGGGGAGTTAAGCATCAAGAATGCATAAATGATCTTCAAGTATCAAGAATGTGTTTGCCATCATCAAAAAGGGGGAGATTGTGAAGAAGGTCTTGCTCCTGACCCTGGCTGTGGTTTTGATGACGAGAAACTCATCAACAAAAAGAAGAAAAGAAGACTTCAAAGAAACAAGCACTACAAGTCCATCATAAGTCTAGAAGTCTTAGTATTAGGTGAGTTATGCTTCCAAAGGTTTATTAAAGCATAAAGGCTCTTAAAACACCTAATCTAATCAAGCTAAGAGTTTTCATAACTTAAAAGAAGTAGAAAACCTTAAGCAAGTCTCAAAGAACAAGTTTCTGGAAAATGGGCTTCTGTGTAATCGATTACACCATTATGGTAATCGATTACACCAAGGCAAGTAATCGATTACTCCAGTCTCGTAATCGATTACATGTTTGAAATTCAAATTCAAACTGAAACGGCACTTGTGTAATCGATTACACTAAGTATGGTAATCGATTACCAGAACGAAAAAGTGCATCTTTTCATGAACCATTGTGTCCCAAACCTTTTGAAAAGGGTTGTGATGGTTCAAGGACATTTCCCTTGCCTATATAAAGACCATTTGAGTCCAGAAAACACAACACACACAACACACACGAAATATACACTTTCCACATGAGAAAAACACATTAGGCCAAAGCTCTTTCAAAATTAGTTCATCTTTTAGAACTTAAATCTTTTGGAGCCTAAATTCTGAGTTCATGATCTTCATGTTTACAAGAACACATTAGTTGTTCATATCTTGAAGAACTCAGAATTGTATTATGCTTAAAAGCCTTAAAGCATACATTCTCATGTTCAATCCAATTGTGTGTTAAAGGATTGAAACAGCCGATTGTAATATCTTCTTCATCTCTTTCTGTAAGATTGAGTTTTTCACCGTGGTATTCGGTGAAGGGTTGTTGTCACTGAAAGTGGTTTACTTTCAGGGTTTTCATTGAAGGTGGTTTAGCCTTAAAGGTCTGAGGGTGGTTTGCCTTCAGGAACTGAAAGCGGTTTGCTTTCAGGGGCTGTTGAAAGCGGTTTGCTTTCACAGGATATTGGTAGAAGTTCTTGGGGTCCTTGGGTTAGGAACTTGTAAGAAATTCTTATCAATAGTGGAAAAATCCTCAAGGGGTTTTCTTGAGGGACTGGACGTAGTCTTCGGTGGATTGAAGGCGAACCAGGATAAATCTTGTGTGTGATTCTCTTTATCCTTCACATTTACTTTCAAGTATTGTTCATATCCGCTGCAATCACAACGATCAATTCGTGATCATCATAAACTTGAAAGTAACGATTTCAATAAGGCGAAAATTGGGGCAACACTGATTCACCCCCCCCTCTCAGGTTGCTATCTGTTCTAACACTCTTGACTTCATCTGTTCCTTCATGAGTCACCATCAACGTATCCCATATTTCTTTTGATGAAGTGCACGTTGATACTCTGAAAAATTCGTCCATGCCAAGAGTAGATGTAAGGATGTTCATTCCTTTGAGATCATGTTGAACCTTCTTCTTTTCTTCTTCACTCCAAGTACTTTCTGATTTTGGTTGTGAAGTTCCTTCTTCATCTGTTGTTATAGGCACAAAGGGACCTTCTTCAATGGCTTTCCATACTCTTGCGTCTAATGACTTTATGAATATCTTCATCTTGATTTTCCAGAAGTCATAATGTTCTCCATTGAAGAATGGTGGCCTGTTTATGTTGAATCCTTCGTTTGTTCCATGATTGGAAGAGGATGCCATCTTTTCCCGGATCTTAGGAATAACTTACCTAAACTTCCGCTCTGATACCAATTGTTAGTACAGATAGCAACCTGAGAGGGGGGGGGGTGAATCAGTGTTGCCCCAATTTTCGCATTATTGAAATTGTTACTTTCAAGTTTATGATGATCACGAGATGACCATTATGATTGCAGCGGATTTGAGCGATACTTGAAAGTAAATATGAGGGATAAGGAGAATCACACACAAGAATTTATCCTGGTTCCCCTTCAATCCACCGAAGGCTACGTCCAGTCCCTCAAGAAAACCCCTTGAGGATTTTTCCACTATTGATAAAAATCTCTTACAAGTTCCTAACCCAAGGACCCCAAGAATTTCTACCAATATCCTGTGAAAGCAAACCACTTTCAACAGCCCCTGAAAGCAAACCGCTTTCAGTTCCTGAAGGCAAACCACCCTCAGACCTTGAAGACAAACTTGTCTTCAATCGAAACCCTGAAAGTAAACCACTTCCAGTGACATCAACCCTTCACCGAATACCACGGTGAAAAACTCAATCTTACAGAAAGAGATGAAGAAGATGTTACAATGGGCTGTATCAATCCTTTAACACACAATTGGATTGATCATGAGAAATTATGCTTTAAGGCTTTTAAGCATAATACAATTCTGAGTTCTTCAAGATATGAACAACTAAAGTGTTCTTATTAACATGAAAATCATGAACTCAGAATTTAGGCTCCAAAAGATTTAAGTTCTAAAAGAAGAACTAATTTTGACAAAGCTTTGGCCTAATGTGATTTTCTCATGTGTAATGTGTTGTCTCTTGTGTATGTTGTTGTATGATGTGTGTGTTATGTTTTCTGGACTCAAATGGTCTTTATATAGGCAAGGGAAACGTCCTTGAACCATCACAACCCTTTTCAAAAGGTTTGGGACACAATGGTTCATGAAAAGATGCACTTTTTCGTTCTGGTAATCGATTACCATACTTAGTGTAATTGATTACACAAGTGACCGTTTCAGTTTGAATTTAAATTTCAAACATGTAATCGATTACAAGACATGAGTAATTGATTACTTGCCTAGGTGTAATCGATTACCATAATGGTGTAATCGATTACACAGAAGCCCATTTTCCAGAAACTTGATTTTTGAGACTGGCTTAAGGTTTTCTACTTCTTTTAAGTTATGAAAACACTTAGCTTGATTAGATTAGGTGTTTTAAGAGCCTTTATGCTTTAATAAACCTTTGGAAGCATAACTCACCTATTACTAAGACTTCTAGACTATTGATGGACTTGTAGTGTAACGCCCGGAATATCCCCCAGTGATTAAATAATTATTTAATTATTCCAAGGTACTGTTTGGATCCGCTCGGCGGCATCGGCAAGCGTTATCGTCGAGCGAAGTACCGGTGAAACACCTTTTGCAACACTTGGTAGGAAACCAAGCTAGACTTGACTTTAAGTTCGGACGAGAACTAGACGTTCTCACTATCACCATGACGTTCAGTGAAGAATTTCGTGAAGAACGACTGTAATATTGATATGGTTTCCTCCCGGAGCCCGGGAAGCATTTTTGCTCTAACGGGACTTTTAACCGAAACTTCAACTGAAGAAACGGATGACTTCGGGACCCCGGATCGAGAATCTAAAAAGCTCCAAACGATTTCGTTTGGCGTTTCGAGACCAATTTGGTGCTGAAGATTTTTGTGAATAGTGACCCGGTGAATAGTGTTTTCAGGCAGCGTAACGCAGACTTTAAGAAAGATTGACCCGGCTCCGAATTGTACGGGCCCGGTACCCCGAAACCAATAAATGACCCCGGGGCAGATATTCTCAGTGACACAGAGGTACTCAGTGATGACCAGAACCCGATGATGACCGGTGACTGACGCACTGACGCATTGACGCACTGACGCATTGACGCACTGACGCACTGACGCGTCATGATTAAGAATTTAATAATAAACAAACCTAGATATTTATTTGAACTTTCTGAATTTAGAGTTTAGTCCCTGAACTTTGAAAACCTTACGGTTTGGTCCCCGATAGTAAAAAGTTGTTTTTACTTCAACCTTTTTACCATTCCAACTTTAGTCCCTTGGGTAAGTAAAAATTGAGTTTTAACCCTCATTTTTGGGCCTCTTGGCCGCAGCCCACACTCTCCATTAAGGGGGTTAATTGGCTTTTAGGTCCTTAAGTGAATCATTAAGTGAAAAAGCCTTGAAGTTTAGAGAGTTTTAGAGAGATAAGGAGAAAGGAAAAACTATTCATCATCTTCTTCATTAAGCTATGGCCGAATCTGTTCTCCCTCCCTAGCTCCTTCATCCTTTGTCTTTTCATCTTGCTTTCTTGAGGTAATATACTCTCCTTCCCTTGATCTACATTTCTACCGATTCAAAATTTTGTTTTGTTGAGTTTAAAATTTTTGCAAGTGCTAGAACTTAGAAGTACCTTCATAGATGTTGTTCCTACTACCATGAGCTTTGTTTTGAACCGATTAGGTTTTTGATTTGTTGAGTTTTGGATTCTTGAAAATTTTTAAGGTTGAGTTTTGTTAGGGTTGCTTTTGGAAAAGTTATTCCCAATGGATTGATCTTTGAAAATCACCAATTAGTTTTCTTGGAAGTTTTGTTTTTGAAAAATTGATTGTTAGGGAAAAGTGATTTTCAAGCTTTAAGTAATTATTTGTCTTAGTTTTCCCATTACCTTTGATGTGTACCAATTAGATTTTGAAGAAAAAATTGTTCTTGAATTTAATGTTTTAGCCGAATTGGATGTTATTAGGGGACAAAGGATAATTGATTTTCTAACTAGCTTTTGTGTGTGTTAAAATGCTTATAAATGGATTTGGGTATTGAGGGTATGTTTTGTCACAATTGTTGTGCATTGGCCTAGAAAATTATAAGTGTTAAAGACTCGAAAATTTGTTTTTGAAAGCTTAGGAAATTTGTGAATTGAATGTGTGAGAAATTGAGTTTTTGGGCGAATTGGATTTTGAAACTCATAGTGGAGATTAGGGTTTCGTGCATTCTGGAACTTGGGGAAAAATCAAGTGAAAATCTGTTTTAGAATTTATATTTTTGGTTGTGAAATTGGTTTAGAAAATTTAGAGAAGTTTTGGGTGAAAATTTGAGAAATTTAGGGTTTTTGGAAGCTTGGACAGAATTGAACTTGGTGTTATTTTTGTGTGTTTTTGCTTTCTAAAATCTTGATTAAGGCCTCAAAATGGTTTGTAAGCATCTAGCCTTGATGCTCCTTAAATGGTTTGAAATTTCGGAAAAGTTAGGTTTCGTAACTTAGGGTTTTTCTATGTTCTTTTGGGTAAGCGCCGAAATCTGTTTTAAGTGTCTTCGACTCCCGAGAGTTTTCTGAGTTGTAGAACCCTTCCTGAGTGGTTAGAACCCTTTATGGACCAGCCCCCTTGACCCTAGGTTTGAGTTCAAAGTTCTAAAGTTTAGGTTGTGTTTGTTGAAGGATTTCGAAGCCTGGACCGATCAAGTCGTGCGGAGCTTCTGAAACCGCCAAGATCGATTACCTCTAAGGTAAGGGCACTTCGTATCTCTATCTCATAGCATAAGTATATAAATATACCATGCTGTACTATGATCCTTAGAATTGTAGTTGACGGCGTTCTGAGAACGACCGACTTTAAACTGTATTGATTGATATATGAATCCAGTCTCTGAAGGCATCTGATATGCTGGATTAGTTTTTGTCTGATGCGTGGCATTGTTGGATTGTTGTGATATGTGGCTTGACTTATTGGATGTTTATTGCTTTGATGATAATTGAAAGCATGTTTCTTCCTTCGACATGACTTATATCTGCTTAAGATATGTGCAACTGCTCTACATGATTAGTGTTAATTATGAAGCTATGCTAGGCCTCGTTTAAATACGTATGAGTCCTACTTGTGTTTTTGGGTCATGTCGTGTCAAGCATGTAGTCGTGAAAGTCGTCATGGTTCGGGGCTATAAAGAGTCAAGTGCTAGATGACGCACCATCGGGGCGTTAAAAAGAGCGTTCTCGTGTAAGTGGCAACTCTCGACTTACCGACTTACTTTCTAGTTCGTTCGGAGTTCGGGAGAGTGTCCCACCTGCCTTCGGGAGTTGGTGCATATCCGGATAAAAGTTTTTTCTGTACATGAGGAAGATGTACGTGCATATAGAGTCCTAGAGTTTCTCTCAACTATCTGCGTCAATAATTGTACTCGCTCTGCTACTTGCTACTTAATTGATAATTATTGTTGATGCCATGAAATGCTCTTTTATGTGATTTGTTTTTGGAAGTGACCCTTCTCTCTGTGTTTTCTCTTGGACGAATCATGTGTGTTTCTCCAGACCATGCCCGGCAGACCAGTAGAGGACCCATTCGTTGGCCTCCCCTTCCTAGGGGCGGCGACCCTCCACTTCATTGATAGAGACGACCCGGCGTCATGGACGGTTGACCTTCTGTCCTGGCGTGTCCGGTACACGGGTCGGGTGGCTGACGACAGGACGGATCGCAGTGGTGAATCCCAAGGACGACAGATCTACCGCTTCACCTATGACTTTCCTTTACCTCCCCTCTCACTCTTTGACGGAACCGACGCCTCAGCGTCTGGGACAGCCGCTATCCCGGCATCCCCCGTCGCTGCTGCTTCTCCTGACCCTTCATCCCCTGAGGTGAAGGTGGAGACTTCTACTCCTCTATCCCCAGACTACACTCCCTCTTCGACGGACCCCTTCCGGATCATACCCTTGACGTATGAGGTAGTGACGACGGTCACCACTACCGTCATCGACGTGGACGTACCCGTGATCGACCTCACGGACTCAGACGGACTCACCCCAGGCGGGGGTGGTGCTGGATTGCAGGAGGGATCTGACGAATATTCCGAGGAGGACCCCGAGGAGGAGGAGGAGGAGGAGAGTGAGGCTTAGTTGTTTTTGGGTCATTTCTTTTTGGGAAGGTGCATATTTTGGTAGACTAGGACTGTTCATATTTTGTAATTAATGGGGTAGGTTCCGATACATGGCTTTCTGTGGGGGCTTCCTGCGTGGAGTCTTCATGGAAGTATATCGGTGTTAAGAAGTCTAGTTCAGTATTCTCTAGCATTGTCGTACCTTCCATTTTTGGGACATTTGGTCTGTAAATTATCTTTAATCTTTGCACTACACCAGTGATGTAATGATGCACGGCACAAAACTATTTTGGTGACACTGCTCGTCGAGGGCAACGTAAATATGGGTAATTATGTATGCAAATTGTCTTAGCATGATCAAAAAAAATTACACACGCATTTTCGAAAACTTCCAAGACTTTCCGCATGTTTATTTACTGTTCATCTGCTACAGTAACGCCTTGAAAATCGGGGTGTTACATTGTGGTATCAGAGCTCCGGTTTACAACACCAGGAGCTGTCGGGGAATAGGTCTTCTATGCTAGGATGTGTGAATTCTGTTACATTTCGTCTGAAGGTTGTTCGTGTGTGAAGAACCTTGTGTGAAGATACTTGTTTACTCCTGATGAGTTGAACATAGTATGTGAATGATTTTGTGTTGGATACTAACCATTGACTGCAGGGGAAACGGCATGCCTCCAAAGTCAGACCCAACCCCAGAGATGCAAGCTGCGATGGACCGCGCGAAGCAAGTCGTGATGGACGTATTCACCGCAGTGGCTCAACAGGTTGCTGCTACCTCAGTGAAGGGTGCTACCCAAGCCCAAGAAGCAGAAGCAGAAGCCGATCTGGACAAATCACAGTCACTGGAACAGGAAACTTTGACACGTGAGAGGGAACTCATGTTCATTTCCGGCCATCAGCCCCAAAGTTTCTTTGGCAGAGACGACCCCGAGATGGCACGTCTATGGATCCGAGAAATGGAAAAGAGGTTTGAGATATTGCAGATTCCAGAAAAGTCTAAGGTATTCCTCGCTTACTGCCTGCTCGAGCGGGAAGCCACCCTTTGGTGGACTGGAGCGCGACAAGGGTTAGAGGCCAACCATATGGAGGTTACCTGGGCCACTTTCCGAGACGCATTTGCGGAGCGATACATGCAAGAGGTTACTAGGGAGACGATGGGAGAACCATTGATGGGCATGTACCAAGGAACCATGACTGTAGCTGAGTACGCAATGAGAGTGGAGTCGTTAGCACGACACCTCTGCATACTCAGGAACCCAGCGGATGAAGCCTACCTTTGCACTCGGTTTGTGAATGGGTTACAGATGGAAATATCAGAAGTGGTGAAACCATTAGGAATATGCCGATTCCAGCTCTTAGTGGAAGCATGTAGAGCGATCGAGATTGGCAGGGAGAGCAAGACGGACCCTGAAGGCAGTGGAGGACCATCCAGACTTAGCACGCGTAAGCTGAAAGGGAAGCAGCCCCAAGTGAAGCCCTATGCCCGCCCACAGGAGAGGAATGTTGTGTGCTACAAGTGTGGGGGACCGGGTCATTTTTCCTACGCCTGCCACCTGAAGGAGAAGAAGTGCTTTAAGTGCCAAGGAACCGGACATCTTATCAAGGAATGCCCAGAAGGAGATGGGACGTCTACAGCCGGAGCAAGGCCCTGTCCGAGGTGCGGCCTCCACGGGCACCTAGTGAACAAGTGTTTGAGACGGACTGCAATATGCTTAAACTGCCAAAGAGTTGGGCATGTCGCCTACGAATGCAGGGCACCCCAGACAGAGTCGACGGTGGACAACCAAGGAGAGACTCATCCTACGACCACGGGAGGACTCCATGAGACGGGTACTCCCTGTGCCATACTTAATTGAATGTCCCACTTTTTACACGACTCTATGGTGTGAGTTACCATGAAGACGTGATTCTTTTTCCACTATGAGATGATTTCGTAGTTTCCCCCCGCTGTGATCGGGTTTTGATTGCATATATTGTTGCATGCTTGGTTGACGATAATGTTAGAAAGAGGTTTCCTTGCTTATTATAAGGAATACATATGTGTATATATATCTTCCCATAATCCCATGAATGTGTTGGCTATCTCGGGACCGTATGGTGCCGGATGGCCCTTTGGTGAACGATGTTCCCAAAATAGAGGGTCTCTAACTTCTTGGCAGAGAGCCTCATAGGAGCTTCTTCTAAGAGAGGATACCGGTAGCGTCTTCTATCGGCCAACATCGAAGAGAGAAGGGAATGGGGATGAGGAGCTTATAGACGGCACAAGACCCACCTCAGTTGCAACCTACGGATGATGCTTGCCCGCCCAACGAGTACAAGCGTTAGACAAAGGAATTCTCTCGGAGTGGACAGGTAAGGTATGGTGTTTCGTTTAGGAAGAATACCAGTACTACTATCGGAGAAATCGTTCTAACCCGCGCCGCACGTGCTATGGGAGAAGAGGCGGCATGGCAGCCTATCAAGGTTTGGGTTTCGGCTGGAAGAGTTGGACCTTTTAGACACGTGATTTCAAAGGGAGGAATCACGGTCGATCCAGCCAAGCGAGATCGAAGTTAACACGAGAACGATTGGAGACGTCAACCGAGACAAGAAGTATTTTGGCCAGGATTATTATTACGAATGCTACGTCAAAGGACCCTCGAAGCTAGTGAGACCACCAATGCGACTCACTGGAAAGGACCAACCTTTTGCAAGAACCAAGAGGGATGAGTCCGGTTATCGACGAATGGAGAAACAGTGGATGACTTCGACAGCACTAGTTGCCATAACAGGAAGAAAAACACGTAGTCGATGATGATACATATACCAAAGGATAGGTCGTGTCCTGGAGAAGGACCTCAGAGTGGTGGTACCTGTTTGGGAACGGCTAAAGACGCCAGAGCAGAGCTGTCTAAGACATCAGTTGGAATTAGCCACAGGGGAGTTTGCGCTTGAGTTATGAAGACACCACCTCCATGAGAGTGCTACACTACCTTCAGTCATCACGAGGAATTCGGGATACTCGTTCGATTTGAAGGAGGAAGCTTGAAGCAGCGCAAATGGGTAAAGCCCATGAAGGAGTAGGATCTTACCCCGCGATACCATTTGAGGAAGTTCATCGTGGTCACCAGGTCTTGAATCGACCAGCAATGAAAGCCTCCACCATGACGGTGAAGAAGATGGAATTGTTCAAAATGTTTCAAGGTCTGAAGTTGGATCCGGCTATCAGGAACAAGGAAGCAGTCAGACTGAGTGTGATGGCGTACCTTACTTGTCTGAAGGCAAGGATGGAACATGAGGAGCTAGCGGAAATGTTTCAGCCCCTTAACGTCCCCGAGTGGAAGTGGGACGATACATCGATGGATATGGGTATTCGAGGATTGATCAAGTCAGCTCACCTCTACCCGCAATGAAAATCTTCAACGTACAACAGACGTCAGAAGTATGTTTTCAAAGGATGCCTACCTGCACGGGGCGTGCCCAGCATCACCTCGGGTATGGAACGATATTCCAATCACCCTTGAGGGAATGAATCCAAGGAGCTTAGAGTTGAAGCCCTCTCGTCGAAATCAAGCAATTTGAAGTCATTACAGTTAGGGTGGAGCAACACCCTAGACCGGAGATGCAATCTTTCGGGAACGTTGTGCGAAACGTACCCGTGTAAGTGACAACTCCCGACTGTCCGCGGCACTTTTTCGCACGGAGATCGGTCGAGTGTCCCACCAACCTACAAGGTTTGGTGCTATCATTCTGAATGAAATTTCTTTGTACAACGGGGAGTTGTACGTGCACATAGGAACCGTCGAGCCATCGACCACACTGTTTATTTATTTCTGTGTGGAATGCGCCTTACGTGGGAACTTGAATGTTACCTACGTGCTTAATTGCTCAGCTTTTTGCCCGATGATATTTGAAGACGAGACCAAGATTCTTCTGTCACCCTTCGACGACAAATCAGAACTAAACAGATATTGGTATCACAAGAGGATTTGCAAGGCTTGTGTTTAGGACCATTAAAAAGCTGGAGGGAACAGATACCTTTGATGGAGTTTATCTTCAGCAACGACTATCGTGCAACCCAGGGATGGAACCCTGTGAAGCGAAGTGTGGACGCGAGATGTTTTGAGCTACACCGAGGCGGTGAAAGCCGATAAATGGAGTGGACTTGCTCGGCAAACCATGGAAGGGTTTGAGTCGAGTATAGAAAAGATAAGAACTTCTCCGAGAAGGCGTAAGGACTACGCTAGTAAGAGGATTGGGGCATGAAACGAGGGACATGCCTACCTCGAAAGACCCTGATGACAAGATTCGGAAGGGCAACTAATGTCAGGAACGCTTATGCATGGTTGTTGAGTCAGAGCACTCGCAACTCAAGGATGACCTGTCACTCAAAATTTCTTCTATGAAGACCAAAGACGGAAATGATGAGGAGTTGCAGGGGAAAGAGTTTCCCTAGCCAAGTAGTGACAGACGAACCACGGAAGGAACAACGAGGAAATCCAAAGAGGATGTAAGAGAAAACTTTGCTCGAGCACTTCGCCGACCTATAGTTTCGAGGACGAAACTAATTTAAGGGGGGTAGGATTGTAACGCCCGGAATATCCCCCAGTGATTAAATAATTATTTAATTATTCCAAGGTACTGTTTGGATCCGCTCGGCGGCATCGGCAAGCGTTATCGTCGAGCGAAGTACCGGTGAAACACCTTTTGCAACACTTGGTAGGAAACCAAGCTAGACTTGACTTTAAGTTCGGACGAGAACTAGACGTTCTCACTATCACCATGACGTTCAGTGAAGAATTTCGTGAAGAACGACTGTAATATTGATATGGTTTCCTCCCGAAGCCCGGGAAGCATTTTTGCTCTAACGGGACTTTTAACCGAAACTTCAACTGAAGAAACGGATGACTTCGGGACCCCGGATCGAGAATCTAAAAAGCTCCAAACGATTTCGTTTGGCGTTTCGAGACCAATTTGGTGCTGAAGATTTTTGTGAATAGTGACCCGGTGAATAGTGTTTTCAGGCAGCGTAACGCAGACTTCAAGAAAGATTGACCCGGCTCCGAATTGTACGGGCCCGGTACCCCGAAACCAATAAATGACCCCGGGGCAGATATTCTCAGTGACACAGAGGTACTCAGTGATGACCAGAACCCGATGATGACCGGTGACTGACGCACTGACGCATTGACGCACTGACGCATTGACGCACTGACGCACTGACGCATTGACGCACTGACGCATTGACGCACTGACGCACTGACGCGTCATGATTAAGAATTTAATAATAAACAAACCTAGATATTTATTTGAACTTTCTGAATTTAGAGTTTAGTCCCTGAACTTTGAAAACCTTACGGTTTGGTCCCCGATAGTAAAAAGTTGTTTTTACTTCAACCTTTTTACCATTCCAACTTTAGTCCCTTGGGTAAGTAAAAATTGAGTTTTAGGTCCTTAAGTGAATCATTAAGTGAAAAAGCCTTGAAGTTTAGAGAGTTTTAGAGAGATAAGGAGAAAGGAAAAACTATTCATCATCTTCTTCATTAAGCTATGGCAGAATCTGTTCTCCCTCCCTAGCTCCTTCATCCTTTGTCTTTTCATCTTGCTTTCTTGAGGTAATATACTCTCCTTCCCTTGATCTACATTTCTACCGATTCAAAATTTTGTTTTGTTGAGTTTAAAATTTTTGCAAGTGCTAGAACTTAGAAGTACCTTCATAGATGTTGTTCCTACTACCATGAGCTTTGTTTTGAACCGATTAGGTTTTTGATTTGTTGAGTTTTGGATTCTTGAAAATTTTTAAGGTTGAGTTTTGTTAGGGTTGCTTTTGGAAAAGTTATTCCCAATGGATTGATCTTTGAAAATCACCAATTAGTTTTCTTGGAAGTTTTGTTTTTGAAAAATTGATTGTTAGGGAAAAGTGATTTTCAAGCTTTAAGTAATTATTTGTCTTAGTTTTCCCATTACCTTTGATGTGTACCAATTAGATTTTGAAGAAAAAATTGTTCTTGAATTTAATGTTTTGGCCGAATTGGATGTTATTAGGGGACAAAGGATAATTGATTTTCTAACTAGCTTTTGTGTGTGTTAAAATGCTTATAAATGGATTTGGGTATTGAGGGTATGTTTTGTCACAATTGCTGTGCATTGGCCTAGAAAATTATAAGTGTTAAAGACTCGAAAATTTGTTTTTGAAAGCTTAGGAAATTTGTGAATTGAATGTGTGAGAAATTGAGTTTTTGGGCGAATTGGATTTTGAAACTCATAGTGGAGATTAGGGTTTCGTGCATTCTGGAACTTGGGGAAAAATCAAGTGAAAATCTGTTTTAGAATTTATATTTTTGGTTGTGAAATTGGTTTAGAAAATTTAGAGAAGTTTTGGGTGAAAATTTGAGAAATTTAGGGTTTTTGGAAGCTTGGACAGAATTGAACTTGGTGTTATTTTTGTGTGTTTTTGCTTTCTAAAATCTTGATTAAGGCCTCAAAATGGTTTGTAAGCATCTAGCCTTGATGCTCCTTAAATGGTTTGAAATTTCGGAAAAGTTAGGTTTCGTAACTTAGGGTTTTTCTATGTTCTTTTGGGTAAGCGCCGAAATCTGTTTTAAGTGTCTTCGACTCCCGAGAGTTTTCTGAGTTGTAGAACCCTTCCTGAGTGGTTAGAACCCTTTATGGACCAGCCCCCTTGACCCTAGGTTTGAGTTCAAAGTTCTAAAGTTTAGGTTGTGTTTGTTGAAGGATTTCGAAGCCTGGACCGATCAAGTCGTGCGGAGCTTCTGAAACCGCCAAGATCGATTACCTCTAAGGTAAGGGCACTTCGTATCTCTATCTCATAGCATAAGTATATAAATATACCATGCTGTACTATGATCCTTAGAATTGTAGTTGACGGCGTTCTGAGAACGACCGACTTTAAACTGTATTGATTGATATATGAATCCAGTCTCTGAAGGCATCTGATATGCTGGATTAGTTTTTGTCTGATGCGTGGCATTGTTGGATTGTTGTGATATGTGGCTTGACTTATTGGATGTTTATTGCTTTGATGATAATTGAAAGCATGTTTCTTCCTTCGACATGACTTATATCTGCTTAAGATATGTGCAACTGCTCTACATGATTAGTGTTAATTATGAAGCTATGCTAGGCCTCGTTTAAATACGTATGAGTCCTACTTGTGTTTTTGGGTCATGTCGTGTCAAGCATGTAGTCGTGAAAGTCGTCATGGTTCGGGGCTATAAAGAGTCAAGTGCTAGATGACGCACCATCGGGGCGTTAAAAAGAGCGTTCTCGTGTAAGTGGCAACTCTCGACTTACCGACTTACTTTCTAGTTCGTTCGGAGTTCGGGAGAGTGTCCCACCTGCCTTCGGGAGTTGGTGCATATCCGGATAAAAGTTTTTTCTGTACATGAGGAAGATGTACGTGCATATAGAGTCCTAGAGTTTCTCTCAACTATCTGCGTCAATAATTGTACTCGCTCTGCTACTTGCTACTTAATTGATAATTATTGTTGATGCCATGAAATGCTCTTTTATGTGATTTGTTTTTGGAAGTGACCCTTCTCTCTGTGTTTTCTCTTGGACGAATCATGTGTGTTTCTCCAGACCATGCCCGGCAGACCAGTAGAGGACCCATTCGTTGGCCTCCCCTTCCTAGGGGCGGCGACCCTCCACTTCATTGATAGAGACGACCCGGCGTCATGGACGGTTGACCTTCTGTCCTGGCGTGTCCGGTACACGGGTCGGGTGGCTGACGACAGGACGGATCGCAGTGGTGAATCCCAAGGACGACAGATCTACCGCTTCACCTATGACTTTCCTTTACCTCCCCTCTCACTCTTTGACGGAACCGACGCCTCGGCGTCTGGGACAGCCGCTATCCCGGCATCCCCCGTCGCTGCTGCTTCTCCTGACCCTTCATCCCCTGAGGTGAAGGTGGAGACTTCTACTCCTCTATCCCCAGACTACACTCCCTCTTCGACGGACCCCTTCCGGATCATACCCTTGACGTATGAGGTAGTGACGACGGTCACCACTACCGTCATCGACGTGGACGTACCCGTGATCGACCTCACGGACTCAGACGGACTCACCCCAGGCGGGGGTGGTGCTGGATTGCAGGAGGGATCTGACGAATATTCCGAGGAGGACCCCGAGGAGGAGGAGGAGGAGGAGAGTGAGGCTTAGTTGTTTTTGGGTCATTTCTTTTTGGGAAGGTGCATATTTTGGTAGACTAGGACTGTTCATATTTTGTAATTAATGGGGTAGGTTCCGATACATGGCTTTCTGTGGGGGCTTCCTGCGTGGAGTCTTCATGGAAGTATATCGGTGTTAAGAAGTCTAGTTCAGTATTCTCTAGCATTGTCGTACCTTCCATTTTTGGGACATTTGGTCTGTAAATTATCTTTAATCTTTGCACTACACCAGTGATGTAATGATGCACGGCACAAAACTATTTTGGTGACACTGCTCGTCGAGGGCAACGTAAATATGGGTAATTATGTATGCAAATTGTCTTAGCATGATCAAAAAAAATTACACACGCATTTTCGAAAACTTCCAAGACTTTCCGCATGTTTATTTACTGTTCATCTGCTACAGTAACGCCTTGAAAATCGGGGTGTTACATGTAGTGCTTGATTCTTTGAAGTCTTCTTTTCTTCTTTTTGTTGATGAGTTTGTCGTCATCAAAACCATAGCCAGGGTCAGGAGCAAGACCTTCTTCACATTTTAGTCCTCCACTCTTGAACTTTCCAATTTTGGTCCCTGATTTCCTGAAACTTTACAAATTGGTCCCTGGACAAAAATGATAACTAAACCAGCTTTTCCTAAAAATATAAAATAGCTATAAAAATTCCTAAAAATATAAAATAAAGGTAGAAAAACAAATAAAATCTAATCTACATGCAAAATGCAAAATAAATATAAAATCTACATAAAAATAATAAAAAACCTATATGTGATTAAAAAATAATAAAATAAAAAGACTTAAAACTACCTAAAAACATCATATAATATCCACTCATCAAAGGGTGGCGGCACTGAAGGCCGATTGGAAGAGGAGTGGTGATGGCGGCTGCACTTGGGAGAAAAGGCCAGAGACTAGGGTTTTTATTTTAGGTTTTTTTTTGAATCACCTCCTCTATCAAGCAGCAGAACATGAAAGCTTTTTCGTGGCAGTGGGAAACTTTTTACCCTTTCCCCACAGACGGCGCCAAATGTTCTCGAATTGAGAGAGCATAGAGAAGAAGTGTTATTAGAATATCAAGAGATGATTCAAGTCCCCTTTACATGAGCCCCCTACTAGCTATTTATTGGGGGAGGAGCCATAAATATCTTTAATGCTAACAGGACTATGGTCCTTGAGAATCGGGCCCGAAAAATTACAAATTTTTACCTCCCTTATATTACAAATATACCCTCCAAAAGCAGCTTGAGTCGCCTTGTCGAGTAACTGGGTCGCCCTACTACTGGGGAAAGGCACTCGCCCAGTCCACAACTTATTCAAGTCAATTAAAATTCAAGCTATTTGATATTTTGTTTTAGTGTATTTCATATTTTATATTAATAATTTCTATATTTAATCATTTAAATGAAAATTAATAATTGATTAATTTTATTATAAATACACAATTAATTTCAATATTAATTACACATACATAATTTAATATTTTTGTAATTTATTTTAATATTAGTGAATAACGTAACTAATAATATAAATATAAATTAATAAATAATTAGTATTGTTTTTAATGTGTAGTTTGAGTCACATTTTACTTATACATAATGAAATCTTATGAATATTTTCCTCCACTGGATCAATGAGTGACTTTTCATCTCAAGTATGGTCGTACAGACCTTACAGATGGGTCACATAAATCTTTGGGTCCTTTGATGTGTTTTTCTATATTTTTCATTCAAAAAATGGTCATCTTATATCTCCATCAATTTTGGTTTTTTTTATTAAATCTCAAACACCCGTACGGCTGACATTCATCTTCGAGGGAATCTCTCAAAGACTAGTTAAAGACACTTCACTTTCAGGTCTTAAGCTCGTGTCTTGTGGGCTTGTGGACAGGGCGAACGCCCTTGTACTGTTAGCGGATGCCCCACCTTGACGAAGGGCGGCCCCGGATGACGACTCCAGGGGTACATTTGTAATACAAACAGGGGGCCAAACTTTGTAATATATTGGGCCTAATCTTGGGGGCCCGTAGGCTTAGTCTTAATTAAATGTCATTTATGGCTTTCCTCCATATAAATAGCCAAGGGAGGCTCATGTAAAAGGGTTCACAATTTCTCTAATACAAATTATAGTCTTACTTCTCTCCTGTACTGTTCTATCCCCAGAACATTTTGACGCCGTTTGTGGGGAAAGGTAAACCAAACCCCACGTTCACGAGGGAAGAGGCTATGTCACGCAACGGAAGAAGAGGGCGAGGCCGTGGGCGGGGAGAACGGACTGTGAGGGATCCAGTCGTGCCACCTCCCTCTCCACCACGGAGTCCAAACCCTAATCCCGAGCCGTCGCAGGTGGTGTCGCTGGGTGGAGGCGCACCAAACCCTACTCCTTTCAACATTTCCCTTGCTGAATGGAATAGGGTGTGTGGTGCTCTGGACTTTGTTCAGCAGCAAAATCAACATTTGCAGGCTTAGCTGGAGTACTTTCGCCAGCAAAAGGATCCTGGAATGGAGAGTTTCAAGGAGGCTGAGAGCGTGGTGGAGTTTCAGCCCTTTTCACCCACCATCCAGGCGGTTCCCATACCTGATGTTGTGAAGCATCTCTTGCTCGATACTTATTTAGGAGAGACCGATCCCAAGGAACATTTGCAGGCATTTATGACCAAAATGGTGATCAGTCAGGCGTTTGGTGCGGTTAGGTGCAGGTTGTTTCCTTCTACATTGAAAGGGACAACGTTGGCGTGGTTTTCAAAGTTACCTCCGCATTCTACAAACAACTTTACGGAGTTTTCACATAAATTCTTGTCACACTTCGCGGCGAGTAGGACTCAAAGCGTGACAACTGCAGCTTTGTTTAACATTCGCCAGGGCGTGGCAGAAACACTAAAACAGTACATGGCACGGTTTAATGCCACTTTGGTGTGGATTGAGGATCCACCTCAGGAGACTTGTGTGAATGCCTTCAAGCAAGGATTGCGGGCGGGAACATTAAACAATAAACTCAGCAGGCGCCCGCCACAAGACATGGCCGACTTAAGGGCGCGAGTTCAAGACTTTATACTGGAAGAAGAGGATGATGAGTAGAAGCATACACGTGATATCTTGGACGTGCCCCAAAGGAGACAGGAGAGGCGAGGGCGCCATTTAGATCCATTTGTTCAAAAGGAACAACATCGAGATCCTCCAAGGGGAGTCATAGCAACCCATATCAGACAGCTGCCTTTACCAATCACGAACATAGGAATCACCTGACTCGCCCGGAAGTCGGAAGGCGAGGCGCGTCCCAACGACAGGCACCACCGCTACCACCTCCTCAGGTACCTAGTTATTCCCCAGTGACGCAGCGAGCAAAGGTGCCGTTATCAGTGGGTTTCTCTAGAATATTGGCGGACAATAGCGAAACTAATCTTATAGCATGTCCTTATCCTCTTAAGCAACCGTCCACGAACGTGGACACTCCGCGTTTGTGTGGATACCATGGTATCTTGGGCCACGATACAGATGATTGTGTTACTTGGCAGAGAGAGGTAGAGCGATTGGTCAGGGCGGGGTACTTCGGCCAGTATGTTAAACAGGTACCCGCCCAGCATGTTGATCGACAAGGGTGATCCAGTCGAGATAACGATTTTGACGAGGCAGATGATGCAGCGCCAATGGGCAATCCTGTGGGAACTGTTAATTGTATCTCGGGGGTTTCCATGATGAGACGAGGGCATGCCGTAAAAGGTATGTACGTGAGGCACACGCCACAATGCATTCTATCCAAGAGGGCGAGTTTGGATTCCGTCATCCAGATATAGTATTCACTAGTGGAGATTTAATGGGGGTATTGTCGCACAAGGGAGATCCCACTGTGGTTCAGTTGAGGATCAACAATTATTACGTAAGGCGTGTGATTCTGGATTAGGGAAGTTCAGTAGATATAATATATGGTGAGGCGTTCGAGAAGATGGGTTTGAAGGAGGAAGCATTGTTACCGTATACAGGAACCCTTATTGGATTCACTGGCGAGCATGTCGTACCCAGGGGTTGTGTAGAATTGAAGACTGTTTTTGGATCCGAGGGATTCGCTAAGGCGGTCACTGTTAAATACATTATGCTTGCCTGTAAGTCATCTTATAATGTTTTAATAGGACGTGACACTCTTAGTCAGATTTGTGCGGTCATATCCACAAAGCATTTGAAGGTTAAGTATCCGTTAGCCAATGGGTGGATAGGGACGTTGGCGGATGACCAAATCAGGGCGCGTGAATGTTACAGTGAGAGCATGGCCAATTATGGGAAGCAGAACGCCAAGGTGGGGCACCGGTGTTACAAGATTAGTGAAGGTAGTGCGCTTGATCCAAGAGCAGAGGTACCAGGGGCCCGCCCGAGTCCCATTGAAGAAACGAAGATGATTAAGGTAGGAGAAAGGATGTTAAAGGTGGGAACACAGTTTTCTCCCGCTCAGAAAGATCGTCTAACTTGCCTGCTGGAGGATAATTTGGATTTATTTGCTTGGACGCTTAAAGATGTTCCAGGCATCAGCCCAAATGTGATTTGTCATAAACTTGCAATTAGGGCGGACGTTAAGCTAGTTGCTCAGACTAGGAGGAAAATGGGCGAAGAACGAAATAAGGCGGTGAAGGTAGAGACTGCTAAGCTTTTGGAGGAAAATTTCATAAGAGAGGTCAAGTATCCAACTTGGCTGGCAAATGTGGTGTTGGTCAAAAAGGCGAATGGAAAGTGGCGCATGTGTACCGACTACACTGATTTGAACAGGCGTGCCCGAAAGATGCATACCCTTTACCAAATGTGGACAAATTGGTAGACAGGGCGTTTGGAAACGAGGTCCTCAGCTTGATGGACGCCTTTTCAAGATACAATCAAATATGCATGCACCCGCAAGACGAGGAGAAAACTGCATTCATGACCCCAAAAATTAACTATTGTTATAAGACTATGCCCTTCGGGCTCAAGAATGCAGGGACAACTTACCAACGCTTAATGGACAAAGTATTTGAAGAGCAGGTGGGCAAGAATATGCAGGTTTACATCGATGATATAATTGTTACATCCGTCAAGGCAGAGAACCATTTGCCAGATGTGGGCGAGGCTTTTCGGCGACTCAGACACTATAAGATGCGTTTAAACCCTGAGAAATGTTCTTTTGCAATCTTGGGTGGCAAATTTCTAGGCTTCATGGTGACGGTTAGGGGTACTGAGATTAACCCTGACAAGTGCAGGGCGATCCTCGACATGGTTAGCCCATCCACGATTAAGGAGGTTCAATGCCTAGAAGGAAAGGTTGCTTCCTTGGCTCATTTCTTACCACACGAAGGGGAGAAGGCGTCTCCATTTTTCAAGTGTTTGAAAAACAGTTCAAAGTTCGAGACCTGAGTGTGAAGAGGCGTTCAAACAGTTAAAGCAGTTCTTGTCCAAGCCTCCAATTCTGCAAAGGCCAATAGCGGGCGAGCCACTCTTACTGTAGTTTGCCATCACATACCACGGCCTTGGTTCTGTAATCACGTAGGAAATTGAAGTTGAGTTACGTATAATTTACTTTGTAAGTCATACATTGCAGGGTGCAGAAAAAAGGTACCAGAGGATTGAGAAGGTAGCCCTGGCGATCCTAGTCACGGCCCGTCGCCTTCGGGCTTACTTTCAAATTTTTCAGGTAAAGGTCAAAACAGATCTACCATTAAAGCAGATTCTGCAGAAACCTGACCTTTCAGGGCGCCTGGTGGGTTGGTCCGTGGGGTTGTCGTTCTGATATAGGAGGCGAGGGGAAAGGTCTCGCCCCAAAGGTTAGCAGAGTATGTAGCAGAATTGACGATGGCGGGCGAGGAACCGGGTTCAAAAGTATGGATTTTACACATTGATGGGTCATCCAACTCGCGCGGCAGTGGGGCGGGCGTAATCTTGAGCGGCCCGAATGAAATAAAAATTGAACAATCTTTAAGGTTTGAATTCAAGGTTAGCAATAACCAAGCTGAGTATGAGGCATTGCTGGCGGGCTTAGGTTTGGCCAAGGAACTGGAAATAGAGACACTGGAAATACGGAGTGACTCTCTGCTGGTCACTAATCACATAAAAGGCATTTACCAGGTTAAAGACCCATTAGTGGAGAAATATTTTAGTCGAGCTCAGGTTTTGATGAAAGAGATTCAGAGTGTGGGGATTAGTTATGTGCCCTGGGAACAAAACCAGCGAGCCAACCTGCTCGCCAAATTGGCAAGTACAAGGCGATCGGGGAATTATCGGTCTGTCATCCATGAAATAATTCATGCTCCAAGTATAGAGAGGGCGGAGCAAGTATGCGTTGTGGTTGAGGGGAATACTTAGATGTCCCCTATAATGGAGGTGTTGACTGAAGCTTCTACGGGCGCGCTAGAGATCACGCAAGAGAGAAGGCGGGGCTGCTAGTTACTTCACCATGATACACATAGAGTTGTACATACTAGGCTTCTCTGCACCATTGCTAAAGTGTGTTGTCGAGCATATCAGGCTCAGGAGCTGATGAAAGAAGTTCATGAAGGGTCGTGCGCCAGCCATATTGGAGGTATGTCGTTGGGCGCGAAGATTCTTAGGGCTGGATTCTATTGGCCAACCTTGAGGAAGGATTGTCAAACCTATGTAAAGAAGTGTGAGAAGTGTCAGGTGTTTGCAGTTTTGCACAGGGCGCCTCTAGAGTTAATGGCGACTATATCCTCTACATGGCCATTGGCCCTCTGGGGTGTTGATCTGGTCGGACCATTCCCTTCCGCTAAATTGCAAATCAAGTATATCTTGGTAGCAGTGGACTACTTCACTAAATGGATAGAGGAAGAGCCGCTCGCCTCCATTACTTCAGAAAAGATAAAGAAGTTCTACTTTTAAAGACTTATTTGCAGGTTTGGCGTGCCCCAAGCGATCATCTCCGACAATGGGACTCAATTTTCAAGCAAGTCGACCAAGGAATTCTGTGAAGAATGGGGAATCCAGAATCAATTCACTTCAGTGGAACATCCCCAAACAAATGTGTTAGATTCAAATAATTAAATGAGTTATTATGTTTTGATAATTAACAATTTCTTTAAGGTTTAATATCGTTAGAGATAAAATTCCTTACATAGTGAAATTTCTCATATTCAGGAATGTCTATCTACTGAAGGGACTGAATGAATCTCAAAGCATCATCAAGAGAATCAATCTGCTAGAAGAAACCGTCCAGTCATTACTACTTACATTCTGAAGGAAATATTGTAAAAAACATACAAAGGAAAGCACTCATGTAAAGACAGTCTGGTGAATCACGGCAGATAAAGCAGTGACTTCAAATAGCAAACATCCTTTCCGAAGACACTATATCAAGCTATGTACTCTCAAATCAAAGTCCACTTCAAGAAGCTGAAACAGTCCGCTTCCTAAAATAATAGTGATCAACAAGAAGATTGTTTCATCTAAAGCTAAAAAAGTACGACAACTCATGAAGAAACACCTCTAGCTTTGAAGCTTCTCTAGCATCATATAAAGAAGTTGTGCATCAACTTTCTCAGATGGAGAACTTCAGTGGAAGCAAAAGAAAAGGAAAGATTCAGTCTTCTATAAGTCAAGAAGATTCTCATCCTTAAGAAGGACTGAATGAAGAAAGACCGTCTGCCGATACAAGCCATTCAATGACAGAATTCTAAATATTCTATAGAGACTGCGTCTACCAAATCCTAAGGAAGAATTCGTCTGCTCAAGCATCAGAATGCGCCAAAGGTACAAACATCGAGAAATGTGCATTACGAGGATATTAGCTCAACAGAAGAATTAAAGAAATTATTCACTTCATCTGGAATAATTGCTTCTTGGATCAAAAGACATCGACCTCGTCTGCGTATTAATTAAAATACTGGCAATGGCAGAAAGTAGAAAGGGACACAATTAATTCAATATTCTGTGGTCCCAATGCTTTTCTACTTTTCCTCAAATCAAGCTGACATTGCAGAATCAACGGCAAGAATCTCTGAGCATTGTACACGTTCAACGGTCGAAATTCAAATATCTGATCAAAGCACTTGATGGACACTAGCTGGCATGCACTAGGGTATAATGGTCAAAACAGGCACCACAGCTGGAACTCCAAGCATTAAATACAGAAGACACAGCTCAAGGCTACTTGCTCAAATGGAGCCAGACGATGTCAACCCAGGCAAATCAATGCTTCTCAGATCGTGTCTCAGACCTGCTGAAAAATGCAGAACTAGTCGTTATTTACAGCAAAGGAAGAAGTGTTAGAACAGATAGCAACCTGAGAGGGGGGGTGAATCAGTGTTGCCCCAATTTTCGCCTTATTGAAATCGTTACTTTCAATTTTATGATGATCACGAATTGATCGTTGTGATTGCAGCGGATATGAACAATACTTGAAAGTAAATGTGAAGGATAAAGAGAATCACACACAAGATTTATCCTGGTTCGCCTTCAATCCACTGAAGACTACGTCCAGTCCCTCAAGAAAACCCCTTGAGGATTTTTCCACTATTGATAAGAATTTATTACAAGTTCCTAGCCCAAGGACCCCAAGAACTTCTACCAATATCCTGTGAAAGCAAACCGCTTTCAACAGCCCCTGAAAGCAAACCGCTTTCAGTTCCTGAAGGCAAACCACCTTCAATGAAAACCCTGAAAGTAAACCACTTTCAGTGACAACAACCCTTCACCGAATACCACGGTGAAAGACTCAATCTTACAGAAAGAGATGAAGAAGATATTACAATTGGCTGTTTCAATCCTTTAACACACAATTGGATTGAACATGAGAAATTATGCTTTAAGGCTTTTAAGCATAATACAATTCTGAGTTCTTCAAGATATGAACAACTAATATGTTCTTGTGAACATGAAGATCATGAACTCAGAATTTAGGCTCCAAAAGATTTAAGTTCTAAAAGATGAACTAATTTTGAAAGAGCTTTGGCCTAATGTGTTTTTCTCATGTGAAATGTGTATATTTCGTGTGTGTTGTGTTTTCTGGACTCAAATGGTCTTTATATAGGCAAGGGAAACGTCCTTGAACCAACTCAACCCTTTTCAAAAGGTTTGGGACACAATGGTTCATGAAAAGATGCACTTTTTCGTTCTGGTAATCGATTACCATACTTAGTGTAATCGATTACACAAGTGACCGTTTCAGTTTGAATTTGAATTTCAAACATGTAATCGATTACAAGACTGGAGTAATCGATTACTTGCCTTGGTGTAATCGATTACCATAATGATGTAATCGATTACTCAGAAGCCCATTTTCCAGAAACTTGTTCTTTGAGACTTGCTTAAGGTTTTCTACTTCTTTTAAGTTATGAAAACTCTTAGCTTGATTCGATTAGGTGTTTTAAGAGCCTTTATGCTTTAATAAACCTTTGGAAGCATAACTCACCTAATTCTAAGACTTCTAGACTATTGATGGACTTGTAGTGCTTGATTCTTTGAAGTCTTCTTTTCTTCTTTTTGTTGATGAGTTTGTCGTCATCAAAACCACAGCCAGGGTCAGGAGCAAGACCTTCTTCACAGGAAGGAGCACTAACAGGCAGATTTTCTCTCCTTATGTGAAGAAAGAACGAAGATCATCAACTGAAGATATATATAGAGAATCCTGCTTCCGTAGCAACTTGGAAAAACTTAGACCCAAACTATCATATCCCAACTAAGTTTTCCCAAAGAACCAAGACTTCATTGGTTCAAACTCAGAACTCTTCAAGCCTACCTTTGCCTGAGTTAAAGTGCTCGTGTGTGAGAAATTTATAGAGTATTACTCTCATCTTAACCCACTCACACAACCCAAAAACAGAGAACCCAAATTCCTATCCTCTCTGTATAAACCGAGCTTCATTGTTTCTACCCACTCTTATTTGAAGAGAATTTTTGTAGAAAAGCAAAACCTTGTAAAAGGTGTCAGGAGAAGTCCTGCATAATAATTGTAAGGAGAAGTCCTTCGAATACTTGTTGGGAGAAGACCCTGATAATACTTGTACTATTTGTTTAAATAGTGGAAAATCTTGGTGAAGTCGAGGACTGGATGTAGCCCTGTCGATTATGGGGGTGAACCAGGATAAAAGATTACGTGTGCTTTACTTTTCATGTTATGCTATATTTCCGCTGCATACATATACATGTGCTTAATGAATAACTCTCTTTAAAAACAAATAATTAACATTCAAAATTAATGAAATAAGTTTTGAAAATAAGTCACACAATTCAAACCCCCCTTTCTTGTGTGTTTCTTGCACCTTCAGTTGGTATCAGAGTCTAACCACTCTGAAAATAACTAACATCTTCACAGATGCAGAGTATAAAGATCTATGGTAATAGATGTTCTCCTCGAACAAAAGCAACCATGATCCAAACAATAGTGCAGGAAGAACATCTCAAAGAAACTAGCACAAGAAAGAGGTGAACAGGTCAAAAAGAAGCTATTCACAGATAACTTGTTGGATTGCACTAGATTCCACATTTATCCAAAAGAGGAAGCAAGTGAAAAACTCTGGTTTTCCATCTCTTCTCATATATACAGTCTCATTAATGATGGATCTTCGAGCTGGTGTGTGAAATGATCAAGCTCTCCCTCAAGAAGAGAAAGAACTCATCTTCGTGATGGAAACAACCACTGCTGAAGATTGGAGATAGATGACAAGAAAAGATAATGAGGTAACCCTGAACCTATAATTAATTGTTTGCTACTATCTCATTACTTGTGTTATAAACAGCTTAAGTGTATAAATGTGTGAGAGAAAAGACCACAAATTATATTCTAAAATCTTCATCATTTATACTACCGAGATGGATTAAAATTTATTCGAACATATTCTCAGGGAAGCAAAGTACATAAGAATCAAGTCTTTATTACCATGTCATATCTGCATAATGAAAATGTGCTATCGTGAAGAAATAATATCATCTACACATATCTATGTATATTTACTTGAAGCTTAGAAGATGCCCTACTCTGTTTATAACCTTCAAATAATGATATTCTCAACTCTATGAATGAAAAACTAATCCTATGGACCCAAAGAAATATGGATACTAAAGAATATACTATGATTATTACTGCATAACTCTATAACAAGAAACATATCTGTTATGATTTTGATCAACAGAAGCTGATCAATCACTAAATCCAAGAAAGACAAAAGTCAGCCTATGAAATGCTGTCAGAAGGACGTCCCTACTTAAAAAGAATATATTTGCGCCCTCATTAACAGCAAATGCAGGTGATACAACTACAAGAGCTTCAAGAAGTCAACTTTAATTATCACATTGATTAAAAGCAAAAGTAGAAGTTGTGCCAGATGAACACATCTCATTTTCGTCCGGTGAAAGCTTATAAATATCTATATGATAATTTGTCAGACGGACACCTTTTTCAGTCTTGTTCTGATACCTTCCTAACTCTGGAAGAACATCGTTAGATTCAATCTTATCTGTTAGTTGAACCATCTGCGTACAAAAATTTAGTTTGCAGATCAAGAATCCCCTATCTAAAGGAAGATGTTGATAAGGCTATGACTTGCACGGAACTTATGACAAGATCCTCAAAGGAAGTATTCTTAACTTACTTACATTTGTCAAAAGAAGGACACACGTATCCTACTGCATAGTCAATATAATGACTAAATGACACTAATGAAGTTCTATTGCAAAGAACTATATGTTAATGCTTGCACGAGTAAAGACAGGCGTACACATTGAATAGATAACAAAAAATAAGTAAAGGTGTGAAGCCAAGGAAGCACTCAAAGAAAGGGCAACGTATGATTCAAATAAAGTTTGTCGCCAAAAACTAATTGAAGCAAATGTTGGCCACCATCTGGTGACTATTTGAGAAACTTCCAAAAGAGAACGTCTCTGAATAACGAAAAAGACACGATCAGTCATCCACAACACCCACGTCTAGGTTTTTGGTAAATAGTTGTATCGTTTCATATGCTAAAACGTTCTCAGCACGCATTAAATCTTTCAACTGCCATGACTGCACATTTAAAGATTTACATTTAATGCGCATGCTGATCATTATTTCACATCATTGCAGAACTAATCATTTCAACTCCTAAACCAAGTGAAAACCGTTTGCATTCTAATTAAACATAACAAAAATAACTTGAAAGAAGAAGTATCATACTTACAACTGACATACTTACATTCGAACTCTTGGCTATCTTCTACTTGTTCTCTTGCTCTAACCTTCTCTTGCAGAACTCTATAATGGCGTCCAAGAAACAAACTGCTACCACTTCTGAACTAACCTCTGCACAACAAGAGATAATCAACAGGAGGAACAAGAACATTGCAGCTAATAGGAGAGAACAAGAAGCACTAATAGGAAAGAGAAAGAACTTGTCCCCCCAAGATATCTTGATCTCAACGTCTACAGCCACGCAAAGATTGCAGGACTAGACTTCGTAGTGTTTCAAGAATGGACCAACCTCATGAGAGTATCTGCATCACCCACCATCAAACCTGTGGTTAAAGAGTTCTTTGATTGCGCTGTCAAGAAGGGAACAGTTACTATCAAGTCTAGATGCATGAGGGCTGTTACCAATATATCTCTAGGAGGCATTGCTGTGACTTTGGATGTCAAAATAGATGAATGGGTGAAATACAGGCCAACATGGGAATTGTCTGCACCCAACCCTAACTGTATCTGGAAACAGGATCCGAAAGTCCATGGTACCAACATCAACAATCTGATTGAAGAATGCAAGTTTCCTTATGTCGTGCTGTGCAAGATAGTGATTCCAAGGGAAGGAGACTGCAACCAAGTGAACAAGCTATCCCATTGGTATAACACCCCGATTTCCAGGGCGTTACTGTAGCGAATGAACAATAAATAAATATGCAGGTGCATTTTCAAAACTTGGAAAAGAGAGTATATTTTTTTTTTAAATAATTTTCCTTTTCGAAACATGCCATGCTGAGGTGCATTAATATTATAATTACAACTTCGCAAATAGCCAAACATATGGCATAAAATAACCGACCAGCAGTTTTCAAATTTCTTACAAAACATATAACTCATTTTCAAAAACCCTACTGTCAGTTGTAAAAAAGCAACCTAAAAATTCTACCCTGACACGTGAACCTACATAATGTTATTACATAATAATAACAACAGCGGCAAGAGTCTTCCAGCACTGTACGTCCGTCTCATGGTCATGGTTTCTCCTGTAGAGGCATCCATCCGCATCTTCCGGCTAAGGGACGTCCGGCTGGCGACGGATCACCAGATATACAAACAACACACAGATGCAAGGGTCAACTCAAAATAAAACATCGAGTACAATTTAAGCCTAAGGCAAACACAAAATGTCCTAACAAATCAACATGTAGAAAATAACAAGTATACATACATTTATTTGACGCAAGTAATTGAAAACTCTAGGACTCTATATGCACGTACATCATCCACATGTACAGAAAAGATTTTATCCGGATACACCAACTCACGCAGGCAGGTGGGACACTCTCCCGAACTCCGCACGAACTAGAAAGTAAGTCGGTAAGTCGAGAGTTGCCTCTTACACGAGAACGCTCTGTATAACGCCCCGATAGGTTGCATCTCCAGTCCGTGACTCTTTATTAGCCCCGAACCATGACGACTTCAAAGTATGCTTGACACGACATGACACAAAACACAAGTAGGACTCATACGTATTTAAACGAGGCCTAGCATAGCTTCATAATTAACACTAATCATGTAGAGCAGTTGCACATATCTTAAGCAGATATAGATCATGTCGAAGGAAGAAACATGCTTTCAATTATCATCCAAGCAATAAACATCCAATAAGTCAAGCCACATATCACAACAATCCAACAATGCCACGCATCAGACAAAAACTAATCCAGCATATCAGATGCCTTCAGAGACTGCATTCATATATCAATTAAATACAGTTTAAAGTCGGGTCGTTCTCAGAACGCCGTCAACTACAATTCTAAGATTATAGTGCAGCATGGTATATACATATATACTTATGCTAATAGACAAAGATACGAAGTGCCCTTACCTTAAAGGTAGTCGATCCTGGCGGTCACGTAAACTCCGTGCGTCTAGATCGTTACGGGGCCTCGCTATCCTTCAACAAACACAACCTAGCTTAGAACTTTGAACTTAAACCTAACGATAGGGGCTGGTCTAACGGGGTCTAATCACTTAGACAAGGTTCTACAACTTAGGAAATGCTCGGAGGTCGAAGACATTTAAACAAGATTTTTCGACGCTTACCAAAGAACTTAGAAAAACCCTAAGTTACAAAAACCAAAACTTGTCGCAACTTTTAACCATTCAAAGAGCATCAAGGCTAGATGCTTACAAACCATTTTTGAAAGCCTTAAACAAGATTTGAGTCCAAAAACACACACAAAACCTCAAGTTATCAATTCTGTCCAAATTCTTTAAATTCACAAAAACTTCCTATTTTTACCAAACAAGCCATTAAACTACTCAAGACAATTTCACAAACCAAAACGTAACATCTATTTCAAGTTTTCTAAACAAATTTTCAAGTCTTGAGTTCAAAATTCTTCTAAGTGTTAAAAACACAAAATTCCATTCCAAAAGCAAATTTTCCAAATTCTAAGTTTTCTTGACTTAGCAAAAACCCTAATTAAGCTATGAGTTCCAAAATCCAATTAACCCAAAAGCTCAATTTTTTAAACTTCAATTTCCAAATTTCCAAGTGCTCTAGAAATCAATTCTCTAGGGTTTCAAATGCACAATTTTACCTAGGCCCTTTTGCACCAATTAGGGCAAAACCTTTCCTACAAACTTAAAACCATTTTCAAGCATTTAAACACACTCAAAGCTAGTTACAAAATCAATTTATCCCCTGCCCAAAACAGTGATTCAATTCGGCCAAGAACAAAAATTCCAAAACCAATTTTTCCAAGTCTTTAACACTCAAATTTTCCAGGCCAATGCTCAACAATTGTGACAAAACATTTTCTCAATACCCAAAACCGTTTACAAGTACTTTAACACATCCAAAAGCTAGTTAGAAAATCAATTATCCTTTGTTCCAGACCCTAACCCAATTCGGCCAAACCCTTTAATTCCAAGATAAATTTTTCTTCCAAAACTAATTTGTACACATCAAAGGTAACAAGAAACCCATGGTGAATAATTACCTAAAGCTTGAAAAATCACTTTTCCAAATAATTAATTTTTCAAAAACTAAACTTCCAAGAAAACAAATTAGAGATTTTCAAAGATCAACTCAATGGGAGTGACTTTTCTAAAAGCTACCCTAACAAAAACCTAACTTGAAATTTTTCAAAGAACCAAAAACTCAACCAATCAAAAATCTAATCGGTTCAAATTGAAGCTTAAGATGGTGGGAACAACATTTGTGAAGAGACATTTGAGTTCTAACACATGCACAAAAACCAAACTCAACACATGGAAAAACCGAATCGGTAGAAGTGTAGATCAAGAGGAGGGGAGCATTTTACCTCAAAGCACCAAGTGAAGAAGAAAAGAGTAAGGGGCTGCCATGGTGAGGAGGAGGTTCGGCCATGGTGATGAGGAGAGGAAGAAGATGAAGCTTTCTCTTTCTCTCTCTAATTTTCTCTCTAAATTCCACTTAATGAAGGCTTAATGGAAGAAAACACATGGAACCCTCACTTAAGGGGGCATGGGCCACGGCCTAAGGGCCCAAAATGGGGTGAAAATTCTAATTTTTACACTTACCCAAGGACCAAAGTGAAAACGGTAAAAGGTTAAAGTAAAAATGACTTTTTACTATCGGGGACCAAACCGTAAGGTTTTCAAAGTTCAGGGACTAAACTCTAAATTTAGAAAGTTCAAATAAATATCTAGGTTTGTTTATTATTAAATTCTTAATCATGACGCGTCAGTGCGTCAGTGCGTCAGTGCGTCAATGCGTCAGTGCGTCAAGTCACCGGTCATCATCAGGTTCTGGTCATCAGTGAGTACCTCTGTGTCACTGAGAATATCTGCCCCGTGGTCATTTATTGGTTTCGGGGTACCGGGCCCGCACAATTCGGGGCCGGGTTGATCTTTCTCGAAGTCTGCGTTACGCTGCCCGAAAACACTATTCACCGAGTCACTATTCACGAAATTCTTCTTCACGAATTTAGTCTCGAAACGCCAAACGAAATCGTTTGGAGCTTTTTAGATTCTCGATCCGGGGTCCCGAAGTCATCCGTTTCTTCTGTTGAAGTTTCGGCTAAAAGTCCCGTTAGAGCGAAAAATGCTTCCCGGGCTCTGGGAGGAAACCATATCAATATTACAGTCGTTCTTCACGAAATTTTCCACTGATCGTCGTGGTGATAGTGAGAACGTCTAATTCTCGTCCGAACTTAAAGTCAAGTCTAGCCTGGTTTTCCTACCAAGTGTTGCAAAAGGTGTTTCACCGGTACTTCGCTCGACGATAACGCTTGCCGATGCCGCCGAGCGGATCCAAACAGTACCTTGGAATAATTAAATAATTATTTAATCACTGGGGAAAATTCCGGGTGTTACAATTGGGCTCTTTATCAAATGGTTCACAAGGAAAAGATAAATCTTTCCTATTTAATCTTCAATCATATCATCAACACGATGGAAAGCCAAGTGTCAAACTTGCCTTATGGAGCTCTCATTTATGAGATGATGAGAAAGAAAAAGCTCATTGACGAAATGAAGGAGCAAAGTGAGCTTATCTTCCATGACTACATCCATCCTACTCCCATCAAGTTTGGGGACGTCAAGAGAATAAAGCTGAAAATTGACATCTCCAGTGTTCCAAAAAATCTGTTGATTCAAAGGGAAAGAATTCAGCAGAAAGAAAGTATAGTTGCAGAATAGGATAATGAAACTGAGGAGGATATCAGTGATAACTCTCCTCCACCCTCTAAACGAAACCATATCTCCAGTTCTGGGAAGATGACAGAGATAAAGCCTCCGTCAGAGACAGCAGCATGAAGACGCAACAACTACACAGCAAAACCCACATATCAATGAAGATGATGAAGACAACATACCAATAGCCTCATTGGTTAAAAATGTCAAAAAGGTACCTCTGGGATCCGTTTCAGAAACTACTCAACAATCTTCTACTATCACCAAGTATCTTCCTCATGTGCCAACCATATTTCATAAGTTTGTGGAGAACATTGTCGATGTCGAAGATGACGGCAATTGCGGGTTTAGATGCATTGCCCAGTGGCTGGGAAAGAATGAGAACGAATGGCCAGAGATAAGAAAAATAATGATTGAAGAACTTGACTTCAGACATTCTCTACACTTGAAGACGTTTGAATCTGAAGGTCATCTTGAAAGCGTTCGGAATGCGCTAACTCTTGGTCCCGATGAACCAACTTTTGCACCCAAGTGGTTTAAAGTTCTTGACATGGGACTACTTGCTGCAACCACTTTCAGAATCATCCTTGTCACCCTAAGCCTTAGGGAATCTTGTACGTATCTTCCTCTGACAGGGCCAATACAGACTCCTTCACCCATTGCTGTTCTATGCAATGTTGATGACAGTCACTGGATAAGAGTGATACTGAAGAAGGAATCTCCTCTTCCTTTTGGCACACCACAATGGTGGCCTAACAGTGCAAAAGGAGCCAAACAATGGGGTCAAAACATCACACCAAGGATTGTGATGTACATGCAAATTGTCAATCCTGACTATGTTCGACCCTTAAAACTCAAGAGGAAACGATCTGATGCTAAGTCCATCCAGGAAAATGCTGAAGTTCAAGAGAAGATGCCTCTGCAAAGTCCAAATCAACCATAAATCTCACCATCTAAAAATCCAAAGGATGCAAGGATAGAAGATCAAAGTCGTCCACGGAACGTTGAGCAAATGAATCAAAGGAAAGAGGCAGCTGCCAGTTCAAGTGATGTTGATGCAGCTCATCCAGAAGTTCCTGAACTGACTCATCCAACTGACGAACAACATGCATCTTCTGAGAGGGTAAGAGGTGCTGGAAAAAGGGTTAAGACTCGTGCAGTTCGAGTGTCCAATCAAGGAAGAAACAGAAGAGTGAACCAAAAGAAGCTGATAAACACGTCACTGATCCAGCCATATCTCTGGATGACCTTCTAAGCACTCAGCAAGTGGCTGGTGAAGGATCTTCTGCACCTAAAGGCAAACAGGAGAATGTTTCCCGAGTCTCTCAACCTGAGGAACATATGATGAGAAACTTCCCTGTTCATGTCCCAAGATGATCTCCCCAGAATGTCACGCCAATCTCCATGCATGTTCCCAGAATGCTCACAATGGTGAATGCCTCACATGCTCCAAACCTACTTATGGAAACACTGGGTTTCAACTTCTGCATTCAGGCTCGACTCTGGTCTCCTCCCGCTCTTGAGGGTATAAGAATCACATTTGCTCAAAGGTCAAGGTATGACATTTTTCATCATGAGTGGGAACTGTCTGTCTTCAGGCATGTTCATACGAGCACCATTCCATTCGGATTGATTCATGGTGTTGAAAGCATTGTGTTTCAATGTGGATCATGGTTGCTGATTTTGCGTACTGCCAGACCTCAACCTGATCCTTTACCAACTGCTACTACACCTCCCATTAGTCATCCTTCACATGCACCAGTTATTCCTCAGCCTCAAGTTACAACTGCATCCAAAGATGTGTTCATCATATCTTCGGACTCTGAGGAAAGCCCCAATGCCGCATCTCCACTCTCTCCAAGTGAAGCTTCTGCAACTACCACGACAGACAATGCCTTGGGTACTGAGACCACAACTGCTCAACCCACAGTTGGCCCTCCAAAGAATAATCATTCTTCAGCTGAGGAAATTCCTGAACAAGGGCACTCGAGTGCAACTCCGTCTGCTGAGGATTCTTTTGATGCCAAAAGCTTCCGTGATGAACCTAATAGAGAAAATTGAGAAAGTCTGCTCCACAAATACCAAAGAGAATCAGGAGATGCGTGGAGAAGTGTTCAACCGCATTAATGTGTGTCACAAACCCTCTCTAACAAGATGGACACCCGCTTTGAAATCATAGAAGCACTGATGAGGAGCTCCCTTGAACAACAACAGAAGAAGAACAACTGACCTCTACACTCTTATTCCCTTATCTCGCACTACTTTATTTGTTTTATATCCTGCCATACTTACTATCTGCAGTTCTTTATATAGTTCTCTGATTCAGCACTAAGTTCTTATTTCATGCTTTCCTTATCGAATATTTCTTTTTGATAATGCCAAAGGGGGAGAAGAAAAGAATCAGGTAGGGAAAAAGGAAAAAGAATAAGGTAGAGACAATGAGAGAAGTAGCAATATTTAGGGGAAGATATCTTAAATAAAAGAGGAGGCGTAAGTAAAATTTAAATGATAAAACAAATCTAAGCCTAATAATATCAGTTCAGGGGGAGCTTATTAGAAAAACGTATGTCAAACTGAACTATTGAAGGAATATCAGATTTAGGGGAAGCAAAGGTAGATAAACTCAAGGATTTAAGCTAAATCTTGGAATATATGTCTTCGTCCGCCTAAAAACAAAAATGCTCGTGTCTACATACTATTAAAGAACGATCATGTTTTCTACATAATAAAATATCCTACAGAAAAATCATTTTGTTTTATCTAAGAAATGACAAGGTGCTTATTTCAGGAAATATATCCTCAACTAAACCTTTTTCTCCAAAGAAATTGTCATTATCAAAAAGGGGGAGATTGTTAGATTCAAATAACTAAATGAGTTATTATGTTTTGATAATTAACAATTTCTTTAAGGTTTAATATCGTTAGAGATAGAATTCCTAACACAGTGAAATTTCTCATATCCAGGAATGTCTATCTACTGAAGGGACTGAATGAATCTCAAAGCATCATCGAGAGAATCAATCTGCAAGGAGAAACCGTCCGGTCATTGCTACTTACATTCTGAAGGAAATACTGTCAAAAACATTCAAAGGAAAGCACTCATGTAAAGACAGTCTGGTGACTCACGGGAGATAAAGTAGTGACTTCAAATAGCAAACATCCTTTCCGAAGACACTCTATCAAGCTATGTACTTTCAAATCAAAGTCCACATCAAGAAGCTGAAACAGTCCGCTGCCTAAACCAATAGTGATCAACAGGAAGACTGTTTCATCTAAAGCTGAAAGAGTACGAAAACTCATGAAGAAACACGTCTAGCTTTGAAGCTTCTCTAGCATCATATAAAGAAGTTGTGAATCAACTTTCTCAGATGGAGAACTTCAGTGGAAGCAAAAGAAAAGGAAAGTTTCAGTCTTCTATAAGTCAAGAAGATTCTCATCCTTAAGAAGGACTGAATGAAGAAAGATCGTATGCCGATACAAGCGATTCAATGAAAGAATTCTAAATATTCTATAGAGACTGCGTCTACCAAATCCTAAGGAAGAATTCGTCTGCTCAAGCATCAGAATGCGCCAAAGGTACAAACATCGAGAAATGTTCATTACGAGGATATTAGCTCAACAGAAGCATTAAAGAAATTATTCACTTCATCTGGCATAATTGCTTCTTGGATCAAAAGACATCGACCTCGTCTGCGTATTAATTAAAGTACTGGAAATGGCAGAAAGTAGAAAGGGATACAATTAATACAATATTCCGTGGTCCCACTTCTTTTCTACTTTTCCTCAAATCAAGCTGACATTGCAGAATCAACGGCAAGAATCTCTGAGCATTGTACACGTTCAACAGTCGAAATTCAAATATCTGATCAAAGCACTTGATGGACACTAGCTGGCATGCACTAGGGTATAATGGTCAAAACAGGTATCACAGCTGGAACTCCAAGCATTAAATACAGAAGACACAACTCAAGGCTACTTGCTCAAACGGAGCCAGACGATGTCAACCCAGGAAAATCAATGCTTCTCAGATCGTGTCTCAGACCTGCTGAAAAATGCAAAAGTAGCCGTTATTTACAGTAAAGGAGGAAGGAGCACTAACAGGCATATTTTCTCTCCTTATGTGAAGAAAGAACGAAGATCATCAACTGAAGATATATATAGAGAATCCTGCTTCCGTAGCAACTTGGAAAAACTTAGACCCAAACTATCATATCCCAACTAAGTTTTCCCAAAGAACCAAGACTTCATTGGTTCAAACTCAGAACTCTTCAAGCCTACCTTTGCCTGAGTTAAAGTGCTCGTGTATGAGAAATTTATAGAGTATTACTCTCATCTTAACCCACTCTTCAAGCCTACCTTTCTACCCACTCTTATTTGAAGAGAATTTTTGTAGAAAAGCAAAACCTTGTAAAAGGTGTCAGGAGAAGTCCTCTATAATACTTGTAAGGAGAAGTCCTGATAATACTTGTAAGGAGAAGTCCTGATAATACTTGATAGGAGAAGTCCTTCTAATACTTGTTGGGAGAAGTCCCTGATAATACTTGTACTATTTGTTTAAATAGTGGAAAATCTTGGTGAAGCCAAGGACTGGATGTAGCCCTGTCGATTATGGGGGTGAACCAGGATAAAAGATTATGTGTGCTTTACTTTTCATGTTATGCAATATTTCCGCTACATACATATACATGTGCTTAATAAATAACTCTCTTTAAAAACAAATAATTAACATTCAAAATTAATGAAAGAAGTTTTGAAAATAAGTCACACAATTCAAACCCCCCCTTTCTTGTGTGTTTCTTGCACCTTCAAAATGGTCAAGCGGAGGCCGCCAACGAAGTGATTTTGGCGGGGTTAAAGAGGCGCCTTGACGAGGTAAAAGGACGGTGGCTAGAAGAATTTCCCATTGTTCTATGGTCATACAACACCACCCCTCAATCATCTACAGGAGAAACGCCATTTAAGCTGACTTATGGAGTATATGCCGTGTTACCAGTGGAGATGAAGAATAAGGCGTGGCGAGCTATCGCAACTGACCCAGACCACAATCAGAGCAATTTGTTGGTAAGCCTGGATTTGGCCCCTGAAATAAGAGAGGAGGCTTTCCATAGAGGGGTAGCCATGAAGCAACGAGTGTCTCGAAGATACGACACACGGGTTGTCCCACGTGCAATGTGTGTGGGCGACCTGGTACTTCGAAGACAAACATGTACTGTAGATGTTAACAAGCTGACGCCCAATTGGGAAGGACCATTCATGGTTACTAGAGCTTTGGGCAATGGAGCATATCACCTATCAGATTTGTGTGGGAAGAGAGTCCCAAGGTCTTGGCACGCCTCTCACTTGAGGCATTATTATAGTTAAATGTATATTACGTAAGGGCGTGCTCCTTTCTTTGTTAAGAAAATTTAAAGAGGCGACCCCTGCGGTGACATTCGCTCGCCTCACATGTCAATATTATGCAAATTGACACAAATGTGGGACGTCCGAATAATGGTCCATTAGTGACCCAGTTAAATTCAATAAAGAGGGAAATTCAGATTATTCAAAGTTTCTACAACATGGCCCAGTGGCGGTCTAAATTTTTGTTTAAAATTTCAAAGAGAAAAAGGGTCCAGAGATGTGGCCTGTAAAATAACTATACGCGACCCTTATGCAATACGGCGAAGAAAGCCCAGCCTTCATCGAATTAAATTGAGCACGTCTATTGAGCCAAGCCTTGGGCAGCCCCAGTGGCCGCTGAGATTCGAGCAAAAATTCTCACTAAGCAGAAGCCTTGCCATGCGAGCCAAAGCCTTGATTGAATTAAATCAAGCCAAAGTCTCACCGGAATAAGGTCGAGGGAAATCCCCGTTCAGGCGGGCTAAAGCCTCATAACAGACAATTAGAACAAACACAGGGCATGCGGGTCATTACGTGACTCATAAAATATGTAGCCTTGGCCGCCGTAGCTGCGTAAGACCAAGCACCCCAAGCCTTGTTAGAAGAGCCATGCGAGTACGTCTCGTTATGCGAGGATTGAGAAGGAAGCCCTGGCGATCCTAGTCACGGCCCGTCGCCTTCGGGCTTTCTTTCAAAGTTTTCAGGTAAAGGTCAAAACAGATCTACCATTAAAGCAGGTTTTGCAGAAACCTGACCTTTCAGGGCAACTGGTGGGTTGGTCTGTGGGGTTGTCAGAATATGGTCTGATATATGAGGTGAGGGGAAAGGTCACGCCCCAAAGGTTAGCAGAGTTTGTGGCAGAATTGACGATGGCGGGCGAGGAATCGGGTTCAAAAGTATGGATTTTACACATTGATGGGTCATCCAACTCGCGCGGCAGTGGGGCGGGCGTAATCTTGAGCGGCCCAAATGAAATAAAAATTGAACAATCTTTAAGGTTTGAATTCAAGGTTAGCAATAACCAAGCTGAGTATGAGGCATTGCTGGCGGGCTTAGGTTTGGCCAAGGTACTGGAAATAGAGACACTGGAAATACGGAGTGACTCTCTGCTGGTCACTAATCACATAAAAGGCATTTACCAGGTTAAAGACCCATTACTGGAGACATATTTAAGTCGAGCTCAGGTTTTGATGAAAGAGATTCAGAGTGTGGGGATCAGTTATGTGCCCCGGGAACAGAACCAGTGAGTCGACTTGCTCGCCAAATTGGCAAGTACAAGGCGACCGGGGAATTATCGGTCTGTCATCCATGAAATAATTCATGCTCCAAGTATAGAGAGGGCGGAGCAAGTATGCGCTGTGGTTGAGGGGAATACTTGGATGTCCCCTATAATTGAGGTGTAGACTGAAGCTTCTACGGGCGCACCAGGGATCACACAAGAGAGAAGGCGGGGTTGCTAGTTACTTCACCATGATACAGGGAGAGTTGTACAGACGAGGCTTCTCTGCACCTTTGCTAAAGTGTGTTGCCGAGCATATCAGGCTCAGGAGCTGATGAAAGAAGTTCATGAAGGGGCGTGCGCCAGCCATATTGGAGGTAGGTCGTTGGGCGCGAAGATTCTTAGGGCTGGATTCTATTGGCCAACCTTGAGGAAGGATTGTCAAATCTATGTAAAGAAGTGTGAGAAGTGTCAGGTGTTTGCAGTTTTGCACAGGGCGCCTCCAGAGTTAATGGCGACTATATCCTCTACATGGCCATTGGCCCTCTGGGGTGTTGATCTGGTCGGACCATTCCCTTCCGCTAAATTGCAAATCAAGTATATCTTGGTAGCAGTGGACTACTTCACTAAATGGATAGAGGAAGAGCTGCTCGCCTCCATTAATTCTGAAAAGATAAAGAATTTCTACTTTTAAAGACTTATTTGCAGGTTTGGCGTGCTCCAAGCGATCATCTCCGATAATGGGACTCAATTTTCAAGCAAGGCGACCAATGAATTATGTGAAGAATGGGGAATCCAGAATCGATTCACTTCAGTGGAACATTCCCAAACAAATGGTCAAGTGGAGGCCGCCAACAAAGTGATTTTGGCGGGGTTAAAGAGGCGCCTTGACGAGGCAAAAGGACGGTGGCTATAAGAATTTCCCATTGTTCTATGGTCATACAACACCACCCCTCAGTCAACTACAGGAGAAACACCATTTAAGCTGACTTATGGAGTAGATGCTGATAACAAAATCGCAAGTGCACGATTAAACTATCGCGTAATAAAAAGATCGAACCCAAGGGATAGGTGTTCTTATTATTATAAAATTTAGTACTAAAACAGAAAAATAAAAGATGAATATTGGTTGTTGATTTGAGAACTAGAAAGGAACAATAGCATAAAATAATAAGAAAAAGAGATGATGAACATTAAGCTCTTGGGTTGGTTTACATAGTCTATAAAAACATGCTAGAAATTTCCTACTAAATTCCTGAATTATAAATCCATTTTCATGATGCTATAGCCTAGTGTAACTACAAGTTAATTCCTTAAGAATTGTAGATCTTTCTTTTTAATTACTAAACCCAATTCCTTGGCACCTAGTTAACTAAAGAAGAAGATGAAGAAGATGTTCAGGCCAACATAAAGTTACGTCCTTCCTAATTCCTTAGCGAAGTATACTTATAACCTTTTTTATTACCTAGTTCCCTTACTACTCACCAAATGGCCTTATGTAATAAGTAATAAGCAAAACCTCTTGGGATCCACAAGATAGAAATTAAGCATAAGGTAATAAAACATGAATGGAAATAAAATTCAGAAATGTAAGAAATAACTAGAACATGTATTATAAACTAAAACAACCCAAAAACTTAAAGAAGAATTTAGCCAAGCATGGCTAAAGGAGACATTGAATTACCCTGGATAGGAGCTCAAATATGGCTTCCCACAAGTCCTAGGAACAATGCTCAAGAGGGAGAAAGAGAGAATACTTGTTGTATTCTAAGTAGGTGTGTTTTACAAGTGAAGAAAAGGGTCCTATTTATAGTAAAATTCCAGCCTCCAGCGCTTGAGCGCTGGCGTTCCCAACGCATGGGCGCTAGGATGCATTAAAAATCCACTTTCTGTCCGAGGCCCAGCGCTTAAGCGCTGGCTTTCCAACGCTTGGGCGCTGGGTCAACATCTGACTCATCAGCCAGTCAGAACCCCAGCGCTGGAGCGCTGGGATCCCAACGCTGGAGCGTTGGGACGCTGCTTCTTCATCTTCAAGCTTTTTCTTCCTTCTTCATTCATGGTAGTGGGTTTTGATTGCCATAAATTGCCACTACTCAGCCTTGTTTAATTCTGAAACCTTACCTCCACTAACATCAATTCCTTTAAACATTATTTTCCATGTGCTAATTAGAGAGTGATTCTTCATATTCCTCTTTTCCACTTTGGTCCTCTCTTGGTTAGCACTTCAATTTAAATCCTCATATCCTCTCAATCTTCACTTTAAGTCCTCCACTCTTGAAATTTTATAATTTGGTCCCTGACTTCCTGAAACTTTACACATTGGTCCCTAGACAAAAATGATAACTAAACCAGCTTTTCCTAAAAATATAAAATTGCTATAAAAATTCCTAAAAATATAAAATAAAGATCGAAAAAACAAATAAAATCTAATCTACATGCAAAATGCAAAATAAATATAAAATCTACATAAAAATAACAAAAAACCTATATGTTACTCAAAAATAATAAAATAAAAAGACTAAAAACTACCTAAAAACATCATATAAAATCCACTCATCAGATGCCATGTTACCAGTGGAGATGAAGAATAAGGCGTGGCGAGCTATCGCAACTGACCCAGACCACAATCAGAGCAATTTGTTGGTAAGTGATAGGGAAATCGCTAGTGTACGATTAACTATCGCGTAATATAAAAAGATCGAACCTAAGGGATAGGTGTTCTTATTAATATAATATGTAGTACTTGTGCAAAAATTTAAAAGATGAATATTTGTTATTGGTTTGAGAACTAGAAAGAAACAATAGCATAAAATAATAAAAGAAAGAGAAGATGAACATTAAGTTCTTGGGTTGGTTGACATAGTCTATAAAAACATGCTAGCAATCTTTTACTAAATTCCTGAATTATAAATCCATTTTCATGATTCTATAGCCTAGTGTAACTTCAAGTTAATTCCTTAAGCATTGTAGATCTTTCTTTTTAATTACTAAACCCAATTCCTTGGCACCTAGTTAACTAAAGAAGAAGATGAAGAAGATGTTCAGGCCAACATAAAGTTACGTCCTTCCTAATTCCTTAGTGACGTATACTTATAACCTTTTTTATTACCTAGTTCCCTTACTACTCACCAAATGGCCTTATGTAATAAGTAATAAGCAAAACCTCTTGGAATCCACAAGATAGAAATTAAGCATAAGATAATAAAACATGAATGGAAATAAAATTCAGAAATGTAAGAAAGAACTAGAACATGTATCATAAACTAAAACAACCCAAAAACTTAAAGAAGAATTTAGCCAAGCATGGCTAAAGGAGACATTGAATTACCCTGGATAGGAGCTCAAATATGGCTTCCCACAAGTCCTAGGAACAATTCTCAAAAGGGAGAAGAGAGAATACTTGTTGTATTCTAAGAGGTGTGCTTTACAAGTGAAGAAAAGGGTCCTATTTATAGTAAAAATCCAGCCTCCAACGCTTGAGCGCTGGCATTCCCAACGCTTGGGCGCTAGGATGCATTAAAAATCCACTTCCTGTCCGAGGCCCAGCGCTTGAGCGCTGGCTTTCCAACGCTTGGGCGCTGGGTCAGAATCTGACTCATTTCCTAGTCAGAATCCCAGCGCTGGAGCGCTGGGATCCCAACGCTGGAGCGTTGGGACGCTGCTTCTTCATCTTCAAGCTTTTCTTCCTTCTTCATTCATGGTAGTGGGTTTTTATTGTCATAAAAATCCACTACTCAGCCCTTGTTAAATTCTGAAACCTTTCCCCCACTACCATCAATCCTTCAACATAATTTTCCATGTGCTAAATTAGAAAGTGATTCTTCATATTCTTCTTTTCCACTTTTGGTCCTCTCTTGGTTAGCACTCCAATTTTGGCCCTTTTATTCCTTCAATCTTCACTTTTAGACCTCCACTCTTGAACTTTCACATTTTGGTCCCTGATTTCCTGAAACTTTACACATTGGTCCCTGGACAAAAATGATAACTAAACCAGCTTTTTCTAAAAATATAAAATAGCTAGAAAAATTCCTAAAAATATAAATTAAAGCTATAAAAACAAATAAAATCTAATCTATATGCAAAATGCAAAATAAATATAAAATCTACATAAAAACAATAATAAAACCTATATGCGACTCAAAAATAATAAAATAAAAAGACTAAAAACTACCTAAAAACATCATATAATATCCACTCATCAGTAAGCCTGGATTTTGGCCCCTGAAATAAGAAAGGAGGCTCGCCTTAGAAGGGTAGCCATGAAGCAACGAGTGTCTCGACGATACGACACACGGGTTGTCCCACGTGCAATGCGTGTGAGCGACCTGGTACTTCGAAGACGATCAAGTACTGTAGATGTTAACAAGCTGACGCCCAATTGGGAAGGACCATTCAAGGTTACTGAAGCTTTGGGAAATGGATCATATCACCTATCAGATTTGTGTGGGAAGAGAGTCCCAAGGTCTTGGAAAGCCTTTCACTTGAGGCATTATTATAGTTAAATGTATATTACGTAAGGGCGTGCTCCTTTCTTTGTTAAGAAAATTTAAAGAGGCGACCCCTGCGGTGACATTCGCTCGCCTCACATGTCAATATTATGCAAATTAACACAAATGTGGGACATCCGAATAATGGTCCAGTAGTGACCCATTTAAATTCAATAAAGAGGGAAATTCAGATTATTCAAAGTTTTTACAACACGGCCTAGTGGCGGTCTTAATTTTTGTTTAAAATTTCAAAGAGAAAAAGGGTCCAGAGATGTGGCCTGTAAAATTACTATGCGAGACCCTTATGCAATACGGCGAAGAAAGCCCAGCCTTCATCGAATTAAATCAAGCACGTCTATTGAGCCAAGCCTTGGGCAACCCCAGTGGCCACTGGTATCCGTGCAAAAAGTCTCACTAAGCAGAAGCCTCGCCATGCGAGCCAAAGCCTTGATTGAATTAAATCAAGCCAAAGTCTCACCGGAATAAGGTCGAGCGAAAGCCCCGTTCAGGCGGGCCAAAGCCTCATAACAGACAATTAGCACAAACACAGGGCGTGCGGGTCATTACGTGACTCATAAAATATCTAGCGTTGGCCGCCCTAGCTGCGTAAGACCAAGCACCCCAAGCCTCGTTAGAAGAGCCATGTGAATACGTCTCGTTAGGTGAGCGGAAACCTTGCGTGCAAAGTATAAAATGGTCCAGTGGCGGCCTCGAATATTATTCTTTTATCAATACGGTCCAGTAGCGGCCGCGTACTTTTACCATGGCCTCGAAGCGCCCGAAAACTTCATTTCTTTTAATACAGTGGCCTAGAGGCATCCTTAAACTTTATTTGTTTTCAAGATAGAGGCCGAGAGGCGCCATCGAACTTGGTTTCTTCAAAACAATGAACTCACGACGACTTCAAAAATTAATTCTTTCGAAATAGTGGGCCAGAGGCGCCCTTCAATTCTTCCATTAGTTAAAGTTTGGATGCAATTTTTATTTCAACAGCCCTAGGGCAGCGATCGGGTAACCCTATTTCTCATGAGAGGCATCCTCACTTAGTTTATTCTTTTCCAAATTGGGTGGCGTGGCGGCCTGTAACGATAGATCTTCATTTCTATTTTTTTTTAAAAAAAGGGTACAGATTTTAAAGCGTAATTGTTTTACTTTAAGTTTAACTATGTTATTAAGGTGACTTAGGACGGGCATAAGACGTTCCCATATTCATAAAGATTGACAAGAAAGAGATGTTTCATTGATAGTTTGCAGAATGCAGATAGATGGCCGCAAAGCGGGCGGGCAGTTCAACAACAAAAGACCAAAACATAGTCAAAAATGAAAAAGAAAGTACACAAAAACTAAGTTTCAGTCTCTTGATTTGGCTCATGATCGGCCATAGCATCTTTTGTTTTGTCTTCAGAATCCTCGCCCTCCAGCCCATTGGCGGTCACATCTTTCCATTTTCCCATAGAAGAAAGATCATCCTCGGGAAGAAGGAATCGCACTTGGGCCTTTGCAACATTAAAACCCACAGTGTATTGCTCCAGGCTTTTAGCGCCAAACTCCTCCTTCAGGACGGCCATAGCTGCAGCGGTAGAGGCGGCCTCAGCTTTCACCTTAGACAATTCCTCAGTGACAGCCTTCAACTTCTTCTTAGCCTCACAAAGAGAACCTTCAGCCGCCATTTTTACCTTCTCAGATTGTGCCTCTTCATATTTTTTCATCAGCACATAGCTCCAACTGATGACCGCTAGACTGTTGCGCACAACTTTATTTCCCACCTCGTGTGGGTTGCTACTTGATGGATGTGTCAGGTGCTTCTTGAAGGAGAGGTTATTCTCAAAGAAGCTCAGATCAGAAAACTCATCAGAATCCTCTTCGGTACCTCTTCCTGGCCGCCCTCAGAGGGTGCACCGCCATCTACGACCTTGGTGGGCTCCTCAGCAACAGCCTTCATGCGCTCCTGATCACGCCCGGATTTTCGACGTTTGGAAGGAGGAGAAGCATGGTCGCTCAACTCTTGGGTACCGCCATGAACTGCTTTCCACACCGCAGTTTCATTAATTGGGCCCCCCAGGCGGTCCAGGGCTTCAAGCACTCGCCTGGGCTGTTGGGGCGACTTGGGACCCTTCTTGGCGTGCCTTCTTCTTCGGTAGATTGTCAGCAGAAGACCGGGGGATAGAAGGATCATTTGAATTTAGGGACGCTTTCCTCTTCGCTTCCTTCGCAAAGTATTCGATAATCTCCCAATCTTCCAAAGTAAGGGACCCATCCTCCACACTAAGGGAATACTTGGGCGACTCGTCCAATAGGGCAGGAAACGCATTACTCCAATGTCTTCATGGTGAAGAAGATGAGGAATACCAGGGCTGTCAACGACTTTGAAGAATCGTGACTTCCACTGATCATGGGTGTTACTATTCCAAGGCTTAAATCTGGCCTTGGAAGGTTTAGCAGAGATGGCCACCAACAAGCTAGTAGGCGCCACGTCCAAACCCTTCTTATTGGGCGGGACACATTTATAAAAGAAGAAAACACGCTTATACCTAGGAACACACCCTAGGGCATCACACAGGATTTCAAACCCCTGTATGAACACCAATGGGTTAGGGCTTAAATGGGTGGGGGCGACCTGAAGGCCGCTGAGGACCTCGCAGATGAATGGAGAGAAAGGAAGGCGGACGCCAAGGTCCTCAAAAATATATGAATAAACATAGAAGAAATGGGGAGTGTTGGCGATTGTTCTGGTGTCGCTAACACGCTCCATAATGGTACAAGGGCGGGTTATCAGGTTGAGGTCATAATTATCTGAGCATAGCCCGCCAACATGGGAGATAAAGTTTTTTAGGGTTAGAGCGTCGGTGAAGGCGGGGAAGACAGAAGATACTTTAGCAGAAACGAGACCCACTTGGACAGGCCGAGGGAGCGAGTCCTCATAAATAAGGAGTTTCGAGGCAGGGGATAAATGTGCCTTTTTGGGTGGTCCATGTGAGGCCCCAACACCGAATCCGGTGCCGGAAGTATTGGCTACAGACTCCATTAAAACACGTAAAAAGAAGGAAAAACAAGAGGGGAACAAGAAAATGTACTAGTGATTGGGCAGAAAGGGAAAGCACACAACTCCGGTATGGTAGAACAAGAAAATTTGAAGAGAAGGGAGACGGAAAATCACACAGGAGGGTTCTGCAGAGGAAGAAGTAAACAATGAAGAAGGAGGAAGGGGCCTTTTATAGGCTCTGATCAAAGGAAGAAGAACGGGTGCGACGGGTAGCGGAACAGGTGGCAGCTTGAGTGGAAAATAAATGAGGGAAAAATTGATAGTAATAAAACCACACAAGAAAGGGGGGTTTGAATTGTGTGTGTGACTTTTGTAAAGTTTTTCGAAAAATACTCGTTATTAGTTCGAAAACGTATAAAGATAAGTGCAGCGGAAATAGACTTAGAACTTAAAAAGTAAAGCACACAAGATATTTATCCTGGTTCACCCTCAAAACCGATAGAGCTACGTCCAGTCCTTGGCTATACCAAGATTTTCCACTATTTCAACAGAATAGTACAAGTGTTCTCAGGGACTTCTCCCAGTATTCTGAGGACTACTCCTTTACAAGTTTTCTCAGGACTTCTCCTTTATCTCTCAAGTATTCGACAGGACTCATCCCAGTTCTTTTTCAAGAAGATTTGTTTTCTACAGGTATCTCTTCACAAAGAGTGGGTAGAAACTATGAAGTTCTAATTTCAGAGAAGGTATACGAATTAGTTATCTGAAGGGATCGTGTGATGAGGAATGAGAGTTTTCACTCTACAGAAATTTCACACTAGTTGGCGACTAAACTCAGAAGATAGGAAAGCTAGAGTTACTGAGTGTTCTTGGCTAAAGCTTGTTCAAATTGTAAACTGACTTGAAGGATTTGAATGCTTTGATAGTGTGTAAGTCGCCAATTTGAAAATGATGCAGAGACCACTATTTATATCTTCAGTAGGATGATAACTGGAGGCGCTCATGAAGATCTAAAAAAAGTTCCGTTGAATCTTTGCTTGAATGTCAGTAACGGATACTTCTGCATCTGTTTTTTGTAGTCTGCCAAATGAAGAATGTTTCTTCAACAGATAGAGAGTGATACCGTCTGGCAATGCTTTTGTTCAGGATCTCAGAGGCTGCAATTAATGCATGTGCATTATAGCTAATATAGTAATTAATGTTCTGACCAGAAGATTTGTATTTAGCCGTTGAGGAGATACGAGGATTAGAGAACATCACCGCTAATTCAGCAAAAGCAGCTTGAATTAAGGAATGTCAGAGAATTTTTAACCTTCAAGGTATATGGCTCTTAATTCTGTCTCTTTCGCCATTAATGCTCTGATTCACCAAGAGGTGCATGACAACTCATCTTCGGTTTGAACAAACGATCTCCATTAAGCTAATTCTCTTTGCATTAGTCTTAAATCATTGCTCTATAGTCAACATATGTGTTTGACGAGCATTGAGCCGGACAGACTTTGCAGGCGGACGAACTTTGCTTCTGGAGGCAGACTAACTTCTCATAGGCGGACGGACTCTTCACTTGCTTTTTGATAATGTTTGTAGCATGGCTTCAGTTCATAAGTGTTCCTGAATATGAAATCCTTTAAAGAAAGTTAGTAACACTTAACGAAATTGTTATTTATCAAAATAGGTTAATTGATTTAGACAGAATAGACAGAATAATCATTGAGATAATAAGAGGTAATTATAACAAAAGAAGTATATTAACCAGACGGCTAAGACAACCCTAGAAGTAAAGCAATAGAAGCTTGCAGCTGAGAGAAACTAGCATCGATCTTAGCAGAAAGATTAGTATCCATGGACTAAAGACGAGCATTCACAGCCTGATGCAGAGCGACCCTTTCATGAGATAGACGAGTGTTGAATGCTTTAACTTCCTGAGAAAGAATGGAGACCATGGTGCGAACATCATCAGAGTTAGGATGTGAACTTGGAGTGACCAACGGGGATGTTGCACGAGATGGAAAAATGGGAGTGAAATATGCCACAGTAGGAATGAGCGGCATGGGAGAAAGAAACGTTCAAGTAGTACGCAGAGTCTTCAAAATGGGTGGCAGCACAGGAAGCAGTATCAGTGTCCATGTTCTGAACTTGAGAACCAGGGAGGTAACACTTCCAGCCAGATGAAGAGGAATTGAAGCAATGTGGACATCCCTGCGAACCGTGAGTTCCCACTCGAAGTGGAAGAATTGTTGGCATGAGGGCATGGATTGGGTGATTTGAGGGGCAAGACATCCATGGGGAAGCCACAAGCCAGCCTTAAAGCAAAATGGAAAACCGAATGCCTGAAGACAGAGATCTGAGAGCAGATGAGCATTGGGTGCATTTTGTGAGCGCTTGCGTTTGCCCAGAATAGAGCTGGAACTTGGAGGAGAATGGGGCATGGAGTAGATCTGATGGTGAGCCATGCCTGTATCTGAAGTGAGGAAACCTGGAGGTGCAAGCTTGAAATCCAGATCCATAACTTTATGGAGACATGCTGGTGGGAACAGATAAGATGCATTAATAGATGTATTAATGTGAGCATCTACCCGTGGTGACATTGAATGAGCATTTTGACTTTGACCAAGAGGCAGACGAAGATCAACTTCAATATCATGTAAGTTGAGGCGAGCAAATTCAAGGTCTAACCAAGAAAGATCAGTGTTGAGAGCGGGATCAGGCTCAGAGTCATCATCAAGATGGATGGGATTGTCAATGCTGGGGACGTCAAATAATGAATCCAGAAATTGCTTTGCTTCAATTTGTAGTAGATTTTTGAAGTGAAGGATTTTGGATTGAAAAGGCAGTTCCCATCCTTGTGCATCAGGAGAGCAATGATGCTTCCATTGAGGTGAAATAGTGGGTAGCGGAGAGTTCTCGGAGAGCTTGACGCGGACCCAGTGTCGGTTGGCAATGTTGCCCAAAACAGCAATAGTAGGAACATCATCAACAGGGCCAAGAAGTGGGAGATATGTGCAACATTGGTTAGGAGCTAGAGTGACTAGAATGATGCGAAATGCAGTGGCAGCTAACAACCCCATATCCGGAACTGTAAACCACTTGGACACAGGTGCAGGTTCATGTTCACTGAACGTGAGAGCATGACACAAGGTGTCAATGTCTTTATCAGAGCAGAATGTTTTGGAATGGAGCACTCGATGAGATAGAAGTTCCTGGATAAGCAATTTGCGAACTTCTGGCCAGTAATCCTGAGGGTGACCCATCCATTGAGCAAGAAAACAGAATCCACAATTGCCATCATCTTCAACGTCAAAGACATCCGATATATATTTGTGAAAGATTTGAGGCAAGAACTTCAAATATTGAGCATGAGAGTTTGAAATGAGTTCAGCTGTGGAGTGCACAGTTTCAGGAGGCGGTTTAGATGAAGTTGATGCATGCAAGATTGTGGGCGTAGGAAAGCATGTGGGAGACTCAGTCTGGTGAGCATCACCTGAACATTGTGAAGAAGGAGTGTCCAAACGACGACGTTTGAGACAGGTATCAGACGAAGTTGGTGAAGGAGACCGTCTTTGTTGATTCCGCTTAGTCCAGTCACTTAAGAGTTCTAGAGGTACTCCAGATATGTCAACAGACAGATTCAAACGACGAACATCACTAAATTTGATAGGAGTAGCAGGGACATAATCAGATGAAATGTATTGTACCATTTCAATAGATGGATTGATCAGTCTCTTGTGATGCATAAGGGCGGAGATAAGAGACCCATACGGGAGGTTGGTGTTAGACTGTTCCAGAGTGTGAAACATGTACTGAAACAGAGTATCAGGCCAATTGACTTTCCTGCGATGCTGCAGTTGGAATAGAGCCCATTGAGAGAACTTATTTACTAAGTCTCGAGAACCTTCTTTTGGCAATACAACCTTGCTAAGAACAGCATGAGGGAAAATGCATTCTTCAACAAGGTTTTTCACTCGTCGAGAGGTGGAGCTTTCTGGAACCTCCTTCCAGATAGTAAATGGAGTGCTTTCAGAACTTTCCCAAGAAGAGGAGTAGCAGACCCCATCGAGAGGAAGATTGAGGAGTTGAGATATGTCGCTGGTGTGTACATCAATCACTTGACCTAAACACCGTGTTCGGATGTGATTAGGGCTCAACTTGACAGCACAGTCGTAGAATTCTTGAACGAGAGGCTTGATTACTGAAGTTGTTGAGATTTCGAACAAGTTTCCCCATGCTTGTGAGAGTAGGAGATCAAGTCCAGCCACCTTCGCATGTTCAAACAGCTTCAGATTGATATACCTAGGGGTGACAAGCTTTCTGTCCCCCAGATGTTCAACCTTCACAGGACCAATTTCATCATTGTTTACGATTGCCAGCAGTGAGATCAAGCTGTTTCTGGATGATTTGAGTCTCTTCCGTGCTTAGGATTCCTTGAGCTTTTCCATTTCTTCGTTTGTTAGGAGCCATGATTTCTGTAGAAAGGGAAAGTGGAAAGACAACTACACATGCACAGAGTATGATGAATGAGTGTATTGAAACGGTTATTAGAGATATATTTTCAAAAACCGTCAGTTTTTATGTTGGAGAGTGTAAATATTTTCTCGATCTTATCACTCTCATGATGAATGATGCAGTTAATTAATGCGTATTAAATGATGAGAGATAAGGAGTGCCAAGATTTATGTATGCGTGCTAAGCAAGTAATACATATTAAAAGACACAACTGTTCCAGCATTAAATGCATATCACGTAGTGGATATTGATTTTAGAGCAAACTAGCCAGACGGACACAACACAGGTATACTTGTAGTGCAGGAAACATCCCTATTCTTTCTCTAAGGCATACAAACTTATTTTCAATTAGTGGTTTAATAAATATGTCTGCCAGTTGATCATCAGAGGGTATGTATGAAATGTCAATATTTCCTTTGGCTACATGATCACGAATAAAATGATGTTTAATTTCAATATGTTTGGTTCGTGAATGCAACACAGGGTTCTTTGTAATATTAATGGCACTTGTGTTATCACATAATAATGGGATGTTATGCTCAAAAATATTATAATCTTCTAATTGATGCTTCACCCAAAGAAGTTGGGTGCAGCAAGAACCTGCAGCGACGTATTCTACTTCAGTCGTTGAAAGAGAGATTGTGCTTTGTCGCTTGCTTGCCCATGATATTAGACAATGTCCAAGGAAGTGACATCCTCCACTTGTGCTTTTTCTTTCGATTCTGTCTCCGGCATAGTCAGCATCACAAAATCTTCTTAGCCTGAAATCATCACCTTTCTCATATACTAGACCAAGATTAGTTGTTCCAATAAGATAACGAAAAATGCGTTTTGCTGCACTAAGATGAGATTCTTGGGGACTTACCTGGAATCTTGCACATACACAAACACTGTACATGATGTCTGGTCTACTTGAAGTGAGATACAGCAGTGAACCTACCATTCCTCTATATTTGGTTGAGTCAACTGGAGTTGATTCATCACTTTTATCTAGTATGGTTCCAGGATGCATTGGAGTTCCCATGGCTTTTGCTTTCTCCATGCAATACTTCTTTAGTAGATCATTGATGTACTTGGTCTGATGAATGTACGTTTGAGTTCCTTCCTGTCTGATTTGTAATCCTAGGAAGAACTTTAATTCTCCCATCATACTCATCTCGAATTCACTTTGCATCAGTTTTGAGAATTCTTGACATAGAGCTTCATTAGTAGCCCCAAATATTATATCATCGACGTACAGCTGTACCAGAATAAAGTCCTTGGACCTCTTTCTTCTAAATAGAGTGTTGTCGATGCTTCCTCGAGAGAATCCATTGTTCATCAGAAATGAACTTAAGCGATCGTACCATGCACGTGGTGCTTGCTTTAACCCATATAATGCTTTTCTTAGCTTAAAAACGTGGTCTGGTAGATCCTGATCTTCAAATCCTGGAGGCTGCTTCACGTAGACTTCTTCCTCAATGTAGCCATTTAGGAACGCACTCTTTACATCCATTTGAAATAATTTTATAGAGTGCTAACATGCAAATGCTAGAAGAATACGTATGGCTTCAATTCTTGCTACTGGCGCAAACGTTTCTGTATAATCGATTCCTTCTTGTTGATTATACCCTTGGGCCACCAGACGAGCTTTGTTTCTCGTGACCTTTCCATTTTCATCCATTTTATTTCTGAAGACCCATCGAGTGCCTATAATAGATTTGTCTTCTGGTTTAGGCACTAGATCCCAGACTTTGCTTCTCTCAAATTGATTCAGTTCTTCTTGCATGGCTAGGATCCATCCTTCATCTTGAAGTGCTTCACCTATGTACTTCGGTTCTATCTCAGAAAGAAACGCACAGTTAGCATAATCATTGAAAGTGGATCGGGTTCTTACCTTTTCATGAACATCTCCAATAATTTGTGTAGGAGGATGATCTTGCTTGAATCTCCAGTCTCGAGGCAGTGAGATGCCACTGGAGGTCATGACTTGACTTGTGGAGATTTCGTCAGACGTAGTTTCACAAACATCGTCTGGTTGAGTTGAGGAGGGAATGATTGAGTTTGTCTCTTTGTCGGACGATGATGGCTGAGCTGGATTTGATGAGGGAGCTTCACATATTTCAAATTCTTCATCTTCTGGAGTTATCTGATTTACATTTACGTGTTTATCCTCAAACTTAACATTGATGGACTCCTCAACTGGCATTGTTCTGGAATTGTATACTCGAAAAGCTTTGGAGTTAGGTGAATATCCCAAGAATATTCCTTTGTCTGATTTTGCATCAAACTTTCCAAGGTCATCCTTTGTGTTGAGTAGAAAGCATGTACTTCCAAATGGATGAAAGTATGAGATGTTAGGCTTTCTTCCTTTCCATAATTCATAAGTTGTTTTCTTCAAGATAGGACGCATAAATATTCTGTTTTGAATATAACATTTTGTATGAATAGCTTCAGCCCAGAAGTACTTGGGTAGAGATGTCTCATTTAGCATAGTCCTGGCCATTTCTTGAAGCGACATGTTTTTCCGTTCGGCTACTCCGTTTGGCTGAGGAGTTCTTGGAGCAGATACTTGATGAAATATTACATTCTCTTCGCAGTAATGGTTGAACTCTTCATTTATAAATTCTCCTCCTCTGTCACTACGGATGTAGGTGATGCAATATCCTTTTTCATTTTGAACTCTTTTCGCAATGATTAGGAAGGACTTGAAAGTTTCATCTTTTGTTCCAAGGAATTGTACCCATGTGAATCTGGTGTAGTCATCAACGATGACAAGACAAAATCTTTTTCCAGAACAACTAGCCGTTCTAGTGGGTCCGAACAAGTCCATGTGCAACATCTCCAGAGGTCTCTTCGTACTAACAACGTTCTTTGCATGGAAAGAACTTTTTAATTGCTTTCCTTGGAGACATGCTGAGCATGTATCATCAGATTTGAAAGACAGATTTGGCAGACCACTTACTAAATCATGTTTGAATATTTTAGCAATGGTCTTTAAGGATGCATGCCCTAGCTTCCTGTGCCAGATCCATTTATCATCCTCTGCTGATACTAGACATGTTACCTTTTGACTTGCAAGGTTTTCCAGGGAGGTCTTATATAGATATCCTTGTCTCTGAGCTTCAAAGATAATCTTGTCATTCTCGTTTGTGACACTACACTTCAATTTGGTGAAGGAAACAGTGAGCCCACTATCACACAATTGACTTATGCTAAGTAGGTTATGTTTCAATCCTTCAACTAGCAGAACCTTCCGAATTACTTGAAGGGGGTTCTTACCAACATTACCTTCTCCGACAATGAAGCCTTTTTGATTACCTCCAAAGGTCACTGTCCCTCCTGTCTTCTTCTCATGGATCTTTGGGAATAAAGACCTTTTTCCCGTCATGTGTCGTGAGCACCCACTGTCCAGGTACCATTGTTCTCTTTGGTTTCGAACTGTTAAACACATCTGCAAGAGGAATAATCATAGATTTAGGTACCCAAACTTTCTTGGGTCCTTTTTTGTTAGTAATCACCTTGGGTGGACTTTTTTGAGGAGTTTTCTTCTCCTTACCCTTGACTATGAAAGTTTTGGGTTGCACTTTAATAGATGGCAATGGAACATTTCTCTTTTCAGGTTGATATCTATATGGGACAGCAGAAGAGTTATGTTTAATGGCAACTATATCCCAATCTTCTTCTTCATAACCTAGACCTCTTCGATCATACGCTGATCTGTTGTTTCCACTTAATTTCATTAGGTTATCATGACCTTGGGTGAACATGGATAGATCTTTGATTAGGCTACTGACTCTTTGTTTTAAGAATTTAATTTCTTTGTTTGCATCTTGTTCTAAAAGCACTTGATTTTTCTTTGTTAGCATAACAGATACTTCCTTAGATGCATGCAATTCTTTCAAGGTTTTATCATGCTTCTTTTTAAGTGAACTGTATTTAATGGCTAATGCATGAGCATATTCTAATAGTTCATTATAGTCATCAGACGAGATTTCGTGACTTACCTCATCCTTGTCATCTTCTTCGTCGTTGGATTGGTCGACAGAGATCATCAGTGCCTCTGCTTCTCTGTCTGCTTCAATATCTGACGTGTCTATGGATCCCATAAACGCACAGTATGAAGCCTCTTCGTTGCCTCCCTTGGTTTCTTCTTCTTGATCCGAATCATCTTCTGATTCATCGTTTTGACTGGAAAATGCCTTCTTTTTATAGACATTCTTTTGGGAAGGCTTGTTTCCCATACGAGGGCAATCGGCCTTGACGTGTCCAGGTTTCTTGCACTCGTAGCAGACGATCCCTCCTTTACTTGAGATCTTTTCTTATTCTCTTGATGAGGAAGATGGTCTTCCTTTGAACTGCTTCCTTTTTCCCATCATTTTTGTGAATCTTCTATTGAACAGAGCCTGTTCATCATCGGATCGATCAGATTGAGCAGTTTCCTCATCTGAGGATTCATCAGCTTTCAAAGCCTTTGATTTATTGGCTTTAAAGGCTACGGCTTTTGCGACAGCTGCTTTTCTTTTTATGATTGCAACATCATTGGCAAGATCCTGCTCGTGGATCTTCATTTCTCCCAGCAAGTCTTCTACTTGATATGTATCCATATTCTTTCCAGATCTTTGGGAAGTAACGAAGTTTCTCCAATTGGTGGGAAGACTTCTGAGAATCTTGACCACTTGCTCCTTATTAGTGAAGGTTTTGCCCAGATTCCTCATACCATTGTGAATGGTTTGAAGTCATGCGAACAAGGAGTCAATGGATTCATTGTCGTCCATCATGAAGTTTTCGTATTGGGAAGCCAGCATACTCATCTTGGTGGTTTGAACAGCAACTGTTCCTTCTTGAGCGATAGCTAGTGTGTCCCAGACCTCCTTTGCTGTGCTTAGGCTGTCAACTTTGTCATGCTCACTTTTGCTGAGAGCACATATAAGAAACAGCCTCGCCTTGGCATTCCTCTGATTTTTAGTCTTTTGTTCATCTGTCCATTTGTCAGCTGGAATAGCCTTGCTTTCACTATCTCTAGGAACGTAGTTTCCTTTAGATATCACGTCCCATAGTTTCCAATCAGTTGATTCAATGAATAGCTGCATATGCTTCTTCCAGTAGGGATAGTTTGAGCCATCGAAGAATGGTGGCTTGTTAGTTGCGGTTCCGGTTGGGTAGGCAATCCCGTCCATGGATCTTTTCACTCTACACCTGTTAAGATGTTAGTAATTCTCAGAGCGGTTAAGCTCTGATACCAATTGATAGTAATAAAACCACACAAGAAAGGGGGGTTTGAATTGTGTGTGTGACTTTTGTAAAGTTTTTCGCAAAATACTCGTTATTAGTTCGAAAACGTATAAAGATAAGTGTAGCGGAAATAGACTTAGAACTTAAAAAGTAAAGCACACACGATATTTATCCTGGTTCACCCTCAAAACCGATAGAGCTACGTCCAGTCCTTGGCTATACCAAGATTTTCCACTATTTCAACAGAATAGTACAAGTGTTCTCAGGGACTTCTCCCAGTATTCTGAGGACTACTCCTTTACAAGTTTTCTCAGGACTTCTCCTTTATCTCTCAAGTATTCGACAGGACTCCTCCCAGTTCTTTTTCAAGAAGATTTGTTTTCTACAGGTATCTCTTCACAAAGAGTGGGTAGAAACTATGAAGTTCTAATTTCAGAGAAGGTATACAAATTAGTTCTCTGAAGGGATAGTTTGATGAGGAATGAGAGTTTTCACTCTATAGAGATTCCACACTAGTTGGCGACTAAACTCAGAAGATAGGAAAGCTAGAGTTACTGAGTGTTCTTGGCTAAAGCTTGTTCAAATTGTAAACTGACTTGAAGGATTTGAATGCTTTGGTAGTGTGTAAGTCGCCAATTTGAAAATGATGCAGAGACCACTATTTATATCTTCAGTAGGATGATAACTGGAGGCGCTCATGAAGATCTAAAAAAAGTTCCATTGAATCTTTGCTTGAATGTGAGTAACGGATACTTCTGCATCTGTTTGTTGTAGTCTTCCAAGTGAAGAATGTTTCTTCAACAGATAGAGAGTGATACCGTCTGGCAATTCTTTTGTTCAGGATCTCAGAGGCTGCAATTAATGCATGTGCATTACAGCTAATATAGTAATTAATGTTCTGACCAGAAGATTTGAATTTAGCCGTTGAGGAGATACGAGGATCAGAGAACATCACCGCTAATTGAGAAAAAGCAGCTTGAATTAAGGAATGTCAGAGAATTTTGAACCTTCAAGGTATATGGCGCTTAATTCTGTCTCTTTCGCCATTAATGCTCTGATTCACCAAGAGGTGCATGGCAACTCATCTTCGGTTTGAACAAACGGTATCCATTAAGCTAATTCTCTTTGCATTAGTCTTCAATCATTGCTCTATAGTCAACATATGTGTTTGACGAGCATTGAGCCGGACAGACTTTGCAGGCGGACGAACTTTGCTTCTGGAGGCAGACTAACTTCTCATAGGCGGACGGACTCTTCACTTGCTTTTTGATAATGTTTGTAGCATGGCTTCAGTTCATAAGTGTTCCTGAATATGAAATCCTTTAAAGAAAGTTAGTAACACTTAACGAAATTGTTATTTATCAAAATAGGTTAATTGATTTAGATATTTTACTCTAACAAAAATCACATCATTACGGCGCGTCGCCCAAGCAGTACTGTTTCCAAGAATAATGATTGCATTTAAAGCTAAAACGACGCGTGGGTGCGGAACCCTAGGCAAAAGCACATCAAGAGTCAGAAGGGTTGGCGCGACAAGAAAGGCAGGAGCACATCAAGAGTCAGAAGGGTTGACGTGATAAAAAAGATATGGCAAGTCAGGGGAAAGGTGTGGATCAGGCAGGCGTCTCTTGTAGCGAAGGGGTGACTCAAAGTAGCAAAATGGCGAGCTAAGACAACCACCAACTAGATGGCGAGCCAAGACCAAAGGTATGTTGAATCCTTGAGTTATTATTTTTAAGTTATGGTGCGCTACTTTTCAATGCACAGATGAAAATAAGTACAGGTAAAAAAGGAGAGCGTGGTCGGTTGAGCATCCTCTATTAGTAAGATGAGCAATTTTTGTCGAGTGGGTGTCTTAGCATCGAAAACAATTTCAAAACGTCAAGACTCAGGCCTGTGGGCTATCTGTAGCACATGGGGACGGGCCGACCACTCCTTGACGCCTCAGAAAACTCCGCGATCACTCCTTTATTCCCCGTGTTCACGCCTTAAGCGACTCATTCCTCTATAGGATGTTGTACTCATTTTCCTTCACCAGGTTTTTATCCCGCTGGGTTTTTCCTGGGAAGGTTTTAACGAGGCACAGCCTGTAGGGGTGACCGCCCAAAGGAAGCGTAGGAAGGAACTTCAGGGCGAGCGTTTCTTGTAGAAACTTCACTCCTAGGCTTCAAGCTCGTGTCTTGTGGGCTTGTGGGCATGACATTCATCATCGAGGGAATCTCTCAAAGACTAATTAAAGACACTTCACTTTCAAGTCTCAAGCTCGTGTCTTGTGGGCTTGTGGACAGGGCGAGCGCCCTTGTACTATTAGCGGGCGCCCCACCTTGACGAAGGGCGGCCCCGGATGACGACTCCAGGGATACATTTCTAATACACACGGGGGGCCAAACTTTGTAATATATTGGGCCTAATCTTGGGGACCCATAGACTTAGTCTTAATTAAATGTCATTTATGGCTTTCCTCCCTATAAATAGCCAAGGGAGGCTCATGTAAAAGGGTTCACAATTTCTCTAATACAAATTATAGTCTTACTTCTCTCCTATACTGTTCAATTCCCAGAACACGTACCCATGGTTTTCCTATACTCCCACGGGGAACCCTTGATAGAAATCTTATCTTGGCTTCCCGTGAAGGCTCTTATTCAATTCATGTGCATTTCAAAGTCATGAAAATAACTCTTCTCTGACGATAAATCATTCACGAAACTTCACCTCAACAGATTGTCCAAAAATAAGAATGTCCTCATCCGCTTAGAATTCATTTTCTACTTCGATGCCATTGCATGCCTCGTTCGTTGTTTGCTTCAGGAGCCATCATTCATGATTGGTGGTGACAGGGGCTATCATTTGATGTCCAAGAACTGTTTCGTTGGCTCCTGGAGTTGCTTGGTTATTTTCCTACCTTATAGCCTCGGGAATTATAGAGGGAATGATAGTAAATTATGTGTGTTGCTTGAAGGTATTGTAGCAATTTCACTTGTGGGTAAATTTTGTGTGTAGCTATTTGGTATGAGTCTGGTTGTGTCATCCCTACTTTTGAGTTTTGCAATTTGCGGATCCATTTTGGAGTTATGACTTGTGGTGATTCATTTGAGAATTTTTGAAGTAAGAAAAAAATATGGTGTCTCAAGGCTTCAAGGAGTGATCAGAGGCAAAGGAACTGCGTGCTCTTGTGAAAGTTGTGACAGGGATGAGGCAAACTAAAGCTAATGCAGATTCCATTTATGTTAGAGCTAACAACCAAATCAATATCATGTAAAATCTCATGCCATAACTTCTTTTATGACTTTGGATAGTGACAGTTGGTTGTGGGAGCTGCTACTTTTGAGAAGCATGTTGGAAGTAATAATAAACGGCCTACAGAGTGTATTCGACTTGGGAATGAGAATACTCTTCGTGATGTCATGAATGCATGTTCAAACTCTACGCTAGCCAATTTGGAGGAAACTGTCAAAAGCGTCCTTGCGGACTTAACTATGCAGAAATCTACCTTTTGTTGAACTGCAACGGTTTTAAGATTTCACTTTTGTTAAATCAAAAGGTAGATTTATGCATAGTTAAGTCTGCAAGGAAGTTTTGGACAACTTCCTCCATATTGGCTAACGGAGTGTTTGAACTTGCATTCATGACATCACGAAGAGTATTCCCATTCCCAAATCGAATACACTCTGTAGGCCGTTTATTTTTACTTCGAGCATGCTTCTCAAAAGTAGTAGCTTCCACAACCTACTCTCACCAACAAAAGTCATAAAAGAAGTTATGGCATGAGATTTTACATGATACTGATTTGGTTGTTAGCACTAACATAAATGGTATCTTCATTAAATTTAACTCGCCTCATCCACGTCACAACTTTCACAAGAGCACGCAGTTCCTTTGCCTCTGATCACTCCTCGAAGCCTTGTGATACCATGTTTTTTTCTTACTTCAAAAATTCTCAAATGAATCACCACAAGTCATAACTCCAAAATGGATCCGCAAATTGCAAAACTCAAAAGTAGGGATGGCACAACCAGACTCATACCAAATAACTATACACAAAAATTACCCATAAGTGAAATTTCTACAATACCTTCATGAAACACACATAATTTACTATCATTCCCTCTATAATCCTCGAGGCTATAAGGTAGGAAAATAACCAAGCAACTCCAGGAGCCAACGAACCAATCTGTTGAGGTGAAGTTTCGTGAATGATTTATTGTCAGAAGAAAAGTTATTTTCATGACTTTTAGATGCACTTGAATTCAATAAGAGCCTTCACGGGAAGCCAAGATAAGATTTCTATCAAGGGATCCCGTGGGAGTATAAGAACACCATGGGTACGGGTGTTGGAGATTTAATAAAAAAACCAAAATTGATGGAGATATAAGATGACCATTTTTTGAATGAAAAATATTGTAAAACACATCAAAGGACCCAAAGATTTATGTGACCCATCTATAAGGTACGTACGACCATACTTGGGATGACGATTCACTCATGGATCCAGTGGAGGAAAATATTTATAAAAAGTTTAACCAATATCAATGACAAACAATATTATAGGAAGAAATTTCCTACCAAGCAAGAATAATAAGATCTAATATGAAGAAAACTAAGAAAATAAATAAGCAAACAAAATGCAAAGCAACAACATAATCCTTTGGATAATTCATTCAATAGCAAAAAACACATTTTATAGTTAAACCTAGCTCCCTATAATTAATTGGATGGCCAGCAAGTGGTAACATCCCCAAATATATTATTAGTTATATTATTTATTAACATTAATACTAAATATATTATTAAATATTAAAATATTCATACATAAAATTTATATTGACTTGAATTTCAGCATTAATGGAAATACCAATTAGTTATAAGTTTTCATTATGTATAAGTAAAATGTGACTAAAACTACACATTAAAAACAATACTAATTATTTATTAATTTATATTTGTATTATTAGTTACGATATTCACTAAAATTAAAATAAATTACAAAAATATTAAATTATGTATGTATAATTAATATTGAAATTAATTGTAAATTTATAATAAAATTACATAATTATTAATTTTCATTTAAATGATTAAATATAGATATTATTAATATAAAATTTTAAATACACTAAAATAAAATATCAAATAGCTAGAATTTTAAATGACTTGAATAAGTTGCATTATAAAATTTAATTAATTACTAATTTAAATGTATATTTTTAATGATATCATTTATCAAATATTAAAACATTAAATATATTTACATAACTTATTAAATATTAAGATATGTGTATATTTTAATATATATATATATATACACACACACATATGATGTTGATTTGACTATGAACTAATGAAAATATTAATTATTTAGCAATTTTAATTTTAAATTAGTACAGTGATGTTTACATGAATTATGCAGTTGTAACAATAATAATTTCACCAAAAATTTAAAATTTTAATTATTCATTTATATTTGTACAATTTTTAAGTTAATGCTTCAAATATATTTAAATAATCACTTATTATTAAAATATGTATATATAAGTATTATTTACATGAATTGTGCATTAATTACACTATTAATTAGTATTTTTTGAAAAAGTCAAATTGTATTATATAGCGTTGCAAGCTTGAGAACAACTCTTTTAAGTGGGATAGTCTGAAACCATAGCTAAGGAACAAATTTCCCACAATGGGGTGATTCAATTACAACCTAATTTAGCTAAGAAATCAAAAATTAAGTTTGTTTCTCTATAGATATGCACAACTCCTAAGCAATACAATAATTAAACATACTAATTACATTTTCAGTGCTGCGGAAAAACAAGTATAACTTTTCTTTCTTTTCAAAACATGCCAAAGGAAATATGCAATACATATAGATATACCCTATTCGGTAAAATATAAAAATTACATAAAATTCAATAACATGGGTGAAATAGTTTCTTAAACACTAACTCATTCATAAAGAGAGCATGTTGCCACATTAAAACCGCAAACCAAGACCTCCTACTCCTAGTATACCTCCTACGATCCCACGTAGGGAAACTGCATAAAGGCATATAGATCCGGTATCTACCCTGTCCTTAAACATGCTTGAGTACAAACACGAAAAAAAAATCCTGTCTATACTCTTCAAGTGACGAGCTATACGTCCTTTCCCTTCGAACTTTTCTCGGGTCGGCATCCTCCGATTTCTCCTTATCTAGCAGGCGTTTAACTAGCGACGGATTGCCCAAACACAAACTACAAAGAAGGTGCAAGGGTCACTTCCAAGTATAGATAAGTATAGGCATACAAAAGCATATACTTTAATCAAGTTAACCGAAACCTCTTCAATTGCGAATTCGGGTTCCTTACGTACGAGGAACCTTGTCCGTCTTATGACTCGACCTCTTGTCATTCGGCCTTACTCACCAATGACTTCTACATCGAACCACCATTAAAAGAAATACACAAGCATGCATGTTAAATAATTACACTCAACATTGCATCAATATTGTAGCATAAAGCTTTCTCATACCATATAGAAGGTCATCATTGATCAACTTAGCAAATAGGCAAGTATGCTTAGCATACTATCATTTGCATCCTACTACTATAGAATAGAACAAATATCAATTAATCATGCCGTTCATAGGAAATCATTCAATCACTCAATTCTAATCCAGCATATCAAATGCTTCAGCTGCATACAATTCTATGACACAACCACAAAAATATGTCGATATCAATATATGCTATAAATTGCTAAGGGAATAAATAAGTTCCCTTACCATAAGCGTTTTCTTTCGTATCCTCTGTAACGTATATATGCTCCATGCTCCATGCCGCATGCCCCCGTATTTCTCCTTTGCCTAAGAGTTCCCGCGTGTCCCGTATTTTCCTTGGGGTTCCCGCATCTCCCAATTCATCACTAACACATAGTCTATCTTAGTACCCGTCCATCTAAACCTTACACCTTAACTAAAGCTTAAGGTCCATCTAAACCTTACACCTTAACTAAAGCTTAAGGATGGTCACTAACCTCTCAAGAGATGTAGCAGAGCTAACGAGTGGGACTAAAGTGGAAGGATGGAAAAGAATTGAGGAGAATATCTAGATTAGTAAAAGATTAAAAGTCTAATCTCCCTTTCATACTTCTAATCATGTTAGAACCATCACTTCTAAATCTAATCACCTTTTGGGCACATTCTCCCAAAAATCCTATTTACGACTATGATTGATCGTTCGTTTGTTTTTCCCTTGACACTCATGAAACTCGGACGTCAATCCCCAAAAATATCTTAGAATATTTTTCGCGGAATTCCGGTCGTTTCTGACCCGAAATCACTATTCATCAAAATGGGTTTACTGCCTCTACGGGTCCCTTATAACTTTCAAAGACTTTCCATCTCGTTCGGAGATTCTAGAATTTCCTTAAACTGCCTCATATCTGCACGGCAAGGCCTAAACTAGCATTTTACCATGTGCCGGGAACTTTTCCGGGCTTTGGAACCTAACCCCATCGACCTTACATTCAATCTTCATGAACTCACGAACTAATCATCATACAGATAAGGGTTTAGCCTTATTCGTCCTCGAATGGTTGCGGATGATGAATCGGCTTTCTTACGATAAACTGTCGTCGTTAAGATATAGCATTTAGCACTTTCGTCTCTTGCTTCTCTGCAGACGATGCTTCTGGTATGTTTAGACGATGCTTTCTTTCTTGTCTGAGTAGGCGATGCTTCCTTTTCTGTCAGAATAGACGATGATTTCCTTGTATCTGAATAGACGATGCTTTCCTTATTGTCTGAATAATATTAAATAATGCACGCAGACGATACGTCTCTTGAAGCATAAAGGATAGTGATATTTCCTGAAAAAACATAATACATAAATTTTAGTAGCAAAATTGTTATCACTCAACATATGATAAACGTTCTAAGATCGTTTAAACTTAAAAATTTACACATATAAATTTGAGTATATTCCAAAAACATATTACTAAAATTAGAATACACATTATAATTGTTCTCTACAAGTTTTCATATTTCGGAAAGATTGCCTAATTTTTTTCATTTTCAAAACTATCAAATACAAAACTCTTCATATAAGTAACTAAACAATCATTCATCTCTCATACGATTTCGCATCTGATTTTTGCAAGACCTTCGAGCCTCAGGGGTTCTAGAGGGCATGATAGTAAATTAAGTTTGTGGCTTCACGGTATTGTAGCAATTTCACTTGTAGGTAATTTTTGGGTTTAGCTATTTGGTCTGATTCTGGTTCAGTAATCCCTACTTTTGAATTTTTCAATTTGAGGATCCATTTTGGAGTTATGACTTGTGGTGATGCATTTGGGAATTTTTGAAGGAAAAGAAGCATGGTGTCAAAAGGATTCAAGGAGTGATCAGAGGCAAAGGAACTGCGTGCTCCTGTGAAAGTTGTGACAGGGAGGAGGCAAGTTAAAGTTAATGCAGATACCATTTATGTTAGAACTAACAACCAAATCGATATCATGTAAAATTGTTATTATAGATAGCAACCTGAGAGGGGGGGTGAATCAGGTTTACCCGATTTTTGTCTTAACACCTTCTTACTTTCAAGATAAATGTAAATGCAAACAATTGCAGCGGAAATAAACGTTGCTTGAAAGTAAAGATGAAGGATAGAAGAATTCACACACACAGAATTTTATCCTGGTTCACCTTCTATCCACCGAAGGCTACGTCCAGTCCCTCAAGAAAATCCCTTGAGGATTTTTCCACTATTGATAAAAATCTCTTACAAGTTCTTACACCAAGGACCCTAAGAATTTCTATCAATTTCCTGTGAAAGTATACCACTTTCAACAGCCCCTGAAAGTATACCACTTTCAGATCCTGAAGGCAAACCACCTTCAGACCTTGAAGGCTAGACCACCTTCAATCAACACCCTGAAAGTACACCACTTTCAGTAACAACAACCCTTCACCGAGATCCACGGTGAATACTCAATCTATCAGAAAGAGATGAAGAAGAGTTTACAATTGGCTGTATCAATCCTTTAACATACAAGTGGATTGATCATGAGAGTTTATGCTTTAAGGCTCTTTAAGAATAACAAGATTCTAAGTTCCTCAAGATATGAACAACTAGAGTGTTCTTATAAACATGAAGATCATGAACTCAGAATTTAGGCTCTTTGAAAGTTTAAGTTCTAAAAGACTTAATGAATGAACTATTTTGGCAAAGCTTTGGCCTAATGTTGTATTCTCATGTGTTGTGATGTTCTAGACTCAAATGGTCTTTATATAGGCAAGGGAAACGTCCTTGAACCAATGCAACCTTTCCCAAAAGGTTTGAGGCACAATGGTTCATGAAAAGATGCAACTTTTCGTGTGTGTAATCGATTACATCACTTAGGCAATCGATTACACTAAGAGCCGTTACAGTTTGAATTTCAAATTCAAACATGTAATCGATTACAAGCAAGAAGTAATCGATTACTTGCCTAGGTGTAATCGATTACCAGACGACTGAAATCGATTACAGTAAAGTCCAACTTCCAGAAACTTGAACTTTGAGGATTGGCTTAAGTTTTTCTACTTCTTTTAAGTCATGAAAACATTAAGCTTGATTTGTTTAGATGATTTAAAGAGCCTTTATGCTTTGAGAAGCCTTTAGAAGCCTAACTCACCTAAACTAAGACTTCTAGGTAAATGATGAACTTTATAGCGCTGTTTCCTCTAAGTCTTCTTTTCTTCTTTTTGCCGATGAGTTTGTCGTCATCAATACCTCAGCCAGGGTCAGGAGCAAGACCTTCTTCACAAAAATCTCATGCCATAACTTCTTTTATGACTATTGATGGTGAGATTAGGTTGTGGCAGCTACTACTTTTGAGAAGCATGCTGGTTGTAAAAATAAACGGCGTACAGAGTATATTCGACTTGGGAATGGGAATACACTTCGTGATATCATGAATGCATGTTCAAACTCTACCCTAGCCAATTTGGAGGAAATTGTCAAAGACATCTTTGCGGACTTAAATATGCATAAATCTACCTTTTGTTTAACTGCAGAGTTTTAAAGTTTTCACTTTTGTTAAATCAAAAGGTAGATTTATGAATAGTTAAGTCCGCAAGGACGTTTTGGACAGCTTCCTCCAAATTGGCTAATGCAGTGTTTGAATATGCATTCATGACATCACGGAGAGTATTCCTATACCCAAGTTGAATATATTTTGTAGGTCGTTTATTTCCACTACCACCATGCTTCTCAAAAGCAGTAGCTCCCACAACCTACTATCACCAATAAAAGTCATAAAAGAAGTTATGGCATGAGATTTTCATGATACTGATTTGGTTGCTAGACCCAATATAAATGGTATCTTCATTAAATTATCCAAAAGAGTTTAAATCTCCATGCATGGGTTTCTTTACTGTTTGATGAAGAAAACAAGTCACAAAGCGAGTGCATTGCGCAGGTAAAGTCAGGAGATGGGATAAATTGAGAGGGTGAGGAGGTCGAAAAGCAGAGGACAGAAAGGGTGAGGATGACATTTTTGAGATTCTGTAGTAGAAGAGGATTTTGATTTTGATGTCTAGGAGACGAGTTCCATAGAGAATAGACAAAGGCTTGAGGAAATGAACAAAAAACAATACAGATTTTTAATCCTGTCGAGCATGTAATCGATTACAGCAGGTGAGTAATCAATTACAGGCAGTTTGATTTTGAAATAAGATCAAAACCGCCAGGAGGTAATCGATTACACTATTCGAGTAATCGATTACTCAAGTTTTATGTAAGGTTTCCTGGGCCAAAATTTTCATGTAATCGATTACGCAGATGCTGTAATCGATTACTCACTTTGAGAATCTCCCTTTTCAGACAATATCAGAGGATTTTGGGAAAGAAATATCTATCCTAATCCTAACACATAATCACATAATCAAATATCACATTCATCCAAAATACCTAATTCTCTCCTAATCTTAAAGAAAGAATCTCTAGCATATGGTTTGGTAAATTTATCAGCTAGTTGATTATGAGTATCAACGAAAGCAAGTTCAATATCTTTTCTGAATGCATGATCACGAAGAAAATGATGTCTAATATCTATATGTTTCGTTCGTGAGTGCACGATAGGATTCTTTGTCAGCTTTATAGCACTTGTATTGTCACACTTAATAGGAATGAAACCCATGTCTAAGCCATAATCCTTTAACTGTTGTTTGAGCCATAATATCTGAGCACTACAACTTCGTGCAGCTATGTATTATGCTTCTGCAGTGCTTAGAGCCACACAGGCTTGTTTCTTGCATGACCAAGAAACAAGTGCATTTCCTAGTAAGTGACATGTTCCACTTGTGATTTTTCTTTCAGTTTTGCAACCAGCAAAATCTAGGTTGGAATATCCAGTCAAAGCACAGACACCTCCTTTAGGATACCATAATCCAACATTTTTAGTTCCTCTTAAATATTTAAAAATACGCTTAACAGAACTCAAATGGCATTCCCTAGGAGATGCTTGATATCTAGCACATAAGCACACACTAAACATGATATCAGGTCTACTTGCAGTTAAATAAAGAAGAGATCCGATCATACCTCTATATTTTGTGATCTCTACTGGAATGCCTGATTCATCTTGATCAAGATATGTGTTTGATCCCATTGGTGTGGCTATTGCTTTACAATCATCCAAATCATATTTCTTCAGGAGCTCTTTGCAGAACTTGGATTGATTGATGAATATCCCATTCTCAGATTTCTTGATTTGCAATCCTAAGAAGAAATTGAGTTTTCCCATCATGGACATCTCAAATTCCTCTTGCATCATATTTGAGAATTCCTTGCATAGAATTTCATTAGTGGATCCAAAGATAATATCATCAATGTAAATTTGAACTAATAAAGTGTTACCGTTATACGTCTTGATGAATAAGGTAGTATCTGCTTTACATTTTTGGAATCCTTTCTCCAATAGAAATGTACTTAGCCTATCATACCATGCCCGTGGTGCTTGCTTTAGACCATATAAAGCTTTCTTTAATTTGAAGACATGTGAAGGAAACTTAGGATCTTCAAAACCTGGAGGTTGCTTCACATAGACTTCTTCTTGTATGTATCCGTTCAAGAAAGCACTCTTTACGTCCATTTGATAAAGTTGGAAATTGAGCGAGCAAGCATATGCTAGCAGAAGTCTAATAGCTTCTAAGCAGGAAACTGGTGCATAGGTTTCATCAAAGGTTATGCTTTCTTCCTGATTGTAGCCTTGTGCTACTAATCTAGCCTTATTTTTTACTATTATCCCATGTTCATCTAGTTTGTTCCTAAAAACCCATTTAGTTTCGATGATATGCTTATCATTAGGTTTAGGAACCAATTCCCATACTTCGTTTCTCACATATTGGTTCAACTCTTCATGCATGGCTTGAATCCAATATTCATCCTCTAAAGCATCATGTACTTTAGATGGTTCTATTTGGGATACAAAAGCCATGTTTAAGACTGACTCATTGAGTCTGTGTCTGGTTGAAACTCCTTTTGATATATCACCTATTATATTGTCAATAGGGTTATCTTTATGAGTTCTCCATTCTTTTGGTAGATCACTCGTAGTCTCTTCTTCTTGCTCAATTGGTTCCATGTTTTGTTCACGTTGATCTTGATGATCATCCTTTGATACAATTTCCTCCTCATCAATATTAGGAAGTACAGTCTTGTCCTTACTTGAGGAATTAGACTCATCAAAGGAAACACGAATAGATTCTTCAATAACTAATGTTCTTTTATTGAAGATTCTATAAGCTTTGCCTGTTAAGAAATATCCTAGGAAAATCACTTCATCTAATTTCACATCAAATTTGCCAAGATTTTCTTTCCCATTGTTCAAGACAAAGCATTTTGAACCAAAGGCATGAAGATGACTAATATTGGGTTTTCTACCTTTATAGAGCATATAAGGAGTTTTCTTTAGAATAGGCCTAATCAGTACTCTATTGGATACATAACATGTTGTACTAACAGCATCAGCCCAAAAGTACTTAGGAAGACTTGATTCACTAAACATTGTTCGTGCAAGTTCTTCCAAAGATCTATTCTTTCTTTACACAACACCATTTTGTTGTGGTATTTTATGGGCAGAGAAGTTATGTGAGATTCCATTCTCTTCACATAATTCTTGGAATAAGTGATTTTGGAATTCTCCTCCGTGATCACTTCTAATAGATGTGATTTTCAAGGATTTTTCATTTTGTACACGTTTTGCATATCGTTCAAAGGCACTAAAGGCATCATTCTTATGTGCTAAGAATATAGTCCATATAAACCGTGAATAATCATCCACAATAAAAAGAGCATAATAATTTCCTCCAAAATTATTGGTCCTTGAAGTATGGTGGCTTGTTTATGTTGAATCCTTCACTGGTACTTGTAGTTAGAAGAGGATGCCATCTACCTGGATCTTAGGAGCAATTTACCTAAACTTACGCTCTGATACCAATTGTAAGTACAGATAGCGACCTAAGAGGGGGGTGAATTAGGTTCCCCCAATTTTCTCCTTAGAAAACTCAAACTTCTTTCAGCGTGATCAGAATCACAACGTATAAACGTTAATGGAGTGGAATAAGGTAATTGATAGCCAAATCCGCAAGTGTACAGTTGATTATCAAAGTAATATAAAAGATATCGAACCCAAGGGATAGGTGTCCAATTATTAATTTATTTAGAACTTTGTGCTGGAAATTAAAATATTGATTTTGATTTTGGTTTGTTTTAGAACAAGAACTTGGAAAAAACATAAATAAATAGGGAAAAGATGATGATGGAGATTAAGCACTTCGGTTGAATTACATAACTTATAAAATATGCTAGTAACATTCTACCTTATTTCTGAATTTTAAAACAAGAGTTCATGATGCTTTAGCCTATGGTTTCTACAAGTTAATTCCTTACACAAGTAGACCTTTCTTTCTAATTACTAAACTCAATTCCTTGCAATTTAGTTAATTAAAGAAGAAGATGAAGATAGAGTTCAGGCCAACATAAAGCTAAGTCTATCCTAATTCCTTAGTGATATGTCATATTGCTTCTTTTAAATCCTATTTCCCTTACTACTTACCAATTTCCATTGACATAAGAAATAAGCTTAAACACTTGTGTACATCAAGATGAAATGAAGAACAAGGAAATAAAACATGAACTTGTAATATTATTCAGAAACAAAGATGAAGAAAACTAAAGCATATATTATAAGCTAAAACAACCCAAATACTTAAAAAGAAATTAGCCAAGCATGGCTAATGGAAACATTGAATTACCCTGGACTAGGAGCTCAAGAATGGCTTCCCACAATTCTCAGGAATAATGCTCTTAAGGGAGAAAGAAGAATACTTGTTGTATTCTGAAGTGAAGGTGTGATTTTTACAATGGATGAGCACTCCTATTTATAGCAAAAATCTGCCTGTTTTGCTCTTCAATGGTGGAGGAGTTGATGGCCATTATGGCCTTCATTGGCCACCAATTAACTTCTGAAAACTCCTTCCCACTACCGTCAATTCTCCACTCATCCTTTTTCACATGTGCAAAATAAGAAGTGATGCTTCATATTCAAGCTTTTCACTTTTGGTCCTCTCTTTGTTAGCACTTCACTTCTGGCCCTTCATTTTACTGAAACTCCACTTTCAGCCCCCAACTCTTGAAATTTTGTACTTTGGGCCTTTCTTTCCTGAAACTTACAGTTTGGTCCCTTCACAAAAATGACTAATTCTACTAGCTTTCCTAAAATATAAAACTACCTATAAAAATTCCTAAATGTATAAAATAAAGTTTAAAAAACATATAAAAGCTAATCTATATGCAAAATGCAAAAATAAACATAAAATCATAATAAAAGAAATAAAAATCCTATATGAAACTCAAAAATAACAAAATGAAAAGACTAAAAAGACCCTAAAATTATCATACAAAATCCAGTCATCAGTAATGCTGAAAGTAAGAGATGAAGGATAAGAAGATCACACAAGGATTTTATCCAGGTTCACCTCTAATCCCAGAAGGCTACGTCCAATCCTCTGATCACACAGAGATTTATCCACTATAACAGAAAGTAAACCACTTCCTGAATAACACCATTCACTGAATCACCACAGTGAATGTTACAACCCTCAGAAAGAATCACCACCTTCTGAGTAACACCCTTCACTGAATCGCCACAGTGAAGTACAAAACATTCAAAAAGAATAGCCACCTTCTGAATAACCCCTTCACTGAATCGCCACAGTGAAGTTTACAACATTCAGAAAGAATCGCCACCTTCTGAATAACCCCTTCACTTAATCGCCACAGTGAAGTTTACAACATTCAGAAAGAATCCCACTTTCTGAATAACCCCTTCACTAAATCGCCACAGTGAAGTTTACAACATTCAGAAAGAATCCCACTTACTGAATAACCCCTTCACTGAATCGCCACTGTGAAGTTTACAACATTTAGAAAGAATTGCCACCTTCTGAATAACCCCTTCACTTAATCGCCACAGTGAAGTTTACAACATTCAGAAAGAATCCCACTTTCTAAATAACCCCTGCACTAAATCGCCACAGTAAAGTTTACAACATTCAGAAAGAATCCCACTTTCTGAATAACCCCTTCACTGAATCACCACAGTGAAGTTCACTATCAACAGAATGAAGAGAAGAAGCTTTTACAAGGCTGAATCAATCCTTCCAACTAGAATGGATTGATGATGTAAGTTATGCATAAAGTCACTCTAACATGAAGGCTCTTATTAATCTGAGTTTTCAGAAGTTGAACAGCATAAGTGTTCTTTTGAAATTATGAGAATAAGACCTCAAAATCACAACAATTCAATATATGAAAGTTGTGGATTGAATGCCTTTTCATTCTGAACCTACTATGGACTTTATATAGGCACTAGTGACTGTCTATGAACCATTGCAAGGCTTCCCAAATGGTATGGGATGCATTGATTCACGAAACAACACACCTGTTCGTGTGTGTAATCGATTACAGCTATAGGGTAATCAATTACGCTACTAGTCGTTGTGGTTTGAGTTCAAAATTCAAACTACGTAATCGATTACAACATTGTGGTAATCGATTACTCACATGATGTAATCCATTACGATAACTTGTGTAATCGATTACACTAAGTCCAAAACTTAGTTTTATGAACGTTCAAGTCCTAATTGAGTGTTTATACCATTTTTAACTTATGAAACCATTTTGTACTCAATTAACTAAGTTCATGAGCCTTCATGAAAAGAGTAACCAAAGTAAAGCATGACTTACTTTACTGACGAGACTTAGACTAAAACTTCAACCCTTTGATAGTGGTTGAAGTATGTTGAGCTAGTTCTTCTAAGTCTTCTTTTCTTCTTTTTGTAACGTGTGTTTTCGTCATCAAAACCAGAGTCAGGAGCAAGACCTTCTTCACATAACCAAAAGGCTGTAATCAATTACCCATGTAAACTTGGCCCATGGATTTTTCTAGAGATTTTGAGTAATCGATTACTCATATGTTGTAATCGATTACCCAAAAAGTTTTGGCCAAGGATAAATTCTAGAGAATTTTGATTATCGATTACTTAACTGCAGTAATCAATTACATAAGTGCAAGAAATTGACTACCAAACCGTGTAATCGATAAGCCTTCTGTGTTTTTGAATTTCAACACGTCAAGGTTTCTGGTCTGGACATGATCTTATTTCAGCACTGGGGAAGCCTATTTAAGATTTTAGAAACTCCATCACTCTCCCCTCTGGTGAAAGAATTTTATGACTGTGCCATCAAGCTAAGCACCAACCACATCTGAACAAGATGCTTAAGGCAATTTATAGATATTCGGTCTGGAGATGTCACTGCTGTGTTGGACATCCTTATGAAGGAGTTCGTTACAACTCCTCATGGGAAGCCACTAAAAACAACCCTTTAAGTATTTGGAAGGAACTTCCCAAGGCACCAGGGTCATACTGCGTGAACAAAATGTGTCTTTCCTCACGCCATTCATAGCAAGATTGTACTGCCAAAAGAAGGATCCCGGGCCCTAGTAAACAAAATCTCTCAATGGACTCTATTTCAGATGCAACATCATCGGAAAATCAATATGTCCGACCTCATCATTCAGTACATGCTTCAAACTCTGGAAAACTCCAACACCAATCTTCCATATGGTTCACTAATAACAGTTATGATGCGCAAGAAAAGCTTGCTCACTATAGAAAAGGAAGAAAAGGATTTTATTGCACGAGACTTCATCTCTGCAACTCCTATCAAGTTTGGAGATGTCTGACGCATGTGACTTGATGTTGATATCTCTGTTGTTCCTGAAGACCTCTTGAGCACATGGGAAAAGAAGAATAAGGCCAAAGGTATGCCTCCATCCTCCAATGCTCCAACTGTAAGGAAACAACGAGCCAAGAGAACTCTTCCAGAACCAAAACCGTTTAGCACCAGCACTGACAAAGCTCTAGCTGCCCCGGAACTGAAACGTCGTCGTCTGGTTAAAGGTCCTCGTTTGTCTCCGGAAGCAATCCACCAGACTATCTCCTCAGTCACATTGTCCGCTGAGGATACATTGCCCATTTCAGCTATCTTAGCACCGCAATCATCATCTCAAGTTGAGCCTTCTCTAGAAGATGTCGTTCCTTTAGCCACATCTACTCAACCACCTACTCCTTCCAAACCTCCCCCAGAGGCCGTGCATACAACCGCTGAACTGATATCCGATGCCCATGCATGCTATCTGAAATTCTTGCCCTCACTTTTCCACAAATATATGGCAAATGTCTTCGATGTTCAAGATGATGGAAACTGTGGATTCAGATGTATTGCTCAGTGGCTGGGAAATCCTCAAGAATATTGGTCCGAGGTCCGCTAGCTTTTGATCAATGAACTTCTCTCCAATAGGGTGCTTCATTCTCGAACATTCAATTCTGATGAGGATGTTGAGGTTTTTCATATGTCACTCACACTGGCCCCTGGCGAACCTGCCTATGAGCAAAAATGGTTTTTCAGTTCCGGACATGGGGTTACTTGCTGCAACCGCCTTCCGAATCGTTCTGGTTACGTTAGAACCGAACCAATGCTGCACATACTTACCTCTTTTAGGTCCTGTTGATAACAGGCACTGGGTACGAGTGAAGCTCATTGAGAATTCACCTTTTCCAACCATATCCCCTCAGTGGAAGCATCACTGCTCTGCTGATGCTCATGCATGGGAGACTCCTCTTCAATTAAGAATCCTACACTTAGGGTTGCTGCAACGAGAGGCAGAAAAATTCCTTGATACTCTGTTTGAAGTTCCAAAAATCATTCATCACATTGATCTTGATGATGATGCTGAGGAGGAACGTGTCACCATCTCTCTTTAGAGACCGATAGAAACTTTGTCTACTGTTGTGCCTGTGCATGATGATGTACCTACTTCTGCAGCTGGTGCACCAAAGACTGTCATCATTCAGCAGCCACTCTCTATTCCAGATGCATCTTCATTTGAAGAATCTGCAATTGAAGAAGGCGAACTTGACCCAGTAGATCATGCTGCAGTACTCCATGCGCTGGAGGGACTCCAGTTGCATGATGTGGTAGTCACGCATAATGCATGTTTCGGTCCGGTTGAGCATCTTGGTCAAAGTCCTGCACACACTTCGAGAGTGGTAGATTCCCCAATTAATGACCAAATTAATGCATCTCATCTGTCACAGGCTGCAACTACCTTTTCCCAACATAGTATTTCTTTCCCTAAGGATCTAGATCTATCTTCCATTACTGATCTCCCTGCTCGCTGCAAAGCCCTCACGCCATCTACATCCCTCTGCTTTCGAGTGCCACCTCCACTTCTTCACTCTGTACATCCACCTTTCAAGATGGTCAAGCCCAATTCTTATGCTGCCTCAGCTGGTCACTACACTCCTTCCACAAGCAAGATCTCATTCATGCCAAGGTTTTCTCACAGATCTCGATCCTCTATGGCCACTCAATTTCGAAAGTGCTAACCCTCGCAGACTGCACAAGATGAGCATATGCTTCAGGATGTGTCTATGCAGGTTCTTGGATTACCTTTTTGCTTTCATGTAGGTTTATGGGTCCCAATTGGATGCCGCAATCTAGATCTTGTTCAGACTCTCGAATGTTTGCTTTGCTCACATGCTTAACCACTAAATTCTCTACTTTAATTGGCTTCTTCATCTTCTTTTGATAATGCCAAAGGGGGAGAATACTTGGAAAGATAGAAAACGAATAGAAGAACACCAATTTAGGGGGAGCTAATTTAGAAATCTCAATTGAGAATATATGTCAAACTCAGGGGGAGCAAAGGAAACGTGAATTTAAAAATTCAGGAAAATTATTTCTCTTAAGAATTTTTGAACGTTTGACAAACATAAAGATGATAACGTTTGCAAGTCCTTTCAAGAATTTTTTTTTTGAACTATTAAACCTTTTTCTTGAAAGAAATTGTCATTATCAAAAAGGGGGAGATTGTTAGATTCAAATGATTTAATGAATTATTATATTTTGATGAATAACAATTTCGTTAAGTCTTAATATTGTTAAGAGATAGAATTCCTAACTTCTTAATGTTTTCACACTCAGGAATATCCATCTACTTGAAGAAAAACAGCATGGACCCATACAAAACATTATCAAAAGCAGATCCTCAAGAGGAGGAATCCGTCCGGCTACAACTCTAATAAATCAGTCCGCCAGTTGAGAACGTTTGCCTCAGAAAGTTTGTCCGACTGAGAAGGACGTCTGGTCACTCAATCATTGGGTTTACTTGGTTACCCATCTGAAGGAAAGTTCGCCTGGAATTCAGTCAGAGAGTTTGTTTGACTACAACACAACTTTGGAGTTCGTGTAACGAAAACTTGGAAGAGATCGTTTATCCAACCCAGGCTTAGCTGTCAAGCATTATCTATCCCTTCAAGCGCATTAATGAAGAAAAGAATATAATTAATACTTTATTCCTCGTTTCTTCAAATCCTCTGATATTCCTCAAATCAAGCTGCTTTTGCGAAATCAACGGCAAGATTTTTTGATCATCGTATCTTCTCAATGTTCACATTCAAATCTTCTATTAAGATCATTAATGGCTACCTTAGCTGGGATGCACGAGCATTAAATGCAGAAGTTAAAGCTCAAGGCAGAAAGTCTTGAAGAGCCAGACGATGACAACCTCTTCCATTGAAGATGCAATAAATGCATGGCAGAATGCATTCAATGCTGAAACAGAGATGCAGAAGTATCTGTTACTCACAATGGAGGAAAATTTCAAATGGAACTATTTTCAAATCTTCAGCAAGCTCACATTGATCATCGTACTGAAGATATAAATAGAGGACTTGGCATCAGATTCAACTTGGCGACTTACACACGATCAAAAGCATTCAAAACTTTCTAAGTTCATCATCTGTGACCTTACTTGCTAAGCCAAAAACTCAGCAACCTCAAGTTATTTCTTACCTGAGTTAAGTCGTCAACTAGTGTGAAACTCTCACAGAGTGTTACTCTCATTCCCTTTCACACAAACCTTTCAGAGAACCAATTTGTTTATCTTCTCTGTAATCTATTCTTCATATTTCTACCCACTCTTATTGAAGAGACCTTGTAGAAACCAAAACCTTCTTGAAAAATAACTGGGAGAAGTCCTGTCTAATACTTGTAAAGGAGAAGTCCTGATAGAATACTTGTAAAGGAGTAGTCCTAAGTGTTGACACCTATTTTTGTCCGGGCCCAATTTTGAAAAAAAAGAAAAAAAAGAAAAAAAAGAAAAAAGAAAAAAGAAAAAAAGAAAAAAAAAAGAAAAAAGAAGAAAAGAAGGAAAAGAGAAAAGAAAAGAAAAGGCCCAACAGAGGAAAAGGAAGAAGAAAGGAAGAAAAATGGGCCGCGGCCCAAAGGAAAAGAGAGGAAGCAGAAGCAAGGAAGGGAGGGCAACTTAGTCATTTTCCCCCTCACTGAAACCCTAATTATCCCCTATATAAGCCTACCCTCACTAACCCTAAAAACCACTCATCATTCTCTAGTAGCCTTCACTCATTTTTTAGCCTCTACTCACATTTTTTTCTAGCCTCCATTCATATTCACTCATCTCTCAAAACCCTAAAAAACACAATTTCTAGCCTCCACTCATACACACTCATCTCACAAAACCTTAAAAAAAAAATCTTCCTCTCTCTTTCAACCTCACGACCCTTCCTCCCTCATTCTCCCTATACACACAGCCGCCACCTTGCCCCTCTCCACCTTGGCCACGCCCTCCTCCGTTACATCACAGCCGCACACTCCCTCTCCCTCCTATTACTAAACCTCCATCTCCCTATCTCTAGCTGCACCCATATCTCCTCTGCTCTCTTTTCATATAAAAAACCTGCTCTTCCTTTCCCCTCATTACAGCACAGCCGTTTCTCCCTCATCACCAAACAGCCACCATCGCTCATCCTCCTCGCTTCCCCTAAGCCGCCGTCGCTCCTTTCCTCTTCATCTCCTCCAGGCCGCCGCTGTTCCTTCCCTGCCACCGTGCGACGCCGTCCTCCATCACCTCAAGCCGCCGCCGCCCCAAGTTCCTTTCCTCCTTGGCTGCTGCGGCCACGTCATCACGTTCCAGCCCCCTTTGCGCCACCGCTGCAACACGTGCTGCTTCTCCAGGCCACTGTCATCCTCAATCAGCCATATCATTGTTGCCCTTTTTTATTATTATTATTTTTGGGTTGGTTCCTTTTTCTGTTTTGGTTTCTACTTTCTTATTGTATTTTTTTTCTTTTGTTTTGTTTCTATTTTGTGAGACATTGCTTGTAAGTCCATCATATAAGGACACTTTAATTTTCTGTCAAAAAAAGAAAAGGAAAAAATAATAACTTAACTAGATTAAAAAAACAAGAACTGCGTAAGCCTTGATCTTCCATTTTAAGGAAGTACGTAGGACTGGGTTCACGCTCATCAGGCTATATAAAAAATAAAATATTTTTGTTTCTTTTTTTTTTGCTTTTTTTTTCTTTTTTTTTTAGAAATAATTAGGGAATTAAATAATATATAAATAATAAAAAGAATTTGTTTTCATTTTCACTTTTTTAGTAGTAATTAGGAATTAAATAATAAAAATAAATAAGGGTAAAATTAATAACGTAGGAAGCTAAGGAAATTGCATAAACAATTTTAGGTACCGTTTAGACGGGCGCTATGGGGTGCTAACACCTTCCCCACGCGTAATAGACTTCCGAATCTAGACTTTAGGTTTCGTAGGCTATTTATCATTTTTTAGGTTTTTCTAGTGTTTTCCTCAAATAAACATTAGTGGCGACTCTGTCTGATTATTAATTGTTTTTCGCCGTCCCGCCGCGACCCTGGTTGCGACAGATGGCGACTCTGCTGGGGACACTTTGAGAGTCGGGCCTTTTGATAATAGAATCGCAAGTGTACGATTAAACTATCGCGTAATATAAAAGATTATCGAACCCAAGGGATAGGTGTTCTTATTATTATATAATTTAGTACTTGTGCAAAGAAAATAAAATGATATGGTTGATGTTTGGTTTATGACAAGAAGAGAGTAATAGCATAAAATAATAAAGCAAATAAGATGAGAGAATTTAAGCTCTTGGGTTGACTTACATAATTTATAAAACAAGCTAGAAAACTCCTACTAAATTTCTGAACTTTGAATTCATATTCATGGTGCTATAGCCTAAATTTCTACATCCTAATAGCCTTAAGAAATGTAGAACTTTCTTACCTAATTACTAACTCCATAGCCTTGGTTATTAGTTAATTAGAGAAGAAGATGAAGAGATAATTCGGGCCAACACAAAGCTACGTCCATCCTTATAGCCTTAAGAAATGTATACTTATAACCTTTTTTATTTCCTATTTCCCTTACTACTTACCAAATGGCCTTATGAATAAGTAGAAAGCATGAAATCTTTTGCGCATAAAGATTAATGAAGAACAAAGAAATAAAATATGAATAGAAGATATTATTCAGAAATGTAAAAGAAAACTAGAACATGAATTATAAATTAAAACAACCCAAAAACTTAAAAGAAGAATTAGCCAAGCATGGCTAAAAGAATCATTGAATTACCCTGGATAGGAGCTCAAGTTTGGCTTCCCACAATTCCTAGGAACAATGATCTTTGAGGGAGAAAGAGAGAATACTTGTTGTATTCTATGAAGGTGTGTCTTACAAGTGAAGAAAAGGGTCCTATTTATAGTAAAATTCCAACCTCCAGTGCTTGAGCGCTGGCATTCCCAACGCATGGGCGCTAGGATGCATTAAAAATCCACTTTCTGTCCGAGGCCCAGCGCTTGAGCGCTGGCTTTCCAACGCTTGAGCGCTGGGACGCTGCTTCTTCATCTTCAAGCTTTTCCTTCCTTCTTCATTCATGGTAGTGGGTTTTGATGGCCATAAAATGCCACTACTCAGCCTTGTTTAATTCTGAAACCCTTCCTCCACTAACATCAATTCCTTTAAACATTTCTTCCATGTGCTAAATTAGAGAGTGATTCTTCATATTCTTCTTTTTCACTTTGGTCCTCTCTTGGTTAGCACTTCAATTCAAGCCCTCACATTCTCTCAAACTCCACTTTAAGTCCTCCACTCTTGAACTTTTACAATTTGGTCCCTGACTTCCTGAAACTTTACACATTGGTCCCTGGACAAAAATGATAACTAAACCAGCTTTTCCTAAAAATACAAAATAACTAGAAAAATTCCTAAAAATATAAAATAAAGCTAGAAAATCTAATAAAATCTAATCTACATGCAAAATGGAAAATAAATATAAAATCTACATAAAAACAATAAAAAATCTATATGTGACTCAAAAATAATAAAATAAAAAGACTAAAAATAGCCTAAAAACATCATATAAAATCCACTCATCACCTTTCTTGATTGTTTGTGTTTTTTCCTTAGCTTCCTTTTATTTTATTTTACCCTTCACTATTTTTATTGTTTAATTGTCTTGTACATATTTTTTCTACTTTGTATATAATTTGTCTTAAATTTGTCTCTAATTTATCTTTAATTCATCTTTCTTTTTATTTTATTTTACCCTTCATTATTTTGCTTTTTATTATTGTTTAATTGCCTTGTACATATATTTTTTTTTTTGCTTTGTATATAATTTGTCTCTAATTTATCTTTAGTTTGTCTTTCTTTTTATTTTATTTTACTCTTCATTATTTTTCTTTTTTTGTTTAATTGCCATGTATATATATTTTTTTTTTTCGCTATCTTTGTATATAATTTTTTTTCAGCATGCGGTATTAGGGTAGATAACCAATTTAAATTGCTATATCTGGTTTTCTGGCTATGTTGCAGGTGGGTAGTTTTTTTAGGTTTTCTTGAAAACAGGTTTGTATGCTCCCAATGCACGCACTTCACTTCCACTTTGTGAGACACACTTTTTGGGCTCTATACCCGAGCCCGTGCGAGCCCAGGAGTAGCAGTGCCTTGGTACTTGTCGTGGGAGACCTAGTGTCTACGCGTCAACTATCGAGTCACCACCCGAATTATTACCGGTCATTGAGCTATTTGTCGTGAGAGACCTAGTGTCTACTCGTCAAATAGTTTGATCACCGGGGCCTTGTCTTTATGACAGGGGTAATCCGGGGGCCTTTTAGGAAGTCTAGAACTTACCATAAAGAGAGCACTTAATTTGACCATAGTCCCCATCCAATTAGGGTTTTGGCCAATGTAGTATATCTCACCCCTTAGGACTTTAACCTTGTAGGACAAATGGGAGCATTCTATTCTTCTATTCTTTTTCATATCGTTCAATATGCCATGCATCATTCATAAAAAAAAAACATAAAAATATTTTTCATGCATCATTCATAAAAAAAAATTCATGCATCATTCATCTTATATATATAAAAAAAAAACATAAAAAATTCACCTTCCATGCATCATTCATCTTATATAAAAAAAACATAAAAAATTCACCTTCCATGCATCATTCATCTTATATAAAAAAAAAACATAAAAAAAAAATTTTCACCTTCCATGCATCATTCATCATATAAAAAAAAAACATAAAAAATTTCACCTTCCATGCATCATTCATAAAAAACATAAAAAAAAAAATTCACCTTTCATGCATCATTCATCATATAAAAAAAAATCATAAAAATAAAAACATTGCATTTCATCACTCCATGTTCATGCATTTTATGGCATTTTTACATGCGTCTTTTTTTAATAGTAAATCAAATTCTGTTAACGGTCCAAATGGAGGGGCTTCCAGGCCAAGTTGTGCCTGTCTTGAAGAAGAACACCAAGGTTTCGGGAACCTCAAAGAAATATGTAGAAATGTGCCGCGAGAAGTGCTTGCTGAGTTTCCAAAGAAATACGGGAATTTGTTGGGCCTACTCGACATCAAAGTAGAAGAGGGTACTACATAGAAGTGCAAAAAGTAGCAACTTCCCTCGGCATACCTGATCAGTGTTTTGCGACAAGCTCCAATGGTCTCGTCAGTGGATTGAAAAGGGTAAGATTGGAAAAATACTTAGAACACCTGGCTCAAAACGAGAAGTGGGGGTGTTTCCTGAAGACATTGTTGCTCATCATATTTGGGGTGGTCTTATTCCCATATCTGAAGGATGTGATAGAACAGGAAGCCATTGACGCATATTATCAGTTTGTAGAAAACAAGAGGTGCCCAGTTCCGACAATTCTTGCAGAAACCCTAATTTCCGCAGATATCTGCAGCAAAAGTAAAAAGTCAAAACTTCGATGCTGCTACCAATTGTTGTACGCCTGGTTTATAACTCATTGTTATGCTCGGCGCCACATGGGCCACAATCCGAGTGCACTAAAATATTTCCATAAAATTCCAAGAAGATTCATGGAGGCTCAAGAATGGAAAAACGAGTTTGCTAGAATGGAGTCAAAATCATTCATTTGGGCCTGTCCTTGGTTCATACTCGGGGACGTGATCCTCAGCTGTGGGCCTTTCTCTAATGTACCCTTGACGGGAATAAGAAGATGCATATCTTACACTCATGTCATGGTTCTCCGGCAGCTCAAGCGTGTTCAGATCATGCCGTCTAAAGAGCAACTGGGAGGTTTAAACTTCCAAGTGGCCCATAGGATTTGTCTGAGGCCCATAGGCATGCGAATCAGGGTTGGGATTTGAGCAGGGAGTATCATGATTCATTCTTGAAAGCGCAGCAAAGAGAGACTCAGTTACTAGAACAGGTGAAAGGTTTGACCCTGGAAAGAGATCGCTGGAAGAGAGGAGCCCACTACTTCCAAGTGGAAAACATGGGTTTGCTAAGAGGGTGGAGGCAAGTACTTTGACAGGGAGCTCTAGATGAACAAATACCGTAGACTGTCCCAGAGTGTCCAATGCTACTCTAGGTAGTGGACAAGATTGTTTGATGAAGCGACAGCTGAGGTCCGAGTTACCCGCCTGGGGGTTCCCCCGAAGTTGAAGAGTTTCTTGAGGTTTTCCCGAGATCTTGCCAGCACCATCAGAGGAATGAGAAGAAGAGAACTAAATGATTCCGCTTTTCATTGATGTATCCCGAATAAGGACATTGCAAGCTCTGTGATGAAAATTGTACTACAAATCTGGAATGGAATGAATAAGATGTTTTGTTCAAAAACCTTGGTGTTCCGTGTTGCTGCTTAGACATAAATTCAGTAGGGGTATTTCCCATATGAATGACTGTCTACCATGTTTTAACCCAAGGGGTCTTTGTCTGGCGTTAGAACATGGGATTGTTTCGGGTTGCTGTTTAGACATAAATTCAGTAGGGGTATTTCCCACATGAATGACTGTCAACCATGTTTTAACCCAAGGGGTCTTTCTCTGGTGTTAGAACATGGGATTTTTTCGTGTTTCCCCTTAGACATAAATTCTGTAGGGGTATTTCCCACATGAATGACTGTCAACCATGTTTTAACCCAAGGGGTCTTTCTCTGGCGTTAGAACATGGGGAACCACCATCTGTTGGACCCGTTAACAAATTTGTTTTTCTTTCAAACACATTTGCATTTCCTTGGAGAACTTAAGTCTCAATAAGTTTGAAAAAACAAGAAAAGGAATTGACAAGCTCAAGTTGAAACCCTGAAATCTACAGAAGCAGTTGATACCGGAATCTGAACCTGCAAAGAGACCAGACTTGAAGAAGGTTGAGTATGACGCTACCGTGCAAAATTGGGGCAGTAGTGCAAATGAGTAGATCAATACTGATCATGATTGAGTCAAGAACAGAATTTGTGCAATGGCAGCATCCTCATATAGTCTGTCTCTCATTTTCACTCCTCATGCCTATCCCACTTCCTCACCCTTTGCAGCAGTAAGGATCATCACCCATATTTATCCATCCTACCCGTCATAATAACCTTCCCCCTTTTCACCATATGGTTAACACAAGCAATTAACTTCAATATAATCTGTGGAGGCCCTACCTACCCACCTCATTTTGTCCCGATTCTACTCACCATACAGCTTACCACTTCATTTTCATCTCTAGACCCTCCATCCATTCATCACCTCACTTTCTTTCTAGCACTAATCCCATCATCCCATCTCAATCTAATCGCCATCCTCTCTACCATATGATTATTTCATTCCACCCACCTCATATTATGTTGATCCTTACTTGCTTTATCCATACGTCTCACCAAGACTATTTTTCCAATCACATTTCCCTTAACCATCCCATGATCACATATCAACTCAACCACCATCCCTATAATCCAACCCTTTTCCCAAAACACTTGTTCATTTCATCAAGTCACCTTCTCTGCTGCCATTTGACCATGATGACCTGCACTTGCATAATCTGTTCCCTCGAGGTTGAAGTGGTTTTGACTCAAGGTTGAAGCGTCCATTATCCCCCAGTTTGGCAAGTTCCAAGGATGAACTTTGGCATCATACTCTCAGTGGGCCTCATGGATCTTTCATAAGAGAATACTGAAGTCGTCTGGTTTTCATCAGTGATGAGCTGCTTATTGTATCAAAAGCCACAAAGGGCTTTCAATTAACCGCCATCTTGTTCCCCCAGCAGCTCGTTCAAGAAGGAGGATGCGGCATCTGCCAATCTTTCAGCGATCAAGGCGCCTGAGTTTAATGGTCTAGCATAAGCTATCTGTTTTGTCATGTTAATTTTGAACCTTTGATAACTTTCTTTGAAGCATTATTTATGATCATGCATGAAATTTTCTTTTTCTTCTGTTTGTTTGCTTCATTCATTGTCTTTTCCTTCGTCAATCTAAATCTCATTCTCCTTCCATGTCCATCTCACACAAATCATTCCTAGCGTCTTATAATGGCTAATTTCTCAAGTGCGGGAGAACTTGTTTGCTTGATTTCTATGGACATGGGCTGGCAT